>CM038215.1:79398911-80793168 GCA_021442155.1 Cymbidium sinense
AAATCAATATTTCTACTATGATTAATCATGGTTGCTTGTTCTAATCATGTAGAACGGATGGCTAGTGATCCATCATCCCGTGAGCGTTAGAAGATTGACATCGTCTACCTTTCACCGCATGATCTGAGCTCACCGGGGCTTGTTTGATGACAAAAATAACTCCAAAATGATCAGGGAAGGAATCTAAAGAGATTCTATGGTGCAAATCACACAAAAATAAAATTTTCTTCATAAAATACAAACACCTAGAGGCAAGAATGTCGGTTACTAGATTTTTACCTCACCGTAGTTAAAGATCGGTGATCTGTCGATAGAGGTAGCTTCATCTTGAATAGACGAATCCATGTTGAGGTGATCTCAAGATGCTTCCCCACCAATCGATCGATGGACCAAATTCCACTATGAAAGTCATTGGAGATGGTTTAGGGATGCCGTCCAGCGATCGGATCGATCGGGGATAAATTTATTTTAGCTCACCAGAGTGTGGGGATGGTGTGTGAAAAGTTAATTTGGATTTGATGGAAGGAATTCTTGGGTTTGAAGGGAGCTTGGTCTCATTGATGATGGGGTGCATAGGGAGCTCGGGGGATGCTCTAGGACTGCTCAAAATGCTTTGAGTAAGGTGTGTGTTGAGTTTGAATGGATGTGAAGGAGTATACTCTTCTCTCCACTTAAATCAAGAGCTAAGATTGGCTTAGCCTTCATCAGTCATCTAGCCAGAGCTAGTGGTTGGAGGTTGTATGTGACAGTTGAGGTGGATATGTTTGAGAGGCTGAGGGAGCATAGTGGGCTACCATGGAGTGTATAGTCCTCCTTAGGTGGACCAATAGTTTCCCATGGGTGAACTCTCCCTCTCTTTGGCCAAAGGCTGAATGCAACAGCTTTGGGTTTGGTTGGGTCAGTGGTCCCTTATCCAAGAAGAGGTAAAGGTGGCTACCAAAGAGTGGAGAGTTAGAGAACCAATCTAAATGTGGATTTTATCCCATTTGTAGGGCATGGTTCAATAGGTTTGACCCAACCTAGGTTCATCATGGGTTGGGCCCTCTTGGGCAAGCCCACGGTGACATAAGAATGAGTCATGTCAAGTTTAGTTGGGTTTGTCTCAATTTGACTCATGTAGGTCAAATGGGTCATGTTGGGCTAAGTTCATCATTTTGATCAAATTGGGTCAAAGTGGAAGTTTGGTTAAGTTTAATTGGTCATTCATGAATTGGTGTAATTGGTTTGGTTCAATTGAGTTAGATTTATATTTGGTTGAAATGATTTCATTTGGGTCAAATGGGTCATGTCAACCAATTTAATCAAATTGGCCAAATTAGCTTAAGCATGGGTTAGGTTTATGTCCAATTGGTCCTTTATAATTGATTGGAAGAGATGTTTTGAATTGATTTAAACTATGGAGTGACTTAGTTCAATTTAACCATTTAGGTAAAATTGGCCTGACTAGGCCAATTAGGTTGGGTTAACCAAATTGGGTTCAATTGAAGTTTGGCTCATGTATAATACCCAATTGGCGATTGATTAGAATCATTGGTTTCAACCAATTTGTTTAGGATTTGATTTGGCCCAATTTGGCCCTTTGGGTCAAATTGAATAAACTTGGGTCACGATGTTAAATTAGCCTAGTTAGGTTCAATTGGTGTTCGAGTCATGTTCAATATTCAATTTGTGGTTGATGGGAGTAATTGATTTCAATTAATTTGGCTTGGAACATGATTTGGCATAATTTGGCCCTTTAGGTCACTTTGGCTCAACTTGGATTAAATGGTCAAAATGGTTTGGTTAAGTTTAATTGATTGTAGTTGAGCGTTTAATAGAAACCAACAATCATCAATGAAGAGATTGGCTAGCTTGATTTGATCCAATGGGGGTTTGATTGAATTTTAACCTAATTTTATATTTTTGGTCACTTGGGTTAAGTGGTTTAGTCAAGTCAATTTGGACCAATTGGGGTCATAGATGATTGGAGTATATTCAATGATGAATTTGGAGTTGATTGGTGGCTTTGATTGCAATTAGTTTGGGTTTGATTGGGTTTTAACTCATGTGACCATTTTGGGTTGCCCATCAGTTTATGATGGTTGAATTAGAAAGAAAGCTCAGTGACTCACATCTTCCAAAGCAGAATCAACCATCAGGCTGACCCACCGATCATGCAGCAAGTTGAACCCGACCTAGGGCAACTACTAAGTGAGGGCCTTTGGGGGTCTTATCTCAGCTTAAATAGTCATGGTTATTCCTATAGGGTTTTTCGCTAATATTGCCCAAAAAAAATAGAATGCCGACTTAAGAAATGGGGTCATTAGGGGTCTTACCCTAATCCATAACAGATTTCATTTTATTTGTTTGTTTAGAGTGGACTTTGTTGGTTTTTGATGGTCCACACTAAGAAGGAGCCATGAGGGCATTAACCTATCTCAGATTTACTGGCCCAAGGGATAGTATGTACATCCATAGTACGGAGCTTCCAACTAACAGGGTGGCTATTAAGAAAGGAGAACTGTCTAATCTAGTAGTAACCTAGGTCATGTCTAGATGGGGTCATGAAGACATAATCAAAATAGAAAGCCCAGAAAGATGGGTGCCTCTAAAGGTCTTATCTTAGTGCCTAAAATATAAAGCCTATAGGTATACGGTGGTCGACTTAGGGAGAAAGCGTGAGGACGCACATCTACCCGCATAGTGTTATCCACCAGGTGGGTTGCTGTTAGCAAGGCAAACACAAGGCAACCTAAAGTGCCCATTGGTTTATGACAATCAATCTAGGAAGAAAGTATCAAGGACTCACATCTTCTTAAGAAAAACTAATCATCAGGATAGTCTATCATCAACTAGATAGCTACTTTCCAACCTAGGGTGACTATTAAGTGAGGTGTCATAAAGGATGATTAAATTAGAGCTTAAAGTAGTCAAGAGGATGAGGAGCCACTGGGGGTCTTACCGTAATCCTCAGATGTATGCATTTGAACCCTGTTAACATATGATAGACAAATCAAAGAGAAAGCTAAGGGACTCACATCTCCAAAATCATGATCAACCATCAGGATGGTCTACTGGTTGAGCAATAGATACCAACAAACTAACAAGGGAGCTCATCAGTTTGTAACAGTCAAGTTTGGAAGAAAGGGCAGGGACTCACATCTTCCAAAGGAAGGGCAACCACTAGGGTGATTCCTTGATCAAGTAGTGAATCGAACTTGACTTAGAGTAGCCATCAAGTGAGGGTTGCTAGGCGTATAATCTCAACTTGAAATTTCTTGAAGCAATTGGGTTTGTGTTCTTGATTCATGTTTGTGTGTAATTTTGTGTTTGTGTTGTGCTTATAAGAATATGATGCCACTTAGGTTCTCTTATACCTAACTTAGACACACAGAGCATTTGTTAATCTAAGATATTTTAATTCAAAGAATAATTCGATTGAATGAACTTTTTATTGAAAAAGACATTATTTGAGATAATATTTTTGTGTAATATTTCTTTGGATAAAGCCTGTTGATTGGAAGAATTGGGTATTCACCTTTATGGTTGATTAGTTGGTAGAAGCCACCTTGGTAAGCCTTTTCCATGATGAAAGGGCCTTCCCAAATTGGTTCAAATTTGCCTCCCATCTTATGATAGGCCATAATTGGACTCCACAGAACTAAAACGAGCACTCCAACCTGGAAAGCACTAGGATGGACCAACTTATTATGAGTGTTAACCTTAGTTTTGGAGTAAGGATTATTCATTACAATCATATGTCTAGGATTCTTCTAGACACTTAGGTTTCCTTAGGGACACTTATAAAGGAACACTAAACCCGTGCCTGAGACTGCATAAGGCATAGAGCTTTCCTTAGGATGTGTAGGCTTCACCTACCCTATGGCATAAATTAACATTCATACCCATCAATTTATTTGAACGTAAACCAAATGATTGAAACCTCAACCTCAACTTATCAATTGACCATGAGAATTTGATTTTCAATCGAAGCTCCAAGCCAAATTAATTTGAAACTTAACTCAAGCTAACCCACTTCAAATCCTATAATTCCTTTCAAACCAATGCAACCAAACCAAACTCAATTTAATTCTCTGATTTGTTCTAATTATCCAATGGGTCATTTCAAACTATTCCAACACTTACAATGAAGCCAACTAAATTAATTAGATTTAAGTAGCCCAAACTGACCCATTTGACCTAAAGGGTAAAAATGAGTTGAAATCCAATCTAACTTAAATCAATTACAATCAAAGCCATGAATCAACTTCAAATCCATCATTAAATATACTCCAACCATCTATAGTCTCAATTGACCCAAATTTTGACTTGACTAAACCACTTAACTCAGAGTGACCTAAGAGGTCCAATTAGAATTAACTTTAATCAAACCCTCATTGGATCAAATCAAGCTATCCAATCTCTTCATTGATGATTGTAGGTGATTATTGGACACTCCACTTCAATCAATTGGACCCAACCAAGCTAATTTGGCCCCTTAACCTAAGATGACCCAAAATGATGAAAAAGGCCAAATTGGATCAAATCATGTTATAAGCCAAATTAAGTGCAATTAATGACTCCCATCAACCACAAATTGAGTATTGAATATGACTAAATCACTAATTGAACCTAACCAAGCCAATTTGGCCCCTTGATCCAAGCTGACCCAATTTAACCTAAAGGGACAAATTGAGCCAAATCAAATCTTAAACCAAATTTATAGAAACCAATGCTTCTAACCAATCACCAATTAAATATTGAACATGATCCAACCTTCAAGGATCTAATTTAGTCAAACCAACCCAATTGGCCTACTTAGCCCAATTTGACCCAAATGGTCAAATTAAATTAAATCACTCCATAATTCAAATCAATTCAAATCAACTCTTCTAATAAATTAGTTATGACTAATTAAACATAGACCTAACCCATGCTCAAGACAATTTGGCCAATTTGATCAAATTGGTCAACACGACACATTTAACCCAAATGAAACCATATGAACCAAATCCAAATCTAACCCAAAATTAAACAAAACTAATTGCACTAATTCATTGTAGATAACAAATTAAGCTTAGCCAAACTCCCACTTTGACCCAATTTGGTCAAAATGGTCAATTTAGGCCAACAGGACCCATTTGACCTACATGAGTCAAATTGTGCCAAACCCAACCAAATCAAGTTTAAATCCAACCAAACTTGGCATGACTCATCCTTGGGTCACCATAGGCCTAAGAAAGTGGACTCAACCCATGGGGAACTTGAGTTAGGTAAAACCCATTGAACCAAGCCCTCTAAATGGGACAAAATTCTCATTTAAAAGGATTCTCCACCTCCCCATGCTTTGGTATCCACCTTTGGCCTATCGTGGACTAAGGACCACAGACTCAACCTAACCTAAGACTATTGGGTTTAGCCTTTGGCCAAGAGATGGTAAGGTCACCCATGAGAAACCATTGGTTCACCTAAGGAGCAGTGTACACTCCATGGCAGTCCATTATGCTCCCACAGCTTCTCACACACATCCACCTCAGCAGTCCCCTGCCACCTCCGCCCACCAATTTCAGGTGAAAGACTGCCAAAG
The DNA here is from genome assembly GCA_021442155.1 of Cymbidium sinense. Lineage (NCBI taxonomy): Eukaryota > Viridiplantae > Streptophyta > Magnoliopsida > Asparagales > Orchidaceae > Cymbidium > Cymbidium sinense. Next base: position 79,404,478 of record CM038215.1, read on the forward strand.
GCTAAGCCAATCTCAGCCATTGGTTCAAGTGAGGAAGAGAGTGTACTGCTCTCCATCCATTCAAACTCAACACACACCTTCCTTAAATAATTTTGTGCAATCCTAGAGCCTTCCCTGAGCTCCCCAATCCCATCACCAATGAGACCAAGCTCTTTTCAAGCCTGAGAGCTCTGTCCATCCAACCTCATGAAACTTCCACAAAAATTGAATTAACTTTCCACACACATTCACCACACTTTGAGGACATAAAATTAATTGATCCCTTAATGATTCAACCACCATAAGGTGTCCTTAGACCAACTCTGGTGAATTCTATGGTGATGTTTGGTCCACAGACCTATCGGTGGGGAGACATCTCAAGATCTTCTCAATAGGGCTTCATCTCTTCAAAACAAAGCTACCTTTATCAATGGACTACCTGCCTTTAGCTTCGATAATGTAAAAATCTAATAATCATAGATTTAGCCCCTTGGTGTTGGTATTTTTGTAATAAATTATGTTTTCATGTGACTTCCAGCATAGGATTTCCTTAGATTTCTTCCATGATAATTTTGGAGTCTATTTCATAATCAAAAGAGCTCTGGTGATTTCAGATTGAGTGGGAAAAAGTGAACGGTGTCCTTCTTTTAGTGCTCATAAGATGATGGATCATCGACCATCCATTCCATGTGATTAGAATGGATGGTCATGATTAATTGTGCTAGAATTATTGATTTAATCCATTCATAACTGTGAGCTTAAGCTAGACTACTAGATCTAGGAATGGATGGTAGGGAAGAAACTGTGTCCACTGCCGTAGAGTTAAGAGCCACGTCGGATTTTTAAATAACCAATACTTTAATGCCACATGGAAAGCATTATCCTATCTACATCCATGTGGCACCAATGATTTAAAATGATTAATTAGGCTTAAAGTTCAATTTAATTATCCAAAACTTTAAAAAATCATAACTGATTATAAAAAAAATCTAAAAAATGTAAATAAACCCATTTTGGAAAGCTTAATTAAGGTTTGAAGCTTAGGCTAGTTACCTTAATTAAGACCAAATTACTTAGCTAATTAATTCTAAATTTGGCATGTTGATTCTATGGGTTGTCCTTTGCCTCCTATATATTTGTTGGAATTATTTGCCATATAATTTGGGAAATCCCAAAATTTTAATCCTAATTACCCTTTTAAGTGATTTAATATTATTTAAGATTAATGAATAGTAAAAGTGAGTAATTAGGAATAATTAATCAATGAAAATTGTAACAGTAACATGGGGATTAATTAGGAGCCTCTCTTAATTAATTCCAAATGTATTCCCTTAAGGAATTTTATTAACGTGTTTTGTAATTAAGATGAATTAAAGAAAATTAATGATAAAATTAAAATGAAATTAATTTAAACAACTCAACTGCTAACCCATTTATCCTTTTTTACATTTAAAAACATAAAGTCATCAAAGAAATTATGATTTCTCCATTGGTGTGGGGAAATCATAAGAGTATTTAGCTTAAATATTTTTCTTCTTTAATTAAACTAACTCTAAAGCATGAGCCTAATTAAATTAGATCTCTTTAAGTGCATTATTAATTTATTTTCCCAAAACAAGTCATTAAAAGCTCATGATTAAGTGGTTAATTAAATTAAAGAAGCTTGGGATGGGTAATCAAAGTAATGCAATTATTGGATTGAACCTAATCAATTCATAAAACATATTTAATTTCTTTCCTTCAACATATTAAGTAACTAATATGTGATGGAGTGAATCCTAGGTACCCTTTCTCCTCTTTAGGTTTTAATAACTTGACCATTGAAATTAGACTTTAAAGAAGCTTTGATTAGGCTTAATAGATGTTCATTTAACTTGATTGTCCCTAGGGTTTGATGAAATCAAGTATATTATGAGGTGATATTTAATTACTTCCTTTAAATTATCATAAATGAGTATGTCATGTGCTTCATATCTTCATGTATTAAACTTAAAAGAATATGATTGTATCCAAGTTGCATGAGTTGAATAATTGCTATTATATGGTGTGGCTATTATCACTAGTAGATTTCAAAATATTTTGTAATTCTATTGTAATTATGAATCAAATAATTTGAAACTTAAATTAATGCCTATTATAAAGAATTAATTTTGTGAAGATGACATTTTCATTTATTTGTAATCAAAAGATTGCAATTGATTATTGTATTCTTATGTTCAATGTATATGTTTACATGCATTTGAATTAGCAAGTATATAGTCTGGACATCCCAAGAATATGAGGCTTTAAGTAGTCCCAAAGAGGTCTTATATAATCTCAATTTCTTGGTTTAACAATGACACGTACTTGCTTAGTTTCATTTATCTGTATGCATATGCTTGATTATAAGATAAAATCCCTTTCTTTAGGACAATAAAGTTTACATAAATAAAAGGATTTTTATACATAACCTTTGCATGATTTTTTTCTATGCTTATGTATAGGCTTGTGTGTATTTGAATTGGCAAGTATATTGTCTGGATATTTCAAAAATATGAGGCTTTAAGTAGCCCCAAGGAGGTCTTAAATAATCTGACTTTCCTAGTTTAACAATGAAACATACTTGCATAAATTATTAATACATACTTGCATATGCACAGCTATGATATGAAATCTCCCTTTTTATGAAATACATGCATCAACATTCATTAAGTATGCAAAAATATTAATATATTTATGTACTAAATCAAATATTAGAGAAATTAAAAAAAATGAAAGAGTGTTGATATTATTGATAATGAATGAAAGTAGTGGAGTATTACTCATATGATGGTGACTTAATGTCATTAATCTTAAGAAGGCTTTCATGTTTGAATAAAATTCATTAAGGCTAATCTAAACTTAGACTAAATAAGGTTCAGAAGTGGTTCATTAAGAGAGTTAAATCCATAATAATCTATCTTTAGAAAACAACTTAAGCTGGGGATGAAAGAGTCAAGCCTCTTTCTTCTCTTTATAACAATTAGAGCTTATGTAAATAGTGAACAAAAATAAAAACATGTAAGTTAAAATTCAATCATGTTACTAAAATACTTAAAAGTAATCCTTAATTAAGTAATTAATCTTATGACTTTAGACTTTGATAAACACCACACCTTAGTATTAAGGTTAGTGTCTCTTGTGGTGATATGTTTTATTTTGTGGTGTAATATTTTAGACTAGATGGTAAGATTATTTCTGCATAGACCAGATGTTAGGTTGTTATTAGCCTAATGATATTTCATGCAAAGGATTGTGCTTGAAGGGCTGTTATAATAATAAATGAATATAAATATTCTTGCTTGTAGATGCTGCTTATGGGTATAATCCAATTACAACAAGTAAAATTTAATTACTTGACTTGTATGTTCATTTAGCTAACATCTATTTTACAGTTATAGTTAGATTTTATCTTTGTATAAAGATGTAGTTTTTGTAAAAGGATTAGGATTAGTGCCATGGGGTTTAAAATGAGCAGTGGAAAGAAGGCAAAGACTTGGGAGGCCTTATGAAGTTTGGAGCAAATTAACTTAAAGAAGAAAAGAAGAACAAGAATTAAAGACCCCCATACCATCCATTCCATTAATAATATTGAATTATAATTTAGGTTGTATAAGGGTAGAGCTCAACGACCCATTTTCTTTTATTTTTTGGGTTGTACGGCGATACTGGTCGTACCAGCCATTTAGCCTTTTACAAAAATCTAAATGTTTGATTATTATGTTTAGATTGTGCAATAAAAATGGCATGCTTTTTATATGTTTCTTAAAGTGTGTGTTTGATGTGTTTCTTGGACGTGCTAGGCTCTTTAGAATAAAATTAATTTTCTACCCTATTAATAACTCATAACTAAAATAAAATCAACTCATAACCTCAACTTAAAGCCTAGGCTCATAATCAATATAAATAAAAGAATTATGAACCCCTTAGATGAATGTTGTATGTCATCACATCATGCATATCATGTTATTTTACTCTTATAAATAGAGGATCTCCACTCTTGCATGATAGGAGATAACCTTGTCTTCTGAGAGTAGTCCCTTGTAATGGAGAATACCTCTTCTCCCTGATTTAGCTCATAACTAAATTTTATCATACATTTAGGCATAATTATCCCAATCATGATCTGGTCTGTTATGGAGTGAGTTTAGAATTCTAGCTTCCTTCTTAATTAAATAATAGCCTAACTATTATGCATGAACATAAGACCAGCCTACATGATTTTAAAGCATAGGAAATGTTAGCTGGTAGCCACTCCATGTAGTTGTAAGTCCAAAAAAGTTAGGATGTGTTCATTCTCTCTTATGGAGGTGAACCTTTATATCCCATTTGTTGACCTCATTTTTGGATGAGGTTAACATTTCTTCCTAAGATAATTCGAACAAGTTAGTGTGGAATAGTACACTCTCCTTGGACTAATCTTAATGGGTTTAGCAAATTCAACCCATATACACTCAAATTTCAGATTAGATTAAGGGAATCAAATTACATTAATTAGGCTAATAATATAAACTTAAAGAAATTAAAATTAAATCCAAACTAACCCCAATTTAAATGAAATCAGAAGCATAAAACATGATATAAAATTAAGTGAATCCAAATCAAAGATTCAATTTACATAGGTTTGACAAAATTTGACCAAATAAAAAAGATGGGATGATGAAATAAACATATGTAAACATGAATATATGAATATTTTAAATTTGGCCATTTAACATATTAAATGGACCTAAATGGGTCTTATTGGATTTAAACCCAAATCAAACTCAAGTAAACTCAAATCAATTGATCAAATTCATTTGAATATGATTATTGAACATAAATCAATCCATCATTGGGCAATTTGGCCAATTTAGTCATTTGACCTAAGTGAACCTGAACTTAACCCATTAAGCCCAACTTAGGTCAAATGGGTTCAAATTAAAATAAAATTGGAATTGTTCAATCCAATGCATTCCAAATTGCTTGGACTAACCCATTGGAAAATTAAACACGTTTTAATTGAGCTAAATAAACTAATTGACTTTTTTTAAAATTGATCTAATTCTAATAACATCAAATGGACTAAACCTAAAGTAATCACTCTAGAAATTTTAAAATCATTAAAAGCCTTTGATTAAAGAGTTCATTAATGTTTAAATAGACACAATCAAAGCATTAATCTAAGGCTAATCCATCAAGCTAGATAACTTAGATCAAACTAAAAAAGGAAATTATTAAATGGCATAATTCAAAAAGATCTCAGTCCAATCTTCAGTTAATTCACTTAGGATGGAACCAAATAATTCTTAAACCTAATTACTATTGATCCGCAACCAAGATTAAGTCACTTAAGAAACTTCAAATAAATCCAAAGCTAAGAAGATGCCATGGCAAGTCAAAGCCATGTATAGACAATTCCAAGCCTATAGGCTCATTCCCATTCCACCTTTTTAGCTTAGATAAGTGTTAGATGGATAGCAAGCCATGTAGCTAATTTCCAAAAATTGCAATTACCTTAGCCGATAAAAAGGACAAGAAAACAATCTAAAAGGAGCACAACATCCATGGCATCTTCTCCTTGTGCTATTTCCAAGAGAAATAGACCATCCCATCACCTTTCTTACCTCACACGAAGTTGAAATCCATCTTCCTCCAATTCCCTCGCCATCAGGTGGCCGGAGAATGTCCGAAGCTGACGAAATCCAAGCTGAGGTTGGTCTAAGAGGCAATTCAAGGGGATGCAACTCAATTCCTTTGGCATGTAAGCTTCCCATATCATTTCATAGCTATTGGAGCCAACCCCACCACCAAAGATCTCCAGGACCAAGGTATGCCATTAACGATCTCCCTTGAGCTTTCGAGTTTAGAACTTTTTCAAGGGAATTTGATCTTAAGTGAGATCAAACAATTTAAATCTCCATATTTTCATTAACTGATGGATTTACAATCAAAATTGCTCAATTTTGATAGTTGGATGGCCAAAAATCATGTGAAAATGACGGACAGCTCTCATCCTTTTCCATCACTATAGGAGACGTAATCTCTCTCATCCTTTCCTTTCAAAAGGAATGGATGACTAAGATCTAGTTAGATCTTTGAATAATATGGATAAGATGAACTGCTGGTTGAATCACAGTCATCTGATCTTTGATCGGATAGTTTGTAATTAACCCATATGTGCCGCCATTTAAATTGATAAAAGAAGACATTTTATTTCTTAGGGAGATAATTGGTCACATTCTCATAAATTCTGACCTCATGTATTATAAATGGCTTGAGATCTCCTATGACACAATATTCAATCCCATCCCAGATGAACTTGATTCACTGATGTAAGAAGGATGGAACTATATTGTTCTCATGAATCCAAGGCCACCCTAGCAAAGTATTGAAAGATGTAGCTGAGTCTATTATGTGAAACTTGGCCTTAGTCTTCCAGTCATCTATTTCTAATAGTAATATTATAAAGCCTATGGTCCTCTCGCTATATTCATTGAAGCCTTTCAACATCATATTCTTATATTGAAGTTTAGTGATGTCAATCATCAAGTAAGTTGATGATGTTCACTGATACACCTGGATCAACCAACACTCTAGAAAACCTGATCTTACCAACATCCACTATAATGTAGAGGGGATGGTTGTGCTTTATTGTCTCTAGCAGTAGGTCTTCATCTGAGAAGATGACTCTTAGGACCTGTGTTGAAAAATATGCCTCCTCTCTAGATGGATCAGTAGCGGCCAAACTGAGCTAAGCATATCTCAGGGTCAAGTAATGCTTTGATTAGTGGCTCCCTCATTTCTTTTGATAAAAGAAGGGTGTCATATATGCTTGATTACCTGTCAACATTTTAAGATGCACCATTACATTTCAGTGAAGTTTAGGTTGGTCCTCCACAAGCATATCCAAGGGTAGAGCATCTTATGGAGGGGTTGTTTGCTCAATTGAACTAATGACCTATTTGCCCAAGTCTTGAGGTGCTACCCTAGGATGTAGAACTTTCCCACTACAGAGGTTAATTTTAATGACTTCTTGTGATGAGGAGCTTACAAAAAGTTCTACGTTCTCATCGACTATACCAAAATCTTCTCTTATAGGACCATCAGAGTCGAATGACTCTAAATCTATCTCATGTGATGAACCTTATAAATTTAGAAAAAGGCAATCTATTTTTGAATTTGAGTGGAATTGATCAAAATATTTTAAATTATTAATATTATGACTTGGACAGCTATCAATAGGAATAAAATCACTGATGTCATCAAAAGTAGACAAGATATAAGAGAAATTAATCTTTTTCATTGATTTCTTCAATTTGGGAGGTACATGATAAAAGTAAATAAGTAAGAGGCTTGAGTGGCTTAGTGCCCTCATCTGTGAATATAATACTCCTACTAGTGGTGGAACTAGTAGATGTGATATCTGCAATGGTGGAATAGAGAATGTTGGACTCGGATAGTTGTGGTGCTATGGAACTATCCTGGAAACATGGTGACTGCTGCTATTATTGTTGGTTTTCTACCCTCCCTAAGTTTTCCTTCAGAACTAGCAGACTTTTCTTCATGTCAAAGGTCTGAGCTAAGTCAAGCACCTGTAGAGAAAGATTCTTGATTTTAGAGATGATATTTTATAAGTATAGGATAAAGAGATATACAAACTATCTTTTATCTTAAGAGGAACAGATGTCTCACTAAAGATTACTTTAATGGAACCAAAAGGTTATTCCACGAGGTATTCTTTGGGGATCACTATGTTTTCCAACTTGTAGCTAAGTCAAGCCAATCCTTGAATATAAATAAATCCTCTAAGTATGGCCTAGCATCCGATGGTAGAGGTAGTAGTTAAGACCATCACTCTTATCCACTTTCTGCAGCTTTCTAGGCTTTGGTAGCTGAACGTCTGGCTTTTTAAGAAGATTTTTAAAGAATTTTCTAACCAGCTCCCTCTTAAATGAATATGGTTTGTTGAGTTTGTCAGCAAGAGTAGTGGACAGTAGTTTCCTGGGTGGGTACTGGTATTGCCAATGTGTAGGCTGAGATGGCATTTATGGTCTCTGAGATAGTGGATGTGGAGGTGGAAATGGAGACTGCTAAGCTCTAGGCCTCTCATATTGTGCTCTCATTGGCTACTTCCCTTATCTAATATGATTACAACACCTAGATTTTTTTCAAAAATCTTCTAAGGCTTGGGCTTGCATGATTAGTCTGAGAAAGGTAATTGCTTATCTTCCTCTTATAATTTGGCTGCCTTCCTAATTAATTTACCAAATGTTTTAATGGTGATGCCCTTAAGCATGAAAGCAACCAGGCCATGAATATTCATAAGAAAAATTTCAATGGCATATTGTTCTTGCAATTATGGTTCATATTTCATACTCAGGTTTCACCACTAAAGAATATAATCAATAAGAGACTCATTAAGTTTTTTACTTTCCTACAACAAGGTCTCTTACAATTACCTTCTATTGAACTTCTACAAATATCTTAATGAAAAGCTATTCTAACTCAACAAAAGATTTCACTGAATCATTGGATAGTTCAGCATACCAATTAAACGCAACTCCAAAAGGTTACTGATAAACTGCCTGAAGAGTAAGGCATCACTATCATTAGCGTTGGAACAACTAGCCCCAAAGTGTGCTATATGCTATCTAGGGTTCCCACTACCATCAGTGTTGTAACAACTGGCCCTGAAGTGTGCTATATGCTACTTAGGGTTCCCACTACTATCAAATACCTTGAAGGATGGTGGCACAAAACCCTTGGGGTATTATACTACATCAAATTTCTTTGGGTAAGGTATACTCTTTGAAACTGATGAACTCCTTGGGCATGTGTTAATGGTTAATTCACTTGCTACTCTACCATATGCTTGATATATTTCTCATGAATGGAGGTGCTATCGGTTATCTCTCAATGCAGGCTACTAGTATCATCACCATCAGATTAGTGCTCTTAGGACTGTCTAGGAAGTGTACCAACTCAAGTTTATTAGCCTCCATAAGAGTGGGTTAAGGGACAAGCATTTGATTCTGCAATGCTAACACTACTTCCATTAACTCCTATACTCTCCTTTCCATTTTATCAAATCTAGTCATCCTTGAGTTTGATTTATTGGAGAAAGCATTGAATTGAGTCTGATGACTCACCTTCTTTAAGTGCAATGACCTAAGCTTCTTGGCTAGGCGGCTATCTATATAAGGACCCCAAAGTATCAACCATGTGGACCTCTATTATATCATCTAAGAGGTCATCCTCATCGACATTAAAATCTACCATGTCTTCCTCTTGATCAAAATGGTCATCTCTAACTATTTGCCTCAGCTTAGCACAATACTCTTCCAAGGATTGGCCATCTACTCTACCCGGGACCACTAGGACATACGTTGGGTGATGACTCCCTAATAGACTATGTTCCAGAGGTGATGCAATCAGTATATTTTGGATGGGGTAGCAGGTGGTGTTAGCTATAACTAGTTCAACAATCATAGGAGCTAAGTTGGAACTCCCTTCTTCCTCCTTCTCTAGTTGGGGTTTTGAAGCAACTATAATGCTCTTAGGCCACCACTCTTTCCTCTCCATCATTCAGGTAGGAGGTCAAGCTGGAGAGCTCAGCCTTGCATCAACTGGTGAAGTGGATGGAGTGTGATCCTTAGGACATAGTCGTATCACCAAGGGGGATGCTTCTCTATAGAGACTGACTTATGATACTCAGTGGGAACCTCAGATGGTGAGACTTAAACTGGTGATGGTGATCGATGAGTGGAGTGGTGTGGTGGTGATGAAACTGGCTTCTCTTCACTGAAGGTCTCTTCATGAGAGTAGAACTAGTAAGGACTATTCGGTCTAAATGATCACCTCTATTAGCTCATCGATTGGGGTGGTCAATCAATGTTGGGGCCACCAACTACTTTGGGAACCTCCTCCTATCCCTTTTGTCACTTGAGCAGTAATCCTAGCCTCTGTAGCCCTCTCCCTTCTAAGCTGATCCCTAGAACTCCTTGGGATAACTTTTCTTAAATCAGGTTGGGTAGCAGGCTCAAATTGTCTATGTGCTCTCCCAACTTGTCTGAGCATAGAGCTAAGACTAGCATAGGGTCTCTTCTTATCCTTATATGATGCCTCATACTCGGTAGGTTGTGGTGGTCATGCAGCTATTGCTCTCACATCCTCCTCTCCTCTACAACTGAGATGGGGTGAAACCTTCTACCACTAAAAAGAAGAGAGGTATCATAAATGGATCCCTCTTCAGCTACATGGGAGGCATCCTTAACCTCATTGGCTATGCGTTCATAATACCTTTTGATCTTCCTAGTCTTATTTCAACATTGATTCATAGTCAAATGCATATGTCGGGAGCTAGTATCAACCACGAAGGCGGGGAAAATAACTTTAGATACTAAGATAGATTTTCCCTTAAAGATTAGGGCTGAGGTAGAGGTGGTACTATTCCTAATGAAGGCTATGGAAATCACAAGTGGTGCACATGGAATGGGAATCTCTAAGGCTTTCCTATTTAGCAATGGAAACTTAGTATCTAATTATAAATCAAAATGTAGAAGCAGGTTCTTGTCGACCACCTCCTCCCTACTCATTGTACAGAGGGCAGGCCCATCATAAGTAATCTTGAAGTGTTCAAATCCAAGGTCAAACTTGATTTGGGGTAAAGGTGAGTATGGCTTAATCCATGGCCAAATTTACACCCAAAGCAAAGGAAAAGATGAGCTTTCTAGAAGACATGATGACTAATTGCTTGAAAAGAAAGAAGGACTGGAGCTTTCTTTCTACTGTATGGGAAGAAAAGGCATAAGATTAGACTTTGCTTTAGTTGTTATTTTCTTTGACTTGACTTTAAATTGAAACCTTCATCTAATGAATTTGGTTATGGTAGATGGGGTTTATATACTTTGGAGAGATTTATAATTTTTAGAGAAGATGTTTTTGTTTAATTTGAACTTCACTGAGAGGAAGCTCAAATGAATTTTGAAGATGGAGAATGAATCATACTTTTCTATGCTCATGGCAAGAGGTTCTTAAAAGTTTTAAATTAAGTTTGTTTAATTTATTTGAGTATTTTCTTTGATTAATTCTTCTTGCCTATTGAAGCTCCAATTAGGGTTTTAGAACCTATTGGAGTGAGATTAAAAAACATAGAAGGATGTTGGCCACACTTGCCTAAGGATGAAATAGGCAAGTGCCCAATGGAATGAATGACAGCCTTGGAATTACATGAAAAAAATAAGTCCACTATCAATGTTAAGAGATAATGATTGACTACTAAAGATGGAGAGAGGAATAATCCCCAACAGAGTCACCAAAAAAATCTATGATATTTTAATTTAAATTCGTAAGGACACCGCGCAGATCTTAGGGGGCACTTATTGAAAGGATATGGTGTGAGATTAAGGTAAGAGGTACTAACTGGTAAGATAGAAACATCACCCTATAATGGACCTAATAATCTAATAAAGACTCCTAAAGTAGATGTGTCAACATATATATTAGTGATCTTTCCTCTACTTTACATGGTTAAGTAAAGTAAGGTTTATTTTATGTCGAGTTCTTTAGTTCAATATGAAAGTCAGCTTTCATAGTTAATTACATGCTAGGGAATAGGAATTCCTAAAGGATACTCTCAATTAAAGTAGTCAATAGATGTGTCTAAAGATTTAAAGGCTCGACTATCAAAAGATTGGTCCTCTTTGAAAATACAATGGGAAAAGTTCAAGTGGGAATACATATTTACGGATTCTATAAGAAGATAATTATGGAGTACCCAAGATACTAGGAAGCTTGGTGAATGCTCCAATCTACCCTACAATGATGCTTTATATTTTTGTAAGAGAGAATTTATTTTGTTTAAGTTAGAATTTTATTAGAATTCTAGGGCTTATTGTCCAACAACAAAAGATTGTGAAATTCCTGAAGGTGAGGACTTATACTCATACCAAAATTGAAATGAGCCACCTCAAAACCTAAGCCTATAGTGCCATAGCATAAGCTAAGAGCTTGATATAATTCTACTCAGGGAAAATAGGATGTAATGGTCCACCTCCACATAAGAAAGTGAACACATCCAAATCTTCATGGACTTACAACTGAAGAGTAGTGGCTACCAGCTAACACCTCTTATGCTTTAAAATCTTGTAGTCCTGCCTTATGTAAATGCAAAATAGCTAGGCTATTATTTAATTAGGAAGGAAGCTAGAATTTTAAACTCACTTCTGAAGAGACTATATAATGTTTCGTATGCAAACATGACTTAGACATGTTAAAAATTTATGAATTTTTAAGATCTTGTTAACAAATTTATTTTGGATCAAAGCTTGGGAAAATTATGCCTATTAGCATGATGAAATCAAGCCATGGGTTAAATCAGCCAAAATACATGTTCTTCTCTACAAGGGATCGCTCTTATAGGTCTAGCATGTCCCTTATCATGCAAGAGTGGAGATCCTCTCTATTCAAGATCAAAATAATATGACATGCATGCTATTATAACATACCATCACTCATCTAAGGGGTTGCTAAACCTTTTGTTATTTTGATTAAAAGCCTAGGTTTTAAAGTGGGTTATAGGTTATAATAGAATTTAGTTATGAGTTATTTAGTAAGGGTAAAATATCTAATTTTATCCTAAAGAGCCTACCACATCTATGCCACACATCAAATCATCAAACTTTAAGAAACCTAAAAAAGGATACCATTTTTATTGCGTACGTGCCATTATTAAACTAGGAAAGTGAAATTATCAAAGACCTCTTTGGGGCTACTTAAAACCTCATGTTTCTAGGATGTCTAGACTATATACTTGCCAATTTAATTACATATAAGTATAGAAACAATACCATGCAAACATTATGTATAAAAACCTTTTACTTATGTAAAGTTTAATGGAATAAACAAAGAGGTTTCACTTTATATTCTAGCATATGCACACACATTAATGAAATTAAGCAAGTAGGTGCCACTATTAAACCAAGAAAGTGAGATTATTTAAGACCTTCTTGGGGCTACTTAAAATCTCGTGTTCCTGAGATGTACATGCTATATACTTATTAATTCAAATACATATAGACATAAGCATCAAACATAGAAGTAAAATAATTTATTTTTATCTTTAAGTTATAAAAAATGAACATTTCATTGAGTATTTATAATGAGCATTAATTTAAATTTCAAACTATTTTACTCATAATTAACTTATAATTTTAAAATAATTTGTGATTTATTAGTGACAATAGCCATACCATATAATAACATTTATCCAACTCATGCAATTCGAATGCAATCATATTCTTTTAATTTTCTTTTAAAGCATGTATACATGAAACAAATAACATATACATTTATGATAACTGAAAGAAAGTAATTTAATATCACCACACAACATACTCAATTTCATTAAATTCTAAGGACAATCAAGTTAAATAAGCATTCTTTAAAATTAACTAAAGCTTCTTTAAGATTTTATTTTTATGTTCATGTTATTAAAAAAAAAATCTAAAGAGGAGAAATGCCACTTAGGGTTCACTCCATCCCATGTTGGTTATTTGATATATTTGAGGAGAGAAATTAAACATGTTTTGTGAATTGATTAGGTTCAATCTATTAACTAATTCAATTTAATTACACTTCCTAAGCTTCTTCAATTATATTAACCACTTAATCATGAGCCTTCCTTGATATGCTTTGGGAAAATAAAATCAACAGTGTACCTAAAGCAATCTAATGCTATTAGGCTCATGTTCAAGAGTTAATTGTGAAAATATTTAACCAAAATACTCTTGTGACTATCCCACACCAATGGGAGAATCATAATTTATTTAATGACTTTATGTTATTAAGTACATGAAGGTATTAATGGGGGTCACTTGATTTATTTAAAGCAGTTTATTTAAATTTCATCATTAATTCTATTAATTTATTCTTAATTATAAAATATGTTAATTAGGTCAATTAAGGGAATACACTTGGAATTAATTAGGAAACGGAGGTCTTATTAAACCCCAAGCAAGCCTCATTATTTTCATTAGTTAATTATCCCTAATTAAAAGGAATAATTATGATTAAAAATTTGGAATTTCATAAATTATATGGTAAATAATTCCAAGAAAAATATAAGAGGAAGAGGACATCTCATAGAATCAACATGCTAAAATTGGAATTAATTTGCCAAGTAATTTGGCCTTAATTAAGGTAATTAATGTAATCTTCAAACTTTAATTAAGCATTGCTCATTAGACATTAATTAGGGATTTTATTTTTTATTAAATTTTCCTCTATCTATGCTTTCCAAAAATGAGTTTATTTGCATTTTTTGGATTTTTTGCAATTAATTATGATTTTTTGAAGTTCTGCCCAGTTTAAATGAATTTTTAAACCAAATTAATCATTTTAAACTATCACTGCCACATGGATGCTGAAGCGACAACACTTTTCATGTGGCGCCATGGTATTGGCTATTTAAAGCATCTGACACACCTGTTGACTTGGTCGTGGACATAGTTTCATCCCAACCTTCCAGTTCGATCTCAGAACGGATGGTAGAGATTAATCGAGATTAATCCCATAATTACCAAAGGATTAAATTAAGATTTCTAGCATGATTAATCACAATCATTTGTTCTAATCATGCAGAATAGTTGACCACTGATTCTTTGTCTCACGACCGCTGGAAGATGAACACCATCCATTATCTACCACTCAATATAAGCTCATTGGAGCTCATTTGATGATAAGAATAATTCCAAAATGATCAAGGGAGTAGTTTAAGGAGATCCTATAGAGGAAATTACCTGAAAAGAAAATTTGCTTCACAAAACACCAACACCTACATGCCAAAACTACGATTGCTGAATTTTTACCTGATTGGAGCTAAAGACTTATGGTCTACTAATAAAAGTAGCTTCATCTTGAAAAGATGAAGCCCTATTAAGGAGATCTTGAGATGCCTCCCCATTGATCAGTTTGTAGAATGAACGCCACTATGGAAGTCACCGGAGTTGGTTTAAAGATGCCTTCTGGTGGTCAAATTGATTGGGGATCAATTTGTTTTGGGTCATTGGAGTGTGGTGAAGGTGTGGGGAAAGTTAATTAAGCTTTGGTGGAAGTTTGGTGAGGTTGGATGGAAGGAACTCTTAGGCTTGAAGGGAGTGGTCTTGCCAGTGATGGGGTGCACAGGGAGCTCGGGGGATGCTCTAGGACTGCCCAGAATGCTCTGATAAAGGTGTATGTTGAGTTTGAATGGATGAACTCTCCTCCCCACTTAAATAAAGAGTTGATATTCGCTCAGCCTTTGACAGTCATCCAACAGAGTTAGTGGTTAAAGGGTAGTGTGAGAGCTGAGTGGATGTGTGTGAGTATACAGGTGGAATAATGGTTGCCCATGGGTGAACTCACACTCTCTTGGCCAAAAGTTGAACCCAATAACCTTAGGTTAAGTTTGGTCAGTGGTCCCTTGCTCAAGATAAGCCAAATGTGGCTACTAAGGGGTGGAGAGATGAAGAACCCATCTAAATGTGAATTTTGTCCCATTTGGAGGGCTTGGTTCAATAGGTTTGACCTAACCCAGGTTCACCATGGGTTTGGCCCACTTGGACAGTTTATGGTGACCTAAGGATGATTCATGCCAAGTTTGGTTTGATTTAGACTTAGTTTGGTTGGGTTTTGCTCAATTTGACTCATGTAGATCAAATGGATCATGTTGGGCTAAGTTGAACATTTTGACTAAATTGGGTCAAGGTGAAAGTTTGGCTAAGCTCAATTGGTCATTTGAAATGAATTAATGTAATTGGTTTGGTTCAATTTGGGTTAGATTTGGATTTGGTTCATAAGGTTTCATTTAGGTCAAATGTCCATTTTGACCAAATTGGCTTGAGCATGGGTTAAGTCTATATTCAATTGGTTGTTTATAATTCATTAAAAGAGTTGATTTGAATTGATTTAAATTATTGAGTGATTTAGTTCAATTTGACCCTTAGGTCAAATTTGGCTAAGTAGGCCAATTGGGTTGGGTTAACCAGATTGGGTTCAATTGAAGGTTGGCTCATGTCTAATACCCAATTGGTGATTGGTTAGAAGCATTAGTTTCAACCAGTTTGTTTTAGGATTTGATTTGGCCCAATATATCCCTTTAGTTCAAATTTGGTCAACTTGGGTCAAGAGGACAAATTAAGTTGGTTAGGTTCAATTGGTGGTTGAGTCAATATTCAATTTGTGGTTGATGGGAGTCATTGATTTCAATTAATTTGCCCTGGAACATGATTTGGCCCAATTTGGCCTTTTTGGTCAGTTTGGGTTAACTTGGGTTATGAGGTCAAATTTGTTTGATTAGGTCTAATTAATTTTAGTGGAGTGTTTAATAGTGACCAACAATCATCAATGAAGAGATTGGGTAGCTTTATTTGATCCAATGGGGGTTTGACTGAAGTTTGGCCTAAGTGGACCTTTTAGGTCACTTTGGGTTAAGTAGTTTAGTCAAGTAAATTTAAACCAATTAGGGCTATAGATGGTTGAAGTATATTCAATTATGAATTGGAAGTTGATTTGTGTCTTTGATTGCAATTGATTTGGATTTGATTGGGTTTTGACTCATTTGACCCTTTTATGTCAAATAAGCTAACTTTGGTTACTTGAGTATAATTTGTTTAATTGACACGATTGTAAGTAATGGACTTGTCTGAAATGATCCATTGAGCCATAAGAACAATTGAGAGAATTGAATTGAGTTTGGTTTATTTTGGTTGGTTTGAATGGGTGATAGGATTCAAGTAGGTTAACAAGACAAATTAGCTTGGAGCTTGTATTGAAGATCAAATCTAATTAAATTTAATTGATTGGCTTGAGGTTGAGGCTTTAATCATTTGGTTTGGGTTTAAAACTGATTGATGGGTATGAGTGTTGGTTCAAGACCTAAGGTAGGTGAAGCCCACTTGTCCTAAGGTAAGCTTTAGACCAAAGGTTTTTCTTTACAAGTCTTTAGGCTTTGGTTTAGTGTTCCCTTAATCACTAGATGTTTCCTAGCACTAAGTGAACATAAGTGTCTAGAAGAACCCTAAACCTAAGATTGGAATGAACAATCCTCACTCCAAAAGTGAGGTCAACAAAGCCTAACACTATTTTTTCACTTGCTTACTGTTAATGTTTATAAGGATGGGAAAATGCAATTCACTATGGTTTAAATTCACATCACTAGCTGGGTGAAAATTCTTAGAAATTGGTGAGGTCAATTTCACTTTATGAAGAGTAGCATTGGGTGAAATATGCTTTCGGGAAAAATTTGGAAAACAAACTTTGAAAATTAAATTATTTAATAATCATATACAACATTAAAAATAATAAAATATCTTTAAAGATATAAATATTTTTCTTAAAAGACTTTAAGATAAGATAAATATAATTTTTATTATCATCTTTAAATATAATATAGAGATTGATATACCATCTTGATAGATGAAAATACCATTCTAATTTAGATTCAAATACAATAATAGATAAAGTTTAAAAGTTTGTTTAGTTTATTTTCTAGGAAATTTTAGTTTAAATTTCTTTTCATTCATGTAGTACAAATTTCCAATAAAAGCTAGACCATGTAGTAAATTATTTCTTAAGAATGTAAACTCATAAAAAATCTTAATTAAATTAGTGGTTTGAGCTAAAGACTTATGGTCGGCTGATAAAAGTAGCTTTCTCTTAAATGGATGAAGCCCTATTGAGAAGATCTCGAGTTGTCTCCCTATTGATCAGTCTGTGGACCAAATGCCATTATGGAAGTCACCAAAATTGGTATAAAGACACCTTCTAGTGGTCGAATTGATTAGGGATCAATTTATTTTGGGTCACTAGAGTGTGATGAAGGTGTGGAGAATGTTAATTTAGTTTTGGTGGAAATTTGGTGAGGTTGGACGGACGAAACTCTTGGGCTTGAAGGGAGCTTGGTATCGATTGTGATGGGGTGCATGGGGAGCTCAGAGGATCCTCTAGGACTACTTAGAATGCTCTAAGAAAGGTGTGTGTTGAGTTTGAATGGATGAACTCTCCTTCCCACTTAAATAAAGGGCTCAGATTGGCTCAACCTTTGGCAGTCATCCGGCCGGAGTTACTCACCAAAGGTGGCGGGAGTGTTGAGGTGGATGTGTGTGATAGACTGAGAGAGCATAGTGGGTTTCCAAGGAGTTTACAGTTCTCCTTAGGTGGACTAATGGTTGCTCATGGGTGAACTCACACTCTCTTGGCCAAAGGCTAAACCCAACAGCTTTGGGTTATGTTTGTTCAGTGGTTCCTCATTCAAGAATAGCCAAATGTGGCTACTTAGGGGTGGAGAGTTGGAGAACCCATCCAAATATGCATTGTTTTTCCATTTGGAGGGCATGATTCAATGGGTTTGACCTAACCCAAGTTCACCATGGGTTTGGCCCACTTGGGCAAGCCCATGGTGACCCAAGGATGAGTCATGCCAAGTTTGGTTTGATTTAGACTTAGTTTGGTTATGTTTTGCTTAATTTGACTCATGTAGGTCAAATGGGTCATGTTAGGCTAAGTTGAACATTTTGACCAAATTGGGTCAAGGTGGGAGTTTGGCTAAGCTCAATTGGTCATTTGGAATGAATTAGTGCAATTAGTTTGGTTCAATTTTGGTTAGATTTGGATTTGGTTCATATGGTTTCATTTAGGTCTAATGGGCCATGTTGCCCATTTTGACTAATGAGCAAAATTGGCTTAAGCATGGGTTAGGTCTATATTCAATTGGTTCTTTGTAATTCATTGGAAGTGTTGATTTGAATTAATTTGAATTATGGAGTGGTTTAATTCAATTTGACCCTTTAGGTCAAATTGGGCTAAGTAGGCCAATTGGTTCGGTTAATGAGATTTGGTTCAATTGAAGGTTGGCTCATGTCTAATACCCAATTAGTGATTAGTTAGAAGCATTATTTTCCACTAGTTTGGTTTAGGATTTGATTTTTCCCAATTTATCCCTTTAGTTCAAATTACTTCTTAAGAGTGTAAACTCATAAGAAAATTTCAAAGAAATTAGTGGTTGGCAAATCTAAGATTTATTCAAAGTTTATATTCAAGAATCAAATTATTTGAAATTTCGAAAGGGATTGGCTCAAAATCAAAGTTGTTCTTTCTAAAGGCCACAACAACAAAGTAAGGTGCACTGGATATTGAGAAGCTTTGAAGCACTCCAACTATCTAAATGTTAGGCTTTACCGTTTGGTTTTTGAATTTGTTTTATCTAGGGTTATTTTTTAAATTATAAATTTGGGACTTATAATTTTTGCAAAAGACTATAAAAATTCTTAGATGGTGAGGAATTAAGATATGGACAAATGGAAATGTTCAATCTTAGATCTTAACCTAAGTTGAGAATTACTATTATGTTATTGCTCAAATTTTCTACCTAATGGTATGTAATAAAACTTATTGATTTGAACTTTACTTGAAGCTAAAATAAACGTGATGATACTGGACTTACAATCTTTGCCATGAAATATTAGCAATGAACCCATCAAAGCACTTAAAAATCATGATGTCTAGTCACATGTATATATAAGATAGTCGAGGCTGTTATTATTTGGGAAGAATCCTATACTTAACCAACAAAATTAAGAATGTACAGTACACAATGCTCCTATGTTGATCGCTTTACATTTTACTTTTATTTTATTTGTTCATTAGACACGATTCTAATGTTTAATGCATATGTCATTGAGCACACACCTATCTTCTGTAGGAAGCTCCCACTTCAAAGTTTAGGAGGGCGCTATTAATGCAGAGAAGATAGAGTACTCTAGGAAGAGATTGGAATAATAATAATGCAAAGATGGTGGCATTGCCTTCGGGTTCTTACTTCAATTATTCCTATGTCATTTATAAATAGTTCATTTTAATAGAAAAAAAATATTCTGATGCCTAAAGAAGGTTCATCCAAACAAAGATTTCAATCACAAAGAACACATGACAAAAAATGAAACATTTCATTTAATGTGTACAAATAAGAATGTAAAGTTACATTGAGCAATTTCAAATAATTTATAAAAGAATGATTTTGTCCCAAAAAATGAAAAAAGGGATTGGACATTTTGAGAAAAAAGTGGTAGCTGTGCATTGTCTTTATATACCCAAACTCAGACTTGTTGGCAGGTAAACTTAGTTTGTGGGTCTTCTCATTTTATTTTCTATTGCTTTAGTCTTCAAAAGATATAAGGCTTCACCTCGAAAGGCTCATTCTTATTTGTTTCTTATATTTCATCAAAGTTTCACAAGCTTGCACTTCTTAGGACTTTTAAAATTACCTTTTTAAAATAAAATTACAATCTTGTTCATAAAAAAATAAAGGTTAGTCCAGTATTCAAACAAATATTGAAAAAGAACATTTGACATAAAAAAGAGCTTAGTACTTCCAAATGCCGAGCCACCTACCTTACTAGTCATCCTAGAACGGCTTTAAGCAATTAAAAATATTTTATAAGTAGCACCTATAAGAAATTTTGTTACATTAAATATATATTGACACATGACAATCACGCCACAACAACGCCTTCTATTCACTAAGACCATTAACTAGAAAAAGGGTTAGTCTAGTTTTAATAATATCTACTAGCATTATTAAACTATCTTAAGATAAACATCACATTATTATAACACATAAATTTGACAAAATAAATCATCAATAACTAAAAGTTGTACGGGTTGTGTTCTACCTAATGTCTAGTGTGTGCTAGGTCATAGAGGTGTTTGTGTATTAGATTCTACTTTGTATTTCAGTTTTCCAAATTTTAATTGAATCTTCAATTTAAATAGATATGATTCAATTTTAAGGCATTAATTATTTTAAAAAAATTTGAATTTTTTTAATTTTATGTTTTGATAATTTAAGAGTTCTTAAGAATATATGAAGGTAAGTAAGGTTCACTAGGTAGACCAACCTTATCACCAAGGCATTTTAGCTATTGTCAAATGTATCATAAATTGAAAGGATGATAATATATTTGACAACGCTTTTAATTTATTATAAATATATATAAATATATAATATATAAATATATATATATATATATATATATATATATATATATATATATATATATATATATATATATATATATATATATATATATATATATATAAATGGATCTATTATAATTTAATTAACTTTTTGAATACATTTTCATTATTTTTTCAGATATTATTTAAAATATTAATAATAAATTTAAATTTCATGAAATTTTCTATGTGATTAGATATTACTAAAGAGTGTTTCTCATGATTTTTTGAAACTCTTTTCAATTAATTTATTATTTTATGAATTTATAAATTCAAGCGAAATTTCTCATTAAAATTTGAGAATAATTCAACTATTTTTTTATTAAATTTAAAATATAATTCTTATTAACTTATTAGTTTTTATATAGATTTTAGTTTTTATAATAAATTTATTTCAAATAAAATAAAATTTTTTCTAAAGGTAAATATTTATCTTTCAAATAATATCTAAATATTAGAAATTTAATTGATTTAATTTAAATTATAAAATTTATTTGAGTAATTTAATTATTATGATAAAAATATTAGTTATTGTATTATATTTTTAAATTTCGCTAATTTTATATTTCATTATATATTGAGATATTTTAGTTTATATGTTTTTGATTTGATTTAAAGTATTTAAGAGTTTTTCAAGTTTTTAATGTTAAGTATGTTATTTCACTTATTTATTTTTTTAGTCTACTATTTTATTATTTTATTAAGGTTATTAAAATTAAAAGGTTAAATAATTTTTTATTATGTTCTCTATTAATTGAATTTGTTGAAGAGTTTTATTATGTTTCTTTTTAAATAAATTTTATAATTTTAAAATATATTTTATATAATTTTATTTCAATTTAAAATTTTTGATTTTTTACTTAGTTACTATAAAATATATAAATTAATTTGGTGTCTTTATATCGTTAGGTTTACATGAATGCTAAAACCAAAAAGGATTTCATTTGTAAATTTTAGGCTCTTTTTAAAATGAATGTTGTTGTGGTCTTTTGAAGTTTTTGTGTATTTAATCAATTTATTAATTCGAATTAATCTCTTATTATTCTCGTTTGAAGATCTTTGCACATGGTGCAATGTTACTAAATTGCTGAAGTTGTGCACAACATACATGTCAACTAAAATTTGAAGAAAAAGGTATAATGGGTGAAGTCCACTACTACAGAGTTATAGGTTTAAATCTAAAATTTAAACATAATATGTCATCTTCAAGCTTCAATCATGAGCCTTGACCATCCAGCTAGATGTCTTGATCTTACAAAGTTTATATTATAATCAAAATCTAACTAGGATAGTTCAATGTAAATAATGTGAGTTTTCTATGGTTGGATTCTAAGGCCACTTGCCTTTGCTAAAAAAGTATTAGATCCTAAAGGCATTTTAGGGTTTGTGAAGTTTACCATAATTTGAGTGGTATATAATTTATTTTATCAGTTTATAACTTTCATCTTGATTGAAGCAATTGAATAGACTGATACAATAATAATTAGAGGGTGGATACATTAGTTGGTCAAAACCAAGCAGAGTCTATTAGTAGTTTACTAAATCAAGGCATGGACATCGATAAAAGAGAGGGAAGGTTTTGTTTGAATTTGTGAGAGCATAAGAAGATAAGTAGTGCAAATATTATAGAGAATTATAATAAAATCTCCGATATAAACTCTTAGAGTGCTATGGTGTTAAAAAATATAATGAGGAAACCACACAGATCTTAAAGGCGGGGAGGGGGGAGAGGCTTTGGTGGCTACTTATTAAAAAAATAATTAAGCACAAAATTAAGGAATAATATATTACCTCAAAAGATAGAAATATCATACTATAATATACTCAATCATCTAATAAAGACTCGTAAGGCTAATGTGTCTTCACATACAGAGATTTTTCCATTTCCTTATATGGATGAAATGAGTTAAAGCTAATTTTAAGTTAGGTTCTTAAGTTATCTATAAGGCCAAGCTTTCATAGTTAATTACATCTTAAGAGAAGTAATCTTTTAAGAATACTCTAGATTAAAGTGATTGGTTAATATCCCAATAGAGTTTAAAGCTTAGAGCAAAGGATTAGTAATTTTCAGATGAAAATGAGAAAACTTAATTAGGAAGAGTTCTTAATATAGTTCAAAGTAAGATAAGTAAAAAAGTGCTCATGACTTTAGGAAGCTTTTTGAGCACTTCAGTCTATCCTACTATAATGTACTATATACCCAATGGTGAGGTTTCATATTTTTGAAATTGGGAATTATATTATTTACTTGATATTTCATTAAAACTTAAGACTTACATCTCAACAGCACAAGGTTATGAAAATAACTAATAGGTGAGAATTTACACCTATAGCAAAGGTGAAACATGTGGCCTCAGATCTTAAAACTAAGGTGCTCGAGCCCAAGCTAAGAGCTTAACCTAATCTAGTGAGAGGAAAATTGAGATTATTGGCTCACTTCCACTAGAGAAAATGAACTTATTGACTCTTTTGGACTTACAATGGCTTAGAAAAGAGTGCTAGTTAACACATCCTATGATTGAAAATCATGTGGCTAAGTATTATAAATACAAGATAATTAGGTTGTTATTTATTATGAATAAAAACTTAAAAGTCTAAACACACTTCATAGATTCTAGATCATGACAAATGTGAGAAATGTCCTAACTAATATAATAAAATTTTATCTTTTATAAATTTTAGACTCTCAAATTTAAGTTAAGTTGGCTAGGCAAGTTTGCTTATATGAATGATGAAATATAGTTACAGGCCAATCCACGAGAAGGTATTTTTCACTCAAGAGAGATGTGGATAATGGACTTGCACTCCCTCTTATCATGTAATGAGTGAAATCCCCTATTTTCAAGGAGGGAATGTAATATGCATGCATGATGTTATACATCCATCACAGTCTTATAGTTTCTAATTTTTTTAGTAAATTAACTCCTATGCATTATGGTTAAGTTGTGAATTATTAATTTTAATTCAAGTTGATTTTCATTTAGGGTAGAAATTTAAAATTCTAAAGAGCCTACTTAAATCCAATCCATAATAGTCATTACATTTAAAGAAACTAAGAAAAAAGCATGCAATTTTTGTTGCGCAAAGAATGTAAGCACATTAAACAAACTATTAGGGTAAACAATCATGAAGAGGCCAGTGCAGTTAGTTTTCACTATACACCCTTATATAGGAAAATGTGGGTTGCCAAACTCAGCCCTTATACCACATGAATTAGAATAAATATTATAATCTATAAAATTGCTTCATCCTCTCTTAGTCTTCCAAATATTGGATCCTCCATGCATCACAAGGCTTCTCAGGTTTATGCCTTCTAGCCTTTACTCATCATAAATCTCATGGCTCTAATCCTCATTTTATTATAATATTTCATTTAAAATTTCAAACAAAAGTCCAAACTAAACCCACAAAATAGAAGTTAGTCATCACACATATACACCAAGAATATATATTTCAAATAATCGGGCTTAGTAATAGTAGGTGCCAAGCACACTTGTCCGAATCGGCTATGCTTAAAGGTTAAGCAACATATGCAAGAAAATATTTTAATTTATTTTATTATTCTGCATCCCCTTTAATTATTAACCACAACCCCCTATAAGAAATAATATTAGTCTAATAATACTTATCTAAAATTACATATAAGAATCTATGATTTAGGAATGTTTCTTTAAATAATTTTAATTTTTTTTTAAAAAGAAAAATAAGAATCATGAATAAACATTAAAACTATCTTTATGTAATTTTTTATTCAAACTTTTTCTTTTCATGCACTATACACACTTATTTATATATATTTTTTGCTTCTTTTTTTGGACATATTGATAAAGTAAAAAAAGAGTACATAGTACATCATAACTAAAGATTAAATCTAAGAAATGTTAGTGTAAAGTCTAGGTTTTAGGGTTTAATTTCCATTAAGTGATCAAACAATTAATTTTTTAACCAATGGGGTGCTTACTCTTATTTATTATGATGTGGATTTTTTGTGTTTTGATTTTGATTTGATTAACTAGTATAAAAGAGTATAGAAAATTTGATAATCCATCATCCACACCCTAACCATAACTTGATTCTAAAGATAGATTCTATATTTTTTTTTATTCTCTTAATCATGAATTTTTTAATCTTAATTGAGTCAAATCAAGATCATATTAAAGATTAGACTTAAAATTATCTCATAGATCAAACATCCAATTTCTTAAAATGATTATACATGCTTATTACTTTAGATTTAATTTTATATATCATTTTGAAATTTATTAATATACATGTATGTGCTTTTATTCTAATATTTATATAAAAAGGATTTATATTGTCTAAATGAATATTTTTTATAAAAATTATGGATTTACATATATGAGCAAACATATGTATATAGACATGAATGTATGAAATTGTGAACTTTGAAATGAAAAAAATTTAAATAGAAATTTAATTTTTATTTGTATTTTTTGCACACTTTTCCAAGTACATGCCATTGTTAAACCAAAGAGATAAGGTTTCTAAGATCTCCTTCAAACTAGTAGTCCTACGCCCCCAAGAGCCAAGACTATATACCTTAAAAGAGTTTTTAGATAATGTATATGATCAATATATTTCAACTAATATTATCTATTGTAATTGAAAGTACATATGCATATATTCTTTGAATATAAAGGCAAACTAACTTGGGATATTGATTTTATAAAAATATGAATGCACATGATTGATTAACAACATACAAATAGAGTGATGAGAAGGATGAATAAATGCCATAAGAAAGGACACTCAAATAATTAATCCTAAGGCTGATCATATGATCCCAAAATCACTTAAACTTAATTAAATTTTTTATTTAACATCTTTTGTATTTAAGTGAATTAAACTAGTATGAGGAGAGATAAAATATTAAAATTATTCATGCATGCCCTCTGGTCATTAATGAAATTTAAAGTGAAATTGTTATTTTTATGAATTAATTATATTTGATAATTATTTAATCCAATTAATGCCTAAAAGATCTTAATAAATTAAGAAATCACAATACACAAGCCTAACAATTATTGTAAAATTTGTACATTTAAAAAATAATATAAGAAATGAATAGTAAAAATGTCAAAGGTTTAGGCTAAGATTTTATGGTTAATTAATTAATTTAAAAATATCTTAAAAACATATTCTCTCTTAAAATATAAAAACTATTTTGGAATTTTAATTTTTTTAATTAATTCTCCATTAGCTGAGCATAAAGAGTATTTTTAGAGATTTATGTAATTAGTTATAATATTTTAATTAATAAATGCCCTTAATGGTGATTTAGAGAAATCTTTAGAATCATAGGCTCCAATATTTTTCTTGCGTCACTATTAAAAATATTAAATACATTTAGACTCAAAAAATAATTTTCATAATTTTTGTAATTAATTAGATTTATTAAATAGTCATAATTGCTAATTAAGATTTGAAAATATGGACATCCTAATACACTTAACCAATTGGCTTGAAGTAATTATCGAAGGTAGAGGTCATCACATGGAATGTTCAGCTAAAGTTTCAAGTCAATTACCTAAGTAATCAAGACTTAATTATAACATTAAAGAAATTTTTTAAATCTTAATTAATCTCTATCTACTTAATAAAAATTAGTGCTTTTATTTTTATTAAATTTTCTTATGTCTAAGCTTTCCAACAAGCCCTTATTTGCATTCTTATGATTTTTTTTACAACTAATTATGATTTTTTTGTAGTCTTTGATTATTTAAACCCATTTTAAACCCCATTTAATCAGATTATGTGGTCAATGGTTAAGTCAGTCGTGCATTATAGGTAAAGTCATTGCACTAATTATTTAAACTATCCCCTATTATTGCTAACTCAACAACTATGGATGCGCTTTCATTAGAGCGTTCTATCAAAAATATCTATTTGATTAATAGAGAATTAAACAAAAAAATCTATGTAAATAATTACAGCCCTTCATCTTAATCTTTTGAGATAGATGACCCATGATTCATCTTCATGCTCCAATGAGAGATAAAAAGTTGTTTGTCTTTCACCACTTGATTCAAGCTAAATACAACTTAGTCATGATGTGATTAACTCCATTAGGATTATAAATAAATATTCAAGAGTCCCTACGATTGGATTTACATGAGATTCAAATTTATTTCATAAAAGACCAACACCTTGGGGACTATCTATGGTTTGAGAGTTATAACTTACTATAGCTCATGTCTAATGGTGAAAGTGATTGAGATAGATTTACCCTGAAGTGGACAAGCCCTACTATTGAATTCTTGGGTTGCCTCACCATCAATCATCCTTTGAACTAAAGTACCACCGCACCTCATTGGAGTTTGGTTTAGCTATGCCTTTCAGTGCTCGAATAAAGTGGCTCTCAATTCATTTTTATTCGTGAGGATGAGAGAGATGTGTGAGGTGACTAAATTTGAGATTTCAGAGAGGTTTGGTGATGGGTGATGTTTGTTGCATTTGGATCAAAGAGAAGCATGGTTTTGTCAATAATGGGGTATAATAAATGCTTTAGGGAGAGTTACGGACTAGGTTTGGATGCAAATGAGTGTGTGTGTGAAGTTTAGAGGGCTGGGTAAGAGTATACTCTCCTTCCCATGTGAACCACCCATTTGAGTTAGTTCAGTCCTTGATAGTTGGATGGGCAATGGTGGTAGCCAAAAATGGCGTGGGATTGATGAGGTGGACCTCTTCAAATGACTAAAGGAGTTTGGTATCCACTGGTGAAGTGGACAACCCATGGTTAGTGAACTGAGAGATGTCCAAGGTGAAGGGGACTTCACCTTAGTCATTGGCTAAGCAAGCCTTCCTTGGGTCAGTTTGGCTTAGTTGGGGTGAGCTTAAGACTTGCTAAAGGTGTTTCTATGGACAAAGAAGTTAGGGAAGGGGGTTGGAACTTCTTATTTTAAGATTTTATCATATATAGGTGACTTGGTCCACTTGGTTTAGGTTGAATAAGGTCCACCAAGGCTTGGGTTTAATTGGGAAGGTAGAGGGGAATGTGAGGAGTCATGTCAAGTTTTATTAGGTTTGGCTCATGGTGACCTATGTAAGTCCAATTGAGTCTAGTTGGGTTAAGTTGATAAATTGACTAAAGTTAGGCCAATTGGATATTAGATTGGGTATAAATAATGGTTTGAAATGTGCTAGTGTAATTGACTTAGTTTAATTTGAAGTGGATTTGAATTTGGATCTTATGATTCATGTGTGTCAAATGAGTCAAGTTGGCCAATTTGATCAAATTGGTCAAATTATCTGCAATTCAAGGTTAGGTCATGTTCAATATTAAATTTAGAATGGATTACATGTTAATTTAAGATAGATTAGAATTTTGCTCAATTTGGCATTTTAGGTCAAATTTGACTAGGTGAACCAACTTGGTCAATTTGGTCAAATTGGGTGCAATTGGAGGTTGATCCAGGCTTAATTGTGGATTTGGAGTTGATCTTAAGCACTAATTTAATCTAATTTAGTTTAGATTAGGTTTTTATTCAATTTGGTCCTTCAGGTCAAATTGATTCAAATAGGGTTAAGTGAGTCAATTAGTTAATTGGGGTCAATTAAATGTTGAACCATGTTCAATATTGAATTTAGAATGGATTACATGTTAATTTAAGATAGATTAGAATTTTGCTCAATTTGGCCTTTTAGGTCAAATTTGGCTAGGTGAACCAACTTGGTCAATTTGGTCAAATTAGGTGCAATTGGAGGCTGATCCAGGCTTAATTATGAATTTGGAGTTGATCTTAAGCACTAATTTTATCTAATTTAGTTTGGATTAGGTTTTTGTTCAATTTGGTCCTTCAGGTCAAATTGATTCAAATAGGGTTAAATGAGTCAATTAGTTAATTGAGTTCGATTAAATGTTGAATCATGATCAATAATTATTTTGAAATTGATTACATTAATTTATTTGGTTCAATTTTAATTGGATTATGATTTGATTCAATTTGATCCTTTAGGTCAAATTAGGCTAAGTAGATCAACTTGACCAATTTGTTCAAATTGAGCTTAATTGAGGGTTAAGGTATGCTTGATCATCAATTTGGAAGTGATTGTAAAATTTTATTTGATTGATTTTGGGTTGAATTGGGTTTTAGTTTAATTTGATGTTTTAAGTCAAATTAGGATAAATGGGGTTAATTGGTTGTGTTTGTTGACCTCTTTTTTTTGGATGAGGTTAACATCATTTTCAAGACTAGTAATTAAGATACCAAATCTTAGATTAGAAATCTCCTAATTAGACAATTAGGATATTTCACTAATGACCTAGTGTACCTTTCTAAGGTCTAACCTAACCAAATATAATTAGATAGACCTAGACTAAATTCAAATCCAAATTCAGAATAATTGAAATCTAAATATAAGCAAACTTAATCAAAGTGAATAGGATAATTAACCTAATTATGCTATTTAACCTTAAAGCCACTTAAACTTAAGAAAATTCAAACTAAATCAAAACAAACCTAAATAGAAATCAAATGAAACTATGAAATCAAATGAGAAGTATAAAATCAAATTCAAATCAAAGTCAAATATGGTCAACCCTTTTTTGACATAGGTTTGACTTATGTTGGCCCCACCAAGTCAAAAGTAAACCCACCAAACTTTGATGAAATGAAATTATTTGAAATGGTCCAAATGATAAAATAAACAAGTTTAATCATAAATTTAGAGAAATATAAATCCATTAAGGACTTAATTAGGCTAATTAGATCATTTGATCTGATTGGGCTTAAATGAGCCTTTCTGAATTCAAATCAAAATCAAATTGAAATTAACTCAAATTGATTGTTCAAAATCTTTTTAAAATGATTATTAAACATAAATCAATCAATTATTGGATTTAAATTTGTAAATATGGTCATTTAACCTAATTAACCTAGTCTTAACCCATTAAGCTCAAGTTAGGCTAATATGAGTTTTAAACTCTAAATAAGTAAAATTAATTAATCCAATGCATCCCAAATGCTTGGATTAACATAATTGAAAGTTAAATACATTATAATTGAGCCAAGTAAGTCTTTTGACTCAATTCAATTGAACCAAATTCTCTTAAGACATAATGGGTTAAATATGGAATAAGCAAATGATTAGTTTCAAATTCTATAAAACCCATTGATTGAAAATATCATAAATGATTAAATTGATATAATTGAAGTATCAATTTAGTGCTAATCCACTAAATGGGGCAAGCTAAACCAAACCATATAAAAAGTTCCTAAATGGCATAATTTCAAAAGATTTGAACCCAAGCTTTAATAAATCATCTTGGAATACATTCAAATCAATCCTAAGAAGAGTTAGGATAATTGTCAGCTAATAATGATCAAATTAATGAAGTAACCGAGTCAATCCAAGAAAAGAATATTTCATGGAAAGAAAGAAAGACATGTAGACAAATTTTCTTCTCCAATCCACTCCATCTCTTTGCTCCTCCAACTCAGCACCCTTGGACATGTTCTAAGCAGACAACCAGCCTTAGAGCTAGCCTCCAAGGGTGGCAATCACCTTGGCCGACCAAGGCAAGATGGAAGCTTGAGTAAAGCTTTCTGCCACACATGGAAAACCAAGTGAAAGACATCCTCAGACCCAATTGAGCATCCCATCACCTTCCCCAAGAAAAATAAAGTTGAGTGAAACCTTTCCCCAACCCCTACACCTCCATTAAGCCAGAGAATGACCAAACCCACCAAAATGTGTGAAGCTTTGTCTCCACACTGATGCACAAGGAGGTAATCCAATTCTTCCTTCCCAAATGCTCTTCTCATTTCCATGAAGCTAACCTATCCATCCTTGCCACCTAAAATTACCACCGATGAGGTATGCACCCAACTCGACCATCTTTACCTCTGATTTTAGTCTTTTGTGATAGAAACTTAATCTCAACAGAGATTAAGCCATATAGATGTGATCTATGTGAGTCTCTGTTTGATTTAAAATTGAAAGCAGATAATTTCACTAGTTGGTTCACTAGAAATCATATGAAATTAATGGACAACTCTCGACTTTCGCAACCATCAAATAAGATGTAATCTCCATTATCTATTCCATTTATTAAGAATGGACAACCAAGGTTTAGTCAGACCAATCAATTACACCACTCATAAGATACCACGGGTTAATCTATGTTGTCCATTCTTTGATCAGATAGCCCAAATTAAATCTCATTCTGCCACTATTTTAACACTGGATCCACATGGATCTCACATGGACGAATCATGTGACTTCACAGGTAAAGTAGTGTTGAGGCATCTAAAAAGAAAATTAGGTTTTCCAAATTTAAAAATTATGAAAAATTAATAGAAAATTCAAAAAATCATAAAAAATGAAATACACATTAAAAATGTAATTAAGGGCTATATGGATTCATCTCAATGAGAGAAATCCATTAAACCCAAAATCCCCAATTCTCATTAGGTAATTTTAGGTTAATTTGAGTTTGAATGAAAAAAATAATCAAACTCAAAGTAATCTCAAACCACTGTTCCAATTGATTTGAAACTCCGGGTTAATATACACTTTAAGAAACATTTTCATGATTTATTTCAATGAGAATCAAAAGATATTGACTATCAAACATTAAGCCTAATTTTAATGAAATAAATTAATATAGAATTAAGAATA
The DNA here is from genome assembly GCA_021442155.1 of Cymbidium sinense. Taxonomy (NCBI): domain Eukaryota; kingdom Viridiplantae; phylum Streptophyta; class Magnoliopsida; order Asparagales; family Orchidaceae; genus Cymbidium; species Cymbidium sinense. The sequence goes on from CM038215.1 coordinate 79,436,149, forward strand.
TCATAGAAAATTTCATGATCACCTTAAATCATCATAATAAACTATAATGAATCTAAATAACCTACTGAAACCCTTTGAATTCCAATAATATTTAAAATCACCTAATTTAGTAATTAAGTGAATTAATTAATTCAATTAATTAACTTGAACTTAGGAAAATCATAGTAAGTCAACAAAAAATCTAAAAAATTTAAATGAACTCTCTATAGATGCATTTCTATAGAGGAATCTAAAAAAAAATAAACCCATAATTAATTTCACTTAATTTAGGCTTTATTTAAGTTTTAGTGAAATAATTAAAACCTTAATTAATGTTAAAGTGCACATCTAATTAGAATGAAACTTTAGAAAATTTAAATTGGCAAAGAACCCCATTTTCCCTTTGGATTGGAAGTTATTGAATTTTTAAGTCTCTAGGTCAATTTAAATACAATAATAAATAAAAAATAAAAAAACTATAATATTAATAATATCAACTTGAAATATGTTTATTAACATTAGAACACTTAGGGAAAGTTGTTTAACATTATGAAGTCAAAAAACTTAACAAATTGTAAACTTAAGGTTTAATAAAATAATTAAGAATACAAAATTCAATTAAACTTCAAAGTTAATAATTGTTTAAATCATGATAAATCCACTAATAAACTAAAACGTAAAGATTCATTAACCTATGAATTTTATAATACCTTAACATATGAATCCATTAAACCCATTTAATTTAAAGAGTAATGTAATTGTAAAGGTAAATAAGCCTAAAATTATATCCAAGTAATTGATTGAATTAAGAAACTCTAACCTAAAATTATAAGACAAATTAATCACATCTAAAATGACATAAAAAGTTAAAAATGGCCTAGGATATGTTTGATATCCAAGTAGCCAAATCTTTAAACATCTTAGACAATGACTAGAAGAAATATTCCATTAAATTAAATGATAAAATTAACCTTCCTAAATAATTAAACTAACATTTCCTTTAAGCAAATTAAAGATAATTGAATCATTTTATTTAAGTTCATAACCCATGAATGTCAATGAAATAAAAAAAGGAATCACAATTTGAAACATATTACATTAATCTAAAATCATTAGCATGCATAGGAATGTTCATGAAGTAAATAAATAAAAAATAACAATGAAGATAAAAATAAAACCTAAATAATCAATTAAACATTATACAAATAAAACATATAAATTATAAAATTGAAATATAATAAAATGATAACATTAAATTTGAGAATGAATTTAAGATATCAATTAAGATCATGAAAATTAAATGATCATAAACATTAATAGATATAAACCTAATAAAATAATTAAGTCAAATAAGCCTATTTACCTAAATCAAATCATTTGAAGGAAGGATTGAATATGAAGATTAAGCTATAAAATATAAACATTAACAAAAATAACATCAATAAAATGAAAGAATGAAATTAGAAAATTGATTAAGTTAATTTATCCAAACCCATTAGCATAACACTAATGAAATGGATGAATGAAACCACTTTAAATCAAGTAAATTAAATAATTAGAACACATGAAATAAATAAGCATTTAATCAAAACAAAATAAAACTAAAATAATGAATAAATCATATCTGTTAAACATTAATTAACATTAATAAAATGAAAAGAAGAATGAATCTTAATGCAAATCCAAATCAATATGAGAACTTTAATCAAACCTTACCCAACTTAAAAGAATTCAAAAAGAGGTTAATCAAGATATTTAAGATCTCAGTTTAACCTTTAGAATGAATCTTTACAAGACTTTATTCTACTAAGATTCCACCCAAAGTGGAACTTATTATATTCTTCATTCTTGACGACTTAAAATTCATTTTAATATAAAATGAATCTAAAAATGGAAATAAAATTATAAATTGTTAATTCATTTAAATTGAAACCACCCATGGTAAATTAAATCAGTTTTAAGATTAAAAGAAATCAAAGGAAAAAAAAAAAATTTCATAATTAGCAACATATGGTATATAGTTTGGACCCCAGAGGTCACAGAGCTACTAATCCAAAGGAGGTCTTGATACCTCAAATCTCTAGTATAACAATGACATACCTATGAAGCAAAATTTTGAAAAGTAAAAAAAAATCACAAAATTAAATTAAATTAAATATTGAAATTCCAAATTGAAACTTAAACTTAAGAAGACTTAGTAAAGCCTTAGCACACAAGCCCATTTCCTTCACTTTCTAGAATATTTGGTCACTAAGCCTAGATTTAGGTTAGGTCAATCTGTGATATTCTATGATATAATGTGATGTTTTATTATTTTGTGGTGTAAAATTTTATACTGGATGGCTATGATTATTTGCTGGTTAGACTGGATGGTAGGACATTCTTTCTAGAACTAATACTGCCTTTTGTACGGGACTGTGCTAAAGGGGACCGCTATAATAAATTATAAATAAATTCTATTTTCTTACAAGTATGCTTATTTCCCTAAGCATAGCCCAATAAGATAGATGGGCTTGGCAAGCAACTAATACTAAGTCCATATGTTTGTAAATATAAACGTTGGTATACTATTTGTATTTTCTGATGTTTATTTTATAGGGCATAAGAATTTTTTTTAATATTAAATGTAATTTGAGCCTAAAACTAGGTTAGGATCTATGGGGTCTAGGAATAGTAGGAGTTTAACCTACTAGCTAGTGGTCCCTTGTGAAGCACAAAGGAGGTCTCTAAAGAAGAACATAATCCTAGAAAAAGACCCGTATATCTAGACTTGTAGCTCTAAGGAAAGCTATATAAGGGCATAGTTTGGCTGCCCATTTTTGTTTTTCTTCTAGGGTCTACAATAGTGCCTAATCACATTGGCGTATTCTTCTAATTTAAATTTGGCTTGATTTACTTTGGTCATGCAATAGAATCAACCTACTTTTTTTTAGGTTTCTTTCTATGTTATGTTTATTGTGATGAATGCCTAGACGTTAGGCTCTTTGAAAAACTAAATTTTTTACCTAACCTAAATATAAATAACTTAAATAAAAATAAAGAAATTCAAAACTTCTCACATAAATTAAAGCCCTGAGAATAACTTAAAACCAACTAAATACAACTACCTTTTGTGAATTATAATAACATATTGTTCTAAATTCTTTAATTAGGTGCTTTGCACATTAAGGGAATTTGACCTTTGAGAATGACCACCTTCCTAGTGATGTCTGTCTTCTCCTCTTGATTTTTCCCATGACCACTACTAATTCAATCTCATTGTAGGGATAAATTGCATACCCCAAAATGCCTTAAATGAATTATGAGTTAAGATATAAAAGCTAAAATTTGTTGCATTAGTTAGGTACATATCATACCCAACATGATCTTACAGATTAAGGATTGAGTCTTGGTTCTTAGATTCCTTTCTAAAAATACAACAACCTAGCCATCTTGCATTCATGAGACTTGACATCATGGATTTAAAATTCACTTTGGTGGTGGTAGCTGGTAGCCCTTCCAAGTGAGTTATAAATCCATAAGAGCTAGAGATAGGTTCATTTTCTCAAATGAGAGAAAGAGCCAATAATTCTTAAAAGCCAAAGTAGGTTGAGCCTCTGACTTGTGTCAGAAGAAATTATAGACTTACGATCTGAAGCATCTTATAGTCTTGTGTTGCTAGAATATAAGCCCTATATCTCTATCAAAATTTTAACATAAAATTTAACTTAAATTTAAAATTTTATTTTAAATTCCAAAATTTACTCTAAATTTCAAAATTTAAAGCCTAATAGTTAGATAGTTGAAATGTCAACTTGTATCCTAGTATCTATGGAAATTTCTTTCTTTATCCCAACTGGCTTCCAAAATAATTCCTTCCACTTTATAGTGTTCCCTTTTAAAATTATAAATTATGATTTTCCTTTGGAACTAGCTTAGAAATCTATAAAAATAAATGCTTATTTCTTCAATCGAGAGTGTTCTTAGGAAGAGATCCTTATTCATAAGATGTAATTAACTTTAAGGGCTTGCTTTATAGGAAACTACGATCCCAGTAAAAATAAATCTTCTTCTACTTTTACATGTAGTTCAAGGGAAGAATCTCTATAATATTAATAATACCATTAGCCTTAGGAGTCCATATTTAAGTGCTTAAAATACATTATAGGATAACATGTTTATCTTCTAAGATAATATGTTTATTCCTTAAAGATGAATTTGATTATCTAAATAACAAATTCCTAAACTCTATGTGGTGTCACAAATTTTCCTCATAGTGTTGACCAAATTGGGTTCAATAAATGATTGAATGTGTTCAATAATCAATTTAGGATTAATTGTAGGTGTTAATTTGGTTGAATTTGATTTAAGGTTGGGTGTTGGCTTAATTGGGTTATATAAGGTTAAATAAGTTGTTTGGTCAAGTTGGGTCAATTAACCAAACATAGTTTAATTGGAGCTTGAGTTATATTTAATAATGAATTTGGATGTTTTAACACAATTGGTTTGGTTCAATTTTGGCCAAAGAGTTGGGATTGAGTTTTAGCTTTAAAGGGTTCAATAAAGTCAATCTGAGTTAGGTTAAAAAATGGGACAAATTGGGTTACAAATTGGCATGAGATATATTTAGTCATATGTTTGAGATAATTTTGAGGTGTTGGGTCAATCAAATTGGCATGACTCAAGCTTAATCAAGGCTTGACCATATAAATTTAGTCTGAGCTAAGTTAAGTCGAGAGGTTCAAGTGACCTATTTGGGGACAATTGTATTTTATTTTGTGTTTGGGTGATTATGATTGGTGTTAAGAATTGATTCAAGATCAATTTAGTGTAGCATGTGAGGGTTTATATTAGTTGAACAATGTGGGGTCCATTAGTTCAATAAGTTTTACCCTAGGGTTGATTTCTATATGTCTTTAGGTTTATTTATGCTTTTGACCACTAGATGTGTCTTGGTGTCTAAGTGAAGTGAGACCTCAGTGCCTAGATCAAATCTTAGTTCTATGGAGTAATAGATGTCAACCTCACTAAAAATGAGGTCAAAAAATGGACAATTAGTACGTGTTGTGTAATGGTCAATGTACACTGTATGTATTGGCATTGACAAAACTTAGTTAAATGTATTTGAAGAATGGTGAGTAAGAACTCTTATACCATTCTTATTACTTGGTTCTATCTGAGAGACATCATCCGAACATCCAACTCTTAAGGTCATGTTGGGGATTCCTGAATGAATGCTAAATATGTGGTTTGATAGGATTTGATTAATGTGATATAATTTGGATTATTGGGCTCAAGATTCATGAATTGAACTTACTAGGGTTAGCATTTTAAGATGTTTGGGGGCATGTTTCCCATGGGAATATTTTTTTAAATTTGATTTGGATGAGATTTGAAGAAGTGAGCTAGGAGGGGTCAAAATGTCATAATCCTACCTAGTCTCCAAAGTTTTGTTGTTAAAGATTGTATACATGTATTGCAAGAGATAAATCTGAACATGAAATCTTATCCTAAGAGATTCAAGAAGTATGTGTAAACCTTGTTGCTATGCACCAACTAAACTTTGGAAAAAAGCATTAGGACTCATATATCCCATATGTCAGCCATCGAGGTGGTTTACTCATTATGTAGTAAGCAATAGAAGAAAAACTACTAAGTTAGGGGCCACGATGACTTAATATAAGCCTAGGGTAGCCACTTGAGTACAGGGCTATGTAGGCTTAATCCTAACCTTTGAAAGCATTAGTATATATAGACATAATCTGTATGTAATGGGCCATGCAATGAGAGATCCATAAGGGCCTTAGCTTACCTTATACTCACTAGCTCAAAGGGATATGTTGCTAATATGTAGAACAACACTATCCATCCTAAGGGACGGATACCAGGAGAAGGACCACAAAGGCTTAATCCAAACCTAAAGTATCCACTCGAGAAAGGGAACATGAAGGCATGATCATATCCCTAAAATGTGTATAAAACTTATCGGTGTGCAATGGACCACCCTAAAGAAGAGCCATAAGGGCTTTGACTTATCCTCGATTTACTAGCCCAAAGGGATAGCCTACTAGTGATATAATATGATCTATTTAGACTAAGGAGTGATTATTAGTTTATAATAATTGACCTAAAAATAAATTAATGAGTCTCACTTCTTTCTATGTAAAATAAACTATTGGGGTAACATACTAGAGATGTTGTTGGTTGAGCCTACATAGATTAGCTACTATGAGGGAGTTATAGAGGCTTAATCCCAACCTATGGTAACCTTAGAGGAAGAGGCTGCAAGGGCTTAATTCTAACCTTGATCTATATGTATAAGGACCCTATCGATGTGCAATGGCCATGGGGCCTTAACTTACCTTAGATCTACTAGTCTAAAGAGATGGGCCACTCATCCCCATAGCAACACTACCCAACCTAAAGGTGACTACTATGAAAGGGAAATTGACCTGACATATGGTAGTCTATGTCATGCCTAAGTGGAGTCATGGTAATATTGTCCAAAAAGGATGCCTACAAGGAAAAGGGGATGTAAGGACTCTATCCTAATCCCAAAATATGTATCCCATCTCTGCACAACAAAAAAAGGGCTCACATGTCCTTAAGTAGAATTAGCTGTCGGGGTGGCTTGTAGTACCAAATTTAAGGGTGCTCAATAGTTAATGATGGTTGGATTAATAAAAAAGTATCAAGGACTAACATCCTTTTAAGAAGAATCAACCACTAGGATAGTCTATTTTTACTATAATATTGCAACCCAACATATGATAATTACTGAGATGGGGTCGTAGGGGCTTAATCCCAATCTGAAGTAGTCTAAGTCATGCTTGAATGGGGTTATGATGGCTAAATCAAAATAGGATTTCCATAGAGAATAGGGCCATGATGGCTTAATCCTAATCCCTTGATATTCATGTTGAATCAATTTATGATTGCTAACCTAGGAAGAAAGCACGGGGACTCATATCTTCTAAAGTGGAACTAGCCATCAGGGTAGCCTAACAATCATGCAATAGGTTATACCCAACCTAAGGGGTGACTAATAGGAGCAGAGATACAAAGGATTAATCCAAACCTAATGTAGTCTAGGCTCTACTAACCAAGGAGTCAATATTATAGTGAAATTTTGGTGGGAGATTTTAAATTTTAATGTACACATAGGTTTGAGGTGGGATTTATATTTAAACTTTTGAGTTGTGTTTATGAACTTAAAGTATAGATGAAGTTCATAGTCAATTTTGGAGAATATTTAGAGATTCACCATGTATTAATATTTTCATTTATTTAATGAAAATTTTGGGCCTTAATTGTGAACATAAAATTTTAAGTTCATTAATGAAAATTGCTTTCAAGTATAACTACGGGTATTATTTTTTTCAAATAGAGCTCACTAAAAGGGTTAATTTGGCGTTCTCCTTTGTGTTCAATCAATTCATATGACCCTCTTTTCTATGACATATGACCTTTCTTACATAGGTTCAAACTCCTCCCCTCCTAAACATCCCTATTTTATGATGGGTGGCAATTGATCTCTTAAGATCTAAAAAGAGCTCTTCAATACAAAAAGCTCTTGGATGAACCAACTTGTCATGAGTTTCAACCATCCATGCATTGCACAATCTGAGGCCCACTCCCCCCTTCCCCCTACCCACCCAACCACCAGCCTTATCTTATGTTGGGTGGCAATCGATCTCTTATGAACTAAAAAGAGCTCTCCAATCCAAAAAGCTCTTGGATGAACAAACTTGTCATGAGCTTCAACCATCCATGCATTGTCATGAGCTTTAACTATGGTGAATGGAGTGAACTGAGTTAGAGTTTGATATGTGGTATGACAAGCCCACAAGACTTAAACCAACTACTCATGTTGCTATCATTTATTATTATTATGTATCTTTTTAAGATTTGGATAAGACTTTTGTTGAAGGCCTCAGCCAACCCGCTAGCATTGGGGTAATATATCATGGAGTACCAATAATCTATGTTACATTATTTGGCAAAGTTATTAATTTTATTCTTTTGAATGTGGTGCTATTATTGGATATAATTCTCCAGGGCACATCGAGTCTATATATCATATGGTTCCTGAAGAACTGAAGAACATAGCCTTTACCCTTCTTAATGGGATCACTTCAACCCACTTAAATAAATAATCTATAACCATCAAGATAAAGCAATTTTTTATCAAGGAATGAGGATCAATTGGACCTACAATGTTAGTGCCCTAACACTCAAATGGCCATAAGGCTATAGTTGGATGAAAGATGTTAGGTGGGTGATGTAAAATGACTCCATTTAGCTAAAATTTGTGATAATGATGAGAACCTCCAAGCAATTTGTGATCATAGTAAGCCAATAGTAATTGAGTTATTTGATTTTTACTTTCATTTTCTCACCCAATGAGTGTGCTCTATATAGTCCTGAATGTACCTCGATCACTATTTTCTGAGCTTCATGTTTGTTCAAACATCACAACCATATGTGATCAAAAGACCATCGATATAATGTGTCATCAATCAAAGCAGATAGGGTTCTTTGCTTGACCTGATGAGCTTGAAACTTCTCTTATGGTAGCTTTCCTTCATGCAAATAGTCGATGAAGACAGTCAACCTCTTCGTCATCATGGGTAAGGGTAACCTCCACTTTATAGTTTTGTTCATCGATGAGTTCTGCATCAATAAATGATAAAACCTGATAGTTTTGTATCTCTTTGGATATTAAACCATCATCCAAACAGGCCATCTTTTTAGTGCATTTTTCTAGCATATGTGCTATGGAGTTTCCTCCTTGAGAAATTTTATATAGAGTGACTTCTGAAATTTTTTTAGTAACTCCATCATATACTTGTAGTATTAATGGACTTTTAGTTTAATGACTTTATACACTCAAAATATTTGGTTAACCACTAATTGTGAATCCATGTAAATATGAATGTAATTTACTCCTCAAGTATGGCCAATTCAAGATCGACAATCAAAGCCACATATTCAGTCTCATTATTGGTGCATGACACTGATAGATGATATGAGAACTACATCATTCCCTAATTAAGAATAAAAAGAACTCCTTAATTTCTCTTATTCCTAAGAGAATAGATTATGGTTTGATCCCTCTTTAGGAGGAAGCTGCTCCATAAAAATATAGCTCCCACTGATGGGTACTCATATCCTCTAGACTCATAACTTGCTCAATAGGGAGGTCATTATTTAGAGGTGAGTCGGCATGGAGTAGGTGTGCTATTAAGAAGTTAGCTAGTGGTTGACCTATCACAACATATAGTGGGATGAAAGTGATATAATATTATAATAATATCTTGGACTGCTATGCCAACCATCTAGACAACATCGATTGTGTCATGAGATATTACAGAGTGTTAAATCTAAATATTAGGATAATTTTATGAGAGAACATGCAATTCCTTAGCATTTGAGGAATTCTATGTTCTTTTAGAGAAATTTCTAGGCAATGCTTCTCATGTTCAAGTTGTGCCTGAGTTGGGTCAGACTTTCTGGGGGTGGTATTTTTAATATTGCTTTGATTTATACTAGATCAATCTTGATCATGTGGTGTTGTACAATAAACCCTAGAAACTTCCCTAAAGCCACGCTAAATGCACACTTAAGAGAGTTCATCTTTAAGTTGTACTGTCATAAGAACTTGAAAATAGTTCTTCAAGCATACATATGGTCTTTCTTTTATTTACCCTTGAGCACAAAGTCATCAACATAGCATTCCACTTGATGGTGAATGAGTTCATCAAAGATTTGGGTCATGGCCTTCTAGTACTTGACCCCAACATTATTAAGGCAAATGGCATGACCTTATAATAATAGATTTCAATCAGAATTCTAAATACAATACTCTTTTTATCTTTAGGAACCATCTTACTTTATTATAACTAGAAGACCCATCCATGAATGAGAAGATAGCGTGTGATGAGGCTATGTCAATCATCAACTTTAATATGGGTAACACAAACTCTTCTTTAATACAAGCCATATTATGATCCCTAAAATCGATGCATATGCAACTTTGACCATTTTTCTTCTTGACTAGTATGAAGCTAGTTAGTGTCTTGCTTTATGGGGATTACATCAGGCCATATTTCTAGCTTATGGATCACAACATCATAAGATAATCTAAGAATTTTTCATAACTCTAGGCAAAATAATTCTTAAACTCCAAAAGCACATTGATTAAGTCATTAACTTTAGATGTAGTTGATAGAGAACTTATGTTTGGCATGGATTATCCTCAATGCCCAAATTAGTATTCTTAAGTTCATCAATTACCAACTTTATTTCTTCTTTGACTTCTAGAACTTGGACGTCATCTAGATTGTACCATGTTTCTAAATAGATTGATTCAAATAAACTAAGTTCATCTATAAATATATTATCGGACTCTAGGTGGTTAGTGATGACCATGCAATACTTATCATCTAATGGCTCAATTGTGCCAAATCTTAACTTTGGTCTTGATTGAGCTTTCTTCACATTTTTTTATATAATTTTTCAATGTAATTTAATTTATATTTGGACCATGAGTGGGGTTATTAATCCTTGCTTTGCTATGATCTAAACACAAGATGATTACCAATTAGAAGGTAATTATATTATTTTCTTGAAAGTTTCAGCCTCAAGTTCCACAACTACTTCTAAACCTGAGAATGGTGCTCCTAAATAGAACTTTTGAGGCTTAGTATCCTCACTTAATTGTGGTGCAGTTTTAACTACAAAGCTTTCAACATCTTATGAAGAAAATAAGGTTACAACTATAGTGCTCACATATTGATTAAACATCTCATACAAAGATAACTCAGATGTGTCACTGTAATATCTACACTATCTTAGTTATTGATGCTTTATTGGGGGACACTATCTGATTCTACTATATTTTCTAACTTGGTCTTCAGATACGAGTAACTAGTAAGCTAACTACATAGGACTAATCCTCTGAGCTAGATTCAATGTCTGTGTAGATAGAAGGAGAAGCTTGAGCCGGTGGTACATAAAATGGTCTCTCACCTCTAATACCTCTTTGGAGCTTTCTTCAACCTCATCCAATTGACAGTAAAAAAATCTAACCTACTCATTGAAAAAGAGAGGTAATATGTGGTTTGTAGGTGATGATGAGCTCTATCTCCCTCCCCAAGTCTTCCTCTCTTTCTCTTTTTCTTTGTTTTTTATCTTCCTTATCTTTTTCTTCTTCTTATTTCTCTTCTTCTTTTTGGCTGATATTATTTTGAACATCACAAAAGTATATCATTTATTTCTTAGGGTGGTAGTAGATTGCATCCTCATATATCTTGACCTCATGCACTCAGAAAGGTTTTAGATCCCTTATATGCTAGAACTTAATACAATAATGGAGAGAAGTTGGAACCATCATGTTTCTAATGCAACCAAGGCCTTTCTAGTAAAGAAGTGAAGGATGTTTCTAAATCGATGGTGTGGAACTTCACTTGAAACTTTAGGTCATCAAACTACAGCAACAATATGATTAAGCCTAGGCACTCTCTCCTTGGTCATTGAATCCTTTCAACATTATATTATTAAAATTAAATTTGGTGATGTCAATCATCAAGTAAGCAAGGGTTCTTATGCTCATGATGCTGATCAATGTACTCTAGACAATAAAAACTTTAGTTAATCAAAAGATGTTTATATTCACTAAAATTTATAATAGATGGTTATGATTGGTAGTTCCTTGAAGTAAATATTTATCTAAAAAGGTAACTCCCAAGACTTCTTTGAAGTAGTAGGTTTATTTGCTATGAAAGTAGAGGCCAACTTGGCTAAACATGTTTTGGTCTAACAAAGATTTAACCAGAGATTCCCTCATCTCCTTAGATAGAATAGGGGCATCATATGGGCTTAACCTGGCTAATAGTTTTCTACGGTGAACTACAACATTGTAGTAAAATTTTGGTTGATTATCTGCAAGCATATTATATAAAAGAGTAACTAGTGGAGGAGTTATCTATTCATTAGAGCCAATATCCCTTATCCTATGGGGCCATCCTAGGAGGTAGTACTTTGCCATTAGGAGATTGACTTTAATAATTTCTTTTGATGGTGGGGTTATAGTGGTGTTTACCTGCATGTCAGGGTCACTAAAGCTTCTGTTATGAGATCTCTTAAATCAGAGGACTCCAAGTCTATCTCGATGGGGGCACCTTGAAGATTGAAGATAGATACATCACTATTATAGTCAAAGTCATCATATAAAATGGAACGATCAAAATTCATTTGCTTTAAGTTACTCTGATTTAAAAATTTATTCTCATTAGGATTGAGATTATTGGAAACAAAAATATTTCTCCATTGATTTCATATCCGTGGGTAAGCACCATGAGTGGTTTGATGCCTAAATCCATAGATATAATGCTTCAAATAGTAATAGTAGCATTGATGGTAGATGGTGAGATGGCTATATCCAAATCTACATTGATGGCTCATATATGGATTATATCCTCCCTAAAATGACCTTCGTAACTCACAAACCTACTAGTAAGTGTGAGGTCTGAGCAAGTTGAGGCACCTCTAGAGAAAGTTTCCTAATTTTAAAGAGAATCTTTTAAGTGGTTTAGGATAGGAAAATATCTCAACCTTCTCTTATTCTTAGAGAATCAAATGATTCTTTAGAGATTACTTCGATGGAATTAGAAGAGTTTTTCTCAAAATTATTCTTTAGGAATCATTATTGCTCCAATTTTGTAACTATTTTTGAGTTGTACTTTAAATATAAAATAATCTTCTAAAACATACCTTAGCATGCGGTGGTAGGGAAAATGTTAGGATCATTACTTTTGCCCACTTCCTCCAACTTTGTGGGCTTAGGAAGTTAAAAATTAGGTTTTTTCATGAGGTTCTTGAATATTTTCCTGATTGTCACCATTTAAATAAGTATTTCTATTGAGCCTATCCATGAAGGTAGGAGGTTGATGGCTTCCTAGTTGCATACAGATAATAATAATATTATTACTGCTATTGTGGGCATGGAGGAAAGGTAGAAGTGGAAGTGGTTAAAATTTAGTCTTTTAGGTTGGACCTTTGCAGGCCGTTTTCCTTTATCCATTGCTAAAACTACCCCTCAATGTTTTCTCCAAGACCTTTTATAGTTTGGGTTTGCAAGATTGATCTAAGAAGGGCAATTATTTGGCTTCCTCCTAGAGGTTGGATACCTTATTGATCAAATTCTCAAAGGTCTTGATGGTTAAGCCTTTAAGCATGAATGTTACACAACCATAGATGTTTTTGATAAGAAGCCCAATAGCATGTTGTTCTTATAGTAGAGAGTTGCATTTCATACAAAGGTTTCTCCATCTAAGGATGTAAACAACTAGCGACTCATTAGGTTTTTATTTTTCTACCACATAGTCTGCTACTTCTTTACTTTTATGAACCTCAAAATGAGAAGTTATTCTAATTCTGCTAGCATCTCCACTAAACCATAAGGCAACTCAGCATATTAGTTGAATGCAACTCTTGCTAGACTAGTTATGAATATTCTGAGTAGTAAACATTGTTCTCTCCTTCATTACAGTAGCTACCTTTGAAGTGCACAAATGTTGTCATGGGTTTCCAATACTATCAAAGACTTTGAAGGATGGTGGTACAAACCCTTTGGCTATTGCACTACATCAAACTTCTAGAGGTAGGGTATACCCTTTAGAATTGATGATGCTCCTTAAGCTTGCACTAACACCTCCTTCACTTATTGTTCCACAAACTAATTGATGTCTCTTTCATGCAATATCATACTCTTAGCACCCATTTTGTGTAGGATATTTGTATCTTCATTTACTGGCGTAGTGCATTTGTTTCTATCTTAGGCATATGCCACCTCTAGCCTATTGGCCTTCATGGGTGTGGCTTGAGGTACTAGTGCCTAACTTTGAAAAGATAGGACAACTAACATGAGTTCTTCTATCCTTCTCACCATGAAACTAATATGATCATATTTTAATTTAAATTATTGCAAATAGTCATTCTATCAAGTTCAATGCTTTGCCTTCCTCAACAACAACAACTTGTGCATCAAAATTGTAGTGATTTTTCCCATGTGAGGATGTCCTAGTATCCACCATGCAAACCTCTATAGTCTCATCTAAGAGGTCATCCTCATCTACATTAAAGTCAACCATCTCACTATTATGGTCATCCTTTTCAATCTCTCTAATAGTGTCTCAATAGTCAGCAAAGATATCCTTTAGGGAGCAATCACCTACCTTCTAAGGATCCATTAGAACATATCTGAGTGGACTATCAACCATGACTTGACCCTCTGTATCCATTCTACTTTAGACTTTTTGCTCTATCTATACACTAGCCGGTTTGGGTTCTTTATATATATGAGCCTCTCTCTCTCTCTCTCTCTCTCTCTCTCTCTCTCTTTCTTTTTCTCTCTCTCTTCTTTCTTTTCTGTGCTTGGTGGTGGTATTGGATAAATAATTATACTCTTCGGCCACCACTACTTCTTTTCCACAAATAAAACATGAGGCCAAATATAAGAGCTTAGCTTCACATCAATAGTGTGAGCAAATGAAGGGTGGCCCTCAGGATATAGTCTAATTACTAAGAGCATAGCCTTATTGTCCTTAGATTGCTTTTGATACTTGTGGGGAATTTCAAATGTTGCTACTTGAATGGGAGATGGAATTCGATGAGTTGAGCATTGTGATGATGATTGCATCAATTGTGACTCGATAGACACTCTCTCCCTTGATCGGGAATGTGAGGACTATATGGTCAAGTCTACTCGTATTGTCAGATTATCATACACTAAGATATTTAACCAGTAATGCTAAGGCTATTGGCTACCTTACAAACTTCCACTTATCTCTTCTGCTTTCTTGAACTAGCACTTTGGCTTTTGTGGCCCTTTCCATCATAGTCTATCTCCATACACTTCTCACAATAACTTCTCATAAATCCTAGCCTACTACAATCTCTGATTGTCTATGGACTCTCTAAATCCTCCTAAGAACAAACTTTATACCAGTACAAGGATTTCGTTTCTCCCATGTTGATGTCGTGCTCAAAAGGGCATGGTGGTTATATTTCTATAAAATTGATGTCTTCCACTTGCTTAAATGTGAAAAGTGGGTGAAACTTACTTTCCTAAGGAGGTCTCCGTAAGGACCCATCCTTAATAACCTGAGATGAGGTCTCTATCTACCAAAACAATCCTCTCATAGTGCTTCTTCAACTTTGTATTCTTGTTCTTTCTTAGAGTCATACTTAGAGGAACATGAAGGGAGCGAGAAACTACCTTGAAGAAGAATAGAAAGCACTAGCTATGCTTGGGCGTTTTCTTTTGGGGTTGGGGCTATCATTAATATTGATAAAATAGATGGTAGTGGAATACTGGGGACCTCATTGAACTTTTTTTTTTAATGAGGGAAAATCAAACTTAGATCCCAAGTCAAATTAAATCAGGAGCTTTTTAATCTCAACCTCCTAATGATCCAATATAGTGAATGTTGAACCATGATAAGTATCCTTCAAATCCCCAAACTCCAACCCAAACTTAATGATCGGGGTGTTGGTCAGATAGGTTTGATCCACAACATGATTTAATGTTGTGGTGAATAAAAAGATCTACTTTTTAGATGACATAATGATTGTTTGAATGAACAAATTGAGTGTACTATGCTGTTAAGGGTGCCTCTCTTCTATTGTAAGAGTGAAAGGCATTAGCTGTTGAAATGAATAGTTCAACTTTTTTTCTTTTTTGTTTAGGCTCACATCCAACCAATTTTGGTTATAGTAAGTGAGGCTTAAATCATAAAGATTTCATTTGGAGAGATTTCTATTTGAACTTCTTTACAAATAGAAGGTTCAATGGTTATAGATGATAAAACCATAATTGCCAAGCTCGAACATGATGATAGGTTTGGTGATCTATCAAGTACATTGAGAGTCAAAGAGAATCTAAGGACAATATTTTGCCTAATTTTGGTGAATTTTAAGGATATATATATATATATATATATATATATATATATATATATATATATATATATATATATATATATATATATATATATATATATATATATAAGATGGAATCCTATTGGGTGTCCAATGTTGATGTCCTAGAACCAACTCATTTGATTATGGTAAATAAAAGGTTTTAGGACAAAAAAGATAAGGATGTTGATCACACTCACCTAAAGTAAAAAGTGAGTGAGGCGTCCAATGATGCGAAAGGTACAGAAAGCCTACGAGTGGTATAGACTCACTATCGATGAATAGAGATGTTAGCCATTCACTAAAGATGGAGAGAAGAACTATTCCCTAATAGAGTGGCAAATAAATTTATGGTGTCTAAAATTTGTAGTGAAAACACCATACAAATCTTAGGGGTTACTTATTAAAATGATCTAGCATAACATCAAAGAATAATATTGTTGACCTCACTTTTGGAGTGAGGACTCATCCTTCCCAGTTTAGAATTAGGAGCCTTCTAGGCACTTGGATTTTCCTAATCATAGGACACTTCTAGTGACTAAGGGAACACTAAATCCAAGCCTAGATACTTAGGAAGGAATATCCTAACTTAGGTTATACCCTAAGGTAAATAGGTTCTACCTATCCCATGGACTAAACCAAGTCCCATGCTTCTCCTCTCATCC
The DNA here is from genome assembly GCA_021442155.1 of Cymbidium sinense. Lineage (NCBI taxonomy): Eukaryota > Viridiplantae > Streptophyta > Magnoliopsida > Asparagales > Orchidaceae > Cymbidium > Cymbidium sinense. The sequence goes on from CM038215.1 coordinate 79,452,753, forward strand.
AAAACAAACCTCAAGCCCACACAACCAACCTCAATTGGATTTTGTTTCCTATCCAAGCTCTATGCAAAATTAACTTAACCTTTAACCTAAGGTAATCCCACCATGATCCTTAAATCCAAATCAAAACCCATTCAAACAAAGTCTAACCCAATTGATTTTCATAAAAGCACTTCAACCATTTAACAGAATATTTCAAACTCTTCCAATACTTCCAATCAAACCAATTAAACCAAATGAAATCAATCAACCCAAGTTCGCCCATTTGACCCAAATGGTTCAAATGAGCCAAAATCCAATCAAACCAAATCAATTGCAATCAAGGCCACCAATCAACTCTAAATCCAACATTGAACCCTTCACAACACCCAATTCAATCCAACTCAACCCAATCACCCTGATTAGTCCACTTGACCCAAAGTGGCCTAAATGAACAAATTGACTCAAACTTCAATCCAACCCAAATTAGATTGGATCAACCCATCCAATCCCTTCAATGATGATAGTGGATCATTTCGGATAGTCCAATTGCAATCAATTGGGTCAAACCAAACCAATTTGATCACTTGATCCAAGTTGACCAAATTAACTCATATGTAACGAACTAAACCAAATCCCATTCCAACCTCAATTGATTAAAGTAAATGACTATCATCAATCATAAATTGATTATTGGACATGGCTCAACCACCAATTAATCTTAACCAAGTTAATTTGGTCTCTTGACCCAAGTTGACCCAATTTGACCAAAAAGGATAAATTAAGTCAAATCAAACCCTAAATCAAATTGATTGTAACCAATGCCTCTAATCAATCATAAATTGATTATTGAACATGATCCAGCTCTCAATTGAACTCAATTTGGTCAACCCAACTTAATTGACCTACTTAGTCTAGTTTGACCTAAAGGGTCAAATTGAACTAAATCATTCTCAAATCCTAATCGATTCAAACCAACACCTACAATCATTCTCAAATGATCAATTGAACCTAAACAGACACTCCACCAAAGCCAATTTCACCAATTTAACCAAATTGGTCAACCTAGCCCATTTGGCCTAAGTGAACCCATGTGAGCCAAAATCAAATCTACTTCAAATTAAACCAAACCAATTGCACCAATACATTCTAAATGATCATTTGAACATGTTTAAACCCTTGGTTTTACCTAATTTGACCAATTGGTCAATCTAACCCAATTGAACCCCATTTGACCCATATGGGTCAAATTGAGCTAAACCATGTCCAAACCCAATCAAACTTGGCATGACTCATCCTTAGGTCACCATGGGCCAACCCAAGTGGACCCAACCCATGGTGAACCCAGTTTGGGTCAAAACCCTTGAATCAAGTCACCCAAAAAGGATAAAATCCCCATTTGGATGGTCTCATCCACTCCATAATCTTGGCAACCACCCTTAGCCCTTTTTGGACATAAGGATCACTAACCAACCTAAGCCAAGGCTATTGGATTCAACCTTTGACCATGAGAGGGTGAGTTCACCCATGACACACCATTGGTTCACTTAGAGGAAGAGGTACACCCCATGCCAACCCATGTACCTACCTCAACCTCTAAAGCACCTCCACCTTAGCAGTCCACTGCCACATCCAGCCACATACCCCGGCCGGATGATTGCCAAAGGCTGAGCCAATCTCATCCTTTTGTTTACTTGGGGAGAAGAGTATACTCCTCCCCATTCATTCAAACTTCGCACAGAGCTACCTCAAAGTATTCCGATCAATCGTAGACCTTTCCCTAAATCCTTAATGCTCTAGATTACCGGTGAGACCAACCATTGATCAAAACCGAGAGCCTTATCTATCCAACCTCACCAAAACTCTACCAATCTCAATTTAACTCTTCCCACTCCTTCCCCTCACTCTGGTAAGTCAAAACGAATCGATCCCTGATTGATTTGATCACCGTAAGGCACTCCAAGACCAATTCTGATGAGTTTTATGGTGGCGCTTGCTCCACAGAGGAATTGTCTGAAAGGAATATTGAGATCATCTCAATAAGGCTTCATCTTTTCAAGATGAAGCTACCTCGATCGACGGACCGCCAGTCTCTCGATAAGGTAAATATGTCAAGCACATTGATTTCCCCTAAGTGTTCATCTTTTATGAAGAAAATTATGATTACACATGATTTCCATCATAGGATCCTCTTAGATCTTTTGCCTGCATATTTTGGAGTCGATCTCGTCATTATACAAGATCCAAAGAGCTTAGATCAAGTGGTGGAAGGTGGATGGTGTCCATCTTCTGGTGCTCGGGGTACGATGGATCATCGATCGTCCATTCCACATGATTAAGAAGGATGGATGTGATTTAATCCGTTAGATTATGCAATTTAATCCATTAGGAATTATGAGATTAATCTTCATCATCTAATCTAAGAATGAATGATGGGGACAAAATCACATCCACCACCGTTGAGTCAGCTGCCATGTCAAACTATGTAAATAATCTATCCCATGGCACCACATGGAGAGCATTATCACATCAGCTTCTGCATGGTATAATGGTTTAGGGGATTAATTAGGTGATTACAATGTCATCAAATAGCTAGAACTTTAGAAATTCATAACTAAATATAGAAAAATCCAAAAAAATATAAATAAACCCATTTTAGAAAAGGTAAATAGAAAAGAATTTAATAAAAAGAAAATCCTTAATGTTTGGTTAATGAATAATGCTTAATTAGGGTTTGATGTTTAAGCTAATTATCCTAATTAAGGTTTAATTACTTGTCCAATTGATCTCAAATATGATAGTTGATCTCATGAGATGTCCTCTACCTCCCATAGTTTTCTTGAGATTTTTTTGCCATTAATTTGGAGAATTTGACATTGTAATCATAATCTCCATCCTTAATCAATTTAATAATTATTAAAATTTCTAAATAATAAAATTAAATGGTTAATGATGATTACTTACTATTATCAGTTGGAATGATAATGGAAAATAATTATGACCTATTTTCTAATTATTTTCCTACATATATTTTATTAAGAGGGCCTAATTAATTCATGGCTTAAATAAGGTTTAATTAGGAAATTAATGATAAAATAAATAATTTAATTAAAATGATAATTAATTTAGTTGATTCAAATTGAATTCATGTGTTCCCTTTATGAGTTTAATAACATAAAGAACCTTAAGGAACTTATGGTTAACCCATGTGTTCCAATTAAAGAGCCTTTATGTGTTTAATAACATAAAGAGCCTTAAGTACTTAATTTAGATTCTCCTTTAACCTAATCAACTGAAAAGCATGAGCCTAAATTGCATTAGGTTTTTTTTAAGTGCATTGCAAATTTTAACTCATTGGCATATCATTGGAGGCTCATGATTAAGTAGTTAATTAAATTAAAGAGGCTTAGAAAAGGGAAAGTAAACTATTTGCTTAATGATTTTTACATAATGAATCCATAAAATTTACTTAATTATTTTTTCCTTAAACACATTAAGTCACTAATGTGGGATGGGGTAAAACAACAAATATCATTTCTCCTCTTTAAGTTTTAATAATTCAAATCAAAAATTTGAACTTCATAACAACTTTGTTTAATTTTAAAGAACACTTATTTGACTTGATTCTCCATAGGAATTAATTTGGTTGAATGTACTTTGTGACAATGTTTTATTGTTCCTTTTCAATCATTATAAATTTGTATGCAATTTACATCATGCATCTATGTTTTCAAACAAAAGAATCAAATGAATATGGTTATTCATGTATAAGTTGCATGTGTTGAATTGTTCTTATTATATGATGTGGCTATTATCACTAATAACTCTAAAATTATTTTCAAAATTCTAAACTAATGATAAAAATTTAAAGTGATGTTGGCTATGAATACTCCATGTGATTTATATTTGTTTATAGTTTAAACATGTTAAAGGATTATTCTATTTTCATGATTCATGTATATGTTTACATGTGTTTGAATGTTAGTAAGTATATAGTCTAGACATCCAGAGAATGTGAGGCTTTAAGTAACCTTAAGGAGGTCATAGATTATCTCACTTCCTTTGTTTAACAATGGCACATACTTAATTTCATTCATATGTGTATATATGCTAGATCCTGGATAGACCTTTACTTTACATGGGTAAATGATTTACTAATATACAATCTTTTGCATGATTTTTATTCTTATGTTTGTTTATACATTTATATGTATTTTGGATAGCAAGTATATAGTTTGGACATCCTGGGAATATGAGGCTTTAAGTAGCCTCATAGAGGTCTTAGATTACCTCACTTCCCTAGTTTAACAATGGAATGTACTTGATTAAATCCAAAATACATGTGTATATACTTAGGAATGGAATCTCTCTTTTCTATGAAAAATATACACAATAATAATCATTCAAGTTTACCAAAAATACACATATGTACATTGCATGTAGAGGTATGTTAAGTCCAATATTATATGCATTCTTTTTATGATGAAAAGGAATAATGTAATATTATCCATGTGATAGTAACTCAATCTCATTAATCCTTAGATGCATTTCATGTCTGAATAGGATTCTTTAAAATTAACCCAAATTCAGGATTAGTAAAATGTTTAATAAGTCATTCACTAAAAGAAACCAAAATCATAACAGCATGCTTTCAGAAAATAACTTAGGGTAGGGATGAAGGGCGTCAAACCTTTTTTCTCTATTTATAATAATTAGATGTTAAGTAAATACTAAGTGAAATAAAAGAATGTACAAATTAAAACCCACCAATTCTTTTAATAACTTGAAGTGAAACCTCCCCTCATGTTTAACTTGGATATTCCAAACCTTAGACAATCATAATTCTAAAGCCTAGCTAAGACATACCACACTAAGGCTAAGCACACACATTACAATACTAAGTCAACACTTCTAGCTCTAAGTTAGGATGGTGTATATTATGATGTTGTGTTTTATTTTGTGATGTAATATTTTAGACTTGATGTTAGGGTTACTTATGCATAGACTGGATGTTAGGCCGCTATTAGCCTAATGATTTTCTAAAGGGGATTATGGTAAAGGGGTGCTAAAATAATAAATAAATATAAATACTTTTCTTCTAGGTTGCTTATCCCCCTTTTCATTATCCATATTAGATAGCACCATGTTTGCTAATATATATACTTGGTTTGTATGATTATTTAGCTAACATCTATTTTGCAGGTGTTGTTAGATTTTATTTTCCATAAATATGTAATTTTGCAAATAGGATTAAGATTAGTGTCATGGGGATTAAGATGAGTAGTGGCTAGAAGGCAAAGAACTAGGTGGCCATATGAAGTCTAGAGCATAACCAATTCAAATGGAAGAAAGATAGATGAATTATAATGACCCCCATAACATCTATTTTGTCATGATTATAATATTCTTATATAATCCGAGTTGTATAAGGGTAGAGCTCGGCTACCCAATTTCTTTCTTTTCTGGGTGTACAGTGGTACTCGGCTGCACTGACCTTTTATTCTTTTATGAAATTAATGAATGTTTGATTGTCATGTTTAGCTTGTGTAATAGAAATGACATGTTTTTTTCATAGGTTTCTTAAAGTTTGATGATTGAATGTGTGGCTTGGATGTGGTAGACTATTTAAGATAAAATAAAATTTTTTACCTTCATTAAACAACTCATAACTAAATCTTTAAATATAACTCACAACCTCACCTTAAAGCCTAGGTTATAATCAAGATAATTAAAAGGTTTAATAACCCCTTAGCTGAATGTTGAATATTATAATATCATGCATAACATCTTATTTTGCTCTTCAATAAGGAGGGTATCCATTTTGTACAATAGGGGAATGCTTGAACTTTGAGGACATCCCATATAGTGGAGAACACCTCCTCTCACTAGTTTAGCCCAGAATCTTATTTCATCTTGCATACAGGCATAATTATTGTAAGCCTTTGCCAAATGATTGTGTAAAAAATGGTGTAAGAGATTGTAAAATTTGCATTAGTTTAAGTCATACTTTCATGCCAGTCATAGTCTCTTAAGGAGTGAGTTTAGGATTCTAGCTTCCTTCCTGATTAAATAACAGCCTAGCTATCTTGTATATACATAAGACTAGCCTACATGGTTTTAAAGCATAGGAGGTGTTAGTTGATGACCAATCCAAGTGATTGTAAGTCTAGAAGAGTTGGGATGGATTTATCCCCTCTTGTGGAGGTAAACCACTATATCCCATTTTTTTATTAGACTTAGGTCATACTTCTAGCTTGTGCTAAAACATCTTAGCTTATGGAGGAAAATCTCTTTGTCACATATATAAAGCCTCACTATAGGGTAGACTAGAGTGCTCAGTAGGCTTCCTAGTATCATGAGAGATCTCTACTTATCCTCCTTTAGAATCTATAAATAAGAATTCTAAATTAAAATTCCCCACTTGGTTTTTAAAAATGCCTAGTTCTTTGATATTCTATCTTTGAAGTCTTTGGATATATTTATTGACTACTTCAATCAAGAGTATTCTTAGAAATTCCTATTTCCTAAGATGTAATTTACTATAGAAGCTTGCTTCCATAAGGAACTAAAGAACCTGAAATAAAATAAACCCTTCTTTGCTTCTCCATGTAAAGTAGGGGAAATATCTCTGGTATATATGAAGACCCACTATATTAGGAGTCCTTATTAGGTGATTATTAGGTGATTAGGTCCATTATAGGGTGGTGTTTCTATCCTTCAAGATGGTATATCATACCTTAAAGTCATACCCGATCACTTAAATAAGTACCTCCCTAAGATCTATGTAGTGTCCCAACATGACTCCAAATTAAAACACCACAGATTTGTCTTGTGACTCTGCTTAGAAAAGTTCCTCTCTCCATCTCTAGTAGTCAATAATTATCTCCAAATATTGTTAGTATGCTTTTACCACTCATAGGCTTAGACTATTATTCATTCGGTTGGATATCTTGCCCCTTTCTTCCTTGGGCAAGCATTGCCAACATCTTTTTCTTTGATTCTAGAATTTGTTGTTCAACTTTAGGTAACGAGTAGGTTCTAGAACACTTATTAGATCCCCCAATGGGTCCATCTTTTCTTAATTTAAAAATTGAAATTAAGATTTTTGTTAAACAACTAAACTATTTTATGATGAATTGACCTCAATTCTATTCTCATAATTCAACTTCTATAAATTTAAATTCTTTAATTGAAGTTCTTGACATTTAAAAAAATATCCTAAAATTTTGAACCTTCTATCATATTAATATTTGAAAAGTAAGGTTTTCTTAAATCCTATTGAAAGCTCTCTGAACCTACAGTCATATCAACATTTGACTAGTGAGGTTCCAAAGAAATTCTCTTCAAAATCTCTCCAAATCAAAATCTAAATATGTGAACTCCATTTTTCATAATTTAACCTTACTAGTGTGGGTCTAAATATGTTAAATTAGTCTACTATCATATCCTAATTTTACAAGTTAGGATTAAAAAAATAAAATAAAGAGGATTCAATTTAAAATCCAATTATTTTAACCCTCTTGTAATATTCAAATTTGATGAGTGTGGGTCCAAATTCTTTAAATCCATCAAGAATGTCTAAATCAATTTTGACATAGAGCTTGAGAATCTTAAGATTGCTTATGGTGGTTTAATATTCACTATAATGGGTCAAAAATTATGGTTATTAAAAAGTTTATGATGGAATTCAACTTAAAACCAAAATGTGAATTCTAACCCTAAAGGATAAAGGTCATAGAGGTTTCATTAGGAGCTAAGAATGAAACTAACAAGGATTTTGAGTATGTCCTATCTATTTAAGATAAGTATGACTCAAATGACTTGAATTTTAATTCCCAAAAGAAGACAACTCTCAAAATGACAATCACAATAATGATCATAATCCATAAAATTGTAGTTCTAATGGACTTGATGTTTTTAATGATTCTAACTTGGGTAGAGATAAGCCCATTCTAAACATTCATGGTATCACTATCGAGAAAGAGTTGGAATCATCAAATTTCAAATGAGTGATAGGTGAAACTCTGGGCACCATAAAAGAGTAGGCAGACAACATTTCTATACCTCTTTTTCAGAAGATATCATAAAAAACAATTGTTGTAGTGGCAGAGTCCTACCACAATGATTAACACCATAGGAAAAAGCAACCCAGTCATTGAAAATAATCAAATTCTAAATCCTTCTTAAGATATACCCCATAATCCAAAATAAGGGCATCAAACTATTTTGAAGGTTATTCTTAAGGTACCAAACTATCTTGGATGGTTGCCCACTAAGCTAAATAATAAGTGAACCTCACCTTCTCAAAACATATAGAAAAGTGTTTGATTGAAACTTAACCTGATTCTTACTTCCTAAGTTAGAGGCAACTACCTCAAGTCTTACATAACACAGATTATCCTATGGAAATGAAAGATAGGCAACCTCCTCCAAAGAGCACAATATAAATAAGGACTCAAAGAGAGAGAGAGAGAGAGAGAGAGAGAGAGAGAGAAATGAAATTAAAAAAAAAGAAATTATTTTTCAAAAGAGCAAAAAAAATGACAAGAAGAAAAAGAGAAAAGGTAAAGTTCCAATAATACACATTGATTTGGAATCCAACAGATAAATCATATGTATGAGGTGTAAATTCAAGGAAAATGAGAGAAAAAAATATACAAAATAAATTTTGAGTCAAATTTTGACAAGTCTCTGAAGTTAGATAGCAATAAAAAAAGTTATAAAAGGATGATTTGTGTATGATATGACTAGAAACTTAGAAGGTATGCAAACTCATTGACTCTTATTATACTATCTCATGATATTATTATAGGATTGAAAGTTGAGAGTTACTCCTAACGTCTAATTTTCATTTCATATCTCTTTATTTGAGCTCGAAAGAGGATTCAACGCTCATAGATAAACCTTCAAATGAATTAATAAAATTAACGTTTGCCTAGTCTACCTACTTTGCTCAAAGAATTTTGAAGACTTTCAAGTAGAGGATGCACTCCCTAAAGTTGAGAAGGGAATTAGATCATTAACTATTAAGTTTCAAGAAATTAACCTCAGGCATAAAGAGAGTCCACCACCCTCCCAACATCCATGTAGGATATGCTGAAAGGAAAATGCCAACAACTTGGTTAGGTTACTTTTGTAGTTTAAAGATTATTTTACCTAAGACCATAGTAAAGTGCCTAATACATCTCCGAAGGTACTAGTCTAGAAACTTAAAATTAAACCTATTGTTATTCCTATTTTACAATCTTTTGACATGAATATTTACACCAAGAAGAGGATCAAAGTTTGAAGTTAAACTTATTAAATAAGAAAGATATCATCATGATTACCCAACATTATTCCTAGTCAAAAGGAAGAACATTCAAATCCACACATACGTAAATTTTGAAGATCTAAGTTAGGCATGTCTTGAAGATGAATTCACATTACCTATATCAAATTTAATAGCGGGCATAGCTTCTTCACATGCAGTCTCCACATTCAATGATGGGTCAAATGATGCCGGAGGATGAGACGTCATTTGCATTTATAATTTCCATCAAAATTTACTGCTATAAGGTCATGCCTTTCAGCCTTAAAAATGCTGGTGACATAAACCAGTGGGCCATGACTCCAATTTTTGACAAACTCATCCCCAATTAATAATAATGTTACATTGATGATCTTGTCAACAAGACTAGAGATAAAGGAAGATCATCTTTACGATCTGAGTAGTGGTCTTCGATTAGTTATGACACTACAAACCTAAAGAAGAATACCCTAGAGTATATAATTAGGATGACTTTAGGGAAGTTTCTAGGGTTTGTAATAAAGCATCATGGGATAAAACAAAATTCATCTAAAAGATATTAAAGTAATATTAGTGATGTAACCTCCAAAAAAAAATGAGAGAGAAAAAAAAAAGAGAGACCTCAATTAACATTGAATATAGATGATTTAAACTCTTTCAAAGTTAGTCTATCTCAAAACTATCTAAATCAAGATTTTTCTTCTGATCCTTAATGCTTTGAAGGATGGAAAGTAGTTTAAACAAATATGATAGGAGAGTGTCTTGTATTTCTAGTCAACAAACACTATCTCAAAAGCCATTACACTCAAAATCAAAATCCAAATTTGGAGAATAATTCAAGTAATTGGAATGAGAAATTTCTTTCATTCAAATGCAAATTAGAGCATAATATTTGAGAAACCTTGGTGAATTTCTTTCCTTATTGTTGATCAATTACTTTGATTCGCTCCTAAGGTTTTTGGAGAAAGAACACTACTCTTAGTTGTTCTTGTTCCATTTTTACAAAACTAATGAAATCTCAATAAATCAAAATTAATTTGTTAGTAAAGTTATGTTTTTCACATCTACATTACCTGAGTTTGAATTCAAAAAAATATCGATCTATTATCACCCTTGAAAATTCCTCATCAATCTAAACATTCCTTCAAACTTACATCCCAAAGTCAATATTTATTTCCAGTGCTATTAGGATAGGTGTAAGAGAACCTAAAAGGCATCCTATTTTGACTAGCACAACTAAGTTAGGTATAAGAAACCCAAACTACATCCTTCCTTAGTGGAGTCACAATCCCCTCATCGCACCATTCCATCCATTCTTTAATGTGTTTAGGGTAGGTGTAAGAGAACCCAAGTGACATTATAGTCCTTATTGGATAACACAAAAACAAATAAGTCAAATATAAATCCAATCACCTTGAGCTACTTTGAGTCGAGATAAGATCCCTACTGACACTCACTCAATAGCTACTCTAGGTCAGGCTCGATTCACTACATGGCTAGTATGTCTCTCCTATGGTCAATTTTTTTTAGGAGGATGTGGGACCCCGAGCTTTCTTCCTAGCTTGAACACTGCAAACCAATGGCAGCATTGTTAATTCGACACATCTAATTGCATGGCCAATAAGCTACCATGATGGTTGACTTAGCTTAAGAAGATATGAGTCCTCGAGCTTTCTTATTGAATTAGCTACTATGCACTAACTAGGTCTGAATTTATATCTGAGGATTAGCGTAAAAACCCCAATGGCTCCTCTTACTCCCAGCTTCAAGCTTGGGTTCAATCCTTCTACATGACTCACCACTTGGTAGTCTCCCTAGGTCGGATAGTAGCTATTTAGCAGATGAAAAACTATTATAATAATCAATTCCACTTAGGAAGATGTGAGTCCATGATGCTTTCTTTTTAGATTGATCATCACAAATCAATGAGAACCTTAGAATTTTGGTGATTGCTTTCTTCCCAGGTGGGAACAAGAAAATGTGAGTCTCGCACTTTCTCCCTAAGTCGGCCAACGTATACCTACATACTTTATATTTTATGTATTAGGGTAAGACCCCAGAGAAACTTTCCTTGATGACCCCATCTAGATATGACTCAGGTTACTATCGTATTGGACAATTCCCCTTTACTTGTAACCACCCTTCTGATTGCAGGTTTTGTATTGTGGATGTACAGACTATCCCTTAGGACACTAAATCTGAGATAGGCCAAAGCCCCCAGGGCTCCTACTTAGTGTGGCCCATCGTAAACCAAGAAGGTCCATGCTAAAAAAATAAATAAAACAACATCTTTATGGATTAGGATAAGACCCCTAGAGGCACCTCTCCTCATGTAGGCATCCTATCTTTTGGACAGCATTAGCAAAACTCCCTATAGGAATCACATCAACTTTCTAAGCTAAGACAAGATGCCCAGAGGCACTCACTTGGTAGTCACCCTAGATCAGGTTAAACTTGTTATGCCATCAGCGGGTCACCCCAAAGGTTGGATTTATTCTGGAAGATGTGAGTCCCCGAGCTTTCTTCCCTGTACAGTCATTGCAAACTGACGGGCAACCCTTAGGTTGGATAGTCTCTACTGTATGGACGGCACAGGCTCACATAGCCCCTCTTTAGTGTGGTGCATCACAACCTGACAGGCTCACACTAAATCAATTAACAAAATCAAGATCAAAATGAATTACCAAACTCAAACCAAATCAATCAACATGAGCAAATCAACACAAAACCCAAGTACAAATCAAAACTAACCAACATGTTCAAATAAATCAAATAATTCAATCAAATCTCAATCCCTAATGCATCCCCCTTTATGCCCTTAGCATAAATCAATCTACAATCCAATCAAATTCATGTGCAAATCTCCAGCGGATCTCTCTTCGTGTCCTTAGAATAAAATCATTTCTTAATAAATCAAATCAAATCCACTTAACTCTCCCATGCCCTTAGCCTAAAATGAATTACATTGATGTTTGGTGAAAAATTTTGAGATAAGTATCACCTTTCAAATCTGTGGTGAGAAAAGAAAGACAAGCCAATAGAAATTCATCTTTCTAGGATGCCACATAGATCCACAGATGTACTTATTCAAGTGATCAAGTATGTCATCAAGGAATAGTACTATCTTGAAAGACAGAAGTCAGAAACCTTTAATAGGCCTAATCACTTCAATAAGGACTCCTAAGGATGTTGGGTCTTCAAAGTGTACTAGAGATTCTTCCCCTATTTACAAGAAAAAGTAAAGTAGTATTTATTTTAAATAGGGTTTGTAAAGTTCCTGTGAGTCACTATAGCACCCAAGAAGGGTGTGAATTGGGTGATATTAAAACTTAAATCTTAAATTTTAATTTTTTGTAGAAAATTAATTTTAATTTTATAATGAGATACAATTCTTAATGCAGAAAATAAAATGGCAAGAAGTAAAGAGAGACAATAGGCACACAATTTTTTTCTGATTCTAAACCCCAAAATTGGCCTGCCCTTAGCCACCCAATGAGAATCCACTAAATACAAAAAATAGCTTACAAATAGTACTCTCCATGCTACCCTACAATAATATGTACTCTCCTAGAAAGGGCACAACCCCAAAATAAATTTTACACAAAAGAAAATACAAAATAATAAATTTTGATAAAATAAATCTCTCACAAATATACCAAGTCCAATGATCTCACAACTTATAAATTATCACTTACAACTTAAAAATTTTGCAAGATAATATGCGTCACTTAATATTAAAATAAATATCTTAAAGTGATCTTACTAAGATGTTTAAAAATGATTTCAAAATAATTTCACAATATTCTCGTACATAATAAAATAAATTTTAGCAAGGAATAATTTATTTTATTTTTCCAGAAAGATTCTTTCAATTAATGCTAATGATCACAAAGTACTTAAATAAAATGAGTATATGATAGATCTAAGTATTCTAGTAAGCTTTTAATTAAAAAGAGAGATCTAGTAAATATAAAAATAATTTCAGCATAACAATTTATTTTTAAATGCTTAAAAAATATACTTCTAAATTAGATCTAAGAATAAATGATCTTTCAAAATAAGACTAATGAAGAAATATTTGAAGAAACCAAAATAAATTTGTAGGAAGTTAAAATTTTCAGCAAGTTGAAATAGATCCTACAAACAATCACAAGAGTTTATCACAAAAAAATGATTGAGAAACTTGATGTAAAAGTAATGTTCAAAGACTAATCCACCAAAAAGTATAAATTAGAAAGAATAAATGGATGGTGAAAATAGAATGAACAACTAAAAGGATTAAAATCAAGAAAACAAACTCAAGTAATTTGAGAAAGCTTGCTTAGTTGAAGATGTTGAAGCTTCCAAACCAAGGATTTGATCTTGCAATATTTGGAGAACACTTGGAAGGAAAATCTAAGATATTTTCTCTTAGATTTTCTGGAGGGATTTTGAATTTTGAATGAGGAATACTTTCATGAAGAGAATGAGGGCTATTTATAGGCAAGTAGATCATATTTTAAAATATATCATGCAAACCTCATGTTATCATCTAATAATTTAATATTCAATAAAAATATAATTTATATTAAATAAATATTAAATTTAGTAGCCAAAATTTGGCTATTCACATGGGTAAGTTAGAAGTAATCAAATATGGCTAATATATTCAAAGCATGTAGCATGCTTTCATTATAAAAATCAAATGTTTAGAAAATCATAATAAATTCAATTTTAATCAAAAGTGGGTCATGTAACCTCTTAAATTAAAGGAAAAAAATCCAAGGAATCTGTTGGAGATAAAATCAAATAATTCTTCGATTAGAAAATGACTTTGGCTAAAATACAAAATTTTATATATTTTTGTTAATTTTGACATGTGACATTTAAAAATTATGATATAATTTATATATAATCATAAATATGTTAGTTATCTTATAACCAACAAATTAAATTAAAATACTTAATTATATTAAGTAAATAAAATAATTATACTTAATAGTTTTTATCATTTATTACTTTGATAATTTTAATGCTATGTATGAAACATATAATTGAATGTTAATTAAATAAAGATTTATATAAATTAACCTCATTAAAATAATATGTTAAGTTTGAGCAAATTGATTCATGCCAATGAACTCATATGAATAGTCATATAACCCAAAATATTGTATCTTGAGCTTCACATTTTTTTCATTCTTCTACTCTTGCAATTTCCTCAAACATATTATGAGAAGTATTGGATATGTAATTAGCAATTGATATATCTGAAATACATAAAAATATTCATTAGAACATCCAAGCATTTGTTTGATATCATCAAAATTAATCGAATTGAACATGAGGCTAATTAAGCAAACAATCTCCCCCTTTTTGATGATGACAAATTAATGTTGGGTATTGATTTTGATGAAGGTGAAAATTGACCTTTCATCATAGTTTTTGAAACAAATTCTCTTAAAAAAAATTTATGCATAAGAGATGAATAATGTTGCTCCCCCTAAATGTATGCATGAAATAGACTTAATACTAACCAACATTTTACTCTTCTCCCCCTTTTGACAACATCAAAAAGTGAGAACAAACTACATACAATTTTAAATATTAGGATCTAACATTCCAAGCATGTGTCTTAAAGTACAAAAACGTTCTTCTGGTAAGGGTTTTGTAAAAATATTTGCAATTTGTATATCGGTACTAATGAAATTCATATTAACATGACCTTTCAAAACATGATCCCTAATGAAATGATGTCTAATTTCTATATGCTTGGTGCGTGAGTGTTGGATAGGATTTTTAGTCAAACTAATAGCACTAGTATTATCGCACTGAACTAGAATGTCATCTTGCTTAATACCAAAATCTTCTTTATTAGCAACACAACTAAAGACTATGTACTCACTCGAGTGGATAAAGCTACATTTTGTTTCCTAGATGACCAAGACACAAGTGATGATCCTAAAAATGACATGTGCGGATGTGCTTTTTCTATCTACTTTGCATCCGCAAAAAGATCGAATAAGCAACCAAATCACATGATAAAGAATTTTTAGGATACCATAAACCTAACCAGTAGTGCTATCAAATATCGAAGATAACTTTTGCTATTAAATGAGATTCTTTTGGGTTGGCCTAAAAATAAGAACACAAATAAACAACAAACATAATATCAGGCCTACTAGCAACAAGGTATAAAAGTGAACCTATCATACTCCTATAAAGTTTTTGATCAACAGATTTTCCTAATTCATCTAAATCCAATTTTATAGATGGGGTTATAGGAGTTTTACTAGATTTAAATCTTTTCATGTCAAACCTCTCGAGCAATTCATTTGTGTACTTGGTTTGATAAATGAATGTGCCATTTTCTTGTTGCTTCACTTGAAGACCTAAGAAAAAATTAAGTTCTCCCATCATACTCATTTCAAACTCTTTAGACATCAACGATGAGAACTCATGGCATAAAGATTCATTTGTACTTCCAAATAATATATCATCTACATACACTTGTACCACAATCAAATCATCATCTATGCTCTTAAGGAATAAGGTGGTATCTACTCTACCCTTTCTAAATCCATGATCTATTAAAAAGTTACTTAACCTATCATACCAAGCACGAGGAGCCTGTTTTAAACAATATAAGGCTTTCTTTAATTTATGCACATGATTTGGACAATCAAGGCTCTCAAATCTAGGTGGTTGCTCTACAAATACATTTTGGTCAATAAATCCATTCAAAAATACACTTTCGACATCCATTTGAAAAAGTTTAAAATTTCTAAAACAAACATAAGCAAAGGAGTAACTAGCTTCTAGTCTTTCTGGGTGCAAAAGATTCTTCAAAATCTATACCTTCAACTTGTGTGTACCCTTGTGCAACTAACCTAGCTTTATTTCTAACAATACAACCTGAATCATCTAGCTTATTCTTAAAGATCCATTTTGTTCTAATGACATTTTGATCTTGGGGTCTTGGGACTAATTGCCAAACATCATTTCTTACAAATTGATTCAACTCCTCTTCCAAAGCAATAATCCAAAAATTATCATTTAACACTTCTTCTAAATTTTTAGGTTCAACCTCAAATAAAAATGTCGAATGATCTACAACTTCCCTACTATGTCTTCTAGTCATAACTCCTTTTGAAGGATCTCCTATAATTAGTTCCTTTGGATGATTTTTATGATATTTCCATTCTTTAGGCAATGAATCATCCATATTATCTTCTAAAGATATTTTCTTAAAATTATCAATCTCTTCATCAATCACTTCATTTCTAATAGGATCAATTAAATTTTCATCAAAAAATAACATGTATTGATTCTTCTACAATCATTTTTTTTATTGAAAACTCTATAAGCTACTAGAAAGAGTATCTAAGAAAATACCATCATCGATTTACAATCAAACTTACCTAAATGATCTTTTCCATTATTCAAAATAAAGCATTTACATCAAAATACATGAAAGTGTTCAATCTTAGGCTTCTTTCCAAAAAAATAATTCATAGGGTGTCTTCTTCAAAATTGGTCTAAAATAGATCCTATTCATTACATCATGCTATTTCTTTTCCCAAAAAATATTTTGGCAATTTATAGTCATCAAGCATAGATCTACTTAATTCAATTAATATTATACTCTCTACTCCATTTTGTTGGGGAGTTCTAGGTAAAAATTATGTCTAATCCCATGTTCATCATAATAATCCTCAAATAATTTATTTTCAAATTACCACCATGATTAGTTTGAACCCTATTAATAAAAAGGCCTTGTTCTCTTTGAATATATTTAGAAAACTTTCTAAACTAACCAAAAACATCATCCTTGTAAGTTACAAATAAAACCCAAGTATATCTAGAGAAATCATCAACAATCACAAAACCATAATTTTTTTCACCTAAGCTAGTGGTGCTAATAGGACCGAATAAATCCATGTGCAATAATTCTAGAGGTCTAGAAGTAGAAACAATATTTTTACTTTTAAATGAGCTTCTAGAATGCTTACCATGAATACAAGCATCACAAACATAGTTTGAATGAAAATTTAATTTAGGCAATCCATCTAATAAATCAAGTTTGGCAATTTTATTAAGTGTGTGCATGTTAATATGACATAGTCTCCTATGCCATAACCATATATCATCATGAGTGCTTTTAAAATAAAGTAAATTCAAATTCACATCATGAAAGCTATCTAAATCAATGACATGAATATTTTTATATCTTTTCCTCTTGACAAAACATTTTCATTATTTTTTTATAATGCAACATGATGCATGGAATACTACAAATTCAAACCTTTATCACATAATTGACTAATAGAAATTAAATTATGTTTTAATCCTTCTACTAGAAAAACTTTATCTAAAGTGGTAGAATTCTTACAAATAGAACCAATGTCAATGATCTTTCCCTTTGCATTATCTCCATATGTAACAAATCCTCCATCACTTGATTCTAAAGTTGTGAATTTATTTTTATCTCCCGTCATATGTCTTGAACATCCACTGTCCAAGTACCACATGCCTTCTTTGATTTTGCTTTGAAGGCATTCCTCTAGAGAATCTAAGTCAGATTCTCCATTTTCCATAAGACATATGTTGACCTCTTCATTGAATGAGCAAGTACTTGATTCATTTGAATCTGGATTGGCCCATAAAGCCATCTTCTTCTTCTTATGGTACTTTTTCTCTTTCATATTTTTTCTTCTTTTCATATCAATCTCTTTCTTCTTTGATTCATTTGGACAATCACCTCTTATGTGTCCGGCTTTTTTCGATGGTAGAAATGATCCCCTCACACAGGAAATTTTTTAGTTTGAAATTTATAGTTTCTAGAATTTTTACACCTTTGATTCTTCTTCCTTAGCAAGTTCCCAAGCCTTTTGGATAGCATGACCACCTCATCACTATCACCATCTGAGCTTGAGGAGTTATGCTCATCACTATCATCAACTTGTAATGTAATGGCTTTTCCTTTGTCCTTCTCCCTTTTTGTTGAGTTATCCATCTTATCCCTTTGAGAAATAACCTGTTCATGTGCTATCAAAGAACTCAAAAGCTGATCAAGTGGATAAGAAGATAAATCCTTAGCTTCACTAATAGTTGTTACTTTAGCTTCCCATTCTTTTGGAAGACACCTAAGAATCTTATAGACTAAGTCTTGATTCCTATATGTTTTCCAACGAGAATGCAATGTTAATTATTTTCATGAATCTAGTATACATATCGAAATAGATTGAAGGAGACATATGAAATAACTCATATTCATGAACAAATCTATTTATGTGAGCATCTTTAACTTCAATAGTTCCTTCATAAGTTATAATGAGTTTATCCTATATTTCTTTTATTATACTTAACATAGAAATTTTCATGTAATCATCAGGTAATAAAGCACAATGTAAAGTATTACAAGCCCTAGCATTTAATTCATCAAGTTCTCTTCATCTACCATTCCTCAAAAGGTTTTCTACTTTTTCATTCTACTTCTCTGGGTGTGATATTGATGTGTCAACATATACCACATGTGTGCATCTTGACCTCCTAAAATGTACTAATTCTATTTTTCCAATATGGTCAAATCTAAAAGTGGAGGTCTATGAGTGATTTGTCCCTCTGTGAACCCTTTGGGAAACCTTGTGCCATAGTGAAAAGATCTACTCTTGGATGTTGATAAAAGAGCCTAGGCTCGATACTCAATTATGAGTCCAAGAGAGTGGGTGATATTAAAAATTTTAAAACTTAAATCTTAAATTTTAATTTTTTTTAGAAAATTAATTTTTGACTTTATAATGATAGGATATAATTCTTAATGCAGCAAAAAAAAAAGGCAAAAGTAAGAGAGACAATAGGCACACAATTTTACGTGGTTTGAAAACCACCATCCACCCCTGGTTAGGAATCCACTAAATGCAAAATAGCTTACAAATAGTACTCTCCTTTAACATGGCAACAACCCTATGATATGTACTCTCCTAGAAAAGTACAAATTTTTAGAAAAGAAAAATACAAAATAATAAATTTTGATAAAATAAATCTCTCATAAATATACCCCTATCCAATGATCTCACAACTTATAAATGATCACTTACAACTTAAAATTTTGGCAAGATAATATGCTTCACTTAATATTGAAATAAATATCTTAAAGTGATCTTACTAAGATGTTTAAAAATGATTTCAAAATAATTTCACAATATTCTCTTACACAATAAAATAAATTTCAGCAAGGAATAATTTATTTTATTTTTCCTAAAAGATTCTTTCAATTAATGCTAATGATCGCAAAGTACTTAAATAAAATGAGTATATGATAGATCTAATTAATTAAAAAATTAAAGAGATCTAGTAAATATAAAAATAATTTTAGCACAATAATTTATTTTTAAAAATATGCTTATAAAATATATCTAAGAATAAATGATCTTTCAAAATAAGACTAATGAAAAAATATTTGAAGAAACCAAAATAAATTTGTAGGAAGTTAAAATTTTCAGCAAGTTGAAATAGATCCTACAAACAATCATAAGAGTTTATCACAAAAAAATGATTGAGAAACTTTGATGTGAAAAAATAATGTCCAAAGACTAATCCACCAAAAAATTATAAATTAGAAAGAATAAATAGATGGAAAATAGCATGAACAACTAAAGAGGATTAAAATCAAGAAAACAAACTCAAGTAATTTGAGAAGGCTTGCTTAGTTGAAGATGTTGAAGCTTCCAAACCAAGGATTTAATCTTGCAATATTTGGAGAACACTTGGAAGAAAAATCCAAGAGTTTTTCTCTTAGATTTGCTGGAGGGATATTGAATTTTGAATGAGGAATACTTTCATGAAGAGAATGAGGGCTATTTATAGGCAAGAAGATCATATTTTAAAATATATCATGCAAACCTCATGTTTATCATATAATAATTTAATATTCAATAAAAATATAATTTATATTAAATAAATATTAAATTTAGCAGCCAAAATTTGGCTATTCACATGGGTAAGTCAAAAGTAATCAAATATGGCTCTTAATATATTCAAAGCATGTAGCATGCATTCATTATAAAAATCAGCTAATGTTTAGAAAATCATAATAAATTAAATTTTAATCAAATGTGGGTCATGTAATCTCTTAAATTAAAGGAAAAAATTCAAAGAATCCGTTGGAGATGAAATTAGATAAGAATTCTTTGATTAGAAAATGACTTTGGCTAAAATACAAAATTTTATATATTTTTGTTAATTTTGGCATGTGACATTTAAAATTTATGATATAATTTATATATAATCATAAATATGTTAGTTATCTTATAAACATCAAATCAAATTAAAATACTTAATTATATTAAGTAAATAAAATAATTATACTTAATAGTTTTATCATTTATTACTTTGATAATTTTAATCTTTGTATGAAATGATAATTGAATGTTAATTAAATAAAGATTTATATAAATTAACCTCATTAAAATAATATGTTAAGTTTGAGAAAATTGATTCATGCCAATGAACTCATATGAATAGTCATATAACCCAAAATATTGTATCTTGTGCTTCACATTATCCTTTTCATTCTTACTCTCTTTCCTCAAACATATTATGAGATGTATTGGATATGTAATTAGCAATTGATATATCTGAAATACATAAAAATATTCATTAGAACATTCAAGCATTTATTTGTGATCATCAAAATTAATTGAATTGAACATGAGGCTAATTAAGCCAAAAGTTGCCTATAGGGGCAAGCCCCCATAGTTAAGTACATCCTAAGGAGTAGGGATTGCTTAGGAAAACTCTCAATTAAGGTAAATAATCATTATCTCTAAAGATTTCAATAGGAAAAAAATCTATCAATCGATTGGTTTATTTTGATGATCAAAAAGGATTGATCAAAGAGAGATTTATTATCGAAGCCAAATGGGAATGAGTAGGAGATGTTCACGATGCTAGGAAACCTAGCAAACATCTCAAATTATTCTATAGTTGGGTTTTACATTTTTGAAATTGATTTAGTTTGGTGTGGTAGGCCCACAAAGCTTCAACCAATTACTCATGCCACTGTTGTTTGTTGATCATCAAGAATTTTTTTTAATATCTAGATCAGAGTTTTATTGAATGCTTCTGCTAAGCCATTTGCTTTGAGGTAGTAGATGGTAGAGTATCTCCAATCTATACCATGTCTTCTGGCAAAGCTGTTAATCTTCATGCTTTTAAATGTAGTTTCATTATCAAATTTAATTCTTTGAGGTAGCCCGAACCTATATATGATGTGGTTCCTAAAAAATAGAAGCACATGTAGAGGTGTGACTTCTCTGAGTGGGATGGATTCCGCTCACTTGGAAAAGTAGTTGGTGGCTGCTAGAATTAACCGATGACCTTTGGAAGAAAGAGGATCGATCAGTACAATGTCGGTACCTCAACACTCAAATGGCCATGAAGCCAATGTAGGGTGTAGAATGTTGGGTGATTGGTGGAGGACCACACCATGTACTTGACATTTATGGCATCTTCTAGCTACATCCATGCAGTTTGTGATCATCGAAGGCTAGTAGTATCTTAGTCTCTTGATCTTTATCTTCATCTTCAGACCAGATTGATGAGCTTTGCATAGACCTACTTGTACCTCAGCTATAATGCCTCAGGCTTTATGTTTGTCCAAACAACATAACCACATTTGGTCAAAGGACAAGAGATACAGATTGCCATCAATGAGAGTGTAGGAGAGAGCTCTCTGTTTCACCTGATGGGCTTATGATTTCTCTTGAGGTAGTTTACCAGTATTCAAGTAATATATGAATGGTTGCCTCAAATCTAGCTCCTCATCCTTTTTGGCAACGACAACCTCCACTATAAGAGAAAGTCTCTCGATAAGTTCATCATCAACAAAGGACAGAACTTGTCTATTTTGGACCCTTATTGGAATGGACTCATCTTTCAGATATGCTAATTCTTTAGAAAGTTTGGCCAAAGTATCTACTATTGTGTTCTCTACTTGGGGAACCTTGTAGATGGTAACTTTAGGAATCTGAGCCAATAGCTTCATGGTATACTCATGGTAGTGACGAAGCTTGGGTTTGAGAACCTTATAGGACTCGATGATCTGGTTGATAACCAACTGAGAATCCCTAAATTTATTGATGCTTTTGACACTGATAGTGATGACTAATTCTAGACTGACAATTAAAGCCTCATATTCGGCTTTGTTGTTAGTGCAGGGGTTGGAAAGATAGTATGAGAATCTCATCACATCGCAGTTTGGAGTTAGTAAAACTATTCTTGCCCCTTCCTTCCCTGGGAGATTAGATCGTGGTGCTTCACCTTTAAGAAAAGAAGTAGCACCATCAAAATACATCTCCCATCGGTGATTGTTGGCCTGCCCTAAGTTCATGATTTGTTCATCAGGGACATCATCACTAAGTGGAGAATCAGCAGGAAGTGGGTGTGCTGCTAAGAAATTCCCTAGTACTTGTCCTTTACTGTACGGAGGGGTACGAATGTGATATCAAACTACGAAAGTATCATGGACCAGCACGTGAAACATCCAGACTGCATTAGATGTGTCATGAGATACTGCAGTGGATTTGTCATGGATATCAAGTTCACCTTATGAGAAAGCATTTAGCATCATAGCTTTTGGGAAGCAAAGATCAAACCTAGGAAATGTTTCTCAATAGGTGGATAGTGTGCTTCAATAGGGATCAGATGACGGCTTAGGTAGTAGAGAGCACTCTACTTTATTTATGGTCCTTGAAGCGCGGCGAGTCATCAATGCAAGCGTAAAGGATGAGTGCTGCCGGATAGGCTACAAGAATTGGCGACTACTATTTGATGTCTTTGAATTCATGCTGATAGTTATCATCCTACTTGAACTTTATGTCCTTTTTGACAAGTGCTGAGAAAGGCTTGCATCTCCCCGATAGGTTTGAGATAAAGTGTCTTAAATACGCTAGCTGTCTTTGAAAGGATCTAAGTTGAGTTAAACTCTTAGCATGTGGCATTTCAAAGATAGCTTTAATCTTTTAGAATTCTATTTCTATTCCCTGTCGAATCCCAAGGAATTTACCTAAAGCTACTCAATGCACACTTTAGGTTATATTATATCTTAGCCATTTACTCTCAAGTCAAAGGGTGGTCATTCTTTTCTTAGCTTTGACTATCATCAATGTAGCACTCAATCGATGATGGATGAGTTCATCGAAGATGCAGTCATGGTTGATGTGGCATTTTTTAAGGCCGAAAGGCATAACCCTATAATAGAAGATTTTGATCGAGGTTCGAAAAGCAATATTTCTTTCATCTTCAAGAGACATCTTAATTTGGTTATAGTCAGATGATCCATCCATGAAATAAAATATTGCATGAGATGAGGCAATGTCCACCATTAATTCTGGTATAGGAAAAGGAAACTCATCCTTAGGACATGCCTTATTTAAGTCCCTAAAATTAACACAAATGTGAATTTGGCCATTCTTTTCTTAAGCGGATAAGTAACTAGGTAAGATATTTTTCTTCCCCATGAAACCATCATTGATGGTTCTTGACTTGAAAATGACCTGTTCAATTCTATTCGCATGTAATAGGGTATCATTAGGGTCTATTCTACTAATAGCGTTAGAAGATAATCCAGGCATTTCTTCATAACTCCATGCAAAATAGTCTTTAAACTCAATCAATAGCCTAACTAAGTCATTAGTTTCTTCTTCATTCAGTAACGAACTGATGTACATCGAGCGTGGATTTTCATCTGTCCCGAGGTTGATTTCTTTGAGCTTGTCTATTATTGAATGAATTTCTTCTTCAAATTTTGGAGGTGCATCCCTGACTTTAAGATCATTTTGGATCATCTGAGGTTTCTAAACACATATTCTCATAAGAGTTGGCAATGTATGAGAAGAACCTATAAGACTCCAAATGATTGGTAACAACAAAGCAGTAATCATCATCATCGACTGGACCCACTGTACCAAATCCTAGTCCTGCTTTTGATTGCTTCCCTGCCTGAGTTGTTCTATAATTTTTCAAAGTACTCTGACCTGTGCCTGGACCATGTGTGGGGAACCAAACCTTTTTGTATAAGATTTTGAACACACAGAGAGTAAAAATCAAGTGGTAATTCCATTAATTTTTATAAGTATCCTCCTCAAGTTCTACATCCACTTCAGGACTTAAGGAGGATGATCCCAAAAGGAACCTTTTCTGCTACATGTCACTGGAAGACTTAGGGACTTCCTTAACTACCAAACCTTCAACTTTTTGAGATGTAAGTGAGGTTAGAGTTAAGGTTCCCAACTGTTGCCTAATAGTTTTACATAAACCAGATTAAAATACTTTGCTTTGCTTAGAGGCCTAGTCTTTGTCACTATCTGGAATGAAAGTCACCTCCAATGGACCCCATTGAGAGGAGTTGGCAGATATCACATTAGACTCATCCTGGATTCCAAGTTTATTTGAATAGTAGGGTATTGGAACCGGTGTTTACCTCCAACTAAGGTCTCCCACCCTAGAACTGTCTGTTTCTACCTCTACACGTGGCGTTGATCCATTATACTCACACATCCATATGATGGAATGGACTGTGGGTGGAATGTGAGATGCAGATCTATTTCTTTCTCATTTCTCCTTTCTTGTGGACTTGGACTTTTATTTTTCTTTTATTTTTGCATTTTCATTTTGTCCAAGTTCATGAGAAAGGAAGATAGTAGGTCACATCCTCATAAATCTCAACCTCTCTAACTAAAAATGGCTTTTCATCACCATTGACCCGATATTCAATTCCATCTTTTCTGAATTTGATGCACTGATGAAGAGAGGATGGAATGATCTTATTCTAATGTATCCAAGGACTACTGAGCAAAATAGTGAACAAAGTATTCAAATTAATGATGTAAAACTTGGCTTTAATCTTCCAATCACCGATCTCCAAAGGTAACACTATAGAACCTAAAGCCCACTCACCTTGATCATTGAATCCTCTCAACATCATCAGATCACCTCAAAGTGTGGAGATGTCAATCCTCAAATAGGCAAGGGTCTTTAGACTTGTAATGTTCAATGATGGACCTGCGTCGACGAGAACCTTGGTGAGTCTGAACCTGTCCATGTCGACTGTGATGTAGAGGAAATGGTTGTGCTCCAAATCCCCTAATAGAAGGTCTTCATCTGTGAAGGTAATCTCTTGGGCCTCTTTTGCATAATATGCTTCCTCACCTATAGCGGTCAGTTGAGTTAAGCATATCTCAAGATGAAGGAGGGCCTTTATTAGTGATTCCATCATCTCTTTGGATAAGACAAGGGCATCATATAAGCTTAGCTTAGATGACAACTTTCTTAGATAAGAAAGGACATTGTAGTCCACCTTTGGTTGGTCGTCCATAAGCATATCCAAAGGTGGAGCCTCCTGTAGAAGGGCTTCTTGATCTCTAATACCAATGACTTGTTTCCCTCTATCTTGAGGTGCTTCCTTAGGAAGTAGAATCTTGCCACTATGAAGGTTGACTTTGGTGATCTCTTAAGGCAAGGTGGAGAAAGGTTCTACACTGCGGTTCACTCTTCTCCTATATGGAACCCTCAAAATGATTCCAAGTCTATCTCAAGAGGTGAACCCATAGTGTTGAGTTGGAAAGTCCAACTCAATCAAAAGAAGGAAGATCAAAATTATTATAGTTATTTAGACTTGAAGAGTTATCGTTAGGAATAGAAGCAGACAACCCATCAGAAGTGACACATATATAATTCAAGCTAGTTTTATTCTTCAATTTCTTAGAATTGTTTGGAGGTTCAAAGTAGAAATCAAGTAGAGTGATTGGAGTAAGAGATTTGATTCCCTTATTCACTAATACAAGAGTTTTACTAGCAGAAGAAATAGAAGAACTAGCTGAAGTGGAAGAAGCTGCCGGTGTGGAAACTACAACTGAAGGTTGGAGACTGGACATGGTCGGTGGTTGTGCTAAAGGGTTATCCCGGGCTGACACATGCTGCTGCTACTACTAAGCTCCCACTTTCCTAAAGTTAGCACTAGTAACTTGTGAAGCTTCCTTGATGGTGGAGGTTTGAGCTAACTCATGCACCTGCAAGGAAAACTTCTTGATCTTCTGGACTATCTTCTTAGAGGTACAAGATAAGGAGATCTCCCAACTTTCTTTGGTTTTGGTAGAATCACATGTATCCCCAAGGATTACCCTAATGGAACTGGAAGGTTGTTCCATAAGGTAATCCTTTGGGATAACTATATCACCGGTCTTGAAGCTGTGTTTAAGCTAAGCAATCCTCCAAAATGTGGCCTTGCATATGGTGGTAAGGAAAAAAGTTTGGATCATGACTTTTGCTTAATTTCCTTCACTCTCCTAGGCTCGGGTAGTTGGAAATCAGGTTTCTTTAAGAGATTCTTAAAGATTTTTTTATTACCTCTCTCATAAAAGAATAAGGTTTGTTTAACTTATCTAAAAGAGTAGGTGGACCATAGCTAACATGCATGCCGTACGGCATGGTTGAGGTGGTGGTTGTCGCCATGGAATCATGGAGGTGGTATGTGCCTGGTGGTGCCAAATGGTGGAGGCTATTGTGGTCTCTGCGATCTCTCTTCCCCTTGTTAATTAACCGCACTGACTTCTTCTCATAAAATTTTTGGGGGTTTTGCTTAGGCAATTGATCTTGAAAAGGCAACTGTTTGGCCTATCCTTGTAGACTACATACCTTATTGATTAGCTTCTCAAATGTCTTGATAATGAAGACCTTAAGCATGAAGGTGACCAGACCATAGATATTCTTCAAGAGAATCTCAATGGCATGCTGTTCGGACATCTACGGTTCACACTTCATATTTAAGTTGTGCCATCAGAGAATATAATCAATGAGGGACTCACTAGAGTGCTGTTGTGCTACAATGAGATCACTTACAGTAACCCTTTACTGAGCTCTAGCAAACCTCTTGATAAAGAGTTGCTCCAGCTCAGTCTCCCAACAAGTCATCTTCATTCGAATCGAAGCTGACTCACTCCTCATATGACAAATCATACCCTAAAATCTCCTTCTTTTCCATAAAATAATGAGCCACTATCTCATCTAAAGAAGAGTTGATCTGAGCAGGTACAAATATCTTTGGCTGACCGGTGTGATCACTATCGTGTAATGAGAGGCACCAGACCTCGCCTTGGACTGGAGAGTCAATCCTGTGTGGACTGCACTCACTGGATGAATGAAACTCCTGATTACTACTCGCTGTGAGAGGGCAGCAATCCTAAGATGTTCCTGCTAAATGTCATCAGGATATCGAAATCCACTGTTACCATCTCCACATCTTGTTGTATGGGCAGAGTTGGTGAAGGAATGACCACAATGCTTCGGGGTCACCACTCCTTCCACACTGCCACTGAGGCAGAAAGTCAAGCACGAGAGCTTGGCCCTACCATAATAGGAGATGTAGAAGGGGTCGTATCCCTTTGTCATAACCAGATCACCAACGGGGTGTGCTTTTCCCCGGATGCGGCCTATGTGGCCTTAGATGGAATGGGAGGTGTTGTAACCTGCACTAGCGATGGTGGACGAGCAGTAGAGCAGTGGGGTGGAGACACCACTTACTCTCTATGGATAGGAACTGCCCTCCTGTGGTGGTTAGTCCAAGTGAGAAGGATACTATTAGTATGCATGGGTAGTGTGCGGCGGAAAATCAATCAAAGCGGGTATTGGCGAACCTTCGTTTGCTCTATATTAATGTATGATAGGCCTCACGGGCCCTCTCCTAGTGGATCTACTTTCCCATGCTATGAGGAATGATAGAACGAAGATCAAGTGGGACTGAGCATCTGTGCCTGCGACTTGGCTTAAGATAGATCGAGAGGCATATGACCTCCACTCACAGCTGCTAATAATGCATCACTAGAGGAGGTGATGAACGGATCCTCCTAGCATCCTCTCTATCTGAACCAGAGAGGATGGAACTGGTTTTCTGTAACCAGTGGTGAAGTAACAACAGGAAACTCATCAATGGCTGAGCGAGCTACTGCCTCCATCTCCTTCGTGATCCGGGTGTGATACCGCTTGATCATGCATTTTCTATTCCTACATTGTGTATGAGTAGGATGGGAGGAGTGCAAGCTTGAACCATACTCAAATGTAGGGGAGGTAAGCCTTGAGACTGGGGAGCCTTACCCTTAGAGGGTATAAATGAGATGGTTCTAGCCCTCACTGGAGCAACATGAGCAACTCTGGGGTGAACTATAATACTGTGGGGTTTGGTAGTGCTGTCATGACTTTCCTCTTTAGGATACAATTAGAAGGGAGGTCAATCTTGATGATCACTTGCTCGACTTACTTGGTCCTCCAAATAATAGTGAGGGGAATCCCTCACAAGTAATCCTGGGTCCCTCAAATCCTTGACCAAAGTGAATCAGATGGGCATGGTCTAGATAGGGGAAGTTAGCTTGATCCAAAGCCAGATCCATACCATGGGGGAAGGTAAAGACAAACTTCTGAGAATCGACCATTTCATTTCATCCTTAGGCCAAACTGTCTGATCAGTCTTGTCACTGATTACACCTGTAAGAATTTGCTATGTGAAATGAACTTGTATCAGATTTTTGTCTTTTATAAACTTTTGAATTTGATTTGAAAATTTGAACCCACATCCAACAAATTGGAAGTGTTAAGTGGGGTTTTGGATTTGAGAAGATTGACTGAATGAGGAATTTGAATATGAATCCAACTCCAATAAATTTAGGTATGTTGAAATATGGATTCAATTTTTTTGATAAGGATGCTTCCAAAGGTTCATGCTTGTTTTGAATTTGAATTTTTGATTTGAGGACCCTTTCCTTTAACAAATTTGGGTATGTTAAAGTAAGGGTCAATTGATTTTTGTTTTTGTTTGATTATTTTGGAATTTCACTTACTTAGCAAATATAGGTATGTTAAATGAAGTATTTGAGAATGATTGTTTCTTTTTTGTGAATTTCTTTTTATTTTGGAAACTTTTGGAATTCTCACTTAGCAAATTTAAGTATGCTAAGTGAAGAACCCAAGTGTGTTTTTTTGATTATTTGAAAATAGGATTCTTAGAAAATTTAGGTATGCTAAGAAAATCCTAAGTGTTCCATTTTTGTTTTGATGTTTTGATTTTTTGAAAAGTAGGATCCTTGGAAAATTTAGGTATGCTAAGGAAATCCTAAGTGTTTCATGTCTATTTTGATTTGTTTGAAAGTGGAGACTTTACTTTAGCAAATTTTGTATGCTAAAGATGAAGTCCTAGTTAGTTTTGTGAAATTGAAATTTCACTTATAATTTGAGTATGCTAAATGAAACTCCAAAATGGAAACTTCTCCTTAGCAAATTTGGTATGCTAAGGAAGGAAGTTCAAAAGTGTTTTGAAGATTTTTGTATTGACTTTGGAGACCTCACATAGCAAATTTAAGTATGCTAAATGAGGGTCCAAAATGTGTTTTGGAAATTTTGACTTTGAATTTGGAGAATTCACTTAACAAATTTGGGTATGTTAAATGAAGTTCAAAAAAAGTCTTTTCAAAATTTTTGGATTTTGAATTTGGAGACATCACTTAACAAATTTGTGTATGCTAAATGAAGTTCCAAAATATGTTTTGAAAATTTTTGGATTTTGGATTTGGAAACTTCACTTAGCAAATTTGGGTATGTTAAATGAAGTTCCAAAGTATGTTTAGAAAATTTTTGGATTTTGGATTTGGAAACTCTACTTAGTAAATTTGGGTATGTTAAATAAAGTTCAAAAGTGTTGTTAGAAATTTTTTGAATTATTGAATTTGGAATCTTCACTTAGCAAATTTGAGTATGCTAAATGAAGTTCCAAAATGTGTTTGAAACTTTTTTGAATTTTGAATTTGGATTTAACTGGTGTTCCAAAAGTTAGTTGAAAATTTTTGGATTTTGAATTTGGAGACTTCACTTAAACGAAGTTCAAAGTTGTTTGAAAATTTTTGCAATTTAGAATTTGGAAGCTTTACTTAGCAAATTTTAGTACGCAAAATGAAGTTCTAAAATGTGTTTGAAAATTTTAATTTTGAATTTGGAGACTTGAGTTAGTAAATTTGAGTATGCTAAATGAAGTTTCAACTGTGTTTTAAAAATTTTGAATTTTTAATTTGCAGACTCCACTTAACAAATTTGGGTATGATAAATAACGTAACAAAGTTGTTTGAAAATTTTAAAATATGATTTTTTTTATTTTGGATTTTGGATTTTGGAAGCTACACTTAGCAAATTTAAGAATTCTAAATGAAGTTCCAAAATGTTTTTAAAATTTATGGATTTTTGGATTTGGAAACTTTACTTAGCAAATTTGAGTATGCTAAATGTTGTTCTAAAAAGTTTGAAAATTTTTGAAATATGATTGTTGATTTTTTTTTTTTTTTTGAATTTTGAAAATGAGTCCTCCATTTTAAAAATTTGGGTATGTACGAATGGAAGTCAAAATTATTTTTGAAATATGAAAATTTTGTGTGTGATTGTTGCTTTTTGAAAGAGAGAAATTTTGACCTAATCATATGTGAGATATGTTTAAATGGGATTTCCAAATGATTTTATTTTTTATTTTGGAATGAAATCTTCATTCAATAAATTTGAGTATATTGAATGAATATGTTCATATGTGCCTCTGAAAATTTTGATTTTTATTTTAGAAAGATGATTGTTCATTTTATTTTTGAAAATGAAATCTTCATCAAAGTGATTTGAAATGAAGATGTTCATTTTTTCTTTTGGAAATTTTTTTTTTTGATTTTAGAAAGATGATTGTTAATTTTATTTTTGAAAATGAAATCTTCATCAATGTGATTTGTTGGAAAGATATTCATTTGTGCTTTTGAAAATGTTTTTTTAATTTTTTGATTCTAGAAAGATGATTGTTCATTTTATTTTTGAAAATGAAATCTTCATCAAAGTGATTCGAAATGAAGAAGTTCATTTATGCTTTTTGGAAAAGATTGTTATTTTTTATTTTGTAGATTCCTACACGTAACAATCACAATAGTTGTTAGATGGGTTATTTAATAAAAATTTTTAAAAAAATTTTAGTTTTGTGCATTTTGAAAGTGTGCTTTTATGGAAAGCAAAATTTTTATGAAAAATTGATTTTATCTTTATTATTTTAGAATGAAGCTTTCTTTATCATAAAGATGATAAAGAAGAAGTCTTTGAATGCTTTCTTTTATTAGATTTTCATTTTTACCCATTGGAGAACCCAACAGGGGTTTTAAGAAAAATAAGGAATACGGTCCTAAAACCTAAATATTTTGGTTAACTTAACTTAAGGATGAAATAAGCTAAGCGCCAATGGAAAGAAGGATAGTCTAGGGTTTATGCAGAAGTACAAACCCTTATCAATATTTAAAGACAATGATCATTTACCAAAGATGGAGAGAGGAACCATCCCCAGTGGAGTCGCCCAAAAAATCTATCTGCTGAAAAATTTCAATTTAGGTGTTGCCTTTCAAATCTGTGGTGAGAAAAGAAAGACAAGCATATAGATATTCATCTTTTTAGAATGCTACGCAGATCCACAGATGTACTTATTCAGGTGATCGAGTGCATCATCAAGGCATAGTGTACAATCTAGAAAGATAGAAGCCACTACCCTTTAATGGACCTAATCACCTCAATAAAGAATCCTAAAGACGTTGGGTCTTCGAAGTGTACTAGAGATTATTCCCCTATTTTACATGGAAAAGTAAAGTAGGGTTTATTTTAAATAGGTTTAGACTAAGAGCATCCTACCATTCATTCTATGAGCATACACTCTAACATCCAGTCTAAAATATATATCACAAAATAAAATAAAACATCAAATCATGCACCGACCTAACCTAAAGCTAGAAGTGGTGACTTTGGCTAATGTGTGTTCTTTGAAGATTTGTGTGGTATGCTTAGCTATGGCTTTAGGTTCAAATTTTCTAATTGTGAAAGCATGTTTAACTTAGAGGAGGGTTTCATTTAAGTTGCTTAATTATTTTGGGTTAATTTTATTTCATGTTTTGATTTGATTTAAGTGGATCCTACAATTAATTACTAAGTTATGAAGAGAGGGAAAGAGAAGAGAACTTCTCTTTCCTAACCTAAGTAATTTCTAAAGCAGGTTCATTTTCTAAAGAGATGAGTTTGTTGTTCCTAACCCATTCCACATGTGTTTGATATTTTTGTTTAATTTTTAGATGATTAGATTCATTTTTAAGCATTCATTAAGTTAAGGTATGAATTAAGTAACTTAATTAACCCTTACCTACACCACCTTAGAATAAATATTAAAATAATTATGAGCCAATGAGGTGACATAAAAACCCACAAAGATTTTAAATTTGCAATGCACCTAATAAGAAAAAGGTCGAATGCTATTTAGCACAAAATTAAAAGTTAATTAAGCTAAGAGGTTTAGCTTAAGTAATTTCAAAACACTTTCATACTTATGAATTGGGTTTTGATTTCCTTAATTGAACTTAGGCTATTAAACACCTAAGCATCTACCCAAAGTAGATTAATTAAGTTCTAGGAACTTTTTAGAATTTTTTTGAAATTAATTAAGGGGATAATTATTGAATTAACCCTTAATTAAGAAAAGATTAAGGAGAGAAAAGGGAGTTTAGGGAATAGCTTATGGGAAATGCCCCAAAAATATTCCATAAACCTTCCACTTATTGGATCTAACCTTAATCAACCTTAATCATGGATTGAAATCACTAATCATACCTTAAATATGCTTAATTAGATAAGGAGGGTAGTCAAGAAATCTATATGCAATTCTTCTAATCAAGCCTTCAATAAATCCCAAGAAAATTAAAGGAGGTAGAAGTCATCCCCTAAATAATACCCTAGAAGTTTGTGATTAATCAGAAGCTAAATTAAAAAGTAATTAGCAAAATAAAATTTCTAAGAAAACCAAAATTCAGAGAAAAATATAATTCAAAACCCATTGAAATTTATTTTAAAATATTTTAGGTTAAATTATCTTTCCATAGGATTATATTTCATAATTTTTAAAATTTTCTAAAAGGCATTATGAATTTTAGAATATTCCTAGATTAATTAGAAATTAATTAAGGCATTTAACTAATACCAAATACACCTGTGGCGGGCTAGTGTGTGCGCATCACACTGTGAGGGGGTTACTTAAATGTTAAATCCCAAATGGCAGATTTCGTCAGGTCAAAGATCTACTAAAAAGCAGGATTATCTCTAAATGTGGGATGGATGGATGAGCTCTCCCAAGTTCTTTCCCTTGATTAATAGAGATCATCCATAATCAAG
Source organism: Cymbidium sinense (assembly GCA_021442155.1). Classification (NCBI taxonomy): domain Eukaryota; kingdom Viridiplantae; phylum Streptophyta; class Magnoliopsida; order Asparagales; family Orchidaceae; genus Cymbidium; species Cymbidium sinense. The sequence goes on from CM038215.1 coordinate 79,486,264, forward strand.
GGGATGATGGATTCAAATCAACCCACACCATCTAAAGAAGAGAGGCAAATCCAAAATCCTCCTCACACCACATTGAGTTTAATGGTCAAAAAATCCCATATCTCGAAGAAGGAGATGCTCGACAGCTTCCTGGAGAAGCTTTTGAGCACTTGAGGTTGTGTGGATCTTCCTATGGGTAAACTCCTCCTTAGCTTCAGCTCAATTTTGATTGAATTGTATCTCCCCTTGCTTCAAGGACTTGGAAGAGGACTTGGGTGCACTTGAATTGGTCCTCTAGTGAAGCTTGAAGAGAGAAGTAAGTGTGGTTTGAGTGTGTAGAAAGTTGGCTCTTTAATGAACCTCCCCTATTTCCAAGCTTTGAAACCCAAGAAATGGAGTTTTCAAATCCTCTCTAAGAAGCTTGGGAATACTCTCATGCTTGGGTTCCTTCAATCGGTCAAGGAAGGGACTACATCTCCCCTTAAAGGATCAGATGGCGATATAATGCACTTGCCGCAGTGGGTTGTTTGATCAGTTAAGAGTGTGCACATGGTCGATTTTAGCCAAAGAGTGGATTGCCAACCTCCCATGTGCTTGAATTTGAGTTTGAGAGGGAGTTTGAATTTTGCATTTTGACCCATAGGGTTGGGTTTGGTCTAGGGACCAAATGGGCTGACCCAAACCCATGGGTTGGGTGCACCACTCTTAACTAGGTCCCCTTGAGCTTTTAGGAAAGACTCAAGTCAATGTGAATAGGGTTATGACCAAATTACCCTTAGATTAGGCCAAACTTTGTTCTATGGCCTAGGGGTAGAATGGTTATTTTGTTGATTTTTTTACTTTGGGTATGTTAGGTATGTTGAGAAACTAGGTTTGGCCAAGTTTCATGAGATTTGGAATTCATTTGATAGGGTTTGGCTCAAGTTTACCCATTTAGGTCAAACAAAAAGGGTTGGGTCAAGTTCATATGACCATTTGAAATGTTTTGGTGTCTTTGGTTTGATTCAATTTATTATATTTTTAGATTTGGCTTATATGACTTCATTTAGGTCAAATGGGTCAAGTTGACCTATTTGGCCCATTTGACCTATTTGGGGTAGGTCAAGGGTAGGTTTAGGTTTGGTTAGTCATATGGAGTGAATTGGTATCTTTATTTCTAATCAATTTTGGTTAAGTTCAAATTTGTCTCAACATGACCCCTTTAGGTCAAGTTGGGTCTAAGGTCAATTGGGCTAGGTTGGGTCTAGTTAGCCAATTAAGGTTTTGGTCAAGTTCAACAAGTGATTTGAAATGAACTTGTTCCAATGGGTTGAGTCAATTTGGCTTAGATCAAGTTTTGACCCATTTTGACTTTTTAGGTCAAGTTGGGTCAACTTGGGTCAAGTGACCAATTGGGCTAGGTTAGGCTCAAATGTTGGTTTGGTCAAGTTCAAACATAGGTCATGAGTGAACTTAGATCAATGGTTTCAATCAATTTGTCCTATGGTGAAATTTGGCTATGTTAGGATTCATTTTTGGTTAAGTGTTGACTTGGTCGACTTGGTTTGAGGTTTGATTGATTGATCATCCCATGATGATTGTTGATCATGATGAGAGAAAAATATGAGTTTTGTTCAATCCACTTTCGTTAGGATTAGAATTTGGCTCATAAGGGTACTTTAGGTTACTTTGGGTCAAGTGAGCCTAAGTGGGGAAAATGGCTTGGTCAAAGATTGATTTGAAGTTGATTGAACTTGTTTATGGACTTATGACTGAAATATAAATCTATTTGCAAGTGGTTTGAAGTTAAATGGGTTTTGATTAATTTGATAATTTCATATTCAAAGGGTTAACATGAAAGGATTTTGGCTTTGAATTTTGACTTAGGTTGTGATTGTTTGATTGAAGTCTAAATTTATATATGAGTTCATGATTGTAGGGTTGATTGAATCATGAGAGAAAATCAAGAGTTTGGCTTGATTTGAAATGGATTTGGCTAAGCTCAAGGTTTTGACTTGAAAGGCTTAGGTTGGATTTTGAATGAGTTTGGGTTTGATTTTTGGAACTGGTTTTGATTTTTTGAATTTATATTTCTTTTATATATGTCAATATGAGTGAGAATATAAATGGATCATGAGAAATTTCAAGGATTTGAAGTGGTTTAATAATGATTTGGGCTAAGTCCATTAAGAAGGATTGAAAGGACTTGTGAAAATTTTAGAGTTTTGAAGTTTGAATTTTTGATTTGCTTTGATTGATTTATAATTATATTTCATTTATATATGTGAATATAAATGAGGATATAAATGAGTTATGTGAAAATCCCATGAGTTTGAAATGGTATGATCAAGATTTGGGTTAAATCCTTTAAAGGATTTAAGGAAAATTTTAAATTGGAATTTACTTTTTTGGATTTGATTTAATTGATTTATATTTATATTTTATTTATATATGAGAATTTAAATTTGAATATAAATGTGTTTTGTGAAAATCCTATGTGTTTGAATATGTTTGATCATGATTTGGGTTAAATTCATTAAAGGGAATTTAAAGGATTTAAGAAAGATTTCATGAGTTGATTTGAAATTTTGAGTGGATTTGATTTATTTGAATTTATATCTCATTTATATATGTGAATATAAATGAGAATATAAATGAATCATTAGAAAATCTCAAAGATTTTATATGGTTTTGATCAAGATTTTGGTTAAGTCCTTAAAGGAGGATTAAGGACTTTGAAAAATTTGGACTTAGGAATTTTGATGGATTTTGGTCATGGGTTTCAACCATAGATTTCAATCATGGATTTCAATCATGGAATTGATTTAAGTTTGGAGAAAATAAATGAGATTAATTTGGAGTTTTACTTGAAAGAAGGAATGTGAGGAGTGGTTCAAGCTAAGGGTAGGCAAAATTCCTAACACCCCTAAGGCATGACCTATTCTAAACCCTTCTAAGTCTAGTAAGTTGAGTGTACGCATAATCACTAGATGTGTCTTAAGACTAAGGATCTCCTAAAGTCTAAGTGAAATTCTATGTCTAAGAAGGATGTGTTGAGAGCTCATTCTAAAAATGAGGTCAATAAAAGACACTCAATAGGTGTGGTGTTACTGACCAGGTACACCGCACGTATTTATGTTGACTGAAACGATCAACAACACCTACAGGTCAAAAATTATGTTAGAATCCATAGTTCCATCTACCTCTCTAGTTAGGTATGGATAGTCTTCATTAGTGCTTGTATGATATTGATCATCTCGATCAATGCCATTATGTATGGCATGCCTTACGAGTTACACCACACCTATTAGGGGTCCTTTTGTTGACCTCACTTTTGGAGTGAGGACTCATCTTTCCTAGTTTAGACTTAAGAGCCTTCTAGGCACTTAGATTTCCCTAATCATAGGACACTTCTAGTGACTAAGGGAATACTAAACCCAAGCCTAGAGATTTAGGAAGGCATACCATAAGCTTAGGTTATATCATAGGGTAAAGAGGTTGTAACTATCCCATGGCCTAAACCAAGACCCATGCTTGTCCTCTCATTCAAAACCAACCTCAAGCCCACACAACTAACCTTAATTGCATTTTTTTCCTATCCAAGCTCCAAGCCAAATTAACTTAGCACTTAACCAAAGTTAAACCCACCATGATCCTTGGATCCAACTCAAAACCCATTCAAACAAATTGATTTTCGCAAAAGCACTCCAACCATTTGATAGACCATTTCAAACTCTTTTAATACTTGTAGTTAAACAAATTAAATAAAATAAATTCAATCAACCCAAGTTAGCCCATTTGACCCAAAAGGTCCAAATGTGCCAAAATCCAGTTAAACCCAAATTAATTGTAATCAAGGCCATCAATCAATTTTAAATCCATCATTGAATCCTTCTCAACACCCAATTCAATCTAGTTGAACCCAATCAACCCAATTAGTCCACTTGAAAAGTGGGCTAAATGTCTAAATTGACTCAAACTTCAATCCAATCTATATTGGATTGAATCAACCCATCCAATCACTTCCATGATGATTGTGGGTCATCTTAGATAGTCCAATTGGAATTAATTGGTTCAAACCAAATCAATTTGGTCACTTGATCCAAGTTCACCCAATTAACCCATATGGACCAAAGTGAAACAAATCCCATTCCAACCTTAATTTATTAAAGTCAATTACTCCCATCAATCATAAATTGATTATTGGACATGGCTCAACCACCAATTGATCCTAACCAAGTCAATTTGGTCTCTTAATCCAAGCTGATCCAATTTGACCTAAAGGGATAAATTGAGTAAAATGAAATCCTAAATCAAATTGATTGAATCTAATGCCTTTAATTAATCATAAATTAATTATTGAACATGATCCAACTCTCAATTGAACTCAATTTAGTCAACCCAACACAATTGACTTACTTAGCCTAATTTGACCTAAAGGGTCAAATTAAACTAAATCATTCCAAAATCCAAATTAATTTAAACCAACACTACAATCATTTGTAAATGATCAATTGAACATAAACTAACCCTCAATTGAAGCCAATTTGTCCAGTTTGATCAAATTGGTCAACTTAAGCCATTTGGCCTAAGTGAACCCATGTGAGCCAAAATCAAATCCACTTCAAATTAAACTAAACTAATTACACCAATACATTCCAACTGATCATTTGAACATATCCAAACCCTTAGTTTGACCCAATTGACCAATTGTTCAACCTAATCCAATTGAACCCCATTTGACCCATATGGGTCAAATTGAGCCAAACTCATCCAAGCCCAACAAAACTTGGCATAACACAGCCTTAGGTCACCATGGGCCATCCCAAGTGGACCCAACCAATAGTGACCCAATTTGGGTCAAAACCATTGAACAAAGTCACCCAAATAAGAAAAAAATTCCCCTTTAGATGGGTTCACCCACTCCCCAAGTCTTAGCATCCACCTTCAGCCCTTCTTGGACACTAGGACAATTGACCCAACATAACCCAAAGTTGTTCGATTTAGCCTTTGGCCATGAGAGACAGAGTTCACCCATGACACACCATTAGTTCACTTGGAAGAAGAGGTACACCCCATACCAGCCCATTCCACTGCCTCAACCTCTCAAGCACCTCCACCTCAATAGTCCACTACCACATCCGGCCACCTACCCCAGCCAGATGACTACCAAAGGCTGAGCCAGCCTCAACCCTTGGTTCACTTAGGAAGGAGAGTATACTTCTCCCCATCCATTTAAACTTCACATAGAACTTCCTCAGAGTGTTTTGATCAGTCCTATACCTTTCCACGAATCCCTAGTGCTCTCCGTTGCTGGTGAGACAAGCCACTGATTGAAATAAAGAGTCTCATCCATCCAACCTCACCAAAACTCCACCAATTTCAAATTAACTCTTCCCACACCTTTCCCTCACTCAAGTGAGTCATAACAAATTGATCCCTAATCGATTTGATCACCGAAAGGCACTCCGAAACCAACTCTAGTGTTTCATGGTGGCACTTGGTCCATAGAGAAATGGGCAGGATGGTAGCTCAAGATCTTCTCAACAAGGCTTTGCCTCTTCAAGAAGAAGCTACCTTAGTCAACGGACCGTCGATCTCTAGCTCCAGCGAGGTAAAAATTCAACAAACCATAGATTTTTCCCTAGGTGTTGGTCTTTTGTGAAGAAAATTATGATTGCACATGATTTCCATCATAAGATCCTCTTACATCTCTTCCATGCATGTTTTGGAGATAATCCATTTATCCTATGAGCTCCAGCGACAAAAGGACAAAGGTGGATTCTTCGATGATGATGACGGATCATTAGTCATCCATTTTGCATGATTATAATAGATGACTATGATTTAATATATTAGATTATATGATCTAATCCTTTAGTAATCATGGGATTAATTGCCACTATTCAATCTAAGATCAGTTGGTGGGGATAAAACTACATCAACCACCATAGAGTAAGCTGCTGCGTCAGATGATTTAAATAATCTATCACGTTGAACCACATGGAAAGCACTACCGCATTAGCTTTCTCTTGGCGTCGATGGTTTAGGAGATTAATTAGGTGATTAAAATGTCATTAAATAGCTAGAAATTTAGAAATTCAGAACTAATTGTAGAAAAATTCAAAATATAAATAAACCCATTTTAGAAAGGGTAAATAGAAGAGAATTTAATAAAAATAAAATCCTTAATGTATAATTAATGAATAATGCTTAATTAGGGTTTGAATTTTAGGTTAATTACTTTGCCTCCCATAATTTTCTTGGGATTTATTGGCCATGTAATTTGGATAATTTGAAATTCTAATCCTAATCTCCCTCTTTAATGAATTTAATAATTATTAAAATTACTAAATAGCAAAATTAAATGGTTAATGATGATTAATCACTATTAATAGTTGAAATGATGAGGGAACATAATTAGGACCTCTTTCTTAATTATTTTTCAAAATATATTTCCTTAAGAGGGTTTAATTAATTCGTGGCTTAATTAATGATTATTTAGGCAATTATTGATAAAGTAAAAAAAAATCAAATTAAAATGATAATTATTTCAGTTGGTTCAAATTGAATTCATGGATACCCTTTTTGTGTTTAATAACATAAAGAGACTTAAAGAACTTATGGTTAACCCATGGGTGTGGGAAAACCATATAAGTACTTAATTTAGATTCTTCTTTAACCAAATCAACTCTGAAGCATGAGCTTAAATTGCATTAGGTCTCTTTAAGTGCATTGCAAATTTTAATTTCTCATAGTCATATTATTAGAAGCTCATGATTAAGTAGTTAATTAAATTAAAGAGGCTTAGAAAAGGGAAATAAAATTAATTGCTTAATGATTTGAACTTATTCAATCTATAAATTTTACTTTTTTATTTTTGTGGTGTATATTTTCAGATGTGTCATGTGGACACCACGTAGATCATAGGGGGTACCTATTGAAATGATTGGGTATGATATTAAGATATAATGTACTATCTCTAAAGATAGAAACGTCACCCTACAATGGATCGAATTACCTAATAAAGACTCCTAAGGCATGATGGGACTTCTTATATATACATGGAAAAGTAAAGTAGGGTTTATTTTAAGTTGGGTTCTTAAGTTCCCTATGGAGTCAAGCTTCCATAGTTAATTACATCCTAGGAAATGAGATTTCTTAAAAATACACTCGAACAAAGTAGTCAATTATTATCTCCAAAGATTTCAAGGTTAAGACTATCAAAGGATTGGATATTTCAAAAAAAATCAAGTGGGATTGTTCAATTGGAAAGACTTATTTTAGAATTCAAAGGAAGATGAGTAGGAAATGCTCATGATACTAGGAAGCCTAGTGAGAATTCCAACCTATCCTATGGTGAGGCTTTCTATGTTCAAAAATGAGAAGATTTATATCATTACAATTAAAATTTTGTTAGATTGCTATAGATTATAATCTATCAAGAAAAGATTGTGGAAATACCTAAGAGGTGAGGATTTATACTTGTATCCTAAGGGAAACAACAACCTGAGATCCTATATCAATAGGGCATTAACACAAGTCAAAAGCACAACCTAAATCTAAGCGTAAAGGGGCATAAGGGTCTATTCCATAAGAAAAGGTAGACCCGCCCGACTCTTCTAGACTTACAACCGTTTGGAATGGCCACCAATTAACACCTCCTACAATTTAAAATCATGTAGTCCTATCTTATGTAATTGAAAAATGATTTAAGCTATTATTAAATTTTGAAAGAGGCTAGAACCCTAGACTCACTCCCTAAGAGACTAGATTATGTTTGGTATAAGCATATGACTTAATCTAAAATGCAAAATATTTTCAAATTTAATATTATTTTGACATAGATTCATTTGGACAAAGGCTTTGGAATTTCTTATGCCTAAATGCATGGTAAAATTTGGTTATTGGCCAAATCTAGAGAGAAAGAGGGTGAAGCTCCATCATAAGGGGTTGGTCTCATAGGTCAAGCGGTCCCTAAAGTGTAAGAGTGGAGGCCCTCATTTAGCAAGAGTGATGGAAGATTCCATGTATGGTGCGAGACATACAACGTATAGCTAAGGGGATGCTAAATCTTTTAATTATCTCGATTATAGCCTAAGATTTAAGGTGAGGTTGAAAGTTGTTTAAAATTTAGTTATGAGCTATTGGTTGGGGCAGGAAAATTAATTTTTTTCTTAAGAGCCTAACGTATCTAGCCACACATTCAATCATCAAGTTTAAGAAACTATGAAGAAGATGCAGTTCTACTGCGCAAGCTAAACACAATAATAATTATTTTATAAACTACTGTAAAAGAATAAAAGGCCGGTGCAGCCAGGTACTGCTGTATACCCCAAAAAGAGATGTGTAGCCGAGCTCTACCTTTATAGCAACTCAAAATTATAAAATAATAATTACAATTGAAATTGAATACATGCTATGGGGTATTCATTTTTTTAAATTTTTTCCTTTCTTCCTCCCTTTGATTTGACTTTCTTCAAGGCATCACAGGGTACCCCAAGACTAAGCCTTCTGGCCACTCCTCATCCTAATACCCATAGCACTAATCATAATTCCTATTATAAAAATTACATTTTATAGAAATAGTAAATCTAACTACACCAGCAAAATAGAGGTTAGCTAAATGTACATACAATCCCAAATACTAATATTTCATAATTCGGACTTAGCACCCTGCATATGGGTAACCATGACCACTTTTCATAAAATGGATTATGCTTTGGGGTATAAGCAACCTGTAAAGAGAACATTTATATTTATTTTTAAGCAACTCCTTAAGCACAATCTCCTATAGAAAATAATATTAGGCTCACAACAGCCTAACATATAGTCTATGAGTCATACACCCTGACATCCAGTCAAAAATATTACATCACAAAACAAAACATAACATCACACATACACTATCCTAACTTAAGACTAGAAGTGCTGGCTTAATTCTAATGTGTGTGCTAAGGCTTTGTGTGGTACATCTCACCTAAGTATTAGAGTTATGCTTCTCTAAATTTGTAAAATGATTAAGTTAACATGATGGTTCATTTTAAGTTATTTAGTTGATTTATAAATTTTAATTTGTATTTTTTTTATTTCGTTGGATTTACATTTAACATCTAAGTGTTGTAAAGAGGGGAAAGAGGCTTACCCTCTTTCATCCCTACCTTAAGCCACTTTCAAAAGCACCTTAATATGATTCAGTTTTCTTTAGAGAAAGGCTTATTAAATTTTTTATTAATCCTAAGTTTGGGTTAACCTTAAAGAATCCCATTCAATATGTTGGGCATCTTAAGATTAATGTGGTTGAATTATGATCACATGGAATATGCTAGGTTATTCCATTCCATCACCCATAGCATGCATATAATTTAGCACATAGAATACTTATACATACAACATTTTTTGGCATACTTCAATGATCATGAATGCACACATACTTAATGGAAAAAGGGATTTTCATTCTCTAATTGAATACACATATATGTATAAAATATGTAAGCAAGTGCATGCCATTGTTAACCAGGAAGTGATATAATCAAATGACCTCCTTAGGGCTCCTTAAAGCCTCATATTCCTAGGATGTCTAGACTATATAATTGATATATTAAATACATTTAAATGTATATACAATTATAAGGGAGAAAATCATGCAAGAGATTATATTTTATTTGATTGAAGTATTTATACATGTAAATTAAAGCTCTATCTAAATTCTAATACAAATATACATAGGAATGAAATTAAATAAGTATGTGCCTTTATTAATTAGGGAACTAAAATAACCAAATGACCTCCTTCGCTACTTAAAGCCTTGTATTCCTAGGATGTCCAAACTATATACTTATTGGCATTCGAACATATGCAAATTTATATATATGAACATAAGAAAGAAAACTTTACATTCACATGCTACACATTTTGGTGACTTAAATAATTATGAATGCATGTATTTTTAATAGAAAAGAGTATTTTCATTCTTTAATCACATACACATACACACGTATAAAATATGTAAGCAAGTACATGCCATTATTTAAACTAGAAAGTGAGATAATCAAATGACCTCCTCAGGGCTACTTAAAGCCTTGTGTTCTCAAGATTTCCAAACTATATATTTGCTATCCTAAATATATATGAACGTATATACATAATTGGAGAAATGGAAACTATGCAAAGATTGTTTTTTATTTAGTTAAATGGCTTATGCATATGAAATAAAGCTCTATCCAAATTTTAATATAATAATACATAGGAATGAAATTAAATAAGTACGTTCCTTTGTTAACCAGGGAAGTGAGATAATCAAATGACCTCCTTAGGTCTACTTAAAGCCTCGTATTCTCAGGATGTCCAGACTATATACTTATTATTATTCAAACTTATATAAATCCATATATAAATTTAGGAACGAAAGCTTCACATTCACATACTTCAGCTATTAACACATGCAAGTCCAATATGTATTCATAACTACTATCCCACCAAATGTTATTATCAATTTATATACATTGGAAAATAAATTTAAATTTATTAGTGATAATACTCACACATATAATAAACATAAACCAAAACATGCAAGCTTACATAAGTAAATTTTATTTGATTCATTTGAATTTCAAAACATGAATGTAGAGGATCATATGACATATAACATTTAAAGTGATCGGATCATATGACATACTTTAAGGACAATCACATCAAATAAAAATCATTTAAAGAAAATAAAAATTTCTTATTAATTTGATTTTTGGATTTAGATTGAACTTAAAGAAGAGAAATTATTTGATGTTTTAATCACATTGCCACATTTATAATCATGATTTGTTTAAGAAAAGATAATTAGGTAAGTTTTCTAAATTAATTAAGTTGGAACTTTATGCAAACCATTTAATTACATTTCCTATGCATCTTTACTTTAATTAATCATTTGATCATGAGCCACAAATGGCATGAAGATGAGAGAAATTAAAATTGTAATGCTCCTATATAACCTAATGCAATTGGCTCATGATTACAGATTAATTAAGTTAAAGAATCTAATTAAATACTTTTATGATTTTCCCACACTTGTGGGTTAATCATAATTTCCTTAACGGTCTTTATGTTATTTAACACATAAAGAGGAACCCTTAATTCCATTGTTGATTATCTGAATTGATTAGCAATTTATTTTGATTTGAATTGACCATTAATTGATTAATTAACCTCTTAATTAAACCTTACATTAATTAACTTTCCTTAATGAAATAAATTTGAAAATGTAATTGGGAAAGAGGTCATAATCACTCTCCTCATCATCTCACTGTTGAAAAGTGATTAATGAAGTTAAATTAATTAATTTTTACTATTTGGAATGTTAATTAATCATTAAATTAATTAAAAGAGTAATTAAGGTTTGATATTAAAATTTTCTTAATTACCTAGCCAATAAATCTTAAGTAAATCATGGGAGGTAGAGGTCATCCAATTAAATCAAGATGCCAAGTTTGAGATTAATTGCCCAAGTAATTAGGGCTTAATTAAATTAATTAGGAAAACATTCTAACCTTAATTAAGCCTTAATCTCTATTTAAAATCAAATGAAATTATTTTTATTAAATTCTCCTCTACTTTTATCTTTCAAAGAGTATTTATTTACATTTTTTAGATTTTTCTACAATTAGTTACAAATTTATGAAGTTTCACCCTTTAAAATACATTTTTAAGCCTAATTAATCTCTAATCCTATCGGCGCCACACAAGCGCCTAATGTGGCAGCACTTTTCACCTAGCGCCATGAGATTGGCCACTTAAATCATCCAACATAGTGCTGATGTGGCAATGGCGGATATGCTTTCATCCCCACTATCAGATCTTAGATCAGATGGTGGAGATTAATCCTGTGGTTCCTAAGATTAAAATTGATTTATCTAGCATATTAAATCAATATCATCCATTCCAATCATAGAATGGATGGTGGATGGTCCTTCATCCTCTGAGTGATGAAAGATGGACAATGTTCACCCTCCCTGGCTCGATCAAAGCTCGTCAAGCTTAAGAGACATTAGGAACAACTCCAAAAGCTTTGGGGAAGAGATATAGAGGGATCTGCCAATGGAAATTGCACAAAATCATCATTTTATTCACAAAGGCTAAACAAAATTTAAAAAATAAATGATCTACCAAAATTTACCTCATTGGAGCTTAAGACTAGTGGCTAACCAACCGAGGTAGCTTTGTCTTAAAGAGACGAAGCCTTGTTGAGAAGCTCTCACCTTGCCTCCTCATCGATGGCTATATGGATCAAGCATCTCTATAGAACTCATCAAATTTAGGCTTGGAGTGGTCTCTAGTGCTCAAATTGATCAGGGAATGATTAATTTTGCCTCATTCAAGGTTAGTGAACGTGTGGGTATTAATTTAAAACCATGGAGTTTGGAGGAGGTTGGACGGAGATTGGCCTTGTCCTATTTCGGGCATAGCATTTCTGGTAATGTGGAGGCATGGGAAGCTTGGGGAAATGCTCGGGGAGGTTATCTCAGCTCTTTCTTGCTCTAAGGATGCTTAATATGTTGAATAACATCGAATGGGGAGGTGTATACCTTCCTCCCCATGGATTGAATCTTCCATGAATAAATGTCCAATTGGCATAGGCAGCCATGGGTGGTAGGGAATTAATGAGGTGGCTCGGTTTGAGTGGCCAAGTGAGGGGAGAGTGGCTGCTAAGGAGAGGAGGTGGATGTCCTTGGTTTCCAAGTGTTCCAATGAGGAGAAGTGGGTTAGCTCACCTCCACTTGGCTCATGGCTGACCCAAACAGTTTTGGGTCAGGTGAGCTAGTGGTCCTTATGTCCATTTGGAGGTTAGAGTGGCTGCTAAGCAGAGGAGAGTGGGTTTGACCACCTAAATGTGGGTTTTATCCCATTTGGAGGGCATTACCCAGTAGGTAATGGGTCAATTCAAGTTGGATTTGAGCTGACCCAAGGTTACCCAAGGATGGGTCATGCTAAGTTTGAATTGATTTGGGCTTGATTTGAATGGGTTTGGCTTAATTTGGCCAATGTAGGTCAAATTGGGCAAAGTTGATTTAAGTTGACCAATTGGTAAAATTAAGTCAAACCAAGGCTTGGGATAAGTTCAAATGAGTATTTGGGAAGTTTTGGTTCAGTTGGTTTGGTTTGGTTTGCATTGGATTTGAGTATCACTCATACGAGTTCATATGGGTCAAATAGACTAAGTTGATCGATTTGGTCAAATTGGCCAAATTGGCTTGATGTAGGTGTTAGTTTAAGTTCACTTGATTATTTGGAGATGATTGTAGGCTTTGATTTCAATTAATTTAAATTTAGGCTTGATTTAGATCAATTTGGGCTAAATAGATTACTTGGGTTCAATGGAGGCTTTGGTCATGTTCAATAATCAATATGTGATGGATATGAATCATTGGTTGCAATCAATTTGGATTAAAATTTGATTCAGCCCAATTTAGCCTTTTAGGTCAAATTGGGTCAAATTGGGTCAAAGGGACCAATTAGATATGGTTTGGCTCAATTGGTGGTCAAGACATGTTCAAGGGTTGATGTGAAGTTGGTTAGAATCATTAGTTTTTATTAATTTAATGTTGGATGAGATTTAGTTCATTTGGCTCATGTAGGTTAAAAGGTTTAACTTGGGTCAAATGATCAAATTGACTTGGTTTGACCCAATTGATTGTAATTGATCAATCAAGGATGATCAATAATCTTTGTAGGAGGTTTTGGATAGGTTGGTTCAATCCAATTTGGGTTGGTCGGAATTTGGCTCAAATGAAACTTTTAGGTCACTTCGAGTCAGGTGAGCCTAATGGGTTAATTGCCTTGAAGTTAAATTGGGTTTGATTGAGTTTGATAATTGATTTAGGATTGATTAACAAGTTTGATTGTAATTAATTTAGGTTTAATTGGATTTTGGCTCACTTGGACATTTTGGGTTCAAATGGGAAAACTTGGGTTAATTGAATTGATTTTGATCAATGGGTTTAATTTGCTTGATTGTAGCTTTTGGAAGAGTTTGAGATGATGACTTGAATGGTTTGCAAAAATCAATTTAGTTTGGTTTGATTGAAGGAGGTTTGGGGTCAAATCCATAGGATAAAATCATAGGGGTTAAGATGGGTTTAAAATTGGCTTGGAATTTGGATATTATATTGGATTCAACATGGTATTGGTTTTATTTGAGGTTTGGTTTTGCATTGATTTGAAGTTGGTTTTCAATTTAAGGTTAGGCATAAGTCATGAGTTAAGCCATAGGGTAGGTAGTTTTATTTAATCCTAAGTCATAGCTTAATCTTATCGCTAATCCTCCTAAGTCTTTAGGCTTGGGTTAAGTGTTAACTTAGTCACTAATGTCTAGAAGACCCCTAGATCTAGGAGAAGATTGAATCCTCACTCCAAAAGTCAGGTCAACAATTTTTTTCTTAAACAGATTAAGTCACTAATGTGGGATGGGGTAAAACAACAAATATCATTTCTCCTCTTTAAGTTTTATTAATTCAAATCCAAAATTTAAACTTTGTAACAACTTTGGTTAATTTTAAAGAACACTTGTTTGAGTTGATTGTCTTTAAGAATTAATGTGGTTGAATGTATTCTATTGCAATGTTTAATTTTTCCATTTCAATTATTATAAATTTGTATGTCATTTGCATCATCTATCTATGTTTTCAAATAAAAGAATCAAATGAATATGGTTATACATGTATAAGTTGCATGTGTTGAATTGATCTTATTATATGGTGTGGTTATTATCACTAATAAATCTAAAATTATTTACAAAATTATAAACTAATGATGAAAATTTAAAGTGATGTTGGTAATGAATACTCCGTGTGATTTATATTTATTTATAGTTTAAACAAGTTAAAGGATCATTCTATTTTCATGATTCTTATGTATGTTTATGTGTTTGAATGTTAGTAAATATATAGTCTGGACATCCCAAAAATATGAGGCTTTAAGTTGGCCCAAGGAGGTCTTAGATTACCTCACTTCCCTTCTTTAACAATGGCACACACTTACTTAATTCCATTTGTATGTGTATTTATGCTAGAATTTGGATAAAGAATTACTTTACATGAGTAAATGATTTGCTAATATAAAATCTTTTGCATGATTTTCAGCCTTTGTTTGTGTATGCATTTATATGTATTTAGGATACCACATTTTTAGTCTTGACATCCCAAGAACATGAGGCTTTAAGTAGTCCCAAGGAGGTCTTAGATTACCTCACTTCCTTGGTTTAACAATGGCACATACTTGCTTAAATCTCTAATACATGTGTATGTATACTTAGCTAAAGAATGTAATCTCTTTTTTCTACCAAAATTATATGCATTAATAATCATTCAAGTGTGCCAAAAATACACATATGTACATTGCATGTATTGGTATGTTAAGACCAATATCATATGCATGTTATTGATGATGAAAAGGAATGATGTAATATTATCCATGTGATAGTAACTCAATTTGATTAATCTTAAGATGCCTTTTATTTTTGAATAGGATTCTTTAAGATTAACCTAAATTCAATATTAATAAAATGTTTAATAAATCATTCACTAAAAGAAATCAAAATCATAATAACATGCCTTTAGAAAATAACATAGGGTAGGGATGAAGGGGGTCAAACCACTTTCCCCTATTTATAATAATTAGATGTTAAGTAAAAATTAAGTGAAATAAAAGAAAGTACCAATTAAATCCCATCCATCATTTTAAAAATTTGAAGTGAAACCTCACCACATTGAATATTTTAAACCTTAAACAATCATAATTCTAAAGCCTAGCTAAGACATACCACTTTAAGCCTAAGCACACACATTACAATACTAAGTCACCACTTCTAGCTCTAAATTAGGATGGCATATGTGTGATGTTGTGTTTTATTTTATGATGTAATTTTTTAGACTAGATGCTAGGGTTACTTATTCATAGACTAAATGTTAGGCCGCTATTATCCTAATGATTTTTTTTGTAAGGGATTATGCTAAAGGAGCTGTTGAAATAATAAATAAATATAAATGCCTTTGCTTGCAGGTTGCTTATCCCCCTTTGCATAACCATATTAAGATATGTGGGCTTGGTTACCAATGTATAGAGTGCTAAGTCCAAATTTATGGAATATAACTGCTTGGTTTTTATGTTTATTTAGCTAACATCTATTTTGCAGGTGTAGTTAGATTTTACATTTCATAAAAATATAGTTTTGGAAATAGGATTTTGATTAGTTCTATGGGCTTAAGGATGAGCAGTGGATTGAAGGCAAAGAGCTAGGAGGACCTTATGAAGCCTAGAACAAAAACTAAGTCAAAATGAGGAAAGAAAGATGAAAAATAAAGACCCCTATAGCTTCTATGTCATTGTGATTGTAATATTTTTTTTATAATATGGGTTGTATACGAGTAGAGCTCGGCTACCCAATTTCTCTCTTTTCTGGGGTGTACGGCAGTACCTCGCTGCACCGAGCTTTTATTCTTGTATGAAATTTATGAATGTTTGATTGTCATGTTTAGCGTGTAATAGAAATGGCATATTTTTTTTATAAGTTTCTTAAAGTTTGATGATTGAATGTGTGGCCTGGATGCAGTAGGATCTTTAAGAAAAAATTAACTTTTTCTACCCTCATTAAACAACTCATAACTAAATTTTTAAAAATAACTCACAACCTCACTTTAAATCCTAGGTTATAATCAAGATAATTAAAAGATTTACCAACCTCTTAACTAATTGTTAAATGTCATAATATCATGCATAACATCTTATTTCGCTCTTCAATAGGGTAGGTCTCCATTCTTGCACGATATGGGAATGCTTGACCATTGAGGGCATCCCTTGTAGTGGAGAATACCTCATCCTGCAGATTTAACTCATAATTGTATTTCATCATGCATATATGTATAATTATCCCAAGACTTTATCCAAATGATTGTGTCAAAAATGCTATAAAAAATTGTAAATTTTTCATTAGTTTAAGTCATGTTTTCATGCTAGTCATGATATAGTCTCTTAGGGAGTGAGTTTAGGTTTATAACTTTCTTCCTAATTAAATAATAGCCTAGCTATCTTATATATACATAAGATTAGCCTACATGGTTTTAAAGTGTAGGAGGTGTTAGCTGGTAACCACCCAGGCGGTTGTGAGTCTAGAAGAGTCAGGATGGGTTTATCCCCTCTTGTGGAGGTAAACCATTATATCTCATTTTTTTATTAGACATAAGCTATGCTTCTAGCTTGTGCCAAAGAATCATAGATTTAGGTTTCGAGGCTATTTATTTTCTTTAGGCTACCAATATAACTCCTTACCTCTTTGGCAATTTCACAATCCTGTGTTGATGGACTATAAGCCCTAGCATCCTAATAAAATTTTAACTTAAACAAAAAGAAACTCTCTCTTTCAATTATATAAAACCTCACTATATGGTATACTTGAGTGCTCACTAAGCTTCCTAGTCTCATGAGTGCTCTCTACTTATCTTCCTTTCTAATCTGAAAGTAAGTCTTCCAAATTGAACTCTCCCACTTGGTTTTCAAAAATTTCTAATTCTTTGATAGTCTAACTTTGAAGTCTTTGAAGATTTTTATTTACTACTTTAATCGAGATTATTCTAAGAAAATTCCTATTTCCTAAGATGTAATTAGATATGGAAGCTTTCTTCCATAAGGAACTAAAGAACCTAGTATAAAATAAACCCTACTTTACTTCTCCATATAATGTAGAGGAATGATTTGTGGTATATATGAAGACCCATATGCCTTAGGAGTCTTTATTAGGTGATTTGGTCCATTGTAAGGTGATGTTTCCATCCTTCGAGATGGTATGTCATTCCTTAATGTCGTACCCAAATGCTTCAATAAGTACCTCCTAAAGATCTGCATGGTGTCCCAACATGAAACTAAATTAAAACACCACAAATATACTACCTTGAATAGTAGAAATGTCACCTACAATTGACTCAATCAACTAATAAGGACTCCTAAGGTTGATGGGTTTACGTGTAGTAGAGATTTTTATCCAACCTAATATGGACGAAGTGAGATAGTATTTATTTTTAGTTGGGTTTTTAAGTTTTCGATAGGGGCAAGCCCTTATAGTTAAATACATCTTAAGAGAAGTAATCTTCTAAAAGTACTTCTGATTAAAGTGATCAACTAACATCCCTATGGATTTCAAAGCTTAAAGTAAAGGATTAGTAGTTTATGGAAGCAAATTGAAATACCTAATTATGAAGAGTTATTAATAGATTCCAAAGGAAGATAAGTAGGAACGGGTCATGATACTAGAAAGACTAGTAAGCACTTCAGTTTATCTTTTGGTGAGACTTTATATTTTTTGAAATTGAGAATAATTATTATTTACTTGATATTTTCTTAAAATGTTGGGACTTAAATCTTATATCTTAACAACACAAGATTATGGAAACAATTAAGAGGTGAGGATTTACACCCATAGCAAAGGAGAAATAGGCGATCTCATATCATAAAACTAAGGTGTTGTAGCATAAGCGAAGAGGTCAACCTAATATAGTAGGAGGAAAATTAGGATATGTTGGTTCACTTCCACTAGAAAGAGTAAATCTATCACAATTATTATGGAATTACAACCACTTGGAAGGTTTGTCAGCTACCATGTGATCAAGTCTCATAAAAGCAAAATAGTTAGATTATTATTTATTAGAAATAGAGACCTAAGAGCCTAAACTTACTCAAATTATAGATCATAACAAATATGAGTAATGTCCTAACTAATATAATATAATATCATTTCTTATGAATTTTAGACTCTGAAAATTGATCGAAGCTGAGTGGAAAAGTATGTTTATATACATGATAAAATAAAAGAATGGCATAATCGACAAGAAGAGTGTTTTTCACATAAGGGGGTTGCTGTCAATGGACCTGCACTATCCTTTATCATACAATAAGTGAAAATCCCCTAAATTCAAGGAGCAAAAGCAATATGCATGCATTATGCTATACATCCATCATAGACTTATGGTTTCTAAATAGTTTAGTAGATTAACTCTTAAGCATCATGAGGTTATGACTTATTAATTTTAATTCAAGTTACTTTTAAGCTGGGGTAGAAAATTTAAATTCTAAAGAGCCTACGAAAATCCATGCCATATAACAATCATCACTGTTAAAGAAACCTAAAAAAGTATACAATTTCTATTACACAAATAATGTAAATACACTGAACAATTAATTAAATAAAAAGAATACTGAAGATGCTGGTGTGGTCAGGTTCTACTATACACCCAAAAAAATAGTTGGTTGCTGAGCTCAACCATTTTACAACTCAAATTAAAATTAATGTTAAAACAAATAAAATAACTTATGGGGGTCTTCATCCTCTTTTTAGCATCCAAATCTTAAATCCTTCAGTCATCACAAAGCCTCCAAAGTCTGTGCCCTCTAGCCTCTGCTCATCGTAAGCCATAACACTGTAATCTTAATTCTATTTTAAAATTACATTTAAAATTTCAAACTAAAGTCTTAAATAGACATGTAAAATAGAAGTTCATGATCACACACACACACTTAATAGTTATATTTCACATGATTGGTCTTAGTTCTAATGAATGCCAAGCCAATTTATCCTAATCGGGTTATGCTTAAGTTAAGCTGCACCTAGAAGAAAAAATATTTAATTTATTTTATTATTATGGTAGCCCTTTTAATTATTAAACCCAACACCTTGCAAATAATAATATTAGTCTAATAAATAAGACGCTACCATAGATTACACTGAAGCAGTCGTAACATTCAATCTGAAATAATACATGACAAAGTAAGCAAAGTAGTACATTACACCATGCACTTCCCTAATTTAAGCCTATAATTGGTGATCTATCAACCTAATGTGTGTGGGAGGGATAGTGTGGCAAGGCAAGGCTAGGTTTTAAGATTTAATTTACACTATTTTAAAGGAAATTTAATTTTTTAACCAAAAGGGTGGTTACTCTTTACATGATTGTCAATTTAGATGTGGGTTTTATCATGGGTTTGATTTTTGGGTAAAGCTAGAATTAAAGTTTTGAAGAACATAGAAAAATCATGGGATCTACTTGAGGTGGAATCCATTCTTTGATTCTATTGATAAATTCTATAATTTATTTGATTCTACTATTAAATCATTGAGATTTTCTTTAAGCTTCAATTTGTGATAAACTTAAATAATTTTAAGAACATTAGAAAGATATCTCAAGACCAAAGACAAGAGTTAAAAATTTCTTATGGCGTCTATCCAATATATTTCTTCACTTTAATGACCACTCTATGAATGTTGTGCTTTTGTGGGTTAGAAAACTATTAAATTTAATTTACAAAAATCATTCTAAAAATTTCACACATTAATGTATGTTTTTATATGAGTCCTTTATATATATATATATATATGTGTGTGTGTGTGTGTGTGTGTGTGTGTGTGTTTATGAATATGCATGTTTAAGAGAAAGTATGAATTAACATATATGAGTATACATAAGAATATAGAGATGGATGTATGAAATTATGAACTTTAAAATGATAAATTGAGAAAAGTAATTTAAATTTCATATGAATTTTTCTACACAATGTTTCAAGTACATGGCATTATTAAACCAGGGAGAAGATGTATCTAAGACCTCATTTGAACTAGTAGCCCTGGTCCCCTAGGTCTCCAAACTACATACCTTAAAGGAGTGTAGATAAAGTATACGATTAATATATTTCAACTATAATTATCTATTACAATTGAAAGTACATATATATGTATTCTTTAAATATAAAGGAAAACTAAATATGAGATTTATTAGTCAGAATAGCATTTGGTAATGTTAACCTAGCAAATTGACTTTATAAAAATATGAGATGCACTTGATTGATGACCAACATACACATAAAGTGATGAGAAAGATGAATAAGTCTCATTAGAAAACTTAAATCATTAATTTTGAGACCATTCATAAGATCCTAAAATCACTTAAGCTTAATTAAATTTAATTTTCATATGATTTTTTCTACACAATTGTTTAACTACGTGTGATTATGAAACCAGGGAGAAGAAGTATCTAACACCTCATTTGAACTAATAGCCCTGCTTCCCGAGGTCTCCAAGCTACATTCCTTAAATAAGTGTAGACAAAGTATATGATTAATATATTTCAATTATTATTATCTATTACAATTGAAATTACATATATATAGTCTTTGAATATAAAGGAAAACTAAATATGAGATATATTAGTGATAATAGCATTAGGTAATGTTAACCTGGAAAATTGATTTTATACAAATATGTAATGCACTTGATTGATGACCAACATACAGACAAAGTGATGAGAAAGATGAATGAGTGTCATAAGAAAACATAAATCATTAATTCTAAGACTATCATAAGATCATAAAATCACTTAAACTTAATTAAATTATTTTATTTAACATATTTTTGGATTTAAGTGAATTAAACCTATATAAGGAGAGATAAAATAATTAAGTTATCACATACATGTCCTTTGGTCATTAATGAAATTTAAAAGTGTAATTGTGATTTTTATGTATTAAGTAGATTTTCTAACTATTTAATCAAATTAATGGCTAAGAAATCTTAAAATTTAAGAAATCGCAATATATAAGCCCAAAAATTATCACAAAACTTATAGATATGCAACAGAACATGAGAAATGAATTATAATAGTTTCAAGGCATCTAGGCTAAATTGTTTTGTAGGTTAATTAATGAATTATATAATTGGTTATAAATTCTTTTAAGTTGTAGGTTAATTAATGAATTATTTAATTAATAATGCCCCTTAATATTGATTTAAAGAAATAATTGAAATTAGAGATCTCAATATTTTTCTCCGGTTACCATTAAGCATATTAAATACATTCAGACACCCAAAGTAAATTTCATAATTTTTAATAAATTAGATTTAATATATAGCCAAAATGGCTAATTAAGTTTTGAAAATATGGATATCCTAATACACTTAACTAACTGACTTGAAATAATTATGTGGGAAAAAAATCATCCCTTGGAATGTTCACTCAAAGTTTCAAGTTATTTAACTAAGTAATCAGAGCTTAATTACAATATTAAAGAAATTTTTAAAACCCTATTTAGTCTATATATACTTAATAAAAATGGGATTTTTATTTTTATTAAATTCCCTTTTATCTAAGCTTTGCAAAAAGCACTCCTTTGCATTGTATGATTTTTCTGCAATTAATTATGATATTTCAAAATATTAGTTAATTTAAACACATTTTAAACCCTACTTAATTACATTACGCACTCAAACACAAAGTCAACCGTGCTTTATGCTCGACACCATGAAATTGGTTATTTAAACTATCCCCCATAGTTGTTGACTTAGTGATGGTGGATGCGCTTTCACTAGAGTGTCTGATAAAAGATTGAATGACTCTAATTAATCTTGTGATTAATGGGGAATTAAATCAAAATTTTTATGTGATTAATCAAGACTATTCATCTTAATCATGCGAGAGATGACCCTCATTCATCTTCCTCCTCTAGTAAGACTAACACCGTTTATCAATCATTGCTTTATCCAAGCTAAATGTTGCTTAGATCTTGATGAGATCAACTCCATCAGGATCATAATTGAAAATATGATGTTTTTATGGTTGGATCTACATGAGATTCAAATTTTTTTCACAAAAAGACTAGCACCTAGGGGGCTATCTATCGTGTGAGAGTTATTTCTGACTAGAACATAAGATCGATGGTGAATGTGATCAAGATAGCTTTGCCATTAAAGAAGCAAAGCCCTACTTTTAAACTCTTGTGTTGTCTCCCTACTGATTGTCCATGAACCAAAGAACTTTCACTCCTCATCAAAGTTTGCTCTAGCTTTCCCTTCCAATGCTTGAATTGAATGGTTCTCAATTCATTTTTACTCATGAGGATGAGAGGAAAGTGTGAGGTGAGCCAATTTGAGGTTTCGAAAAGGTTTGGTGTTGGGTGATGTTCGGTGCATTTGGCTCAAAGAGGAGCTTGGTGTCATCAGTAATGGGGTGCATGAAATTCCTTGAGGAGAGTTAAGGACTGGGTCTAGGATATAAATGAGTGTGTGTGAGTGTGTGTGATGTTTGGAGAGCTGGGGAGGACTATACTCTCTTTTTCTCATGTCATGTCAGCCAGCCAGCTAATAAGGGTGGCTAGAAATGTCATGAGACTAATGAGGTTTACCTCCTCAAATGATTGGAGAAATTTGGTGGTCAATAGTGAAGTGGACAACCCGTGGTTAGTGATCTAAGGACTTTCCAAGGTGATGGAGACTTCACCTTGGTCAATGGTTGAACAAGCCAACCTTAAGTTAACTTAGCTTAGTTGGGGTGAGCTCAAGGCATGCTAAGCTGCTACCTTAGCCAAAGTGGGTGTAGACCTTACTATTTTGGGATTTAGTTTATATATGTGGCTTGGTTCACTTGATTTAGGCTAAACTAGGTTCATCAATGGTTAGGTTCACATGGGTTGGTCAAGGGGTGTGTGAGAATGAGTCATGCTTAGTTTGATTGGGCTTAGCTAATAGTAACCTATTTAGGCTAAATTGAGTTAACCTAACCAATTGATGAAATTGGGCCCAAAGGGCTATTAGATTAAGTTCAAAGGATGATTTGGAATGTGTTGGTATAATTGGTTTGGTTCAATTTAAAGTAATTTTGTATTTAGCTCATACGAGTTCACAATTGGGCTAAGTTGACCAATTCTATCAAATTGACTAAATTGGGTGTAATTGAAGATTAAGTCATGTTCAATTTAGATTTCGAGTGGATAACATTATTTGATTAGATTTAATTTAAGATGATTGGAATTTTACCCAATTTAGCCCTTTAAGTCAAATTCGGCTAGTGAACCAACTTGATTAATTTGACAAAATTTGGCGCAATTGGAGGTTGAACAATGTTTTATTATCAATTTAATTTGGCCTTATTCTTTGGTTTTATCTGATTTGAATTGGATGGTGGTTGCACTATGGATCTAACCTGATAAGTGTATTCTACTACTACTACTGGGTTTCCACCCTCCCCAAGTTGTCTCTCATAACTGGCAAACCTTCCTTGGAATTAGAGGTTTGAGTTAAGTTAGGCACCTATAGAGAAAGTTTCTTGATTTTAGAAATAATCTTTTCAAAGTTTTGGGATAAGAAAATATCCCAACCATCTTTTAACTTAAGAGGATCAGTGGTATCCCCAAGGATTACTCTAATTGAACGAGATGGTTTTTCTGCTAAGTATTTTTTTGGGATAACTATAGCTCTTGACTCGAAGCCGTGCTCAAGCCAATCCTTGAAGGTAATGCAATCCTCTAAGACATGGCCTAACATGCGGTGGTAGGGGTAGTAATTAGGATCATCACTCCTGCCCACTTCCTCTAGGTTCTTAGGCTTGGGTAGTTGAAACTCAAGCTTCTTCAAGAGATTCTTGAAGATCTTTCTGACTACCTCCCTCTTGAAAGAATATGGCTTTTTTAATTTTAGGAAGAGTAGGTGAAAAATAGCTACCTAGTGATGGATACTGGTATCGCTACTGAGTAGGTTATGGTGGCTGTGGTGGTGGTCGTGGTAGTGGAAGAGGGGGTGGTAGTAGAGGCTGTTAAAATCTGGGCCTCTTAAACTGAACTCTCGCTGGTTGCTTCCCCTTATCAACTGCCATTATAATCCCAAGCTTTTTCTCAAAGACCTTCTAGGGCTTTGGCTTGAATGATTGGTCTAAAAAAAAGTAACTATTTGGATTCCTCTTGTGGGTTAGTCGCCTTGCTGATTAACTTATCAAATGTCTTAATGGTGAAGCCCTTAAGTATGAAGGCAATCGGGCCATGGATATTCTAGAGCAGAATCTTAACGACATTCTGCTCTTGTAGTTATGATTCATATTTCATACTCAGGTTGCGCCTCTAAGATTGTAATCAACAAGGGAGTCAGTGGGTTTTTGTTTCTCTATAATAAGGTCACTTATAGTTACCCTTTGTTGAGATCCTACAAATATCTTGATGAAGAGATGCTCTAACTCTACAAAGTTTTTCATTGAACCATTGGACAGTTCATCATACCAATGAAATGTGACACTTGCTAAGCTATTAACAAATAACCATAAAAGAAGTACATCATTGCCACTAGTGTTACAATAACTGGCTCTGAAGTGTGCTATGTGCTTCTTTGAGTTCTCACTACCACCAAAAATCTTGAAGGATGGTGGAACAAAACCCTCGGGGTATTGAACTACATCAAATTCCTTTGGGTATGGCCTCCCTTTGGAATGGATGAGCTCCCCTAGGCTTGCACCAATGCTTCCTTCACTTGTAGCTCCACCATTTATCGGTGACCTTCCTATGCAAGCTACTAGCATCATCTTCTATGGGAGTGCACTTGTGTCGATCTAAGGTATGAACTAGTTCAGGCCTATTGACCTCCATGGGGGAAGGTTGTGAAACTTGGGATTAGTTCTATAAGGCTAGAACTACTACCATCAATGCATCTACCTTTTTCTCCATCTTGTCATTCTGATCATCTTTCTACAAATTTGTTGGAGGAAGCATTAAGTTGAGTCCAATGCATTACCTTCCTTAACTATATTGCCTTCCTAGCTATGCTACTCTCTACGTAGGGATCCTCGGTATCAACCATGTCAACTTTTGATAAGTCATCTAACATGTCATCATCATCATCATCATCAAACTCTAGTCTACCCTCCTCCATGTCAGACATTTCGTCCCAACCTATCTGCCTTATTGTGGCATGATAGTCCTAAAATGGCATCGAAGGAATGGCCATCTACTCGACCCTGCTCTATTGGAACATAGGATGGCTGATGACTGACAACTAGACTGAGCTAAGTAGAATCTATGCACTGAATACTCTACATTAGTGGAGTACTCTTCCTGACTGTCTTAACTTCCATGGGGACTACCTCGGTATCTACTGCCCTCTCCTCCCCCAACTACTGTGGTGAGGCGACCATGACACTCTTGGGTTACCAATTCTTCTTCACCATTATTGGGATAAAAGGTCAAGAATGGGAGCTTGACCTCACCTCAATGAGTGGATTAGATGGAGTGGGATCCTTGGGCCATAGCCGGATCAACAATGGAGAGGCTCTCTCTCCAAATGGGGGCTTATAGAACTTGATGGGGACTGCTGATGGTGGAACATGGACTAGTGAAGGTGGACGGTGAGTGGAGCAGTGTAATGTGGGTGACATTGGCTACCTCTCCATCAGAGATATCCTCCTATGACTGGTAATACCAATAAGGACAATGCGGTCAGAATGATTAGCTCTATTAGCTCGACGATCAAGAAAATCCATCAAAGTGGAGGTCGCCAACTATCTGGTGAACCTCCTCTTCTCTCTCTTACTGCTTGGGCAGTCACCTTGGCCTCATAGGCCCTCTCTCTACAAATTTGATCTCTAACAATTTTAAGGATCAAGCTCTTTAGGTCATGCAATGTGTCTGACTCCAAGCCTTTGTGGGATCTACCAACTCTATTAACAATGGACCGTAGACTAGCATAGGGCCTCCTCCTCTCCCTAGCCAGTGTTTCGTACTCTGTAGGTAGTGGGGGTAATGTAACTATCCTTCAATAGTCCTCTCCCTCTGAAGTTGAATGAAGGTGAAACCTACTACCACCTAAGAGTGAGAGGTCTCATGAGGGCAACCCTCCTCAGCAATATTGGAGGCTTCATCTACCCCCCTTTGCTACACACTCATAGTGCCTCTTGATCTTATGGTTGTTGTTATGGGGTTCAGTTTTGGTGAGCAGGGTCAAACAATAACTAGAACCAACCTCAAAGGTGTGGGAGACTATCTCACATGCTAAGATGGCCTTCCCCTTCAGAGTATGGACAATAATAAAGGCCATACTAGCCTACATTAGGGTTGCTACAGGGGCAACTGATTGTACTGGCTGAACCGGCAGGGGAACCTCAATTTAAAGAGTGAAACTTAGAGTCAAACTGTAGATCAAACTGTAGGAGTGGCTTCTTGCCTACCACCTCCTCTCGGCTAATAGTAGTGAGAGCTGGTCCCTCACATGTGACTTTGAAATGCACAAAGCCAAGACCAAACTTGATGACGGGGGCATCGGTGAGTATGTCTGGTCCAAGGCCAAATCCACAACGGTAGAGAAAGATAAGGTCAACTTCCTGGCAGACATGGTGGGAAGCTGACTAAAGAAGGAAGAAAGAAGATAGGCTGATATCTATACAACATTATTGGATAATAGAACTAGATTAGACTTTTCTTTGATGTTGACTTGAATTGTTGATTTTGATTTTGAATTGGAACCCACATTCAACAAAGTTGAGTATGTTAAATGGGGTTCAATTCATGTTGGAGAGATTTTTGGAGATTTTGAAGGAGAGATTCTTTTGATGGTTATTAGTGTATTTGATTTTGATTTTTTGTTGGAACCCACATTCAAGAAATTTGGTTATGTTAAATGAGGTTCAATTATTTTGGAGAAATTTTTAAAATCTTGAGGGAGAGGCTTTTTGCTTTTGTTTGTTTTTATTGTTGGTGGTTTTGATTTTCTTTTGAAAAGGGGAATTCTCATTTAACAAATTTAGTTATGTTAAATGGAGTTTAGTTAATTTTGTTTAAAACATATTTTTGAATTTTTGAAGAAGAGATATTGTTTTTGTTTGTTGTTGTTTATTGATGTTTTTATTTTGTTTTGGAACCCACATTTAACAAATTTAGTTATGCTAAATATGGTTCAATTGTATTGGATAGATTTTGAAAATTTTCGTGAAAGCGGCTTTTTGTTTTATTTGATGTTGGTTCTTGTTTATTGATGTTTTGATTTTTTTTTTTTTATTTGATTTTCAAAGAGGGGCTCTCATTTAACAAATTTGGTTATGTTAAATGGAGTTGGCTAATTTTATTTGAAAAAAAGTTTTGATACTTTTTGTTTGAAAAATGGATTTTTTGTTGTTTGATTACTTTTACTATTAAGAGAGAACCCTCATTTAATAATTCTGATTAAGTTAGATGGGGATTCATAATTTTGTTTGAAAAAGGGTTTCAAATTTTTGAGGAGATTTATGTTTTTTTGTTTTTTTGATTTTAATTTTGAAAGAGAACCCTCACTTAACAAATTGATTATGTTAAATGGGGTTCATTAATTTTGTTTTGAAATGACTTTGAAAATTCTATGAATGATATTTCATTATTTTGCTTCAAATTTTATTGAATTTTAAATATGGGATGAACCTTGCTTCACCAAGCTAGTGGTAGGAGGTTCTTAATTTTGTTTGGTTTATGTTTAATTAATTTTCATTCCCTTTAGTTATGGATGTTCTTACGAGGCATTTACAAGAATATGTACCTTGGTGTATGCTTTTTGCTGATGACATTCTTCTTGTTGATAAGACTAGAGAGGGAGTCCAATAGAAACTTGAATTATGGAGGTCTACTTTAAAGTCTAAAGGTTTTCATTTAAGTAGATCTAAAATTGAATATATGGAGTGTAATTTTAGTTGTAGATGTTTTAGTGATAGTGTTGTGACTTTAGGTGATCAAGTTTTAATAAGAGTGAGCAATTCAGATATTTAGGCTCTATTATTCAAAATGATGGTGAAATAGATGGAGATGTTATTAGTAGAATTCAAGTTGGATGGTTGAAGTAGAGGAATGCATCTGGCCTATTATGTGATAGAAAAGTTCCACTTAAACATAAGGGAAAATTTTATAAGATAGTGGTAAGACCTACAATGGCTTATGGTGCAGAATGTTGGCCAATAAAAGAGAAGCATAAGACTAAGTTAAGTGTTACAGAGATGAGGATGCTCAGGTGGATGAGTGGCTTTACTCTTAGAGATAGAATGCAAAATGAGTATGTTCGGGAAAAAGTTGGAGTAGCTCCGTGGTAGATAAGATTAGGGAGAGTCTAGATGGTTTGGCCACATAAAGCGCTCCAGATGACCCTATTAGGAGAGTAGATGCATTAGATTTACCTTATGTTAAGAAAGGTAGAGGTAGACCTAAAAAGACTTGGTTAAGATGTATAAAAATTATCTTAGTATACTTGAATTAAATGAGAATTTGACACATAATAGGACACAATGGAGACAAAGGATTCATGTTACCCACCTAGTGGGATTAAGGCTTGTTGTTGTTGTTGTTGTTGTTGTTGTTGATTAATTTATTTTTATCTAATAGGGGTTTTAAGACCTACTCAGAGTTAAATCTTAAAACTTAAGAGGATGTTGGCCACCTTTGCTTAATGATGAAATAGGAAAAGTGCCAATAGAAAGAAAGACAGACATGGGCTTATATAAAATATAAGTCCACTAGGGATGCTTGGAGATATTAATTATCTACTAAAGATGAAGAGAGGAACCCTCCCTAGGAGAGTTGCTAGAAAAATCTCTGGTATTTATTTTGGAATGGGTCACGTGGACACCACATTGATCGTAGGGGGTACTTATTGAAGTGATCGGATATGATATTAAGGAATAATGTACTATCTTGAAAGATGGAAACATCACCCTACAATTGATCTAATCACATAATAAGGACTCTTAAGGCATGATGGGTCTTCATATATACTAGATATATTTCTCCTACTTTATATGTAAAAGTAAAGTAGGGTGGGTTTATTATATGCCAGGTTCTTAAGTTCCCTATGGAAGAATGCCTCCATAGTTAATTACATTCTAGAAAATGAGATTTTCTAAAAATACTCTTGATTATAGTAGTCAATTATTGTCTCCAAATATTTCAAGGTTAGGACTATCAAAGGATTAGTTATTTTGAAAAAAAAATCAAGTGGGATTGTTCAATTGGAAAAACTTATTTTGGAATCCAAAGAAAGATTAGTACGAAATGCTCATGATACTCGAAAGCCTAGTGAGTATTCCAACCTATCCTATGGTGAGGCTTTATATGTTCATAAATGAGAAGATATGGAAATAGTAAATCTAACTACACCTGCAAAATTCCTATAGTAAAAATTACAGTTTATGGAAATAGTAAATCTAACTACACCTGCAAAATAGAGGTTAGCTAAACATCCATATAATCCTAAACAATTATATTTCATAATTTAGACTTAGAACCTCGCATATGGGTAACCAAGCCCACCTGTCATAATATGGATTATGCTTAAGGGTATAAGCAACCTATAAAAAGAATATTTAGATTTATTTTCAAGCAACTCCTTAAGCACAATCTCCTATAGAAAATAATATTAGGCTAATATAATAGCATAACATACAGTCTACAAGTCATACACCCTAACATCCAGCCAAAAATATTACATCATAAAATAAAACATAACATCACATATACACTGTCCTAACTTAGGACTAGAAGTGCTAGCTTAATTCTAGCGTGTGTGCTAAGGCTTTATGTGGTACATCTTAATTAAGTATTAGAGTTATGCTTCTCTAAATTTGAAAAATGATTAAGTTAATATGATGGTTGGTTTCATTTTAAGTTGTTTAGTTGATTTATAAATTTTAATTTGTATTTCATTTTTTTCATTGAATTTACACTGAGCATCTAAGTGTTGTATAGAGGGGAAAGAGGCTTACCCTTTTTCGTCCCTACCTTAAGCCACTTTTTAAAGCACCTTAATATGATTTTATTCTCTTTAGTGAAGGCTTATTAAATATTTTATTAATCCTAAGTTTGGGTTAACCTTAAAAAATCCCATTCTATATGCAAGGAATCTTAAGATTAATGTGGTTGAATTTATATCACATGGAATATGTTGGGTTGTTCCTTTCCATCACCCATAGCATGCATATGTTTTAGCACCTAGCATACGTATACATACAACATATTTTGCAACAGTCAAATGATCAACACACACATACTTAATGTAAAAGGGGATTTTCATTCTCTAATCTAATACACATACATATGTATAAAAGACGTAAGCAAGTACATGTCATTGTTAACCAGGGAAGTGAGATAATCAATTGACCTCTTTAGGGCTACTTAAAGTCTCATAATCTTGGGATGTCCAGACAATATAATTCCTATCTTAAATACATATAAATGTATATACAATTATAAGGATGGAAATCATGCAAGAGATTATATTTTATTCGATTAAACTATTTATACTTGTAAATTAAAGCTCTTTCCAAATTCTAATACAGATATACATAGGAATGATATTAAATAAGTACATGACTTTATTAACTAGGAAAGTAAGATAATCAAATGACCTCCTTGGGGATACTTCAAGCCTCGTATTCCTAGGATGTCTAGACTATATACGTATTGGCATTCGAACATATCCAAATCTATATATATGAACATAGGAAAGAAAACTTTATATTCACATGCTTGAGCTATGAATACATGGAAGTCCTATATGTATTCATAAATATTATCACTCCAAATGTTATTATCAATTTATAAACTTTAGAAAATAAATTTAAATTTATTAGTGATAATAGTCACACATATAATAAAATTAAGCCAACACATGCAAGCTTACATAAGTAAATTTCAATTGATTCATTTGAATTTGAAAACATGAATGCATGGGATCATATGATATACAACATTTAAAGTAATTTGAAAGGAATAGCCCAACATAACCATATGATTCATTCAACTAAACTAATCACTAAGGACGATCACATCAAAGAAAAATCATTTTAAGAAAAACAAAATTTCTTATTGATTTGATTTTTGTATTTGGATTGAACTTAAAGAAGAGAAATTATTTGTTATTTTAATCCCATTCTGATGTTGATAATCTTGATTTGTTTAAGAAAAGATAAATAGGTAAGTTTTATGAGTTAATTAAGTTGGAACTTTACGCAAATCATTCAATTACCCTTTCCTATGCATCATTACTTTAATTAATCATTTGATCATGAGCCACAAATGACATGAACAAGAGAGAAAATAAAATTGCAATGCTCTAAAAGGACTTAATGCAATTGGCTCAAGATTAAAGATTAATTAAGTTAAAGAATCTAATTAAGTATTTTTATGATTTTACCACACTTATGGGCTAATCATAATTTCCTTAAGGGCCTTTATGTTATTGAACACATAAAGAGGAACCCTTAATTCCAATGTTGATTATCTGAAGTGATTAGCATTCTAGTCTAATTTGAATTAACCATTAATTGACTAATTAATCTCTTAATTAAATGTTACATTAATTAACTTTCCTTAATGAAATGAATTTGGAAAAGTAATTAGGAAAGAGGTCCTAATCACTATCCTTCATCATCACACCATTGACAAGTGATTAATGAAGTTAAATTAATTAATTTTAAATAATTAAATTAATTAAGAGAGTAATTAAGATTTGAATTTCACTAGAGTGTTAAATAAAAGATTGAATGACTCTGATTAATCTTGTGAATAATGGGAGAGAGATGGCCCTCATTCATCTTCCTCCTCTAGTAAGACTAACACCGTTTATCAATCATTGATTTATCCAAGCTGAATGCTGCTCAAATCATGACGAGATCAACTCCATTAAGATCATAAATGAAAATATGAGGGTTCTTATGGTAGGATTTACATGAAATTCAAATTTATTTCATAAAAGTCTAGCACCTAGTGGGCTATCTATATTTTGAGAGTTATACCTTGCTAGAGCCTAAGATAAATAGTTAATATGATCAAGATAGCTTACCATTGAAGAAGCAAAGCCTTACTTTAAACTCTTGGGTGTCTTCCCTGCTAATCTTCCCATGAACCAAAGAACTTTCATAGCTCATCAAATTTTGCTCTAGCTTTCCCTTCTAATGCTCAAATTGAATGGTTCTCAAGTCATTTTCACTCATGAGGATGTGATGAAAGTCTAAGGTGAGCCAATTTGAGGTTTGGAAGAGGTTTGGTGTTGGGTGATGTTCGGAGCATTTGGTTCATAGAGGAGCTTGGTGTCATCATTAATGGGGTGCATGAAATTCCTTGAGAAGAGTTAAGGACTAGGTCTAGGATGTAAATTAGTGTGTGTGTGTGTGTCTGTGTGTTAAGTTTGGAGGGTTGGGGAGGAGTATACACTCTTTTTCTCATGCCATGCCAGTCAACCGGGTAGTAAGGGTGGCCAAAAATGGCATGGGACTAATGATGTTTACCTCCTCAAATGATTGGAGGAATTTCGTGGCAAATGGTGAAGTGGGCAACCCATGGTTGATGATCTAAGGACTTTCCAAGGTGAAGGGAGTCACCTTGGTCAAAGGTTGAGCAAGCCAACCTTAGGTCAACTTGGCTTAGTTGGGGTGAGCTCAAGGCATGCTAAGTTGCTGCCTTGGCCAAAGTGAGGGTGGACCTTCCCATTTTGTGATTTAGTATATATGTGTGGCTTGGTTCACTTAATTTATGCTAAACTAGGTTCATCAAAGGTTGGGTTCACATGGGTTGGTTAAGGGGTGTGTGTGAGTGAGTCATGCCTAGTTTTATTGGGTTTAGCTAATAGTGACCTATTTAGGCTAATTTGAGTTAGGCTGACCAATAGATAAAATTGGGCCCAAAGGGCTATTAGATTAAGTTCAAAGGATGATTTGGAATGTGTTGGTGCAATTAGTTTGGTTTAATTTGAAGTAGATTTGTATTTAGCTCATACGAGTTCATAATTGGGCCAAATTGACCAATTTTATCAAATTGACTAAATTGGGTGTAATTGAAGATTAAGTCACGTTCAATATTGGATTTAGAATGGGTTACATGCTTTGATAATATTTAATTTAATATAGATTGGAATTTGACCCAATTTGGCTTTTGAAAGCAAATTCGGCTAGCGAACCAACTTGATTAATTTGGAAAAATTGGGTGTAATGGGATGTTGAGCCATATTTTATTATCAATTTTGATTTGACCTTATGCTTTGGTTTTATTTAATTTCAATTCAATTGGAATTTGACTCAATTTGGTCCTTTAGGTCAAATTGGGTCAAAGGAGTTTAAGAGGTCAATTAAGTTAATCGGGTTCAATTAGTTGTTGAATCATGATCAATAGCCATTTTGAAATGGATTATAATAGTTGGTTTATTTCAACTTGAGTTGGATAGAAGTTTGGTTCAATTTGACCCTTTAGATCAAAATGGGCTATGTGGACAATTTGGTCAAATTAAGCTCAATTGAGGGTTGGGGTATGTTTGATCATCAATTTAAAAATGATTGTAAGTATTTGTTTGATTGATTTTTGGTTCAATTTGACCTTTTAGGTCATTTTAGGCTAAATGGGGCTAATTGGTTGGGTTGACCATTATTGGGTTCAATTAATCATTGAATTGTGTTTAATAATCATCATATGATTGATTGTAGGTGTTGGCTTTGTTTAATATGATTTAGGTTGGGTGTTGGCTTAATTTGGTCATATATGGTTAAATAGGCCATTTGGTCAATTTGGGTCAATTGACCAAATGGAGTCCAATTGGTGGCACAATTGGTTTTCTTCAATTTTGGCCAAAGAGTTAGGTTTGAGTTTTGGATTTAAGGGGTTCAATTTGAGTGAGGTCAACCAATTGACCAAATTGGGTTGCAAATTGGCATGGGATACGTTTGGTCATATGTTCGAGATAACTTTGAAATGTTAGATCAAACAACCTTGCATGACTCAAGCTTGATCAATGATTGACCCTATAGATTATGTTTGGGCTAACTTTGGTCAACAAAGTCAAGTGTCTTACTTAAGGACAATTGGATTTCATTTTGTGTTTAGGTTATTGTGGTTGGTGTTAAAAAATTATTAATGACTAACTGAGTATAGCTTATGAGTGTTTAGGGTAATTAACCTAAGCGGGGTCCATTAGACCAACGGGTTTAACCCTATGGTTGATTCTTATAGGGCTTTGGGTTTATTTTGGCTTCCACCAACCCATTAGATTTGTCTTAGTGTCTAAGTGCAAGGAGACCTCAATGTTTATATTGAATCCAAGGTCTAACGAATAATAAATGTTAACCTTACTAAGAGTGAGGTCAACATGTGTTCAATTATATCTATCTTAGCTAAGTTTTTTAAAAACTTATCTTACCATCATTTCATTATGAATGTATGATTTTGATTTCTTTGTTACTACCTTAAGTTCCTGAGTAATTGTAAAGATCATTAGGTGTGTTTAATAGGTGGTGAGAACAAAAAAATTCATTTATGGAAAATATAACCCCAATCCTTAAACTTGCCTTAATCTAAATTGATTAAATCATAAGGGTTGATGAACATAACTAGGATTCTGGATTTAAAGAAATATAACTAAATTTAGTCAAATGACTAATATTTTACTTTGACTAACCATTCAAAATGTTAGGATTATTTATTTTTATAAAGAAAATTAATGGAACCTAGCCACATATCTTCCTTAAAGTGTCCTAATGTGTTTCTTAATTACTAGGATTCTTTGTTATTTGGATAGTTGACCAAAAATTAAAAAAAAATTAAATTTTCAATTGAACCTTGGACTCTATCTTAGCCATTAAAAATTATCCATATAGTGTATTCTTACAATGAAAGTCAAATGAACACCTTGGATCCACCAATTGAATCAATTATATCATAGTTAACTAAATTGACCCAACTTGGCCCAACTAGGCCAATTGGACCAAAATGATGCTAGATATCAAATCAATTGGTCCAATTTAGCTAGAGCACTCCCCTTGGTGTCAAATATAAGATTCAATCAATACTTGACCAAATTTCCCATAAGCCCATGCTCAATTGACCAAGTAAAATGTATTAATCTATTGATTATTACACTTGGTTAGGGTGATCAATTATACCAACAAAAATATAATCTTTAATTGACCCATGGAGATTAATGCAGCCAACACTCATGAAAAATTGTTTAATTAAAGCCTACTTGATTTGGCCAATATAAGTGAGTTAATTGGTCAATTGAAGCAAATGGATTATGTTGTCTACTATGGGCCCAATTTAGCATACCACTCTTTATGGTTGAAATGAACCTAGCAAATGGAAAGTCACCCCATCAATTTTGGAGTGGATCTAAGTAAGAACATTGGAAATAATTTCTTAGTTCATTCTAACCATATGGGACCAATCCAAATAGGCCAAACCATCCTACTAATGTGCTTAAATTCAAATTAGTTAACTCAATCCATTTTTCAAAATCTCTTTTATTTTTCACCTAATTTCTAAAATTTCATTAATTAAGAATTATTCCATCTGATAAGCAATTAAACCCTAGCCTAAGCTAGCAATAGGGAAGATAATTCATGACATCTAAACCAATTATATTCAGCCATCCAAGCCTCCCCTTGGGCCTTCTCTAAGACTACATAACTACTTATGGACTTCCCTAAGTAGTCACATGGTTGTGTTTAATGGCCAACTCGAGCTTGATAATTCTTAACCATGCTTATGCTTGGGTTGATGGTTGTCTATATAAGGGACCATTTTCTAACAAATAAAATGTTTGAACACACTCACATACTCTCTAGAAACCTAATCTAGCCATCTCGAGTGATCTTCCCCAGGTCCATTAACCCTTAAACCAATCATTGGATAGAATTGCTAGAGCATGCCTAACCACCACCTTGGTGCAATTCGGTTCAATTCCATGTAGCCATGGCTTGGCCACAAGCCTCCCCAATTGACATCTAACTAGCCATAGCATCCTTGAGGTAACTTCATCACTTCCTCCTCCCTATGTTTCAATATAGTTTGCCCAGCCTCTCTAGGATATGAAATTGCTTAATTAGCCATGCATTCAATTCCTATGACATCCATAGTGCTTCTAAGTTAGCAATTTGGCTTAAGATGGTTTGAGGAAAGAGAATTTTTTACATAGGATGCATCAACCTGAGCCCAACCCAAATTTTCCAAAATATCATTGCAAAACATAGAAGACAATTTCCATAGAATTGGATTTATTTTTAATAGAATACAACTATCCAGATCAAACCAGTTTGTGCGAAGATTCAACCTTTCAAAAATTTATGCATTTTCTTTTAATTTTTTCTTTAAGTAGTCTACTAAGGTATTAGGCTTGAAATTTTTAAAATAAATATAATATACCATATATAATTTAAGAAAAATATTAAAACTTATTTTTTATTAATATTTATTCTTTAAATTATTTTATTCACTATCTAGTTTAATTAAATTACTAAATGGCCTTAGAAAATTCTAAAACTTGGTTGGAAGGTTTTAATAGATATCACAGAAAGCTCATAACATTTTATGAACAATTGAAGCAATGGTAAAAAAGTTATAATTTTTTGAAAAAAAAACCATTATAAAATATTTAATATTAAAATTTAATTGTAAAACTATGAAAATTCAGAGGAATTTTAAACTCTAATTTGCAATCTCCAAAAATTTTTTATAGTTTTCTAAATTAATTTAAGGTATTATTTACTAAACATCCTATAATTTAGTAATTTAAAATAATTATTAAAAAAAATTTAACAATGCCCAAAGTGTGATAATCTATTTCTAAATTATTGTAAAAAATTATCATAAATTGAAATAATTTCCATAAGATTCGATGAGTTTATGAAAAATAGCTAAAATTTTTAATTAAATTAATTAAAAAAATATATGAAATTTTAAATAATAGATGTTTCTTTATTAGTAAGTCTTAAATAAATCCCTTAGCATCATGTTATTAAAAATTATCATAAATTTCCATTTATAGGGCTCACAACCCTTGTTGAGATCACAATATAACATTGACGTTAAAAATAATAACAATTAGAAAATCAACTATCTTAGAACTAATTGATATGATTAAAGCTAAGGTACTATGGGTTGCTCAGCACAAAAATATTAGAACACTTGTGTGATAAGTCTCTTTCACCTGCTTATACACTTTCAGAAATTATAAGGTAGTTATACATTGCACACACTATCATTGTAGTTCTTTTCTTTGATATAATTGATTTCAACATTACCCTTCATGAAATTAATTATATTGATTAATTCCATCCACATTATGTACTGTGCATATTGGTTCACTACCTAATTTGGTGAGTCAGTTTGATGGGGAACACACAACTAAAGATCACCCCACAAAAGCATATTATGTCAAAATTATTCTTTGATCTATCCCTATAGTCAACATCATTTGCATCATTGCATGTTGATTCTTCCACTTTATGATTCATTAAATAGCTTGGCAACATAAAGGTTACTAGGTTCTTTAACACTTAGGTAATCCCATTGGCTAAGTGCAACCTCTTACATTGATTCAGATCTTTAGATTAATACCCCTAACATCTTCTCAATCATACTTGCTTGATTGAAGAATATTTTTGGGTTGATCATAGATATAATGATCTAGCCGCACTCCTAATATATTTGCAATTTTACAACTATATTTTTTGATGTGTTTGATCATTTGTTAAATTAAGTTAAATTTCAAAATGACTAATATCATTGTTGGTTAGATTTACACTTGATTAAGTCATACAAACATGAAGAAGTCATTTTGTAGTTCCATCATCCACTATGATTGGACACCATTGGGACCTAAGTATATGCTTATACTTTATCCTTTTTATTTTATAATTAAAGGGATAGTTTCCATTCATCAATACCTTGCTCTTTGGGCATTGTCCAGGATTTATCTATTCTTCAGTGTTCAGTGTTCATACCATGTTT
This sequence comes from Cymbidium sinense, assembly GCA_021442155.1. Classification (NCBI taxonomy): domain Eukaryota; kingdom Viridiplantae; phylum Streptophyta; class Magnoliopsida; order Asparagales; family Orchidaceae; genus Cymbidium; species Cymbidium sinense. The sequence goes on from CM038215.1 coordinate 79,524,784, forward strand.
AAACTAGAATTCTATCAAGTAGTTGACAACATCAATTAATTTTTTCATATTAATGCATATGCATTAGATTGTGTTGACACATTAGAGTAGATTATTTCTAAATAAAATCAGAACTTATTTAAAATTATTCTTAATTAGTCATTATGTTTAGATTAGAGCTCATTTAATACTAAAGAGAATTTTAATTATAATCATATATTATATAACTAATTAATATGTATGATTATCCTAAAACATATCACTTCATTTTGATGTTTATAAAAAATTTATAAGCCTTAAGATAACAAAAGTATAAAATTGACTTAGATGGGTAAGTCATCAGGTCATATGAGATACCCTTATGATACACTAACATTCACACACTTAGCTGCTTTGATAACTCCCAATCTTATAGTTTCTTTGCATAGGAATGGTGTAGCCAGGTCTCTTTAATGTGCATCCCTTTGGATTGCTCAAGATGAGAGTGCTTGAGTGTGGAGAGACTATTATGTTGATAGTTTGTTTACTTTTTGATATGTTACGCTACAAAATTTGTTTTGCTAAGATATGTATAAATATTTTTCTCTTGGTGATCAATGTATGACCAAGGCTTTAATTTACTTTTAGAAAGGGTTGTGATTAAAAATATAAATATTAATGTTAATCTATAAATATTCTATGATATTATTTTGTTGTGTTCTGATGACCTTATTTAGTCAAGGTACTTTCATTTAGTGTATCTATTTTTAGATTATATTTATGTAAAAATAAAGTATAAAATAAGTTTCTCAACTCAATAAATGATGTGTCAACGTTGATGGACAAACATACAATTTAAGCTAGAAGATGGACCTAGAGTACCAAGAAATTTTATTTATACTTTATCATTTTAAATTTATTCGTGCTTCTCATGTCATACTCTACTACCACTTTGTACTATTATTTGGGTATGTATAAGAGGGTTGCCTAGGTGCACCAATCTATGATATATTTTATTATAGCCACCACATTATAGTGATTTGTTTTCTTTATGTTTTAGTTATGCTTTTTATTTAATTTATTATATTTTTATTATCTAAGAATGCATGATCTCATTAGGCTTATAAAATAAAATAATTTTCTACCAGCTTTAATATTATGCAAAATAACTCTAAAAGTTTATCAAAAAAATATTTTTAAATTTAAAATTAAAGCTCTATATAAACATTATTATTTTTTATTTTTTGACTATATTTTATCTCCTAAAGGAGGAGTAAGATAGTGCTTACTAGAAATGAGTACCCCTAAGCACTAGCTCACAATCAACTTGACAAAGTTTAGCAAGAATTAGAGTTTTCACTTAATGATAGATAATTTGCATAACATACCACATCTTTTTGAATAGAGCCTTCGATAAGCATGGATTTTATTATGTCTAAGGAGTCTTAATGTGTTAGGTAGTAACACCTTGACTCACACAGGTTTGTAAGTCCAAAATTGATAACTTTAATTAAATATGCCTAAGCTTTCATCTTTATGTTCTTTTTGCTAGCACTTCTTTGCATATATAGAGATTACAACTTCTGTATCTTTCATGAAATTTCTTAAGAAATATTTTTTTAAGAAACTGTCTTATCTTCCTTCCTCAAGCTAAATGGCTACATGCTTGAGCACTTAGGATGAAACATCCATAAAATGTAGATACTCCATATATTAAGTTATTATCTCACGTTATGGAGATTCACCCTCTACCTCATAAACTATCACTATATATATATATATATATATATATATATATATATATATATATATATATATATATATATATATATATATATATATATATATATTGTCATACTACATCAATTATTTTTAAACCATGAACCTTTCCTTAAAAACTCGAAAACAAAATTTGAATGTTGATATGCTTTCACTTATGAAGAGTTTCTCATAGAGGTGCCTTTGAGTGTAATTAACTAGAGTAGATATATCTCTTTGAGAAATGAGTAACCCATAATTCATCTATTTTTATTATTAGCTTGATGAAATTCTAAAAAAATGAGTATCTTTCACAAACCTAGATGAAGAGTGGAACCATGCTTGTATCCCCTTCACATCCCTTTTGATGAAGTATTTCATTCATAAATTATATAATCTTGTTACACTAATTTACACCTCTAATATTACTTGAATTAAGATTCAGTCTAACTTGGGAAGAACATGAAATCTTCATATTTAAAATTAAATGCATTGGTTTTTATGAACTTAAAGCTTTTTTAGTATATATTATTTGAATATAATTGAATATATCATAGTTGATTTCACATATCATACGGTCAAGAAGTTAAAGAGCATTGACATAAAAATGAAAATAGGTCTTAAATTGACAAACTCCTTCTACACCAAACTCATAATGTTGGCTTTATCATTACCTCAAGAGGAATCAATATTAGAGGATTGTAAATCTTTTTTACATTATAAGTTTGACTCTAGCTAGCTCTATGATAAACTACTTTTACTAGTTGGGGTCCACAATTATTTAGTAGTTATAAGTGTTGGACATTAAGTAATTAATCTATCTCATTGATTCAAATATTTATATAATTGATCATGAGAATGTGAAGATTAGATTGATCATTTTTAAAATGAATCTATAAGATTTGACCCATGGTTAAGTCAAAGGTACCCACATACTTTAAGCTTTAGTTTTTCTAGCTTGGTCATAAATCAAACTAATAGTAAAACTCCATAATACATGCCCAGTTGAACATGGACCAAAAAAGTCAAAATGAGTTTAACTTAAGTCAATCTTATGCTCAAGTTTAACTCATATTCTATGGGATTCTCGTTGACTACTCCTAATTGGCCAAATTGGCTAGTGAATGTATCCATGCAGTAGAAACAATTTAATATTTACATTTTGTCCAACATTTAGGTTAATTGAATATAAGTTAACCCAATTAATCCAAATTCACTTAATAAGGAAAATTTAACCAACTTGGCATTAACTTTCAAATTGATTAGAATAATTGAACTTGAGAACTCTGATAAGTGTTATAAACATAGTCCAATTTCCTAATGGACCTAATACAATTGGAAAAATGATGAATTTATACCCATTAAGGCTAACATTCATCTTAAGTGATTGTTTGAACTAAGCTAGTCATAATATTCAATCAAATTATTGAGAGTGATTGTAAAAAATATGTTAATAATATATGGTTAGTTCAACCCACATGGATTTGACCCATCCATTATGATCAATTTGTTAAAATGGACCAATGGATCCTTTTTTAGGCTCAAATGGGAATACCCATATTTTTGATAATATTAAGTCAATGAAATGGAGGAATCACCCCAAACTCTTAAGAGAGATTATTATAATGATTCTTATGACCATTTATTTTGCTCATTTCATACTAAGCCACTAACCTAATAGGTGCCATATGGCCCATTAAAAAAAAAGTCCATACCATCTAAACTTTCGGGAATTATGGGTAATACTACACCATAATTCTATAAAATATTAGCTAGGTTATCATGGAAATTTGTATTAAGTGAGAAATAATGAAAATAATTGATTTAATATCATTTTTCCATACTTGAACTATCGTGAACCCCAAAACATACTCATTAACTTTTAATGATACATCTTATGGCATCACTTGGCAATTAACTACATCCTAATATAAGATTAACCATTTTAATCTATCGATAAACACATGCTTAGTGGAAAAATATATATGAGAAGCCCCACATAAGTGATAGATGAATCCATCACTCTCTTTGAGTTTAGAGAACATCTTCAATCTTTACTTTAGCCTACTTAATCTACTAAACCAACTCAACTACCAAGTTAGGCTTGAAAGGCTATTGCATGATTAAGCCACTAATCTACTACACCTTAGCTCGATACTAGTAGTTAACTTTATGGGACCTTTTTTCATTCATATGGGAATGAATATATTTTAGTAGATGTATATTATGTCTCAAAGTGGATAGAGGCTATAGCTACACTAAAAATTGATTCTAAGGGGGTTATTAAACATAGAATCATTATTAATGATGAAGGTACTCATTTTTGCAATAAAAATGTGAATTTTTGGCAAAATATAAAGTGTAGGAATTATTAATGCTTATCATCCCCAATCATATGGATAGACTGAAAAATTGAAATAAGGAGAAAAGGATTTTAGAAAAAACTTTAGGACCTTTTAGGAAAGATTGATCAATAAAGTTATATGATGCACTATGGGCCTACAAGATGGCTTACAAAACCCCTATTGGAATGTCTCCTTATAGATTAATATTTGGAAAGGCATATCATTTACCTCTAGAATTGAAACATAAAGATTATTGTGCAACTAAAAAAATTAAATTTTGATATGAACAAAGTAGTAGAAAAATGGCTCATAGATTTGAATGAGTTAAATGAAATAAAAATAAGAGCTTATGAAAATTCAAGGATTTATAAAAAACAAACAAAAAATTGCACGATATAAAGCTCATTATGATGAAATTTGAGCCTTGAAAACTTGTGCTATTATTTAATTCAAAGTTAAAATTATATCTAGTAAAACCAAAATCTAAATGGTGAAGTTGATTAATAGTATTTAAGACTTAAGCACAAAGGTCTGTTAACATTCAAGACCTAAAAACTAAAATTATTTTTAAAGTGAATAGTCAATGATCTAAGCCTTTTGTGGAAGAGATTGGATTTAATTCAAAGATTTAATCAAGTTAATCAAAATGATGGAAAAGTAAACTCAATTTAAAAATGTTTTAGTATGAGTACAAAAGTGATTAAGTATTATGTTGATGTAGTAGAATGTGTGGCATGAATTAAATTACACATAGTGCGTAAACGCTACATCTAAAGCACCACTTGTAATTATAGAAATTAAGGCCAAATCTTAGAAAGGTAGAAATGGTTGATTGGTTAACTAGCGCTTATGCGCTATATTTATAGCACCATGACACTAGTTAAATGATTGTCCAAAGCTAGCAATTGAACAAACATTAAACAAAAAAGGATAAAATATTGATTAGTGTTGAAACGCTACCGACCAGTGTCACGGTGCTACATTAAATTTTTTTCATAAAGTTGCCATGATTTAAAATAAATTTATGACTGCAAGTTATGAAATAAATGACCACAATTACTTTTTTTGACTAGTTCTTAGAAACATATAACAATTGACCAGTGCCTACGTGTCATATGTATAGCTCCATAGCGCTACCCTAAGAAAATTAAGACAGAGATCCTAACGCCTTGACACTGTTTGTTCAAGACATTTTCTAAACCTTCAAAAACTCAATTAAGCTTTTTCATACCCTTTCCTTGAACCCTTTAGATTTTGAGACCAAGCTTAAATAGTGTTCATCAAAGCTTGGCCAAGCCACCAACCCGGATCAAGTCAAGCCAATTCCTTGGTGTCTTGAGATCATGGTGTAGTTGTGAAGCCATTCTAATCAACTCCTAGTCATCCCTAGCCTTCGTTAGGCAATTTTGATGACTTCTCTTCTTTCCTTTTCTTGGCTTAGTCACCTAAACTTTCTAGGCAACAACATTGCTCATGGAGTTATGCATTTAATGCCTCCCATTCTCAATTACTTCTTAATGCATGGTTTGCTTGGGAGAGTCTAGTGAGTGAAAATTTATCAATTGTTAGGCTTGGGTCATGTTGCCCCAAGCTTAACCCAGAATGTTTCACATGGCTAGTTGAGAGGTAGGAGACATCGCCCCAATAATTTGAGTCTATTTAAATTGTATCCAAAGGCATTAATTGAGCTAGATTGTGATCTTATCAATCTAATTATTAATTTTAGAATTTTTTTTTAATATTTTTACCCTAAGTCATCTATTATATGTCATGACTTAAGATTATACGTGTAAATGTAATCAACTATGAGTAATCTAAAATAAAAATTAAGATTTGATGAATATAATTATTTATCTTTTTCAACATTCAAAAATGTTCTTTAATTAAAATAACCATCTTAATTATATCATAAAATAACCAAAATCTTAGGAATCATAATAGCAAATAATAGAGATTTATTAACCAAATATAATTAAAATTACAATTAATGAGTTTTCTAAATAAGTTATAATTAAAAATTTAGAAAAAAATATATATGTAAAAGAATAATGATAATTTATGGAACATTCAAAACATCAGTTTAAGCCTAATGTAATATTTCATAATTTTATGAAGCAAATAAAGTAATATATGAATTTTCAATGATATCTAAGTACTCTTCAAAATTGAGAAAATAAAATTAATTTCAAAATTTTGTGAGAAATTCAGTAAATTTTCATGACATTAATTTAAGCTTCATGTTCAAACTTTAATTATTTTTAAATAATTTAAATAATTGAAGTTATTTCTTGCATTAAAATTGGCAATTTAATAATTACAACAATTATTCATATTTATAAAAAATAATGAAAATTTAGAAAATATGTAAAATGATAACCTATGCTAACTATAAAATTATCACAATTGTTTGGATAACTAATTTCACGTAATAAAACTCTAATTTAATAACTGAAATAAATAGTCAAAAATCATTAAAAATAATTAAAATTTCCTAAGAAAGGCTAAATAATTTTTGAAATATTATAGGCTTTTCCTAAAAATTTAATAAAATTAAAACAATTAATATATATATATATATATATATATATATATATATATATATATATATATATATATATATATATATATATATATATATATTTTAAAATTTTTTAAATTTATTTATTTATTTATATTTTTTATATTATTTATTTTTTTTTATTTTTTTTTATATATATATATATTTTTTATATATATTATATATATATTATATATATATATATATATATATATATATATATATAGCTATGAGTTTCCAAATTTTAAAAACTTAACTCATGTTTAATTAAATTTAAACTAATTGAAAACTTAAAAAAGAAAATAATAATTAATTTATGAAAATTATAATAAAAGAACTTTCTTTGATGAGACATAACTTAGGAGGGACAAGAATGTAAACATTGCCCTTAAATATAACTAGGATAGAACAACACACATAGCCTTTACACATAAGTTTAAGCCATTCATCATATATCATTCATGGCAAAAAAAAAAATAATAATAATTATAGAACATTTGTGTGCCACCATATTTCTTGTGTATGCATTTATAATAGGTCATACATCAATCATGTGCACACACACTAACACAAAAGATTTTATAATCTTATTAAATTGATTAAAATTATTCTTTTATGGGATTCATTATATCTATTAAACTTATTCGCAACACCTAAGGTGCATATAAGATGACCACTTCTTGCAAGTTGGCCAACATATTAAGGAAATACATCACTTAAGATTATCTTACACAACATGCTAAGTTTGATTGATTTATGAACTTCTCCCTTTAGACATGTATCTAGTATCATGGCATGCATCATCTTCCTCTAAACAACTTGTTATGAAGCTATGCAACCAAGAGTGGGGTTAATTGAGTTTTCAAATGATTTTTAGATTAAAAGTTAATTTTAATACTTTATAAAAAATTACTTTCAAAAGATTTTATATAGAGAGCAAAGCAATAAAAAACAGAAGTAAAGAAAAGTGAAGGTGTAAAAAAAAACAATAAAGCAAAGAACACAGACTTTTACGTGATTCAGCCAAACCAAAAAACCAATCTACGTCTATGCCTAGCTACCTAAGCTATGAATTCACTAAATAAAAGTTGAGATTACAGTAAATCCCATGTATTCTTCTTCACGGGCAAGTACAACACAACACCGCACTTCCTACATGGGCAAGTACAATCCAACATCGTACTTTCCTAGATGGGCAAGTACAACCCAACAAAGTATAGAAGGAAAGAAGAAGGAAAGATACAAAGTATCTAACTCTTAATTTTAAAATATTTTGCACTCACAACCCAACTAAATAATATTAAGAAAAATAATAAAAGAGATCTCAAGTTAAATATTTATCTTGTTAAATTAAGATTAAAATAATGATATGATGTCTATATGAAATGATCAAACCAAGAGAAATGTTTTACTTTAGAAGAAATGAAGACTTGAAAACAAGATAACTAGAAAATATATATCATCAAAACACCAAGATGATAAAAACACTTCCATGAAAGTATAACCAAATTATATTATGTAATGAATAAATTCAAATACACAATTTAATGTGAATACCTTATTTGAAAAATAACTTTAAAAAAAATTTTTCTCAAAAACTTTTAATGTATCCAAATGAATGAAGATCAGTGAAATCAAACTTTGTAATCTCTTAAAATATCTTATAATAAAAAGAGAAGTACCTCTTGTTAATGATTGATGAAGATAGTAAGGAAAGAGAGGACTTCTAACCAGAAACCTTCAAGAAACTTCGAGGATGGGTTTTGACCACACAAGATGCAAGAAAGGATGGAGAGTATTTTGACTTGCTTTAAGCAAATCCCTATGGAGGGGTCAACTAAGGATGAATCTTCACTAAAGCTTCAAGATTCTTCAACCAAGGTTGAATGTGTAGGAAAATGAGTGCATAGACAACTTGGAAGACTTTTAATTGATTTGCAAAGCTTTCAACCAAAGGAGAAAATAAGAGAAGAGAGAGCAGTGTAGCACTTTTAATCACAAGAATCTCCAAGAAATAAAATTGCAAGAGTTCTACAAAGTTGGAGAGGAGCCAAGAGAGATTAACCTAAGTGTAAACCTCATTATATAAAAAAAGGAGAAAGGAGGGGTCGGCGAAGCAAGAGAAGAATTGGAGGGAAAATTTAATAAGGATATGGTTCAATTTTGAATCAATCTAATAATTAAAAATCCAATAATAAGTATTTCAGCTAAAGGAGATTGAATGAAAGAGAGATAGAGATAGAGATCTATATGAGGAAGAACATCACTCAATTCAATTCAAATATAATTAAATCATATCAAGGATTTTCAGCTACGTTTGACAGAGAGGAAAATTTATTTTAGTAAGAATTTGAACTTTGAGTAATTCAGCACATGGTTTAGAAATAAATTCAAACAAAATAATAAACATGAATGGTTGGCCAAGGTAAAAAGAGAGGGAAGGACTAAAAAAACTAACATATTAAGCTTATTTCAATAAGGAAAATAAATTCAAGTGGGAATTAATTGGAATTGATTTGAATTTAAATTCACAAGCAAAGTGGCTAGCCAAGCAACATTCCAAATAGAGATTGAATCAATATTTAATGCTATAATATATGAGATATTAAATTTATTGACCTCATTTTTGGATGAGGGTTAACATCATTTCTAAAACTTGGTAACTAGAACACCTAATCCTAGATTAGAAGCCTTTTGATTAGGCACTTCAGATACTATACTTGGTGACCTAGGGAATCCTTCTAAGATTTGACCTAACATAATAGGATTAGATGAACTCAAGCCAACCTCAAATCTAATCAAAGAATTGAATCAAACACATTCTAATTGAAATTTAAATCCATTTGAGTTTAAAATAAGATAATTGGAGTGGTTAACCCAATTATCCTACTTAATCTCAAAATCAACCCAAACTCAAATCAAAACAAATTAAAATCAACTCAAGTGAAAAACATAAAGTAATTATGGATTTAAAACTAAATCCGAATGAAGGTCAAAGTTAGTCAACCATTTGACATTGAGTTAATTTAGATGGGTCCCATAAAGTCAAAGGTCAACCCACCAAATTAGTACAAATTAAGTCATTCCAAAGATTTAGAATCATATAATGAACATGTTTAAATATGAATCAAATAAATCTCAACCTAATAAGGTTTTACTTGGGCTAATTAGATCACTTGATCTAAAAAAACCCAAATGAACCTTATTAAAACCAAAATCTAAATTAAATTGAAATTAATCCACATAGCATACCCAAAATCATTTGAAAATCATCATTAAACACAATCAAACCAATCAATTTTAATTTGACCAATTTGAGCATTTGACCAAAATGAGTCCAACTTAACCCATAAAGCCCAATTTGGGTTAAATGGGTCAAAACTGAAATCAATTTTAAGCCAAATGAAATTAATCATTCCACACATGTGATTAATCATGATTAGAGTCTAAACATACCATAATTGAGTTGAATTGGTTATTTTACTCAATTGAACTCAACTTAACCCATTTAAGTCAAAATGGGTCAAATTGAAATAATATCAAAATCAAATTAAATTCCAAGGAAATCAATAAATTCAAAACATCATGAATCATTAAATAAACATAATTGAATCTAAATTTAAATCTTAAGAGATCATTCAAATTACAGAATACAACTTGACTTATTTAAGTCAAAAGAGCTTGACTTGGCTCAAATCACATTAAACCTCACATGTTATGAATCAATTGACCTCGAAATTATCCATTGGATAATAAAAACTAATTAAATCTTAAATTTAAAATCAATTAATTGAAAGAAAAATAATCAATCTACTTTAATTAATTTGAATCCAAAATGGTATTAAACTAAGTCCAATCACCAAATCCAACTCAAATGGACTTGAGTTTGACCAATGATTCATTTTGGAATGACTTGGCTAATGAACCACCAATTCAAATGAGTTTTCATTTCTTCCTTTACATGGCTATGACCAAAGTTTTCGTTTGATCTACAAACTCCACTTGCCATAAACATTTTAGGGTCAAATGGTATATATATTAGAAGTTGTTGAATTTCCAATCCTTAGGTCAAATTAAGTCAAATAATAAATCAAAAAATCATAGAAATTATTAGAATTCATAAAATCAATTTAAAACATTTACAGTAACATCATAATGCTCAAGAAAAATTTATAATCCTCTAAAGTGAAGAAATTTAATTGATTTTGCAGTTAGGGTTTAATGAAATGAAAGAAAAAAATTTAATCAAATTTTAAGCCATTAATTTGATAAAGTACTAATAAATCAATTAATCAACTATAATTTAAAACGAAATAACTTCTAGATTTCATACTCAAATATGAAATTCATTAAATTCCTGAAATCCATTTGGGTTAATAAATAACATAATCCTAAATATAAATGAAAGTGATTAATCAAACTAATTAAACTTTAAAAACTTAGAAGTTTGAAATGGCTTAGATTAGGTTTGATGCCCAGAGTTTCCTTAGTTTACTAGGTTATGAATTGATAAATAAAATTTTACCTTAAGAGATTGAATTAATTAATGAAACATTAAAATATAATAAATTAAACACTAATAAACATAAACATTAATCAATTCAAATCAAATAAATCAAATAATCTCAACATGTGAAATGAAATGAAGATTTAATCAAGAAACCTAAGTTATGGAATCAATATGCATCACATAACTTAAAAGGTAAATGGTATAAAATAAATAGGTGTAACCACTCAAAACAAAAGAAACTTAAGAAAGTAAGCATTAAACTAATGAATAAAATTAATTCAATTAAAATCAAATAAACTAAAAATTCAAACACATGAAATTAAATGAACATTTAATCAAAACAAAAGAAATGTAATAGGAATGAAGTATCCATATCATAACACATTACAGTGATTACATTAAATGATTTCTAACCTGAAAACATTATATATATATGTATATCGACACATTTGAAAATAAATCAAACTAAAATGAACATTAAATTTAATCATGATATATGATTAAATTCTTAATTAAGGATTAATAAAACACTTTAAATCTTAACCAAAGGTTATAAACCAAAAGATCGTAGATCAAACCAAGAAACACTAATCAAGTTAAAATAAATGAAAGAAAAACAAATCTTAATTAAATTTCGAAATGAGAAAATTGAAGCATTAATCAAACAAAACCCAACTTAAAATAAATGAATTCAATAGAGGTTAATTAAGATACTTAAAATCATAGTTTGTTCTAGAGTGAGTGAAGACCGCATTCTACTAGGATTTAGGATGTTGAATAGAATTGGTTCCACCAAAGGTGTAATTTATTTTATTCTTCATTCTTGAAAACTTAAACCTCATTTTAATATAAAATGAACCCAAAAATGGAAATGGATTCATAAATTGATTAGATCATTTAAATTGAAATCACCTAACAATAAATTAAACAAACTTTGAACTTAAAATCAAATTCAAATTAAAAAAATAAGGCCTAGTGTAGTCATACCACATTAGCCCATCTTTCACACATTAGATTATTAGGTCATCGGCTCTAAACTTAGGTTAGGCTGATGATTTGTAATGTTCTGTGATGTGAAATATTTTTCTTGTTTTGTAGAGTACTATTTTAGACTGGATGGTTAAGAATTTTAGCTTGATAGTCTGGATGGTAGGACTTTGTTTTTAGGCTAACACTATTTTTTATAGGGGTCTGTGTTAAAAGGGTATGTCATAATAAAAAAATACATAAATGTTGTTTGCTTGCAAGTATGCTTAAGTCCCTAAGTATAACCTAATAGGACAAGTGGTCTTGGCAAACAACTAATGCTAAACTCATATGTTTGCATTATAACTGTTGATGTGCTTTATGTATTCCCTAAAGCTTGTTTTATAATGTTTTACAATTTATTTTAAGTCATTAAAGGCCCCATTCCTATAAGTTATTTAAGAGAGAATTAAGCTAATGAAGGCCCATTCCAAATAGTTACCAAGATAGAAATATGTCCTTTGGTAGGCATCCTATCTAGAAAATAAGGATAAGATTAAGTCACCAAGAACCCTTCTTGTTAAACAGACTATCTAGGTTAGGATAAAGTCATCAAGATGCCTTCCTACTAATCAAAATTTTAAAGATTAGGATTTAAGTCACAAAGACCCCTTATATCATTTTAGCTATTTAAGTTGGAATTAAGCCATTGAAGGCCCCTTTTTAATAGCTAATAATATAGAAGTAAGGCCTTTGGTAGACATCCTTTCTCAAAAATAAGAGTATGATTAAATCACCAATACCCTTTCATGTTAAATACACTATCTAGGTTAGGATAAAATCACAAAGACTCCTTCCTACTAATCAAAACTTTGAGGTTTAGGATTTTAAGTCAAAAATACCCCTTTCCATATTTTAGCTACTTAAGTTGGTATTAATCCATCGAATACCCATTAGTAATAGCTAATAATATAAAAGTAAGTCCTTTATGAGGCATTTTTTCTTAGAAAACAAGAATAGGATTAAGTCACCAAGATCCCTTCCTATTGAAGAGATTATCGATATTAGGATTAAATCACCATGACCCCTTCCTACTAGTCAAATTTTTGAGGATTTGGATTTAAGTCACAAAGACCCCTTTTCTCATTTTAGTAATTTAAGTATGAATTAAGCCATTAAAGTCCCCTTCTTAATTGATAATAAGATAGGAGCAAGTCTTTTAAAAGGGATCCTTTTTAGGAAACTATTGACCTCACTTTTGAGTGAGGTTGACGATCATCTCCATAGACCTAGGATTCAATCGAGCACTAAGAATTTTTTAGAACTAAGATACATCTAGTGGTTAGGTGAACACCAATCCTATGCCTAGAAGACTCAAATTGTTGACTTCATGACCCCCAACTTATTTGAGATTGATTTTGAGGATAACAAACATATGATCAAATGCTATTAATTGATTTAAATTCAAGTGTTGTAGGAAATTCTTTAACTCTAGCCTTTAGTCAATTTAGAAAGCTAAAGCTGTTGGACTTGAGCTGATTAGGAATTTTTCTAGGAATTATAATATTAAGGCAAATAAAGAGCTCAATAAAATAAAATAAATAATTTATTTTAAAATTATTCATATTTTCAACATCTCAAAATTTCAATTATTCCATGAATTATCCTTTTTGGATAACATGAACTAAGTGCATGAGTTAAGTTCCATTTGATGTGTCTTCAAGTAAAATAAATTAATTTCATACATCATTAAATCATTTTCATGCTTAATCATAATTTTATTCATAGATTTATTGCATGAAAGTTAAATTATTCTTGAATTATCCTATTATTTTAATTTCTCTATCCTTTCATCTTCATCATCCTTATAATGATTTGGTAGATTTTTTGATAGAATTTTGGCTAATAAATCATGTGAGATTTAATCAAAATATTTTCGTTAAAAATTACCTCATTTTTTATATTTTAAAATTTTATTAATATGATTTTTTGAGTTTGAATTATTTTGAATTTAAATTGAAAAATTCATGCCATATCCATGCTAAATTAAATCTAATATGTTATGGAATGTTTTGAATGCCCCAAGCATGGTTTAATTTAATTATTTGGAGTAAATTATTCTAAGTTATTTTAAAATTAAATTCAAATTAGCCTTAAATTAATAACCTTCCGTCTTTATTAAATCTATTTTTGGGAATAAGTTATGACGAGCCACATGTATTTAAATTTGAATTAATTTAAATTACTTTTATTACTTAAATATTATATTAAATAATCAGCTAGGATTTAAATTGATTCATTACATTAAATTGAAATCATTCTAATCATGGAAATAGCCATGGCTGAAATTCCCATGGATTTTCTAAAAGTTATTTTATACAAATTAATTCATATTATTTTCTTATTCATTATTGATCCATTTAAGTTATTATCTTCACCATATCATATTATATTAATGTTTACAAAAATCTCTCCTTGAGTGACCACTATCTCAAAATTTTCAAATTTTTATGAAGATTGCCATGATAAAGTAGATTCTTGTTATTAATTCTCATCTTAATTTTATTCTCTTGTGGCAACTAACCTAAACTCAAACTCTCAATCAATTATAATTCTTATTTATGTTTTAATTCCATTTTAAATTCAAAAATTTTTTAATCTATTTTCCCTCTAATAGGTCGATCACCTAAATATGTATTTTGTTTTAAACTTCATTTATGCCATTTGATCTCTCATCATCCTTCTCTTCCTCTCACCATATCCTATTAGTTGTAACCTTCTTGGAGATTTACTCATGAATTGTTTGAAATCTTCAATTAATTTTTGATTACTTTCTTTAAAAGAGAATTTTATATCATGTCTTGGCCGACCCTTGTTTTATTTCATTAGATTTCAAAATTCAAATCATTGCCAAATCTATTTCCCTCTCTTTCTCTAATGGACAAAAATCTTTGGTATCTATTTGATCTAATTACATGATCTAAATAAAATACTTGGAAAACCCTTGTAGCCTCACCCTTTTTGCCAAAAACTAATTTTGATTCTAGAAAAACATTTTCTTAGCTATTTTTCCACTCTTCGTTGACTTCTTGCTACACTATATTCCTTTTGAAGATCTTTGTGATTCAAGTGCTACAGCTCCTCATAATCCTTCTCTTTCCCGTGGACAAAAATATTGGCTTGATGACTACATTGAAAACTTGGAGCATTGGTGAAATTCAACCTTGGCCAAAAGCTTAAAGAGGTTTCATTTAAATTACTTCGTGCTTAACTTTTTCATCTTTCCTTCCTATTCTTTTTCGTAGATTCAATTAATCATGGTTTTCAAGAAAGATATTAAGTTGTGATTGGAAGTTTTCTTTGGCCAAAACATTTTATTTAATTTGAATAAGGATTTATATTCAAAGATTTATTTATTTTAATGAAGGTCATCTTATAATTCTTTTCAAATAGCATATAAGTGATTTGGAAGAAAATATATGTAAACATTTCATCACTTACATATTATAAAGTAGTTGTAAAATATATTTTAAATGAACTTGTTTGAATTGGTCTTTCATATCAATTTGAATTTTGTATAATATAAGTTCTTATACATCATTTGTTGAGATTTATTATTCATATCTTAATTGTCTGATGTTTGAAGTAATCAATTCAAATCATTTTGCTTTCAAGCTTTCATATCTTTAAAATAAATCAAACTTCTTTAAAACTTACATTTAGTATTCCATTCAAGTTCTTAGATTAACTTTAATTTTAAGTTAATTTAGAAGTTAGCTCTCCCTTTCTTTTATCAATTACCTTAATATTGGTATAGTTGGGTTGTGAGTGCAAAATTAATTTTAAAATGAAAGTTAGATTTTTGTATCTCTTCTTTTCTTTGTTCTTGTTCTATGTTGGGTTGTACGTGCCCATGTAAGAAAATTTAGTGTTGGGTTGTACTTGCCCATGTAGGGAAGTACTATTTTGGGTTGTGCTTGCTTGTGAAGGGGAATATGAGAGATTTATTCTAATCTCTACTTTGATTTAGTTAATTCCTAGTTTGAGTTGCTAGGCATGGATGTAGGCCAATTTTTGGGGTTTGGTCAAACCAAGTAAAAATCAATGTGTTCTCTTTTTATTTTTCCTATACCTTTACTTTTCTTTATTACTTCCCTATTGTTGTTATGATTCATTGAAGTATAATTATTTATGATTAATTTTTTAAAAAGATTTAAATTCAACTTTTAACTTGAAAATATCTTAAAAACCAAATTCACCACCCCACCACTTGGGTTCCATAACTTCATAACACATTGTTCAACCCTAGGGTTAGACCCTAGGTTAGATTAGGCAAGATCTACCTATCCCAAATCCAAATTAACTCTTACACCCAAATCAGTCCTCCAAACCAAACCAATTGATTCTAAGTCAAACCTCAACCAAAACCAAATGATTTCAAACATAACTTAAATTAGGGTTCAATTTCGCCAATTTGTTGAGTTGACCTAATATGACCCATTTTTGGCTTAAAAGGGATAAATCTAAAATTAATCAAATACCTTTAAAATTGAACTCACCCAAACTCATTTGAAACTCAATTAAACTTAATTGAAGCTTTCTTGTAATCCAATTGAACCAAATTGAATTAATTTGGCCCTTAACCCAAGTTAACCCAATTGAACTCTATAAGGTCAAAACCCAACTCAATTTGATTTAAGCCAAGTTAAACCAATATAAGCTTCACAATCATTCTAATCATCCAATTGAACATTCCATTTGACTCAAATTAATCTAATTTGACCAATTGACAACACCTAACCAAAATTGATCCTATTTAGCCTAAATGTCCAAATTGAGTCAAAACTCAACTCAATTCAATCCAAATTGAATTCAATCAAAGCCGCCAGTCACTTTCAAATTGATCATTGATTATATTCTAACCTTCAATTGATCCCAACTAACAATCAACCACCCATTTGATCCAATTTGGCCTAAAAGATCAAATTGAATCAAATATTGATTCAAACTAAATTAGAGCAAATCAATCCCAAAATGATTATTGATCATGACCAATCACCCAGTTACAATTAATTAAACCAAATTGCGCCAATTTGGCCCATTTGACCCAATTTATCCTAAAGGGTTAATTGAGTCAAAATTTCAAACAATGCCTATAATCATTTTTAAATTGATTATTGAATACTTTTCAAACACCAATTAAAGCTAATTTAGTTAACTCAGCCCAATTGACCCATTTTGCACAATTTTACCTAAAGGGTCAAATTGATCCAAAACCTATTCTAAATTAAATCAATTCAAATCAAAGCCTCCAAACACTTCCAAATGATCATTGAAACATAACTCAACTCTTCATTCAACCCAATTTGGTCAATTTGATTAAATTGGTCAACTTAGCCCACATGAACCCATATGAGCCAAATTCATATCTAACCTAAATCAAATCAAACCAATTACACCAATAAGCTCCAAATCATTATTTAAACCTAACCCAATAGCCCTTTTGATTCAATATGATTAATTGATCAATATAACCCATTTAAACTCAAATTGAACCATAAATAAACACATGAACCCATATAAGCCAAATTCACATCTAACCTAAATCAAATCAAACTAATTATACCAATAGGCTCCAAATCATTATTTAAACCTAACCTAATAGAATTTTTGATTCAATATGATCAATTGATCAGTCTAACCCATTTAAATGCAAATTGTGCCACAAATAAGCAAACCAAGTCCAAACCAAACCAAATTTTCCATGACACATCATTGGGCTCCCCTTAACCTATCATGTGGACTTAGCTTTGGGTGAACTCAGTTTAGCCCAAACCAAGTGAACAAAGCCACCCAAATATGAGAAAAACCCAAAATAGGAAGGTCTAACCTCTTCCTTTTTCTTGGACAGCCACCTTAGCATGTCTTAAACTCCCCATGCTAACTATACCTAACCTAAAGCTACTAGGCTCAGCCATTGACCAAGGAGAGGTCACCCTCACCTTGGCCAAACCTTGGTTCAACCACCATGCCTTGTCCCCATCACCCTTGGCCACCAAACTTCTTCAGCCACTATGGCATGTCCACCTCTCTAATCTCATGCTATTTCCTGCCTCCCACACTGGCCTACCAGCAACCACAGCTTGAAACAACTACATCTACCACTGCTGAGTCAGCTACCATATGGAAAGCATTGCATAGCACTGATAGTGTAAATTGCTTAATTAAGTTTAAAAATCAATTTTAATGGTCAGAACTTTAAAATTCATAACAAATTATAGAAAAATATAAATAATACAATTAAACCCTATTTATAAAGCTCAAATAGAGGACAATGTAGTAACTAATTATGATTTAAAAATTTTCTTAATTTATGTAATTAAGACTTAATTACTTTGTTAATTGACTTGAAACTTTGGCTGATTGTCCTATAGAATGACCTCTACCCCCTATAATTATTTAAAGTTAATTTGTTGGATAATTTAGGAAATTCAAATTTTAAAACCAAAATGGCTATTTGTTCATTTAATAAATAAATTAAAATAGAAATATTATGAAATTAAACATGGGTGCTTATTTATATTTTAGAATTATGATGGTGACAAGGGAATCTAATTAGGACCTCTGGTCCTAGTTACTTCTCAAAGTCACCTTTAAGTGGCTTTTATTTAATTAATTAAATTATTAATTTTTGTAAGATTTAGAAAAATCATAGTAATTAGCATAGTTCTCCAAAAATTTTGACCAACCCCTTTTTGTGCTCAACTAATAAAGAGGTTTTCAATGAAATCAAAATTCTCAATTGGTTTAAAGTATTCTAATTGTAATTGATAATTTTAGATTTGCCCTATTTTTTCAATTAACCCTTAATTATAAGCCCGATTACATTAGAACTTTTAGGACATGTTTATTTCATGTTTATGCATGTTTAATAATTTTCATATAGTACTAATTAAATTTTTGGGCTCTTTCGGGCTTAATTAGCTAAATAATTAATTTATCTTAATTAAATCATAAAATTCACCTAAATTATTTTTAATGTACTTAATAAATAGAAGTGGGTCAAACATTAATTTTAAATATTCTCTCTTCTTTTTAGGTATAAATAACTCAAATTTCAAAAATGAACACTTAGTAAACATGATCAAGCTTAAGTGTGATTATATTCAGATAAATGACCTTTAAGAGTTAATGACTTCGAACAGATTATTTAGTGATATTTAATTACTTCGCTTCAATCATTTATAAATTTATGTTTCATATGTTTCATGCATTCATATTTCAAAAATAAATTGTAAATTTTATTTAGTTCATGCATTCGATTAATAATGTGGCCATTATCACTAATTAATCTCAAATTCTTTTATTTAATGAATTAAAAAATATTTATTAGCTTAAATATAAATTAATTTAGGTAATTAAATTTCGAATTTAAATCATATGTGTATGATATATAATTTTGAAAGGTATATGGTTTGGAAACCCGAGGACGTTGGGGTTTTGGTCTGAAGTAGGTCTCAACACCTCAAACCTTTTGTATAATAATGACACATATCTTAGGATTTCTAGTGAAATAATAGTCAGGTTAAATTATTATTTTTTCACTTATACACTCAAGCATCTTAAAAATATTTACAATTTCATCTTTAAATCTATATACGTGTACATGTGTATGAATTAATAAGTATATACTCTGGACATCCCGAAAGCCTGAGACTTTAAGTAGTCCCAAGGTGGTCTATAATTACCTCGCTTCATTGGTTCAATAATTGCACATAATTTTATAAATTAAATACACTAACTTGTCTATATATGTATAAAGAATAATTAAATTAGTTTTTCTACAAAATCCATGCATTACTTTTTTGAATCCCATATTAAATTTTAGCAAATGAAATATACTAGTTATTCATTCATCAATGTGTGAAATATTCAAAAGATATATGTATGCATACATATTAAATTCAATCAATTCATTAAGTATGCCATTTAATTAAATGAATATTAAGAAGTGATAAAGAAAAGCTAAAGGAGATATTGTTAAATTAACCATGATTTGAATTTATTAATCTTAAGATATCTTTGCAATTAAATAAAATCATTTAAGTCAAATCTAAATGTATAGCTTAATAAGAAAATTCTTTATATTTTATTAAGATGATTACAGGTTATAAAATTGTGGTGGATCTCATCCCTCCACTAACTCTTTAATATTCTAAATTCAAAGGAAACTAAGTAAAATCAAATTAATATTAAAAATTCACTTTAAATTGTAAATCACTTGAACGATAATCACCGATTAACATTAAATTTGAACATTCATCCTTAGAATAATATACACATAAAAGCATACTTTTATGGTACCACGCTAAGCCATTGCACACACTTAGAATATTAAGTCATCGATCATACACTTAGGTTAAGATGATGTTTTGTCATGGATTGAATGTTTTATTTTATGATATAATGTTTTAGACTAGATGTTAAGATTGTTTGTAAATAGTTTAGATATTAGGATGACATTAGAAAATGATATTTTCTATAGGGGATTGTCCTTAAGGGACCATGTTAATAAAAAAATATAAATGCTTATGCTTGCAGGTGTTTCTTTAAATCCTTAAGCATAATTAATTAAGATAGGTGGGCTTGGTGACCCAAGGTATGGTACTAAGCCTCAATATATGTAATATAACTACTTGGTTTATATGTAATTTTTGTAATAGGCTTAATATTAGACTTATGTGGTATAGAATGAGCATTGGCTAAAAATCTTAGATCTGGGAGGCGCAGCGATCCTTGGAGTGCCCAAATTCATTAAGTGAGGTGATGCTGAAGATGAAAATTGAAGACCACCATAGCTTTATTTTCATTTTAAATTAATTATAATCCAAGTTGTATAAGGATAGAGCTCGGCAACATAATTTCTTTTCTTCTTTAGGGTGTACGATGGTACACGGCCGCACTGACCTCTTATTCTTTTAATTAATGATATTTACTTTATTTTCTTACTTTGATTATGTAATAAAAAATGATTATTTGTAACTGAGAAAATATAGTAAATAATAAATAAAAATGAAAATCCTAACTCGAGTGCCTTAGCACCAAAAACCCTGCTCCTAGGCCCTTGCACTACTACTCCTAAGTTTAAAGAGTATGGAAAACACCAAACACTCCCACCAACAGCCATCCCCATCAGTGATAACAGCCTGAGGGGAGCATGAGAGTAGTTTTGAGAGTGGGAGCAGTTGATAGAAGAGTGGGAGCAGTTGAGAATCAACTCCTATAAGAAGAGAAGGACTGACCCTCCTCCTCCTCCACCTTCTTCTTTCCTTTCTATCCACACTTCCTTCTCTCTCTCTACTGTAGACTCTACTACAAGTTTCTCTCTACTACTCACTTTTCTTCTTGTGCATGGCTAGATTCTATTTAAAAGTCCAAATGAAATGCTTATTTTATATGATTCCATGCTCTACAAGAAAATCTTGAAGAATTCTATCATCGATCTTGGATTTGGTGTGAAATGAAGATCCTCCCTTTGTAGATCATAGATCTGGAGTAAGGGTGAAAATTGCAATCATGTTAAAAACAAATTTTTTGGCATTGTCAAGCCAAAATCCTGCTGAAATTAAGATTAAATTAGGATTTAACTCACTAAAACACAAATTTAAAAGTTCAACACCTCCATTGTTGAACTTGATTCTAGCATGAGATGAAAAAAAAACTCCCTTCATCAATCATGGATCCAAAACAAGGAGAAGAGTGCACTTTGTAATATAATATTTTAAAAACTAGCATTGCTAAGTCATTATATTATCAAAATTTGTAAGAATCATCAAATCACATAGGAAAATCACTTTAAAATAGAGTCTTCTAACTCGTATCACCACAGTTCTGATATCTTGTGCCATAATGTTAAGCTCTGATTTTAACATTGGAACTCCATTTGATAGTGTTACAATGCTATTGTATGGTGTCGGGGCACTGTGACCAATGCCACCTTCTCTAATTGTAGAGTCAAAAATGTCTAGTACACAAAGTAGAGGCACTGAATTTTTGTGCTGTAACGGCATCTTCTCAGGTCATGAGGCCAAAGTGTACAATTGTAGTACTATAACATTATCCTAAAAGCATTGAGGCATTGTAATAGTGTCGTAGCACAACTTTGATAGCTGCTAGGTGCTTCCTTCTCTTATTTTAAGCCTAAGTCCTACCTTCTAGAGTAGAGGTGCTGGATCCCCAACATTAAGGCACTAATATCAGAACGCTGAGGTGCTAAATTTTTAGTCTAATTTTTTTAAGTTAGAAATTTTATTTAATTATATTTTTTACTTATACAAAAATATTCAAATTATAATTAAGTTTAAGGGATAGACAACGAATACACAAATAATACAAAATAAAATTTCATTGAAAAAAATAAAATTTTATTATATAGATGTGCCAAATAAAATTACAATGGTATAAAAAGAGAAGAAATATAAAAAAGTTGGAAAAATTATCTTAGAAGTTATAGTCCTCCTCCTCTTCTTCTTATGGCTCCAGTGGGGTGCTAACATAAGGGTGATAGAGAGGCACTATAAGAAAATGAACTCTACTCGGGCCAACATTAAAATTTTAATTTTTAAATATTTGAATGAGTGGTGCATTGAACTCATTCATGTAAGAAAACTACTACTATTGCTAACCCATATGATAATTAAATTTCTTCTCCAGTTCCTGTTGCGACTGGCTACTTTTGCCAACCCTTTTCAAAATTTTGAGACTTCTTCTCCAATATCTTAGAGTTGCACAGTTAACATTTTGGAGGATTCGGATCAAGACTGAGCAATGTGTGAGCTTTCTCCTACTTCTATTATTGATCTAAATCCTTTAATAGTTATTTCTAGTTAGGGGAGCCCTTTGAATAAGGACTTCTGCATCTAGGTCTCTTGATGCACCAAGCGCAACACATAAAGAATAAATGAGAGAAGGGTGACCATACCTTAGGGTAGTATTACCCTTAAGCATATTACAAATTAAATTATAAACAATCTTTCTTACATATATGGTAAAATACTTTTCAATCACATAATTAAAAATGGTTCTATCCTTTATTACCTCACTAATATTACTAGTGGGTATCAACTTGGCAAAAATAAAATAATGCCAAGCTTTAGCCTCGTCTATTAGGCCAGCAACAAAAAAATTGATAATATTTTATTCTTGACATTTTCACTTAAAATTTAAATTTTTTACTATGAGGAAACTAAGATGTCACTAAAATTATGGTGATTATTATACAAAGAAAGATACTGATTATATGTAACATTTTGTAAATTATAATATGCATTAATGGAAGTACTATCGAAACATACCCATTTTCTCCACACAAAAACATGGTCCTCTTCTTGGTCCTTCATGTTGGTGAAGAACTCCCTCTCCATGGGGACAACGCAAGTGTCATTATCATAGGTGAGATGCTCTCAGCCTCCCTCACTGATAACCCTCTCCATGCTCCTACTTGGATTGTGGAAGCACCTTTCTAGAATGAGGTGCAAGTTGGTACCTCACCTCAGCATCCGTATTGGTGAATCTATCAGTGTCACTACAGGATTCCCTTTTCATGCCCATCTAAATGGTCTTGAGCATCATGTTTTTTGTTCTAAGGCTGAGGAAAAAAGTAAGATGCAAGAATGTTCAAGAGAATAAAGGCTTCAGAATAAAATTTTTGGCAACCTATGGGTTTTACTTATAAACTAGACCCAACACCACAACACTACTGTGACAACACTAAGGCATTGGCTTCTGACTTTTGAGATTTAGGACTAGTGTTGTGGTGCTCTACGTGCATCACTTAAGTGCTAGTTAGCCAGTCAAGATGGTTACTATGTCATCAAAAAAGCACTTATTAATATTCATTACTATTAATTTTGGAACTAGCCAAATCTAAAATGTGCATTAAACATTGATAGAACACTATGGCGCTCTGACATAATGACTCGGTGCTGGTCAAAAGTTTTGTCATTTCTATTAAATCTTTCTGCCAGTCTGTCGACCTTCAAGTGATTTTTGACTAGCATCATGGCACTATTTTAGTAGGGCCAAGGTGCTGGTCAAATAGTCAACATGTATTATGCTATTCTTTATGGCACCTTAGCATTGTGGTGCTAGATTTCAGTGTTGAAGCGTTGTCCACTCTGGTCTTGAGACTTATGTTTCTATCTGATGATGTTGGGGTGTTCTCTTTCCAATTCCATGGTGTTGAGCTTTAAGCACTAAAGCGCCAACTCCATGGTGCCATGGCACTATAACCCTAATGTTGTGAGCCATTTATAAAGTGCTGAGGATCTATCATTTAGAAATTAAAAAAAAGTTCAATCACATCAAACACCTTTTGGTTCCCTATTCAAACACCCCCTTACACTATATTAGCATTCACAAAGGATGCAAGCCTAATCTATGTGTTCACCATTAAAATTGTAAACTCTAACGACATTCCTAATGGATATTAGTCCAATATTTTTGTTCACCAGGCGAACACCTAAACCTATTCGCATGCCCAAGGGATGCAAGCCCAATCTATATGTTCATAATGCCAACTTTTAAACTATAAAGGCATTCTAAGGGAATGTAAGTTCAATCCATATATTTTCCATGCGAACACCCAAATGACATTCCAAAGGGATGTTAGTCCAGTCCATATGTTGGTCATGCAAACTTCTTCACCCTAATGGCATTCCAAAGGAATGTATGTTGGAATGACACCTACACAACACCTCTAGTTTACTTGGGATATTTGAGATGAGGCAACCCATGACTGCTAATCAGACTCCTTGGACATTATGTCTAATAACCCTCTCATGTTGGTAGATTGGAATGATGGTAGTGTCAGGATAATGAAATAATAAGATCTTGATTGGGACTACTCTCTCTTTTTTCTTTTAGACAGTCATCCACATCACACCTCTAGACACCGATTCCTATAAGAAATTTGTTTATTTCCAACCTTAATTGAGAGTGCCCTTTTATTATGGTAAGAAGGGTAGTTAACTATGAATGCTTAAGTCCATAGGAAGTAGAACCTAGATTTAAATAAATTATAACATATTGTTAGGGAAATGGTTATGTATATATATATATATATATATATATATATATATATATATATATATATATATATATATATATATATATATATATATATATGCCTCATGAAGAATGAACTCCTCAAATATTCTTAAAAACATGGTGCAAAGGTTCACAAAGGCTTTTTCCTAAGTGATCAATGGGATGCTTTCTATATGTTTCTTAAAGTTTAATTATTTGATGTGTGGCCTAGATGTACTGGACTTTTTAGAAAATTAAATTTTCTACCCCAATAGAATAACTTTAATTAAATTTTATCAACTTATAACTTTATTCTAAAGCCTGAGCATTTAATCAAAAAATAAAAAATTTAGTAACCCTTAGCTGTATGGTTATGTATTAAAATATCATGTTTGAATATTATTTCTTCCTTGACAATATGGGGTCTCCCCACTTGCATAATAAGAGGTGATGTTTGACATGTGAGAGCAGTTCCCTTGTAGTGGAGAACACCCCTTCTATTTGATTTAGCTCATAATCTAATTTCATCTTGCATGTAGGCATAAAATCTCCCAAAGCTTTGATTCTAAAATAACGAGTCCAAAAATGGAATAAAATTTGTAAATTTTATGCATTAGTCTAAGACATGAATTTTGCACAAATCATGATCTAGTCTCTTTAGGAGTGAGTTTAGGACTCTAGATTCAATCCTAATAATAATAGCTTGTTATCTTGCATTTACATAAGACTAGCCCACATTGTTTTGAATCAAAGGAGGTGTTAGCTAGCAGCCACTCTAGATGATTGTAAGTCTAGAGTGTCAGGATTAGTTCACTCTCCCTGATGGAAGTGAACCAATATGTCTTACTTTTTCCTAAGTAGATTTAGGTTGAGCTTTTAGCTTGTATAATAGCATTTTAGATAAAGTTTTTGAGTTAGCACATTTCTCTTTTGCCTCAACTCTTAATCATTTCTATAATCTTGTGTTGTTAAAATCTAAGTCCTAGCCTTTTAATAAAATGTTAACTCAATTAATATAATTTCTCCTTCAAAAATATATAGCCTAACTATAGGATAAACAGAAATGCTCAATAGGGTTCTTAGTATCATGAGCAATTCTTGCTTATCTTTTTTTGGAATCCGTTAAGAACTCTTTCTATGTTGAGTCTTCCCACATGATTTTTCAATAACTATCAATCCTTTGACATCAACTTTAGAGACACTAATTGACTACTTCCATCAAGAGTATTCTTAAGAAATCCCCATTTCTTAGGATGTAATTAACTATGCGGGCTTGCCTCCATAGGGAACTTAAGAAGCTAGCATAAAATAAATAATGCTTTACTTCATTCATGTAAAGTAAAGGAAAGATCTCTAGTATACATCTCGTTTGCCTTAGGAGTCCTTATTAGATGATTGATTCTATTATACGATGATACTTTTACCTTTGAAGTAGTACATTATTCATTTATACCATGCTTGATCATTTCAATAAGTATCCCCTAAGATTTACATGGTGTTCCTATGACTCTAAATACAAGCACCATATAAATAAAGATAAAGTTATGTCTCCAAGATCCATTCCTATTAAATAGATTTTATAGGTTAGGATAATGTCACCAAGACTCCTTCGTACTAATCAAAATTTCAGGATTAGAATTTAAGTCACAAAGACCCCTTTCCTCATTTTAGCTATTTAAATTAAAATTACGCCATTAAGGGCCCCTTCTTAATAGCTGACCAGATAGGAGTAAGTAATGTATTAAGAATCCTTTATATAAGTTAAGGATAGGATTAAGTCACTTAGACCTTTCCTGTTAAATACACTATCAAGGTTATGATAAAGTTCATACTACCCCTTTCTATTAGTCAAAAATTGATAACGATTTAAATCGTTGAAGGCCCTTTTCCTCATCCTAGACATTTGAGTTCAGGATAATGCCATCATGGAACATTCCCAATAGCTAGACCATCTAGTTAGGAATAAGTATCCATAGTGGCATCCTTTCTAGTAAAAAACATTTAGGATCTAGTCCCCAATATAGACACTTATAGATCCTCCCCTTAGGTTAGCTAGTCATTTAGACTACACCTTGGTTAGTCTCACCTAACAAGATGTGAGTCTTCATTCTTTCTTTCTTGGTTAGCCATTAAAAGCCCTAAAAAGTTAAACTATATTGTAATCAGAATAAGAATAAGTCCCTTGAAGACATCTTTTCTAGCTATCATAACTATGCTAGGATTAGATTTCTTGGCATGTCTTTTCTTA
This sequence comes from Cymbidium sinense, assembly GCA_021442155.1. Taxonomy (NCBI): domain Eukaryota; kingdom Viridiplantae; phylum Streptophyta; class Magnoliopsida; order Asparagales; family Orchidaceae; genus Cymbidium; species Cymbidium sinense. The sequence continues at coordinate 79,552,212 of CM038215.1, forward strand.
ATAACATATCTTTTTTCATAGAGACTAGTGAACTTAGATATTTCTAAGTATAAATCTTTTAAATCAAAATAACCTAATGTGTTCATGCCAACCTTTCAAAATTAATTTTCAAACCTAAATTCAAAACTCAAATGTCAAACTGAATTCTAATCATTACAAACATTATTGCATATAGTTTTTATAGGATCTATTGATTAGTATGATCAATTCCAATAAGTGTGGTGTACTCTAACTAGTCCACCACACAAATTGGGGGTTCATTTGTTGACCTCATTTTTGGTGAGGTTGACCCAACCCATAATCCTAGTAATTAGGACATCTAATCTTAGATTAAGAGTTTTTTGATTATGAACTTAGGACACTATACTTAGTGACTAGGTGGACAAGCAAAAATTAAATAATAAATCAAATCAAATGTTAAATTTAAAATAAAAAATTGAATATCAAATTATATTAAATATTAAACTCAAAACTATAACAAAATTTGAAATTAAAACCAAGTTCAGCACTCCAAAGTGAAAACTTAGGTCGCCCTAGTGGGCCCTTATGGAACCTGACCTAACCCAATTAAATTAGGTGAACTAAATTCTAATAAATTTTAGCATGAATCTAAGTTAAATATATTTGAAATGAAACTAAATTCATTTGAGCCTAAAGTGAGGTAGTTGGGATGGTCAACCCAATTGACCCATTTAAGGTCAAAATCACCTAAGTCTAAAAATCAAATAAAATCAAAATAAATTAAAATTAAATTAAACAAAAATATGGAATCAATATAAGCAAACAAATGAACCCAAAAATAAATCTAACTGAGGTTCAAAGTGGATAACCAAGTCATTTGACTTGAGTTGACCCATGTGGGCCCCATCAAGATAATATTCAAACCTCAATTTAGTTAAATTGAACCATTCTAAGGGCATAAAATAATCAAATAAATATACATAAACATAAATCTAAATAAATTTGAATCCAAAGTAGATTGAAATGGGTTAGTTAGCTCACTTGACCCAAGTAGGCCAAAATAAACCCTATTGTGTCTGAATCTAAATCAAATTAAAATTAATCAAAATTCAAAATTCTAAAGCATTTTGAGATCATAATTAAACATGATTCAACCTTTCTTTAGGTTTAATTTGACCAATTTGGTCATTTGCTCAAGTGAACCCATCTTGACCCATTAAACCCAATTTTGGTCAAAATTGGTTCAAATTTAATGAAATCAATTGCTCTAATTCTTATCAAACACTTAATCAAACATGATTAGACCTTAAACCACCTTGATTGAGTTAAATTAGCCATTTAACCCAATTAAATCCCACACTAACCCATTTAACTTAAAATATGTCAAGTTGGATTCAAATCAAACTATAATCCAAATTAAATGAATTTAATTAATTAAATTTATCATTAATTGTTAATTAAACCAAATTGAACCTAAATTTAAATCCTAAAGTGGTAAAATAGGCTACACAACCCAACTTGATCTATTTAGGTCATGTGGGTTAAAAATAACTAATATCGAGTCAAACTTAAAAATAACTTAAAGAAATTGATCCATAAATCCCATAATGGACAATCAACAATAATTTAAACCTAGATATAATTCCATTTAAATAAATGGGATGCCTTAACTTAATTTAACTTAGAATAAACACAAATTAAAACATTCATTCTTTTAAAAAAATCAATTGAATTAAGCTTGAACCCAAACCAAACCAACCTTGGCTTGACGAAGGAAGATAGTCAGCATCCCATATGCTAGTTGAATTGGCACCAACAAACTCAAAGGGTGAGATGGAGGTGCCATGGATGAGGTGGAGTCATGATAATTCCAAACAGAGCTATATCACCCCATCCAAAACCAATTCATGCTTTCTCCATAACCTAAACCATTTCAAACATATGCTTTGACCTCCTCACCACCTTCAACATCATCATGTGGTCCCAATTCTAATGGTCAACCACTTCCTATCACCCTTAAATGGGTAAGCTCATAGTCATGTATAAAGAGGAAGATATAAGCCAAATTGAAGACTTCTGCACATTCAAACACCTTCTTTAAGTTAAATTGAACTTAAGTGAGCCTTCCACCTCCTCCCTAACCTTTTGATCACCCCCCCCCCCCCCAACTAATCGAGAGGAAGAAAAGTCTTAGAAATTTTCCTAAAGCTTCATCTAGGTTCCTTGAAGGATTTTTAAATGAGAAGAAGCAATGAGATCTGATGTCAATGAGGTGCCTTCAAACCCAACCTCCCTTTTAATTTAGTTTGGTCATTTATAAAATAAGTTTGATCTCTAGTCAGATCAAATTGCACAAATCATTAGCAAATCGATCCATGATCATTTTAAAATTTAAATCACACTCTTCTATCATTTATATTATAAGATTTTGATCCCTGAACATCAACGGTCCTCAGCTTCTAATGGAGGTTGAAGAAAGAATCATCGTTGTCTATTCTTTTTATTTAAAATGGACTAAGATGATTATAGACCATCTGATCTTCAATCAGATGACCAAGATAAAAAGCTCCATCCCCACTACTTTAGAGGTTGGATCCATGTAGATCCAACTGGCCCATTCATATGGCACCACTTGTAAAATGGTGTCGAATTAGTGCCATGTCAGTGTTGACTAGGTTAACTATGAAAGTTTGATTTTCTAAAATTTAAGAATTTAAAAAATCTAAAAACTTCAAAAGTTCATAAATAAATAAAATACAAAACCAAAAAATCTAATTAAGGGTTAAGGGTTCTATAGATTCGTCATAGCGAGAGGAATCCATTAAACCAAATATCCAAAATATTTATTAGATATTTTTTTGGTTAATTAGAATCTAATTAGAAAAGAATTTTAAATGAAATTTGAATTAACAAGCCAATCATTTTGAAAGTTTAGGGGACTAAAGTTAAAGTTGAAACATACCTTAGATAAAATTTTGAAGATTAATTGGTGATTAAAATGAAAGATATAAAATTTTTAAGTCATAAACCTTAATCGAATGAAATAATTTATACTTAATGCAAGATATAAAGAATCTATTAAAACGTTTTGAAACCCATTAAACTTTAAAAATCCTTAAATTGAAATTAAAATCAGTTAGTTAGTTCAATTAAATGGATATAATTTAAATAAATTATAAAAAATCAACCATAAACCATAAAAATTTAAATGAACCCTCTCTGGATCTACATTCCAAAGGAGAATCAAGGAAAATTAAAATACCTAATTATATAAGTATAATTTTAGCTTAATTTATGTTTAATTAGGAATAAATAAATATTTATTAAGTCTAAAATGGATGTTTAATCTACCAGAAATTTTTATATGATAAAATTGAAGTTGAAATTTGACATAAAATTTTAAAAGGCTTAACCTAATTTTATTAAAAGATATGAAATTTTCAACTTCAAGCCTTAATTTAATTAAAATAAATAATTATAAAAATTATAAAATTTAAAGAGATTTATGAGAATGATTCAAAACATCATAATGCATGCCACCAACTTAAAGAAAATATTAAGGCTCACTAAACTGTAATAAATATCAAAATCACTTAATTAATTATTTAATTAAAATAAATAAATTAATTAATTAGGCCAAATTTAGAAAAATCATAATAAATTGAATAAAAATTAAATTTTTTTTAATAAACCCTATTTAGATTCATCGTTAGAGAGGAATCAAAGAAAATTAGAAGCTCTAATTAATTCTCAATAATTTAGGCTTAATTTATGTTTTACTGAAAATATTAAAATTATAATTAATATTAAAATATATCTTTGGCTAAAATGAAATTTAGAAAATTGAAATTAGAAAAGAATCTTTCTAAAGAAATTTTAAAGCAAAATAACTTATGGATCAGAAATTAAGACTTTTTCAAGTTTTAGGTCATTTTAAACTAAATAATAAGAAAAATTATAGACATTATAAAAATTTACAAACTAATCTAAAACTCTTTCAATGATATTATAGAACCTAGCAAAAATTCATTAATCCTTCTAGGTAAAGAAATCATAAGAGTTACATATTAGGGTTTAAAAAAGAAAACTAAAAGTATGAAATTAATTAAATGGTAAGTTTTAAAATACAAAATCTAGAATAAATTAAGTAATTAGCTAAAATTTAGGATTAATTTCTCTCTGAATTCAACATTCAAATAATAATTCATTAAAATTTAAATCATCTAAAATTTACTTAATCTTAAGTGAATAATTGAAATTAAACATAAATAATTGATTAAATAACCAATTATATAAACCTTTAAATAACCTAGAAATCTAGGGTGCCCTAAATTCGGTTTGAATCTTAAATATTTCATTTCTTTATGTTCCTTAAGCTAACATCAACTTGAACATGTTAATTGAAATTAATAGAGCATAAAATTAAAATTAAATTCAAATATTATGGGCATACATTATTTAATTTGATGAATATAACAAATCACAAATAAAACTTGATAAAATATCAAATATGAAATGAATAATTAAACCCCAATAATTATTTGGTTATGTTAGTAATTAAAGAACAAATTAATTGAACCTTATATTAAAATTCTATCAATCAACATAAACCCTAAACAAATCAAATTAATTCATCAAAATTAAAGGTTAAATTAAACTAAATTATTAACAAACTAAATAACTAAAATACAAGTCAACTTATTGAATTAAAAAAACTTAATAAATGATCAAGATTTTAGTGGAGATTTAATTCAAAAGGCCAATTCAAAATTTAATCAAATCATAAGTCAATTAAATTAAAACATATTAACCAAATCAATAATTCAAATAATTTTAAAAGAGTTAATTATAACACCCAGGTTCTTAAGTTAGACCCTAGAATGAATTTTCACCTTGAGGTAGAGATTTCATTCTATTTGGATCAGGATGTTAAGTAAAATGGGCTCAGCCCAAGCTGAATTTTATTTTATTCTTCATTCTTAAGAATCTAATATCAATCTTATAAAAAAAATAAACTTAAAACTGAAATAAAATTTAAAATCAACTTAATCATTTACATTAGAACTATCTAATGGCAAAATTGAATAAATTTTGAATTCAAATAAAAATTTAAACCTAAAAAGGGCTACCCCTCTTTCACACACTAGATTGTTAGGTCATCAATCCTAAACTTAGGTTAACTCGATAATCTATGATGTGGTGTGTTTTGATGTCATGTTTTTATTATTTTGTGGGCTTAGGTTTTAAACTGAATGGCTAGGAATTATTTGGTCACTAGTTTACATATTAGGGCGCTCTTTCTAGGCTAACACTATTCTCTATAGGAGACTGCTTAAAAGGACTCCCTAAATAAAATATAATAAATATTATTTTCTTACAGGTGCTACTTAAGTCCCTATGCATAGTGAAATAGAATATGTGGGCTTGGTGGCCATTAGTACTAAGCTTGTATATTTGAAATATAAAGTGCTAGTGTGCTGCATATTTTTCCTAATGTTTATTTTGTAGAGTTTAGCATTTTATTTTGGAATTTTAAAATATAATTTGAGCATAGAACTAAGTTAGGATCTATGGGATCTAGGAATGGTAGGAGCTGAATTTACTAGTTGATGGTCCATTGTTGAACCCGAGAAGGTCCCTCATGGTGATAATCTTAAAAAAATACCTCCCATAGATCAAGACTTTAGTTCTTGGTTGGGTTGTACAACGGCAGAGCTTGACTCATTTTTCTTTTTCTTTTGGGGTGTATAACAATACTTGATCACACTTTCCTGTTCTGTTTAATTAATTTATCTTGAATTGTTTTTGGGGTGTGTAATAAATTGCATGCTTTCAATAAGTTTCTTTATGTGATTAATGTGTTATGTGATGAAGCCTAAATATGTTATGCTTTTAAGAAAACTAATTTTTGTTCCTAATTAAGTTAATTATACTTAAATATAAATAAATAAATCATAACTTTATTATAAATAAAGCCCTAGCCATAAACAATTAAAAGCAACTAGAAATAATTAGACTTTATAAACCATACAAGCATATTCCAACAAACTTCTTGAATTGAGTGTTTTACCCATTGAACATATAGGGACATATATGAAGATGACCACCCTTCTTGAGGAAGTGTCCCTTCTAGTATTGATTTTGGCCATGACCTATTTTTAACTACATCACATGTTAGGCATGAATTTCCATACCAAAAGCCTTAATTAAAATAATGAGTCAAAAATACATAAAAATGAAAATGATTGAATTAGTTAGGTGCATAACATATCATTTATGATCTTAGATTTAGGAAGTAATTCTAGGCTCTTAGTTGCTTTTCCTAAGTTCAACATTTCAACTATCTTGCATTCATAAGATTGAACTCATAGATTTAAAATTGTTTAGGTGGTGTTAGCTAATAACCTCTTCCACGTCAGAAGTCTAGAAGAGTCAGGGATAAGTTCATTTTCTCAAGTGAAAAAAAGATTTAATAATTCTCAAAAATTAAATTAAGTTGAGCCTCTAACTTATGTAAGAAGCACTTTTAGAATTAAGCTTGATGCATCTTATTGAAATAAGTCTTTAACTACTAGGCATTTCTGCAGTCTTGTGCTTTTAAAGTCTAAATCTTAGATTTCTAACAAAATGTCAACTCCGAACCTCAATACTTTTAATTTTAAAATTTTAAACCCAATAGTAGGACGGTTTCAAATGCTTATTGGGCTTCCCAATATCTAAAAGTATTTCCTACATATTTTTTATTAGCGTCTAAAAAGAACTGTTCCTCTTTGAAGCATTCCCTTTTATGTTTTCATATTAACCATCCTTTTAAGAGATGATTTGAAATTTATATAGATGTAAAAAATAATTCTTGCAATCAAGAGTTTTCTTAAGATAGTATTTCTTTCTTAATATGTATATAACTATCGTGGCTTTCCCTTATAAGGAACTTAGAACCTAGCAATAAATAAACCCTATTCAATTTCAGCATATCATTTAGGAGAATAATCTCTAAAACATCATAGTGCCATCTTCTCTAAGAGTCTTTTATTAAGTAATCAAGTCCATTATAAGGTGATATTTTCATCTCTTGAGATGATATATTATCTTTCATTGACATATTTAATTACTTAAATAAGAGAACTTTTAAATCTACATGGTGTCATAAAATCTTTTTTGCAATGACTTTAATGAGAATTATGTTATGTTATTATAGCTTTATTTAGAATAGGAATTTTTATTTTATTATAAATGTTTTTTTCTTATATGAAAATAAAATATAAACTAAGTTTCAAAATCTAGTACTATAAATTATAATGCCTAGTCCACCCACCAACCCCCGCCCCCCTGCATCCCCTCCCACCACCCAGCCTTTTTAATAAACAACATAATTCAAGCTATAAGGATTTGGTGTAAGGAAAATTCTAATTTATATTATAATTTTTGAAACCTATATGAACCAATGTTATTAGATATAACTCAACTACTCTTTTCATTTATTATATTGGTATGTATAAGCAAGTTGCATAGACATACTGCATGTTACCCCATATTCTTTATAACTATCATAGCTTTATTTCTTGTTCTATTTACCTTCTTTGTTTATTATGATTTTAATTTTTTTGATATTATTGTATCATGACTATTTGAGAATGCATGTATTTTATTAGGTTCATTAGATAAAAGTATTTCTACAAGCTTTAATAAAATATTAAATAACCCTAAAATTGATCTAAAAAATATTTTATGAGTAAAATTAAAGCTCTTTAGCCAAATATTTTAAATTAACTTTTAATTTTTTTCTTACATCTCACAAAAGAGTTATAAGATCAAACTTCATAAACCATTGGTGCACATCATGTTATAGCTAAGTAGCATGCATTAGAGGTCTTATATAAGGATAGATAACTTGCATTGCATACCATATCCCTTTAAAATAGAGCCTTAGATAAGCATAGATTTAATTATTCTTTACGCATCATAGTATGCTAGGTAGTGGCAGCCTGACCTACATAAGTTTGTATGTCTAAAATTGATAACCCTAGTTAAGTCTGACTGAGCTATCACCTCTTAATTATTTACGTTAGCATTTCTCTTCTTATTTGGAGATTGCAAGTCCTACATCATTCAAGCCTTTTTCTCTAGAACCTGCCTCTTTAGAAAACTAATTTGTTTATTCCTTGGTCTAGTTTCATGAGACCAACTCTAGATAATGCAACAAATAGTTGTTGATAGAGCACATTACTGTAGGATTAGCTCGACCACCTTCTCATGCTAAATGGCTATAGGTTTGATGGCTTAGGATGACAAATTTATGAGATTTAAACTAATTTTAATTTTACTTTTTTCTTAGTGTCTTCTCCATTCCATTTACCCTTTCAATTTTTGGTGGTTTAGTATCCTTTGACCAATAGACACTCAATATATAGAGTTGTTATCTAACTTAGTTATGGTGATTCACCCTCGATCTTATGGACTAACACTTGGTATATAAGTTATCTTACTATGGAAATAATAGTTAAACCATGAACTCCATAGTAAAAAATTCCAAGAAAGGAAAAAATCATATGAACTTGTGCCTTCACTTATCAAGAGTTCCTTGTAGAGGTATCCATAAGTGCAAATCACTAGAGCAGATACATCCCTCTAGAAAAAAAAAGTAACACATAATCCATCTATTTTTATATTTAGCTTGATAACATACCTACAAATTTCTATCGATCACAAGTCTGGATGAAGAGTGGAACTTTGTCTAGACTCCTTTGCATCTCCACCTATGAATGCGAGACCCTTTGTGCTTACCTACCCTTAGGTATTATCGGAGTAATCTTGCTTCTAGTGAGTTGGAGCTTGGGGTAGACCACCTCTTTAGATGCACTCATTATCATTCTCATCTACAAAATCAACCCATGTATAAGAGAAGGGAACTCAAAGCTTTGGTGGTTGTGAAACTTATTGTGTGTACTATGCTGAAGTGAATGAGAGATTTGATGTTGATCATCATGTTGTGATAAGTTAATAAATTTAGTGTAGCCACTTCTTTGTGACATCACTTAAGTTGTGATAAATGTAAGCTATGCCTTACACTCAATTATAATGCCTAAGGTAGAAAATTTTATAATGTTTCCATCACACCATTTTCGTTGAGTGTCAAATGCAATAAAGTTGATAACTTCATCATAGTCCAATGTATTTTCCAATACAAATTAGAATACATGCCATCTAGTTCAAATGTTAATCCATAAGATGTATTTATCTAGGTGCCACTAAAAAGATTCTATCTAAATCAACCTTAACACTTATTATCTATGCTTTCTAGCACATTTCAATGAAATGTTTTTACTGGAATAAAAGCAAAGTTGAGCATTTTAGTAAAGATTTGTCTTTTTCTTGTACTAGATTAATTTCAATATGGTCTCCAATAGCATGAAAGACTTGCTTTGGGTTGCAAGGCTTGCTGAAATCTTCTCAAATATTTTTATAACATGTAAGCATGACTTTCTTGCTTCATACATTCTAAAGGATGTGGTGGAGGAGGAGGCACCATTTGCTTTCATTGTTGCCCTCTTGTTGCCTATGGATATAGTAGTATGAGAGGTGAAGCAATAGAGTTCATAAGAAAGTTTAGAGTGGTCTGTATGCCACTCTTTTCCCTATTATTTATAAGCTCTTCGAAAAAGCATGTCGGTCCCCTCTTGAATTAAAAGTTTGTATATAATTTTCTTGCTTAATATTATTTGGAATCTTAATTATTTGCTTCTAGGATCCACCATCAAGAATCACATATCATCATGCTTTCTTTCTTGCACAAAATAAATGAGATCTCCTTAAATCAATAAGTCAGCTTAGGTGCAAAGTTTGGTGCCTAGGCAGCCCTAAGTAGAAAATAGCCAAATAAAGGGTAATTGCCATATGCAAGTGTCCATGCTCAAGATTCAAGAAATTTTTATTTCTAGTAGAGTATGATGCCTAGACGCAAGTCATTTTTTTAAATTAATTAAAAATATACTACATAAAATTAGAAATTACAAAATTAAATGATAGAATAAATGTCAAAAAAAAATTGGGATGCTTTCCAATAAGTGTTAGGTTAAACATCCTCAGCTTCACACCTATTTTGGTCAACTCAAAAGTTTTATAGTAGCGTGTGTTATAACAATTATTGCAACTTTGATGTTTCCATCTTTGAGTGCTTTGTTAGAATTTTTTAAGCCATCCAAACTTGCATGATTATTTGTGCCCCTTAGGTGAGAACTTTTGATTCTTTTTTGAAAGATTTTCCATGGTCCTTATTTTTTTCATTCTCTCACCACCTTTTCTTCACCTTAGCTAGATTTTCTTGCTTCAGTTGTTAGCACAAATGACTCTTCCATCTTAGTTACTACATCATTACAAATCCCCTCATCAAGCAATTTCTTATGAACTTCATACACCTTGAATTTCTTAGTTTCATTATTTATTCTAAGTTGTAATTCTTATTTTTGAATATTAAGCCTATTTTATTTCACAGATAAGAATGGTCATCTCAATATGAGTGGGTACATCGGCTCCTCATCATTCATTTCAACTATTAGAAAATCAATAAGGAAGAAGAATTTACTGACCTTCACTAGCATGTCTCCATGATTCCCTTTAGGTTGTTTATCAAAATTATCTATGAATAATTAGAATACTACAGTGGGATTTGCTTTAACTAGTCATAACATCTTAAATTCTGGTAATAGCATTAAGTTTATGTTGGGTTCTAACTCATACAGTGCAATGTCAAATAACTCTCCTCTTATGCTTTAGGGTATAATGAAGATAATTGGATTTCATCTCTTCAAAGGAAACTTCTTCTTTAGCATAGTGTGGTGTTTTAATTTAGAGTCGTAGGGACACCACGTAGATCTTAGGAGGTAATTATTGAACTGATCGAGTATGACATTGAGGTATGATGTACCATCTCAAAAGATAGAAACATCACCCTACCATAGACATAATCACTTAATAAGGACTCCTAAGCCAGATGGGTCTACTCATATACAAAATATCTTTCCCTTACTTTACATGGAGAAGTAAAGCAAAGTTTATTTTATGCAAGATTATTTAGTTTCATAAGAAACAAAACTTTCATAGTTAATTATATCTTAAAAAATAGAAAATTTCTAAAAACACCCATAATTAAAGTAGTCAATAAATATCTCCAAAGATTTCAAAGTTAAACTATCAAAGGATTACGTATTCATGGCAATCAAATGGAAGAGTTCAAATAGAAAGACTTATTTGTGGACTCTATAATAGGATAAGTAAGGAGCACCCATGATACTAGGAAATCTAGTCAGTGCTCAAATTTATCCTATAGTTAGGCTTTACATATCTGAAAGAGAGAATTTACTTTTTGTTTAAGTTGGAATCTTATTAGAATGCTAGGGTATATAGTCAGTCAACACAAGTCTGTGGAAATGCTTAGAAGGTGAGGACTTATACTCATAACCCAAAGGAAGTAAGTAGCCTCAAAACTTAGATCTAAAATGCTTTAGCACATGCTGAAAGCATGACTTAACTCTAAATAGAAAAATGATACATAGAGGTTTACCTCCATAAGAGAGGATAGACACATACTGACTTTTCTAGAGTTACAACCGTCTAGAGTGGCTGCTAGCTAACACCTTATATGCTCTAAAACCATGTAGGTTAGTATTATGTAGATGCAAGATAGCGAGGTTATTACTTAATGAGGAATGAAACTAGAATCCTAAACTCACTATCTAAGAGACTAGATCATGGCTGGCATAAAAAGATGACTTAGACTAATACGAAAATTTACAATCTTTTACATCATTTACACACATTAATTTTAGACTAAACCTTGGGACAACAATGCCTACATGCATGACGAAATATAGTTGTGGGCTAAATCAGTGGGAGGAGGTGTTCTCCATAGTAAGGGATTGCCCTCAAAGTCAAGCATATCCCCCTATCATGCAAGAATGGAGACCCTCACTATTCAAGATTAGTATAATATGGCATGCATGGTTTGATAACATACAACATCTAGTTAAAGGGTTACTAAATCTTTTATTTATCTTGATTGTGAACCTAGGCTTTAAGATGAGGTTACGAGTAATCTTAAACTTTAGTTATGAGTTTTTTAGTGAGGATAGAAAATTTATTTTTATCCTAAAGAGCCTACCACATTCAGGCCACCCATCAAATCATCACTCTTGTAAAAACCTATGAAAAGCATCCATTTTATTGCACAAACTAAACACAACAATCTAACATTTAAATTTCATAAAAGAATAAAAGGTCTTGCGTACAGGACAAAAGAAAGAAATTAGGTAGCTGAGCTCTACCCTTATACAATATGGATTACAATTGAATATTATAATTGCAATGAATGCTATGGGTGTCTTCAATCATTTATTTTTTTTCTTTCCTTCTTTTGGATTGGTTTTCTCCAAGCTTCATAGGGCCTCCTAGGTCTTTGCCTTATAGGCACTGCTCATCCTAAATCCCATTGCACTACTCCTAATTCATATTGTAAAAATTACATGTTTATAAAAAGAAAATCTAACTACACCTACAAAAATAGATGTTACTTTAACAAACATACAAGCCAAGTAATTATATTTCACACATTTGGACTTAGTACCATGCACATGGGTAGCTAAGTCCACCTGTCATAATTAGATTATGCTTAGGGGCATAAGCAACGTGTAAACAAGAACATTTGTATTTACTTATTATAGCGACCCTTTTAGCATAATCTCCTACATAAAACACCATTAGGCTACTAACGACATAACATCCAATTTACCATATAAACAATCCTAACATCTAATCTAAAATACTACATCATAAAATAAAATATAACACCACAACATACATCAACCTAACCTAAAGGCTAGAATTGGCGACTTTGTATTCTAATGTGTGTATTAAGGTTTAGTGTGGTATGTCTTTCTTTAAAAGTATAACTATCTAAAGTCTAGGATGTTTCAGTTAAATAGTAGGAGAGGTTTCACTTCAAATCATTAAAAGGATTAGTTAATTTTAATTTTCATTTATTTTGATTCATTTGATGCATGCTTAACATCAAGTTTTTATAAAGAGAGGATAGAGGTTAGACCCTCCTTCATCCCTATCCTAAGTTATTTTCTAAAGGTATGTTATTATGACTTTGGTTTCTTTAATGAATCATTTTTTACACATTTAATTAAACCTAGTTTGGGTTAGGCCTAAAGAATCTCATCCAAACATGAAAGGCATTTTAGGATTAATAAGATTGAATCACTATCACATGGATAACATTCCACACCCCTTTCCATCATCAATAGCATACACATTTCTTTATTTTTATTATTCATGGCATTTAATATTTATACATGATATATCTATCATCTATATATATATATATATATATATATATATATATATATATATATATATATATATATATATATATATATATATTGGCACATTGTAATGATCATTAATTCATGTATTTGGTAGAAAAGAAAGATTTCATCTCTTAGTTAAGGATATATACACATGTATTAAAGATTTATGTAAGTTCGTGTCATTGTTAAACTAGGGAAGTGAGATTATCTAAGACATCTTTGGGACTACTTAAAGCCTCGTGTTCCTGTGATGTCCAAACTATATACTTGCTAACTTAAATACATGTAAGCATATGCGCAAGCATGGGAATAAAAATCATGCAAAAATTATATAATAGAAAACCATTTATTCATGCAAAGCAAAGTTCTATCGCAAGTTCTCGCACATGCATACACATGAATGAGATTAAGCAAGTACGTGCCATCGTTAATCCAAGGAAGTTAGATTATTTATGCCCCTAAGAAATGTTCTTACATACTTACATGCAATGAGCAATGTTTGTATATATATAGATTATGCTTAGGGGCATATAATGACCTAAACGTACTTACATGCCATTGTTCATGATTCTTGTGCTCTAAATATATGTAAACATACACATGAATCATGAAAATAGAACAATCCTTTCTGAAAATATAAATTTTATTCAATATTTATAGTCCACATTAACTTAGATTTTCATCATTAGCTTATAACTTTGAAAATAATTTGGGAATTATTAGTCATGTAGCCACACCATATAATAATATTTATCCAACTCATGCAACTTATATATAACCATATTCTCTTGATTCTTTTTGAAAAAAAATATGAATATATGACACAAATGGCATGCAAATTTATGATGATTTAGAAGGAATGAATAAACATTGCCACATAATAAATTCAATTACATTAATTCCTAAGGACAATCAAGTCAAATAACTATTTTTTAAGATCAAGCAAAGTATTTCTGAAATTTGATTTTTGTGTTTGAATTATTAAAACCTAAAGAGGAGAAATGACACTTTGTGTTATCCTCATCCCACATTGGTGACTTAGTATATTTAAGGAAAGTAATTGTTGGTTTCATGAATTGATTAGGTTCAATTCATTAAGTAATCAATTTAGTTACTCTTCCCTAAGTTCCTTTGATTTAATTAACTACTTAATCATGAGCCTCCATTGATATGCATTTAAGAAATTAAAATTTGCAATGCACCTAAAGGGATCTAATAAAATTAGGCTCATGCTTAAGAGTTAATTAGATTAATGAAGAAAAAAATCTAAGTTAAGTACTCTTATGGTTTTCCCACACCAATGGGTCAACCATAAATATATTAATGACTTTATGCTATTGAACTCATAAAGGGGAACCCATGAATTATGCTTGAACTATTTGACCCAATCATTAGTTTAATTTAATTTTTATCACATCACTAATTTTTCTAATTAATCCCTTATTTTTACATATGTTAATCAACCCTCCTAAGGAAATGCATTTAGTAAAATAATTTGGAAAGATGTCCTAATTATTTCCCCTCACTATTCTAGCTATTTATGGAGATTAATCATCATAAATTATTTAATTTTCACTATTAAGCAATTTTAATAAATATTAAATTGAGTAATGAGGGTAATTAAGATTAAAAACTCAAAATCTTTAAATTACATGGCCAATAATTCTAAGAAAATTATTAAAGGCAGAGGACATCCCATAGAATCATCTAAGCAAATTTTGGTACAATTACCAAAGTAATTAAGCCTTAATTCAAGTAATTAGCCTAAGCTTCAAACCTTAATTAAGCACTATTCAATAGATAAAAATTAGGATTTTTATTTTTCTTAGATTATCCTTTATCTAACCTTTCTAAAATGTGTTTATTTGTATTTTTGGATTTTTATAATTATTTACTATTTTTTACAGTCCTAGCCATTAAATTACATTTTTAATTCATAATTATTCACTTAAATCATTGGCGCCACGCGGACATTGTGATAGTGCTTTCTACGTGGCACTGCGGTATTGGTTATTTAAATCATCCGATGCGGCAGCAGATGTGATATCATCAAGGTAGTTCGATCTCAAATCGGATGGCCAAGATTAATCACATGATTTTGAAAGGATTAAATAAAAAATTCTAGCACAATTAATCATGACCGTTCATCCTAATCACACGGAACAGACGGTGGATGATTTGTCATCCCCAAAGAACCAAAAAAATGGACACCATCCGCCTTTTGCCTCTGGATCCAAGCTCATCAAAACTCATTTAATAGTGAAATCAACTCCAAAATGATTAGGGAGAGAATCTAAAGGGATCATACAATGAAAATCACATGAAATCACACATCACTTCCAAAAAGACCAACACCAAGGGGGTAAACTACGATTACCAAAATTTTACCTCATCAGAGCTAGAGACCGGTGGTCTGTAAATAGAAGTAGCTTCATCTTGAAGAGGCGAAGCTGTATTGAGAAGGCTGCAAGATATCTCCCCACTGATTGCACTGTCAACCAAATGCTGCCATAAAGATCACCAAAATTAGTCTAGGGATGCCTTTCAGTGATTGAAATGTTCAAGAAATGATTCATTTTGACTCATTGGAGTGAGGTGAAGGTGTGGGGAAAGTTAATTTGGGTTTGGTGGAGATTTTTAAAGCTTGGATGAATGGGGATCTTGGGTTTGCTTGGGGGTTTGTCTCACCAGTAATGGAACACATGAGGAGCATGAAGGAAGGTCTCATAATGTGTAAAATGCTTTAAGGAAAGTGTCCTTAAAGTTTCAATCCTTGGGGAGGCTTGGGGAGGAGTATACACTCCTCCCCAACTAAATTTAAGGATGAGATTAGTTAAGCCTTTAGCTGCCATCCGGCCAGTGCAGGTGGCCAGAGGTGGATGAGGGTGAGAGCTTGAGGGAGTGGAATGGGCTGGAATGGGCTGGAATGGGGTGTACAACTCTCATTAAGAAGACCAATGGATTGTTATGGGTGAACTCACCCTCTCATGGCCAAAGGCTAAGCCCAATAGCCTCCGATTATGTTGGGTCAATGGTCCTCATTTTTGAGAAGAGCCAAAGGTGGCTGCCAAGGAGTAAGGGGTGGAGAGCCAATCTAAATGGGGATTTTGTCCCATTTGGGTGGCTTGGTCCAATGGGTTTTACCTAAACCAGGTTCACCATGGGTTAAATTTTCTTGAGCAAGCCCATGGTGACCTAAGAATGAGTCAAGCCATGTTTGGTTGGGTTTGCCTCAATTTGGCCAATATGGGTCAATTTGGGTTCAATTTGATTAAGTTGATCAATTGGTCAAATTAGGTCAAACCAATGGTTTGGGTGAGTCCAATTGGTCATTTGGAATGCATTAGTGACAATTGGTTTGATTCAATTTGGGTTGTATTTGAATTTGGCTTATATGGTTCAATTTGGGTCAAATGAGTCATGTTGACCAATTTGACCAAATTGGCTAAATTAGCTTGGGCATGGGTTAGGTTTATGTTAAGTTAATCATTTGGGAATGATTTTAGGTGTTGATTTGGATTATGGAGTGGTTTGGTTCAATTTGACCCTTTAGGTCAGATTAGGTACGTAGGCTAATTGGGTTAGGTTGACCAAATTGGGTCCAATTGTAGGTTAAATCATGTTTAATATTGACTTGGTGATTGGTTAATAGCAATGGTTTCAACCAATTGGGTCTAAGATTTGAATTGGTTCAATTTGACCCTTTAGATCAAATTGAGTCAACTTGGGTCAAAGGGTCAAATTGATTTGATTAGGTTCAATTGATTATAGTGGACAGTTCAATAATAGCCTACAATCATCAATGAAGGGATTAGATGGCTTGAATTGATCCAATGGGCTTTAATTGGGGTTTGACTCAATTATCCCTTTTATGTTACTTTGGGTCAAGTGGCTTGGTTAAGTCAACTTGGACCAATTGGGGTTATGGATGGTTGAAATGTGTTCAATGTTGAATTTGAGGTTGATTGGTGGCATTTATTATAATTGATTTGGACTTGATTAGGTTTTGGCTCATTTTAATCCATTAGGTCAAATGGGCTAACTTGGGTTGATAAAATTTCCTTAGTTCAATTTGCTTGATTGCAAGTGTTGGTGGAGTTTTAAATGATTGATTGAATGGTTGGAGTGATTGAGAAAATCAAATTGGATCTAGTTTGCTTGAATGGGTTTGGGTTGGGTTCATAGGATCATGATGGAGTTAACCTAGGTTAAAGTCAAAGTCAATTTGGCTTGGAGCATGGATTAGAAAACAAATTTAAGTGAGATTATTTGAATAGGCTTGAAGTTGGTTGTGCCTCATTTATAGGAGTTTAGATTTAGATGAGGGAATAAGTATGGGTCTTGGTTTAGGCCATAAAATAGGTAGAACTTACTTGCCCTAAAGTGTATATTGGGCTTAGTGTATGCCTCCTAAGTCTCTAAGCTTGGGTTTAGTATTCCCTTAATCACTAAAAGTGTCTTATCACTAAGGGGATCCAAGTGTCTAGATGGTTCCTAACTCCAAGATAAGAAAGATTAATCCTCCCTCTAAAAGTGAGGTCAACAAAAGGACCCCCAATAGGTGTGGTCTAACTAACAAGGCACACCGCAAATATTGGTGTTGATCAAGATGAGCAACACCATCTAGAAAGATCACGAACACTAATGATGGCTATCCATACATATGTGGAATGGTAAATGAAATTATGAACCCTAATGTGATGCAATTCATTTCATGCCAAAGGCATGGTAGAATTAAGTGGATTTGGTTTGATTTGTTGAGAATTGATCTCATGCTAATGACATGAAGAGGGATCTACTGAGGGTTGCACAGGGCTTGGGTGAGGCCCTTGTTAAAGGCAAATGAGATTTGGAGTAGAGTTGAATTAGTTTGATTGATTTATCTTAGTGATTTAACTTTGGTGATTCATATTGATTTTGATTTTATATTAATTTGTTGAATAAGTGTAGACCATATTAGTTTGCGATGGATAGCACTAAGGAGGGGCCATGTGAGCTTCAACCTGCCTTAGATTTACCAACCCAAAGGGGCAGTCTACCTGTCATATAGTATAGATTATCCAACCTAAGGGTTGCCCATCAGTTTGCGATGGTTGTAATAGAAAGAAAGCTCAGGGACTCACATCTTCCAAAGCAGAATCAGTAATGGGGGTGGTTCACTGATGGTTCAACAAGTCAAACCTGACTTAGGGCGACTACTAAGTGAGTGCCTGTAGAGGTCTTATCTCAACTTAGATAGTCAAGGTGGATCATATAGGGCATTTTGCTGACACTATCCAAAAGATAGCATGCCTACTTAGAAAGAGGTGCCTCTCGGGGTCTTATCCTAATCCATAAGTAATATTTTTTTATTTATTTGTTTATTTATTTGCTTATGTAGCATGGACCCTATTGAACCATATTAAGAAGGAGCCACGGGGGCTTTGGCCTACCTTAGATTTACTGGCCTGAGAGATAATCTGTACATCTGTAGTATAGAGCTTCCAATCATAAGGGTGGCTACTAGAACATGGGAACTATCCAATCCGATAGTAAGCTAGGTCATGTCTAGATAGGGTCATGAAGATGCAATACAAAATGAAATTTTTATTGATGAAAAATCATTTGGGACATTGTTCATGCATAATATTTTTTTAGGTAGAGCCCATTAATTGGGAGCACCGGGTGGTCATCTTTATGATTGATGAGTTGATAAGATCTACCCTAATAAGCCTTTTCTATGGCAAAAGGCCTTCCCAGGTAGAGTCAGACTTACCTCCCATCATGCGATGAGCTACAATTTGTCTCTTTAGAACTAAAACAAGCTCTTCAACTCAGAAAGCTATAGGGAGAACCAACTTGTTATGAGCTTAAACCATTTTTTTCTTTGTATAACTCAAGGTTCTGACGTGTTCGAAAGCATATTTCTTCCAAACCATTGAGTTCTTCCAATTGCAGCTTAGCATTTTGCTTGGTACTGATTTTACTACTCACAGTTATCCATAGTGATGGGAGCTAAACCTCTAATGGTAGAATGGCTTTAGACTCATACACTAAAAAGAATGGGGTAGATTATGTTGGAGTCCTATAGTTACTATGGTATACCCATAAAGCTTCAACTAAATGCTCATGCCACTGTGGCTTGTTGCCATCAAGCATCTTCTTGAGTATTTGGATGTGAGTTTTCTTAAAGGCTTTGGCTAAACCATTTTCTCATGGGTAGTAGATAGTAGAATGCCTTCAATTTATGTTATGTCTTTGAGAAAAGTTGTTGATCTTGGTGCTCTTGAAGGAGGTATCATTACCAGATATGACTCGGTGGGACACTCCATATCTATACAAGATATGCTTTTTGAAGAATTAGAGCACATGTTGAGCTTTTACTTTCTTATGCAGAATCACCTTCGCCCACTTGTAGAAGTAATCTGTAGCTGCTAGAATGACCGGTGTCCCTTGGATGAGGGAGGATCGATCAGACCTACTATGTTGGTGCCCCAACATTGAATGGCCATGAAGCTAAAGTTGGGTGTAGAATGTTTAGTGGTTAGTGAGAATCACCCCGTACTTGGCATTAGTGGCGGTGCTTCACTGGATTCCATGATCATCGTTAGCAGTAGTATCCAAGCCTCTTGATTTTAGATTTCATTTTGGGACTGGATTGGTGAGCTCCACATAGTCTTAAGTGGACTTCAATCATGATCTTATGGGCTTCATGTTTGTCCAAATAGCATAACCATGTATGATCGGAAGACCATCAGTATAAGACATCATCCATGAGGGCATAGGAGAGTGCTCTTTGCTTTACTTGATAGGCTTGAGATTTGTCTTGAGGTAGTTTGCCTTTATTCAAGTAATCAATGAATAGTTACCTCTAATCCAACTCATCATCCTTTTTAGCAATGGTAATCTTCCCTTCAACATTATATTTATTGATGAATCCAACAAGAATGACATGCAAGACTTGACTATTGTGAACCTTTATCAATATAGACTCGTCTTCAAGACACGCTAACTCTTTACCAAACTTGGCTAAGGAATCATCTATGGCATTTTCTCCTCAAGGAATTTTATATATAGTGACCTCTAGATTTGATCTAGTAAATCCATGGTGTATTTATGGCAATGATTGGGTTTAGGCTTCAGGACCTTATAGGACCCAACGATCTGGTTGACAACTAAATGTGAATCCCCAAAGATATTGATGCTCTGAAAACCTAGTGAGATGGCTAACACTAGATCGATGATCAGAGCCTCATATTAGGCTTCATTATAGGTTCAAGGCTTCAATAAATGATAAAAAAATGTCATCATACCATGGTCTTGCATGAGGAAGATTATCCCTACCCCTACCTTGCTTGAGAGAGTGGACTTTGGATCTTCTCCTCTTCAAAAAGAAGTCACACCATCAAAGTACATCTCCCAATGGTGGATGTTTGTATCCCCTAAGTTCATGATTTATTCGTCAATGAGATCATCACTGAGCGAGAAATCTGTAGAAAGTGGATGCACTGTTAGGAAGTCCGTGAGTGCTTGTCCATTCACCACATGGAGGGGTATGAACATGATGTCAAACTATGATAAAATCATGGACCATCATGCCAATTGTCTGAATAGCATCGACCATTTAATGAAATACTGTAGTGGTTTGACTCTAAAAATCAAGTTCACTTTATGAAAGAGCATATAGTGTCGTAGCTTCTGGACTGAGAAGATTAAAGTTAGCCAATGCTTCTTAATGGGTAGATAGTTTGCCTCAACAGGTATCAGACAACAGATGAGTTAGTAAATTGCAATCACTTTCCTCTCGTCATTAGCTTGGGACAACAAAGTGTTAATGGAGTCATCTAATACAAAAGTATAGAGTATAAGAAGTTTGTTTGAGATAGGGGTGGCTAAGACTGGCAGCATCATAAGATATTGCTTGATGCTTTCAAATGCATGTTAGAATTTGTCATCCCATTTGAACTTGGCATCTTTCTGGACTAATGCTGAGAATTATTTACAACTACCTAATAGGTTAGATATAAAGCATCTTAGATATGCCAACCTCCCTTAGAATGGTCTGAGTTGGGTTAGAATTTTAGGGGTTGGCATTTCCAATATCACTTTAATCTTCTCTGAGTCAACCACAATTCCATGGTGTCGAACAATGAACCTTAGGAGCTTCCCTAAAGTTACTCAAAATACACACTTTAGAGAGTTCATTTTAAGGTTTTATTATCTTAACCACTCAAAAACTACTCTCAAGTCAAAGAGATTATCTTCCTTTTCTTTTCTTTCGACCACGAGATCATCGATGTAACATTCAACTTGGGGTGAATGAGTTTATCAAAAATTTTATTCCTGGCCCACTGGTATGTAGCACCAATATTTTGGAGGCTGAAAGGCATGACTTTATAACATTAAATTTCAATTGGGCTTCTGACAGCAGTGTTCCTTTTATCTTCAGGTGCCATCTTTATTTGGTTATATCCATATGAACCATCCATGAAAGAGAATACTGCATGAGATGAGGTAATGTCTACCATCAATTCTAGTATCGATAATAGAAATTCATCTTTTGGACATGCCTTATTAAGATCCCTAAAGTCGACGCATATACAAATTTAGTCATTATTCTTCTTAATTGGAACAACACTAGTCATCCAGGTAAGGTACTCTTTCTCCAAGATGAAGCCAACATCAATCTATTTCTTGACTTAAGAGATGACCTATTGTTGGATGTCAAATCATGCATCTAGGAGCTTACTTTATGAGATTAGCGTTAGGTTGTATCAGTAGCTTATGAACCGCTACTTCAGGAGCTAATCCAAGAATTTTTTTATAACTCCACGCAAAGTAGTCCTTAAACTCAGTGAGTAGCCTAACTAAGTTATTGGTTTTAGATTCATTCAATAAGGAACTGATACATGTTGGGTGTGTGTCATCCTCAGTCCCCAAGTTGATTTTTTCAAGATCATCGATGTTTAATTTGATTTCTTCTTCTATTTTTGGGGGTGCATCTTTAACTTGGAGATCATCTAGATCATCTAAAGTTTCTAAACACTTCTCCTCATATGAGTTAATGTGTTTTGAGAAGAATCTATTTGATTCTAAATGATTAGTGAGGACTAGGAAATAGTCATCATCATCCACTAGGCCTACTATACCAAAGCCTAGTCTGAGTTTTGATTGAAAATTCTTGCACTTGTTGTCCCATAACCTCTCAAGATACACTGACCTATGCTTAGACCATGTATGTGGAATTAAACCTTTCTATGTTAAGAACATAAGTGTGTACCAATCAAATGGTAATTCTATTAATTCTTTGAATGATTAATCCTCAAGCTCTATATCAACTTCTTGACTTAAGGATGTTTCCCTTGGGTAAAACCTTTGGGTTTTAGCATTCACATATGTTTTGGGAGCTTTGTTGACTTCCAAACCCTCAACTTTTTATGATGAAATTGGGGTTAGAGCTAAGGCACCTATATGTTGTCCAACAGTTTCACATAAAAGGGATTTGCATACATTCATGCTTTGCTTAGGGACCCAGTCTTCATCACTGTTGGGCTCTAGTGTCACCACTAATGGGATCTATTGATGTGAAAGCTAGCTAGTGTGTTCACTACATAGGACTCATCCTCTGAACTAGATTTTAAGTTTGTATAGATGACAGATGTACTTCTGGATGCTGGGATGAACCTCCTAGTTGGTGGTAAGTATAAGGGTCTTCCACCCCTGGGGATCCCTCTAGACTTGCCTCTTCCTCATCATAGTGGAGGTTGGGCCATCCTCCCCAATTGTTCAAATAGAATGAAACTATGGATGGAATCTAATCTTAGGCTTTATTTCCTCCCTACTGTCTTCTTCTAGCTCCCTTTTCTTTTCTCATTCATTTTCTTTTTCTTTTTCTTTTCTTTCCTTTTCTTTTTTTCTTTATCTTTCTCATTTTGATTAAGTTCATGAGAGAAGACATTTTGTTTCTTAGGGAGGTAATAGGCTGCATCCTCATAAATATTGACCTCACCTACTACAAATGGTTTGAGATCTCCTTTGATGTTATATTTGACTCCATACCTGATGAACTTGATGCACTGATGCAGGGAGAATGGAACCATATTATTCTCATGAATCCAAGGTCATCCTAGCAAAGTATTAAAAGATGTATCATAATCTATTATGTGAAATTTTTTTTTGTCTTCCATTCATCTATCTCCAAAGGCAGCATTATGGAGCCTAAGGTCCTCTCGCCTTGTTCATTGAATCCCTTCAACATCATCTTCTTCAATTGGAGTTTAGAGATGTCAAACCTCAAGTAAGCAAGGGTTCTTAAACTCATAATGTTTATTTATGCACCTGGATCAACTAATACTTTGGATAGCTTGAACTTGCCAACATCCATTATAATGTAGAGGGGGAAGTTATGCTCTATTGTCCCCATTAGTAAGACTTCATCTGAGAATGTGACTCCCATGATTTCCTTTGAAAAATATGCCTCTTCTCCAACTAGATTATTAATGGCCAACTAACCTTAGTATATTTCTAGGTTGAGTAATGCTTTGTTTGATTAGTGACTCCCTTATATCTTTGGATAAAACAAGGGTGTCATATATGCTTAACATAGATGACAACTTTTTAAGTTGTTATAGGATGTTGTAATCAACTTTAGGTTGGTCCTCCATAAGCATATCTAAGGGTGGAGCATTCTATGGAGTGACTATCTACTCACTGGATCCAATAACATGTTTACCCTTTTCTTGAGGTGCTACCCCAGGAGGTAGAACTTTACCACTATGGAGGTTAGCTTCAATGACTTATTGTGATGAGGAGCTTGTGGAAAGTTATACTTTCTCATTAGATATATCTATAGCTTCTCTTAAAGGATCATCAGAGTGGGATGACTCCAAATCTATCTCAAGTGGTGAACCCTAAAGATTTAGAATAGCGCAATCTATTTTTGGACCGAATGAAATTGATCAAAATTATTAGATTATTATTACTTTGACTTGGAGAGTTATATATGGGAATAAAATAACTAAGATCTTCAAAAGTAGATAGGATGTAAGTGGAATTATCATTTTCCATTAATTTCTTCAACTTTGGAATTACATTATAAAAGTCAAGTAAAGTGAGCGATATGAGTGGCTTGGTGCCCTCATCCATAGATACAATAATTCTGTTGATGGTGGAAGAGCTAGTAGATGTGGTAGTTTTAATGGTGGGAAGAAGAATATTGGACTCGGATTGTGATGGTGTTATGGAACTATCCTGTGCATATGATGGCTGCTGCTACTGTTGGGCGTCCACCCTCCTAGAATTGTCCCTCACAACTGGCAGACCTTCGTTAGTGTTGGAGGTCTGAGATGAGTCAAGCACCAGTAGAGGAAGTTTCTTGATTTTAGAAATAATATTTTTAGAGGTATGGGATAGAGAGATATCTTAACCTTTTCTTATCTTAAGAGGATTGGATGTATCCCAAAGATTACTTTAATGGAATTAGAAGCTTATTCTACTAAGTATTCTTTGGGGATCACTATGGCTCTTAACTTGTATCTATGCTCAAGCCAATCCTTGAATATAAAGTAATCCTCTAAAACATGACCTAGCATGCGATGATAGGGGCAGTAGTTAGAATCATCAGTTTAACCCACTTCCTCTAGCTTTCTAAACTCATGTAGCTAGAAATCAAATCAAGCTTCCTGAGAAGGTTCTTGAAATATTTTTGACTACCTCCGTCTTGAATGAGTATGGCTTGTTGAGCTTATCGGCAAGAGTAGGTGGATAGTATCTCTCTGGTGGCGGATACTGGTATCATTGCTGTGTAGACTATTCAGGTGGCCTTTATGGTGGCTGAGGTAGTGGTAGAGGAGGTGGGAATGGAGGTTGCTAAACTATGGGCCTTTCAAACTGGGCTCTCACTAGCTAGCTCCCCTTATCCATTACTACTACTATCCCTAATTTCTTCTCAAACACTTTCTATGGCTTAAGTTTGAGTGATTGGTCTGAGAAAGGTAACTGTTCGGCTTTTTCTTGTAGGTTAGTTGCCTTGCTGATTAGTTTCTTAAATGTCCTTATGGTAAAGCCCAAGAGCATGAAGGTGACTAGGCCATGAATATTCTTAAGAGAAATTTCAATGGTATGTTGCTCTTGCAATTGTGGTTCACATTTTATACTTAGGTTTCATCACCTAAGAATATAATCAACAAGGAACTCATTGGGTTTTTGTTTCTCAACAACAAGGTCCCCTACAGTCACTCTTTGTTGAGCTTCTGTAAATCTCTTATTAAAGAGTTGCTCTAATTCTGTAAAAGACTTCACCAAACTATTGGGTAGTTTGAAGGCTACTCCAAAAAGGCTACTAATAAATTGCCAGAAGAGTAGAGTGTCACTACCACCAGTGTTGCAACAACAGGCCCTAAAATATGTAATATGTTACCTAGGGTTCCCACTGCCATTGAACACCTTAAAAGAAACCTTTTGGATATTGAACTACATAGAATTCCTCTAAGTAGGGTCTACCATTTGGAACTGATAAGCTCCCTTGAGCCTGCGCCAATGCTTTTTTCACTTATTATTCTATCATCTATTTGATTCCTTTCTCATGCATGGAGGTACTATCACCTACCTTCCTATAGGCTACCAATATCCTCATCCATCGGAGTAGTGCTTTTGAAGATATGGATATGCACTAACTTAGGTCTATTGGCCTCCATAGAACGGGTTAGGAGACAAGCACTTGATTTTACAATGCTAAGACCACTGCCATCAACTCCTCTACTCTCCCCTCCATCTTATCAATCAGATCATCCTTAAGCTTGATTTGTTAGAGAAGGAATTGAGTTGAGTTTGATGCCTCACCTCCTTAACTACAACGCCCTGAGCTTCCTAGTTGGGTTATTCCCTATGCAAGGATGATCAAGTATTGACCTTATAGACTTCAACAGTATCATTCAAATGATCATCCTCATTGGCATTAAAGTCTATCATACCCTCCTCTTGATCAGAATGGTCATCTCTAACTATCTGCCTCACCACAGCATGATAGTCCTCTGATGATCGGTCATCCACTCTACCCGAAACTACTGCGATATATGTTGGGTGGTGACTCACTACTGAACTGTGTCTTGACATGTTCTGAATTGGGGGAGTGCTATTTTTGACTAGCTTGATAATCATGGGAGCTAACTTGGTATTTCCTCCTTCCTCCTCCTCTGACTGTGGTGGTGGAGCGATTACGATGCTCTGGGCCTCCACTCCTTCTTCTCTATCATTGGGGTGGAGAGTCGAATGGGATAGCTCAGCCTCACCTCAATTGGTGGAGTAAATGGAGTGTGGTCCATGGGATGTGATCTTAGCACCAAGGGGGATTTATTTCCTCCAAATGTTGATTTATGGTATTTGGTGGGCACTTCAAATTATGGGACATGAACAGGTGATGGTGGTTAGTGAGTGGAGCGGTGTTATGCCACTCCACTGAAGGTCTCCTCATATGGCTGAAACCAATGAGAACTATCTGTCAGAATGATCGGCTCTATCAACTCATCGATCGAGATGGTCAATCAATGCTGAGGCCACCAACTATTTGGTCAACCTCCTCCTATCTCTCTTGCCCACTTGGGTAGCAATCATAGCCCTTGTGGCCTTCTCTCTTTAAATCTAATCCCTTACACTCCTGGGGATTACTTACCTCAAATCATGTATAATAGCAAACTCAAAACATCTATGGACTCTCCCTACTCTCCTGAGCATGGACCTTAGACCAACATAGGGCTTCCACCTCTCTCTATTAGGTGTCTTATACTCTACAGGTCCAGGGGGTGATGTTGTTATCTTCATCACATCTTCCTCTCCATCTACAATTGAGAGAGGGCGAAACCTACTACCACCAAGAAGGGGAGAGGTCTCATGGATGGACCCCCTCTTTACCTACATGGGAAGAATCCTCTATCTCCTTTTCCATGCTCATAGTACCTCTTGATCTTCTTATTCTTATTATGATGCTGGTCTTAGTAAAGGGTTCATGACGGGAGCTAGTACCAACCTTGAAGGTAGGGGAACAATTTCAGATGCTAAAATTGACTTTTCCTTAAGAACTTGGGCTTCGATAGAAGCGATACTAGTCCTAGCAGAGATTGTGGTAGGTACAAATGGTACTTATGGTGTGGGAACCTCTAAGGCTTTCCTATTCAGGGATGGGAACTCAGTGTTCGAATGGAGATCAAACTGATGAAGTTTCTGTCACCCACCTCATCCTCCATGCCGAGGCGGACCATCACATGAGACTTTGAAGTGCTCCAACCCTAGACCAAACTTGATGATTGAGGATGAGGTGAGTATGGTATGATCCATGGACAAATCCACACCCAAAGAAAATGAGAAAATGAGCTTCCTAGAAGACATGGTGATTGGCTGCTTGTAAGGAATGGAAATGGGGCTTTATTTTTTGCTATTGGAAAAGAAGGGTGTAAATTAGACTTTAAATTGATTGTTGTTCTTTTATCTTTACTTTAGATTGAAACCATCATTTAATAAATTTGGTTATGCTAGATGCAGTTCATATGTATGTTGGAGAGATTTGTAATTTTGAAGAGGAATGTTTTATTTTTCTTGAACTTCACAAAAAGAAGAAAGTAAATTAACTGAATCTTGAAGATGATAGATGAACCTCACTTTACCAAGCTAGTGGTAAGAGGTTCTTGATCTTATTTAATTTATTTTAGATGATTTCTTTGATTAAAATTTTTATTTTACCTATTGGTGGCCCAATAGAGGTTTTAAGACCTACTTGAGTGAGGTCCTAAAACTTAAAGGATGTTGGTCACCCTTGCTTAAGGATGAAATAGGCAAGGTGCCCAATGGAAAGATTGATAGTCTTGGACTCTCATAAATGAGACATAAGTCCACTATCGATATTTTGAGATAATGATTGACTACTAACAATGGAGGGAGGACCAATTCCCAGCGGAGTTACCAAAAAAATCTGCAGTATTTTAATTTAGAGCCATAGGCACACCACATAAATCTTAGCGGGTTCATATTGAAGTGATCAGGTATGAAATTAAGGTATGATGTACCATCTCAAAAGATAGAAATATCACCCTACAATGAACCTAATCACCTAATATGGACTCCCAAGGCAGATGGGTCTACGCATATACCAAAGAATTTTCTTATACTTTACATGGAGAAGTAAAGCAGGATTTATTTTATGTCAGGTTCTTTAGTTCCATAGTTTACTTCTTAAGAAATTGAAATTTTTTAAGAACACTCTCAATTAAAGTAGTTAATAAGTATCTCTAAAGATTTCAAAGTTAGACTATCAAAAAATTAGGTATTCAAGAAAATTAAATGGGAGAGTTCAAATAAGAAGACTTAGTTGCAGATTCCAAAGGAGGATAAGTAGGGAGCACCCATGATACTAGAAAACTTAGTGAGTGCTCCAATCTACCCTATAGTAAGTATTTACATATTTGAAAGAGAAAATTTACTTTTTATTTAAGTTGGAATCTTATTAGAATGTTACGACTTATAATCCATCAACACAAGATTATGGAAATGCTTATGAGGTGAGGACTTATACTCGTAGCCCAAAGAAAGTAAGTAGCCTCAAAACCTAGATCTAAAATGGTTTAGGACATGCAAATAAGATGACTTAAGTCTAAATGGAAAAAAGGGACATAATGGTTTACCTCCATAAGAGAGGATAGACCCATCCCGGCTCCTTTGGACTTACAATCCCCTAGAGTGGCCGCCAGCAAACACCTCCTATACTTTAAAACCATATAAAGTAGTCTTATGTAAATGCAAGATAGCTAGACTATTATTTAATGAGGAAGGAAGCTAGAATCCTAAATTCACTCTCTAAGAGACTAAATCATGACTGACATGAAAACATGACTTAAACTAATACAAAAATTTATAATATTTTACATCATTTTAACATATTTATTTTGGAGTAAGGATTGAGACAATTTTTTCTACATGGATGATGAAATAGAGTTGTTGGCTAAATTAATGAGATGAGGTGTTCTCTACTACAAGGGATCGCCCTCAAAGGTCAAGCATATCCCTTATCTTGTAATAATGGAGACCCTCCCTATTCAAGATTGGTACAATCTGACATGCATGGTGTGATAACATACAACATCCAGCTAAGGGGTTACTAAATATTTTATTTATCTTGATTATGAACTTAAGCTTTAAGATGAGGTTGCGAGTTATCTTAAAATTTAATTATGAGTTATTTAGAGAGTATAAAAAAATTTAATTTTATCCTAAAGAGCCTACTACTTCTAGGCCATACATCAAATCATCACTCTTTAAGAAAACTATGAAAAGCATGTCATTTTTATTGCACAAACTAAACATAATAATTAAATATTTAAATTTCTTAAAAGAATAAAAGTCCGGTATGGCTGGGTATTGATGTACACCAAGAAAAAGAAAAAATTGGGTAGCAAACTCTACCCTTATACAACCCATATTACAATTGAATATTATAATTACAATAAATGCAATGGGGGTCTTCAATCTATTACTTTTCCTTTCCTTCTTTTGGATTGCTTTATTCTTGGCTTCACAGGGCCTCCCAAGTTTTTGCCTTATAGCCACTACTTATCCTAGACCCCATAGCACTAATTCTAATTCCTATTACAAAAATTACATATTTATGAAAAATAAAATCTAACTACACTCACAAAGCAGATGTTACTTTAACAAACATACAAGCCAAGCAATTATATTTCACACATTTGAACTTAGTACAGTGCAGATGGATAGCCAAGTCCACCTATCCTAATTAGATTATGCTTAGGGGCATAAGCAACTTACAAATAAGAATATTTATGTTTACTTATTATTACAGCGACCCTTTTTTATTTATTTACAGCGACCCTTTTAACGTAATCCCCTACAAAAAATATCATTAGGCTAATAACGACCTAACATCCAGTTTACACACAAATAATCCTAACTTCTAGTCTAAAATATTACATCATAAAATAAAACATGATATCACAACATACATCGGCCTAACCTAAAGGCTAGAATTGGCGACTTAGTATTCTACCATGTGTATTAAGGTTTAGTGTAGTGTGTCTTAGCTGGGCTTTATAAGTATAACTATCTAAATTGTAGGATGTTTCAGCTAAATATTAGGGGAGGTTTCACTTCAAATCACTAAGAGGATTAATTCAGTTTAATTTACATTTATTTTGTTTCATTTGATGCCTACTTAGCATCTAGTTATTATAAAGAGACGAAAGAGGTTTGACCCTCCTTCATCCCTATCCTAAGTTATTTTCTAAAGGTATGTTATTATGACTTTGGTTTCCTTAATAAATCATTTATTAAACATTTTCTTAAACCTAAGTTTAGGTTAGTGTGGTATTTTAATTTGGATGTTAGGTGTGTGTGGACAACATGTATATCTTGGGGGGGGGGATAAGCGATTGGGTACAACATTGAGGTTTGATGTACTATATCGAAAGATGAGACACCACCCTACAATGGACCTAATCACCAAATAAGGACTCCTAAGACATGGTGGGTCTTCATATGTACCAAAGATTCTTCGCCAACTTTACATAGAAAAGTAAAGTAGGATTTATTTTATGTCGAGTTCTTTAGTTCCTTATGGAGGAAGGCTACAATGTTAATTACATCATAGGAAATGATATTTTTTATAAATACTCTTGATAATGTAATCAATTATTGTCTCTAAATATTTCAAGGTTAAGACTATCGATGGATTAGTTATTTTGGGAAAAGTCAAATGGGTTTGTTTAATTGGAAGACGTATTTTAGAATCCAAAGGTAAATAAATAGGAAGTGCTCATGATACTAGGAAGCCTAGCGAGCACTCCAACCTATCCCACAATGAGGCTTTATATGTTTGAAAGTGAGAGGATTTATTTTGTTTAAGTTGAAATTTTATTAGATTGTTAGAGCTTATAATCCATCGACACAAGATTGTGGAAATGCCTAAGAGGCGAGGATTTATGCTCGTTGTCTAAAGTAAACAAGAAATCTCAGATCCTAAATCTAAGGAGCTTTAGCACAAGCTAATGGTACGACCTAAATCTAAGTGGAAAGGGACATGATGGTTTACTTCCACAAGAGAGAATAAACCTGTCTCACTCTTCTGGACTTACAACTACCTGGAGTGGCCGCTAACTAACACCTCCTATGATTCAAAACCATGTAGGTCGGTCTTATGTAATTGCAAGATGGTTTAAGCCATTATTTAATTTTGAAAGAGAGAGACTAGAGTCCTAAACTCACTCCCTAAGAGACTCAATCATGGCTAGCATGAGTATAAGACTTAGTCTAAAAATGAAACCTTTTACTATTTTCTTATGTAATTTTAACACAATATTTTGGACAAAGACTTTAAGAAATTTTTTGATTAAATGCATTATGAAATTTGATTATTAGCCTAATCAAAAGAGAAAGAGAGTGAAGCTCCATCATAAAGGGTTTCTCTCATAGGTCAAGAGGTCCCTAAAGTGCTGAAATGAAGGCCCTCATTTTTGCATGAGTGGTATAATATGATATGCATGATGCGATACATATAACATACAACTAAGGGGTTGTTAAATCTTTTAATTATCTAGATTACAACTTATGATTTAAAATGAGGTTTAAAGTTGTTTAAAATTTAGTTACTAGTTGTTAATTGGGTAGAAAATTTTATTCTAAAAGCCTACTACATCCACGCCACATATTCAAACATCAGTCATTAAGAAACTTTGAAAATTATGCTATTCTTTTGTGAAATATAAACAAAACAACAATCATTTTATAGACTACCATGAAAGAATAAGAGGAAAGTGTAGCCAGGTACCGCCAGACACCTTGAAAAGGAGAAAAAAATCATAGTCGAGCTCTACCCTTATGCAACCTGGTATTACAAAATATATTACAATTTAGAATTGAATACATGCTATGGGGGTCTTCACTCTTCCTTTCTTCTTCCTCTTTCTTTTCTTTGATTTGATTTTCTCCAAGGCATCATAGGGCACTCCAGGACTAAGCTTTCTAGCCACTACTCATCCTAATCCCCATAGCACTGATTCTAATTCCTATTACAAATTATATTTTTATAGAAAAGTAAATCTAACTACACCTACAAAATAGATGTGAGCTAAACATACATACAAACTCAAGTAGTTATATTTCATAATTTGGACTTAAAACCCTACACATGGGTAACCAAGCCCAGCTGTCTTAACATAGATTATGCTTAGGGGTGTAAGCAACCTACAAATATAACATTTATATTTATTTTGAGCCTCCCCATAAGCATAATCCCCTACAAAAAATAATATTAGGCTACGAACAACCTAACATCCAGTCTACGATCCACATTCCTAAAATTCAGTCTAAAATATTACATTATAAAATAAAATACATCATCATTAAATACACTATTCTAACCTAAAGTTAGAAGTAATGACTTAACATTCTAATGTGTGTGCTCAGGCTTCATATGGTATGTCTTAGCTAGGCTTTTGAATTATAATTTTCTAAGTTTTGAAATTATTTAAATTAACATGAGGGATGGTTTTATTTTAAGTTGTTTAAGGGTTTATAAATTTTAATTTGCATTTTATCTTATCTCATTTGATTTACACTTAGCATATAAGTGTTGTAAAGAGAAGAAAATGGCTTAACCTCCTTCATCCCTACCATAAGTTATTTTTAAAAGAGCTTTTTTATGGATTTGTTTCTTTTATTGAATAATTTATAAAATGTTTTATTAATCCTAAGTTTTGGTTACCCTTAAAGAATCCTATTCAACATGAAAGACATCTTAAGATTAATGTGATTGAATTACCATCACATAGAATATGTTAAATCAATCCTTTTCATCACCCATAACATGCAATGTATTTTTGGCACACTTAAATGATTATGAATGCATATGTCTTTGGTATAAGAGTGGACTTTCATTATCAAATCAAATACACATACACATACACATGCATAAGAGACATAAACAAGTATGTGTCATTGTTTAAACCAGGGAAGTGAGATAATCAAATGACCTCCTTGGGGCTACTTAAACCCATCGTATTCCCGGGATGTTTAGACTATATAATTATTATCTTAAATACATATGAATGTATATATAACTATAAGAATAAAAATCATGCAAAAGATTATATTTTGGTTGAATTATTTTTACATGTTAAGTAAAGCTCTACCCAAATTCTAATACTAATATACATAGAAATAAAATTAAATAAGTATGTGCCTTTGTTAACCAGGGAAGTGAGATAATCAAATGACCTCCTTGGGGCTACTTAAAGCCTCGTATACCTGGGATGTTCAGACTTTATACTTATTATCATTCAAATATATGTAAATCCATACATGAACATAGGAAAGAAAACACTACCTTCACATGCTTAACTATAAACATATGCAAATCCTATATATATTCATAATTACTATCACTCCAAATGTTGTTACCAATTTATAACTTTTGAAAAATAATTTTGAATTTATTAGTGATAATAACC
Organism: Cymbidium sinense; assembly: GCA_021442155.1. Classification (NCBI taxonomy): domain Eukaryota; kingdom Viridiplantae; phylum Streptophyta; class Magnoliopsida; order Asparagales; family Orchidaceae; genus Cymbidium; species Cymbidium sinense. The sequence goes on from CM038215.1 coordinate 79,586,026, forward strand.
ACACATATAATAAGATTAAGTTATCACATGCAATTTTTCATAAGTAAATTTCATTTTAATTTTAAAAATATGAATTCCTGATGTCACATAACATATAATATTTATGGTGATTGAAAAGGTATAGCCAAACATTTCCACATAATTCATTCAATTACACTAATTCATTAGGACAAAAATATTAAATAAAAATACTTAAGGAAAACCAAAGCTTCTTATTAATCTTGATTTTGGATCTTAATTGAACTTAAAGAGGATAGATTATTTGATGTTTTTCATCCCATTCTCATCTTGGTGATTTTAATTGGTTTAAGGAAAGATAATTAAGTGATTTTTATAATCTAATTAAGTTGAAACATTAAACAATCCATTTAATTACCCTTTTCTATGCTTCTTTAATTTAATTAACCATTTAATCATGAGCCACAAATGATATGCATATGAGAAAAACAAAATTGCAATGCTCCTAAAGGACCTAATGCAATTGGCTCATTATTAGAGATTAATTAGATTAAAGAATCTAATTAATTACTTTTATGATTTTTCCACACTTATGGGCTAATCATAATTTCCTTAAGGGTCTTTATGTTATTGAACATATAAAGAAGAACCCTTAATTTTAAATTAGATTATCTCATGTGATTATCAATTTAATTTGATTTCAATTCATTTTAAATTGATTAATTAATCTCTTAATTAAACCTCTCATTAATTAACTCTCTTTAATGAAATGAATTTAGAAAAGTAATTAAGAAAGAGGTCCTAATCACTCTCCCTCATCATCTCACTATTAATCAGTGTTTAATGAAGGTAAATTAATTATTTTTTACAATTTAGATTTTTAAATAATCATTAAATTGTTTAAGAGGGTAATTAAGACTTGAATTTCAAATTTCCCTAATTACATAGCCAATAAATCCTAAGAAAAATATGGGAGGTAGAGGACATCTTAAGGAATCAACATGCCAAATTTGAGATTAATTTCCCAAGTAATTATTACTTAATTAAGCTAATTAAAAAAATATTCAAACCCTAATTGAGCCTTAATCACTGTTCAAAACCAAATAAAATTATTTTTATTAAATTCTCCTCTGTTTAACATTTTCAAAATGTATTTATTTATAGTTTTTTAGATTTTTCTATAATTAATTATAATTTTGGGAAGTTTCAGTGCAATTAATGATATTTTAAACTTTAATTAATCCCTAATCCCATCGGTGCCTCGCGAGAGGCTGACGTGGTAGCGTTTTTCATGTGGGGCTGTCAGATTGGCCACTTAAATGATCTTACATGGCGGTAGACTCACTTTCGTCCCTACCATCTGATCTAAGATTGGATGGTGGGGATTAATCCTGCAATTCCTATAGATTATACGAATAAATCTAATTAGATTCATCATGATTGTTCATTCCAATCACATGGAATGGTTGGTTGGTGATCCATCATCCCTCGAGCGACAGAAGATGGACACCTTCCACCCTCCTTCACTCAATCCAAGCTCATCAGAGCTCATGAGGCATTGGGATCGACTCCAAAGGCTTCAAGAGGGAAATCAAAAGGTATCCTACGGTGCGATTCACACAAAATCATAATTTCCTTCATAAAGGTCTGACAAAAATTGGATTTTTTATGCCTTGCTGGAATTTACCTCACTGGAGCTCAAGATCATTAGTTTATTGACCAAAGTATCTTCATCTTGAAGAGATGAAGCCCATGTTGAGAAGCTCGCACCTTACCTCCTCGTTGGTGGCTCTATGGACCAAACACAAAAATCCTCACCGAGTTAGTCTAGGATGAGTCTTTATGCTCATAATCGAGAATCAATTCATTCTTGATCACTAGATATAAGGGAAGGTGTGGGTGAATTTAATTGAAAATTATGGGGTTGAGTGATGTTAGACGAAGATAGGCTCTGTCATATTTCAGGTTTGGTGTTGTCAGCGATGGGGAGGCTCAGGGAACTTGGGGAAAGCTCGGGGGAGTTCATTTTTACTCTCTCAAGCTATAGAATTCTTTGATGTCTGTGAGAATGAGATGGGGAAGAGTATATTCTTGTCCCCCTCAAATCTGATGGCTCAGATTGGCTCTGTCTTGGACAAATGTCCGACTAGCACAGGCAGTCGAGGACGTCAGAGAAATGCGGATGTGACTTAGTTTGAGTGGGTGAGTGAAGCGAGGAAGGTTGCCATGGCTGAGGTGGAGTGTCCTTGGTTACCTAGGTGTGTTAATGGGAAGAGGTGGGTTAGCTCACCTCTTGGATCAGGTTAGTCATAGGGTCAAAGGTCCAAACAAAGCTAAGGGTTGTTGTCAAGTGCAAAGAAGGGGGTTTGACCACCGAAAAATAGATTTTATCTTATCTCAAGTGCTTTACCAAGTAGGTAATGGGTTAGTTCTAGTTTGGTTTGGGTTTGGTTTGATTTGGGCTGACCCATGGTAACCCAAGGATGGGTCATGCCAAATTTGAGTTGGTTTGAAGTTGGTTTGGTTTGGTTTGGCTCAATTTGACCCATGTAGGTCAAATTGGGCTAGCTTGGGTTAAGTTAAAAATTTGGTCAAATTGGGTCAAACTATAGATTGTGACAAGTTCAAATGATTATTTGGGATGTTTTGATTCAATTGGTTTGATTTAATTTGGATTAGATTTGGATTTGACTCATACGGGTTCATATGGGTCAAATGGGTTAAGTTAACCAATTTGGTCAAATTGGCCCAATTGGCTTGGTTTAAGTGTTTGTTTAGGTTCAATTGATCATTTAAAGATTATTGTAGATTTTGGTTTCAATCAATTTTAATTTTGGAATGACTTAGACCAATTTGACCCTTTAGGTTAATTTGGGCTAAATGGGTCAATTGGGTTGACTTGGCCAAATTGGATTCAATTAAGGATTTGATCATGTTCAATAATCAATTTAGGATGGATTTGAATCATTGGTTGTAATCAATTTGATATAGGATTTTATTTGGCCCAATTTGGCCTTTTAGATCAAATTGGGTCAAGTTGGGTCAAGAGGCCAATTAGACTTGGTTTGCCTCATTTGATGGTCAAGTCATATTCAAGGATCAATTTATGATTGGTAGGTATCATTAGTTTCAATTGATTTGAATTGGGATGGGATTTGGTTTAATTTGGTTCATGTAGGTTAATAGGGTTAACTTGGGTCAACTGATTGAATTGAGTTGTTTAACCCAATTTATTGAAATTAATCAATTAAGGATGATCATTAATCAATATGGAAGGTTCTAAATGGCTTGGTTCAATCAAATTTGGGTTGGTTAGAGTCTAGCTCAAATGGCTCATTTAGGTCACTTTGGGTCAAGTGAACCTAATTGGTCAATTGAGTTGGTTTAAAGTTGAATTAGGTTGAATTGAGTTTGATAATTGATTTAGGATTGATTGATGGTTTTGATTGCAATTGATTTAGGTTTAATCAGATTTTAGCTCATTTGGACATTTTAGGTTCAAATGGGCTAGCTTGGGGTAATTGAATTGATTTTGTTGTATTAGTTTGATTGTATCTTTTGGAAGAGTTTGGAATGAAGATCTAAAAGGTTTGAGTGCTTTTGTGAAAATTGATTGAGTTTGATTTGATTGAAGGAATTTTGGTTGAGTCCATAGGATTGGATTAGGTTATGGTGGGTTTGAGTTTAGATCATTTTGGCTTGGAGCTTGGATGTGAAATAGAATTCAATTGGGATTGGTTGGAATCGATTTGAAGTTGGGTCTAGACTTAGGGTTACACATGGGGTTTCGTTTAGGCCATAGGATGGGTAGGTTCCTTTAGGCTTAAGGCATATCCTAAGGCAACTCGTCCTAAGCCTCTAGGTTTTGGTTAAGTGTTCACCTAACCATTAGAAGTATCCTATGACTAAGGAAGTCTTAGTGTCTAGGAGAGTCCTAAGCCTAAGTTGGGAAGATTGAATTTTCACTCAAAAAGTGTGGTCAATAGTTAGTCTTAAAGAATCTTATCCAAACATGAAAGGTATCTTATGATTAATAAGATTGAATCACTATCACACGGATAACATTCCACCACTCCTTTTCATCATCAATATCATACACATTTCAGTATTTTTATTATTCATAGTATTTATTTGATTTAATACACATATCTATACATGCAATATATATATATTTGCATTTTTTTTGGCACACTTGAGTGATCGTTAATGTATATATTTTGGTAGGAAAGAAAGATTTCATCCCTTACTTAAGCATATATACACATGTATTAAGATTTAAGAATCTTATCCAAACATGGAAGGCATCTTAGGATTAATAAGATTGAATCACTATCACATGGATAACATTTCACCACTCCTTTTCATCAACAATATCATACACATTTCAGTATTTTTATTATTCATTGTTTTTATTTGATTTAATACACATATCTATACAATATATATATATATATATATATATATATATATATACATTTTTTTACTTGAGGGATCGCTATTGCATATATTTTGGTAGGAAAGAAAGATTTCATCCCTTACTTAAGCATATATACACATGTATTAAAGATTTAAGCAAGTAAGAGCCATTATTAAACCAGGGAAGTGAGATTATCTAAGACCTCCATGGGGCTACTTAAAGCCTCGTGTCTCTAAGATGTCCAAGCTATATACTTGCTAACTTATATACATGTAAACATGTTTGCAAGCATGGGAATGAAATTCATGCAAAAATAATATAATTGACAATCCTTTATTCATGTTAAGCAAAGTCCTATCCCAAATTCTGGCACATTAATACACATGAATGAAACTAAGCAAGTATGTGCCATTATTAATCCAGGGAAGTGAGATTATCTAAGACCTCCTTAAGGATACTTAATACCCCGTGTTTCTAGGATGTCTAAACTATATACTTGTTAACTCCAAACATATGTAAGCGTACACATGAATCATCAAAATAGAATAGGCCTTTACTATGATTAAACTATAAGTAAATATAAATTTTATTAAATATTCATAATCCACATTAACTTTGATTTTCATCATTAGCTTATAACTTTGAAAATAATTAGGGATTTATTAGTGATAGTAGCCACACCATATAATAATATTTATCTAACACATGCAACTTAGATATAATTATATTCTTTTGATTCTTTTTTAAAAAAAAACATCTATATATGACACAAATGGCATGCAAATTTATGATGACTGAGAAGGAATGACTAAACATTACCACATAATTCATTCAATTACATTAATTCCTAAGGATAATCAAGTCAAATAAATATTCTTTAAGATCAACCAAAGTTTTTATTAAATTTGATTTTTATGTTTGAATTATTAAAAGCTTAAAGAGGATAAATGACATTTTGTATTTGCCTCATCCCACATTGGTGACTTAGTATATTTAATGAAAGTAATTAAGTGAGTTTTATGAATTGATTAGGTTCAAATCATTAAGTAATCAATTTAATTACTCTTCGCTAAGGTTCTTCGATTTAATTAACTGCTTAATCATGAGCCTCCAATGATATGCTTTTAGGAAATTAAAATTTGCAATACACCTAAAGGGATCTAATGCAATTAGGCTCATGATTAAGAGTTAATTATATTAAAGAAAGAAAGAATCTATGTTATGACTCTTATGATTTTCCCACACCAATTGGTCAACCATAAATTTTTTAATGATTTTATGTTACTGAACACATAAAGAGGAACCCATGAATTATGCTTGAATTATCTAAACCAATCATTAATTTAATTTGATTTTTATCTCATCACTAATTTTCCTAATTAATCCCTTATTATTACATGTGTTAATTAACCCTCCTAAAGAAATCTATTTAGAAAAATAATTAAGAAAGAGGTCATAATTATTTTCCCTCACTATTCCCACTATTTATGGTGATAAATGAACATAAATTATTAAATTTTCACTATTTAGCAATTTTAAAAAATATTAAATTGATTAATAGGGTAATTACGATTAAAATCTCAAATTCTTTAAATTACATGGACAATAATTTTAAGAATTAATGAGAGGCAGATGACATCCCATATAATCATCTAACCAAATTTTGCATCAATTAGCCAAGTAATTAAGCCATAATTCAGATAATTAGCCTACATTTCAAACCTTAATTAAGCACTATTCACTAAACAAAATTAAAGATTTTAATTTTGTTAGATTCTCCTCTATCTAACCTTTTCAGGATGGGTTTATTTATATTTTTAGATTTTTCTACAATTAGTTATAATTTTTGAAGTTTTGGCCATTAAATTGCATTTTTAATTCCTAATTAATCACTTAAATCATCGGTGCTGCATAGACGTAGATGTGATAGTGTTTTCCACATGGAACCATGGTATTGGTTATTTAAATCATCCAACGTGGCAGCTGGCTCAGCGGTAGCTGATGCAAAATTTTTTGATCTCAAATCGGATGGTCTAGAATAATCATGTGATTTTGAAATGATTAAATCAAAAATTGTAGCGCAATTAATCACTACCGTCCATCCTAATCATGCAGAACGGATGATCAATGATTCATCATCCCTCGAGGACCAAAAGATGAACACTGTCCACCTTTTGTCGCTCGATTTGATCTCGACGGAGCTCATTCAATATAGAAATTAACTCTAAAATGATCAGGGAGAGAATCTAAAAGGATCATACAGTGGAAATCGCATGAAATCATACTTCACTTCAAAAAAGACTAACACCTAAGGGGAAAACTATGGTTGCTAGATTTTTACCTCGTAAGAGCTAGAGATAGGTGGTTCATCAATAGAGGTAGCTTCATCTTGAAGAGATGAAGCCCTATTGAGAAGACCGCGAGCTACCTCCCCACCAATTGCTCTGTCAGCCAAACGCCACTATAAAGCTCATCAGAATTAATCTAGGGATGCCTTCCAATGATCAAATTATTTGAGAAATGATTTGTTTTGATTTTTTAGAGTGAAGTAAAGATGTGGGAAGAGTTAATTTAGGTTTGGTAGAGATTTTCAAAGCTTGGACCGACGAGGCTCTTCAGTTTTCTTGGGGGTTTGTCTCCCTGGTGATAGCGAGGAGCATAGAGGAAGGTCTCAGAATGTGTGGAATGCTTTGAGGAAGGTGTCTTTGAAGTTTGAATCCTTGGAGAGGAGTATACCATCTTCCCCAGCTAAACCAAAGGCTGAGATTGGTTAAGTCTTTAGCAGCCATCCGACAAGGGTAGGTGGCCAGAGGTGGTTGTGGGTGAAAGCTTGGGGAAGTGGAATGGGCTGGCATGGGGTGTACATCCCTCCTTAAGTGGACCAATGGATTGCCATGGGTGAACTCACCCTCTCATGGTCAAAGGCTAAGCCCAACAACCTTAAGTTATGTTAGGTCAGTGGTCCTCTTGTCCAAGAAAAGCCAAAGGTGGCTACCAAAGGGTCAGGGGGTAGAGAACCCATCCAAATGGAGATATTGTCCCATTTGGGTGGCTTGGTTCAATGGGTTTGACCCAAGCCAGGTTCACCATGGGTTGGGTTTACTTAGGCAGGCCCATGGTGACCCAAGAATGAGTCATGCCAAGTTTTGTTGGGTTTAAACTTAGTTCGATTAGGTTTGGCTCAATTTGACCCGTATGGGTTAATTTGGGTTCAATTGGGTTAACTTTATCAATTGGTCAAATTAGGTCAAACTAATTATTTAGGTGAGTTTAGTTTGTCATTTGGAATGCATTAGTGCAATTGGTTTGATTCAATTTGGGTTGGATTTGAATTTGGCTCATATGGATCAATTTGGGTCAAATGAGTCATGTTGACCAGTTTGACCAAATTGGCCAAATTGGCTTGGGCATGGGTTAGTTTTATGTTCAATTAATCATTTGGGAATGATTTTAGGTGTTGGTTTGAATTGATTTGGATTATGGAGTGGTTTGGTTCAATTTGACCCTTTAGGTCAAATTAGATTGGGTTGACCAAATTGGGTCCAATTGCAAGTTGGCTCATGTTTAATATTGAATTGGTGATTGGTTAGAAGCAATGGTTTCAACACATTAGGTCTAAGATTTGATTTGGTTCAATTTGACCCTTTAGGTTAAATTTGGTCAACTTGGGTCAAAGGGTCAAATTGATTTGATTAGTTCAAATGATTGTAATGGACTATTCAATGATAGCCTACAATCATAAATAAAGGGATTGGATGGTTGATTTCATCCAATGGGGTTCAATTGGGGTTTTGCTTAATTATCCCTTTTAGGTTACTTTGGATCAAGTGGCTTGGTTAAGTCAACTTGGACCAATTAGAGTTATGAATGGTTGGAATATGTTCAATGATGAATTTGAGGTTGATTTGTGGCATTGATTACAATTGATTTGGGCTTGATTAGGTTTTGATTGATTTGAATACTTTAGATCAAATGGGTTAACTTGGGTTGATAAAATTCTCTTGGTTCAATTGGCTTGATTTCAAGTGTTGGAGGGGTTTGAAATGATCAATTGAATGGCTGGAGTGATTGAGAAAATTGAATTGGATTTAGTTTGCTTGAATGGGTTTGGGTTGGTTTCATAGGATTATGGTGGAGTTAACTTAAATTAAGGTCTAAGTCATTTTGTCTTAGAGCTTGGATTAGAAAATAAATTCAAGTGAGGTTAATTGAATAGGCTTGAGGTTGGTTGCACCTCATTTATAAGAGTTTAGGTTTGGATGAGTGAATAAGCAGGGTATTGGTTTAGGCCATAAAATATGTATAACCTATTTGTCTTAAGGCATATCCTAGGCTTAGGGGATGCCTCATAACTCTCTAAGCTTGGGTTTAGTATTCTCTTAGTCACTAGAAGTGCCTTATCACTAAGGGGATCCAAGTGCCTAGAAGGTTCCTAAGTCTAAGATGAGAAAGGTTAATCCTCCCTCAAAAAAGCAAGGTCAACACATAGCAATGCAACCTTTAGTTAGTGCCACTATTTTAAAATCATTTAATCTCTTTTTCATAGCCAGGATTCCTTCATGAACTTTATATAGTCTGGCATCCATTATAAGGCATAAATAAAGGTGTGATAATGTGAAGCTTTTGAAATACCTCTAGAAATTTTGAGATATGTTGGACCAGCTATTTTTCCTAGGTGTAACTAAGTGGCAAAACATGTGAGGGTGGATTATCTAGTAACATATTTGATCTGGCCAACCCTACATTCTCCTCAAATTTTTCAAATGAGCTTTATCGTCCACTTCATTTGGCCACTCTTTTCCCAAATCTTCTTTGCATCTATCTTTATTAGGCTATGTCACACCTAGCCAATAGGATGCTCCAACTACTTTCACTCTTTAGTGAGACAATATTGACAAGTTCCCTAGGGTTTACCTTAATGTTGGTAGGGAGAGCTTTTGGCTAACAACTTGACAACTATTAGAAAATTTGGCTAATTTAAAATTCAAAATTTTTGATAATTTTCTCTTGTCTCTAAATTGAGGCAACATGCCTCTGGATTGTGACCTTAATGCTGACCATAAACTTTGGGGTGATAATAGTTAGCTGAGCCAAATCCTCATTTTGTGATGGTTCTTATGACTTGGTTGTTGCAGGCATGGTTATGATGTGTAACTAGGTAGTTGGTATCCTCCTTGCTGATGAAAATTAATAGATATTGGTAGTGACTTGATTGAAACCTTGCTAGTCTGTTCCCCCATGGAAAAACTAGATAGATCCTCCACCAGGACTTATATGTATTAGAATAAAGATAATTAACTTATTAGTTCCTCATAAAATTTACTTGCTCCATACAAGGTTGCGCAAATAGGTTATTGATCTAGCAATTAGTGTTGTTGTGACCCCTTCCATAAAGATCATTATAGAAATTATGGCCTTGTAATGTAGGTGTTATAAGAGAATTAAGTCGCTTTGCTAAAAAAGTAACCTAGGCAGTGAGAGCTACAATAGAATCTATCTCTTGTGATATAGCCATAGGGTTATTTAGCATGATGCATTCTATTATCAATTAGTAAATAATCATGTCCATCTCTTCCAATAAATCAAATACTATCTCTTATGTTTTTCTCATCCAAGTGCCATTAGATGCGACATTGATCAACTTCCTTTTCAACCCTGTCAACTTATTGTAGAGAATTTTAAGGGTGTGGCATTTCATTAGGAGGTCCTTGAACCTTTCTCATGCATCATACAATTTTTTGCACTGCCATCCATACAAAGTTACAAATTTCTATTTTTCACTTCTGTAATCTTGGCAAAATAAATTTAAATTAATAATTAAACATCAATCTAGCTCCCAAATGATTTAGGATCATCCCAAGATCACTTATAATTATCTTTCCTCTATAGTTGTCCCAATTTGATCAAGTTAATCTAAGATGATCTAGTAGTTCACATGATAAGCCTAGAGTTTTTCTTAATAATATGGTATATAATGATCTTAATGAGCTTATCATACATTAAGAACCATGTTTGAAAAAAAATCAAGCATTTGAACCCTATGATCAAGCTCTTTAAACAAGAAAACATTAAGAGTACTATAAGAATTATATAATTCAAACACCAAATAAATTTAGGTAAACTTCTGTATGCACTACTATAAAGCCTAAGCTAAATTTCAAAGTGTAATTAAAGCTAACTAAATTTAATTTTTTTTCTAAATGTCCATTTCCAATACTGACCCATTCAAACCCTTTTAAAATAAATCCAATGTCTACTAAACCTTGTTAAAAATCTCCAATGACTTAGGCTAGCCATCTAAATCAAATTTAAATCTTATTAAATGCAATTTGGCCCAAATATCCAATGACATATTAATGATCTATGAAGGACTCAAAATAATTAGACCCTTAAATCTTATCCAAATTTTACCAAACTTTACCAATTTTATGGAAGCATCACTAATTGGCTAGCAAACTAAGCCTAACCCATTTGGGCTAACCCAAGTGCCTATAGTCTGTAAACTCAAGAGCCTTAAGGATTAAGTAAACATGATAGTCAAACCTTTAGCCAAATCAACAACATCAATCGGTTTGCCTTGTTACCTAGGTCTCAACCAAATAAAAACTAAGGTTAAATAGATAGTGGAGAGGCATCCCTATCTTAATCAAATAAGTAGTCCTCACTTTTCATCCTCTCTACCATCAAAGTCCCTCCATGGACTCAACAATTTTGAGATTTAATATTCTCCCTCCATGTTTAATGGCCTAAGGACCTAATGGTCATTTCCAAGCTTAATGGAGCTGGAATAGATGCATTCTCAAAATATTTTTGTTGAGGAAATCATTTCAAAGACTAAGTTTCTCTATCTTCCAAAAGTTTCATAAAAGCTCTATAAGAAAAAATTCTAAGCCCTCACTTTTTAAGCCATTTAAACTATAAAAAGACCTAACTCAAGCAAGTTACAAAAGCAAGTTAGACAAATAGGCCTTTTAAACTATAAAAGACCTAATGGATAGTGATGATCAAGATGTATCATCCACAATTGAACCCTTCATTATAACTATGAGATTGATCAGAAAATTAAGATCATCCATAGATAGACAAATAGGAAAATGGGCACATGCTACGTGTAAAGCACATGCCATATTAATGCCTTATCAAGAAATTGGGAAATAGTTTTAAATAAATATAAAAAGTATAAAAAACTTTCAAAACTCATAATAATTGAATTTAAATTTAAAATATAAATAGAATATCTCTAAATTCATCACCTAAAGCTAAATTTAATAAAGATAAAAGCTCTAATTTATAAATGGCATAACAAAAGTATTGAATGTTTCATAAATTACTATTAATCTTAAAGTTAAATAATAAAAAAAATTATAGGGTTCTAAATTTTAATAGAGGGATTCTTACTTAGAATTTTAATTTTTCTATAGGGTTCATTAATGCATGAATCTTAATTTGAAACTCAATCTCTCTATAGCTTAGTTAACCTAAAATTTCTAGAATTATTTAAATGAATCAAATTTATCACTAAAAATATAAAATAAACTTTGACTAAAAGTAGTTAAACCATAAAATTAAAAATATATTGCGAACTAAATAATTAATATACGATTTATTATAATTTAATATTTAAATCTTAAATATATTTTAAAAATTTTAAATTAAAACCAATTAATAACAAAATTTATATGGAAGGGTTAAAAGGTTATCCTACTCTAAAAAAATTCTAATATGAATTTGAATTAGTTTGATTTTAAACATAAAGTAAGAAACTTAAGAAAAAATTTAAGCAAAAAAAAATTAAAAACTTTAAATAAAATTCAAATGGATCATTATTTTTTATAAGATGTTTATGTGACTATCATATGTCTAAGGAAAATTTCATAAATTTTTTTAATTTATTTTTTAAAACTGTAAATACAATTTAAAATTTTAAAAATATAATTTAATTCTAAATGATTTAAAAATTATATGAGAGTGTACAATAGCTTCCCTAGTCTATAAAAAAATTTCTCATTTGTTTTGCAATCCACCTAGATATTTTTTTAAAATTTTAATATCAAATGAAATGAAATGACAAAAACTATATATTAATAAAATTACAAAGAAGATCAAAATAATTTCAAAATTTTATAAGGATGTTTCCAAAATATTCTCTACCAAGAAAATATTTTCATAATATTTAGCAACTTTTTATAATTGTAAAAATTTGTTTAGAAAAAGAAAGTTAAAAAATGATAATATTAGAAAATAATAATAATAATAAAATTCATAAAATATATCTAAGATAGATTACTGATATTATGAAGTGCCTTTTTCTCCTTAAGTGAAGTGTTCAGTTTATAGTGTCCAAAGTGTCAAAGTGATGATGTTCACCTATCCATTGAACTTAACAAATCGTTGAGCTGTACACTTTTAAAATCTTATGAAATAAGGAAATTTTAAATTAAAATAAAATCATCAAAATTACTAGTTATTTAAATTGAAATTAACCTAGATTAAATTAAACTTTCATCAATTTAGAAAATAAAATAAAGAAGAAACATAATAGAAGCACATCACCATAACATGGCACACTAGATTATGGATAGAACATAGACTTAGATCTTTAGATTAGGCTTGATTATATTATTTTTTTGTTGGTGTTGTGATATACAATTGTGATGTGATATGATGACATGATTAAAAGAAGATAAAATCTATGAAATAAAGATAAATAAGATTAGTCCTAACACTTTTTTTTCTCTAAGTGAATGTGTAAAGGAAGATATACTATAATTGTGAAATTCTTTAAAACTAAAAAAATTTCTTATATTTGCTTACTTGAAAATATAAGCATGATTAATAGGACAAGTAGCTTGTTACGTAAATGTGCTTTGGTGAATGTGAAACTTGATTCTACTAACCTTTATTTTATAGAGATATGATTACAATTTTTTAAACATAACTTTTAAAAATAGCTACACTTATGTAAGTTAATGGGAAGACAAAAGAGATAAATGAAAGTAGGGATGAAGTTATTAAGGTTGAGCATTGGAGAATTTGGTAAGAGGAGATATTTGAAGATAAACTGTGATGATTCAGATGCTAAGTAAGAGTTAGGTCTAAGATGGCTTGTATGGGGAAAATACTAAGCTATCTTTTTTTCAAGGTTTATATTTTTTTCAGACCTAAACACATTGGTTTTTATTATGTTTATATTAATATGTTACTTATTTGATGTGCTTACTTTGATAATACATTAGACACAAGTATTTTCTTATTTTTTTTAACATGGCTATATGTATGTGTGAGCTAGACATATTCTTATGGTATGCTTTTATGGACAAAATTATTTTTTCTTTACCAAAATAAAAATGCATAAGATGAAAATTAAGTAGGGGACCCTAAGATATTTCTTAAATTCATTCATATTTTCTCTCTTTTCTATTTTTTTTTTTTTTTTTGTCATACACTTTTCACACACATGCAAATGTAGAGGCCTTTCCTCATAAGAGGATAAATGTCACTCCCCCATGATAAGTGTATCCTTGATTTATGTCTAAATTAATTTTGAATTTGAAATATTTTACTACATATTAGAATTATATTTATTTAAAAATAATAAATTAAATAAAAATAATGCATTAATTAGAAGAATTACATATCTAATAAAATCAAGCATTCCTACCACCTGTGTTTAAGTTGTAAGCCCTATTCCACTTTCTAAATAAGTAATGTACTTATCTATCCCACATTTTATAAGAACAAGCATCATATTTTAAAATGCTTAAGAGGGTTTAACTAGCCCTCTTTCCTAAGCAAGATTTCAAGTCCAATACAGTCAAGTTTACTTTGACTTAAGTAAAATTAAAATCTATAACTCTTTTGAATATCAATAAGCATAGCTCTAAATTATCCCTATATAGTGTCTCTCACTTTAGATTTAAGATTTCATGCTAATCTTTCTCTTTTAACCACATCATAAGTCCTTATCTTCTGGGAACTTTCTTAGTCATGTTGTAATGAAATAAAAGTTCTAAATTTCTACTAAAATTAAATACATAAAAACCTAATTCAATCCTCTAAAATATTTAAGTCTAACCATAGGATAGTTGGAGCACATATGAGCTTAACAGTATCTAGTGCCTACTACTACTATTTTGGTTTTTAAAAGAGTTAATCTAACTCAAACCAATCTCTTTTGACATTCCTGAAAATCAGCCATTCAATCTAAATTTTGAATATTATAAACATGTTATTCACTAATTTAATCAAAAGTTTTTTTAAGAGTGTCTTCTCATAATACTCATTTTACTATAAGGACATGCCATTATAGGAAACTTGTATCGTAGAATAAAATAATTTATACTTTTTGTAAAATAGCTCTCTAAGAATTTAAACTAAATAAACATTGTAAACCTCCTTGTTGCCATATTTAAAATCATAGTAGAATGACATTATTTATCTATGTAGATGGTACGTTATTCACTTTTTAGTATTTGAATACAGTAATAGGAACAAATTATTTTTATTTTAGACATTAAATCTATTATAAAATAGTTATTTATTAATAGGGTATATTATTTATAGTATCGAACTCAAAGGCTATAATAAGTTATAAAAATAAGTGAAAATATTTGGATCCCAATGTTAGAAAATAATCACAATGAGTTATGTTGAGGTGATATATATTGATTTTGTATTGGAAATTCATTTATTATGATGTTGAGAAAGAAGTGTTTTGCAAAAAGATCATTTTCACTAATCCTCATATTAATTTTTCATATGTTTATTATTATTGAAGATAATATCTATTCTTTAAAACAAAAAATCGAAGATAACTTTATTGTCTTCAAATTGAAGTTTACTACTCATTATTTGGACGATGAAATTAAAAAATAATAACTCATTTTCATATAATTGTAGGCAAATAAAGTATTGAACTCATTTCCCATGACTAGGGATGTATATGAGTTGAGCTAGTTCGATCTTAACTCATTATCAAGCTTGTAAACTTGGCTCATTGGGTCATAAATTGAGTTGGCTTGTTGGTCTTAGAGAGTAAGTGACATTGCTTCACACATTCTTGTCTTATCATAGCATTCTCCAGTAGCTCCCATCTTAGTGTCTCTAATAAGATCCCATCATAGGTCCTATTGTTGTGTGCTTTAATGAGCTTCCATCATTGCACTCGGAAGTAAGCTCCTACTATAGGTCCCATAATTGTATTCTCTAGCAAGGTCGTGTTGTTGCCTTCTACATCAAGCTCTTGTAGCTGAATGCTCCAACGAGTTCCCACCAATGGTCCTGTCGCTATGTTCACAAGTGATGTTCCATTATTGCCTTCTTCATTGAGCTCCCATTGGTCTCATTGCTAAATTATGCAACTCATCATATCTTCGCCTTCTCCAACGAGCACTCATCATTTAGTTTTTCACATGCTCAAGCGTTGAGCTTGAATCCACTATTTTCTTATGAGCCAAAGTCAAACTCGTTGTATGATGCCAACTCAAACTCGAGCTCGAGTTTGGAATACCATAGAGCAAACCAATCGAGTTAACTTGGACTCCGGCTCGACTCTTACTTACACTTATACACTTGTTAAAAATGATTATATGTTTTTAGTCATGTTTAAACCCCATATTTTGTGAGTTATTGTTTATTAATTATAAAAAACTTGCTTCTAAAGAAGAGATCCAATAACTTTTAATATATTTATAGCTAAAACAATTAATCCTAATTATTTAAATTGAGATTCTTGTTTATGTTATTCAATTTGGACACTTGGAAGAAATTTCATTGGCTTATGAACTCATAAGCTTTTTCGGGCCACCGAACTCAAAGACCATATAAATTATGCAGCTTCTGTGTGGTTAGCGAATTGTTAGACTATTAAGTAGTATTAAAAAAAGTAGTTAAAGAACCAATCAATGCTACCAGAAATTTTAGGATTTGGCAGTGAAGGCGAAACTTCCAAGAGTTCAGTTCAACTGCACAAGCTAGTCGCACAACTGCATTTATGGTAAGGATTTCCTTTTTTCGACAAATGCAATTATGAATAGAGCTGATTTCAGCTGGCAGATTGAATAATGAATTGATGTTGACTCAATTTGAACAATTTAGGCGAATCATCTGTCAAACTTCTAATTTAACTAGATTTTAAAGCTGATGTTAAATTATGTTTTAATCTGATCAAGATGGCTCAAAAATCACCTCCTAATCTACCCTAAATGGTAAATATGCCTCTATAAATTACTATAAATATACATATATTATTATATATTTAAATTTGACGAAATGATTATAAACAGCATATGAAGCCAGGCTATTCGCCAGAGCCAGCACGTTGCTTGTATAATACGTTGTGCTCTTAACTTACCTCCTAATCTACCCTATCGCCACCATCTTAGGCTAGACCGTCAAGATAGGTATCTTCATTGGTAAGAGCCACCCTAATCCTCATCACCATGTCGCCCATCTGCAGCTTGAATGTACTCAGCTCAAGCCACTGGAACTCATTGAGTGAGCAGTGGAGTTACAGCTCAACGTTGTTGATCTCATATTTAATGAGGTTGACATATATTCCCTTTAAATGTAATTTTTCATCTTGACACTAGAACTTCCTCACTTAGTGTTAGGACACTTATAGTGATTAAGAGAGTCAATCCTAGGGTTAGACCCCAATTTGACTAGTGGACGTCACTTAGCCCAAGCTAACCCAAACCCCAACACACTAAGCCATATTGGTTTCAAACTAGTCTTAAACCTCAAACACAAACCAAATGCACTTAGCTTCAAATGAGCTAGCCTACTTAACCCAAATTTGCCAGTTGACCTATTTAGGTCACTTTGACCCAAACCCTAAAATAGGAATTTCTTAATTAATCCTAAAATACTAATTAAATTGAGCTAAAATTTTCATGACTAAAGATAGTGATAATTCTCACCTAGCATAAAAATTTTAAGTCAAATTGACTTCTCGTTTACGAGTTATTAACATTTGAAGTTCATTGGATGATTATGAAAATATAAATAATTAATTAAAAATATGAAAATTGCAAAACTTCATCAAATTGGTTCCAAATACTGTAACCTAACCAATTATCTAAAAAAAATATTTAAGCCCTCTAGACTATTTAAAATCTAAAAATCATTTATTTATGGCTTAATAATAAAAACTTGAATTAATTTATTTTCTTGAATCAAAACTTCAAATTTTATAATAAATCAATTACTTTGTTTAAAATAATAATAATCCCTCCATAAATGTATAATTTAGAGAAGAATCCAAATAAAATAAAATCCTTAAAGTTTTATTAAATATTTTGGGGTTAATTTAAAAATTATCAAAAAAATGATAATTCCTTAACTTCCAAAATACAACTCAAACAAAATTTAAATTTTTAGGGTGATAACTTATTACAAATATCTACTTATCATAAAAATTTTATGTCAATTAAGCCCCTTGACCTAGAGATATGATTTTCAAGACTCTTCTAGAATAATTTAAATATAATAATTAATTTTAAAAATATCTAAAATTATAGAAAATATCAAAATATATGAAACCATTTTTATCAACATCAAGAACTCTAAAAAAATTAATTAGACTCTTCGAATTTGATTAAATAAAAAAATCACATAATTAAGCCTCAATAGGGAATTAAGAATCAATTGATTGAATTAATTAAGTGTGAACTTCAAAAATTCATAGCAAATCAGCCATTAAATAAAAAATTACAAAGGACCACTCATAAGATTATTATTTCATAGAGAAATAAAAAATATATAATTTTAAATTTGTCCATGGACAAAAAATTCATATCTAATTCTATAGGTCTTTAAAAATTGTGCTCAAATAGTAGAGAGGTTTTCAATGAGGTCAAAAGCCCTAATTGGTTTAGAGTATTTTAAGTGTAATTAACGATATAGGAATTTGCTCATTTATTTAATTAGTCATGAATCATAAACACAAATGTATCAGAATTTTTAGAATGTGTTTAATTTATTTTAATGCATGTTGTACATTATTTCCATAATTTTTTGGCTTATATTTCATGTCTAATTAAATTTTAAGATTCTTTGAACTTAATTACATGAAATGATTATTAAACCCTAATTAAAAATTATTTATCCAACTTTTAAGTCACTTAATGAATAGAATGGATTGTTGGATAATTTTAAAGTGTCTAACCCTCAAATGTACCTAAATAACCTTAACTCAAATATCTTAAGTAAAAAGTTTAATTAAGATTAAGTGGTGTTATGTTAATGTGATTAGTTTAAGTAGATTGCTTTATGACTTAATCATTCATCTCTATCAACGTACATATGTGTGGTTGATTACATGTTCATGCATTCATGTCTAAACAATTTTTAAGTGTTAAGTTTATGTCATAATGCTATTATCACTAATAAATATCAAAGTACAATATATACATATGAATCATATGTATATATACATTAAAATTAAAATTTGAAAAGTCAAGATTATATATATATATATATATATATATATAATCATATGTATCATCAATGGAACCTCTAAAATATATAGTTTGGGCACCTGAAGGGGCAGAGTTAGTAGTTCGAAGGAGGTCTTTGATACATAGACTTCCTAGTTTAACAATGGCACATAATTAATAAAATCCAAGGAAAGATGCATATGTAGGTTAAAATATAACATATTCATTTGCATATATGTTTATACATATGTGCTCACATCCAGCAAGTATATGGTCTAGACACACGAGGGCATAGGGCTACCAGTCTATATTAGATCTTTGATACCTCGACTCCTTATTTAACAATGACAAAATCTTGCTTAGTGTTTGTGTATGTATACTCATATATGGTGATGTTTAATTTTATTTTACAAAATACATGCATATCTACATATATACACATATAATACTTTTATATATTCCTAATTAATGTAAAAGGTGAAATACACATACAACAATCATGCATGAGTGAAGCATCACTAAATAATGTTTAAGGAGAATAAAGTATTTTTTTTTAATTATAAAAAGGAAAATTATAATTGAAAAGAATATATTAAAGTGATGAGGAAAGTTGGATAGGTGACGTAAATAGAATCATAACTTATGCCTATTAATCCTAAGATGCCAATCACATGACTATAACCTCATTTAGACTTAATTTAAATATATGACTTAATCATACCTTAATGCTTCATTATGATGATTAAAAGTCATAAAATTCACATATTAAGATATAACTTTAGATTATGATATTGAAAATATATTATTTCATCTTAAATGGAATCTATAACTTTCTATGCTCTTAAGAAAATCAAGACCAATTTAAATTAAGGGTTAAATCATAATATAAAATATTTATCCAAAATTTAAATCATGTAAATCATGATCATCCTTGTTTATAAATTAAATCTCCAGTCACATAGTACAACTTAAATATTAATGCCTAACTTTGTTTGATCACATTAGCCTTGACACACTTTAAATCGATAGGCCACAAATACTATTATAAATTTAGGATTGAGTTTTATTATGGATTCATTTTTAATTTTTGATGTAATATTTTAGACTAGTTGTTAGGTTGTATGCTCGTAGACTGAATGTTAGGGTAATATTAAATTAACATTTTTTGTAGGGGATTGTGCTAAATAGAAGGGGATGTCGTAATAAATTTAAAATTAACAACTTTGCTTATAAATGCTATATCACTAAATATAGCCCATTAAGATCGGTGTGCTTAGAATTTAGCTAGTGTCAAGCCCCACTATATGAAATATATAAAATATAACTAAATAGGTGTGCATTTGTGTTCTAGATAACCTCTATTTTATAGTTGTAGTTAGGATTTTACTTTAATTTTTAAATATTATTGGTAATAGGATTAAAATTAGAACCATAAGGTATACCATGAGTAATGACTAGAAGGCTTTGCCTTAGGAGGCCCTATGAAACCTAGAGTGCTCAACATTGAAGTTGAAGATATGAAGACCCCCATTGGATTAACTTTATGTAATATTTAGTTTATGCTAGGCTATATAAGAACAAAGTTCGACTGCTCATCTTTGTTCTTTCTTCTGGGGTGTATAGTGGTTCCTAATCTCTCCGATCTCTTTAATTAATTTGATGTAATTTATTGTGTTTATTTTGGGTGCTTCATAGAGCAACATGCTTTTCATAGGCTTCTTTTTGTGATCATGTGCTGATGTTATCAAAGTCTAGTTTATATGGTAGGATAAAACTAAATTTTCTACCAAATATTAATTAATCAACTAAAATTAAATTAATACAACTAATAAATTAAAGCCTTAGATATAAATACTATAAGCAACTAGAAAATCCCCTAGAATTTGAATCTTCTGAAAGAAAGTTAATTTAGTTTGATTCTTATCTTTCCATTACTTTCTCTAATTAACCATTAATTTCCATATGTCTTAATTAATCCGCCTAAAGAATTGCATTTAGGAAATTAAGTAGGAAAGGGGTCCTATTCTCTCCCCTCTTCATTTCTATTATTCACAGTGATTAATTACCATTAATCATTCAAGTTTTAGTATTTGGATATTTTAATAAATATTAATGGATTAAAAAGGGTAATTAGGATTAGAATTTCAAATTTTTCAAACTACATGGCCAATAAATTTTAAGAGAATTTTGGGAAGTAGAGAACATACCATAGAATCAACCCACCAAATTTAAAATTAATTGGCCAAGTAATTAGGCCTTAATTTAAATAATTAGCTTAAGCTTCAAATCTTAATTAAGCATTATTCATTAAGCAAAACCTATTGATTTTATTTTTATTAATTTATCCTTTGTTAAAAATTTCTAAAATGGGTTTATTTCTATTTTTAGATTTTTCTATAATTAGTTATGATTTTTCAAAGTTCTGGCTATTTAATTATATTTTAAAAGCTTAATTAACCACTTAAACCGTTGGCGCCACATAGATGCTAATGTGACAGCACTTTCTATGTGGCACCACGAGGTTGGCTATATAAAATGTCTGATGCGGCAGCTGAATCAGTGGTGGCAAATGCAATTTTTTCTTGGCCATTCGATCCAATCCCGTGCTTTCAAAAAGATAAAATCAAAAAATCTAATAGATTAAATCACACCATCCATTCTAATATTGTGAAATGGGCAGTCGATGATCCGTCATCCCCAGAGCACTAGAAGATAGACATTGTCATCCTTTCACAGCTTGATCTGAGTTCACCAGAGTTTGTGAGATAGCAAGATCAACTCAAAAATGTTCGGGGAAAAGATATCAAGGGATCCTATGGTGGAAATTGCATGAAATCATGCTTCACTTCACAAAAGACCAACACCTAATGGAAAAATCTATGATTGTCAGATTTTCCCCTCACCGAAGCTAAAGACTGGTGGTCCATTGACTGAGGTAGCTTCATATTAAAGAGATGAAGCCCTGTTGAGAAGAACTTGAGCTACCTCCTCGTTAGTTCCTCTATGGACAAAGCACCACTACAAGCTCATCGAAATTAGTCTAGGGCCCCCTCCGGTGATCAAATCTCTCAATGAATGATTCATTTTGACTCGCCGAAGTGTGGTGAAGATGTAGGAAGAGTTAATTTAGATTTTATGAGGCTTTGGTGAGATTGGATGAATGAGGCTCTCTGTTTCACTCGATTGTTGGTCTCGTTGGAGATTGAGTGCACTAGGGATTCAAGAAAAGGGCTCAGACTATGCAAAATCATCAAAGGAAGCTCTTTGTGAAGTTTGAATGGATGGAGAGGAGTATACTCTCCTCTTCATCCAAACCAAGGGCATAGATTGGTTCAGCCTTTGGTAGCCGTCTAGCTAGGGTAGATGGCCGAAGGTGGCAGGGGACTACTGAGGTGGCTGAGAGTGAGAGGTTGGGTGGATGGCATCAGCTGGCATAGGGTGTACAAGCTCTATTAAGTGGACCAATGGTGTACCATGGGTGAACTCAACCTCTCATGGCCAAAGGTTGAACCTAATAACTTTGGATTTGGTTGGCTCAGTGGTCCTATTGTCCAAGAAGAGCTAGAGGTGGTTGCCAAGGCATGGGGAGTTGAAGAAGCTAGGGGGATGGCATGGGCTAGCATGGGGTGTATAAGCACCATTAGGTGGACCAATGGTGTGCCATGGATGAATTCACCCTCTCATGGCCAAAGGATGAACCCAACAACCTTGAGTTAGGTTGGGTCAGTGGTCCTATTATCAAATAAGAGCCAAAGGTGGCTGCCAAGGCATGGGGAGTTGGAGAACCCATCCAAATGGAGATTTTGTCCCATTTGGGTGGCTTGATTTAAGGGATTTGACCCAAACTAGGTCTACCATGGGTTGCATCCACATGGGCAAACCCATGGTGACCCATGGATGAGTCATGCCAAGTTTGGTTAGGTTTAACTCGATTTGACCCATATTGGTCACTTTTGATTTATTTAGGTTAAGTTGGCCAATTGGTCAAATTGTGTGACACTAAGGGTTTAGGTGAGTTTAATTAGTCATTTATAATGCATTGGTGTAGTTGGCTTGATTCAATTTGGAGTGGATTTGGATTTGGTTCATTTGGGTTCTTTTAGGCCAAATGGGCTAAGTTGACCAATTTAGTAAATTTGGTCAAATTGGCCAAATTGGCTAGGGCATGAGTTAGGTTTAGATTCAATTGATCATTTAGGAGTGATTACAAGTGTTGGTTTGAATTGATTTGGATTAGGGAATCATTTGGTTCAATTTGGCCCTATGGGTCAAATTGGGCTAAGTAGGTCAATTAGGTTAGGTTGGTCAAATTGGGTATAATTGAAGGTTGGATCATGTTCAATGATCAATTTTTGATGGTTTATAAGCATTTATTTCAACCAATTTGGCTTAGGACTTGATTTGACTCAATTTGGCCCTTTAAGTCAAATTGGGTCAACTTAGATCAAGAGAGCAAATTGACTTGGTTAGGTTAAGTTGGTGGTTAAGCCATGTTCAATGCTTAATTTGTGGTTGATTGGAGTCAGTGACTGCAATTAATTTAGCTTAAAACATGATTTGGTCCAATTTGGTTTTTTAAGTCAAATGGGTCAACTTAGATTAAATGGTCAAATTGATTTGATTTGGCTCAATTGATTGAATTGGATGATCAAAGATGATCAATAATTATTGAAGAATGGATTGGATGAGTTGATTCAATCCAATTTGGGTTAGATTGAAGTTTGAATCAAATTGGTAATTTTGGTCATATTGGGTCAAGTGAATCATTTGGTTTGATTGGGTTAAATTGGGTTGTATTGGTGTCAATTTGGTGTTGAGAGTGGTTTAATGATGGATTTAGAGTTGATAAGTAGCTTTGATAGCATTGATTTGGGCTTGATTTGATTTTGGCTTATTTGAACTTTTTGAGTCAAATGGGCTAACCTGAGTTTATCAAATTCATTTGATTTGATTGGTTTGATTGAAAGTATTGGAGGAGTTTGAAATAATCTATTGAATGATTAGAGTGATTGAGAAAATTAAATTAGATTTAATTTACTTGAATGGGTCTTGGTTTGAATCATAAGTTCATGATGGGGTTAACTTAGGTTAAGGCATAAGTTAATTCAGCTTGGAGCTTGGATTAGAAAACAAATTCAAATGAGGTTAATTGATTAAGCTTGAGGTTGGTCATTTCTCATTCATATGAGCCTAGGTTCGGATGAGTGAATAGGCATGAATCTTGGTTTAGGCCATATGATAGGTAGGGCCTATTCATCTTAAGGCATATCCTGGGCTTAGGGTATGCCTCCTCAATCTCTAATCTTAGGTTTAGTGCTCCCTTAGTCACTAAAAGTGCCTTATCACTAAAAAAGTTCCAAGTGCCTAGAAGATTCCTAAGCCTAAGATGAGTAGGGTGAATCCTCACTCCCAAAGTGAGGTCAACATCGAGTAAAGTAGAAACTCTACACCCACTCCCCTCTCTTCCAGGCGAAAGGATGCCACTCTCTTACAAGAGGTACAAATGAAAATCTCTCACAAAAAAATAATGGTTACACAAGTTCTCACATTAAAGAACACAATCATAGGTTATAAATAAAAAATAAACAACAAAGTGCAACTTTATCGTCAATAATTTCTTAAAAGAAAAGGGATGAGATAGAGATCTCCCAACCCTTCTCTTAAGCACTCTTCCCTAAGCCATTTTGAAAATTTTCATGTTTAGAATTGTTGAGTTAAATCCCCCCAAAAGGGAATTTATGGGGAAGATGCTAAAAAATAATTAAATTCATTCTTGAAACAAATCAGTCCAATCATACCATATGATTACAATCATACAATACAATTAGTTCAATTTGCTAGGGTTAGAACACTAAATTATCACATAGTCCCAAAAATCCATAACTATTTGTACCATACAATCATGGATCATACTATACAAATAGTACAAATTAATAAAAATATCTCTCTATTTATTCAACCTATATGACACAATCATACAATATGAATCAATTTAAGAAAAATACTCAAAAATAAAATCCCTTAACTTCAAGACTATAATTAGGTAATTAATAAATGAGGATCACACTATACAAATAACATTGTACTGTATAATTAGTCAATTTAGGCATGATTTGTAATTACCCCAATTATTCTTGGAGGCTATCATAACTAACATAAATGAATCATACAATAAGAACATAATCAAGGGAGATCTCCCAACCCTTCTCTTAAGTACTCTTCTTTAAGCCTCTTTGTCTTGAACAACCCAGACTCATGATTTTGTTACTCAATTCCTTCTACAATTGGTAGTATAATAGACATTCGCACTAATATTTATGCATAAAATAATTTGTTACAAAATGTAAAGAAAATAGAGTAAAGAAAAAGATGTAATTTACCCAAGTAAATTCATATTATTAACAAATGCATTTATCATCATAAAAAAACTTAGATGTTTAGGTTAAGTTAATGATGCATACTTAACTACATAGATTTTAAATACTATATGATTATTAAAGAAATGTGAGAAATTTTAAAGAAAATATCACAATAATTTTAAATCTGCAGAGCACAACTTGTAAAACACATCAGATACTAAAAAGTACAAGTGATAAAATGTTAATTAATGTAACTAACATGAAGTAAATAATGCATTACACCAAATGATAAAATATTATTGTTGTACATATGAAAAGAAGAAGAAAACTAGAAAACCAAAAGGGCCTTCGTCAAGTGATGGTGGTAAAAAAAATGACATGTAAACCATCCAATTAAGCTTGAAACCATGCTCGGTCCTTTGCACGCTACTGATGGTAGTCTATCCAATGAGCCCCATACTCCTCAATGTGCCTATTAGTCTTCAACTCCAACCATGTAAAATGCTCTATCCATGCATCCTAGGGGTAGTGGTAATGAACTAAAGACTCCCCTTGTCCAAGTGCATCCTCCTCCTTGGCCTCTGTTGTGGCATGAGGTGGTCATTGCTTCTCACTATAGAAAGTGTGAAGTGCGAAGGAATATGGTATAGCTCCTTGAGATAGGAAATATTGTATTCAATCTTAAATAGATAGGCAATCATGTGTCATAAGGCTAAATTATACTTCCGATTAGATTTTAGTTCCTAATGATGTTGAGATTTTCAATGTAATAAATCAAAAGATTGACCACATTAAATTGAGTGTGGGTCATGCAAAAGTATGTGATAATAGAGAGGAGAGGTGTAATGTTGATGCGGTCACCAACTTTATGTATGACACTATGCCCTTTCACGTGTTGGATAACATAAGCTTTAAGCACAAGGCCACTAACCAAAGGTTAATTTTGGCAAAAGGCGTGCATTTCTAATGACCTCCCTAATAGTGGTCCAACTATAGGTTGAGTCATTTGCTATGTGATGGAAGGATGGACTAGTGTTTGGGATGTGGAGGTAGTTGTGAAGGTCAATATCCATGATAGAAATCTTTCTTCCATAAACTTAGGGTTGAAGTACAATTTGGTCAATGTTTATGGCAAGGTTGGAAAAAAATTCAAAAAAAAAAAGCTTAGAATGGATAGGCTGGCGAGATGAGAAATAGGAGGGAGGTGTTTACAAAAATATTCAAAATTGGGAAGGATAACTTATCTTATGCAAGTGGATTTAAATCAGTGATCATGCATTCCTTGTATTTTCTATACATAGCTTCCTCCTCCTCAAATCAGAAGCAATTTTCTCTTCTATTATTTAAAGTTCTCCTCATTACCATTGGACTAGCATTGCACACACATAAACTTAAGAAAGAGGATTAGAGTGAATTGGAAAGAAGGTTTGGTAATAAGAAAATGAGAGATAAGTAAAATTTATAAAGTCTTTAAATGATCTACAATATGAACCATGGTTCATACAAGATGATTGAGATCAACCCAACAATCAACTAAATGGATAGATTTGATTGAGTCAATCACACAATATAATTACAGAATCATCTAGTATGATTTGGATCATCCTAATGATCATTTGAATGGCTATGTTAACTGAGTTAATTGCCCCATATGATTAACAAATCATACAATATGATTTAGTAACATTAATCATCCCAACATTCACCTCAATGGCTAGTTTAACTAGGTCAATCATCCCATTACAAACATATCATACAATATAATTATAAATTGTCTAGTATGATCAGTTTGATAATGAATCATCTAGTTAATCATCCAATCTAATTTGACAATCAGATTATATATGTCTAGTAAGATGAAGATTATATAGTACGATTAAAATAAATGTCCTCTCTCTTCCTTTTTTTATTAAAATGAAATTAATAAATAACATAATATGCAAAAGTAGAAGAAACATGTAATAAAAAAATTCCCAAAGTAGGGAAGTATAAAAATAATTCACGCTTCCCAAGTTTGACATTAAGTGACCCATCACAATAGTTGTCTGCCAGCTTGAATCTTGAAATATCATCTCTATTCAACAAAATGACATTTCAACGACATTTTATTTTTATTATAACTCTATCTAGAAAATTCATGAAATTAATTGATGTTGTTTACATAAGTTATGAAGTATCAATAAACAGACATGTCACATATAAGTAAAAATTTGAAATGATACCTAAGGAGATAGTTAATGATGCATATCATTCCATCATTAAGAATTCTAAATTTACTTGTTTTATGAAGATTTATGTTGAGAATATTTTAAGAAAATTTATTTTATTTTAAATACATAAATCACCACTAGTATATGACTTGCTTATCTTTCTTGACCATTTCCAATGTGTTAAAGGGTGGAGAAAAGTTTAGTGTTCCAATCATATTTTCAATTTCTCATCTCTTACATGTTTGCATCTATTTTTAGGATCTTTTACATAATCTACATTATTGCATTTTTAAGGCATAAATTGAGGGGGAGTTAACCTTTTTTATTATTATTTAAACTTCCAAAAATAAACCATAAATGTTTTCATCACCAAAAAAGTGGGGATGTTAGTCCCAAAAGCCTTCACATAATATTCTTAGTTTTGATGATCATAAACATTTATAGTTAAATAAATTATTATTTTTCATTAAATAGTTGTGTGTCCATGTTGTGTAAAATTTGCAATGTAGAAATCAAAATTAACCAGTAAAATAAAGATTCACCTTAGGAGCACGAACTAAGGCTGATTATCAAAATGCTTCATAAGGATTCATAAAGATAACAAATAATGAATAATTGATGCTAGAAGATCTCAGTCAAGTTAAATTATTTTATTGTCATGTCTGATATTTGTATTTTCTTTTTGCTTATGTATCCATCATGTGAATGATGAATCATAACCAAGCACACACACACTTGAGAGAACATAAGAAGTAAAATTTTCAAAAATTAAAATTTATTTAAGGAAATCAATTATATGATATGTATCAAATTATACGATGATCCTATTTTATGAGGTTGAATAAATCAAAAAAATTTTCAAATTTGTACTAATCGTATAGGTTAAATTTCTAATTGACTTAATCAAGTTAGTTATGACCAAAATTTACTAAATTGTACTACTCGTATAAGACGATTATGTTCATATTGTATGATTCATTTTCGTATGATAATTGTTAGTATTAATTTTGGTTAATTATAAATCATTCCTAATTAGATTAATCAAACAATATAATGTTAATAGTATAGTATGATTCTCATTTGTTTATTACCTAATTATAGTCTTGAATTTGATAGATTCAATTTTTGAGTATTTTTTTAAATTGATTTGTATTATATGATTATATCATACATGATAAAAAATAGAGATATTTTTTAATTTGTACTATTCATACAGTATTATCCACGATCATATGGTAAGAATAATTGTGGTTGTTTGGGACGACCTGATCGTCCAGGGCTCTAACCCTAGAAAATTGAACTAATCATAGCATACAATTGTAAATTGTAAAGTACAATTTGACTAACTTTTCAAGAATATATTTAATATATTTTATTCATCCTCCTCTTTATAAATACCTTTTTTTAGTGGAATTCACTCAATAATTATAAACATGAAAATTTTAAAGAGGGGTAGGAAAGAGTGCTTTATAGAAGGGTGGAGAGATCTCTCTCTCCTATTTCTTCTAAGGAATCATTGTTAGCAAGGTTGCACTTGTTTATTTATTTTTCATTTACCTTACTTTGATTCTTATGTTTTAACTTGAGATTGTGTTCTTTTGTATGAGAAGTTGTGTTGTGTAAGCTTTGTTTTATTATTTTTTTATTTATTTTGAGTGATTTTCATTTGTACCTCTTGTGAGGGAGTGGCATCCTTCTTGCCATAGAAAGGAAGGCAAGTGGGTGTAGGATTTCTCCATTACATGTGAAGGAGAGAGGCTTCTCTACCTTGGCAAGTTGTTCCGAAGAAGAGATAGTGGATTTTGAAGAAAGAACTGGAGAGTGGACATAGGTTTGTTTGTCAAATCACTATAAATCTTGCGTCTCACTTTTCTTTCTTTTTTATTTACTGCTCTTTTTCTTTGATTGGATTGATGTCTTTTTTTAAAATTTAAATTTCCATTATTTTAGGAATTTTAAAAAGTACATCAATTCACCCATCCTTCTTAAGTGTGCTTATACTTATAGATTGAGCGATGTATCCTAGCTCAACAGGCTTCATCAAAGGAAGGGAGGTGATGAAGACATCACTTGTGGCAATGGTCACGGTTCAAAGCAAGGAGAAGGAGAATGATTATGGTGGCAAAGGTAGATAAAAACATGCTAACTGTGCTTAGTGAGCATGAATGGGTTTAAGGGCTTTTAACACTGCATCATTTTGGAAAAATTACTTCATGTCGATTCAAAATGTAGCTCTAAGTCTAGACTCTAATAGTATGACACCATGTGGCATTGCTACATGTACTGATACTTTTAATAAAAAAGTTCTACAACCTGATGACTTGCTTATGTGGTAAGAAAAATGGGGCAATTTTAAATGTCATGGTTTAGGTCTTCTAATATTGTTTAAAAGACCATTAATGGAATATTTTTTACCATAAGAGATCTAGGACATCTAAGGGAGGAAGACGCTCCTAGGCATTGGGGTGTGAAAAGAGGAAAAAGATAATAAAGATGTAATTGGTAAAATATTTTTCACCATAAGAGTCCTCAAATTTGAAATATTGAAAGAGGTGGAAGATTGTGGGGAGATTATGAAGCATAATGATGGAAAAAAAATAAATCATAAGCTTATTGAAAACATGGTTTAGTTCCTATGAAGAGGTTATTGATCATAACTTATTTGTATGTCAACTAACATTAAATGTATATTATAGTTTGTTAATCTATAGGAAATGCATGATAGTTGTTTATAATCAGGGTTAACTTTCTTATATGTAAAATTTATAGTTGTGGTCAATGCATGGTGTGCACAAAAATCTCTTATACAAATGATAACCAACTTCTATTAAAACAGAAATTACAATAATAGGATTATAATAGGACAACTACTATGTACACGTTGATTCACCATTGTATTTGTTATGTACGCAACATCTATGTACTCATATGCTATGTGCCATTACTTGTACATAGCTATTATGTATAAATCCATATACATAACAACTGTGAACCCAACTACAACATACTAGTCTATGTGCATGACATCTATCTAAAGACCTTAATATACAGTAGCTATATATATAGCCCAATACACTACAACTATGTTCATACCTTAATATACAATAGCTATGCACATAGACAAATTGATGATAGTTGAGTACATACCCTATTACATAGCATCTATGTTCATACCCTAATACATAGTAGTTGGGAATAGATCCTAGTTTTGGAAGTTATTGTGTATAACTTCAGATGCACAATTTGTGTGTACAACTCTAGATACATAGGTATTTGTGTAAAATCATTTTACACATAGCTATTATCAACTAGCATCAGTATAAAGCAGCTGCATATTTGGTTTGCTTCTTTATTTTTTATATCTTTAGAGTTAGTCGATCACATAATGTTGAAAAAATATCATCACATAATGCCTTTATACTCATCATAGATTATGCTAGTGATATATCTCAAAAAATTACTAACTAAAGTTCATTTCTTCAACAACTCTCCAAATAGGTTATATCTCAAAAAGGTACCATCTAAAGTGGATTAATTTTACAACTCTCAAAATATATGAAAATTATTTTACATGTGCATGACTAGCTATGACTCAAAAGAAGAATTTGAGGAAGCATGGACTCAGATGGTTGAAGTGGAAGCTTTCAAGAACATGTATGTTTGAATGACTTACCAAATAAGAAGCAAGTGTTCAAGTCACATAATGCAGTGAATCAACAAATTATACCTGTCATGAAATTTATAAGCCAACTAGTTCCATCATTGACTACTCTTTAGGCACAAAGAAGGTGCTGGTTATATGGAAAATAAAAAATGATCAAGATGAGGACTTCAATTGTAATTATAACACTATTATTCTAGAGGTTAAAAAGGTTTAATATTGAAGCAAGAAGCAACCTTTAGACATAAACATTATACATATTCTACATGGAGTTAGTAGCCTATCTACAAAACTTATGGTAGATAAATCCATTAAATACATCTTCAAAAACTTGGAGAAAAATGACAACTACAAGACATGGATTATATGCTATGATAAATCAACGTGATCTTTCATTACAATTACAAAAAAATTGAAATAATGGCTTTTCTTTGTGCTCATTCCATTAAGGTATTATGCCATCAATATGAAATGAAGATACTGACACATTGGTCGTATAAGGCAAAGAAATATATGAACATTTCAAGATTTAAAAGAAGGACAAACTTTGAATGGTCTTTCTTATACCAAATTAGCTCAAGGGAACAAGGCAATAAAAAAACTAAGCAGTATATGATGACTTCCCTAGAAGAACTATCCAAAAATGTTGATTATGTTATTGCAAACACACTCACCCGCCTCCCAACACAAGATACAACCTTGCAAGAAGTAGAAGGCACAAGTACTACCTCACAGTGCACCTTAGCACCTAATGATCCTCCTATGAAGTGGCCAAAGAAAAACAAAAGACTAAGAGTATGTGACCTAAATGTCTATTATAACTTAAATATTTCTTATTTTGTTGTATAATCACTTTTCTTCAACAGATATGGCAACTAAAGAACATGCTGAGTCACGATAGAAATAAGATAACTCAATATTTGAGTAATTTGACCCTACAAGATCATCTAGAGAGGTACCTTTCTCAATATTGCCCTATTAACTATCATTGGTATAACAAGAATGGTTTTATCATTCTTGTTTCCTAGTAGTATGATATGCCAATATCCAATGTTTGTGCAATACACAACACCTCCATATTACAACACAATTAGCACACAACATTTGTGTATTGATCTTTTGTAATGCAAGGTAATACATAACATCTACATGTTGGTGTTCATACACAATAGTTTCATATTATTTTGTACCATTGTGCATAACATCGATTGTGAGTTATAGTTTCCTTTAATCGTATTATTGTGTACTGCAAATGATCACATGTAAATGTACTATTATTTCATTTCATTTAATCATATTATTGTGTACTACTATGTATAACATCTACAAAGTCTAGTCTAAATGCTTGTGGCCTAGAACATTATCGATTGCCCATGTGTGGGATCACTATCAAACCTTTGAGAAAAATTTCAGTTGCATACAAGCATAATTTAATTTATTTTAAATAAAACTTATTCCATATTAAATATAATACTACAAAAAATGATTTATTGGAACTTACTGTCTCAAGAAGAATGGCCTTATGGAACATATTGGAAAGTGATCAAATAAGGAGCCACCGAGCACTTTTATTTCACAAATCAAAAGATTCAAATATTTAATATGTGCAACTAGAAGGATTGCAAAACTAGCTTAAGCCACTCTATTTTTATTAACATTCTACACAAACATCCTTCTTTTTTATTCCAAGTTATATTTATGATAACTTTGAGAAAGCATAAATTTTAGTTGATGACTATCATATGATACACAACCAAACTTGTTTAATTATCTAATGTAAGCATGATATGAACAAGAATGACTTGTATAAGAAAGGCAAAGATCCATGTTTCTTTGACATCAGGAAGGCATACACATGTACATGTGAGTTGCTCAGTTCTTGATATGCCAGAAGATCATCTATTTGACCCATGATAATAATAATATTACCAACTACCATTTTTGTATCTACCATACATTAAAATATCATAAGCTTGTATCTAAAAAATGAAAGTGAATTATGTGCACATACTTCTCTTTGTAGTGATAAAGACATTCATTAATGAAATTTCCCTTGTCCTCTTTAATTAAAGGTTTATTAATGTATTCCACTATAGAAGATGTAGCATGTAGTTACATTGAGGAGATGTAAAGCACAAATGATCAGGGTAATAACTAGATTATGATAGAGAAAACATGCATAAGTACAAAATTTTTTATTTATATGAATTAATAAACAATTATTGTGTATTTTTATATAGTATGCTCATGATTAATACACATTAGCTACACAAAGACTGCTGATAAATATCAATACACATCATCTGCATATTGAGGGTGCATTCAAAATATGGTAATACATAGTAGCATAGTAATTTGCATTGACATACAGCTTAAACTCAATACACAACATCTATATATTTTTATGTGTAAGGCATATAGTGATACAAAACAATTATTGTCAATACACAAAGATGACTATTATATCTTTATTTCAATACATAGCATTTGCATATTGACATATATTTATAATTAATAAATATACAATATTAATATGTAGTTATTATGTACAACATATAAACTATAATGTGTTCTTGTGTATTAGCCATCCATGTTAATGCATAACATCTACATATTGATGTGTAAAGATCAAAATTTTGTTGTGTATTGTTGTCTACATAGATGCTAAATTTTTCTATGTACTCATGGTGTGCATTAAGTTATTAAATCATACATTTTAAGAGATGTTTTCACTTCGATGACTTTCTCTAAGTGATTACTTTCCCTATAGCTTTAGATTCCCTACATCTTCTTCTTCTTTAGTGTCAATGGAAGCTTTTTTTCCACTCACCCCCTATGTGTGAGATCTTCACCACCATTTTTTTTTCTTTTTGTTCATTTAGTCCACCAAGTAATGCTATTTATTAAATGTGTAGAACTTTGCTTTCAGTAGATGTTACTTATAGATGAATCAAAGGAATTTAGCATTTATATTTATTATGAACAAATTAAACTAACTAAACACACTTAGTTTACCTCAAGAAGAATCTAAGGAATTTTATCTACATCATCTTCTACTTTATTATGATTAGCTCCATACCCAACACTCTCTAACTATATGTAGCCTCTCCTTCCCTAAAAACATCTACTTTACAAAAAAAAGTTTATCTATAAGCATATCTTCAAACATAAAACATTCCACCTTATCTACAAGCGACTCCTCTGGAACAATTTCTTCTCCTTTTGTAATAATAATTCATATATATTCAGATTTAGCTTCATCTAAAGTATCCTCGACTATCTTTATTATACTATACAAGTCTTTAAACATTGTATTTTTAGGTAACTCAACCTCAAACATTTAATATTTACAAAACCTTTCAATTCAGTAATTTTCTCTAAGAAAAAAAGACCCTCCAAACTATTTAGCTATTCATCAAGATTCCAACCAACATGTGATTGCTTACCTATGTCTTAGGCCACCAAATGTAATGGAGATGCAAGATGGCTAGCATGGGAGTCATGTGGGTGTTGTAGAATTGGTTTTGGATATAAATCTTATGGTTTATAAATAGTGGAATGGGCTTGTCTTATTGTGGGAGCAAGCAAGTTGTACCTGACAACCATTAGATTGAGTTCATCATCATTGATATCCTTGAATGAACCCAAAGATGCAATGAAATAATAATGTTAGGTAGATTATCATATAAGCTCTTGTAATGTCAATTAGCAAAATTTAATTTGTTATGGGTTCACTTGATATATCAAAACATAAGAGGAAAAAAAAGACTCATATTCCTTGCTACTCCAGCTAAGGGATTTCATCCACCTCATTAAATGAGGTCTTTTAGCTCCTATGTTACCATTTAAAATTTTTTTATTCTAAAAAAACTAAAGCTATATAAAAATAAATGCGAACATGAGATTTCAAGTTACTAAAATAATTAAACAAATAACACAATAGAAATGTATACTTTATTACCATAATAAGAGTAATGTAACCACAAATATAACCCATTGGTTTATCAAATAAAATTCTAATCATCAAACCATCAAACTAAGACATCAGAAATTTCCAAATTATCTTAGCCCAATTATATTGTAAGAACTCTTCTAGGCTCTACACAAAATTTAGCAAGTTCATAAGAATCTAATAATTTTGTAAGGAAAAAAAGATTTGACATCAAAAATTTAATATAGAACGTAACAAATTACAACTATCTTCTCATTGCTTAAAATATTTCATTCTATTTGTAGAGAAAATTTGTGACACCACAAAGAGTTAATTTCTTATTTTGATAATCAAATGCATCATTAAGGAATAAACATATTATCTATGAAGATAAACATATTTTACTATAATGGATTCGATTATTTAATAAAAGACTCTTAAGGCTAATAGGTCTTTCATGTACAAGAGATTTTTACCCTGAACTACATGGAAGGCAAAACAAGGTTTAATTTTAAACTGGGTTGATGGTTTCCTATAGAGGCAAACCTGTATAGTTAATTACATCTTAAGAAGGGTCTCTTCCTAAGAATATTCTCGATCAAAGAAATGAGTTGTTATTTCTAAGGATTTTAAAGTTGGTTTTCGTTGGATTGATTTTTGGAATTTTAATTGGGATTGGTTCAAATTGGAGAGAGTTCTTCTAGAGGCCAAACAGGAGGAAGTAGGAAATGCCTATTGATACTAGGATGCCTAGTACACATTTTAACTATCCTATAATTGGGCTTTAAGTTTTAGAATTTAGTTTAGATTTTTAGTTAACATTTTCTTAGAAGTCTATGACTTAGATTCTAGCAGCACAAGGCTATAGAAATGCTTAGGGTTAAAGACTTATTCCTAAAAAGGATGCTTCCAAACCTAGTCTATAAGTGCTTCTGACTTATGTCAGATGCTAAACCTAGTTTCATTTTGAGAATTATCTGTTATACGTCTCACTTGAGGGAATTAACCTACCCCTGACTCTTCTAAACTTACAACCTGTATGGAAAGGGCTGTTAGCTAACACCACCTAAGCGCATTTTAAATTTATGATGCTAAGTCTTATGAATGCAATATGGATGGGTTGTTGCATTTATCAAATGGAATCTATGAACTTAAACTCACTCCTTAAACCCTACAATCATGTCGAGTATAAAATGCATCTAACAAATACACATTTTTTAGATTTTTAAATATTTTGATTCAAGAATTATTTGACGTATTGAGTATGTATTTTTAAGCCTAATGGCATGCAATTAAAAATGATTATAGCCAAATCAATATATAAGGTAGGCTTCCCCGAAGGTGGTCATCTTCATAGGTTAGATGCCCCTTATGTATAATGGGAGAAGTTACCCAATTCAAGGATTAGAGCAATAAGATTTCTTGGTTTCAAAATCTGATTATTTCTAATTGATTTTATGTTTTTTCTAAGGCTTTCATTTATGTTATGTTTCAATTTTTTCTTTTATTTTATTTCAGTTGTTTAGATTTAAGTTGGGTATAAAGTTTAGTTTTTCCTATGAGCCTAATCATCGAGGCATTCATTCACAAATAGCACAACACAAAAAGAAATCTAGAAAAGCAAGTTGATTCTATTGCATACCCAAAATAAATCAAACCAATTTAAATTTAAGAAAAATGGCAATGAGGCTGGGTTCTGTTGTACACCCTGGAAGAAAAGGAAAATAGGTAGCCAAGCTTTGCCCTTATATAGCCTGGCCTAAAGCTACAAGTCCAGATCTATAGGTCTTCTTTCCAGGATAGTCTCCCTCCTCAGGGACATCCATTAGGCTTCAGGTCCACTACACCTATCGTCTAGTAAAGTCAACTCTTGCTAATCTTAGACCCACTAGATCCTAACCTAATTCCAAGCTCAATTTTACATTTTGATTTTAAAATTTATTCATAAGCCCTGCAAAACAAATATTAGCAAAATACAAATAGCACACTACAATTATATTTCACAAGCATACCTTAACATTAGTTTCTTGCCAAGCCCACCCATCTTATGGGCTATGCTTAAGGACTTAACCATACCTACAAGAAAATGACATTTTTATGTATGATAACAATCCTTTCTAGCATGGGCCCTTATAGAAGACAATGTTAGATCTAGAAAAAATATCCGACTATCCAGTATAATAGGCAAATAATCCTAGACATGTATTATAAAATAGTACTCCACAAAGAAATGTGAAGCACATCATATCAAAACACATCATAAGGAATCATAAAAGAATCATAGAATGGTTTACTCTAAGTCTAGGGTCCATGACCTAATGATTTAATGTGTGAAGTAAATAGACTTGTGTAGCAAGGTTTTGCTAGGCCTCTTTAGTTTAAGTTTCAAGTTAGTGTTTGAGTATGTTTGAATTTTACCTTTGGGTGGTTTTAATTCAAATGATTTAGTCATTTATTTTCATTTTTATTTCACTTTATTTGCTTAAAGTGATGTTTAGGTTTTCAAGAATAAAGAGTAGAATGTATTCCACTTTTGGATGGAGCTCGCCCTACTAAACATTCAAGCTCTTAATGAAATGAATTCTTCATCTTAAGATGAAAATCCATCGCAAAGGTCTAACTAAGATCCTTAAGTATCTTAATTAATCCTTTTGATTTCCTTTGGTTTGTTTGAATTTGGATTGATGTTTCATTTCTTTGAAATTTAATTTGGATTTTTATTCTTTGGTTTTCAATTTAGTTTTGTTTGAATTATTTAATTTTATTTTATTTGAATTTGGTTCATTTCATTTGATTTATTTCATTTGTCTTATTTGATTTAGTTTGATTTGGTGTTTTGTCTTTGGATTGTTTCATTTATATTAATGTTTTGGATTAAGTTATGTTGGTTTCATTTAGTTTGGTTCATGTTAACTTAGATTATTTAAGTTAAGGTTTTATTTCATTTAGTTTGATTCATATTATTTAATTATGTTTAAGTTCAATTAAGTGTTTGTGCTTATGATTTTATTAGTTTAAGGTTTTTTTACTTAGGATGTTTGGAGAACCTTCCTAAGAGTTTCTGATGTTTGATTGAGATTAGTTCAAGTTGTTTCATGATTTAATAAATTAATGAATTTTATTTATTCATTATTTGATTAATATTAATCTAGGAATTTGGAAATTCATCAATTCCCAATTCAAAGATCAATTGGGTTTGAAAATTATATGGCAAGTGGGGTTACATGCCAATTTCATGTTTCCAAAGTTTTATCTTGATTAAAATCATAATTAGGGTGTAATTAAGATTTTAACTAATGTTGATGAAAATTATTTGAGGGTTTCATTTTTCATTGATTCCTCTCTAAAGATATTTCCAAATAGGGCTTATTCAAAATATTTGGACATTTGATTGATTTATTATGATTTAATTAAATTTTGGTTAATTATTTGAAGTATTTAATCCATTTAATTTCTTAATTAAACCAATTTGTGATGTATTAAGTTTGGATGAGTTTTATTAATGTTTTAATGTTCATTAAGTTCAATAAGTTGATTTCAGATTGTTTTATTTATTTTCATTTATTAATTTATTTAATTAAAATGGAGGTTTGGTATTTGAAATTTTATTTCTCATGAATAACATTGCAATAATTCATGAACAATTTTCTTAAGGTGTGTTTTAACATCAATGTTAGTTCCCCAAAGTTTCATTTCAATTGGATTAATAGTTTAATATTAATTAAGGTTTAATAGATTTTTATTAAATCCAAATTAAGGCTTAATTACCCAAAATTAATTGGGTATTTAATTTTTATGGATTCCTCTCATCAAGATGAATCCATAGAATCCAAGTTTGCATTTTTCTGGACTTCAATTTATTTTTCTAAAATTTTTTTAATTTTTTGTGATTTTTAATTAATTTTTAATCAATTTTTGAAGGGATTTATAGTTTGGTAATGTCGGGGTGACGTGCAGCCGCCGTGGCACCTCTATCACGTGGCATGACACTAATAAGCCATGTGGATCTTGCATGACATCCGCATCAAATGCAGTGCCATGCAGGATGATCCTCAACTATCTGATCGACCATCGGATGACCCGAATTAATTCTGAGGTTCCTTAAAGAGTTTAATCAAACCGTCTACCTAAATCAAGGCCATTAGATCCTAATAGAATGATTGGATGACATGAATTCATTCCCGTAATCCGTCAATGAGAGACGAATTTCATCCATCTTTTTTTGCATTATCATCAGCGACAACTGGCGAATTGCATCATGATTTTAATTCAAAATCGATCAGTGATCAATTTAGGACTCGTCTATATGGTTGGATCCAATTGGGGATCAAATTCCCTTCGAAAAGATCTAAAACTGACAGTCTAATGGCTTGGTGAGGGAGTGTACCTTGATTCCAGCAATCACCGGTGACGGGATCGACTCTATTAGCTTCATTTCACCTCGAAAAAGGTGTGGATGAAGTTTGATGGCTTGCCTTCCCATGGATTGGTCCCTACACCAACATCGATTTAGTCTTCTAGTGGTGTTGATAATTTTCTGGCATGCTGACGGTGAGGGGTCGGGGTTGCAATTCATTTTAGGTCATCCTGACCTCTAGAATGTGTTGGAAGCTTCAATTTGATAAAAGACCCACTCCCTTGGATTTCACCATTAGAGGGGCAAGATTTTCATCCGTTCGTCAGTGTGCTAGTAGTGAGAGGTTGGGGGAAGGGTCCAGATCTTCATCTCTTGCCTTGGTGTACGTTTTGCAATGAAAAGGGGGAGGGAATAGGCTTCCTCCCTCTTTCCATGGATGGTCGAGAACTTGCTTTATGGACTTTTTGGTGGCTGTAATCTGGCCACTAGCAGAGGCAAGGGCCAAGGGTGGATTCAATCTCCCTTGGCCTTATGAGCAAGATTGGATGGTCACATGGAAGAGAGGATGTCTTCTAGGCTATTTTCATCTTTAAGCGAGACCCTTTTTTTCCTTCCTTTTTTTTCTTGCACTTGGCTTCTTCCTTTGCAGAAAGAGAAAGCCAAATTCTATTTTGCTTTGTTAGCTTGATGACATTCAATTGATGGCAGCCATCTCCTCTCTCTTTGACAAGAGGTGGGATGAAGCTCTAAGCTTCCTTGGATAAATCCAAGTTATTTTTATGATGGAAAGGGGGAGGAATCTTCTTTTTGTCAAAGATTTTCACTCCCTCCCATGCTTTGATTTTTTTCTTTGCTTTTGGCTTTAAGAATCACTTATTAAAATCCTTAGA
Organism: Cymbidium sinense; assembly: GCA_021442155.1. Classification (NCBI taxonomy): domain Eukaryota; kingdom Viridiplantae; phylum Streptophyta; class Magnoliopsida; order Asparagales; family Orchidaceae; genus Cymbidium; species Cymbidium sinense. Next base: position 79,626,247 of record CM038215.1, read on the forward strand.
TTAATATGTGACTGCCCACATCAAACTCAAATGAACTTGAGTTCAAATTTAAACCCAATTTGACTTGGATTGAAAAATAGGATCCAAACCAAGCACTTTGACTCAAAATGTTTTGATTTTAATTTAATTCTCTTTAATTTTAAATTTAATCATCTTTGAATGACAATTGATTGAGTTTTGATTTAATTAATTTATTTAATTTTGAATTTCTTATGAATTTCATTTCATTTTAATTTTAATTGGATTTCAATTTGAACCCATTTGACCCAAAGTGGGGGCTTAATGGGTTAAGCTTGGGTTTCCTTTCGATTAAATGACCAATTTGACCAAATTAGACACAATGGTGGGTTTGATTATGTTTTATTATTATTTTCAAATGATTTTGAGCAATCAAATTGAGTTGATTTCAATTTGATTTGGGTTTGAACCCAATAGGACCCATTTAGGGTATTTTCGACTGAGTGGTCTACTTAACCTAATTAAGGCCTAAATGAATTTGAATTTCCTTAGATTCATGATCAAATATATTTAATTGATTATTTGAGATATTTGGAATAATTTAATTTGGTCAAATTCTTGGTGGGTTGACCTTTGACTAGGTGGGACCACCTAAAGTCAAACCTATGCCAAATGAGTTGGCTAGATTTGACTTTGGATTTAATTTTCTTATTTTAATTTGTTTTTATTTTTATATATTTATATTTTATTTGAATTAATTCAAATTTGAAAATTTGGTTTAGTCCACCTAAGCCAATTAGGTTAGATCAAACCCAAGGAAGATTCCCTAGGTCATTAGGTATCGTGACCTAAGCATTGAATTAGGATATTCTTATTTAAGATTAGGACATCCTAATTACTAATTTTAGAGTTCAAATTAACCTCATCCAAAAATGAGGTCAACACTATTCTTAAGATCTATAGTTTTTTGCATGGTTAGCAATTCTTTACTTCAATAAAACTTTGTCCTCAATTTTGAAACCCTATCAACAATGCCACTTTATAGAAAATAAAGTATAGCATGTGTCCATAGTCAAAAAAACATATCCAATCGACACTCTAACAAGAAAGTAATTGATACATAAAATGCACATAATATTAAATAAAAAGCATTCTTAGAAAATGATCTCTTCTCAGCCAACTTAGAATCTCAGCTACCTCCTAGTCAACATGTTCATAAACTTCATCACAAACAATCCTAAAGGTTAATGGCATATACCTAAAAGTAATTTTTAGAATGTACTTCCTATCATTCAAATAAAATACGTAAGAATCTATATACCATAAATGTAAAAACTAATATAAAGCTCTGCAAACCTTAATACATAAAAATATATAGCACTATTAAGGTCCAATACACATCAATACATTATATCTTTAAATCCTAATACACAATAATATACAATAGATTGAAGCCTAACACAAAATAATACATAGCAACATAACAATGGTTACATGAAACATTCCCAAAAATAGCATCTAGTGTACACCAAACATATTAGTATATAGAAGTACACAACAGGACAACAACTACTTTAAAAAGAAAACAAAATAAAAACTTGTTATGTATAGATCAAACCTAATATATAGCAAGGCCGATACATAGCGATACATAATAATATCGTCAACCAATACATACAAATATGTAGAAATTTTAAAACATATAACATATAAGTACATATAAATACACAATATGATTACAATGTTACATACAAAGAAGCAAAATAAAATAGGTTGGTTATAGCTCAAAGAAAAAAATAAATACAAACCTACTATATATAAATCAAACCTAATACATAATAGATCTTATTCATAGTAATATATAATAATATCATTAGCTATTACATACTAATACATGGCTATTTTGAATGTACATAGTAGCAAAACACAAAACATATTAGTATAACAGTACACAATATGATTGCACAGCTATATAGAAAGAAGCAAAATACAATCTTTTTGTGTATAACTCAAAGCAAATACCTAGATGGGCTAATACATTGCAATATATTATAATTTAATGATCCAATACATAAGAATAGATAATAGCCTCAAAATAATACATAACAACAAAATACTTCTTACATGGATCATTCATAAAATGCACCATCTAGTATATACAACACATACCATTATATAGATACACAATGTGGCTGCACTACCACGTACAATGAAGCAAAATAAAAAAACAACATCTTGTACAATTTATAAGGAACATCAACATCGAATATAGCAACATTTTAAAAACTTAATTTAAGATCTTGTCAATCTATTTATAAAACTTAATTTAAGATCAAGAGGTTAAGATGGGGTTGAGAACAAAGAGATCTCCATTAAGCAAGTATCAATAAAAAGCCTTAATGTGAAACTGAAAATGTACAATAATTATTTACTGAAGCTTGATTTTTAAATTTACTACTCATAGTTAAAAAATTTTAACTATCAATTTATTATTATTTTATAAGACATTTTAGAATTGATTTTTTATTTTAGTTAATTATAGGCTTGATTAGGAAATCATATGTTTGACCAAATCAATTATTTCCCCATAAAAATTAAAATATCTTGATTGCATGTGAAGGATTAAAGTTTGTTTCACTTCACTTTCTATTTTACTTGGCTTGCCTAAATTCTTCCTATTCTCTTGATTTTTATTCTTAAAACTTTAGAACATATGTTAAACATTTAATATTTACAATGAAAATGAAGAAAACTTTTTCCATTTAAAAAAAAGTTTAAAGAAGGTTGTGTGATGGTCTAAGATCTACATGGTGGAAGACCTAGGTATATATGTTTCTTATAGTTACAAGTCTCTCTTTCGATATTTTGTATCATATTCTTTCATTATTGTAGCATCGACCCAAAGTATTATTCTAAAGCCTACAACTACAAAGATATTCATAGCTACCATTTATAATAGGAGTTCACCTAACCTAATTTAGGTCCACCAACATCCATCATGATCTAAACCTTTTGGATTTCTGCTACCTACTCTAGATCAAACAATCAAATATTTTGGTGTCATCTTAAAGCAATTCAAACCCTCAATGCACTTTTAGGTCTCACCTTTAACATAATATTCTAAGAATTATCAATTTTTCCTAAACTATATCACCATAACTTAATCTTAGTTTTGCTCTATCATCTAATTTCTAAGCACTTAACAATTAACCAAACAAATATAATGACATTTAAAAATATTGTCCTAAAATTTTAAAGTGGTGTCATGCCCTAGCTCATCCACCATAAAAAATATTAAATCTGATTCCCCAAAGAGAACTATAAGGTTGTTGATTTCTTACTAATTAGACATATTTTTTATTTATTCACCATTACCCCAACAAAAAGTATTTTGATTACCTAAGAGTATTTCATGCATTTTAGTCTTTCAACCCAATAATTGTAATGTTTAGATAATCACTCCTATGTCCACACTAACTTTAATAATAGAACCAAAGCCTTCTCTTTGATGAATGGAAAACAAGGTATGTTTAAAGGTTGCTAGAATTAGATTTTATTTATTAACATAACAAAAAATAAATAAAATTATTTTCTTCATTAGGTAACTTTTTACTTCATAATTTTATGATTTTTTAAAATATTAAATAAAAAACATGGGAATTAATTTTAATAGATGTTTTTGATTATATGATCAATTGATAATTTATGATTTAATTAGTGATGTTTGACTAGCCACCTCACCAAATAGCAAAATCATTACAATCCTACCTCAACTAATATGTTATTTAGTTTTACATAGTTGAGAGGATAAGATTCAATTAAAGAATTAAGTATTTACTTTTTTTTCTTGTGGAAAATTATGTTGTTAATGCCATTCATATTTGATGATGAGTTCTAAATAATTAAGCATATTTATTATAATGACTGAAAACTCATATTATGTAATTAGTTAGGTACTAAAAATTTCTTTCAAATAATCTATTTTATTATTAATTTAATTCATTCCATATTTTTAAAAATATATGTAAAAGTTAGAGTACTTATTCTATTGGTTTTTGTACAGATGGCATCCATGGATCATCATGAACTAGCTATAATGGCCAATGATCTTAAAATCAAAAATCAAGGGATTTTAACTTATATATATTCTGATATGTTATTGAATTAGGGAAATGAAAATGAAATATTATATTCTTAATGTATAATATTTCTATCAAAAAAATATAATGACTATAAAATTTATTATTTATCACCCCCTAAAAGTAAAGAGCCAACTTAGGATTGTAGCCTCTTCCTTAACTTTCAAAATTTGTATGGATAATGTGACATCTAATATTGTGACATCTTAGTGCCAAATTTCTAGTGAATTAGATGGACATAAAGATCATATATGATGTCATATTATTCTCATGGTTGGGATCATAGTATATTTAAATTAAACTTAGTTTGATAAATTGAAAATTTCTATTAATAAGCTTGAAAACTTTTATACAATTAAGACTAATACTAAAAATCTTAAAATATTTTAATAAAACTATTATATGACTAATCTTAATTAATAGTTTATATTTCACTTACTAATGCATACTCCTTGAATAGTTCTTTTAGTGTACTTCAATTAGCTTTCAGGTTACATCTTTTTGACACACATACCTTAGCTATTTTTGATGAGACATTCAATGATGCCTCACTTGAGCCACTCATTGATGCACTTATTATTAATTTTCATATAATGATTTTAATCCACTTATTGCCTTAGCCAACCCCACCTAGTGGGATTAAGGCTTTTTGTTGTTGTTGTTGTTGTTGTTGTTGTTGTTGTTGTTGTTGTTGTATTTCCTTGTCTGTTAATTATTTTGTAAGTATACTCAAGGGTGAGGGCCCATAATTTGGCACTTTCATTAAAGTTATATATGATGATTATTCCCTCCCTAAAGTGATATTATATTTGTGAAACGTAATGTATACATACTAGCTATGTACTCAAACTTACAACATCTTATATTTGTTGTCCCTTAAGAAGATTAATCCTAACCGAAATCTTTTAGGTGATATGTTGATGCGTCGATGCCATTATCATAAAAGCTAAACTTATGTATTCAATTAATATTATGCCTTTATATCATAATTTAGATTAGCTATTATCAAGCTTTTATAAATTTTTTGTATCATGATGCTATTTGGGCTTATACGTATTAGGTTATTCATATGTTGTGATTCATATATAGATTTCATGGTGGTAGGCATTGTAATGGTGGTATGTATGGTAAGGGTGATAGGTATGGTAGTGATGATACATTTTGGTTGTAGGTTGATAATGGTGATAAGTGTGGTTTTGATGGGGATATATTTGAATTTAGAGTTAGGTTTGAGTATTTTAAAATCTTTCTCTCAATTCTCAACACTTGGCTTTTGGTAATAGAATGTTCTTCTTGAATTTCTTTACTCTTCTTGTGTGCTTTCCTTCCAAATGAAAAACTACTTGAGTGTGAGCTCATGTCCCATAAAAAAGGAACTTCTAAGGAAGGAATGACATCTTCACATAGTTGGACTATTTGTAGAAGTCAACTTCAAATTATCCCTACTTTAGCATAGGTTACTTTAATTCTTCTATAGGTTAGAATTTCCTTAACCTAATAACACTTTCTTTTCACTTTATAGGAATTGATCTCTTATTTGGTTAATATAATGTTAGGTTTAATCTTCTCAACCTTATTATTTTTTTGTTGTTGCGATTGTGTTCATTATTAGTGTAGGCTTACCCTCTCATATTTGTGAAAATTTAAGAATTATCAAGGCAATCAATTTTTTATCAAAAAAGTTACACTCATCCTACATAATATATAGTATCATAGCGAGTGTGTTTCTTTAGGAATATCTTGTTTAGTGTTGAGTTTTTTTCTAACATTATATTAATTATATAATCCACTATTAAAAATATAGTTCATTATTTAATTAGATCATTTTTCTCATTTATTTGATTATGTCTTTAATTTCATTACAATTCATATTAAAAAAAATAAAGCATTTGCTTATTTCTAAGTTTTTTAATACTACATCATCATGTCAACTCATAGTGGGCATAAGTATCAAGGTCAAACTTTAGATAAAAAATATGATGATTTTTATATAATCTTATTAGGGAAAATAGAAAAGCTTACCTTATGCACCAACAAACCTATTTTAAAATTTTAAAATATTTGAAGCCTTGGAATAAAAGTAGGTAGACTAGCATCACCCCTACTAGAGATGGACCCAATCATTGAACAACAACTTAAAAAAATACAAGGTCATCTCACCTACCCCATTACTCTTCCTCCTTTTACTCATCCATATTCTTCTATTAGACCACATTCTTGCTCTTTGAGTCCAGCATCTCCATATTGATGAGATAGTTTCTATTCCACCTGAACAAATAGAATGACCACTATGATGAGATGATGGTAATGCTCCTCGATTTTCTTATGAGCACTATCTTCAACATTATGAGGAAACTTTATCTAGTTATTTAATCCCATAATGTACACTTTGAAAATCTTATGATGTTGTTATTCGTAAGCTTAAAATTGATCAACCTACTTTATATCGTTTGCTTGATCTAAAAGTTTTCTTAGATTGGCTAGTGTTGACCTCATTTTTGGATGAGGTTAACATCATATCTAAAATTAGTAAATAGGACACCTAAACATAGATTAGGAGCCTCCTAATTAAGCACTTAGAATACTATACTTAGTTACCTAGTACATCTTCCTTGGGTTTGATCTAACCTAATGGGTTTAGGTAGACTCAACCCAAATTCTAACCATAAACTAAATCAAATCAAATCCAAATAAACTAAAATAAATTTAAATTAAACCAAATGAATGAATCCAAATCCAAATCAAAGTCAAATCTAGTCAACCCTTTTAACAAAGATTTGACTTATGTGGGCCCCACCATAATTTGCTCAAATGAAATCATTCCAAATGGTCTAAATGATAGAATAAACATGCATAAACATGAATCTAAAGAAATTTAAATTTATGTAGGCCTTACTAGGTTTAATAGATCGCTTGATATAAATAGGCCTAAATGAGTCATACTGGGTTTAAACCTAAATCAAATTGAAATCAACTCAATTTAATTATTAAAAATCATTTAGAAATAATAATTAAACATAATCAAACCAATTATTGGGTCCAATTTTATTAAATTGAATCATTCAAAATCCATATATGTAATCAAGCATGATTGGAGTCCAAACAAAATTTAATTAGTACAAATGGGTCATTTGAACCCAACTAGAGTCAAGCTTAACCCATTTAATCCTAAATGGGTTAAAGTTAAATGAAATCCAAAATTAACTAAAAACTTAAAGGAATTAATCAAACTAAAATATAACAAATTATCAATTAAAGATAATTGAACCAAAATTTAAAAGAATTAAATCAAATAAATTGAATTAAAACACTTCAAATCCAATTGGAATAATTGGGTTCAAACCTCCAATCCAACTCAAGTAGAATTGGATTCAACCTCAAACTCACATTGGGTTCAATGTGGGCAGCCAAACACTAGCCTAAGAGCTGTGGTGGTTAGGCCAAAAGCCTCCAAAAAAGAAATCAAAGGGATGGGGTGGAATCATGATAGAGGAAGGCATGGAATCTATGTAAAGAATTCAATTTTCACTACCCCTCCTCCATCCCTCATCCACCTCTTGGCTTCAATTATTTTTGGCTACTTTCGAATCAATTGACGACCTCCAAAGAGGGATCAAATGGGATCAGACTTGGATTTTTCATGGGATAGCAAAGAAAGAGAGTAAGAAATGATCTCCCATGGAGGCTCTTGGCCATGGATGAAAAGGGGAGGAAGGCTTCCTCCCCTTAAACCCTTCATCCGAACATACGCACAAGGTCAAGAGAGACTATACCCTCCCTATGGCCAAGTCTCACACCATGGGTGGCCAGATTTCGGTCATCTAAAGCTCCACATATATGGGTCTTGGCCATGTATGGAAACAGAGGAGAGAGGTCATCTCCTCTCCATATTTTCATTTTAGAACATCCACAAGATGAAGAGAATGCAATTCAAAGTCTCCATTGAGGCTTTCACCATCAACAAGATAGAAATCCACCTTGGCCGAGGGCAAACCTCTCGGCCTCCAATGGAAAAGGAGAGGGAGAGCATTTCATGCCAATTGACTCTCCCTACATGTTCTAGTGGTCAAGGTGATCTCAAATGAATCTTCCCATGAGGATTTTGTTACCAACGAGTAGGAGAATAGCCAAAACCAATGGTAAACGACCATAAGGTGGTCTCCAAGGCATTTGGTGGGGAGGCAATCCACCAAATAACATCCATTGCTTCGTCCCATCAAGGCAAAGGTACCTGGAGCACAGCAATCACTAGGGATCACCATCGATGAGGTATGCCACAACCAACCCTTTTAACAAATTCTTTTATTCTTTTGTGAAGGGAATTTGATCCCCAAAAGAATCAAACTATCTAGATCGATTTCAAGTAGAAATCACTCGATTTCACACTCTGATCGCCAGAAATCGATCAGATTTGAAGGCGATCATCATTTCCCTAGCGGAAGGAGGGGGAGATAATCCTCCTCATCCATTCCTTCTATTTGGAATGGACTACCATGATTTGGTCAGACAATTTGTTTAATTTCCTAAACGGACCATAGGAGAGATCATGATCATTTGATCAATGATTGGTCAGTCGTAGATTATCCTGTGTGGCCATTGCTTCTGACATCGGATCTGTGTGGATCCAACATGGCCCAATGGCACCATGCCAAGTGTCTATTTCGCCATATCAATGCTGCCATTTAAAATGAGATTTTATAGATTTAACTCACTAAATGAATATTAAAAAAGTCAAAAACTAGAAAAGTCATAATAAATGAAATATAAATTCTAAAAATAGAAATGAGAGCTTTATGGATTAATCTCAATGAGTATAATCTTTTAAACCCAAAATCTCCAATTAATTTTGAATAATTTTGGATTAATCTGACTTCAAATGAAATTAATGACAAAAAATTAATCCAAGTAAAATGAATCTTTGGGGAACTAAAATTAATGTTATAATGCACTTTAGAAAAAAAAAGTTATGATTTATTGCAAACTAAATCACGAGATATTAAATTTCAAACTGCAAACCTTACTTTTAATAAAATAAGTTAACATTAAATAAAATAAATCATAAAAATTAATCAAGTCACTTTAAATTAACATAGCAAATCCAATGAACTTAAAAGACATCAATGAAATCCACAAAAACTTAACAAATCACAAAATCCCCTAATTTTGTAATTAATTGAATTAATTAGTCAAATTAATAACCTAATCATAAGAAATTGATAATAAATCAACCAAAAATCTAAATAAACCTTCTATGGATGCATTTTTCAAAGAGGAATCAAACAAAAATAAAAACCTTAAGTGATTCTTTCTAAATTTAGCTTAATTTAAATTTTAATGAAATAATTAAAATCTTAATTACACCCATTGACCTCACTGATGGAGTGAGGATTCACCTTCCTCATCTTAGACTTAGGAACCTTTTAGACACTTGGATTTCCCTAGTCATAGGACACTTCTAGTGGCTAAAGGAACTTTAAACCCAAGCTTAGAGATGTAAAAAAGACATACCCTAAGCTTAGGATACACCTTAGGACAAATAAGTCATACCTATCATATGGCCTAAGCTAACCCATGCTTGTCACTCATCCAAAACCAACCTCAAGCCAACACAACCAACCTCGATTCAATATTTTTTCCTATCTGAGCTCCAAGCCAAATTGGCTTAAGCCTTAACTTAAGTTAATTCCACCATGATCCTATGGATCCAACCCAAAACCCATTCAAGCGAACCAAATCCAATTTGATTATCACAAAGGCACTTCAACTATTAAATAGATCATTTGAAACTCCTCCAATACTTATAATCAGACCAATCAAATCAAATGAAGCCAATCAATGCAAGTTAGCCCATTTGACTGAAAGGTCCAAATGAGCCAAAATCCAATCAAACCCAAATCAGTTGCAATCAAGGCCACCAATTAGCCTTAAATCCATCATTGAACTCTTCTTAACACCCAATCCACCAATTCAACTCAGTCAACCCAATTGGTCCATTTGACCATAAATGACCAAATTGTCTCAAACTATAATCCAACCTAAATTGAATTGAATCAACCATCTAATCTGCTTTATAATAATTATTGATCATCCTTGATTACCCAATTAAAAATAATTAGGTCAAACCAAACCAATTTGATCACTTGATCCAAGTTGACCCAATTAACCCATTTGGACCAAATGAACTAAATCTCATTCCAACTCCAATAAATTGTAATCAATGACTCTCATCAATCATAAATTGAGTATTAAACATGACTCAACTACTAATTGAACCAAACTAATCCAATTTGACTCAACTACTAATTAAACTACTATTTAATCAAACCAACCAAATTGAGCTACTTAGCCTAATTTGACCTAAAGGGTCAAATTAAACTAAATAATTTTTTAATTCAAATTAATTCAAACCAATACCTACAATCATTCTCAAATGATCAATTGGACCTCATCCAACCCTTCATCCAAGCCAATTTGGCCAATTTTACCAAATTGGTCAACTTAACCCATTTGACCCAAATGAACCCATATGAGCCAAAATCAAATCCACTTCAAATTAAGCCAAAACAATTGCATGAATACATTCCAAATCATCATTTGAACATACTCAAACCCTTCGTTTGACCCAATTTGGCCAGTTGGTCAACCTAACCTAATTTGATATCATTTGATGCATATGGGTCAAATTGAGCAAAACCCATTCAAACCAAGTCCAAACCCTACCAAACTTGGCATGACTCATCCTTGAGTCACCATGGGTCATCCCAAATGGACTCAACCTATGGTAAATCCGTGTTGGGTCAAAACCCTTACATAGAACTCCTCTTAGACACTAAGAGTTCCTTAGCCTTAAGACAGTTCCAGTGATTAGGTGAACACTTAACCTAACCCTAAAGACTTAGAAGAGTTAGTCATAGGAATAGGTCATGCCTTAGGGGCGTTAGAAAAACTTGCCTACCCTATAGCTCAAACCAAATCCTTACTTCCTTCCTTCAAGTCAAATTTCAAAACTCAAATCAATTTCCAAATCCAAACCAACTTCAAACTCAAATCAATTCCAACTTAATTGATTTTCTCAAATTCAAATCCAAATCAACTTCAAACTCAAATCAAATCCAACTTAATTGATTTTCTCCAACCTTAAATCAATTCTAATTGATTTTCTCAATTCATGAGTCAATTCAAAATGATTGACATTCAAGATCAAGTCCAAATCTAAAATCTTTCCTAAGTCACTTTGATTTCATCTTATGGAATTAGCTCAAATCAAATTCAAATCACTTCAAACTCAAGAGATTTCCTCATAACCCATTTATTTTCTCATTTACACTCACAAATATAAATGAAATATAAATTCAAAAAACCAAAACCAAATTCAAAACTCAAACCCAAATCTTACCTAAAACCAACCTAAACCCTTTCAAGTCAAATTCTTGAACTTAGCCAAATCAACCTCAAATCAATCCAAACCCTTGAATTTTCTTCATGATTCAATCAATCCTTCAATCATGAAACCAAATATAAACATAAACTTCAATCATCAAACCAAAACTAAATTAAAACTCAAAGCCAAATCAAACTCATGTTCACCCTTTGAACTTAAAATTGTCAAAATGAATCAAAATCCATTTGACTTCAAATCACTTGCAAATGGATTTATATTTCAATCGTAAATCCATATGTGAGTTCAACCAAACTTGAATCAAGCCTTGATCAAGTCAATTGACCCACTTAGACTCACTTGACCCAAAGTGACCTAAAATATCCTTTTGAGCCAAATTCTAATCCTACCCAAATTGGATTGAACTAAGCTCATCTAAGCCTTACATTGTGAGCAACAATCATCATAAGATAATCAATAACTCAAATTGGGTCAAACCAAGTCAAACTTAGCCTTTGACCAAGTCAACAGCTGATCCAAATGAAACCCAAACTAGCCAAACCCCACCATAGGCCAAATTGATTGAAACCATTGATGAAAATTAGCTTATAATCAATGTTTGAACTTAACCAAGTCATCATTTGAGCCTAACCTAGCCCAATTAGTCACTTGACCCAAGTTGACCTAAAAAGTCCAAATGGGTCCAATCTTGATCTAAGATAAATCAATTGTAACCAATGGGTCAAGTTCATTCTAAATCACTTGTTGAACTTGACCAAAGCCTCAATTGATCAACTAGACCCAACCTAGCTCAATTGACCATAAACCCAACTTGACTTAAATTATCAAATGAAGCTAAAATCAAACCAAACCAAAATTGATTGAAACCAAAGCTTACAATATGTTTCAAATGATCAACCAAGCTTAAACTAACCCATGACCTAACCCAATTGGGTCAAATGGGTCAAATTGGTCAACTTGACCCATTTGACCTAAATGAACTCAATTGTACCAAAACAAAATACAAATCAAATTGAACCAAACCAATAATACCAAAACACTTCAAATGGTCAAATGAACTTAAGCCAACCCTTGGTTTGACCTAATTTGACCAATTGGTCAAATTGACCTAAGTTGACCCATTTTGACCTAATGGGTCAACTTGAGCCAAATCATATCAAATAAACTCCAAATTCATTGAAAATTGGCACAACCCATTTTTCAATTATTCCAAATATGCCCAAATCAAAATCAAGGCCAAATGACCATTCTACACCTAGGTCAAAGGGTAAACTATATCCAAATCCACTTGGAATTTGGTCAATTCCTTTTCATGGCCACTTGGCATCCTCCTAATGGACCATTTAGACACAAAGGAGGGTGGTGCACATTACCCAATGGGTTTGGGTCTGCCATGACCCAACCCAAGGCTAAATCAACCCCTTCAATCAAAATTCTCCATTTGGATCACCTCCCACACTAATTTAACACATGTGCACCTCCTCCGTTCCACTTCTCTACCAAAATCAAACCACATGGGATCCCTAATAGCCTAAACAACCCATTCAATTAGGGGAATTGATCAAAAACAAAAGAACAAGCTTCGACCGTCCGATCCAAGTAAGGGGAGATATACTCCCCCTCATTTCCACTCAAACCATGACTCTTGCATTCGATTGAGCTCAGAGGATCAAAAGTAAGCATTCACAAAGCTCCCTAAGCATTTCTAAGCTCTCTCTAATTTCCCTCTCTTGATTTTCTCTATAGCCAAAATAGGGGAGGTGAGGGGAATTGCCAACTTGCTCAATTCCCAACTAAACCTCAATTACTCTTGCAAGAACCATCAAGGCACTAAGTTGAGCTCCCCCAAGGTGTTTTCCATGCATCCAAGCCACAAGAAGAGAGACCTAGACCAAAGTCGCAAGCCATTAGAGGGAGCATTGGTCAATTGAGCAACTCACTTCAAATTGAACCTTGAAACCTTCATTAGGGCTTCATCTCCACTAAATGAAGCTACCTCCAATGTTGGAAGCACCGTTGATAGCCTCCAGTGAGGTATGACTCAAAACTGAGCTTAAGTTGAAAATTGGCCTTTTATGAAGAGAATTGTCACCCCAATATAATTCAACTATTGGATGTTTTTCCCCATGCTCCATGATGGTGTGAGTTAAATCTCAACCTAATCTGAGCTTGGATCAAGCCATGGAGGATGGATGGTCTCCGTCTCCCACAGGCAATTGCAGGGATGAATCATGGGCCATCCAACCCGCGTGTGTTGGATGATTGACCATGATTAAAATGTGTAGATCCACTGATTTAATCCTTCATAAATACAGGTTTAATCTTAGTTATCTAATCCTTGATCGAACGGCCCAAAGAAAAGTGCATCACGATGCCAGCTGGTGTGGCGCGTGATGTGATAACTTAAATAAATAATCTCATCATGCCACGTGAAAAGTGTGCACCGCGTTAGCAGCCCACGTGGCACCAACTAGATTAGTTATATAATTAAGCTATTCAACTAACTATTAGTCATAGAAACTTCATAAATTCATAACTAAATGTAGACAAATCCAAAAATATGCAAACTCAAGTTCATTTTAAAGATAATTCAGAGGGGAATCCAATAAAATTGTTTCTAATTGATTTTAAATAGTGAACTTTCCTTAATTAGGGTTTAATTAAAAATCTAATAACCTTAATTACTTTTTAATGACTTCATTAATTAATTCCAAATTTCTTGGGTATGTTCAGTGGGATGACTACTGCTTTCCTTAATTTTCTTGGGATTTATTAATGAGTTAATTAGGAAAATTAATTGATGAACCCTTAATCATCCTATGAATGTAATTAAAAGTAATTAAGCATGTGAATAGTAGTTTAATCCCTTAATTGGATAATTAAATATTGTTTAAGTGAAGAGGAGGTTTATGGAATGGGTTTGGGATATTTTTCCTAAGTTATTCTCTAAACCCCTTTCTTCCTTAATCCAAACCTAATTAAGGATTAATCGACTAATGATCTACTTAATTAATCTAATCAAATTTTTAAAACTAATCTAAACTTAATTAATCTCAATCTTGGGTAGATCCTTAGGTGTTCAAAAGCCTAAGGTAAGTTTAAGGAAATCATAATCCAATTTACATGTGTGGGAAGGTTATGAAAGTACTGAATTAAACCCTTTAGCTTAATTAATCAATGATTGTGAGCCAATTGCATTAGGCCCTATTTCTTTGTTAGGAGCATTGTAGATTTAAATTCCATGTGGTTGCATATCATATGTTGGCTCATAATTGTTAGGTTAATTATTTTAAAGTGGTATAGGTAAGGGGTAATTAATGGCTTTAATTCACACCTTAACCTAAATAAAACATAAAATCAATCTAGTCATTCTAAAATTAAACTAAACCAATTCACACATAGGGGAAATGGGTTAGGACCAGCAAACTCTTTTCACATTTCCCAAATCTAAATCAAATCAAATTCAAAACTAAAAATCTCTTTAAAGAATTTTGATTCACTTAGAGTAATCATATCTTATTGGATTGTCCTTAAGAATTAATTTGGATGAACGAAATTACATGCTTACATCAACTTATTTCTTTCCAAGCAAGTCAAATGTTGTATGTCATATGAAATCATGCATTCATATCTTTGAAAAATTAAATTAAATAAAATATTTTCTTTATGTCAAATTGTATGTTTTGGCTAAAGTAAGAATATGAGTGCCTATTATCATTATTAAATCAAAAAACTATTTTCAAAACTAAATCAAAGATGATAAATGAGGTGATGCTACTTATAAATAATAATAAGCTTACATGTAATTAGTACAAGATATGTATTTGGTGTGGTTTTCCTTCTCTTCTCCTAACATGGACTTGTATAGGATTTGCAAAATTTATAGTCCATTTGAAAAGAATATAACACTTGCTTAAATCTATTCATATGCATTTTAATGTTATGACTTAAGAAGTAATCTTCTCATTTTATACATGTAAATTGCATAACCAAATCAAACAAAATTTTTTTGCATGACTCTTCATCGATTTGCTTTCTTTTTATACATGCACATGTATTTAAGAAAAGTGGTATATTAGTCTAGACATCCCAAGGTTGAAGCTTTAAGTAGCCCTAAGTATGTCTTGTACCTTACACCCATGGTGTAGAAAATAATGGCACCCTACTCACTTATGTCTTTGATACATGTAAGTGTGCATTTGATTAATGGAAAAAAAGAATCCCACTTTTCTACTTAATAAAATCATGTATTCATGAAAAATCCAAATTTTCTTAAACAACATCTCTTAGCATTCATCATCAAGGTGTGTTAAGATTTTGCATTACATGTATAGGTATGCTTAGGATCATTCATATGCATGGTATACATTTTGTAAAAAAATAAGTTATTGTGTGTTATGTGATAGTAATTCACCTTAATTAGTCCTAAGATCCCTTTCTTATTGAATAGGTTAATTTAGAGAAAATCTAAACTTAGGGTTAATCAAAATACAATAAAACATTCAATAAAGAAAAATCATTAATGAATCTACCTTAGAAATTACTTAAGGTGGGGATGAAAGAGAAGTTCTCTTCTCTTTCCTTCTCTTTATAAAACTTAGTGATTAAGTGTAGGTTCATTCAAACTATATCAAATCATTAACTAAAACTAAAAAATCAACTAAATCACTTAAAATAAAGCCACCCTCTAAGTTGAACTCTCTCACACTTATAAAATTTCAAACTTAAAGCCTAGCTAAGACATGCCACACAAGCCTTAAATGACACACACATTAGGCTAAGTCACCATTTCTAGGTCTATGTTAAAGAGATGCATGGTTTGATGCCTGATTTTATTTTATGATGTAATGTTTTAAGACTGGATGTTAGAGTGTATGTGCGTAGACTGGATAGTAGAGCGATCTTAGTCTAACCATGTATTCTATAGGGGATTGTGCTTAAGGGGTGTTGTAATAAAAAATATAAATGCTTTTGCTATGCAGGTTTCTTATACCCCTAAGCATAATCCAAACTAGGCCAGGTGGACTTGAGTACCCATGTGTGGGGTGCTAAGTCCAATTTATTTATATAACTGCTTAGGATGTATGGTGTGTTTAGCTAATCTCTATTTTACAAGTTTTAGTTAGGTTTACTTTTCCCATTTTCATGTAATTTTTTAATTAAGATTTGTAATGAATGTTACGGGGGAGTGGAGGTTACATTGGTCATAAAACCATGTCTTATGTGCCATGTGAAGCCTTTGAAGCAATCACATTCCAACTAAGCTAAAAAAAAGAAAGGAAAAAGCAAATCAAAACATGAAGAAATGAAGAATGCAGACCCCTATAACATAAATTCCTTCTAAATTATAATTATTCAATTGTAATCTAGGTTGTATAAAAGTAGGCTCAGTTACCCACATTTCCTTTCGGGTTTGTGTAGTGGAGCCCAACCACAAAGTCCTTTTATGCTTTTATGCTATCTTTATAAAAATGTTTGATGTTTGTTTAGCTTGTGCACTAAGATCGTATGATTTTCATAGTTTTTCCATTGATTAATGAATGACATGGATGCAATTAGGCTCCTAGAAAAAAAATAAATTTTTATTTAATTAATTAACCCAAAATTAAAATTAAACAACTCATAACCTCACCTAAAGCCAAGGACATAAATCAAGATAATAAAAGATTTTGCAACCCATTAGCTGGATGTTGTATGTTTCACATCATGCATAAAATCAACTTGCTTCACTCTTACTTATGGAGGGCTTCCACCTTCTCTAGATAAAATGGCTTGACCATTGAGAGCTATGGTGGAAACACACCTCCTTCTTATTGATTTTGTCACATAGCCAATTTCTCATGCATTACGCATATGAATCCCATTGCCTATGTCAAATCAAAATGTCCAAAAATTAAAACTTAACAAAATTTGCATTACATTAAGTCATGAGTTCATACCTGACATGATCTAATCTCTTAGGGAGGGAGTTTAAGAACTTATCCTTCTTTCTAAATAAACAACAGCATAGCTATCTTGCAAAAAGTATAAGGCTTGCCTACATGTATTTAAAATCATAGGAGGAGTTAGTTGATGGCCAACTACATGTGGTTATAAGTCCAAGAATCTGGTGGTTTTTCCTCTCATGTGGTGGTAAAAAATATGCCCACTTTCTCCTTAGATTTAGGTCATGTTTTGGCCCTCGCCAAAGTCTCCTAGGTTTATGATCTGAGATTATTGTTTCCCTTTGCGGGCTACAAGCATAAAGCATCACCTCTTAGGCATTTCCATGATCTTGTATCATGGAATTGCAAGTCCTAGATTTTTAATAAAAAAATTCAACTTAAACATATAATTCCTCTCAAATTTAATAATATAAAGCCCAACCATAGGATAGTTTGGAATGCTTGCCAGGTTTCCTAGTATAATGAGCATCCCCTACTTATCTCCCTTTAGTTTTGATAATAACTCTCTCCTTTTGATCAATCTCATTTGATCTTCCAAAAATAACCAACTGATTGATAGTCCTACCTTTGAAATCTTTGGAGATAATGATCATTTACCTTAATTGAGAGTATTCTTATAGAATCTCATTCCTTAAGATGTAATTAACTATGGTTCCTTGCCTCCATAGGGAACTTAACGAACCCAATTTAAAAAAATCTTATATTTCTTTTTCATGTAAAGTAGGAAAAGAATATCTGGTACATTTGAAGACCCATCATCCTTAGGATGGTGACTTCTATCTCTAGAGATAGTACATCATTCCTCAATGTCATACTCGATCACCCTAATAAGAACATCTATGTGCTTTCCAACAAGCATATTTTTGTTTTCATTTATTTTCAAGATAGATGACGATAAAAATTCACCACTGTGGGTTAATCCCATGGGATGTCCTCTGCCCCCATAATTTTGTTGGGATTTATTGGCTATGTAATTAGGAAAATTTAAAATTTCCATCCTAATTAACCCTCTTTAATCAATTGAATAATTACTAAAAATACTAAATAGTAAAATTTAAGTAATTAATGATAATTGATCACTATTGATAGTGGGAATGATGAGGGAAAGTAATTAGGGTCTCTTCCTCAATTATTTTCCTAAGTATATTCCCATATGGTGGTTAATTAATGCATTGATTAATTAAAAGCTAATTAAGTATATTAATGGTAAAATTAATCCAAATTTAAATGACAATTAGATTAGATAATTCAAATTGAATTGATGGATTCCCCTTCAAGTATTTAATAACATAAAGAACCTTAAGAAACATATGGTTAACCCATGGGTGTGGGAAAATCATATAAGTATTTAATTAGATTTTTAAGTAATCTAATTAATCCTTAATCATGTGCCTAATTGCATTAGGTCCCTTTAAGAGCATTGCAAATTTTAATTTCCCATTGGCATATCATTGGAGGCTCATGATTAAGTACTTAATGAAATTAAAGAGGCATAAGAAAGAAAATTTAAATTAATTGCTTAATGATTTGAACTTAATCAATCATAAAATCTACTTTATTAATTTTCATTAAACATATTGAATCACTAACATGGGATGGGGAAAAACATGAAATATTATTTCTTATCTTTAGGATATAATAATTCAAATCCAAAATTAGACTTCATAATAACTTTGGCTAGTTTTAAATAATTTTATTTAACTTGATTGTCCTTAAGAAGTAATGTTGTTGAATGTATCATGTGATAATGTTTAATTATTCCTTTTCAATCATTATAAATTTGTATGCCATTTGATATCATGCATTAATGTTTTCAAATAAAAGAATTAATGAAATATGATGATATATGTATAAGTTGCATATGTTGAATTAATCTTATCATATGGTGTGGCTATTATCACTAATAAATCTCAAATTACTTTCAAAATTATAAACTAATGATAAAAATTTAAAATGTTGTTAGCTATAAAAATTATATGTGATTTGCATTCACTTATAGCTTAAATGTGTTAAAGTATTGTTCTATTTCCATGATTCATTTGTATGTTTACATGTGTTTGAATGTTAGTAAGTATATAGCCTGGACATCCCAGGAATTTGAGGCTTTAAGAAGCCCCAAGAAGATCTTAGATTACTTTACTTCTCTAGTTTAACAACGACATGTACTTACTTAATTTCATTCATATGTATACATGCATTAGAATTTGAATAGAACTTCACTTTACATAAGCAAATAAATTTACTAACATACAATCTTTTGCATGATTTTCATTCTTATATTTATGTGTACATTTATATATGTTTAAGATAGCAAGTATATAGTCAAACATCCCAGGAATACGGGGCTTTAAGTAGCCCCAAGGAGGTCTTAGATTACCTCAATTTCCTTTACTAATGACACATACTTGCTTAAATCTTTAATACATGTGTATGTATACTTAGTCAAGAAATGAAATCTCTCCTTTCTACTAAAATATATGCATTAGCAATCATTCAGGTGTGCTAAAAATATATTACATGTATAAGTATATTAAGTTCAAAATCTTATGTATGCTACTGATGATGAAAAAGAATGAGGTAATATTATCCATATGATAATAATTAAATCTCATTAATCATAAATGCCTTTCATATTTGAATAGGATTCTTTAGGACTAAGCTAAACCTAGGATTAATAAAATGTTTAATAAATCACTCACTAAAAAAACCAAAATCATAATAACATGCCTTTGGAATATAACTTAACACGGGAATGAAGAAGGTCAAACCTCTTTCCTCTCTTTATAATAATTAGATGCTAAGTATATATTAAATGAAATGAAGGAAAATACCAATTAAAATTAACCAATCCTTTTAATCACTTGAAGTGAAGCCACCCCACATGTTTAACTTAATCAATTCCAAACTTAGATGATCATAATTCTAAAGCCTAATAAGACATACCACACTAAACCTTAGCACACATATTATAATACTAAGTCACCACTTCTAGCTCTAAGTTAGGATGATGCATATTGTGACATTGTGTTTTATTTTATGATGTAATGTTTTAAACTAGACGTTAATATTATTTATTCATAGACTATATGTTAGTCCACTATAAGCCTAATGATGTTTTCTACAGGGGACTGTCCTAAAGGGGTCATTAAAATAATAAGTGAATATAAATGCTATTACTTGTATGTTGCTTATGCCCCTAAGCATAATCCACATTAGTATAGGTGGGCCTGGTTACCCATGTGTAGAGTACTAATTCCAAATTTATGGAATATAATTGCTTGGTTTGAATGCTTATTTAACTAACATCTATTTTATAGGTGTAGTTAGATTTCATTTTCCATAAACATTTAATTTTGCAATAGGAATTAGGCTTAATGCTATGGGGTTTAGGATGTGTCGTGGATAGAAGACAAAGTCTTGGAAGGCGCTGTGAAGCCTAGAGTAAATCAAGCCAAACGAAGAAGAAAGAATAAAAAAGAAAAATATTAAGACCCCCATAGCATTCATTCAATTGTAATTATAATATTATTTTATAATCTAGATTGTATAAGGGAAGAGCTCGGCTACCTAACTACTTCTATTTTTTGGGGTGTACGGTAGTACCCAGCCACACCGACCTTTTATTTTTTTTAAGAAAATCTATGAATGGTTAATTGTTGTGTTTAACATGTGCAATAGAAATGGCATATTTTTCATAGGTTTTTTAAGCTTGATGATTGAATGTGTGGTGTGGATGGGGTACGCTCTTTAGGATAAAATTAATTTTTCTATCCCATTAAATAGCTCTTAATTAAATTTTAAATATAACACATAACCTCACCTTAAAGCTTAGGTTATAATTAATATAATTAAAATATTTAGCACCCCCTTAGCTGAATGTTGAATATTCTAACATCATGCATAACATCATATTTTACTCTTGAATAGGGAGGGTTTCCACTCCCACACGATAGGGGAATGCTTGACCTATGAGGGCATCTCTTGTAGTGGATATCACCTCCTCCTACTGATTTAGCCAATAATCTAATTTCATCATGCATTTAAGCTTAATTATTCTAAGCCGTTATCCAAATGGAGCTATAAAATTTTTTCATTTATTCTAAGCCATGTCTTCATGCCAATCATGATTTAGTCTCTTAGGGAGTGAGTTTAAGACTCTAGTCTCCTTCCTCACTAAATAACAGCTTAGCTGTCTTGCACTTACATAAGACTGGACACTAAAATAATGCATAATAAATATAAATGCTTTTGCTTGTAGGTTTCTTATGCCCTAAGCATAATCCAATAAGGGCAACTGGGCTTAGTTACCCATATGCAGGGTGTTAAGTCCAAATTCATGGAATATAACTACTTGGTTTATATGTTTATTAAGCCAACATTTATTTTGCAGGTATAGTTAGATTTTAATTTTTATGAATATGAAACTTTGCAGTAAGAATTAGGATTAGTGCTATGGGGTTTAGGATGAGTAGTGGCTAGATGGAAAAGACCTAGGAGGCCTTGTGAAGCTTAGAGTAAGTAAAGCCAAAGGAAAAAAGAGTGAAGGAAAAAATAAGACCCCCATAACATCTATTTAATTATGATTGTGATATTCTTTTATAATTTGGGTTGTATAAGTGTAAAGCTCGGTTATCCAACTTCTTTTCTTTTTTTAGGTGTACGGTGGTACCTGGCCGCACCGGGCCTTTATTCTTTTGGAAATTTATAAATATTTGATTGTCATGTTTAGCTTGTGCAATAGAAATGGCATATTTTTCATAGGTTTTTTAAAGCTTGATAATTGAATATGTGGCCTGGATGCGGTAGGCTCTTTAGGATAAAACTAATTTTTCTATCCCCACTAGTAACTCATAATTAAATTCTAAAATAACTCATAACCTCATTTTTAAAGCTTAAGTTTATAATCATGATAATTAAAAGATTTAGCAACCTCTTCGCTGAATGATGTATGTTCTGACAATCATGCATATCATCTTCTTTTGCTCTTGAATAGGGAGGGTCTCCATTCTTACTGATAAGGGAATGCTTGATTTTTTAGGACATCCCTTATAGTGGAGAACACCTCCTCCCATTGATTTACCCCATAATCTAATTTTATCATGCATATAAGCATAATTATCCCAAGCCTTTATTCAAATGAATGTGTCAAAAATGATTTAAAAGATGGTAAATATTTGCATTAGTCTAAGTCATGTCTTCATGATGGTCATCATCTAGTCTCTTAAGGAGTGAGTCATTTTTTCGTATTTAAATAATAACTTAGTTATATTACATTTACATAAGACCAGCCTACATGGTTTTGAAGCATAGGTGGTGTTACTTGGTGGCCACTCCAGTGGTTGTAAGTCCAGAAGAGTTGGGATGAGTTTATCCTCTCTTACGGAGGTAACCCATTGTATCCCATTTTTATTAGACTTAAGTCATGCTTTTAGCACGTACTAAAGAATCTTGGATTTAGGTTTCAAGGCTATTTATTTTCTATGGGCTACGAGTATAAGCCCTCGCCACTTTGGCATTTTCACCATCTTGTGTTGATGGACTATAAGCCCTAGCATTCTAATAAAATTTCAACTCAAATAAAAATAAACTCCCTCTTCAAATATATAAAGCCACACCATAGGGTAGATTGGAGCACTTACTAGGCTTTCTAGTATCATGAGTGTTCCCTATGCATCCTCCTTTAGAATCCATAAGTAAGTCTTTCCACTTGTACTCTCTCACATGACTTCATAAAAACCCAATCCTTTGATAATCTAGCTTTGAAATCTTTGGAGATATTTATTAACAACTTTAATCAAGAGTTTTCTTAGAAAATTTTTATTTCCTAGTATGCAATTAACTACAAAGCTTGGTTCCATAGAGAACAAAAGAACTTGACATAAAATAAACACCACATTACTTTTCCATGTAAAGTAGGGGAATGATCTCTAGTATATAAGAAGAACCACCTACATTAGGAGTCCTTATTAGGTGATTAGGTCCATTTTAGGGAGATATTTTCATCTTTCGAGATGGTACTTTATACCTTAGTATCATACCCTATCACTTCAAAAAGTACCCGCAAAGATCTGCATGATGTTCCAATGACTCTAAATTAAAACACCATGATTTTTCTGGGGACTCCACTATGGAGAGCTCCTCTCTCCATCTTTAGTAGTTAATCATTATCCCCAAACAACGATAGTTCACTTGTGTTCTTTTATGTATATCAAAGACTATCATTCTTTTTGTTTGGAACCTTGCTCATTTCATTCTCAAGCAATGGTGGCCAACATTCTTTTGGTTTTAAGACCTCTGTCTAGTATGTCTTAAAACCCCTATTGGACCTCCAATAAGTAAAATAAAATTAACTAAAGAAATAATCAAAAAATTAATCAAACAAAATCAAGAACCTCTTGCCACTAGCTTGGCAAAGTAAGGTTCACCCAACGCTTCAAAGATTCCAGTGAAGTTCAGAAGAAAAGTAGAAAATTCTTCTCAAAAATCACAAAACTCTCTAACATACACATGCACCCCATTTAGCATAATCGTATTTTTTTTAATGAGGGTTCCAATTCGAAAGTAAAATCAACAACAATCAAAGAAAAAGTCTAATCCTTTTCCATTCTCTTTTCCAATAGTGAAGAAGAAACCTTAGTTCTCTTTTCCTTCAAGTAACCAGTCATCATGTCTACTAGGAAGCTCATTTTATCTTTCGATTCTAGTGTGGATTTGTCCATGGATCATACCATACTCACCTCATCTCCCATCATCAAGTTTGGCTTGTTCATTGAGCACTTCAAAATCACATGTGATGGACATACCCTCAGCACTATTAGTAGGGAGGAGGTGGCTAATAGGAAGCCACTTCTGTAGTTTGACCTCCATTCAGACACTGAGTTTCCATCCCTAAAGAAAATGGCCTTATAGATTCCCTTGCCATGAGTATCATCTGTACCTACCACAACTTCAGTTAGAACTACTACCGCCTCTACAGCTACCCCAATCTTTAAGGGAAAGTCAATTCTAGCTTATGAGATTGTCTCCCCTACCTTTGAGGTCGATTCAAGCTCCCACCCCATGTCTTTGACTAAGACACAATGTCATAACAAGAACAGGAAAATCAAGAGGCATTACAAATGCATGGCCAAAGAAGTTGAGGAGGCCTCCCATGCAGCTGAAAAGGGATCCATCCATGAGACCTCTTCCTTTCTGGGTTATATTAGGTTTCACCCCCTTTCATCTGTAGAAGGAGGGGATGATGTCAGGAGGATTGCAGCATCACCCTCATGACCCAAACACTATGAGACACTGGATAGGCAGAAGATAAAACCCTATAGTGGTCTGAGATCTGTGCTGAGAAGACCAGGTAGAGTCCAAAACACTATGAGTTTATTACTTTATATGATATAAGATGAGTAATCCCTAGAAGTATTAGGGATTAGATCTATAAAGAGAGGGCCACAGAGACCAAGGTTGCCGCCCAAGTAGGGAAGAGAGATGGAAGGAGGTTTGCTAAACAGTTGGTGGCCTTAGATTTGATTAACAATTCTGATCAGTGAGCTACTACAGTTAATCACACGGACAGGATAGAACTCACTGATTCTAGCCATAGGAGGAGATCTTCGATAGAGAGTTAGTCGGTGTCATCACCATTACACCGCTTCACTCATCAACCACCATCACACGTCCATGTTCCCTCATCTAAAGTGCCCACCAAGTACCACAACTCAGTATCTAGAAAAAGGGCATCCCCCTTGGTGATACGATAACATCCCAAGGACCACACTTCATCTACTCCGCCAGTTAAACATGAGGCTGAGCGCTCCTACTCGACTTTCCATCCGAACATTGGAGAAGAAAAAGTGGCATCCTAAGAGTGTTGTGGTCAATCCACCACCACAGCTGGAGGAGTAGGAAGGAGGAGATACCGAGTTGACTCCCATGATTATTGAGCCAGTCAAAGATAGCACTCCTCCCATCTAGAACATCTAGAGCATTATCTTACAAGTGCATAATCCAATTGTGAGTCACTATTAAGTGTACATCCTAGTAGTTTTGGGTCAAGTGGATGACCAATATTTGGAGGAGATTTTGGAGGACTATCATGCCATGGTGAGGCAAATAGTTGGAAATGATCAATCCAATCAAGAGGAGGGTATGGTAGATTTCCATGCTGATGAAGACAACCATTTTTATGGCATTGTTGAAGTCCATATGGTATATACTTGAGGATCCTTGCATAGGGAGCAACCTATCCTGGAAGCCCAAGGCATTATAGTTGAGGAAGGTGAGGCATCAAACTCAACTCAATGCCTCCTCCAACAAATTAAACTTAAGGATGATCAGATTGATAGGATGGTTAGGAGAGTAGAAGAGCTGATGGCAGTGCTATTAGCATTGCAGAATAAAGCACCTATCTCACAATCCACTTCTATAGAGGCTGGCAAACCTGAGCTAGTGCACATCTTAGAATGCCCTAAGAGCAGTACTCCTATGGATGAGGATGTCGATAACTTGCATAGAAAGGTAACTGATAGTACCTCCATGCTTAAAAAAAATTAAATAGATGATTAAGAAATAAGTGAAGGAAGCGTTGGCTCAAGCCCAAGGAAGCACATCAATTCCAGAGGGTAGACCCTAGCCGGAGGAATTTAATGTAGTTCAAAACCCCAAGGGTTTTATGCCACCATTTTTCAAACTATTTAATGGTAGTGGAAACCCTAAGCAACATATATCACACTTTAGGGCTAGTGTTTCAACACTGGTGGTAGCGCCACATTACTTTTTTGGTAGTTTATCAGTAGCCTTTCTGGAGTTGCACATGATTGGTACATCGAATTGTCTAATGGTTCGATGATGTCTTTTGTAGAGTTAGAGCAGCACTTCACTAAGAAATTTGCATGAGCTTAGCAAAGGGTGACTATAGGGGACCTCATTGTAGAGAAACAAAAACCCAATGAGTCCATTATTAATTATATTCTCAGATGGCAAAACCTAAGCTTGAACATTAAGATTCTTCTTAAGAATATTCATGGCCTAGTCACCTTCATGTTGAAGGGCTTTACCATAAAGGCATTTGAGAAACTAATCAGCAAGGTGGCTAACTTACAAGAGGAAGCCAAACAGTTACCCTTCACAGACTAGTCATCTAAGCCTAAGCCTTAAAAGTATTTGAGAAGAATCTAAGGATAGTGGTAGTAGTGGATAAGGGGAAGAAGCTAGTAAGAGCATAGTATGAGAGGCCTAGAGTTCAACAACCTTCACTCCTACCTCCTCTTCCACTACCTCCACCACCACGGCAACCTATATAGCAATATTATCAGTATCCATCACCAAGTAGCTATTTTTCACCTACTCTTATCTACAAATCAACAAGCCATACTTATTCAAGAGGGAGGTAGATAGGAAAATTTTCAAGAACCTTCTCAAGAAGCCTGATTTCTAGCTACTCGAGCCTAAAAAGTCAGAGGAAATGGGAAGGAGTGATGATCCTAACTACTACCCTTACCACTGCATCCTAGGTTATGCCATAGAGGATTAATTTATCTTTAAGGATTGGCTTGAGCATAGCTACAAGTCAAGAGCCATAATTAGCCCTAAAGAATACTTAATAGAATAGCCTATTGTTCGATTAAAGTAGTCTTTCAAGATACATCAGATCTCCTCAAGATAAAAGAATATTGGGATATCTCTCTATCTCATACCTCTAAGAAATTATTTCTAAAATCAAGAAACTTTCTCTCCAGGAGCCTCACTCATCTCATACCTGTAACACCAATAAAGGTCTTCCAGTTATGAGGTACAACTTATAGAAGGTGGAAGCCCATTAATAGCAGCAGTCATTACATGCCTGAGATAGTTTCATAGCACCACCACCATTCAAGTCCAACATTCTTTCTTCTATCGTTATAGTTATCACATCTACTAGCTCTACCACCATCAGCAGGAGCATTTTATCCATAGATGAGGGCACCAAGCCACTCACACCTCTCACTTTACTTAATTTCTACTATGTACCACCTCCAAAATTAAAGAAATCAATGAAGAAGAATGATTTTGCTTACATCTTGTCTACCTTTGATGATCTCAACAATTTTATTCCTATGGATAGATCTCCAAGTCATAACAATAACAATCTAATTAACTCTAATCAATCCCACACATATTCAGAAATAGATTTCCCTTTTATGAATCTTTAGGGTTCACCACTTGAGATAGATTTGGAGTCATCTGACTCTGATGATCCTTTAGGAGAAGCTGTAAGTATACCTGATGAGTAGGTAGAACTTGCCACAAGCCCCTCATCACAAGAAGTCATCGAAGTCAACCTCTGAAGAGGTCCTAGGGTAGCACCTCAAGGAAAAGTTAAGTAGTTCATTGGTTCCAGTGGATAGATAGCCACTCCACAAGATGCTCCACATTTAGATATGCTTATGGAGGACCAACCCAAAGTTGACTACAACATCCTAGCATACCTTGCAAAGGTGTCAGCTAAGTTAAGAATATATGATGCCCTTATCTTATCCAAAGAGATGAAAGAGTCACTAGTCAAAGAATAACTTGACCCTAAAATATGTTTAGCTCAGTTGGCCACTACTGATCTAGCTGGAGAGGAGGCATTCTTTCTAAAGGAAGTCATAAGAGTCACATTCTCATATGAAGACCTACTTCTAAGGACAATAGAGCACAACCGTCCCCTCTACATCAACGTGGATGTTGGCAAGTTTGGGCTATCTAGAGTGTTGGTTGATCCAGGTGCATCAGTGAACATTATGAGACTAAAAACTCTTGCCTACTTGAGGATCAACATCGATAAACTCCAAGTGGAGAAATTGATGTTAAAAAGATTCAATGAATAAGGCAAGAGGGCCTTAGGTTCCATAGTGTTACCTTTGGAGATAGATATTTGGAAGACAGAAGCTAAGTTTCATATAATAGATTTTGATACATCTTTCAATGCTTTGCTAGGACAACCTTGGATACATGAGAACAACATAGTTCCATCCTCCTTACATCAATACATCAAGTTCATAAGGGATGTAATTGAGTACTATGTAAAAGGAGATCTCAAACCATTTGCAGTACACGAGGTCAGAATTTATGAGGATGTGGCCTATTACCTCCTTAAGAAACAAAATGTCTTCTCTTGTTAACTTCATCAAAATAAAACATAAAAAAAATAAAAGAAAGAAAAGAAAAACAGAAAAATAAAAAGAAAAAGAAAAGAAAAGGGAATAAGAAGAAGACGAGGATATAGAGCTTGAGATTAGATTTCACCCACAGTTCATTACTCTAGTTGAACAAGTGGGGAGGATGACTCGACCTCCACCAGGATGAGGAAGAGGAAAGTCCAGAGGGAGCCCTAGGGGTGGAAGACCTCAATACCTACCACTAATTAGCTGGCTCATCCCAGCATCCAAAAGTACACTTGCTATCTACATAGACTTAGAATCTAATTCATAGGATGAGTCTAATGTAGTTAGCACACTGACCAGCTCTTCTCATCAGCAGATCCCATTAGAAGTGACACTAGAGCCCAATAGTGATGAAGATCGGGTCCCCAAGCAAAGCATGAGTGTATCCAAATATTCTTTATATGAAACTGTCAGACAGCAGATGGGTGCCTTATCTTTAACCCCACTTTCCTCATAAAAAGTTAAGGGCTCAAAAGTTAAGGAAGTGTCAAAATATGTGCAAGTACTAAGCCCCAAAGGTTTTATCTATGAATAGTATCCTCAAGCTGAGAAGTTAATGTAGAGCTTGAGGATAAATCATTTAAAAAATTAATAGAACTAGCATTTGATTGGTACTCACCTTCTAATCTTAACTTAGCAAAGAAATGTCTAATTCCACATACATGGTCTAAGAATAGGTCAGAGTACTTTGAAAGATTATGGAACAACAAATACAAGAGTTCTCAATCAAGACCAGGACTAGGCTTTGGTATGGTTTTCCTAGTGAACGATGAGGATTATTATCTGGTCATCACCAATCATTTGGAATCTGATAGGTTATTCTCAAATCACATTAACTCATATGAGAAGATGTGCTTAGCAACTTCAAATGATTTAAATGGTCTTCAAGTCAAAGATGCACCCCAAGAATTCGAAGAAGAAATCAAGCCAACCATCGATAATCTCAAAGAAGTCAACTTGGCGACTCAAGACAAACTACGCCCAACGTACATCAGTTCCTTATTGAATGAATCTGAAACCAATTACTTAGTTAGGCTACTCACTTAGTTTAAGGATTTCTTTACATGGAGTTATAAAAGAATGTCCAGATTAACTTCTAAAGTAGCAGTTCATAAGTTACCGATACATCCTGATGCTAACCCTATCAAGCAAACTCCTAGATGCATGTGATTGGACATCGAACATCATGTCATCTCTGAAGTCAAGAAATTGATTGATGCTAGCTTCATGCAGGAGAAAACTACCCCACCTAGTTGGCTAGAATTGTTCCAATTAAGAAGAGGAATGACAAAATTCATATATGCATCGACTTTAAGAATCTTATAAGCCATGCCCAAAAGATGAATTTCATATATCGAAACTGAATTGATGGTGGGCATTACCTCATCTCATGTACTCTTCTCTTTCATGGATGGTTCATCTAGATATAACCAAATAAAGATGGCACCTGAAGATGAAAGGAACACTACTTTAGAACCTCGATCAAAATTTATTGTTATAAAGTCATGTCTTTCATCCTTAAAAATACTGGCCCCGCATACCAGTGGGACATGACTCGAATTTTTGATGAACTCATTCACCACTAAGTCAAATGCTACATCAATGATCTAGTGGTCAAAAGTAAAAAAATGGAAAACCATCTCTTTGACTTCAGAGTAGCTTTTGAGTGGTTAAGATAATGCAATCTTAAAACAAACCCTCTAAAGTGCGCATTCAGAGTGTCTTCAAGGAAGTTTCTTGGATTTGTTGTCCGACATCGTAGGATTGAAATTGACCTAAAGAAGATTAAAGAAATATTGGAAATGCCACCTCCTAAAGTTTAATCTAACTTAGGTAATTCCAAGGGCGGTTGGCATATCTAAGATGCTTTATATCCAATCTAACTGGTAGAAGTTAACCATTCTTAGCACTAGTCAAGAATAACATCAAGTTTAGATGGGATGACAAGTGCCAACATGCATTTAAAAGCATCAAGCAATATCTCATGATGCCACCAGCTAAGAATAACATCATCGGATACCTACTGAGGCAAACTATCCACCCATTGAGAAGTATTACCTAGTTTTAATCTTTGCATCCCAAAAGATATGACATTATATGCTCTCTCTCTCAAAAAGTAAACTTGATTGCTACAATCAACCCACTATAATATCTCATGACATGACTGATGCTATCCGGACGGCTGACATAATGGTTCATGATTTTATCACAGTTTGAAATCATATGCATACCCCTTTATGCGATGTAAAGATAATAACTCATGAATTTCCTAGAGGTACATCCACTTCTGGTGAATTCCTCGCTCAGTGATGATCTCCCTAATTAATAAATCATGAACTTAAGGGATTCAAACATTCACTACTGCGAGATGTACTTTGATGGTGTGCCTTTCTCTCAAAAAGGAGAAGAGCCATAATCTACGATCTAGGCAAGGTGAGGGTAGGGATAGTCCTCCTAATTCTATATCACAATATGATGTGATTTTTATATCATCTATCTAAGCCTTGCACCAATAATGAAGCCAAATATGAGGCTCTGATCACCAGTCTGGAGTTAGCCATCTTGCTAGACATTCAAAATATCAACATCTTTGGGGATTCCTAGCTAGTTGTCAGCCAAATCAATGGGTCCTATAAATCCTTAAAGCCTAAACTCCATCACTACTACAAGTACACCATGGAATTCCTAGCCCAAATTCTATAGGTCACAACCTATAAGGTTCCACAAGAAGAAAATTCCATATCTGACACCTTAGCCAAGCTCGCCAAGGAATTTGCATGTCTAGAGGATGAGTTAATATTAATAGAGGTCCACAATAGACAATTCTTGCTTCTTATTATTATTGAACTCATTAATAGATACTATCTTCAAAGGGAGGATGTCATTGCCAAAGAGGCTGAAGAACTGATTGAGGTAACCTTTCATTGATTACCTAAATAGAGGCAAACTAACTCAAGAGAAATCTCAAGCCCATCAAGTAAAGTAGAAAGTGCTTTCATACACCCTCATGGAAGGTGTCTTATACCAACGGTCCTTCGATCATATGTGATTGCAGTATTTAGATAAACATGAATCCCATAAGATTGTGATCGAGGTCCACTCAAGATTATGAAGAGCTCATCAATCCGGTCCCAAGATGAAGGCCAAAATCAAGAGACTCAGATACTACTGGCCAACAATGATCACAGATTGCATGGACATAACAAAGCGATATCACCAATGCCAAGTACATGGAGTGGTCCTACACCAGCCATCCAACATTCTACATCTAACTTTGGCCTCATTACCATTCAAGTGTTGGGGGCACCGACATTGTGGTCTGATAGATTCTCCCACATCCAAGGGCCATTGGTTCATTCTAGCTGCTATATACTACTTCTCCAAGTGGGTGAAGGAAATTCCACTCAGGGAAGTCAGAGATCAGTATGTGCTCTAATTATTTAAGAATCATATCATTTATAGATTCAGAGTACCGTGTCGAATCATATATGATAATGGTACCACCTAAGAGCACTAATATCAATAACTTTGCTCAAAGATATAATATAGACTAGAGATACTCGACCATCTACTACCCTCAGGTGAATAATTTTGTAGAAGCCTTCAATAAAACTCTCATCCAAATACTCAAGAAGATGCTCAATGATAATAAATAATAGTGGCATGAGCAGTTAGTTGAAGCCTTATGGTCTTACTATACTACCTACCGAACTCCAACACAATCTACCCCATTCTTTTTAGTGTATGGGTCTGAAGTAGTTCTATCATTAGATGTCTAACTCCAATCACTACAGATAGCTATGGGTAGCAAATTTACAACCGAGCAGAACACCAAGTTACATTTAGAAGAACTCAAAGGTTTGGAAGAAAGATTCTTGCAAGCATGCTAGAACCTCGAGTTATACAAGAAAAAGATGGTTCAAGCTTATAATAAGTTAGAATGCCCTAGAGCTTTTTGAGTAGGAGAGTTTGTTTTAGTTCTAAAGAGACTAATTATTTCCCATCTCAAGATGGGAGGCAAGTTTGAACTTACTTGTGAAGGGCCTTTAGCCATAGAAAATGCCTACCAGGGTGTATCTTACCAACTTATAAATCACAAAGGTGAACACCTAATGTTCCTGATCAATTATCTAAACAATATGCATAAATAATGTCCAAAATAATTTTTCATTAATAAAAATTCAATTTTGATCAAACTTCTCTCCAAGTTAAATTATTTTCAATTACCAAATTCTCGATGCATTTAAGGAAGGCATAAGAGAACCCGAGCAACATCCTATCCCTTGGTGGCATAACAAAAACATAGAATTGCACACAAACAAAAACAAATCAATCATAAATCTAATTACTTTGGGATACTTTGAGCAGAGATAAGACCCCCAGTAGCCCTAACTTAGTAGCTGCTCTAAGTTGGGCTCAATTCATTACATAGCTAATGTGTCTCACTAGTGGTCATTTTTATTTAGAAGGACATGAGACCCATGCTTTCATCCTAGGTTGACTGCTGCAAATTGATGGGCGCCAAGTTAGTTCAGTATGCCTTATCACATGACCAATAAGCTATCACGATGACTGGCTATGATTAAGAAGATGTGAGTCCCTAAGCTTTCTTCTTGAACTAACCATCATGCACTAACTAGTTTGAATTTATATAGTTGAGAATTAAGGTAAGATTCCTAGTGGCTCCTCTTCCTCTTGAGTACTTCGAGCTTGGGTCCAGTCTTTCTTTATGACTCCCCACTTGGTAGTCACCTTAGGTCCGATAGTAGCTATTTAGCTGATGATAAACTATCTTGATGATCAGTTCCGCTTAGGAAGATGTGAGTCTCTGCAAACTGATAGGGACTTTAGGTTGGTTAGTGTCCACCTTCTTGACAAGAACCCACCAAGTGGATAACACCACTCAGGCAGATGTGAATCCTCGTGCTTTCTCCCTAAGCCAGCCACTGTATACCCCATATTTTCTCCTAGAGGCACCATCCCTATGGGCATTCTACTTGGATTATGTCTTCATGACCCCATCTTAACATGACATAGGTTACTATGGGATTGGACAGTTCCCCTTTCCTAGTAGCCACCCATGTGGTTGGAAGCTCCGTAATATTGATGTATGAACTATCCCTTGGGCTAGTAAATCTATGATAGGCCAAAGCCCCATTTGGCTCCTCTTTAGTGTGACCCATCACAAACCAATAGGGTCCATGCTAAATAAACAAACAAATAAAACAACATCTCTTATGTATTAGGAAAAGACCCCCATAGGCACCACTTCCCAGGTAGTCATCCTATCTTTTGGGTAGTATCTACAAAACTCCTTATAAGAACCACCTTGATAATCTGAGTTGAGATAAGACACCAGAGGTACTCTCCCTAGGTCAGGTTTGACTTGTTGTGCCATCAGTGGGTCACCCCAATGGCTGTCTCTATTTTGGAAGATGTGAGTCCACGAGCTTTCTTCCTAGTATAGTCATTACAACCTGATGGACAACACTTAGGTTGGATAGTCTATACTATACGGCTGGTAGACTACCCCTTTGGATTGATAAATCTAAGACAGACCGAGGCTCACGTAGCCCCTCCTTAATATAAATGAATGTGAACTAATAGGGTCCACACTAAATCAATCAACAAAATCTAAAATCAAAATGAATCATTAAACTCAAACCAAATCAAACCAAACAAATTCAATCAAATCTCAATCCTAGTAGATCCCCCTTAATGCCTTTGGCATAAATCAATATCTAATCTAACCAAATTCATCAACAAATCCCCAGCGGATCTCCCTTTATGTCCTTAGCATGAAATCAATTCTCAATAAATCAAACCAAATCCACTTAACTCTCCTATGCCCTTGGCATGAAATGAGTTGCATCGTTCTGGGACTGTAATTCCATTTACCTCTTTGCTTAGGTATGGATGGCCTTCATTAATGCTTGTGATCTTTCTGAATGTTGTTGTTCATCTTGATCGATGCCAATATGTACGGTGTGCCTTGCCAATTCTACCACACCTATTGGGGGTCATTTTGTTAACCTCACTTTTAGAGTGAGGATTCATCTTCCTCATCATAGACTTAGAAACCTTCTAGACACCTGGATTTCTCTAGTCATAGGACACTTGTAGTTGTTAAGGGAACACTAAACCCAAGCCTAAATATTTAAGAAGGCATACCCCAAGCTTAGGATACACATTAAGATAAATAGGTCTTACCAATCCTATGGCCGAAGCTAACCCATGCTTGTCTACTCATCTAAAACCAACCTCAAGCCAACATAACCAACCTCCTTGGGATTTTTTTTCCAATCCAATCTCCAAGCTAAATTAGCTTAAGCAACAACCTAAGTTAATTCCACCATGATCTTATGGATCCAACCCAAAACTCATTCAAGCAAACCAAATCCAATTTCATTGTCACAAAAGCACTTCGGCCATTCAATAGATCATTTCAAACTCCTCCAATACTTACAATCAAACTAATCAAATCAACAAAATCCAATCAACCAAAGTTAGCTTATTTTACCAAAAAGGTCCAAATGAGCCAAAATTCTATCAAATCTAAATCAATTGCAATCAACGCCACCAATCAACCCTAAATCCATCATTGAACTCTTCTCAACACCCAATTCCACCAATTAAATTCAATCAACCTAATTGGTCCACTTGACCCAAAGTGGCCTAAATGAACAAATCAACTCAAACATCAATCCAATCTAAATCAGATTGAATCAACCCATCCAATCTCCTCTATAATGGTTATTGATCATCCATGATTTCCCAATTACAATCAATTAGGCTAATCCAAACCAATTTGATCACTTGATCCAAGTTGACCCAAATAACCCATATGGACTAAAATGAATTAAATCTCATTCCAAGTCCAATCAATTGATATTAATGACTCTCATCAATCATAAATTGAGTATTGGATATGACTCACCCAACTATTGAACAAAACCAAGCCAATTTTATCTCTTGACCTAAGTTACCCAATTTTACCAAAAGAGCCCAATTGAGTCAAATCAAATCCTAAACTAAATTCATTACAACCAATACTTCTAACCAATCATAGATTATCTATTGAATATGATACAACCTTCAATTGAACCTAATTTTATCAACCTAACCCAACTGACTGCTTTAGCCCAAGTTGACCTAAATGGTCCAATTGAACAAAATCTTTCCCAAAATAAAATTGATTCAAACCAACACCTACAATCATTCTCAAATGATCAATTGAACCTAAATCAACCCTCTACCCAAGCCAATTTGGCAAACTTGACCAAATTGGTCAACTTAGCCCATTTCGTCTAAATGAACCCACATAAGCCAAAATCAAATCCACTTCAAGTTGAACCAAACCAATTGAAACAATAAATTTGAAATGATATTTTGAACATATCCAAACCTTTAGTTTGACCCAATTTGACCAATTAGTCAACCCAGCCCAATTTAACCCAATTTGACCCATATCGATCAAATTAACCTAAACCATATTAAACCTAGTCCAAACCCAACCAAATATGGCATGACTCATCCTTAGGTCACCATGGGCCATCCAAAGTGGACCCAACCCATGGTAAACTTGGTTTAGGTCAAAATCCTTGAACCAAGCAACCCAAATGGGACAAAATCTCCATTTGGATGAGTTCTCCCACTCCCCAAGTCTTTATAGCCACCTTTGGCCATTATTGGACACTAAGACCACTAACCCAACCTAACTAAGGCTGTTCGGTTTAGCCTTTGGCCATGAGAGGGTGAGTTCACCCTTAGCTCTTCATTAGTTCACTTGGAGAAGGAGGTACACCCCATGTCAGCCCATGTCATTGCCTCAACCTCTCAAGCATCCCCACTTCAACAGTCCCCTACCACATCCAGCCTCCAACCCTGTCTAGATGGTTGCCAAAGGATGAGCCAATCTCAGCCCTTAGTTCACTTAGGGAGGAGAGTATACTCCTCCCCATCCAATCAAACTTCACAAAGAGCTTTCTCAGAGTATTCCAAGTAATCAAAGACCTTTGCCTGAATCCCTAGCGCTCTCCATCGCTGGTGAGACCAACCACCGAGTGAAACAGAGAGCACCATCCATGCAACCATGCCAAAACCTCACCAAATTCAAATTAACTCTTCCCACACCTTCCTCTCACTCCAACGAGTCTAAACAAACTGATCCCAAATCGATTTGATTATCAAAAGGCACTCCAAGACTAACTCCAGTGGGCTCTAAGGTGACTCTTGGTCCATAGAGGAATCAGTGGGTAGGTAGCTTGAGATATTCTCAATAGGGATTCGCCTCTTCAAGACAAAGCTTCCTCAATCGATGAACAACTAATCTTTAGCTCTAGCGAGGTAAAATTTTGCAAATTATAAATTTTTTCATAGGTGTTGGTCCTTTGTGAAGTGAATCATTATTTTATGCAATTTTTACTATAGGATCTTTTAGATCTCTTCCTCACACATTTTGGAGTCAATCTCATCATCCCATAAGTTCTAGTGATCTCAGATCATGCGAAAGGTGGACTATGTCAGTCATCCAGAGCTCAGGGGATGACGGCTCATTGGCCCCCATTCCACGTGATTAGAACAGACAACCGTGATTTAATATGTTAGATATTTTGATTTAACCCTTAAGGAACCATGAGATTAATCTCGACCATCCGATCTGAGATGATGAAATCCCATCTATCATTGTTGAGTAAGCCCACGTCAGACATTTCAAATAACCTAACCGGTGGTGCCATGTGGAAAGCTCTATCACATCACCTTTCGCATGGCGTTGATGGTTTCAGAGGTTAATTAAGTGTTAAAAATGTAATTAAATTATCAAAACTTTAAAAATTCATAACTAATTATACAAAAATCCAAAAAAAGTATGAGTAAACCCATTTTGGAAAGGGTAAATAGAGAAAAATTTAATAAAAATAAAATCTCTAATAATTGATTATTACATAGTGCTTAATTAGGGTTTGAATTCTAAGCTAATTACCCTAATTAAGGCTTAATTACTTGGCCAATTGATCCTAAATATGGTGGGTTAATTCCATGGGATGTCCTCCGCCTCCCATAATTTTCTTGGAATTTATTGGCAATGTAATTCAATGAATTTAAAATTCTAATTCTAATTACCCTCCTTAATCAATTTTATCTTTTTTTAAAATTGCTAAAGAATAAAAATTAAATGGTTAATGATGATTAATCACTGTTAATAGTGGGAATGGTGAGGACAAATAGTTAGGACCACTTTCCTAATTATTTCCTAAATACATTTCCATAGGAGGGTTAATTAATGCATATGTTAATTAGAGGTTAATTAAGTAAATTAATGGTAAAATAAAATCAAATAAAAATGATGATTGGCTTCAGATAATCTAAGTATAATTAATTAATTTTCATTTTGTATGTTTAATAACATAAACATCTTTAAGGAACTTATGATTAACCCATGGGTGTGGGAAAAATCATAAGAGTAATTAATTTAGATTTTTTCTTAATCTAATTAACTCTTAAGCATGAACCTAATTGCATTAAGTCCTTTTAGGTGCATTATGAAATTTTAATTTCTCATTGGCATATCATTGGAAGCTCATGATTAAGTAGTTAATTAAATTAAAGAGGCTTAGGAAAGGGTAATTAAATTCATTACTTAATGACTTGAACTTATTCAATTCATATAATTCACTCAGTCACTTTTCCTTAAATACATTAAGTCACCAACATGTGATGCGGAAAAACATTGAATGTCTTTCTCTTTAAGTTTTAATAATTCAAACATCAAAATCAAATTCCATAAGAAACTTTCATTAATCCTAAAGAGTTTTATTTGAGTTGATTATCCTTAGGAATTAATGTTATTGAATGTATCATGTGAAGCTGTTTAATTATTCCTTTTCAATCATTATAAATTTGTATGCCATTTGTTTCATACATTCATGTCTTTTCAAAAAGAATCAAACAAATAAAAAGAATATAATCACATATAAATTGCATGTGTAAAATTAATCCTATTATATACAATGGCTATTATCACTAATAAATCTTAAATTATTTTTAAAATTATAAGCTAATAATGAAAATTTAGTGTGATGTTGGCTATGAATATTCTATGGGATTTACATTCACTTATAGTTTAAACACGTTAAGAGATTGTTCTATTTCGATGATTGATGAGTATGTTTACATGTGTTTAAATGTTAGTAAGTATATAATCTAGACATCCCAGGAATACGAGGCTTTAGGTAGCCCCAAGGAGGTCTTAGATTACTTCACTTCTCAGATTTAATAATCGTATGTACTTACTTAATTTCATTCATATATGTGTACATGTGCTAGAATTCAGATAGAGATTTACTTTACATGAGTAATTAATTTGCTAATATACAATCTTTTGCATGATTTTTATTCTTATATTTATGCAAATGTTCATGTGTATCGAAGTTATTAAGTATATAGTCTGGATATCTCCAGAATACAAAGCTTTAAATAGCCCCAAGGAGGTCTTAGATTACCTCACTTCTCTAGTTTAACAATGACACGTACTTTCTTAATTTTAAATACATGTATATGTATGCTTAACTAAGGATTGAAATCTTTCTTTTCTACCAAAATACATGCATTAATAATCATTCAAGAATGTTAAACACACACACTAGATATATATATATATATATATATATATATATATATATTCATGTATAAATATGCTAAATTAAATGTCATAAATAATAAAAATGAAAAATATGCATGTTACTAATGATGAAAAGGAGTGATGTAATGTTACCCATGAGATAGTGATTCAATCTCATTAATCTTAAGATGTCTTTCATGTTTGAATAGGATTCTTTAAGATTAACCCAAACTTAGGATTAATAAAATGTTCTATAAATTATTCACTAAAAGAAACCAAAAATCATAACAACATGCACTTAGAAAATAACTTAAGGTAGGGTTGAAGAGGGTCAAACCTCTTTTCTCTCGTTATAACAACTAGAGGCTAAGTAAATATTAAATTTAAAAAATAAAACATAAAATAAAATCCATTAATCATTTTAAAAATTTGAAGTGTAACCTCTCCTCATGTGTAACATGAACATTCCAAAACCTTTAGACAATCATAGACCTAAAGCTTAGCTAAGACATACCACACCAAACATTAGCACACACATTAGAATACTAAGTCACCACTTATAGCTCTAACTTAGGATGGTGTATGCAATGTGATTATATTTTGTTTTATGGTGTAATTTTTTAGACTGGATGTTAGGATTATTTATGTGTAGACTAGATGTTACATCGCTATTAGCCTAAAGATATTTTCTACAAGGGATTATGCTAAAGGGGCTGCTAAAAATAATGAATAATAAATTTAAATGATCTTGCTTGCAGGTTGCCTATCCCCCTAAGCATAATTCAATTATGATAGGTGGGCTTGGTTACCCATGTATAGGGTGCTAAGTCCAAATTCATAAAATATAACTACTTAGTCTATATATTTGTTTAGTTAACATCTATTTTATAGGTGTAGCTAGATTTCACTTTCTATGAACATGTATTTTGTAATAGAATTTAGGATTAGTGCTATGGGGTTTAGGATGAGACATGGCTAGATGGCAAAGCCCTAAGAGGCCTAGTGAAGATTGGAGTAAGTCAAGCCAAAGGAAGAAGAGTGATGAAAAAGCAAAAAAAATGAAGACACTCGTAACATTTATTTGATTGTAACTATAATATTCTTTTATAATCCGAGTTGTATAAGGGTAGAGCTCGGCTACCCAACTTCTTTTCTTTTTTGGGGTTTACGGTGGTACCTGACAGCACCGGCCCTTTATTCTTTTATAAAAATTTATAAATGTTTGATTGTCATGTTTAGCTTGTGTAATAGAAATGACATATTTTTATAGGTTTCTTAGAGCTTGATGATTGAATGTGTGGCCAGAAAGTGGTAGGCTCTTTAGGATAAAATTAATTTTTCTATCCCCACTAATAACTCATAACTAAATTCTAAAATAACTCATAACCTCATTTTAAAGCATAAGTTTATAAGAAATATAATTAAAAGATTTAGCAACCTATCTAAATGATGTATGTTTTGACAATCATGCATATCATCTTGTTTTGCACTTGAATAGGGATGGTCTCCATTCTTGCACGATAGGAAAATGCTTCACCTTTGGGTGCATCCTTTGTAGTGGAGAAAACCTCCTCTTGCTGATTTAGCCCATTATCTTATTTCAACCTGCATGTAGGCATAATTGTCCCAAGCCTTTGTCCAAATGAATGTGTCAAAAATGATTTAAGAAATGGTAAATATTTGCATTAGTCTAAGTCATGTCTTCATGGAAATCATGATCTAGTCTCTTAAGGAGTGAGTTTAGGACTCTAGTTTCATTTTGAATTAAATAACAACTTAATTATCTTGCATTTACATATGATCAGCCTTCATGATTTTGAAGCGTAGGAGGTCTTAGTTGGTGACCACTCTAGGAAGTTGTTAGTTCATAAGAGTCAGGATAAGTTTATCCTCTCTTATAAAGGTAAACCATTGCATCCAATTTTTCAGTTAGACTTACGTCATGCTTTTAGCATGTGCTAAAGCATCCAAGATTTATGTTCCAAGGCTATTTGTTTCCTTCAGGCTATGAGTATAAGTCCTCACCTCTTAGGCATTTCCACCATCTTGTGTTGACGAATTATAAGCCCTAATATTCTATTAAAATTTAAACTCAAATAAAAATAAACTCTCTCTTACAAATATATAAAGCCTCATCATAGGTTAGATTAGACTACTTACTAGGCTTCCTAGTATCATGAGTGCTCCCTCTCATCATCTTTTGGAATCCATAAATAAGTCTTTCCACTTGAACTCTCCCACTTAACTTTCATAAAAAGCCAATCTTTTGATAGTCTAGCTTTGAAATCTTTGGAGATATTTATTGACTACTTTAATCAAGAGTTTTCTTAGGAAATTCCTATTTCCTAATATGTAATTAATTATGAAAGCTTACTTACATTGGGAACTAAAGAACCTACAAAAAATAAACACTGCTTTAATTTTTCAAGTAAATTAAGGGAAAGATCTATAGTATATAAGAAGACCCATCTGCCTTAGAAGTCTTTACTAGGTGATTAGGTCCATTAAGGTGATATTTCTATCTTTTGAGATGGTACATCATACTTTAATTTTCTACCCAATCACTTCAATAAATAACCCCCCTATGATTTGTGTGGTATTCCAGTGACTCCAAATTAAAACACCACACTATCATGCATCTGATTAAAATGAAACTTTGGAAATATCAAATTATCAAAGAATCCCACTTGCCATAAAAATTTCAAATCCAATTGACCTCTAGATTGAGAATTATTTAATTTTCAAGTCTCTAAGTCAATATAAATTAAATAATAAATTTAAGAAAATCAGAAAAAACATAAAATTTATAAAAATAACTTCAAACTTCTCATCAATTACAGAACACCTAAGGATGATTTTGCAACATTCTAATGTCATAGAATTTGCTTTATTACAAACTTAGGGTTTAATGAAAATCATTAAAAATGCAAAATCTAATTAAACTTTAAAATAAATAATTCATTAAATTCATGATCAACCAATTTATGAAATCTTAATCCATAATCAATGCAAACTTAGATTGGATTAAAACACTAACCTAAATGTGTTAGACTAATATAATTCAAAATAAATAAAATTGAATTCAACAAACACATGAACGTTAATGAAATAATTGTTAAGTCATGACAAAGGAAATAAATGTTACACCAATTTAATCAAAATAAAACTAATCAAATTGAAAATAAATTAAACCAAGAAGAAACACATAATCAAATCAAAAGAAATTAAAAGATGAGTTAAATATCAAAAGAATTAAAATAATAAACTTAATTTAAATTAAATCAACTAAATAAATCTAAAAGGAGCTTATTAAGATACTTAGGATCTTAGTTAGATCTTTAAGATGAATCTTCATCTTAGGATGATGGTTTCATTCTATTAGGATTTAGGATGCTAAATATAATGGGTTCCACCCAAAAGTGGAATCTATTTTATTCTTCTTTTTTGACAATCTAAACTTCACTTTAACATAAAGATGAATTTAAAAATGAAAACAAGAATCCTAAATCATTAAATTATTTGAATTAAAACCATCTAAAGGTAAAAAAATAAACAAACTTCAAAATTCAAATTGAAACTTGAACTAAGAAAGGCCTTACAAAGTCTTGCCACACAAGCTTATTTCCTTTACACACTGGATCACTAGGTCATTAACCCTAGACTTAGGTTAGGTTGATCTGTGATTTTTTGTGATAATCTATGTTATGATGTGATGTATGTATT
Organism: Cymbidium sinense; assembly: GCA_021442155.1. Classification (NCBI taxonomy): domain Eukaryota; kingdom Viridiplantae; phylum Streptophyta; class Magnoliopsida; order Asparagales; family Orchidaceae; genus Cymbidium; species Cymbidium sinense. The sequence goes on from CM038215.1 coordinate 79,669,209, forward strand.
TGTGGAGTACTATTTTAGACTGCATGTCTAGGATTATTTGCTTGTTAGACTAGATGGTAGGATGTTCTTTTTAGAACTAATGTTATCTTCTGCAGGGGGCTGTGCTAAAAGGGACAACTGTACAATAAATTCTAAAATTATTGTTTCCTTGCAAGTGTTGAATAATTCCTTAAGCATAGCCCAATAGGATAGGTGGGCTTTGCAAGCAGCTAATGCTATGGTCGTATGTGTGTAAAATAAAATTTTTATGTGATATTTGTATTTTCCTAACTTTGATCTTAAAGGGCTTAGGATTTATTTTTGAATTTGAAATGTAAATTTGAGCTTAGAATTATGTTAGGATCTATAGGATCTAAAATTAGCAAGAGCTAACCCTACCAACAAATGAGTGCAAAGGTCACTTATTAATTCCAATGGAGGTCCCTAAATAAGGACATGATCTTGAAAAGAAGACCCATAGATCTAAATTTGAGTTCTAGACCTGCAAAGGTCACTTATTTTTAGTTTAGGGTATTAAGGTTGCTAAGTTACTCAATTTCTCTATCTTCCGGGGTGTACAGCAGAACTAGGCCACATTGGCCTTTCTTTAATTTAAAATTGTCTTGATTTACTTTTAGTTCACAATAGAATTAACCTACCTTTTAGGCTTCTTTCTGTATTGTCTATTCAATAATGAATTCCTAGATGATTACGCTCTTAGAAAAACTATATTTTCTATCCAATTTAAATATAATCAATGCAAACAAAAAATAAAGAAACATAAAACTTCATATAAATTTAAGCCCTAGAAATAACCTAAAATAAACTAAAATAATTAGTTCTTACAAACCATACTATCATATTGCTCTAAACTCTTAGATTGTGCACTTCTCCCATTGCACATAAGGGGCATCTGACCTTTAAGGATGACCACCTTCTTGAGGAATTTTGTCTTCTTTAATTGATTTGACCCATGATCACTCCTAATTGCATGACATTTAAGCATAAAATTCATACCCCAAGGCCTTAAATAAATCATGAGTCAAAACATTTAAAAGATAAAAAATGTGCTTTAGTTAGTGCATATCATACCCTACATGATCCTACAGATTAGGGAGTGCATCTAGGTTCTTAGGTTCTTTTCTGAAATGTAATAGCCTAGCCATCTTGCATACATGGGACTTGGCATTATGGACTTAAAATACACTTAGATGGTGTTAGATGGTAGCCCTTCTAAGTGGGTTGTAAGTCCAGAAGAGTCAGGGATAGGTTTATTTCCTTAAATGAAAGCAATGGCTAATAAATCCTAAAAATGGAACTAGTTTGAGCATCTGACTTATGTCAGAAACACTTATAGACTTAGGTTCTAAAGCATCATACTAGAGTTAAGTATTCAACCCTAAGCATTTCTACAATCTTGTGCTACTAGAATCTAAGCTTAATTTCTTTTTTAAAAAAATATTAACTCAAAGTTCAAATTAAATTCCAAAATTTAAGTCCCAATGGTAGGATAGTTCAAATACCTACTAGAATCCTAGTATCAAAAGGAATTTCTTACTTAATCTCATTTGGCTCCCAAAAATAATTCTTTTCACTTTAGATCATTCCCAATTGAAATTCTAAATATCCTTTCTTTTGGAAACCAGCTTTGAAATCCATAGAAATAATAACTTATTTCTTTAATCAAGAGTATTCTTAGGAAGATATCCACCATTCCTAAGATATAATTAACTCAAAGAGCTTGCCTATATAGGGAACCATAAACCCAATTTAAAATAAATCTTGCTCTACTTTCCATGTAGCTTAGGGAAAATCTCTCTAGATTATCAAAGATTCATTAACCATATGAGTTTTTTTTATTAAATGATCAAATCCATTATATTATAATATGTTTATCTTCTGTGATAATATGTTTACTCATTAATGATGCATTTGATCATCCAAATATAAAATTCTTAAAATATATGTGGTGTCATAATTTTCTCCACAATAAGTGGATATTGACCAAAAAATTGATTGGATGCCCATGTGGAAGAAAAGAAAAGTTCATTTTGCTCATATGAAATTAACTAACCATAATAAGACTTACTAGATTAAACTTACATGAAAATTTTTAAAGATTAGAACAACCACCTTTCACTTCTTAAGATGAAATGAAAAATAAATTTAAGTAAAAAATACATTCATTAAGTTTTTATGATAATATCATGGGTGAGATGACCATAGTTAGATAAAAATCTTTGACTGTTGCTGAGTACATGACAAGTTTTGATGAACTAATAACCTGATGTGATGTTAAAGATGATTACCTAACATAATCTCTAGATTAATATCTAGATTACCAACTATTTTTCCTAATGAAATGTTAAATCAAAATGTTTATTCTCTTAAAGATGGATTTCAAGTAGCAACTCAGATTGAGTAATATCTTTGATTTTAGTCTCCTAGTAACTTCACATCTTCATCAAAAAAATAGTCTTTTCCACTTGTTATCACTTTCACTACAATAGTTCCTAATAGGCTTAGTGAAGTTAAAAGAGAAGCTCTAATTGGAATCTTTATTTTTAAGACATCTGGAATTACTTATTTTACATGTAGTAAATTAGTCATTATGCAAGTACTTGTCCTAGATAAAACTTTCACATAGCTCTTGAAAATGAGAACCACCAAAATAAAAATAAATATGGCCAAATTATAGTTGACTCTTGTGAAGAGGAGATGTAGAAGAACTATTAGATGGATCTCATATACTTGTTATGCATTATGTATTGGCTACTCCATCTGCTAATACATATTGAAGGCATATTCCAATTTTTCATACTTACATTTAGAGTGATGGAAATATTACAAACTAATCATTAAAAGTGGTAGTTATTCAAATGTTATTCCGCATCTATAATTGATACAGATGAAGTATTAAATGGATCTCACATTATTATTATGCATTGTGTATTGGCTACCCCATGAGCTAGTACTAATTGGAGCCCTACACCAATTCCATACTTATTTCATAGTGGTAAGAAGATACACAAATTAATCATTGATAGCGGTAGCTGTATGAATGTTATTGTCACCTCTATTTTGGCTAGGATAAAGCTCACTATATAGTCTCATTCACAATCTTATAATATCCTTTAGGTAGATATAGCTTCTATCTTTATATCTTAATGTTATCTTGTACCATTCAATTAGTATTATATTATGATAATATTTTGGGTGATTTTTTTCTAGTAGATATTGCTAATATACACCTTGGTAGACCTCTACTTTTTGACATTAATGTTACAAGTATAGGCATTCCAACAGATATGCATTTTAAGATAAAATAATTATATTAAATCTAGCTAAGCATAAAGAATTCACCTTACAAGATCCTCAAGATTTTACTACTCCATTAGAAAAGAAGTCCCTACATATTATTAATAAACATAAATTTCAAAAGAAGATTAATGAGAATATTTTTTATCCTGACTTCTACACACTAACTCTTTTTTAAAACCATCCCATGTGAAGTACATAAAATGTTATCTAAATATCAATATATTTGTCTAGATGAACTTCTTAGTAAACTTCCCCCATTTAGAATTGTCCAACTTACTATAGAGCTAGTGCCTGGATCATCGCTTCCTAAATTGTCACACATCACATGAACCCAAATGTACATGTAGAGCTTAAACCATAAGTTGATGATTTATTAACAAGGAATTTGATATGAGAAAGCATATCTCAATGCATATTACTTTCCCTTCTTACCCCAAAGAAAGATGATACTTAACGTATGTGTGTTGATAGTCATACCATCAATAAAATCATTATTAACTATAGATATCCTATACCTAAATTTGATGATATTTTCAATATAATGGTTGAAGTAGTGATTTTCTCTAAGATTGATATCAGAAGTGGGTATCATTAAATTCATATGTAAGGAGGTGAAGAATGAAAAATATCCTTCAAAATAAAAGATGGATGTTGATCTCATTTTGGATAAGGTTACATCATTCTGAAATCAGTAATTAGGATGTCCAAACCTCAAATAGGAATCTCCTAGTTCAATGCTTAGGACACTATACCTAGTGCACCTTCCTTGTGTTTGATCTAACCTAATAAGCTCCCAAAATATTAGATTTGGATTAAAGCAAATCAAATCCAAATAAATCAAAATAAAATCAAATTAAAATAAATAAATAAATCCAAAACTAAACCAAAGTCAAAACTAGTCAACCCATTTAGCATAAGTTTGACTTAGGTGGGTCCCACCAAGTTAAAGGTCAACCCACCAAGAATTTCACCAAATTAAATAATTCCAAATATTTCAAATGATCAAATAAATATATTTGACACAAATCTAAATAATTTCAATTTTATTTAGGCCTTAGTTGGGTTAATTAAACTACTTAGTCTAAATTAACCTAAATGGGTCCAATTGGGTTCAAACCCAAATCAAATTTAAATTAACTCAGTTTGACTGCTTAAAATTATTTGAAAATGATAATTAAACATAATCCAACCCATCATTGGGTCTAATTTGGTTAAATTGGTCATTTGACCTAAATGAAACTCAAACTTAACTCATTAAGCTCACTTGGTCAAATGGGTTCAAATTGAAATCCAAATGAAATGAAATGAAACCAATCACTCTAAATCATATCAAATATGTGATCAAGCATGATTGGAGTCCAGACCCAAACCAATGGAGTCAAATTGATTATTTGAACTCAATTGGAATCGAACTTAACCCATTTAGATTTAAATGGGTTGAGATGAAATGAAATTCAAAATTAATTTAAATTTAAATGAATTAATCAAATCAAAACCAATTAATCAATAATTAAAGATTATTGAATCTAAAAAAATTAAATTAAAACAAAATTAAGTCAAATGGGTTTGGATTCAAAGTTCCAAACCAAGTCAAATGGGTTTAAACTTGAACACAAACTCATATTGAGTATGATGTAAGCAGCCACATATTAATCTAAGGATTTTAATTCCTAAAGCCAAAAGCAAAGAAAAAAATCAGACCAAAGGAGGGAGTGGAGATTTTTTACTAGGAGAAGATTCCTCCCCCTTTGCATCATGATAATAATTTGGATTTATCCAAGTAGCCTTAGACCTTTGACCACCTCTTAAGAGCATGATTCCAAGGGATGAATGCAAATAAATAATAATAATAATAATAATAATAATAATAATAATAATAATAATAATAATAATAATAATAATAATAATAATAATAATAATAATAATAATAATAAATAATAAGAATAATAAATAATAAGAATAATAAGCCTCAAGCAAAAAAAGAATTTGGCATCATCCAAGGGAGAGGCCAAGAATGGAAGAAGAATATAAAGATAGAAGAAGAGGAGGCTTTGCCATGCAAGGAAGAGAAGGTAGATGCTTTCCTCTCTTCTATGTGACCATCCAAACATGTTTGCAAGGCCAAGGGGGATTGAATCCACCCCTTGGCCGGCCTTGCCACTGTCGGTGGTCAGTTCTAGTCACTTAGAAGGCCCAAAAGATGCCTCTCGACCAACCATGGAAAGAGGGGAGGGAAGGCCAATTCCCTTCCTATTTTCACCTCAAATCTTTCACCAAGGTAAGAGATGAAGAAATATACCCTTCCCCTGAGCCCTCACCATCGCAAGAACGGACGGAAACTAGCTCCATCAATGGTGAAATCAAAGGGGGAGTTTATTTCATAAAATTGAATGTTCCAACATGTTATAGAGGTCAAGGTGTCCTCAAATAAATTTCCACCTCACACCCTCGCCATCGACGACCAAAAAACAAACCTAATGTTGGTCTGGGGAGCAATCCAGGAAGGCAAGCAGTCAAACTTCTCACACGCCTTTGTCACATTAAATTGAAGCAAATGAAGTCAATCTCACTACTAATGATCGTCATAAATGACTTACGCACCACCACCAATCCTTTAAGATGTTGATTTTGGTCCTTCATGAAACAAAATTTATCCCTAAGTAGATCAAACTGCATAGATGGGTTGTAAATCATTTCTTGATCATTTTGCAATCAAAATCGTGTCAAAATTCATTGACGATTGTCAAAATTTGGGCAAAAATAATGAACGGTGTCCATCTCTGGCCTGAGAATTATAGGATTTCATCTTTGTCATCTGATCCTTCTATTTGGAATGAACGACCATGATTTAGTAGGATGATCCAATTTATCCATTAAAGAAACTATGGAATGAATCAGAACCATCTGATCTTCGATCTGACCGTCAGGGATTGTCCTGCATGGCACCTCTTTTGACAATGATGACATATGGGATCCACATGGCTAGATCATGCCTCACCACGGCAGTGCCACATCAACCCTGCATTATAAAATGGTTAATTTCCCTATTTAATTAATTAAAAATTAATTAAAATTTACAAAAAATCAAAACTTCATAGAAAAATAAATACAAATCTAAAAAATATAAACTTGGATTCTATGGATTCATCTTGATGAGAGGAATTCATTAAAAATGAATTTTTTTTAAATTATTTTTTTCATTGTAGCCTTAATTTGGGTTTGAATGAAATTATCTAAACATTAATTAATCATAAATCATTAATCTAATTCAAATAAAACTTTGGGGAACTAAAATTGATGTTAAAACACACCCTACGAAAGTTTTCATGAATTATTGCATTATAATTCATGAGAAATAAAATTTCAATCCTAAACCTCACTATTAATTAAATAAATTAATAAAAAATAAAATAATTAATGAAAATGAATTAAATAACCTTAAATCAACTCAACAAACTCTAATGAACATAAAAACCTAATGAAATTCATTTGAACTTTATAAATCCTACATCAACTTAATTAAGTAATTAATTAAATTAAATAATTCAAATAATTAATGAGATCTTAGTTAAATCACAATAAATCAACTAAATGTCTAAAAATTATGAATGGACCCTCTTTGGAAACATCTTTCAAAGAGGAATCAATGAAAAATAAAATCTCCAAATTATTTGCATCAAATTAAACCAAATTTAGGTTTTAACAAAATAATTAAAATCTTAATTACACCCTAATCATATATTTAATAAAAATGAAACTTTAGAAACATAAAATTAGCATTGAACCCCACTTGCCATAAAAATTTCAAATCCAATTGATCTTTGAATTGGGAATTGTTAAATTTCCAAATCTCTTGCTCAATATTAATCAAATATATAATAAAAAATCCATAAATTTATAAAATCATGTAAAACTCAATCAAACTTCAAAAACTCTTAAGATGGTTCTCCAAACATCCTAAGTCAAAGAACTTAAACATTTCCATGATTAAGGGCTAATGAAATCAATAATGTATGTTAAGCATAATTAAACCTTAAGCAAATAAATTCAAAATCAAACCAATAATTAATGAAACTTAAATATACAATCAATCTAACCTAAAGATGAATTTCAAACATTGACTTAGGTGTCTTAAGTTAACACAAATCAAATTAAATAAATGAACATAACTTTAAAACTTAAACATAATTCAAACCAAAATCAGTTTAAACAAAATCAAATCAAATTAAATTAAAATAGAAAACTAAACCAAGAATGAAAATCAAATCAAACTAAAAAGAAATGAAATGAAGAAATAAATTCTAAAGAAAAGAATTAAAACATTAATCCAAAATCCAAACTAAATTCAAACCCAAACCATCTAAAAGAGATCAAAAGGATTAATTTAGATACTTAATAATCTTTGTTAGACCATTGGGATGGATCTTCATCTTAGGATGATCGTTTCATTCCACTAAGGATTAGGATGTTGAATATAATAGATTGCACCCAAAAGTGTGATTTATTCTACTCTTCATTCTAGAAAACCTAAAGTTCACTTTAATAAAATAAAAGTGGAAATCAAAAAGGAAAATAAATAATTAAATCATTTAAATTGAAATCATCCAAAAGTAAAATTCAAACAAACTCAAATTATAAATTGAAACTTGAACTAAAGAGACCTAGCAAAGTCTTGCTACACAAGCCTTTTTACTTCACACACTAGATCATTAGGTCAAAGACCCTAGACTTAGGTTAGGTCATTCAATGATTCTTTGTGATTCCTTGTGATGTGCTTCACATGTCATTGTGGTATACTATTTAGACTGCATGTCTAGGATTATTTCCCAGTTAGACTGGATGGTAGGACGTTCTTTTTAGATCTAACATTATCTTTTACAGGGGACTATTCTAGAAAGGATTGCTATCAAAAATAAATTAAATATATTATTTTCTTGCAAGTATGCTTAAGTCCTTAAGCATACCCCATAGGACAGGTGGGCTTGCCAAACAGCTAATGCTAAGCTACTTTGAAAGCCAGTCAAAATAAGCTTTATATCAAATGCTCAAAAGACAAAGGCTAGTTAAAATTAATTTTCACACGTTCAAACATTATATTGAGACCCTAATGTTGGCAGATTGGAGCCATTCGGATCCACATTGTTTTGTCTATGGTTTGATTAAAAAACTAATATTCTAGAAAATTATAATAAATTTATCTTTAATAAAAAAAATGTATTATACAATATATAATTTTTTTTCTGAAAAATCAGTAACTCTAGTAGAATAAGAATTAAATTCAAATTCATTATGTAGATATTAGTTGCTTTAATTATTTTAATTATTACATAATTAGAGTAAATTTGTATATTTATAAAAATGGTTAAAAGAAATTTTTGTGTAAAAAATGTGTTCGCTAGAAAAATATCATAAAGCTTCCAAATAAAAGTAAAAAAATATGTGTTCGCTAGTAAAATATCATAAAGCTAGTTTTTAGAATTCAATGTAATTTATTAAGTAAATTATATCAAGCGGTCTTAAGATTGCTTAAAAAATAATAAATTTGATTAAATTTATTAAAATTTATCTTTATAATACAAAAATTATATTATAATTTCTTAGATTTTAAATTTGGTTGATTTTTTATCTATTTAATTATTTTCATATTTAATTATATAACTAATTTATAATTAAGATTAACTTATTTTATTATCATATGATTAATTGGCCCATCATAATGATATTGATCAATTGCATATTGGTATGTGTCCTAATTTCCACTGATTAAATATAATTAATTATGCTTAATATATTGATTATCATGTTAACCACTTATTTATTTCATTCGCTTAAATGTCATATATGTTAACCACTTCCGATTAAAATTAATATAAATAATTTTGCAAAATAATATATTCTTAATATATGAAGCGAAAGTGTTCCAAAATAATTTAGTCTATTTTATTAACAGGAGCTTCTTATACTAACCTTCTAATAAAAAACGATTTACGTCAAGCCATTTTATTTAAAATTTAGTGGAAGTGAGTAACAAAATTTCTAAATTTATTATAAGATAAATATAATATATGAGAAATTAATTAAAAGTTATATTATATTTAATATCTAATATATTTAATAATTTTCAAAATCATCAAGATTAAAAATTTAATTAGTACACACTAAGGTCCTATTTGAGAACAACTTTATTTTATATTATTATTTTAGTTTAATATTATTTTTAATGATATATTTGTTTAAGGTGAGTTTAGAATCAATTTTATTTGTATTTTTAGTTTTATGTTATTATTAAAAGAAAGTTTATTGATCAAAAAAATTCTAAGCACGAATCTTGATGTCAAAAGCAAATTGATCCTCGCTAAAACTGAGATCAAACACTTATATCAAAAACTTTAGATATCGGTTAAATCCATAAATAACTCTTAAACATGAAGTGTTTATAGTCAAATCGAAGGCCTTGACGAAATCTAACAAGCCCAGATCTCATAATTATGACTTGCTTGAGCATTCAAATACTTAAAATACATCAAATGATCAAAGGAATCATTCGAGCCGTATGAAGTGGAGTGATTCGATTTTGCATGTATTTCTGAGATGCACCTCCAATATATAAATACCGCATTCCTCATAGGAGAGGAGAGAGCTCTAAAGCTTGAAAATCCTCCAGCATAATCGTGGTTACCACTGCCGCCACCACCCGTTGGTTGTCAACCACCATCACCGCCACCGATCCCTCGCTATCACAATCTTGCCACCATCACGACGACCTTCATCTTCGCGGATCGATCCCCGCCGTCACCATCATCTACCACAAGAATCATACAACTGAACGTGACTATATGGTTGTGTTGTCTGATTTTGGGATTCCAACGCCTCTTCATATATACAATCGTATGTTCGATCAAAAAAACTTTATACTTCAAAATAAATACATAGTGGATGATTTTTACTGGGCTAGGCACCATGATTTTTTCCCTTTTTTTGAGGTTTTTTCACATAAAAAATTCTGGAGTTCTCTTATTAATTCTTTGAACATCTGTGTGTGTGCTGGATTCCGCAATAAAGCTAAGGTGTAAACTTTTATTCTACCGCAACTGGTTTTCTAGCATACAATAATTTCATTTTTTTTATTTTTAACTATAAATAATTTTATTTTTAAAATACTCAAAATAATATGTGAATGTTTTAAGTATTTTTAAAAATAACTTTTATAATTATTGATATACCATATTAGGTTAAGTATACATAGTTATATGATGGTACCTCGCCCGAGTGAGCTGTCCATATTTGCTTTGATTCGCATTTATTATGTGAGTGGTGGTAGGGGTGTGCATTTAATGGGATTGGAAGGATCGGTTCTTTAATTTGCTAATCCATTTGGTTTGGAATCCATAATCTGAAAAATCGATCCATAGAATTTTTAATATGATCCGAACCAATCCAATCCAAAAAAAAAAATTTCGGATTTTCGGTTTGGATTAAAAAAAATCGAAAATATTTAGTGAGAACTTACAAGAGTCAATTTCTAATGAGAAATACTTCAAAAATTATTATAACAATACTATGATCATAAGAATGTTAAATGCCTACAAATTAAACTACTAAAAATGATAATTTAAAATATTAATTTTTTTTTTATATTAAAGCATATTTGAAACAGCAATATATTTATAAATTAAAGTATATTTAAAATAGATTGCATATGGGTTAAAAACTAGTATCAACTATCATAAATTTAAAAATCAACAACTCTATAGAATTTCAAAGTTTTGCATTAATAGAATTCCCATGTTTGCATTATTTGAAGTACTTTTGCAGAATATAGTAGTTATTAACAATGCTAATTCAAAAATATACAATTCCCCAACTAATAACAAGTACAATCAAAGAAAAAAACTAAAAAAAAGCTTAAAGCAACAACAACACTAAATCTAGCTTGAGGAAAAAAATTTCAAATAGCAACAAAAGAGATTGCAAAACTTCAAGACCTGCAAATATAAACCTGAAAAAAAAAACTTAAAAAAACTAAGTGATTCGAAATAGGAGACAAAAGAGAGACTAAAAGCAAAGGTAAAAATAAAGGCTCAAGCTCAGCCAAAAAATCACTAAGAGTAATAGAATATGTGAGCATCCAAACTCCAGATATAAGAGTTAAAATAACATATAATGCTACCAACTGTAATAAAAGAAATATAACATCAAAATCATCATAGTCCAAATAACCACCAACCAAAAGAAACACAGGTAGCAACCATAGAAAGGAACTTGCCGACAAAGAAGCCACACAACAGAGACCTAAGAGCAGCCACAAAACACCAGCAACCAATCAGCCAGCCACAACCACCAGGAAACAAAAAGGAAGGAGCCAGCCCAAAAAACTAGAAAGGCCCAGCAAAAAAATAGGTCTGACAACCAACCACCAAGAGAAGCCACAGAACCCAGATGCTAAGCAACAGAAAATCGAAAACCAAAGAACAACTAAAACAACCCAAGCCTTGATAGAAAAAAGTAAAACAAAGGCTTTGCAACACCAATCAGGAGTAGGTCCGAAAACCACCACCAGGATTACACACAATAACTAATGGAACCTTGCTGTGAAAAAAAAAGTCATAATCTGATAGGAATAATCATCTCAATAAGACAACAATTAGGATACCTTATTCTTACAATTAACCAATGTATCACCATGTAATATTAGGTTCTGAACCTATTCTCATATTTTATCCAAGCCCAAACAAGAACTTTAGCATACCACCTTTACGAATGAAATAAACAGTCATGATCAAGCACTAGTTAATTAATCTTAGATTGCATGTTCTTAAAAAAAATCATAACAATAAAGCTCATTCCATCCTCTTCCAATAGATGCTGCAAGTAAAAGCAATCTAAATTTTATCAAGAAAAATTATCAACTTCATCTTACATACCTGATACCATAACTAAGAACAAGTATAATCAAAGAAAAAAACTAAGAAAGCCTAAAGCAGCAACAACATTGAATCAAGCTTGAGGAAAAAAATCTAACAACAGCAAAAGAGATTGGAAGACTCCAAGACTTGCAAAAATAAACCTACAAAAAAAACTTTAAAAAAACTAAGTGATTAGAAATAAGAGACAAAAGAGGTACTAAAAGCAAAGGCAAAAATAAAGCCTCAAGCTCAGTCAAAAAATCACTAAGAGCAATAGAATATGTGAGAATCTAAACTCCAGATAGAAGGTTACAATTACATATAATGCTACCAACTGTAATAAAAGAAATATAACATCAAAGTCATCATAGCCCAAATAACCACCAACCAAAGGAAACACACACAGCAACCATAGAAAGGAACCAGTCGACAAAGAAGCCACACAATAAAGACCTAAGAGCAGCCACAGAAAACCAGAAATCAACTAGCCAGCCACAATAATAAAGATATCACAATTAACCAATGTATCACAATTAAGTTTTAAACCAATTAACCAAGGGCTACCAGCTATAATAAAGGAAATATAACATCAAAGCCATCATAGCCCAAATAATCACCAACCAAAGGAAACACAGGCATCAACCATAGAAAAGAACCAGCCGACAAAGAAGCAACATAAAAGAGACCCAAGAGCAACCACAAAACACCATCAACCAACCAGTTAGCCACAACAACAAGGATATCATAATTCATTTTTAAACCAATTAACCAAGGGCTACTAGCTGTAATAAAGGAGCCAACCACAACCACCAGGAAACCAAAAAAAAAAAAAGGAGCCAGCAGAAAAAACCTGAAAGGCTCAGCAAAAAATAGGCCCAACAACCAACCACCAGGAGAAGTCATAGAACCCAGATGTCAAGCAACAGAAAACATAAAACCAATTGATGTTGGAACAACAAGGATAGTTTTTCATCTCAAGAAGACAACAATTGGAATACCTTATTTTGATTAAATAAGGTATATAATAGCACTGATAGTTAAAGAAAATAGTAAAACCTATTAAGACAACACTGATGATGGCAATACTGATAGTTTTTATCAACAAGTAATAGCTAGAAATGTCATAATCCCAAAAATAGTGGCAACACTAGCACATAATATTTAGTGAAAAATTGGCATTCAATTTCATAGTTCGAAACTGACATATGCTTCAATCTCTTCAAGTGCTACTCCTTTACCAAAATGTTGGATCATTTGTAACCTTCGATATAATTAAAAAGGTAAAATGTATAATTAGTTATGGTAATAATATATTATGTATCAAAGAATAAAGTAATGTAATTGACCATAAAAGATATTACATTACTTTCATCAAATTTATCAATATCAGAAATGTTCTCCTCAATATTAAATGGCTCACTTGTCCACTTTGCTCTCATCCAATCTTAGGCACGTATAAGAGCTTGCACTATCTTTGGAGATAAGGAGCTCCTAAAAGCATCCAGAACATGACCACAAGTGCTAAAAGTAGACTCAGAAGCAACTGTTGATATTGAAACGGCCAAAATGTCTCGAGCCATCTGAGATAAGATAGGAAACCTCAGAACTTTAACCTTCCACCATGTTAAAATTTCAAAGTCATCTTGAATAACTTCAGAATCTTCAGCCAAGTATTTTTGCAAGTCTGTTTTACTCTCAAGAGCATCTCTCCCATATGCCTCTTGAACTTCTCAACCATTATGTTTTTTTCTCTCACCGTCCCTTAAATCATTATGGCATTCGATAATGCTTTATTGTATCTTAGTAGAAATTTCATCCCTATTTTTGTCAACCAGCTTCATCTTATAATCATAAAATATATCATAGCAGCTAGACCTTATTGCTCATGCCAAAGTAGCCCATTCCAAGCCAGGATACATATTCATTACTACAAATTTAATATATCTTAGTTTGAACCATGGATCAAGTACAACTATAAGATAAATATTCATATTCATTTTGTCAACACATCCCCAACACTCATCAAACTTTAATTTCATTTTTCTAGCCATGGTGCTAACTATAGGATCATTATGAAATTCCCAACTTTGAGGCACACATTGGACCTCTGTAATCTCATGAAAACATATATTTGATGTGACATATGAGGAACTTAAAATATATAGAGTCAGCTCATAAAATCTTTTTAAGAAAGCAACAAGTCTTCTAACATTCTCCCAATCACCATCACATGGAACTCCACCCTAACTTGCATCTTATTCCTTCTCCAGCTCTACTCTGAACTGAGGATCAACCTCTTCATACCTCTTAAAAGCTTTTTGAAACTAGAGCGCTGAGTTCAATATCAAATATATAGAATTCCACCTTATCGGTATATCCAAATTCAACAAGCTATTATTTTATATTTTATTTTCAATTTCAATGCATTCTTTGAACTTTTTAATATTTGATGGGGATTTCCTAATGTATCTCACTACTATTCTAACACATTGTATAGATTTACCAACCTCCTTAATTCCATCTTGAACAATAAGATTTATATTATGTGCAAAACATCTCATATGTAAGAACTTACAGTCAAGAACACTTCCCTCTCATTTAGAAAATTTCTTCTACAAATGATTGATAATACTATTATTAGAGCTAGTATTATCAACTATGACTATAAATACTGCATTAATGCCCCAATAAATCAAAAAAATTTCTGCCTCTTGGCCAACAATATCACCTCTATGACTATATTGGACAAAAATTAATCACTATTTTATTCAACTTTCAATCGTCATCAATATAGTGCACGGTAAGACACATATAATTAATTCTTTGAATTGATGTCCATGTGTCAATTGTCAAGCGAACTCTTCTAGTTGAATCTCATAATATTTTTTTTCAAAGAAATCTTATCATCTAAGTAAAATTGAAAGCAGTCATGAGTGAGTGTCCATCAATAAGGTATTAGAAATATTAGGCAACACTAAGACATAAAATATTTGAACTCATATCCTTAAACATATTTAAGTGGTAATTCATCCATAATTACCATGTCTGCTAAAGCCTTTCTAATAACTTCTTGATCAAACCTCCAAGATTTGAGACGTAGAGTATTTTGTTCACCTTTGCCACTAGGTTGCAATACTTGTAGAGTTTGGCTTTTTTTCCATGTTATGAGGATTCTTCTAACATATAGAAAGATGTGTCCGTAAAGTTGTAGTATCATTAAGCTTTGTATCACTATAGTATGCTTTCCCACAATAGTTACATTTACTCATCTTTTCTCCATCGAAACTATTAAATTAAGTAAAATGATCTCAAACATCAGATCTTGGTCGCACTACCTTTCTCGTTTTCTTTTCAATTGATGACTTTCTACTTGAAGCACTTGCAACACAATGGGCATTATCTTGTTTGATAGGTAATTGATTTTGGAAAGAACCAATCATGTTTGAACTCTCTCCACAATGAGACATCTAATCAAACCACGATGAGATTAAGAAAGAATAAGTTATATGAGACTAGAAAAAATACTATTGAATTTTTTTAGTTCAATGTAAACCATTGATAACATGAACATAGCCTATTGAGCATTAGCAAATTATATACATAAATGAAAAATATATGCTAGTATCACTAGTAAAGGCTTTTGCATCAAGCATTTATTCTATAGCAAGCTCAAATTTTATCTCTTTGAATGCTTTTAAAGTTTCAGAGATACCAAATTCTAACTTTTAGATTACTACTTTGGGTATTACATATCATATAACCAACTCCTCGCATGAATTTACTTCATATACCATGTATCATATAAACAAAAAATAACCAACATTAACGGATTCTATTGTGATTGTTGTCCATTAAAGAGACAAATCTTATAAATAAATTCATTACACTCCAAAACATCCCCCACATAACTTAATTATTTGTTAGCTTGTTATCCATTTAAAGCTAACTACAAAATTTAAATATAATATTATGTTTTACACTTCACATTGTCTCTTTCAGGAAAAAATAAGAACAATTAGGAGTCCAAGAGTCCTACTAAAATCCTAACCAAAGCATTCCTCCATCTCAATACCTCAAAAAACTTTATTTTCAAAATATTTGAAACTAATAGATTTGTTCATACATATCCTCAAAGAGAAAAAAATACATGATCCACAAGTAATTAAATATTGTTAACTATTATCCCACACAAAAAAGCAAAGATGAAACAATCCTCGCACAAAAAGAGCATATGATCTGCTAATATCATTTTTAATGAATACTACTACATACAAAATCACTCTCAACCAAACAAAGTTTTATATTAGAATCAATTTATATACAACCATTATATATTTACAGTTTATTGAAAAAAAGACATCTCATTCTACACAAGTCCAGTGAACCATATCAATCTCTATTACTAAATACACTTACAAAACCATTAAACCAACAAATAAACATACAAGAGATGTACCTAATAGCCATCGGCAATTCGCTTCATGAGAAGAGAATTGGGCCTTGATTCGCTTCGGGAGAAGCCAAGAAGTCGAGAAAGTCGAAAGAGGAGAGGTGAAAAGAGAAGAAAAAGAAGAGAATACTTAGAATAGAGACTAGGGTGGGCCTGGCGAGTGGCGGTCAAGGGTGTCGGGGTCGGGGCGCTTTGCGAGAACAAATGAAGAGAATACTGGATAGGGCTAGCGCTGAGTTGTGAGCAGGGAATAGGATTGATTTTTATTTTTATGCAAGTCATAGACTCACAACTCATGACAATGCGACACTCGACCGGTCGACCCTCGAGTCTCGACCCGTCGACGGACCACAGGCCAAGAATTGAAATTCGATTAATTGGTTTAATCGGTATTTTGGATTTAAAAAATTCTGAACTAATCCACAAACCAATAACCGAAAATAGGTAAATTTAAAACCAAAATTCATATAAAAAAATATAAAACCATCCAAATTAGAAGATTCAGTTCAATTTGATTTGGATTTTCGGTTTAAATAGAAGAATGCACACTTCTAAGTGGTGGGCATCACCAGTTGAGTCTACTCTTTCATTATAGGTAATATCTACATGTTTTCCACTTATACAATGTGTAAAAATGGCCAACCATTTATAATATTTATTGACTTTAAATAATTGAGTTATTGCTCATTATTTCAAAATGAAAAGCTTATTTTACCTATGTAAAATGCATCAGGTTTATCGTAACATTCTGCTATCAGAAAGTATGCCAAAAATATATATAATCATATCTTTATATGGAAGTACTACTGTTATTTAAACTATACAAGGTATTGGCCATAATGTTTTTTAAGATACACGGCTAAATATTAATCTTTAGTTATAATATTTTGTGTCGCATAAATATTCATCATAATTTCAATATAAAATTGAAATAAAAATATATTTAAAAATAAGGTTGTTTCCATTTTTTTCTAAAAGAAATTACTAATAATATAAATTTTACTTAAACAAATTAACCAAAATATATGACTACAGTAAAATGTATTAATCACATATTCATTTTCTCCGATGAACAAATCAATTTTCAATAGATAGTTAGTCCTCTCGAATAAAAAAAAAAATCATTTATATATGTAAAGCATTTTCAAGCTATAAAGTCGAGTTGACATGAATTAATAGACTCTTACTCAACTTCTATTTTAATTACTAATATGTATGCTTCTTATCAAACTGATGGCTACTTATCACTTTAATATATGATATAAGCATACTCAACCATTTTCCCTCCATATTGCCACCATAATATTTCTAAAATTTAGGTACTCCATCAATGAAACAGAATAAAAGAAAAAATTGATATTTTTTTAATGTTTGGATGAGGAAAGAAATTCATCATCTTAATCTGTATGTATATGCAAACCATATTAAGAGAAATTATTACGTGCGAAGTTTGGATGTAGCTATACATTTTGGTTACAATAATATAATGTCATATGACACTCAATTGGTACACAGCTATTGTGTGTAATATGCACATATATATATATATATATATATATAGGCTTCACACGTAATCAAGAGGGGAACTAACCTCTGCTTTAAAGAGGAACAAATTTACATATTATAGCAAATTAGAAGGCAAAAAATAATTTTTAAGGGGTGTTCATTTTCCTGCCTCATATCAAAAAATTTATAAACTTTAGGGAGAGCGATTGCCTGCCTCAGTTGTACCTATTTCTGCCCCTACAAGTAACAACGTCTTTCATATTAATGCAGTACTAGAGAGCTTAAACTTTCAACCAAAAAAATTTAGATTCAAGACATAACATATGCGTTGTATGTGAGTTTTCGATTAAATTCACTCAAATATCCCTAGAAGAATCAAGATCCAAATATACTTTGATTTTTTCTTATCATATTTGTTGATCTCATTTTTGGATGAGGTTAACATTACTTTAAAAACTAGTAATTATGATACCTAATCCTAGATTAGGAATCTCCTGATTAAATGCTTAGAACACTTCATTTAGTGACCTAATGCACATTTCTAGGATCCAATCTAACTCAACAAGATTGGATAGCCCTAGACAAAATTCAAATCCAAGGCTAGAGAAATTGAAATCTAAAGACACTTGAATTTAAGTTAAAGTGAATAGAATAATTAATCTAATTATCCTATTTAACCCTTAAAGTCATTTAAACTTCAAGAAATCCAAACTAAACTAAAAAAATGCAAATCAAAATCAAATTAAAAACACTAATAAATCTAAATCCAAATTAAGGTCCAAAAGTGGTCAACGCATTTAACATAGGTTGACCTTGGTGAGTCCCACCAAGTCAAAGGTCAACTCACTAAAGTTTGACCAAATAAAATCATTTGAAATGGTCTAAATGATAATATATTCATGTTTAAATATGAATTTAAAGAATAATAATACAATAAGGTTTTAATTAGGCTAAATAGGCCATTTGACCTAAATGGGTCTAAATGGACCATATTGGATTCAAATACAAATCAAATCAAAATTAACCTAAATTAATTGTATGAAATCACTTAGGAATGATTAATAAACACAAATCAACTAATCATTAGACTCAATTTTCCCAATATGGCTATTTGACCTAAATGAATTCAAATATAACCCATTAAGCTTAAATGGGCCAAATTGGGTTTTAAACCATATGTAAATGGAATTAATTAATTCAATGCATCCTAAATTTCTTGGGTTAACATAATTGAAAGATAAATGCACTGTGATTGAGCCAAACATCATTTGACTCAATTCAAGTCAACCCAGCCCACTTAAACCATAATGGATTTAATATGGAATAAACCCACGGATAATTGCAAATTCCATGAAATCGATTAATTACAAATATCATAAAGAATCAAATTGATGTAATTGAAGCATTAATCTAATACTAATCTACCAAAATTTTCTAAATAGCTTATTTTCTTTGAATTGAACCCAAATTTAAGCCCAGCCCCTTCGAATGCATTTAAACCCATCCTATAATGAATTTAGGATGATTGATAGTCAAAACCAAATGGATTAATCAAGCTTAAATGCATCAAAAGTAATAGAATATGCCATGATAAAGAGAGCTTGCATGGAGACAAAGAGAGCTTCCCCAATCCACTTCACCTTTTTATCATTCTGTCCCAACACCTTTGAGCATGTGTTAAGCCACTAATCATCCTTGGAGCTAGCCTCCAAGGACAACAATCAACCTAGCCGATCAAGGAGGAGGAGAAGGTCATAAGAAACTTTTGGCCACTAATGGAAAGTCAAGAAAGAGAGGTACTCAGGCAAAATTGAGCATTCCACCATGCTCCTTGAGTGAAACGAAGTCGACCGCACCCATATCCTGATTCACCGTTGGGGAGTCAGAAGACAATCAAGCTCATCAGAATCCATTTGTCCATTAATCAAGAGGTTGATCCATGAGGCAACTCAATTTCTTCTTCCCACAACTTCTTCGCAGCATTCCGAAGCTATTGGAATCAACTCCACTGCTAGAGATTGTCGGAATCGAGGTACGCCATTAAAGCCACCCCTTAACCTTTTCATTTTGGTCTTTTTCAAAATAAATATGATCTCATGGGAGATTAAACTATATATATGCATTTATTTTAGTTGACTAATTATTTTGAAAGTGAAATCGAGCAATTTCAATGGTTGGATCGCCAAAATTGCCTTGATTCGACGGACGACTCTCATCGTCGTCAAAAGAGGTGGAATCTCTGTCATCTGTTCCTTTTATTAGGAACAGATTGCCGACATTTAGTCGAATCATATGATTTAATAACTTAAGAAAATTGTGAGAGAAATTTTAATCGTTCAATCTTCGATCGTACAATCGGGACTAATCTCACGTGGATGAATGACACAGTGCAGCATGTAAAGCAATGCCATGTTGTATCCACATGGATCCGATGTGGTTAAAGATGAAAATCGGTATTTTTGAATTAAATAATGACAAAAAATGAGCAAAACTTCAAAAAATTATAATAAATTAAATAGTAAGCCAAAAATTCTAAATAAAAGCTCTATGGACTCCTCTTAATGAGAGGAATCCATTAAAATCCAAAGCCTCAAATTTTGTGGGGGTATTTTTGCATTAATTTAAGTTTCAATAAAAATAATCAAACCTAAATTAATCCTAAACTAATGCTCAAAATGACTTGAAATTTTGGAAAATTAAAATTAGTGTTAATATACACATTAGGTGAATTTTTTATAATTTATTAAATAATAAATCTTAATATATAAATTTTTCAATTCTAAAGTTTAATTTTAATAAAAATAAATTAAATATGAATTAAATAAGTTAGGAAAAATATAGAAATAATCCAAAACGTCATAACACACCCTAATGAACTTAAATACATCATTGAAACCCACTGAAAACTAATTAATTATAAAATAACCTTATTTAGCATTTAATTTAATTAATTAATTTAATTAATAAACTTGAAGTTAAATAAATTATAATAAATTAACCAAAACTCTAAAATTTATAAATAAATTTCTCTTTGAACAATCTTCTAGAGGGGAATCTAGGAAAAATAAAATTCCTAAATAATCCTCATTAAATTAGCCTTATTTTAGATTTTAATGAAATAATTAAAACCTTAATCCCAAATTACACATCTAATTATGGTGAAATTTTAGAGAATTTAAATTAACAAGGAACCCCACTTGCCATAAAAATCTCAAACTCCATTGACCTCTGGATTATGAATTATTGAATATCCAAGTCTCTAGGTCAATTTAAAGTAAATAATAAATAAATAAATCAAAAAAAAATTATAAAATCCATAATATAACTTAAAACATCATAATTAACATCAGAATACTTAAAGAAAAATGTCCAAGCAATCTGAAAGTAAAAGAACTCAATTAAACATAAGTTAAGGATTAGGAATATTGAAAATATGGGATTTAATTACACTCTAAAATTAATAATCATTAAAACCTTAATAAAGCCACTAATAAACTAAAATATAAAATTCATAAACCTCTGAACTTAATAATCTATCAACATATGAATACATTAAATCCATTTAGATTAAAGAATAAAGTGGTTATAAATATAAATGTGAAGATTAAGTTTGATTGAACTTAAAATAACATAAGAGTTAAAGTAACTTAGGATAACTTTAGTAAACATAAAAGATAATCTTTCCTTAAACTTCTTAGATCATGGTTAATAAGGGCAATCACGTTATACTAAATGATAAAAAGAACTTTTTAAGTAACATAATTATCATTCCCTTTAAGTTAATTAAAATGAATTGAACAATTCCATAATATATGAAATCATAACTTGGAATCAACTATCTTAATCTAAGTTCATTAATAAGCATTAAAAAAAATTAATGAAATAAATAAATTGAAATAAGAGAGATAAAAAAATAAAATTTGAATAATCAATTCAAGATGGTACAAATTATACAAATGGGTTATAAAATTAAAACATAGTAAATTGAATAATATCAAACTTAATATTGAATGTATGTTTACTTAAGTTAATAAATATCAACAAAATGAAAAAAAAATGAAATTAACTTGGAAAATAAACATGATAAATACATCCAAATGTAATAAGTAAACCAAATCATACTAAAATTAAATGAACAAAAATAAAAAAATAAAATGAATATAACTTAATGAAACATAAAGATGAAAGATAAAACATAAGGTTAAATAAAATCAAACATAAATGTTTAACCTAAACTAATACATAACAATATTAATGAACAAAATGTAAAAGAGTAAAACACATTAACTTAAATATATTTGGTTGACATAATGAACACACATTAAATACAAATAAATATCAAATATGAACAATACCAAATGGAATGAAAAATAAATCAAATAAAAAAGAAGTTAAAGTCGAATTTCAAAAGAATTAAAATTATAAAGTTAATTCAAATCAAATCATCTAAATAAATTAAAAAAAACATTAAATAAAATACTTAGAATCTTAGTTAGACCTTTAGAATGAATCTCATTTTTAGATGAAGATTTTATTAGGACTTAGGATGTTGAATAGAATGAGTTTCACCCAAAATGGAATCTATTGTATTCTTCATTGTTGAAATCTTAATTTCACCTTAACATAAAATGCACCTAAAATGAAAACAAAATTACAAATCATTAAATTACTTAAATTGTAACCACCCATGGTAAATTAAACCACTTTTAAAACTAAGAGAAGTTAAATTGAAACAAAAAATTTCATAATCAGCATCATATGATATATAGTCTGGACATCTGAGATCGTGGGGCTACTAGTCTGAAGGAGGCTTTGATACCTCAAATCTCTGGTATAACAATGACACATACCTATGAAGTAAAATTATGAAAATTCAAAAATCTAAAAAATCAAATTAAATTAAAAAAACCTCAAAGCTTAAATTGAAACATGAATCTAAAGTGGCCAAGCAAAGTCTTGTAACATAAACCCATTTTCTTCTCACAATAGATCATTAGGTCATAGACTCTATACATAGGTTAGGTCAATCTGTGATATTACATGATATTCTATGATGTGATATGATATTTTTATTTTATTTTGTTTTATGGTATACTATTTTAGACTGGATGACTATGATTAATTATCGTTAGTCTAGATGATAGACATTATTTTTGAAATTAATATTATATTCTGCAAAGGGGTTGTGCTAAAAGGGATAGTTGTAAAATAAAATATAAAATTATTGTTTACTTGCACGTGTTGAATAGTCCCTTAGCATAGCCCAATAGGATAGGTGGGCTTGGCATGATGCTAATGCTAAGCCCGTATATTTGTAAAATTTTAATTGTTGTGTTGTTTGTATTTTCTGTACATCTATTTTGCAAGATTTATGATTATTTTTTAAATTTGAAATGTAAATTTGAGCTTAGAATTAGGTTAGGATATATGGGATCTAGGATATCCTACTAGTAGATAGGTGTAGAGGTCCCCTATGATGCTCAATGAAGGTCTCTAAAGAAGGAGATGATTCTAGAGAGAAGACCATGTTGACCTCACTTTTAGAGTGAGGATTCATCCCTCCTTGTCTTAAACTTAATTTTTAAGAACTAAGATCTCCTTGGTGATAAGATATTTATAGTGATTAAGGGAACATTAAACCCAAGCCTAGAGACTTAGGAAGACATGCCCTAAGCTTAGGGCATACTTTAGGGCAAATAGGTCTTACCTATCCTATGGCCCAAACCACAACCTATGCTTATCCACTCATCCAAAATCAATCTGAAGCCTACCCAACCAACCTTAATTAAATTATTGTCTTATATCCAAGCTCAAACCCAAATTAACTTAGCCCCCAAATTAAGTTAATCCCATCATAATCACATGATTCAAGCCCACTCAAACAAACCAAATCCAATTGATTTTCACAAAAGCACTCAAACCATTCCATACTCTATTCCAAACCCTTCAAACGTTTGAATCTAAATCAATTGAACCAAATGAGTCCACTTAACCCAAGTTAGCCCATTTGAACCAAAGGGTCTAAATAAGATAAAATCCAATCAAACCCAAATCACTTGCAATCAAAGCAATCAATCAACTCTAAATCCATCATTGAATTATTCTCAACACCCAATTCAATCTAATTCAACTAAATCAATCCAATTGATCCACTTGACCTAAAGTAACCTAAATGACCTAATTTACTCAAACTTCAATCCAATCAAATTGGATTGAATCAACCCATCCAATCTATCTACAATGATTATTGGTCATCCTTGATTGCCCAATTGCAATCAATTGGGTCAAACCAAATAAATTTGATCACTTGATCCAAGTTGACCCAATTAACCACAAGAACCAAAATGAACCAAACTCCATTTCAACTCCAATTGTTTGCAATCAATGACTCCCATCAATCATAAATTGAATCTTGAACTTGGCTCAAACACCAATTAAACCAAACCAAGCCAATTTGGCCTCTTGACCCAAGTTGACCCAACTTGGCCTAAAGGGCTAAATTGAGTCAAACCAAATCCTAAGCCAAATTGATTGCAACCAATGGTCCTAACCAATCATAAATTGATTATTAAACTTGATTCAACACTCATTTAAACCAAATTTGGTCAACCCAACCCAATGGACCTACTTAGCCCAATTTGACCTAAAGGGCCAAATTGAACCAAATCATTCCCTAACCCAAATTGATTCAAACCAATACTACAATCATTCTCAAATAATCAATTGAACCTAGATCTACCATCTATCTAAACCAATTTGGCCAATTTGACTAATTGGTCAACTTAGCATATTTGACCCAAATGAACTTATATGAGCCAAAATCAAATCCACTTTAAATTAAATCAAACCAATGGCACCAATACATTTCAAATGACCATTTGAACACACATAAACCCTTCGATTGACCCAATTTGACCAATTGGTCAACCTAGCCCAAATGAACCCCATTTGATTCATATGGGTCAAATTTAGTCAAACCTATCCAAACCAACTCTAAACCCAACCAAACTTGGCATGACTCATCCTTGGGTCACCATGACTCATCCTCACATTCCGTGAGCTCCGGTGAGCTCAGATCAAGCTGTGAAAGGCAGAAGGTGTCCATCTTCCAATGCTCGGGGGATAACGGATCATCGGTTGTCCATTCCATGTGATTAGAATGGACGACCATGATTTATCCATTAGATAATTTGATTTAATATAATAGGAATCATGGGATTAATCTCCACCGTATGATCAGAGCAAATGGGACGAAATCAATCCTCACTCAACAAACCTGGGACATTTTAAATAACCTATCCATTGGCACCGTGTGGAAAGCACTGTCACGTTAGCTTCCACTTTGCACCCACTGTTTAAGGGATGAATTAGGTGATTAAAATGTAATTAAATATCCAGAACTTTGAAAATTCATAAATTTTTTCAAAAAAACTATAAAAAATATGAGTAAACCCATTTTGAAAAGGGTAAACATAGGAAAATTAAATAAAAATAAAATCTCTAATATTTGATTAATGAATAGTGCTTAATTAAGTTTTAAAGTTTAGGATAATTATAATAATTAAGCCTTAATTACTTGGCCAATTGATCTCAAATTTGGTGGGTCAATTCTACAGGATGTCTTCTGCCTCCCATAATTTTCTTAGTATTTATTAGCCATATAATTTGGAGAATTTGAAATTCCAATCCTAATTACCCTCTTGAATCAATTTAATAATTATTAAAATTGTTAAACAACAAAATTTAAATAATTAATAATGAGTAATCATTATTAACAATTGGAATCATGATGAAAAATAATTAAAGCCCCTATCTTTGTCATTTTCCTAAACACATTTACATAGGAAGGTTAATTAATGCATTTGTTAATTAAAGAATAATTAAGTAAATTAATGGTAAAATCAAGTCAAATTTAAATGGTAATTAGTTTATATAATTCAAATTAAATCCATGGGTTCCTCTTTATGTGTTTAATAATATAAAGATCATTAAGGAACTTATGGTTAGCCCATGGGTGTGGAAAACCATATAAGTACTTAATTTAGATTCTTCTTTAATTTAATTAATTCTTAATTATGAGCCTAATTGCATTAGGTCCCTTTAGGAGCATTACAAATTTTAATTTCTCATAAGGATGTCATTGGAGGCTCATGATTAAGTAGTTAATTAAATTAAAGAGGTTCAGGAAAGGGAAATTAAATAATTGCCTAATGATTTGAACCTAATCAATCCATAAAAATTACTTAATTATTTCTTCTTAAACACATTAAGTCTCTAATGTGGGATGGGCTAAAATAATAAACATGTCATTTCTAGTCTTTAAGTTTTAATAATTCAAATCCAAAATTAAACTTTATAAATAACTTTGGTTATTCTTAAAGAATTTTATTTGACTTGATTGTCCTTAGAAATTAATTTGATTGAATGTATCATGTGGAAATGTTTAATGATTCATTTTCAATCATTATAAATTTTTATGTCATTTGCATAATGTGTTCATGTTTCCAAATAAAAGAATCAAATGAATATTATCATATATGTATAAGTTGTATGTGTTGACTTAATCCTAATATATGGCATGGCTAGTATCACTAATAAATCCAAAAAGTATTTCTTTAAAATTATAGACTAATGATGAAGAATTAAATTGATGTTGGCTATGAATATTATATGTGATTTACACTTTCTTATAGTTTAAGCATGATGAAGTGTTGCTTTATTATCATGGTTCATGTGTATGTTTACATATGTTTGAATGTTAGTAAGTATATAGTCTGGACATCAGAATATGAGGCTTTAAGTAGTCCCAAGGAGGTCTTAGATTACTTGACATTTCTAGTTTAACAATGGCACGTACTTACTTACTTTCATTCATATGTATATATATGCTAGAACTTCGATAAAGCTTTACTTTACATGGGTAAATAAAAATTTTAACATAAAATCTTTTAAATAATTTTTATTCTTATGCTTATGTGTACCTTTATATGTATTTAGGATAGAAAGTACATAGTCTGGACATCTCGGGAACACGAGGCTTTAAGTAGCCCCAAGGAGGACTTAGATTACCTCACTTCCCTGGTTTAACAATGGCACATACTGCTTAAATCTCTAATACACATGTATGTATACTTATCTAAAGAATGTAATCTTTCTTTTTAACCAAAAATATATGCATTAACCTCACTTTTGGAGTGAGCTCTCAGCTCTCTCACCATAGATCTGGGACTCTTATAGAAACTAAGAGTTCCTTAGTCTTAAGACACTTTTAGTGATTAGGTGAACACTTAACCCAACCCTAGAGGCTTAGAAGAGTTAGCTATAGGAATAGGTTGTGCCTTAGGGATTTAGGAGGACTTGCCTAATCTATAGCCCAAACCCAATCCTTGCTTCCTTCTTTCAAACCCAAACATCAAATTCAAATTCAAACCCCAAAATTAAATCCAACTAACCAATGATTGAAATCCATCACTAAATTCAAAGTCTAAATCCCTTCCTAAGCCCTTTGATTTTGTCTTATGGACTTAGCCTTAACCAAACCCAAATAAACCCCAATCCAATTGATTTTTTTTAATTATCAAATTTAATCTCAAATTCCAAATTATGAATCAATTCCAAGCTCTAAATGATTAAAACCCATGATTAACTCCAAATTCCAAATTCTCTTCCTAAGCCATATGAACCACCTTCATATGCTTAGCCAAAACTCCTTCAAACCAACTCAAACTTGGTTGATTTCTTTATAAATCAATCATTCCTTCATTTATATTCATAAATATAAATGAAATCCAAATCAAACCATTCAAATCAAATCAAAATAAATTAAACCAAATCAAAACCCTTCTTAAGCCATATGGACCCACCTCCATAAGCCTAATAAAATATTGATCCAAATCAACCTAAATATGATTGATTCTTTATAAATCAATCATTCCTTCATTTATATTCATAAATATAAATGAAACCCACCTTTCAATGACCAAAAATAAATAAAACCAATTCAAAATTCAAGTTAGCCACTTTTGACCTATATCTTTTAATCTAGTCAAACTTGGTTCCAAATCACTCCAGACTCAAGTGATTTTCTCATAACCCATTCATATCTTTATTTATATTCACAAATATAAATGAAATATAAATTTAAATAGTCCAAACCAAAGCCAAATCGAATCAAATTCCCAATTTTAGCCCTTTTAGCTAAACTTTGAGCTTGGCTAAGTAACATCTAAATCAAATCAAAATTCATGGATTTCTTCATGATTCAATTATTACTTCAATCATTGATCCAAATATAAACATAAATCACCATTATCAAACCAAATCCAAGTCAACCCAAATCAAGCCCAAGTTAACTCCTTTGGCTAGAAATTGTCATATCAACCAAAACCCACTTGGCTCCAAATCAAATGTAATTGGATTTATATTTCAATCCTAGGCTCATATGTGAGTTCAACTAAACTTGAATCAAACCTTGGTCAAGCTAATTGACCCATTTAGGCTCACTTGACCTAAAGTGACTTAAAAGATATTTCTGAGCCAAATTCTAATACAACCCAAATTGGATTTAACTAAGCTCACCTAAACCTCAATCATGATCAACAATCATCATGGGGTGATCAGTGCATTAAATTGAATCAAAGCAAGTCAAACCTAGCTTTTGACCAAGTCAACATTTAGCCCAAATAAAACCCAAACTAACCAAAATCTATCATATGCCAAATTGATTGAAACCATTGACAAAACCATTCATAATCAATGATTGAACATGGCCAAGCCATCAATTGAGCCAAACCAAGCCTAAATGGCCACTTGACCTAAGTTGACCCAAATTGGCCTAAAAGGCTAAAATAGGTCAAATCATGATTTAACCTAAATTGATTGCAACCAATGGCTCAAGTTCATCCAAAATCATTTATTGAACTTGACCAAAGCCATGATTGAGCTCAAGTTGACCAATTAGTCAACTTGGCCCAACCTAACCCAAATTGACCTAAAAGGTCAAATTGACCAAAATTCAAATTAATTCCAAATTAAACCAAACCAAAGCCTACAATCATTTTCAATCAACCAATTGAACTTGACTCAACACCTAATCCAACTTAATTTGGTCAAATTGGTCAAATTTGTCAACTTGAATAATTTGACCCTTTTGAAACCAATTGAGTCAAATCAAAACCTAGGCCAAACCAATCCAAATTAATTGAACTAAAACATCCCAAATTTTCATATGAACCTAACCCAAGCCTTAGTTTGACCCAATTTGACTAATTGGTCAACCCAACCCAACTTAACCCAAATGGAACCCATTTGACCAATCCAAACCAAACCACTCAAATCCAACTTATAAGATCTTGCGAGTTGACCTAACTCAACTTAAACTTACCCTAGTCAGCCTAAGACCTCCCCAAAAGCCAAGCCATAGGATTTAAACTTCAAAACCTTTGGATCCAAGCCAAAGTCAACTCTCTCTCATCCCCATGGTAGCCCCTTAGCTCTCCATAGAACTTTCTCCTGACCCAACCAAGCCCACCTAGCCCACCTAACCCACCCTAGATCGGTCAAGGACATTTGGGAGGTGAGTTGACTCACCTCCAACCTAAATCGAACACCCATTGGATCCAATCCCTTGCACCCTTGCATAATGGATCCATAGCAACCTCCCATCACTCCTCTCATCCCTGGCGTGCCACCCTGACTTGATGGAGACAAGTCTCACGACGCAACGAAGGAGAGTAAAATCGTGCATACACTATCGCCCACCATCATGGGAAATTGAGGGTATACCCTCAATTCAAGCAAAAATCACACACATTTGATCGAGCGTAGTTTTCACTAAGCCCTCGAAGTTTCCAAGCATCCCCAAGCACTCCTTGATCAACATTCCTCTTCTCTGAGCTAGGCCAAAATAGGACACCACTCATCCGAGAAATACTCCCTCTCCTCTAAATCAAATCCAAATTCCTTGCACCCAGACCATACTCATACTCTATCGAAGCCAACAGAACTAATTTTCTAT
Source organism: Cymbidium sinense (assembly GCA_021442155.1). Classification (NCBI taxonomy): domain Eukaryota; kingdom Viridiplantae; phylum Streptophyta; class Magnoliopsida; order Asparagales; family Orchidaceae; genus Cymbidium; species Cymbidium sinense. Next base: position 79,699,387 of record CM038215.1, read on the forward strand.
AGATGCCTAGGGAGATGACCTCTGCCTCCCCTACTTTTCTGGGATTTTATTGATTGCTTAATTAGGGAAATCACTTAATTAAGCCTTAATCACACTCTTAATCTAATTAATCATAATTAATGAATGAATTATAACTTGATTAATCATTTAAACCTAATTACCTCTCTTGAATAATAAAATAACTTAGGGGATGTGATTGGGGATACCTTTCTAATTCATTTCCTAAGTTTTCTTTACCTATAAAAATCCAATTAATTAAGAATTAATGAGATGATTAATTGATTAAATAAGTTATTAATCTTTAAGACAAGGAAAGCAGAATCTATTTGAATGTTTAAAATGATTTAGGGATTAAGATTGGGGCCTTGCCCTTAATCCTTTCCCCTAAGTTGATTTTATCATTCAAATTAGAACATAATTAAAGTTTTTAATCAATTAATTAAAGGCTTAATGAAATTAAAATTAAAAAAATCAATTCATCCACACCTAAGAAACCTTTAATTGATCTTGGGTAGCTCCTTGGGTGTTCAATAGACCAAGGTGAGAGATAATAACATTATGGTTGGCTCACATGTTTAAGAAAATCATAAAAGTAATTAAGTGAGATCCCTTAAGCTTAAATAACTATTAATTATAAGCCAATTGCATTAGGCCCCCTTCCATTTTCTAGGAGCATTGCAAATTTACTTTTCATATAGTTGCATATCATATTGGCTTATTATTAATTAGTTAATTAACTTAAGGTGATATATGTAAGGGTTAATTAATTCATTTAATTCATACCTTAACCTAATTAAAATATAAAATCACCTTAATTATTCTTCATTAAACCAAATTAATTCACATATGGGGAATTAGGTAGGATTAGCAAACCTCTTTCATATTTTCTAAATAAAATCAAACTCAAAGTTAAAAATGTCTTTAAAGAATTTTGGTTTATTTTAAATAGCCTTATTTAATGTGATTACCCTTAGGAATCAGTTGGAATGAATGAAATCATGAGCTTACATTCCTTTGTTTCTTTCCAATCATGCTAAATATTGCTTACCACATGAAATCATGCATTCATTTCTTTTAAAATTAATTAAATAAAATATTTTCTTTTATGCCAAATTTCATGTGTTGGCTTAAATTAAAAATAGGTGTGGCTATTATTACAACTAAATCAAAAGCTACTTTCAAAAGCCTATAAATCAATTATTATAAGTGAAGTAATGTTAATTACAAGTATCTATAAGCTTGCATATGATAATAGTACAAGATGTGCAATATGAAGTTCTCTTTTCTTATCTTAACATGGATTCACATAGGATTTGCAAGTGTATAGTTCATTTGAAAAGAACACAACATTTGCCTAAATCTATTCCTATGCATCTCCATGATTAAGACTTAGGAAGAATTTCATATCACATATGTAAATCATACAACCAAATCAAATATCACTTCTTGCATGATTCCTTTTTCATGTGGTTCTTTTTGTGCATTCATATGTATCTGAGAAAGTGGTACATTAGTCTAGACATCTCGGGACTACGGGGCTTTAAGTTACCCTGAGTAGGCTTATACCTTATGACTCTAGTGTAGAAAATAATAACATCATACACTTAAAACTCTAATACATATGTTTGTATGATGTGACACCAATGAATAAGAATCATAAATCAAATAAATCAAACATAACTTTTGCATGGGTTTTCTTACCCTTATAGTTGCTTATACATCTACATGTATCGAAGAAAAGTTGTATATTAGTCTGGACATCCCGGGGCTGCGAGGCTTTAAGTAGCCCTAAGTAGATCCTGTACCTTACACCCCTAGTGTAGAAAATAATGGTGACATACTCAGTTAAAACTTTTATACATGTGAATGTGTATCTAGCTAATGGATGAAAAATCTCTCTTTTCTATGTAATAAGGCATGCATTCATAGTTCAATAAAAAAATAAAATATTTAAATTCCAACTACACTTCTTTAGCATTCATCATTCAAGTATGCTAAAAAATATATAAATTGCTTGTATATGTATGATTAAGATTTACTCATATACATGATATACACGACGAAAAGAAATGAATGAATGTGTGTTATGTGATAGTAATCCATTCTAATTAATCTTAGGATGTCTTTCTTATTGAATATGTGTATTTAATATAAACTTAAACTTAGGATTAATTAAAACACATAATAAACCATTCACTAAAGAAAATTCATTAATTAACTTATCTTAGGAATGACTTAAAGTAAGGATAAAAGAGAGATTCCCTCTCTTTCTTCTCTTTACAATACTTGGTTACTAAGTGTAGGCTATATGAAATAAAAGAAAACATTAAGTAAAATCTTTAAATTAATTAAATCATTTAAAGAGAAATCAACCATTTATAAATTAAGTTTCTCACACTTAGAAAATCATAACTCTAAAGCCTAGTTAGGACATACCACACAAACCTTAACACATACACATTATATTAAGTCACCATTTCTAAGTTTATGTTAAGACGGTGCAAGGTTTGGTGTATGTTTGGTTTTGTGATGTATTTTTAGACAGAGGTGTATGTATAGTCTGATGTTAGGTCGATATTAGCCTAATCATGTTTTCTGTAGGGGGTTGTGCTTAAGGGCCAGAATAAAAAAATATAAATACTTTTGTGCAGGTTGCTCATACCCCTAAGCATAGCCCAAGTTAGGACATGTGGGCTTAGTTACTCATGTGTGGGGTGCTAAGCCCAAATTAATCATATAATTGCTTGGGTTGTATGGTATGTTTAGCTAACATTTATTTTACAGGTGTAACTAGATTTACTTTCCTTCTTTTAATGTAATTTTGTATTAAGATTAGGATAAGTGTTATGGAAGATTAGGATGAACATTGGTTAGAAGACCAAGTCTTATACATCATGTGACACCTTTAGAGCAAGCAACATCCCAATCAAGCTAAAAGAAAGAAAGAAATGGAGCAAACCAAAAATGAAGAAATAAAAGATGAAGAGTGAAGAATGGAGGATGAAGAATGAAGACCCACATAACACTTATTATTTTATAATTGTAATTGTTCTTTCATTGTGCTGGGATGTATAAGGATAGAGATAGGTTATCCACATTTCTTTTTGGGTTATACAGTGATACCTGACCGTATCAGCCTCTTATTCTTTTGCAATAATTTTATAGATTTGTTTGATGTTCTATTTAGCTTGTGCATTAGAAATAGCATGTCATTTCATAGTTCCTTTATGATTGGTGATTGCTATGTGGCCTGAATGTGATTAGGCTCTTAGGATAAAAAATAAAATTTCTACCCCACTAACAACTCATAACTAAAATTCTAAAATAATTCATAACCTCACATAAAAAAGTCAAGGTATTAAATTAAATAATAAAAATATTTAGCAACCCTTTAGTTAGATGATTGTATGTTGAACATCATGCATAACCATCTTATTTCACTCTTGTTAAGAGAGGGCTTCCATCTTTGATAGATAAAATGGGTTTAACCTTGAAGAGCCTATGATGGAAGAACACCTCTTTCCCTTTTGATTTGGCCCATAATCAATTTCTCATACATTTAGGCATACAAAATCTGATAGCCTATGTCAAAATAAAGAGTCTCACATTAAAAAAAAAAATGTAATAAAAATTTGCATTAGATTTAAGTCATTATTCATACCCCTCATGCTTTAGTCTCTTAGAGAGTGAGTTTAAAGATTTAGTTTCTTTTCTAAATAAATAATAGCCTAACCATCTTGCAAAGCATATGACTTGCCTACATGGATTTAAAGCATAGAAGAGTTAGCTAGCTACCACTCTAGGTGATTATAAGTCCAGCAGTTGAGTGTTTTACTCTCTCTTGTGGAGGTAAACTATATACCCACTTTTGCCTTAAATTTAGGTCATGCTTTGGCCTTCACTAAAGCTCCCTAGATTTAGGACTTAGGGTTGTTATTTTCTTTTGGGGTACAAGCATAAATCCTCACCTCTTAGGCATTCCCGTAATCTTGTATTGTGGAATTATAAGCCCTAGATTTCTTATAAAATTTCAACTCAAACATATAATTCTCCTCAATTTCAAAAATATAAAGCCCAATCATAGGATAGTTTTGAATATTCACCAGGTTTTCTAGTATCATGAATATTTCCTACTCATCTTATTTGGCTTCGATAATAATTCTCTTCTTTTGATCCATCCAACTTGATTTTCCAAATAGAATTAATTTATTAATAGTCTTATCTTTGAATTCTTTGGAGACAAAAATCACCTACTTCAATCAAGAGTATTCTTAAGGGATTCATTTTCTTTGAGATGTAATTAAGTATGGGGGGCTTGCCCCCATAGGGAACTTTAGAACTCAGTTTAAATAAACCTTACTTTATTCATCCATGTAAAGTAGGAGAAAAATCTCTGATACATTCGAAGACCCATCATGCCTGAGAAGTCCTTATTAGGTGATTAGGTCCATTATTGGGTAGTGACTTCTATCTTTCGAGAAAGTATAGTATTTCTCAATATTGTACCGATCACCTCAATAAGTATACTCTCATCTACTTAGTGCACCCCTCAACCATACAAATAAATAAAAATAAACACCATAATATGCATTAATAATCATTCAAGTGTCCCAAAAATATGCATATGTACATTGCATGTATAAGTATGTTCAATTAAATATCATAAATGATGAAAATGAGAGCATATACATATTATTTGGGATGAAAATGAATGATGTAACACTATCCATGTGATAGTAATTCAATCTCATTAATCTTAAGATGCCTTTCATGTTTAATAGGATTCTTTAAGATTAACCCAAACTTAGGATTAATAAAAATGTTTAATAAATCATTCACTAATGAAACCAAAAATCATAACAACATGCCTTTGGAAAATAGCTTAAGGTAGAGATGAAGAGGGTCAAACCACTTTCCTCTCTCTTCATATCAATTAGATGCTAAGTAAATACCAATTGAAACAAAAGAAAATACTAATTAAAATTAACCAATCCTTTTGAGAACATTAAGTAAAACCTCCCCTCATGTCTAACTTAAACAATTCCAAACTTTTAGACAATCATAATTCAAAAGCCTAGCTAAAACATACTACACCAAATCTTAGCACACATATTAGAATATTAAGTCACAACTTCTAGCTCTTAGTTAGAATGGTATATATTGTGATGTGATGCAATATTTTAGACTAGATGTTAGGATTATTTACGTGTAAACTTGATGTTAGGCCGCTATTAGCCTAATGATATTTTTTGTAGGAGATTATGCTAAAGGGGTTGCTATAATAATAAAGAATGTAAATGCCTTTTTGCATGCTTATCTTCTCCCTTGTATAAATCCATATTAAGATAGGTGGGCTTGGTTACCCATGTGCATAGTGCTAAGTCCAAATTTATAAAATATAAATTGCTTGGTTTGTATGGTTGTTTAGCTAACATCTATTTTGCAGGTGTAGTTAGATTTTATTTCATAATATGACTTTGCACAAGAATTATGTTAGTAGCAATACGTAACTGAACGAAGTACATCAGGCTCAAGGAAAAGACACTGGAGTCCTTATAAAGCTTTGGAGTAAATCAAATCGAAGGAAGAAGATTAAAGGAAAAGTAAAGAATGAGACCTCCATAGAACTTACTCAATTGTAATTATAATATTCTTTTGTAATCTGGGTTTATATAAGGGCAAAGCTAAGCTACCCAATTTATTTTCTTTTTTGGGGTGTATGGAGATACCCGGCTGTATCGACCTTTTATTCTTTCATGAAATTAATACTTGTTTAATTGTCATGTTTAGATTTTGTAATAAAAAAATGGTATGTTTTTCATAGATTTCTTAAGCTTAATGATTGAATGTGTGGCCTGGATGTGATAGGCTCTTTAAGATAAAATTAATTTTTCAACTCCCATTAAATAACTCATAACTAAATTTTAAAATAACTTATAACCTCACTTTAAAGCCTAAGTCATTATCAAGATAATTAAAAGATTTAGCAACCTCTTAGCTAAATGATGTAAGTGATAATAATCATGCATATCATCTTTTCATTCTTGAATAGGGAGGGTCTCCACTCTTGCACGATAAGGGAATGCTTGACTTGTGAGATAATCCCTTATAGTCAAGAACTCCTCCTTCTACTGATTTAGGCAATAACCTAATTTCATCATGCATATAGGCATAATTATCCTAAGTTTTTGTCCAAATAAATATGTCAAAATGATATAAAAGATTATAAAATTTTGCATTAGTCTAAGTCATATTTTCATGCTAGTCATGATCTAAGCTCTTAGAGAGTAAATTTAAGACTCTAGTTTCCCTTTTTAATTAAATAATAGCCTAGCTATCTTGCTCTTACATAAGATCAGCCTATATGGTTTTGAAGTATAGGAGTTGTTAGCTAGCGGCTACTCCAGGCAGTTGTAAGTCCTGAAGAGTTAAGATGGGTTTTTCCTCTCTTGTGGAGGTAAACCACTATGTCCCATTTTTATATTAGACTTAAGTCATGCTTTTAGCTTGTGCTAAAGCATTTTAGATTTAGGATCCGGGGCTACTTATTTTCTTCAGGCTACGAGTATAAGTTTTCACCTCTTAGGCATTTCCACAATCATGTGTTGATAGATTATAAACCCTAGCATTCTAAAAAAATTTCAACTCAAATGAAAATAAACTCACACACACACACACACACACACTCTCTCTCTCTCTCTCTCTCTCTCTCTCTCTCTCTCTCTCTCTCTCTCTCTCTCTCTCTCAAACATATAAAGCCTCATCATAAGGTAGATTGGAGCACTCATTAGGCTTCAAAGTATCAAGAGTGCTCCCTATTTCTCTTCCTTTGGAGTCTAAAATAAGTCTACCAAATTAAACTTTCCTATTTGATTTTCAAAAATATCCAATCCTTTGATAGTCTAACTTTGAAGTCTTTGGAGATGTTTATTGGCTAATTTAATCGAGAGTGTTCTTAAAAAATTCTCATTTCCTATGATGTAATTAACTATGAAAGATTGCTTCCATAAGGAACTAAACCTGGCATAAAATATACCCTGCTTTACTTTTCCATGTAAAGCAGGGGAATGATCTTTGGTATACATATAGACCAATCTACCTTAGGAGTACAAAAGAATATGTGGTGTTTTAATTTAGAGTCGTAAGGATACCACATAGATCTTAGGGGTACTTATTGAAGTCATCAGGTATGATATTGAGATATGATGTACTATCTTGAATGATAGAACATAATCCTACAATGGACTTGAACACCTAATAAGGACTCTATAGCAGATGGGTCTACGTATATAACAGAGATCTTTCCTCTTACATGGATAAGTGAAGTAGTGTTTATTTTATGTTGGGTTCTTTAATTCCCAATGGAAGCAAGCTTCCATAGTTGATTACATCTTGGAAAATAAAAATTTTCTAAGAATACTCTCGATTAAAGTAGTCAATAAGCATCTCCAAAGATTTCAAGACTAGATTAATAAAGAATTGGTTGTTATTAGAAATAAAATGGGATTGTTTGAATAGAAAGACTTATTTATGGATTTTATAGGAGGATAAATAGGGAGTATCTAAGACACTAGGAAGCTTAGTGAATACTCCAATCTACCTTATGATGAGGCTAAATATTTTTGAAGGAGGGAATATTATTTTGTTTAAGTAGGAATCTTATTAGAATACTAGGACTTATAACCCAACAACACAAGATTATAGGAATGCCTAAGATGTGAGGACTTATACTCATAGCCCAAAGGAAATAAGTAGTGTCATAACTTGAATCTAAAATGCTTTAGCTCCAGCTAGAATCATGAACTAAATCTAATCTAGAAACTGAAATATAATAGTTTACCTCCATAAGAGAGAATAGACACATCCTGACTCTTTTGGACTTATAAACACTTACAAGGCTGCCAGCTAACACCTCTTACACTTTAAAAATCATGTAGACCGGTCTTATGTAGATGCAAGATAGTTAGGCTATTATTTAATTAGGAATGAGGCTAAAGTCTGAAACTCACTCCCCAAGAGATTAGATAATATTTGGTATGCAAACATGACTTAGACTAATGTTAAAAATTTATAAATTTTAAAATCATTTGACACATTTATTTTTGGACTAAGGCTTGGGATAATTATGCCTAAATGCATGATGAAATTGAGTTGTGGTATAAATCAACAATAAGAGGTGTTCTCCACTACAAGAGACTGCTCTCATGGTCAAGTCTATCCTCTGTTGTGCAAGAGTAGAGATCCTCTATTTTTAAGAGTGAAATAATATGATATGCATTGTCTGATAATATATAATCATTCAGCTAAGGGATTGTTAAATCTTTTATTATCTTGATTAAAAGCCTAGGATTCAAAATGAGATTATGAGTTTCATTAAAAATTAGTTATGAGTTATTTAGTGAGGATAGAAAATTTAATTTTATCTTAAAAAGTCTATCGTATCTAGGCCACACATTAAATCATCAAACTTTGAGAAACCTAAGAGAAGCATGTTATTTCTATTGCACAAACTAAATACAATAATCAAACATTTAAATTTTATAAAAGAATAAAAGGTCGATGCAGCTGGGTACCGTAGTACAACTTGGAAAAGAAAAAACATTGAGTAGCCGAGCTCTTCTCTTATATAACTTAGATTACAATTCAATTTTACAAATAAAATTAATACTATGGGGATCTTCAATTTTTTTTTTTCTTTTCCTTTTTGGATTAATTTTGCTCCAAGCTACACAGGACCTCTCAGGTCTTTGCTTTCTAGCCACGCTCATCTTGAACTCCATAGCACTAATCTTAATCTTATTATAAAAATTACATATTCATGAAAAATAAAGTATAACTACATCTGTAAAATAGACATTAGCTAAATAGGCATACATGTCAAGCAATTGTATCTCATATATTTGGACTTAGCACCCTGCACTTAGGTAGTCAAGCCTACTTGTCCTAATTGGATTATGCTTAGGGGAATAGGCAGCACCTACAAGCAAGAATATTTATAATTATTTATTATTATAGCAAGCCCTTTAGCACAATCCCCTACATAAGACATCATTAGGTTACTAACGACCTAATATCTAGTCTACACACAAACAATCCTAACATCTAGTCTAAAATACTATGACATAAAATAAAACACATCACCATAATATACACCGACCTGACTTAATACTAGAATCGGTGACTTATCATCCTAATGTGTGTACTAAAGCTTTAGTGTGGTATGTCTTAGTTAAGCTTTGGAAGTGTTATTATCTAAAATTTTGAAATTGTTTAAATTAATCATTAGGGATGGTTTTACTTCAAGTCTTTTAGTAGATTGATTGACTTTAATTTGCATATTCTCATTTTTTTAATACCTACTTAGCATTTAACTATTATAAAAAGAAGAAAAAGGCTTGGCCCCTTCTTCCTTATCCTAATTTATTTTCTAAAGGTAAGTTCTTAAAGCTTTGGTCCTCTTAATGAAGCACTTATGAATTTTTTTATTGAGCCTAACTTTATATTAGTTTTAATGAATCTTATTCAAATATTAAAGGCATCTTAAGCTTATTGAAATTAAGTTACCATCACATGAGTAGTATTCTACTACTTCCTTTCATTACCAATAACATTCATGTTCTTTCATCTTTAGCCCCTTAATACTTGATTTAACATATATACATGCAATATACCCATACTTTTGCACACTTGATGAATTCTAATGCATAAATTTGATAAAAAGGAGAGATTTTATCTCAAAGCTAAGCAAATGCAGGCATGTATTAGAAATTTAAGCAAGTATGTGTTGTTGTTAAACCAGAGAAGTGAGATTATCTAAGACTTCCATGAGGCTACGTAAAGCCTCGTGTTCTAGGGACGTCTAGACTATATACTTGCTAATTCAAATACATGTAAACTTATACATAAGCATAGAAACAAAATTATGCAAAGGTTGTGTAAAATATTTTATTCATGCAAAGTTTGATGACCTAGAAAGAGAAGTTTTATCCTATATTCTAGCACATGTATACACATAAATGAAATTAAGCAAGTATGTTCCATTGTTAAACCAGGAAAGTGAGATTATCTAAGACCTCATTCTGGCTACTTAAAGCTTCATATTTTTGGGATGTCCAAACTATACTTGCTAATTCAAATATATGTAAACATATATATAAAATATAAAGATATAACAATCCATTACCATCTTTAAATTACAACTAATTGGAAACTTCATGAAATATTTAAACAATCATTAATTTAAACTTCACACTATTTGATTTAATATTGATTTATAATTTCAAAAATAATTTAAGATTTATTAGTAATAGTAGCCACACCAAATAATAACATATATCAAACTCATGCTACTTAAATGAAATCATATTCTTTTAATTTTTCTTTTTAAAATATGGACACATGTAAGAGATAGCATGCATATTTATAATAATTAAAAGGAAGTAGTTAAATGTTACCATATAACATACTTAATTTCATTGAATCCCAAGGACAATCAAGCTAAATAAATATTCCTTAACACTGACCAAAGTATTTATAAGATTTAATTTTGATGTTTAAGTTGTTAAAACCTAAAGAGGAGAAATGATTCTTAGGATTCACCCCATCCCATGTTGGTTATTTGACATATTTAATGAAAGAAGTTAAATGTGTTTTATTAATTGATTAGGTTCAAGCCATTAATGACATCAATTTAATTACTCTTCCCCAAGAAACTAACCACTTGATCATGAGTCTTCAATGATATTCTTTGGGAAAATAAAATCAGCAATGCACCTAAAGAAATCTAATGGAATTAGGCTCATGCTTTGGAGCTAATTAAATTAAAGGATGACAATATTTAAGTTAAATATAATTTATGACTTTATGACTTTATGCTATTAAACACATAAAGGAATTTATGGGTTATACTTGAATTATCTAAATCAATTTTTATTTTTATTTTAGCATTGATTTCTCTTATTTATTCCTTATTTATTAAAACCATTAATTAACCTTCTTAAGGAAGCACCAATTACTTAATTTTTTCTTTTCATTAATTTAAATAATTATTTGATTAATTAAAGACGATAATTAAGGTTAAAATTCTATCTTCAAACCACATAGCAAATAATTCCAAAAAAACTATGAGAGGCAGAGTACATACCATAGAATAATCCGACCAAATTTAGAATTAATAAGCCAAGTAATTTGACCTTAATTAAGGTAATTAGCTTGAGTTTCAATTATTAATTAAGCACTGTTAATTAGGTATTAATTAGGGATTTTATTTTCATTAATTTCTCTTATGTCCAAGCTTTCCAAAATGAGCTTATTTGTATTTTTTGTATTTTCTATAATTAATTATGATATTTTGAAGTTTCATCTTTTTAATTATATTTTAAACCTTAATTAATTCTCTTAAAATGTCAGCGCCACACAGATGCTGACGCGACAGTGCTTTCCACATGGCGCCACGGTATGGTCACTTAAATCATCCGACGCGGTAGCTAGCTAAGCAACGGGACGTGGTTTCATCTCGGTCATCTGATCTTGGATCAGATGGTCGAGATTAATCCCATAATTTTGAATGTATTAAATCGAGATTTCTAATGTGATTAATCATGGCCGTCCAATCTAATCATGCGAAACTGATGGTCGATGATCCGTCATCCTACGAGCGCTAGAAGACAGACACCATCTGCCTTTCACCGCTTGATCCAAGCTCTCCAAAGCTCGTTCGAAGATGAAATTTACTCCAAAATAATAAGGGGATAAATCTGAGGAGATCCTACGGTAGAGATAGCATAAAAATATGATTCACTTCAAAAAGACCAACACATAGAGGATGAAACTATGATTGCCGATCTTTTACCTCACCGAGCTATAGACTTGTGGGCGGCAGATAGAGGTAGCTTCTTCTTGAAGAGACGAAGCCCTATTGAGAAGATCTCGACCTGCCTCCCATCCAATTGATTTATGGACCAAATGCTGCCATAAAACTTACCGAAGTTGGTCTAGGGACGTCTTCCAGTGGTCGAATCACTCGAGAAAAGATTCATTTTGAATCGCCAAAGTGAGCTGAAGGTTTGGGAAGAGTTAATTTGAGTTTGTGTAAGTTTAAGGAGTTTGGATGGATGGAGTTCTCTGGTTTGATCGGGAGCTAGTCTTGTCGGTAGTATGGTGCACGATAAGCTAGGAGAGGATATGGGGATGTGTGGGATGCTCTAGGAAGCTCTTTATTGAGTTTGATGGTTGGTTAAGCCTTTATAAGGATTCTCTCCTCCCTAGCTAAACCAAGGGCTAGCATTGGTTCAGCCTTTAGCAACCGTCTAGCCAGAATAGGTGCCAGAGGTGATAGGAGACTACTGAGGTGGATGAGTATAAGAGGATGAGGGAGTGTAGTGGGCTGCCATGAGGTGTACACTCCTCCTTAGGTAGACCAATGGTTGCCCATGGATGAACTCACCCTCTCTTGGCCAACGGCTGAACCCAATAACCTTGGGTTAGGTTAGGTTAGTGGTCCTTTGTCCAAGAAAGCCCAAAGGTGGTTGCCAAGGGGTGGGGAGTTGGAGAATCCTTTCAATTAGGAATTTTGCCTAATTTGGAGGTCTTGGTTCAATGGGTTTGACCCAAACCTGGTTCAACATGGGTTAGGCCCACTTAGGCAGGCCCATGGTGACCCAAGGATGAGTCATGCTAAGTTTGGCTAGGTTTGGGCTTGGTTTGGTTAGGTTTTTCTCAATTTGACCCAAGTATGTCAAATGGGTCATGTTGGGCTAAGTTGACCATTTTGACAAAATTATGTCAAAGTAAGGGTTTGGGTAAGTTTAATTGATCACAACTTGGTTCAAAGGACCAAATTGGCTTGATTATGTTTAGTTGAATGTAGTAGAGTGTTCAATAGTGGCCTACAATCATCAATGAAGAGATTGGATGGCTTGGTTTGATCTAATGGGAGTTTGATTGGAGTTTGGCTTAATTAATACTTTTAGGTCACTTTGGGTAAAGTGGGTTGGTCAAGTCAACTTGGACCAATTGGAGTTATGGATGATTGGAATGTGTTCAATGATGAACTTGAGGTTGATTGGTGACTTTAATGCAATTGATTTGGGCTTGATTGGGTCTCGGCTCATTTGAACCTTTTAGGTCAAATGGGATAACAAGGGTTGATCAAATTCACTTGGTTCAATGAGCTTGATTATAAATATTGGAGTAGTTTGAAATGATCTATTGAATAATTAAAGTGATTGAGAAAAACAAATTGGGTTTAGTTTGCTTGAATGGATTTGAATGAAGTTACAAGATTGTGGCATATTAACTCGGGTTAACGTCCAAGTCAATTTGGCTTGGAGCTTGGATTAGAAAACAAAATTCAATTAAGATTAATTGAATAGGTTTGAGATGGTTTAGTTCCAATCACATGAGCTTAAGTTTTGATGAGTCGATGATCATGAGTCCTGGTTTAGGCATTAAGATAGGTGAAACTTATTTGTCCTGAGATAAGCTTTGGGCCTAAGGTTATGCTCTATAAGTCTCTAGGCTTAGGTTTAGTGTTCCCTTACACACTAGAAGTGTCCTAACACTAAGGGCGTCTAAGTGTCTAGAAGGCGCCTAGGTCTAAGATGGGAGGGATCGATCCTCACTCCAAAAGTGAGGTCAACAGAATCAACCTATTTTTTTAGGTTTCTTTCTGTGATGGATGCCTAAATGATTAGGCTTCTAGGAAAGCTAAATTTTATACCCAATTTAAATCTAATCAACTTAAATAAAAATAAAAAAACTTGAAACTTCACATAAATTAAAATCCTAGGGCTAACTTAAAATTAATACGAAACAATTAGCTTTTACGAATCATGTTAACATATTATTCTAACTCTGTGAATTGGACACTTCACCCATTGCAAATAATGGGCATCTGACCTTTGAGGATGACCACCATCTTAGAGAAGTCTGCATTTTCTTATTGATTTGGCCCATGACCACTTCTAATTGCATTCCATTTAGGCATAAAATGCATACCCCAAAGCCTTAAATGAATCATGAGTAAAAATATCTAATAGCTAAAAAATTTGCATTATTTAGGTGCATTTCATACCATACATGATCTTAGGATTAGGGAGTGAGTCTAGGCTCTTAGATTTTTTTTTTCTAAATTACAATAGCCTAGCCATCTTGCAAACATGAGACATGGCATCATGAATTTAAAATACACTAAGGTGTTGTTAGATGACAACCCTTTTAAGCGAGTTATAAGTCTAGAAGAGTCAGGAATAAGTTTAGTCCCTCAAATGAGAGGAATAACTAATAATTCTCAAAAGTGAAATTAGGTCGAGCATTTGGCTTATGTTAGAAGTACTTATAGACTTAGGTTCTGAAGCATCCTATTAGAGTAAGTCTTCAACCCTAAGTATTTCTGCAGTTATAATCTAAGTCCTAGATTTCTAATAAAATGTCAACTCAAAATTCTATTTAAATTCTAAAATTTAAATACTAGTGATAAGATATTTGAAATGATTACTTACATCCTAGTATCAATAAGCATTTCCTACTTTATGTCAATTGACTTCCAAAAATAAGTCTTTCCACTTTGCAATATTTCTAATTGAAATTCCAACATATCATTTTCTTTGGAAACCAACTTATAAATTCATAGAAATAATAACTTATTTCTTAAGAAACTATGAACCCAATTTAAGATAAACCCTACTCTAGTTCTCATGTAGATCAGAGGAAAACTCTCTAGGACATTAAAGACCCATTAGCCTAAGGTGTCTTTTATTAAATGATTGAATCCATTATAGGATAATATATTTACCTTCCGAGATAATATGTTTATTCTTTAACGATGCATTTAATCATCCAAATAAGAAATTCCAAAAATCTATATGGTGTCATAAAATTTCAAATATAATATAATATATTATTAATTAATTAATATTTCTTATGAATAACCTATTCAATAATTATCTTAGATAAAGTATGTTATGAACATGAAAATATAAACATGGTATTTCGAAATGTTTTAAATTAGGTAGATGAAAATAAATTTATTACAATTTTTTATTTTAATAAACTCTAATGTGAAGATTGAAATCATTTATATATTTATTTTAAAAAATATTTAAAACATCTAAAATTTTTTTTGAATGTCTTTAAAAATAAATGTTTTGAAAATCAAAAATAAACATACATTAAAAATATATTAATCTTTTTTTTATTTTATTTTATGTTAATTTGTTCATATTTTAATTTAAAATAAAATATATTTGATGATAGTTATTTTAAAAAAATATTTAAAATATCCAATAGCTATTTTGAGTGTTTATAAAATAATATAATTTATTTTAAAATAAAAATACATAAAATACACCAAATAGATTCATTTTAATAAAATAATATAATAATAATATAAAATTAAATTGATCCCAATTTGATTCTAAATAAATATAATTTAATAATAATAATAATAATAATAATAATAATAATAATAATAATAATAATAATAGTTATAATAATAAAATTGCTCTCAAACTAGCCCTCGGATCAAATTTATT
This sequence comes from Cymbidium sinense, assembly GCA_021442155.1. Taxonomy (NCBI): domain Eukaryota; kingdom Viridiplantae; phylum Streptophyta; class Magnoliopsida; order Asparagales; family Orchidaceae; genus Cymbidium; species Cymbidium sinense. The sequence continues at coordinate 79,714,920 of CM038215.1, forward strand.
TTATGTTTTTATATTATTTTTAAAAATATATTTATTTGATTTTTATGTATTTTATATTTTGATTAATTTTTAAAATAATTATCATTATTAAATATATTTTAATTTAAATTAAATATAAATAAATTAATTAAAAGTAAAATAAATAATAAATATATTCTCAAACGATCACTTAACAGTTTTCTCAATCATTATATACTTTGGATTTTCAATAAAATAGCTGATATGTTTTTTTTTTTTTTTTGGAAAATTTGAGAACTTAGCCCAATTTCATTCCGAAGTATAAAATTACAAAAGAAAGTATAGGATGACGGATGCCAGGAGTCAAAAGGAAGGTATAAAAAAGCTAACATAAAAAAAGACTAGAAAAACTAAATCCAATTGGACTCAGAGACAAAAAAAAAAAAAAAAAAAAAAAAAAAAAAAAATCCCTTAAGGGCAAAACTGCATATGTAAAACAAACAGTTATCCAACAATCAAAAGCATACAACGGTTGACATCATCTGTCAGCCAATGGAACCAAAATCGAAACTGAAGAGTAGGGCTCCATTGGGAAGGCAGAAGGGACTGTTTTAGCAGGAAAGCTGCAGAAAAGATAACGTATAGATACCAAGCAGCCTAGTGTCTCATCATCGTCCACTCAAAATATCACAAAGATCTAAGAAATCGAAGAGCACCAGCAAGCACCAAATGACCATCCCAAGAACAAAAACCAGTGTAGCAATTGTTGATTTGTTGACAAGTGGTTACACACTCGAAGCATCAGCTGCTGCATTACTGAGAAGAGATTAGAATGTGGTGGTTGTTTCAGTTGCAGTAAAAACATATAACATTATCATCATCACGAGGGATTCAAAAAATTTGGAGGGTTATTTGATTATCTCAAAAAAGAAAGAAATATATATATATATGTATATATATATATGGTAAAGTAAACGTAATATATTTGAATAAAAATATGAGTTTATTTGATTGAAAATTTTATAAAAATATGAGCTTATTTATTTATTTCTCTTTATTTTGAAAGAATAAATATAATATAAAGTATTTTTATGATTAAAGGTGGTAGTGATGATGGCCGGTAATGAGTTATTATTGGTGGTAGTAGGCAACTAGTCAATAGTAGCGGTGATATTGGGCATCCAACAACGATGACAGCAGTGACAGATGGTGGGCGATCGATAGTGTTGGTGATGGTAGTGGTCATGGGCTGTCGGTGGCGGTCGACAGTGGGTAGAGGTGATGACGAGTGGCAAACGATGGCGACAGGCGGGCGGCGGCGGTGGATAGCGACCATTCTCACTTTACACCGATTGGTGTATTTACTTAATTTGGACAAAATCTAAATACACCACAAACTTTTTTGATGCATTTCAAATACTTCAAAATTTTACTTTGCATCATACCAAATATTCAAGAAAATCCCTACATTTGATTTCGTTTACACTTCAAATATATCCAACAAAATAACCTCTTATTGGATTTGATTACGAAAGAAGCAGATTTAGTAAACTGCTTAGTTTTTTTTCTCGAATTAAGTTAAATAATAAATAAAACGCAATAAAATATTGTCATCACATGAGGATATTAAATTCCTTGTTCTCTAATTCCATAGATAAAAACCATCGATCATTTTTTTTAAATGCACATAATTGACTAATTTTCCGAATAAAAGCTCATAATCCATCATTTTTAAAATAAAAATATTATTCATCATCATATCTTAATTAATTTTATTTTTAAATTACTATTGTTGCGTGCTAGAAAACCAGTCGCGATAGAGTGAAAGTCTACACCTTAGCCTTGTTGTGAAGTCAAAGCTGCCGAGATAATTAAAGAAGCGAAAGAGACACCGAATTTTTAACGTGAAAAACCTGAAAGGGGAAAAATCGGGCTAGCCAGGTAAAAGTTTCCACTATGTACGTTTGAGTACAAAGTCTTCCGATAACGGGATTACGAATTGCATATGAGAGATAGGAATAACAATGATCGAGGTTGTAATTATTACTAATGGCGGAGATCGCGAGGTAACCGATGGGAATCACGGTACCATTAATGACGGTGGCGGTGGCGGTGGTTGATGGCATGGCGGGTGCGATCTTGCTTGAGCGAGATCTTGAGGCGTGATCTTGCTTGGAGGATCTTCAAGCTTGAGCTCTCTTCCTCCTCACTTGGGCTTTTCTTCTTCTTCTCGGACTCTTCCTTTTCTTCCTTGCTTGGGTTCCTCCTCTTCTTTTCTTCTTGCTTCCTTTCCTCTTCTTCTTCTTGCTTGGACTCTTCCTCTTCTTTCTTGCTCAGACTCTTATCTTCCTTGCTTGGACTCTTCCTCTTCTTCACCTTCAGACTCCTCTTCTTTCTTTTACTTGTTTCCTCTTCTTCTTTACTTGGGGCACCTCCTCTTCTTTACTTGTTTGACTCTCTTCTTCTTTACTTGGCCCCCCTCATGTGAGGAATGAAGGCTGTTATAGATGGGAGGAGGGCGTTCTGTAAATTCATTAAGCGTCTCTCCCGTCGGACTGGCTCGGGGATAATTCCTTGATCATTTGATGTATTTTGAGCATTTGGATGCCCAAATGAATCAAAATTATGAGATCTTAGGCTCGTTAGATCCGTCGAGACGCTCGATTATTATAAACACTCCATATTTGAGAGAGCTTTTGGGATTTAATTGATGTCCCAAAGATTCCAATGATATTTTAAGTGCTTGATCTCGATCGGTTTTGACTCAAAATCATATTGCTTTCGACATCAAGATTTATGCTTTGACTAGTGGTATTTTGAGAGCCATATCAACTATCAATCTCCAATTTATCATAGATTTTCATGAAAGAAGAATAATTTTATTAAAAAAAATGAAAAAATAAGTTATTTAAGAAAACTTATGAGAATCATCACGCTAGAGACTAATTTTGTTACTTCTAAAATAAAAATCATCACTTTCCATCCAATTAAATTTTAATAATATGACCCTCAAATAAGATCAAATTTGTCCATTATATCTAACATCATTAATGTTATAAGTGTGCAATATTTCAAGGCTTTAAAAATTTAATGATCATTTAAATAAATCAAATTTTCATGATTGATAACTTAACTTGACAAGATAATTATAATTGCAATGTGTAAAGCCTTACAAAGGACTTGGAACCAAATACTTAAACTTCTTTGATAATTTTGACTAATAAATACATGAACTGACCTAGGTCTTCATTACAAAGTCACAGGGAAGAGGAATGGTGCCACCGCTCCCAAGTATATGCATCTCCCTCCTAGTTACTTTTCTATTGATTTTCTAGGTCTTCTGGCCGCCTCTTCTCCTCCACCTTGGTCGGTGGTTCAAGACCTCCTAGCGGGTAACCTGACCCCAATATCCTTCTCTTCCCTCAATGCTACCACGATTTATACTCGGACAACTCTAACTCTTCTTTGCTGAGAAAGGCCTCAAGAAAAGGTGGCAAGCCTACCATTATGCTCTCTGAAGCGGAAACTTGGACTCTTGCCAAGCCTTTTAAATTCACTTTGGTTGGCAAAATCACCTACAAGCATCCCAAAATGGATTATATAAGGAAACACTTTGAGGAACTCAAACTAATTGGTGAATGGAATGTTGGACTTTTAGATGGAATACACGTTATGATTAAACTCTCAAAGGAGGAAGACTGTGCTAAACATTTTTCCAAAAATCACTACCATGTTGATAATGTCCTTGTTAAATTTCTAAAATGGACACCCTCCTTCGATTATAGTATTGAACCACCAATCGATCCCATTTGGATTAAACTACTTGGACTAAAACTCCACCTCTTTAACAAACAAATCTTATATTCCATAGCTGCCATCTTTAGTAGATCCCTAAAGCTTAATACACCTACTTTTCATCTAGACCCTCAGCTGTTAGAATACTGGTTGAGATGGATATAACAACACCTTACAATGAAGAAATATGGATTGGCACACACTCTAATGGATATTAGAAAAAGGTTTAGATCAAAATAAAACCTCTATACTGTGAGAAATGTAGAATGTTTGGGCATAGCCTGGATAAATGCTTTATTATCCATCTGAACTAAGGGGAAAAAATGACAAAGGGAAGTAGATCCAAACAAGCATTTCACTCCTAGCCTCTCGCAAGCTGAAACTAGACCAACCCACCTTGATAGAAATCAAGAATCTAACTTGATTGACCACTGCATCCCTCAATCTCTCCTTATCTATACTATAAGTGATGCTGATCTCCAACCTTTGCATTCAGCCGGAAATTTGGATACAGATATCCTAGTGGTAAACAACATTCCTTCAAAACCCACTACCATTGCCCTCCTATCTCCCATCCAGGATATTCAACAAACTCCCAATATAATCATGAATAGAGATACATCTAAGAATGAGGAGCAAAACCCCCATATAACAAACATTAGATCTGAAACAGCTTCTCCTAACATCAATACAGACCTTAAATTTCAAAGTAACTTACATGTCCAAGGTAATATTCCCACACAGCAAATACTTTCAAATCAAGACATGGAAGGAGATATGGGAACTCAACCTCAAGAGGAGCAATTTGAAGAAGAACACTATGAAGATATTCTCAATTCAGTAATGGCAATCTCAAAAAAAAAAGGTGTTCAAAGGTTCAAGAGAACTCAAAAACCTTTTATCAAACAAATTCCATAAAACGGACAATACCACAAGTGGGGAAGGGTCCTCTAGAAGTCCATCTAGGAGTAAATCTACTCCATTATGCTAAACGCCATGATTTAGAATATCAAGGGCATTGACAATGCCAATGCTAATAATAGACTTAAAAGCCTTGTTAGATCTCATAAGATTGAGTTTTTTGCTATATTGGAACCACTTGTTAGCACCCAAAACTTACCAAAGATCAATAGAAGATTCCCCCACTTCAACATCATTTCTAATATCAGCAATAAGATCTAGTTTTTCTAGAAATCCAATTTTCTATTCCATGTTCTTGTTGATACCAACCAATATCTCCATGTTCACATTCAAGATGAAAACATTAGCATTTACACAACTATTATCTATGCTACTTGTAATAAAAAAGAGGATGGAACTTTGGAATGGCATAAAACACATAAGCTCACAAACTACTTGGTCTTGGATTGTTAGTGGTGACCTCAACATGATTGCTTGTCCATCAAAAAAAAAAAAGGTGGAAGGAATCCTAACATATCTATCTTTTTAGAATTTGTTGAATACATTGAGGATGCGAATCTCTTTGATGCTTGTTTTTGTGATTCACCTTTCACTTGGAGGAGAGGGAGAGTTTGGGAGAGACTTGATAGAGTCCTTACCAAAATTGATTGGTTATCCACCTTTTACTCTCTAAGAATTCAGCACCTTGATAGAATTTTTTCTAACCATTCTCCTTTTCTTATTAGCCTCAGTCAAATCCCTAAACCAAAATACAATCCCTTCAGATTCGTTAATGTGTGGACTACACACCCTGGCTTTCTCAACTGCATTTCTAAGAATTGGAATAGTGTGGAGAATCCCAACCCCTAGATTCATCTTCGGAAACTGCATAAAACCATAACCCATGCCCTCAAGAAGTGGAACATTAAAGTTTTTGGAACATCCACCACTAGATCATATCTACTGAAGACCAAATTATCAACATTGAACATGAATTAGCTAATTTAGAAGCACAAACTACAACCCAACTTGAACAGTAGCTTTAACAACTTCAGATTGATTTGCAAACATACATAGACAAAGAAGAGAATCTACTTAGGCAGAAAGCTTCAGCTCAAAACTTCCTTTAGGGGAACAGAAATTCCAAGTATTTTCATGCTTGTATTAGGAAGAAGAAGGGGGAGAAATGGGTTTCTATGATAAAAGACTCAAATGAAAATTTGATCATTAATCAAGATGACATATTGAAATCTATAACAACTACTTCATTAACTCCCTCAATCAACCAATTTTTAACAATCCAATCTAACAATAATGCAGCAACTTCTTTAAATTTGAGAAAGTGACATTAAATAATGAGGAACTTACCTCCATCCCTCAGAAAAAGGAGATTTTGGATGCAATAAACTCAATGGATGGCAATAAGGCATCTGGCCTTGATGAATTTGCAACCCTTTTCTATCAAACAACATGGCACATTGTTTGAATTGCCATAACTTCTTCTCCACTTTAGCCATTGTTTTGATTCCTAAAGAATAAAATAGTCACACATGGGATAAGTTCAGACCTATATGCTTAACCCCTGTCATTAATATGATTATCAATAAAATCATCGCTAATAGACTTAAAAAACTTCTACTAACTCTCATTTCCTTAAACTAGGCTACATTTGTGAGAGGAAAGAATATAATTGACAACAAGTTCTTGCTCAAGAACTTATGAAGGATTTAGACAAAAAAGTGAGGGGGAACCTAATCTTGATATCAAGAAAGCCTTTGACACTATTAGTTGGATCTTTCTCTTCACCTCACTAAAAGAGATGGGATTCTCTGATCACTTCTTTAACATGGTAGATAGACTCCTTACAAATAACCACTATAAACTACTTCTCAATGGGCAATCAATTGGTTTCTTCTAAGCCAATAGAGGTGTCAAACAAGGTGACCCCTTTTCCCCTACTCTCTTCATCTTGGCATTAGACCTCTTCTTAAGAAAACTCAACGAAGTTAATTCCAAAAGGAACCTTAATTTCAAAAGCTCTGGGAACTTAAACATCTCCCACCTAGCCTTTGCTATTTACCTCCTTCTATTCAGCTGTGGGAGCAAACAAGCAATTAACACCTACATGTTTATTATCAGGGACTTTATAACTAGTTCATGTATGAATTTGAACACTAACAAATATTTCTTTGTGACAAGAAAATATATCAATAATACCAAGATAAACTAGATCAAAGAAAAGACAGGATTAAACAATCACAGCTATCACTTACCTACCTTGATATTAAACTATACAAAGACAAACTTACATCTTCCCTTTTCTATGATCTAACAAAAACGATTCATCATAAAATTAACTCCTAGGAAAATTCTTTCTTGTCCTTTGGAAGAAGGATCACTTTAGCTAAAAGTATCATTAACTTCATCCCCTTTTAAACTACCCAAGTCTAATAAATCCCTAATACCACTCAACTAAAAATTGAGAAAATTCTCAATAGATTTATTTGGAGACATAAGTATAAATCTATCCATTGGTCCAGCAGGAAGAAATTAAGCAAGCCAACTAGTAAAGGGGGACCTGGGATTCAAAATAATTTAAGACAATATCAAGGGCAATGCAATTAAACTATGGATCAGATTTAGAGAAAATAAATCACTTTGGGCTGAATTCATATGTAATAAATACATTCCCAATTTGCATCCAATGTCAATTATGATGAAACAGTCAGATTTTGTAACATAGAAGCTAAAGCTGAAACACAGAGATGAAGCTAAGAACCTGTTATTTTGAGATTTAGGTGATGGGAACATTGAATTTTGGAATGATCATTGGTTTAATGAAGAACCTCTCTATTGCAAGAATGCTGATGATAGACCAATTCAACCACACAAAAATCTATAAATTTTGGATAGATTCTAAATGGAATAAAAGAAAATTAAAGACATACCTCCCCCATGGGCACTTGCAAGACAATTTATACTATTCCAATTGAAGACTACAAGAAGGACATCCTTATTATAAAAGGCCATACCAACAAATCATCTATTCATAAAACCATCTATAATAGTTGGTGGAAGAATGCCAAGCCAACCCCTAGGGTTGTGTGATTTGGAACACCTTACTCAAGCCCTCTATTTCTTTTTTCTGTTGGAGACTATTTGGAACACCTTCCATATGCCTGTTATGTAGAGAAGAAGAAGACAACATATTACATTGCTTTATACATTGCAAGTTTAGGAAAGGAATTTGGGAAGCATTTGCAAACCTTCTACAAATTGACATTCATAACATCTCCACCTCACTACAGGAATTACTTGTGAACTAACATATAAAAATTTATTGGAGAAACAACAAGCATCTGAGTACAGTCTTCATTACCTTCTAGTTTATGTTGAAACTGAAGTACAGTGATATCAGCTGAACTCCTGAAGTCATTATAATGATAATTAAAGACTATTTACAGAAGGTTCAGCATTTTGACACTGCCAAGAGAAATTATTTTAATGATCAACATAAAGACTTAAATAGAAAAAGACCAAATGACCAAAGCAATCTACACATATGGGAACTAGTTCATTGGCAGAAACCTCTTGTTAACACCATTAAGATTAATATTGATGGGAGTTATGATCCAATTAATCAGAAGGCTGGAATTGGTGGCATTTTTAGGGATATGAAGGGTAACTGTCTTCTCTGTTTCTCCATACCTTATCCAGCTTTGTCCCCTCTGCACACTGAAGTTACTGGTTACTATTATGCTCTCTTATTTTCTTTCAGAAGTCCAAAGTGGATTAAATCGGATTCATTGGCTCTTACTCATCTACTTATGAAAAGTAAACCCCACCCACCTTGGTTCATCATCAACACCCTCAAATCTATTAGATGTTTGATGAATACGCTCCATACCTCTTTTTCCCACATATGGTGTGAAGGCAACAGGCTTGTTGATTTACTAGCTAAACGAGGCTCCATAACTCAACAAATCAGCTGCTCTAGAACATCTAACAAAGATGTATACTTGCTTGTGCATAGTGACAACTTGGATATGCCCTACATCAAATCTAAGCTTTGTAACCTTTTCTTTGGTGTTATCACCTTACTTTTCTTGTACTTTTTTAGATTATTTGTACTTTTAAGTAATCAATGAAATACCTACTTTCATGAAAAAAAAAAAATACATGAACGAACCTGTACTCTTAGTAAAGCTACAATATATCATATGCTCCTCATTTTATTTACCATATGTTTAGGAGCCGTTTGGGAGGTTTTGTCTTCTGTTTTTTTTTATATTTATATTTTAGTTTTTTATATTTTGTTAAAAATATATTTGATGGAAATTATTATTTTTAAAGGATTCAAAACATCTTAAAACTATTTTGAATATTTTAAAAAAAATATAATTTATTTTTAATTTAAAAATAAATAAAAATATACTAAATAAATTTGTTTAAAGAAAATAACTTAAAAATAAAAAATACATAATAAAATTGATCCCAAAAATCCACTTAAGGACTAGTTGGGATCAATTTGATTATGCGTATTCTAATAAGTTTAACAACATATTAGTTTAGATTAATTTTTAAATTTTAATCCTTTTTAAATAAATTATATATTTTTAAAAACACTCAAAATAACATTTAGTGTTTAGAGTATTTTTTTTAAAAAAAAATTACTAGCAAATATATTTTTTTAAATAAAGCATAAACAAAAAATTATATATATATATATATATATATATATATATATATATATATATATATATATATATATATATATATATATATATTAAATTTCACTAATTTTGTGATATAAAGAAATATTTTATGTAATTCTACTTATCATTTCATCTCCATTTAATTGTGCGATTAACAAAATTATATTTTTTGAATGACAATTTATATGTCATGCGAATTGAAAAGAGGCCTGTATAAGAATTGCAACGGTGAAGGTGCATGTGTTTTGGAGAAGATAGGGCACCCTCCTTTCTCAAGTGGCATCAGCAACTCCTTATCTGTTCTAAAGGTTTTTTTCTCAACTCTTCTCTCTGATTCCCTCGATCTTCCAACCTGCTATTGGGCTTCGGCTTTGGCCGTAGGTCCCCCTTCCTTTTATCCCCCTCCCAGCTTTTTCCCTCTTCACTGAACAATGAATTCAAACCTTACCTCAGATTCTTTGTTCCCAGATCTCATCCTCTTCTCCTCATAACTCTATTTTAAGACGTTTCCCCTCAACTCCCAACCTCTCTTCTCATCCCCCCATTCAACCCATCCCCCACCTTTTTGGAAGGAGTTATTATTTTTCCACATCGGTAATAATAATACCCCCTTACTTTCCTTCGTCCTTTGTGAAGGAGATAAGGTCTCATTTTTTGAGGAAGAGCTTGAGCTTGGACAAAAAGAATGTGAACTCTCTCTAGTTGGCAATGCAATTAGTAAAAGACCTTTCTATCGTTCACTCCTTGCTGTCATCAAGAAAAATAGAAGTTTAAAGGAAATCTTTTTCTCCTCATTATGGAAAAAGATTTTTTCCTTTTCAAGTTCTCGTGTAAAGAAGGTTTTGATCTAATTTAGGATAATGTCCCTTGTTTTCAGTGCAATTCCACTTCCCAAGACCCTATAACTAACTCTAACATTGCTACCACCTCCACAACTAACTATACTATCCTTACCTACTCCGCAACAACATCTCCTTCTTGCTCTCAACCTTACTAGAGACTAGATAATATTCCCAAAACCCTAGGCAAAACCCACTAAGAAGTCGACCAAAGAATCTCACTTCCCTTATTTCTTTTGTCCAAAGACCAAGAAAAAAAAAGGGAAAGAACTTGTAACTTTTTTTTGGCTACTTTATGCGACTCCCTAGCCTTGAATGCTAAAATGTAAGGCATCTTCTAGTTGAAGGTCGGACTTGTAATGTCTATAGAATTATTAGAGAATTCAACCTACATTTTTTTGTCTGTTGGAAACCAAACTAAACTTGGAGGCCTATCAAAATTTCTCCACTTCCCGTAAGCTTAATTTTTTTTTTCCTAATGAAAGTAACTGCAATAACTTTGGAAGCTACCCTGGTGGTCGCATCTATATAAAGTAGAACTCAGCCCATCTCTCCTTTAACCCCATTCTTAAGAACTATTCAGTTCATTCATGGAGAAATTTCCACTCAAAACTCTATCAAGTTTTTCATTACAAGTATCTATGCCCACAATGATGCTTATGATGGACATGAGCTGTGAAACACTATCAAGATGATATCTCCTTCTTTGGATTCCACTTGGATTCTTATAGGGGACTTAACTGTATCTTATTTAGTAATGAAAAGAAGGGTGGTAATCCCACCCCTATTAGCAGGCTACTTGATTTTAAAGACTATGTTCAGGAGGCTGAACTTATTGACATTCATAGCACCAAACTTTTCTCCACCTGGTATAATCAACAAGTCAATAATCTAATACTCTAAAAAAATTGATAGAATTCTCTACAACATGAAGTGCTTCGAGGTGCGACCTACGAGTGTTCATGAGAAGGGGAGGGTGGATAGGATGTAGCCTTGATCTAGCATAAGAAGGTGCTAGTGAGCCGAATGATTGGATTGGCTACTGTGACAGAGACAATAGAGGAATACCTTGCTGAAGTGAAACTTACCTATTGTATTATAAGTCTTATCATCTATGTTTCTCACTTTCTTCTTTGATCATAGTTGAGCATGATTAGCATTCAAGCCTTAATAGAGAGTGGTGAGGGGAACTCGCTAGCCCTACAAGTTATTTTCTCTGACAGTCTGAATGTCCTCAGAAAATCATGTCGCCTTTCTAAGTGTGATTTGTCAGGCCATTCCTGAGTAAAGAAAAAAATTCTATTTACTCAATAAATGATTTCCATTCCCAAAGTTTGGAAATATAACAAATCTCTTTATTAATTTTTTTTTTCAATTTTTAATGAATTCCTTTCTCTTCGACTAGTAGTTACTCCATTTTTACCATAATCTGAGTTAGCGACACCGCACGTGGACTTGCGGAGAGTTCACACCAGTAAGGTATGACCATTGAAACTCCAATCACTACGGCCAACTTCACTTCAACTAACATCAGAGAGATGATGATAGGGTTTTCTTCTCTTGCTCATAGAGATAGTGGCAAGCCTACGAAGAGCGAGCCTACTTGGCGGCTGGGGGATGACATGGAGAAAGAGTGGCGAGCATCCAACAACGCCTTCGAGGTTGCCACTCTACTATGGGAGATCCCTATCCCAAAAGAATCCTTGGACTAGTCCTAGCAAGACATAGGCGAGCTATGATCACGGTTGGAGCTAAAGTCATTGTGACGATAGTCCTTAGAGGTGGAGTATCAGCATAACTTTGTGACCATAAGGTCTGAGATATAATTACTTCAGAACTCGAGTAAGTCACGCAGTACTTTTCTTCTTCATTCTAGTGGAAGTTTCTTATTTGATTATATGTGTGAAAAAGGTGGACTCAATGTAGACTAGGACTCAGACCCTATAATCAAATTGCTGAAAAATGATTTATAAGAGTTGTAGCGAGTGTATTGTACCTTTATTTTGCCCATTTTATAGAAATAAAGATAAAAATAGTAAACATTTTATATTTTTTCTACTTGTAGACACTAATTAATTTTTTACCATTGTTGCACATTAATTGTTTTTCTGTAGCCGCTATTTCTTGAGATATTCGAGGGATTTGGGTAATCATTCCTCCTATTCATGCTTGATGTGATGACTTTGTTAACTTGCCTTTCTTACCACATCTATAAATTCTTTCTAACTAGGAGCAATTGATACTTTATTGCTCTTCTAAGACAAGTGAGTAAAACGATCCAAATCTCATTCATCACTAGTAGTGAAGTATTGAAGAAAAGCATCAAATCAATCTCAGCCTTAGTGGTGAAGAGCAAGCGCCAACCTCTAGGATGCATGAGTTATGTATTCCACTCTCTAACTTTAGGAATGGGTTCAAGTTAGTTTACTCTTATCGAGCTCGAGTTCAATTTAGGCATTTAGGTTGGTGTTCCAGCTTGAGCTCGTTTAGAAAAATCTTGTTCAAGCTCATCTCAAATTTATTCATGAGCTCGATTCAAATTGAGGAACTTGAGTTTGTTAACTAACGAATGTTCGTTTAATGAAATAAATGAGTTTATTCACGAGCAGCTACACGAGTTGTATCAATTAAAGCTTTTAAAGCCTAAAAAAAATAAAATTTTAAACATAACTATTCACGAATAAGCCTAAATTGAGCTTTAATCGAGCTCCTTAATGAACAAATTTTAAATGATATTGCTCATTAACATAAATGAATTGTACAAAACATTATTCAAGCTTTCTCATTTAACAATCAAGTATTTGTAAAAGTGTTCAAGCTCATTCAATTAGTTATGTAAATGTTCATGAATAAGCTGTAATTGAGCCAAGTCAATGGTAGCTTATTGAATACTTGGATCATTTGCGTCTCTAATGTAAAGCCTTAGAATGACTTGGAATCAAATACATAGCTACTTGGTATCAACTACATAATTTTATGTACTAAATGGAGAGAGAGAGAGAGAGAGAGAGAGAGAGAGAGAGAGAGAGAGAGAGAGAAGGGAGATATTTATATCTTATTATAGAAATCATTTTTTGTAATATTAATATTATTTTATAATTTAGATATAATAATACATCTAAAATTTTGAAACTAGAAGATATTTATATATTATTTAATAAATTATTTTAAATGTATTTATTAGTCCAAATTTATGTTACAAAAATTATTAAATAAATTTAATATTTTGAAATTAATTTAATATTTTTTAAATTATTTTGATATAAAAAGCATTTGAAATAATTAACATATAATATTTTTAAATATTAATTAAAAATATAATTATATAATGAGCATAAAGTTAAATTTTATTATGTGAAATTATATTTTTTTTTAATATGAAAATATTCCATTAAAATATGAAATGGAGCTTAGATGGTATAAATAAGAAAGATTGCGCTTGCAATTTTAGAAGACGGAGTTCAGTTGCTTTCTTTCACAGGTGGGAACTGGTGCTGGCGAGAAGAGCGTAGTAATAATAAAGTCGATGACTTTGTTAGTTGGGAATGCCTGAAAAGGGACCATTCCCGTGGAGGGATAGATAACATTGTTTTTTAAGGTGATCTGACATCACATAGAACTTATTTACAATAAATAAAATAAAGTCAATTTTTTTAAATTAAATATCATTAAAAACTTAATTAATCAATTAAATATCATTAAAAAATTTTAAAAATAAGTATACTCTTGACCAAGTACTACATTGAAAATGATGAGAAGTTCGCTTAATGACGAATAGGCCGCCTTTAGTGAAGGAATATCACGAGACAAAATTTTTTTTTACATAATTGATTGCTTTGACACAACTCAACATTAGAGTCTGTAAGTTTTCATTCAAGTGGATCTATAACATCTAAGAACAAATAATAAATGACAGATAAAAATAAAATTTATTATTTACAAGTTTTCATTCTAAAAAGTGAGTACAAATATTTACATAAATTGATGATACAAAAATAAAAATAAAACATATAAGAATAAATGTAGTACAGACGCACAAATAGACTATCCTAAACATCTAATGCCTCGTATTTCATGCAATCACACTCTCAGCAGTTGGTGCGTCATGTGATGCGATCACAGTTGACGTGACCTCCATTGCAAGATCTAAGTCTGCGGATGGTCTGCGGACGGAAGATAGGTGGTTAGAATCATATGTAGGTTGGTATGTAGAAGGACATCGATACATAGATGGACTGGATCGATATGTAGATGACCCGCTCCAATCATGGTGTGGGACACCGTAGCTCGATCCGTAATGTGTGTCACTGATATGTACACGCAATCGAAAGTCTCGTGATAGCATTACTATCGACGGCTCCTTGTATCTCGTGCTCATCCACACGACAATGACGATTGGAAGATGTCCCGAGTCAGATGCTCCCGAAAAAAAAATAGTATGTGAAATTAGCCTCAAATAGCATATTGAATTCAAATAAATACTTATGTTAACGCTTACATATATACGCCCTATAGGTGCTCTGTGATAATAAGTCGGAAGATCTCGGGTAAGAATAGAAAGAAGCCACGATCGAACCAAAGACATGTATGATAGCCATCATATCCTCATCTTCATCCAAGCCCTCGACGACGTAATCTCTCCGCCTCTCCCAAATGACAATGTGCACATGGTGGTAATCCACCCAGTCGACATCCGCTTTGCCTCGACCATCGACCATTTTGAAAGTATGGTTAACTGGTGCCACATCTACTCTAGGTATGAGGCCGAACTGTCGCAGCACTCAATCTAGTAAATGCCACTCAACCCTCTTCTAATCGAGGGACTCGCAACCATATGTCGAGCTCACGAGCATGAATGTGACGAGCGATACGCCGGTACTCTAGATCACCTGCATATATTAAAAATTATGTTAAATTAGAATATGCATTGTAGATATTTGAACCGAAATGTAATCTGCAAGTCCAACCTGAGTATGCAACAAGCCATCCAGCTCATTTCTATATACAACAACGTTCGCCATTGACATCTAGCGAACATATTTCTCGTTCCACCTATGCACACAATACAGTTTAAACAAACATATAAGCTAAAATTTTGAAAGTGTAGAAAGTAAAATATACCTCAAACCAATGCTAAGACCGTCAAGATCAGTAGGATATGACACATGTCGTAGAAGGTGTAGCGATCATATTGGCCAGGTAATACTCGTAAAGCTCTCTATATAGATGGGCTAGACGCCTCCTATAGCATCTTGAATGTATCCAAGTCCTTAGATACTGCAATTGGACCTCAGAACCTGATGTATCCATCAGTAAGAAACATCCAATAAGAAATAGAATGTAGGCACGCAGGTGACTGAAAAACTCCTCAATGCTCATATGCGCGTACGACTCCCTATAAAAAGACCACCTAAGCCACCTTAGTGGCATGCATAAGCAAGTGT
Source organism: Cymbidium sinense (assembly GCA_021442155.1). Classification (NCBI taxonomy): domain Eukaryota; kingdom Viridiplantae; phylum Streptophyta; class Magnoliopsida; order Asparagales; family Orchidaceae; genus Cymbidium; species Cymbidium sinense. Next base: position 79,730,571 of record CM038215.1, read on the forward strand.
GATGCAGCCTCTAGAATAGTGCTCTGCACAAAAAAAATTGATCGATCCGTCATTAACCAAAATAAAAAGTATGCAGGCGTAACGTAGAAACATAAATTAAATATTACTTACAGTATCAGGGTGAGCGGCTTTATACCGTCCACGTAGGGAGGCTATGCTAGGGTGAATCTCAGTAGGTGACTGCTCCAACTATGGGGTGACCTCCCTAGCATGACCACGACACCAACGTCTAACTGGAGGGCGGTGCTCCTCAGCCATTGTACCTATTGAAGAAAACAAATGCAAGAATCAATTTAATAATAAATTAGAAAACTGTAGCGTAAATTAAGCAAAAAAAAAAAAAAGAGTGCTGCAACCTACACGGAAAATCTAAGTAACAACCTACAACAACAAATTCTAAGTAACATGCACTATACATATACATTGTATACTAAAGTATTCTACTATTAATATTATGAGGGCACAATGGCCTGTAATGGTTAATTGTCTTGCATAGACTGTAAGTTCTACTACTGCTAGCTCTATTTTCATCCATTGTGTTTCTGAACCTATTCGTACGAGGCATACCTGACCTTCTACGAAAATTGGGTGGCTGCAATGCTATTAATCCATACTCTGCACTGAAAATGGCCACACTCAGAATGGTCAAGCAATGTGTGAAACTCATTTATGTATGTGAGCTTATACAGATGCATTGTGTAGTACTGTGACACACATGTAAGGTGGTTCAATCGTCTAAATCCCAGCGCGGCAACAACATGTGGGCATGACCAATGATATATGATCATTTTGTTGCAACTATAATTACAAAGGTCATTATCTAACAAATCAACTTTAAATGATCGGCTAGACCTGTCAAATACCTGCATCTCCTGGGGATTGTTATTCACAGGTTCAGGGAAATATCTGGCTTCCCTTTCAGTACGCTGTAATATTGTGGATACTCTTTGGGTGAAGATAGATAAGCTGACATCCTATTGTTGAGTTGCAGCCGCAAGTCTTTTCATGAACAATGCAACTAAGTTGTAGTAAATAGCAATAATTAGAGCCTGAATCGGTAAACCACGAGCCCGTTTCTGAACACCGTTAAAACACTCAGATGCATTAGTCGTCATTATACCATAACACATTCTACCATCATGTACAAGTGACCATTTAACAGGGTCGCGCTCCACAAGTTATTTGTGAGCTTCTTCTTTCACATTTTTAATATCTAACATGAAACGATTGAACTTACGGATATCATCAGTGTTTCTTATCATATACATCTTCTAGAATAGAAATTCAACATCACTAATCCCTAATCTACGTATTACCTTTTTAAAATTTTCATGCAGATAATGCAAGTAGTGTCTGTGAGCGGCCCATGGAAAGACTTCTCTACACCCACGTAATAAACTAACATGCTTATCAGATATTATGCACAAATCACGTCTAGCAGACACAACAGGCAGCATATCATGTAAGCATATCAAGAACCACAATCACAAATCAGTTGACTTGGACTCCACAGCAGTAAAGGCAAGTGAAAACAACCCATTATTTTCATCAATTCCAACAGTAGCTAATAACATACCACGATACTTGCCTAACAAAAATGTACCGTCTAAGCTCAACACTAGTCGGCAGCTACCCCAGCCCATAATGGAAGGACTAAATGCCTAAAAATATCTTTGGAAGTGCTGTGTACTACTAGACTAAATTCTGTAGACTGTACCAAGTAAAGTACTGCAAACTGATTCCATATAAAGACTGAGAGTCCACTAAGACTCTTCCCAACTGCCAAAGATTACTTTTATTTCCTTACGCCTTGCATCTCAAGCATTCATGTACAAAATTTAAACATTGAATTTTGATTCCATTCTACCTATAATCTCCATAGGTTTCAGATCAATCTGATGCCTGATCATAGGTATAATGAAGTAAGCTATGAATTTTGAACTATACTGCAGATGACCGGCTGCACTTGCTGCATTGATACATCTATGGTTTTCCCTAACTCTGAATATTCTCTAAGCACCCCCTAAGCGTTTGCTACTGTTACAATGCAAATGCCAATTACATGGTCTTGTAGGACTATCATGGTGTACACACATAACCGTATAGTTCTTTTAGTTAGAGGCCACTATTTGGAATTGAATATTATTCACTATGCAACACCCAACAACAACAAATTGAAGACTCCGTTTACTTGCGAAACACATACCTTCGACAAGGTCACCTGGGACTTCAATATCATCTGTTAAGATATTTTCATCATATGGACCGTTAAAGTAAATATCGTTGTCCCACTCTCTCGTAGTTTGACACATCCGTACATACTCATTTGTGGATGACATCTAACTTTCACTATCAATATTTCAGAGTGAATGATTTTTTAAAAGATCAAGATTATCTAGATTCCTAATCACAGTGGCTTCTAACCCAAGTGAACAATCATCAGCACTGATATCCTGCTCAGACTCACTGTTTGAATCGTTGCTCATAGTTTGATACTCATCATCGCCTATAGCACTCTGAGGCACATACGGTTCCTCTGAATGATAAATATCATCATCGCTGCCACAAAACTCATAAGTTGGATGACAAACTACCATATTAATTATTACAAGTACAAATAGGGAAAGGTAGACAAGCAATTACCTAGGAATCAACTCATCAAAGCTGCGTTGTGTCGCTAGATGTGCATGTGTGATGAAATCCTGTGTATGCATCATTAGTATATCTACTGACCTTATTACCGGATCAGCTGATGTGGATGCAACATTAACATCCTCCACTTCAACATACAACATATTTGACAGGATGCTTCATCTAGTGTAACATCGCAAATGTCATCGTCAGATATAATAGACGTTATAAATCCATTACCCACAGGATAACGACATGTAAAAGTGATTGTGTGATGCTCTGAATCAATGTGCAAGAATCTCATAATTCTTTGCTTCAATTCCAGTATGGTGCTGTGATGCAAAACCATAATTGGACAATTTCAACCTCCCACATAACTTGTACAGAATTGCTCGTCGATACTTAGTTCACCTCCATAGAAAAGGATCAGCGAAATAAATTCTCTATTCATTCTTATAAAACAAACTACATAAATAATAAGAAATTTAAATCAATCGACACATTATACAGACGTCGTCATCTAACGTCACTACAACAAACAGGGTTCTAAGCTTATTAGCCAACTGCAACAACCCAAATGGGACTCATACATTTCAAAATTATGTTAAATATTACTATACATGGCATCTTATCACCTGAACCGCAATGCTAACACAAACATACAAATCAAACCCAACCACAAAATTCTAATCATATAATTTTAATCCCTAGCACACATACACTATTAATTTATAAATGGAAAGAATAGGGATTTACCGTGTGTTGATGAAGAACGACTGGAATGTGCGCCAAAACGGTAGAATCCGCTGTAAGAAACTTCCTGAACAAAATGGAGCCACCGGAATCGTCGTCGGAAGCTAATGTTGGCTTCCAACAGCTGCTAGATGGAGAGGGAAGTCGTCAAACGCCGTCGACACGGCTGTCGAGAAGAAAATGAGTTGCTTTTGGGTAGAAGGAGAAGACGGCACAATGCCAGCAGTTAGACGGCTGTTGGGAAGCTTGGAGACGAAGAGTAGCGTGCTCGGAAGGAGAAAATCGGCCGGCGGCACTCGTGGAGGCGACGGAACCTCGATCAGCGACATCGGGGGCGGATCGAACGAAACAGAGAGAAAATAGGGCTGATTGGTCCGATCGACCTTAATCATTTCCTTCGCTAGTCGCCCACTAAGTGGGCGACTGGCCTCATGACATCATGGCAACTTCGCGCCATCATTTTCGACGTGGCTACCTAGTCACCCACTAAGTGGGCGACTATACCTATTTTTAATTTTTTTAAAATATACTTAATTGACTAATTAAGTTTCTAATGATATTTAATTTAAAAAAAAATTGCCTAAAATAAAATACCAATCGCCTCTTAGCTTGGTTGGCAAGGGCGAACACGGCTGGAAACCCCTCAGCCCGTGTTTGATTCCTCTCCGGGCGGAGATACCTGATAAAAAGTAAGTAGGGACTCAATACATGTAGATGATGAATGTGACGCTAGACCCCGTGGGATTAGTCACAATGACATCCCCACTCACAAGATGGGTGAGATGTTGGATGGATACCATTACAAAAATAATAATAATAATAATAATAATAATAATAAATAAAATAAATAAATAAATAAAATAAAATAATAAAAGTATAATATTACTTAATTTTCATGTTAACATGTGTGCAAATTATATTTATTAATCTACCATAATAAGTTAACGATTTATAATAATATGGAGGTACCTCACTCGTCCATATCGGCTTTGGTTCGCATTTATTATTTGCTCATGTGAGTCAACTCTTTTATTATGAACTAATATCTAATGTTTACCACAACAATCGTGTGTAAAAATGGCCAACCATTATAATATTTAATGACTTTAAATAATTGATTTATTGCTCGTTATTTCAAAATGTAAAAGCTTATTTTACCCAAGTAAAGTACATCAGGTTTATAGCAACTTTTTGCCATCAAAAAGCATGTCAAAAACATATATAATCATATCTTTATATGGAAGTGTGCCATTATTTAAGCTATCCCAGGTTTTGGCCGTAATGTTCTTTAGATATATGGCTAAATATTGATCTTCAGTTATAATATTTTAGGTCACATAAATATCCATTATAAATTCAAAATAAGTTTATTTCCATTTTTCTAAAGGGCTTTTCTATTAATGTAAATTTTAGTTAAACAAATTAACAAAAATATATGACTACAGTAAAAAGATTGATAATTTTTTTTTATGGTTGGATGCAATCTATATTATTGTAATAGTTGAGAGCTTATGTTTTACAAGCAAGATATTTGAGATTTAAGCCTTAGATATTGTGAATTTATGATTACATTCACTTAAATATTCCTAAAAAGAACCAAGATTCAAATATAGTATAATTTTTCATATCATATATAATATAATAAACTATATTATTAATTAACTAATATTTCTTATCAAAAATCTACTCTATAATTATTAACTGAAACGAAACTTTAATATTGAATTTTGATTCCATTCTACCTATAATCTCCCTAGGTTTCGATCAACTGACACCGATCATGCGTATAATAATGAAGTGTATAATTTTGAACTATACTCATGACGATCGCACTCTATCGATACATCTATGATTTTTCCCAACTCTGGATATTCTCTAAGCACCCCCTAAGCTTGTTGTTACAATGCAAATGCCAATTACATGGTATTGTAGGACTATCATAGTGTACACATATAACGGTATAGTTTTTTTAGTTAGAGGCCACTGTTTGGAATTAAACATTATTCACTATGCACCACCCAACAACAGCAAATTGAAGACTCCGTTTACTTGCCAAACACATACCTTCGATATGGTCACCTGGGATTTCAATATCATCTGTTAGGACATTTTCATCATATGGACCGTCAAAGTAAATATCATTGTCACACTTTCTCATAGTTTGACACATCTCATATTATACTGTGGACAACATCCGACTTTCACTATCAATATTTGATGAATGATTTTTTAAAAGATCATGATTGTCTAGATTCTAATCACGTTTTAACCCAAGTGAACAATCATCATCACTGATATCCTGCTCAGACTCACTACTTGAATCACTGCTCATAGTTTGATACTCATCATCGCCTATAGCACTCTGAGGCACATACGATTTCTCTGAATGATAAATATCATCATCGCTGCCACAAAACTTATAAGTTAGATGAAAAACTATCATATTAAATATTACAAGTACAAATAGGGAAATGTAGACAAGCAATTACCTATGAATCAACTCATCAAAGCTGTGCTGTATTGCCAGAGGTGCATGTGTGATGAAATCCTGTGTATGCGTCATTGGTATATCTATTAACTTTATTACCGGATCAGCTAATGTTGATGCAACATTAACATCCCCCACATCGACATACAACACTAATATTTGACGGGAAGCTTCGTCTAGTGTACATCGCAAACGTCATCGTCATATATAACAGACACTATAAATCTATTACCCACAGGATAACGACATGTAAGAGTGATTGTGTGATGCTCTGAATCAATGTGCAAGGATCTCATAATTCTTTCCTTCAATTCCAGTAAAATGCTGTGCCGCAAAATCATAATTGGACGATTTTGACCTCCCACATAACTTGGACAGAATTGCTCGTCGATACTTAGTTCACCTCCATAGAAAAGGATTAGCGAAATAAATTCTCTATTCATTCTTGTAAAACAAACTACATAAATAATAAGAAATTTAAATCAATCGACACATTATACAGACGTTGTCATCTAACGTCACTACAACTAACAGGGTTTTAAGCTTATTAGCCAACTGCAACAACCCAAATGGGACTCATACATTTCAAAATTATGTTAAATATTACTATACATGGCATCTTATCACCTGAACCGCAATGCTAACACAAACATACAAATCAAACCCAACCACAAAATTCTAATCATATAATTTTAATCCCTACACATACACTATTAATTTATAAATGGAAAGAATAGGGATTTACCGTGTGTTGATGAAGAACGGCGGAATGTAAACGGTAGAATCCGGTAAGAAACTTCCCGAACAAAATGGAACCGGAATCGTCAGCTAATGTTGGCTTCCACAATGCTAGATGGAGAGGGAAGTCGTCAAACGCCGTCGACACGGCTGTCGAGAAGAAAATGAGTTGCTTTTGGGTAGAAGGAGAAGACGGCACAATGCCAGGAAGTTAGATGCGGTTTAATGAAGTTATAGGAAGGTGGAGTAAAAGGGGCTTTTAGCTGGTAGAATAGTAAATACTCTGTTTTAGGTGTTAGAAAGTAATTTAAGTATTTTTATGTATTATATATGTAAATCCCCCGGAGGCGGTTTACAAACATAACACTAATAATGACACTAAGGGCCTATTTGAGATCATTTTTATTTTTTTAATCTTTTATTTTATTATTTTATTTATATTTTATTACAAAATAAAATATTTGATGGTTATTATTATTTTTAAAAATATCTAAAACTTATTTTCAGTGTTTTTAAAAATAATATTATTTTTAAAAATAAAAATAAAAAATAAAATTACATCAAATGAATATATTTTTAAAAATAACGTAAAAATAAAAATAAAAATAAAAAATACAAAACAAATTTAATCCCAAATAGCCCCTAGGTGTACCAAATTTATAGAAAATATGCCTTTGAAAAAATTTAAATAATCTTAGAATTAGTCTGAGGAATAGTAATTTCTTCAATCCAAGTAAAAATAAATAGACTCCACCGCTATTTCGATGATGAAAGTCTTGACTGAGTAGAATGTTTTTCTTTTATTAGAGTCAATTATTTAGATCTCTCTCAAAGAAAATGACTTTTAGAAGAATGTGTTCTATAAGATTATGTTGAGTTACTCATATTATACTATCTTAGTCATGATTATTCTCTTTGCTATGTGGAGTCATTAAATAACTCAACAAATTCTTATAGAATACATTCTTCTAAAAGCCAATTTCTTTGGCAGAGTTCTAATTAATTGACTCTAACAGATGAAGAACATTCTATTCAATCAAGACTTTCTCATCAAAAGATCGGTAGAATACCCATCGCTCTTAGCGCAATTAGTGAGGGCGAATGCGGTTGGGTACTCCTACGTTTTCCCTTGACATACATTGGTGAAAAGGTGAGTCAAGTGGGCTGGGATTGTCGGGTTATCGGGGATTAGTCTGTCGCCATAATATGAGTGGGATTAGGGGTGGACACTTTGTTACCAAAAAAAAGAAAAAAAAAAAAAAAAGATCGGTGGAATCTCAATATTATTACTTGATGAAGCCATCACTACTCCTAAGAATAATTCCAAGGTTATTTTAAAATTTTAAAGAGACATATTTTCTATTGATTTGGTATTACTTAGTATCATTATTAGTGTTGAAGATACTTTTTTTATAAACCTTTTGTTTCTCTTTTCTCATTGGTCTATATATATATATATATATATATATATATATATATATATATATATATATATATATATATATATATATATATATATGTGTGTGTGTGTGTGTGTGTGTGTGTGTGTGTATTATTAAGCCATATGTATATATGTACATATTCTAACCTCTTCTCCACAAAATAGTGCCTAATTCATAGAGTGTGTAACTGTTTGTCAACAAATCAACAATTTTATTAAGTAAATCCAAAGTATATGATCTTTGAAAAATTTGTTAAGGGGCCATTTGAAAATATAATTATTTATTGATTTAAATTTTTTTTACTTTATATAATTTTATTTATATTTTGATTTAAATTAAAATATATTTAATAATGAAAATTATTTTAAAAACTACTCAAAATATCAAAAATTTATTATAATTTATTTAAAAAAATAAAAAATACATAAAAATCAAATAATATATTTTTAAAAATAATATAAAAAATAAAAATAAAATTTATTATAATGAATAGCTAAGTCTTAAATCTCAAATATCTTGCTTGTAAAACATAAGCTCTCAACTGCTACAATAATATAGCTTGCATCCAATCATAAAAAAAATTATCAATCTTTTTACTGTAGTCATATATTTTTGTTAATTTGTTTAACTAAAATTTACATTAATAGAAAAGCCCTTTAGAAAAATGGAAATAAACTTATTTTGAATTATATTTTTATTAAAATATTATAACTGAAGATCAATATTTAGCCATATATCTAAAGAACATTACGGCCAAAACCTGGGATAGCTTAAATAATGGCAACACTTCCGTATAAAGATATGATTATATATGTTTTTGACATGCTTTTTGATGGCAAAAAGTTGCTATAAACCTGATGTACTTTACTTGGGTAAAATAAGCTTTTACATTTTGAAATAACGAGCAATAAATCAACTATTTAAAGTCATTAAATATTATAATGGTTGGCCATTTTTACACACGATTGTTGTGGTAAACATTAGATATTAGTTCATAATAAAAGAGTTGACTCACATGAGCAAATAATAAATGCGAACCAAAGCCGATATGGACGAGTGAGGTACCTCCATATTATTATAAATCGTTAACTTATTATGGTAGATTAATAAATATAATTTGCACACATGTTAACATGAAAATTAAGTAATATTATACTTTTATTATTTTATTTTATTTATTTATTTATTATTATTATTATTATTATTATTATTATTTGTAATGATATCCACCCAACATCTCACCCATTCTGTGAAATGGGGATATCTGACAATCAAGTCCAAGCCAAATTCATCATCTACACGCTGAGTCCCTACTTTTTTTTTATCGTACCTCCGAGAGAATCAACAGCAGGTTTCCGCCGCCTTGTCAACCAAGCTAAGAGGCGATTGGTATTTTATTTTAGGCAATTTTTTTAAATTAAGTATCATTAGAAACTTAATTAGTCAATTAAGCATCGTTAAAAAAAATTATAGTCGCCACTTGGGTGTCAGGTAGTCAGCCGAAAATGACGCGGGCGTTAGTTGTCAGCGATATCGAGGGCGACGGCTTCAGATATCGCTGCCGCCACTTAGGCACCAATGGAGGAAATGATTAGGGTTGATCGGACCGATCGACCATATTTCCTCTCTATTTCGTTCGATTCGCCCCCGATCTGCCCCCGATGTCGCCGACCGAGGTTCCGCCGCCTCCACTAGTGCCGTCGGCCAATTTTCTCCTTCCGAGCACGGTACTCTTCATCTCCAAGCTTCTCGACAACCGTCTAACTGCCGGCATTGTGCCGTCTTCTCTTTCTACCCAAAAGCAACTCGTTTTCATAAAAAAATACACATCACTTATATCGATTACATAAGGGACTCACTAATGTCCTACAGAGTAGCCAAGTGATGTGTTTCGAATGGCAAGCTCTTGATTGCAGTTGCCGGTACTGGTGGGCGAGTTGTTTAATGTGAATGCTTGGCTACATGGTCACCCATATACAGTCTAGTCTTTGTGTATGGGCGAGTCTTCATATGCAAGGTAAATCATTTATTGATAGTCACTTAATAGGGGTGATCTCTCCACATATTCCTGTGCTTAGGCCAAGTCCTCTTAGGCGAATGGATTACTTATTCAAATTTTACTTTACTTATTTAGATGTTCTTGTGCTAACCCTTTACAACTCATCAGCACTCATTTGGTCTATGTGTATTTCATGGATATACATTTAGTTCTCTATTTCTTATGCTCCTTATAAAAGCAACTCGCAAAAGCAATAGAAGAATAAAAGTAGATATTAATTATTAGTATTTAATTTAAATTTTTTGATTGAAAATTATTTACATCATATTGCCTTTAACTTGAGCTATTCTTTTGAAGTTTTCTCTACTCTGGGCTATTCTTTTGAAGTTTCATCTCGCCATTTTTTTTTTGATTTCTTCTTGTCGATAGAGTGAACATTTGCCATAAATTTCAAAAGGACTCATGATGATATATGTATCCTATCAAGCTTTGTTCTGTTCTACAAATGAAAAAGAAAATCACTAAAAGAATGATTAGAAAAATAATTGTAGCACCTCCTCACAAGGTGAGTTCTCTCACACTGATTGCGAGTGAAACTACATCCCCAGCTAAGGACTCACGAGTAGAGAAGAGTGTTGAGGTGAGTACTAATGTAGAATTGGTAGATCCTTCTCTCCATAAGAGTGTCAAGACAACATTGAGTGTTCAGAAGAATGGAGAGGTTGTGGTGAGCATGTTAACAAGAACTTCTCAACAAAAGGTAGTTGAAGATTGTCTCATTGCGATATGAATTTGGCCTTTTACAACTTTGTTGTTTTTTACACAATCCAACTTGATATTTTTTTATTTTTGCAACTGAGTGTGTTGAGCATTTGTGAATTACTGGAGGGAGATGATGTCTAGTCACCAACTCCCACAAGCATTCCTATGGAGTCAATAGGTGAATACGAGTATTGTAATCACAATAAGCGTGTTATTTGTCCAACATCCAAGTGACGAGAAGTTCATTTGATCCAATAGAGGCTTATTTTCTTGAGGGTGATCTCTCTAACTAAATTCTTATCCATATTTGATGATATTCCTTCTCATTGTGCAGGGGTGACCCAAAAAGAAGAGGTTCATGTTGTTGCCAACCTCATAGTAGCTTTATCGAGTGGTGACTCAATGGTATAGAGTTTTTCATTAGGGGGAGTGTTGACCTCACTTTAGTGAGGTTGACACCCGCCACTCTTAATCTTAGGATTTCAATCTAAGCCCTAGGATTTCCTCACATATATCCTAAGACACTTTTAATGATTAAGAGGCTACCTAAACCCAAATGTAAGACTCATAAAACTCAACCCTAAGGTTAGGTTCATTAGACTAATGGAACCAACTTAGTCCAACTAACCCAAATCCTCATACACCAAACTAAATTGATTTAAAACCAATTTTAACCTCAAACATTGTCAAACTAAATAAAAATGAAGCACAATTAGCTTCAAATGAGTTAGTTGGCCCACTTAACTTTAATTAACCCATTTAGGTCACCAACTCAATCCTCAATAAAATTCAAATTAATTTCAACCAATCAACCTCCATGACTTTTAAGAAACAAATTATGCTTGAACCATACTTAATTGAGGTCCAATTAACTAATTGGCTCATTTAACCCAACTTGAGACTAAACCCAAACTTAACCAGAATCATTTGAAATTGACCTTGCCTAAATCATTTCAAAAATCATTCGAACTTGAATCAAACCTAATTAAGAATCAATTTGGCCAATTGGCTCACTTAGCCCAAGTTAGCCCAATTAAACCCTACAGGCCTAAAATAAAATTCAATCTAATTCAAACTAAACTAAGCAAACTTTAAACCTTATAAACACCCCAAACACATAATTGAATATATCCAATGCCAAATTGCATCTTAATTTAGCTAATTGGTACACTTGATCAAAATAGGACTAAGTGGATCATATTGAACCAAAATAAAATTAAATCCAAATTAAACCAGACTAACTATTCCAAACCATTTCAGATTAATATTTGAACATAACCCAACAACCCTTTAGACCTAATTTAACCAATTTGATCATTTGACCCAATCTAACTCAAGTTGACATACCTTGCTAAAAGCCAATCCAACCCATATTAAACAATATCAGTCACTCCAACATGTTTCCAATCAACATTTGAATATGACCGAATAGCCCCTTGGGGCTAATTTAATCAATTGGTCCACTTGACCCAAATTGACCAATATATGTCATGTTGAGTAAAACCCAACCAACTTAGGTTCAAATCCAATAAATTTTGGCATGTCTTATCCTTGGACCACTCCACACCTATCCAAAATGAACCCAAGCCATGGTAAATATAATTTATCCCACACCTAGGAAACCAAGGGTCTCAAATAAGATAAAATTCTAAGACATCAAACTCCAACCCCTCCCTTTGGCTAAGGCAGCACCCTTAGCATCCTTTAAGCTCACATTAGCAAACTCAGCTTGATCCAAGATTGTTTGGCTCAAACATTGACCAAGGTGAGGTCCATATCACCATGGACAACCCTTTGTTCACCAACCATGGGATATCTACTTCACCCCACTACCCCATATCTAGTTAGTCATTAAAGGACCTCAAACTCATTAGTCTCAAGCCATTTTTAGCTACCTCCACTACACAACCACCTACACATGCCTAAGCCAAACCAAATCAAGGGTTTACATGGGGGAGGCATATACACTTTGAATTCCATAACTAAACTCATTCTAGAGCATACCCATACTCCTTGATACCCCACTGCACCCCAACTCTGACCACCATCAAGCCTTTTCTAACCCAAATACCCTAAACTTCCACCTCCACTAAACTTCATTCAAACCCCAAATAAATGTTTCTCATGTCTTTAGCACATTCCCATAATAAAAAATGAATCAAGCTTAGTTAATTTGAGCACTAGAGCATATAGATAGACTAAACTTCAGTGAGCAGCTATAAAGCAGTGGACCAAATACAACCAGAGAGGAGACAAAGGGCAAACTACTCAACAAGGCTTTGTCTCTACTAGACGAAGCTACCTCAATCATTTTTTTCCACTAAATGCTGGCTCTAGTGAGGTATAGCTCTCAAATTGTAGATTAGCCCTAGGATATAGGTCTTTTGTGAACTGATTTTGCATTTCATTTACATCAAGCCATGATAATCCTTTGCATTTTTTTTTCTAGATTATTTTGGAACCTTTTTCCACAAGAATCTTGCATGGTTGGTTTGAATTATGGGGTCCGAGGAGGATAGTTTCCATCTCTCACCAAAGTTTGAAGTTGAATCACAAGCTGTGTGTTCCACTTGACTAAATTGACGATCGTGATTAACGTGCATTAATGTTTCTGATTTAATCCCTTTACAAATATATGATTAATCTAAATTGTTCAATCTTTGATCGAACATCCCAGATTAATAACGCATCCACTACCATCTAAATAACACCACGAGAAACATTTTAAGTGGCCAATCTCATGCTGTGGCGCATAAAGTGTTGCTGACTCAGTTGTTGACTATGTAAATCAATTTAATAGGATTTTAAATAGGTTTAATTGGGAAAAATTTTACAAAATCATAACTATAAAAAATTAAAAATAAATAAATTCTCTCTAGATTCACTAAACAAAGGAGAATCAAGAAAAAAACTTAGATCCCCAATTTTTGTCCATTAGACATAGAGTAATTAGAAATGTATATTTTTTGTAATTAATCCTAAATATCCACCTAATTAATTTGAAATTTTTAGAGAACACTCCTCATGATATCCTATGCTTTCCATAATTATTTCATGTCATTTGGATGAGTAAATTAGGAGTTATACATTAGAATGCTTAATGACTAATTAGCTTAATTATTTAAATTATAAATTATAAAAATTCTTAACTTTGTGTTATAGTGTTCAAGCACACATGCTTAACATTAGAACACTAAGGAACAATAAATAGGACCTCTGGTCATAATTAAATTTCAAAATCTCTACTAATTAGATTAATCAATCATTAATTATTTATTAAATGGCCAAGAACTTGGAAAATTCATAACTAATTATGTAGGTGTCCAGAAATTATGATTAACGTCTCTTTGTGCTCAACTAATAAGGAGGTTCTCAATGAAATCAAAAGTCCAAATTAGTTTTGGGTATATTGAGTGTAATTGATTATTTGAGATTTTTTCCAATTATTTAATTAATCATAAAATATAAGCCCAAATATTTTAGAATTTTTAGAATGTGTTTTATTTAAGTTTACACACTATTCATATTTTTTTTCAAATTTTTGGGCTTATGTTTATTCTTAATTAAATTTTTGTGTTTTCTTAGGCTTAATTATGATAAATAATTATTAAACATTAATAAATCATAAAAATTATATCTTGAAGTTTTGAATCACTTAATGAATAGAGAGGATCATGGGATATTGTAGAATGAGTTCAACCTCCTCTAATTATTTTAATCACTTTAATTAAAAATGCCTTTAAGTAACCTTAATTAAACTTAAAGAGTATTGTGGTCATGTGCCCAACTTAGAAATGATTGATTTAAGAGGATACTTCCATGACACTTAGCTATCTTTTATATTAACCTACATGTGTATGATTCTGTAAATTTCCATTTGCAACTATTTGTAAAATTTAAAAGTCTTATGTTTATGTTGCATACATCTTTTTAATATATAGTCAATATTAAATCTTAAAATTAATTTCCTTATTATATATATTTAAATTGATAAAGAAAGATGATGAAAAGATGATTATTATGTGTATACTCAATGCAATCCTAATGTATATTTGCTTGAAAACCTAAGGTTACAGGGCTACTGGCTCGAATAGGATTTTTACCTCACATCTCTAGTATAACAATGGCATGTATCTATAAGACTATAAAAAAAATACATGCATTTGAATTAATTTTAAACCATTATAATTGCTAAGTTTTAAATTAATCTTTTTATTACATGCACACACACACACACACACACCTGTGTGTGTGTGTGTGTGTATGTATATACATATACACAACCATTAGGTTTATAGTTTGGAAACTTGAGATCGCATGACTACTAATCCGAAGGAAAATTTACTTCTAGTAAAATAAGGGCATGTACCTGTGAATGTAATACATATACATATTTACATATACATATTTTTAATATTTGATTTTGTCTAATATAACTTAGATCCATATGTACATAATATATAAATCTCTAAACATTTCAATAAATATTTTATAGACACATGCATTTATCTTTGAAGCATTACTTTCCTAAGTTATAAGATATTTTTATATATGATATTTAAAAAACAAACAAAATTAAACATTTTTCTTAACTTATACATAACACAACATATTTGAAAGGAAATGATATTAAGCTGATAAAAGGAGTTAGATAATTATCATGAAGAAGTTTTAAACTTATTCCTTTCATTCTAAAATGTGTTGCATAAAGTCATAATACCATTTAAGTTTGATTCAAATTTAAGATTTAATTAAAATTTAATGCTTCACTAAATTAAATAAAAGCCATAAAATTCATTCTTTAGACTTCGTTAGGACATCAACGATATTAATGCAAGATTGCTAGGTTGTTATTTATTAAGAAGAGAATCAATGATTCTAAACTAACTCCTTAGTATTCTAAGATCATAATTGGTATGAATAATGCTTCTAACTAATGTGCATAAAGTTATACATTTTAAACTCACAATTTTATTAGCTAGGTTTGAGTATGTAAATATGCATACATGCATGAGGAAATGAGGTTGTAGGACAAATTAGTGAGAGAGGTATTCTTCAATCAAGGCTAGTTATCCACAATGGTCGAACTCTTCCCCTTATCGTTCAATGAGAAGATCCTTATTTTAAGAAAGAAAAATGACGCTAATTTTATGATTGCACATCATGGACTTAAGGTTTCTAGATATTTTATTATGTATTCTTAAGACTTTATGATGAGGTTATGAGTAAATTTTAGATCAAATTGACTTTAGTTAGGACATAAAATTTTAAATCCTAAGTGCTTACCAAATCCTAACCAACATACAACATACGTCACAAACAAAGAAACCTATAAAAACCATCCCATTTCTATTACACAAATAATGTAAACACAGCAAGCATATCAAAATATTATAACAAAAAAGGCTAGTGTATGCAAGTTTGGCTATACACCCTGGAAAAGAAAGAAAGTTGGTAGCTGAGCTCTGCTTTTGTACAATCTACTTAGAACTAAGTATTATAAAAATATGTCATTGGTAGTCTTTATCATCATCTCCATTGTGTGGGTACTCTAGGCATCATAGGGCTTCCCAAGTTTATTTCTTTAAACCATTGCCCATTTTAAACCTCATTGCTCTAACCTACTTCTAGAATAAATTTCATTTGAAAATTTAAGAAATGAAATCCTAACTAAACCTACAAAATAGAGGTTAGTTAGAACATATATACACACTAACTAGTTTTATTCCATATAGTGGGGCTTCGCATCAGTGGTTGTCCATGCTAACTTGTCATATTAGGCTATGATCGAGGAAATAGTACATGTAAGCAAAATTGTTAGCTTTAAATTTATTGCAGTGTCCCTTTTTTATTGAGCGCAACTTTCTATAAAAATAATATTATTCTAATATAGTCTTAACATCCAGTTTATGAATCATACACATTAACATCCAGTATAAAAATATTACATTACAAAATATTAAATTATAATGCGTTACAATAAAGCACTACTTAACCAGGATTAGTGACCAATCATTATAAAATGTGTCCAATGCTAGTATTGTGAGACAAAGTTAAGATTTAAGTTTAAGTTATAACTTAAAAATGAAATACAATTTTTTAACAAGAGGTGATTTAAATTTAAGAAATTAATGTATTAAATATAAGTTTTAGATTAAAACTTTATTTTTTAATTTAAATTGAATTTAATGTTTTAAAGAGTGTAAAGAGCGATGAGCTCCATTTGAGGTGGAACCCATTCTCTTTACTTAGGAGCTCATCCAAGCATGTTGTAAGTTCAAAAGCGTTGGGATAAGTTTATATTATTGAG
Source organism: Cymbidium sinense (assembly GCA_021442155.1). Classification (NCBI taxonomy): domain Eukaryota; kingdom Viridiplantae; phylum Streptophyta; class Magnoliopsida; order Asparagales; family Orchidaceae; genus Cymbidium; species Cymbidium sinense. The sequence goes on from CM038215.1 coordinate 79,747,694, forward strand.
TAGGAGTGTGCTAATACATCCCACTTCATCGATTAGAATAGGTCAAGCTTCTAGCTTGTGTTGAAGCACTTTTAGTCTTAGATTCTGAGGCCACTTTTTTCTCCTTTGTTATGGGTGTAAGTCCAAACCTCTTAAGCATTTATACAGTCATATGTTGTTAGAACATAAATTTTAATATTCTAATAAAATATCAACTCAAATAAAAATGAATCCAAAATCAAATATGTAAAGCCCAACAATAAAATAGACTAAAGTGTTTATTGGATTCCACTAAGAATTGCTCATGCTTGTTCTATCTTAATTGATTTATAATGTAAATTAACCCTTGGATTCAAGCTTTGAATTCCATAAACACATAGATCAACTACTTTAATTAAGATTTTTCTTAGGAGATCACATCTCTTAAGATGTAATTAATTATGGGGACTTGCCCCTATAGGAAACTTGCAACCTAGCTTAAAATAAATCCTATCTTAGTTCACCCATGTAAGGCCATACGTGATTGAGTCGATTATAGAGTGATATCTTTACCTTTAGACATAGTATATTATTCCTTAATGCCATACATGATCACCTCAATAGGCACCCCTTAAAACCTGTGGTATCATATTACATTTTTAAACACCACAAGGAGATATCCTTTTGTCGGAGAAGGAATTTGCAACCCCAAATTTCTCGATCACTGGAGCAACAACTTTTGCTTTGGCGGATATTAAGGAAATGATGGAGGGCTTCTTTTTATCGACCCATCATGAAAGTCCGAGAATAATGAGTCCTCCTTCCCAAGAAATGATATGAGGAGGCTCAGTGATTCTTCTATCAAGCTCATTTCTTTGTAAGAGAGTGTTGACCTTACATTTGGATTAGGTTTGCATTTTGCTGATCTTAGTAATTAAGATTCCTAATCTCATATTAAGAGTTTCCTAATTAGACACTTAGGACACTATATCTAGTGACTAAGTATATAACCCAAACTAAGATAGAGATTAAACACCAAATCAAAACAAAACTTAAAGTCAAAATTTAAAATTAAAATTGAAATCAAACTTAAAAAATCAAACATCTTAAAATAATAACGTAATGCCAACCTAGTGGACCCCACTAGGGCGACTTATTGGACCACGTGAACCTGATCAAATCCAAATGTAATAGATTTAAATAAAAATCAATATTAAATATATTTAAGTTGAACTTTAAATTCAATTAAGCTTCGATTAAGGTAGTAAGCATTGTGACTCAATTGAACCCTTTAATCTTAAATTCAACTAAGTATAAACAAAATAAAATAAAATCAAAATTAAGTCAAACCAATAGCACAAAAGTTTTTCATAAACACAAATGAACATAAAATAGAATTCAGATGAGGATTAAAGTGGCTAATCAGGTCATTTAGCTTGAGGTAACCCAAGTGGGCCCACCAAGTCAAAAGTCATTCTTTGAAACTTCAATCTAATTGAGCCATTTCAAAGGTTCAAAATCATTAATTGAACATGATCAAACATAAAATTGAACAAATCTAAATCCAATGAGAGCTCAAATGATTTAATTGGATAATTTAACTCAAGTGAACCCAAATGGATCAAATTGAGCCCAAAATCAATTTAAACTAAAATTAATTAAAAAAATACCAAATCATTACAAATTCTTATTTAAACATAACACAACCTTTCCTTAGGTTTAATTTAATCAAGCTGGTCATTTGAACCAAGTGAATCTAATTTGACTCATTAAGCTCAATTTGAGTCAAAATGAATAAAAATTCAAATTAATCTCAAATCAATTGAAATGAATTGCTTAACATTATCTCAGACACTTAATCAAGCATTATTAAAGCCTAAGCACAACTAATTGAGTCTAATTGACCAAATGATTCAATTTAACCTAACTTAATCCATTTAGGTCAAAATTAAATCTAATTCAAATTACTCAAAATTAATTAATTACAAATATAACAAATGATCATTTGAGCATAATTGAAAACAAATATAAATCCTAAAATGGCTAAATATGCTAGGAGACCCAATTTGACCCATTTAGGTCAAATGGGTCAAACTAGCCTTAAATCACATCAAACCTAAATATAACATGGAGCAATGGATTCATAAATCATGTAGTAGGCAATTAACAATGATTGAAACCCAAAACAAAATAAGTAATTTAATTGGATGAAATTAGACTAACCTAAATCAATATAAAGCAATCTAAGTTCAAATGGTATAACTTAAAGCACTCAATTCCAAAGCAACCAAAGTGAGCTTGAGCTTGACTATAGTTCACTTTGAGCTTGACTGATAGTTCACTTTGAGCTTGACTTAGGCTATTGACAACAACCTAAAAAACCTAATGAGCTTCCATGGAGAGGTGATGTGGATGCATGGGAGAAGAAAATGCCAAATCCCTTACATGAAGTCAAAATATAAATTCCTCCCTGCCCTCTATATTCTTCATCCAATTAACTTGAGCTCATTGTCATTCCATTGATCACCTTCTTCAGCAAAGATCCAAAGAACCTAATCACCATGGTCGACCACCTCTTAACTCTTCTAATGGGGAGGAGTTTGGCCAACCATGAATAAAGGAGAGGAGTAATCCTTTCCCATAAATATTGATTCCTAGACATTCCAGAGGATGTGAGGAGTGAAACCAAATATTCCCTTGAGTATCCCAGCACTAGTCAGCCAAAGATTGGCTGAAGCTAGTGGTAAAGGAGATGACTACATAGGAAGATGGGCAAGAGCATTCCTCCCCATAATTGACTCTCCTTACACGTTCTATGAGAGAAATCAAATGTGATAGAACCCTCATCCGAGGGTTTCAATGTTAGCGAGTTAGAGAATGACCAAACCCGATTATGGGGCTAAGGTTAGTGTTTACAACAATCGATGGGGAGATAACCTGTGCCCACCTTACCAAAGGTTTGTCTCGATATGGGGACGTCGGCTCTAGAGAGACATGTCTTCAAGTTAGCTACCATTCTTTTTTATTTCATGCTTTATGAAATGAAATTGATCTCCACTGAGATCAAGCCATATGGATTGAATGCATAATACATTGGCTTCTTAAAAAGATCATTTATGGTCATTGAATAAATGGCTCCCTTGAAAAATATTGGCGCACATGTAAACGAGGTGCTCTACCTAACTAAAATATAGCCCTTATCATAACCATTTTAACATAGAGGTAATTTCTTCCAGAAATATATCCCTAAAGGTGGAGAGCTCTAGGTCTCTCTTATCAGTGAGAGAGGCAAAATCACCACAATCCATTCTTTTTATTTGGAATAGATGGCCACCCTCATGATTTAAATCACTTAAAGAAATCCTATTAAATTTTGACCATCTGATCTTTGATCGAATGGTTCCAACCAATCTCGCATCCTCTCCACCAACCACATAAGCATTTGCGTGGCCCAATAGGGCATTAACATGCCAAAAGTTATGCCTAGTCAGTGTCGCGTCAGTGCTGACTAAGTTAGGTAGAAAAATTATGGTTTACCTATTTAAAAGATTATAGAAAAGACCTTAAACTTAAAAAATTCAATGAAAATTTAAAATATAATAAAAAAGTACAAATTAGGGCTCTATGAATTCAGCATAAAGAGAGAAATCTATTAAATAAAAAGTCCTCAATTTTTACTAGGTAATTTTAGTTTAAATTGAGTTTAAATAAAAATCATAAACTTTAATTAATCATAAAATATTGATTCAATTAACATGAAAATATGGTGTTTAAAATCATACAATGATGAGGGACACCACGTAGATCTTAAGAGATAATTATTGAAATGATCAAGTATGACATCAAGAAGTGATATATTACATTAAAAGTAGAGATATTACCCTATAATGGATTCAATCATTTAATAAGGACTCTTAAGGCTGATGAGTCTATGTATACTAGAGATTTTTTCTCTTATGTTATATGGATGTAGTAAGACATGATTAATATTAAGCTAGTTTCTTAAGTTTCCCATAAGAGCAAGCCCTCATAGATGTGAATCTCCTAAAAATACTCTCAATTAAAGTGATTGTCTAAAATCTCTATGGATTTTAAAGAATATCTTAAAAGGATAATTAATTTGGAAATTTAAAAGTGAATGCTGCAAGGAGGAAGTGTTGTTTTCAAACTTAAGAATAAGTAGGAAGTGGTCATGATACTAAGAAGCTTAGTGAGCAGTTCAATCTATCCTATGGTGATGCTTTATATTTTGAAGTAGAGAATTATGATTATTTAAGTTGATATTTTATTAGAAATTAAAGAATTATATTCCAATAACACAAGATTCTGAAAATGCCTAAAAAGTGAGAATTTACACTCATAGTGAAGGAGAAACAGATTACCTCTGAACCTATGTCTAAACTGCTCCAGCACAAACTAAGAGCTCAACTTAATTCTACTTTAAAAAAAGGGATATATTAGTTGCTTCCACTAGAGAAAGTGATCATATCCTAACTCTTCCAGACTTACAATCACCTGGAGTGTCCACTAGCTGACACCTCTTATGCTTTTAAAATTATATGTCCAAGTCTCATTAATGTAAGCTATTTAGGTTGTTATTTATTAAGAAAAACCTAAGATCCTGAACACACTCCTTAAGAGCCTAAATCATGGTTGGTATGAAAGCATTTCTTAAACTAATACAATAAAAGTTACAAATTTTATTCAATTTTGACTCATCAGACTCAAGCTTGGGAGGCATTTATGCTTATATGTATGATGAAATGGAGTTATAGGCTAAATCAGAGAGGAATGGGTATCCTCCACTACAAGAGAATTGCTTTTACAAGTCAAGGCATGTCCTTTATCATGCAAGAGTAGAGGCTCTCTATTTAAAAAAATTTAAATAATATGCATGCATGGTGTTATAACATTCATCACATACATATAGATTGTTAAATTTATTATCTTGATTAAGTGCTTAAACTTTATGATGAAGTTATGAGTTACTAAAATTTTAATTATAGTTGATTAGGGGAGGTAGAAAAATTAAGTCCTTAAAGAGCCTATCGTATTCAAGCTAGATAAAAAGCATTCATATTTTAAGAAACTTATAAAAAGTATATAGTTCTATTATGCAATCAATGTAAGCAAGCTAAATAAACATTATTAATTAAAAGAATAAAAAGCCAGTGCAGTCGAGTATTGCCGTACACCCTAGAAAAGAAAAAAAAGGGTAGCCGAGATCTACCCTTATACATCCCATATTACGATTAATTTATAATGAAAATAAAATAATGAGGGTCTTCATTCTTCATCTTCATCTTCATAGATTAAGTTCTTCAAGCATCACAGGAACCCCCAAGTCAAGGCTTTATAGCTACTAGTCATCCAAAACCATATAGTTCTAATCCTAAACCTATTGTAAACATTACATTTTTAAGAAAATTAAAATCTAACTACACCTGCAAAATTAAAATTAGATTTACACACATTCACATCAAATAATTTATATATTCTATACATTGGGGCTTAGCTTCCCTTTCTTGGGCCACCAATCTCACATATCCTAATGAATTATGCTTAGGGACTTAAGTAGCACCTACAAGTAAAAGTATTTATAAGCTTTTTATTATAGTGGTCTCTTAAGTATAATCCCTTGTAGAAAATATCATTAGTCTACTGTTGTCCTGCCACCCAGACCAGACACAAATGATCCAAACATCTAGTCTAAAATAATATGCTAAAAAATAAAAAACTAATACATTACAATAAAACACTAACCAAACCTAAGTTTAAGATCAGGGACCTAATATTCTAGTGTGTGAAAAGAGGGCTAGTGTGACAAGTCTATACTAGGCTTCTTTAAGTTTAAGCTTGATTCAAGTTCAAGATTTGTTCAATTTAGCATAGGTTGGTTTCAACTTAAATATTTAATTGATTTAAAATTATATTTCAATTTTTTTTATTTTATGATAAGATTTATTTTAGGTTCTAACAAGTGAAAAAGAGATTAAGCCCTGCCTATGGTAAAGCTTTAATCTACTTATTACCCTATTCCTAATAAGATTTTCTTTATGAGATGGTGAAAGTTATCTTAATACTTGGACCTAATAATTTAAATTTCAAATATATCAATATTTTATATTTTTATTTAATCTCTTTTCATAATTTAGGTCTCACAGGCACGCACCATTATTAAACTAGTGGTATGATGTATCAAGATCTACTTTGGATCAATTGCTTTATGACTTCGGGTATCCAGACTATATACCTTATGATCATTTGTTCTGAAGAGTTTTGATTTAGATTCAATTTCAATTAAAATTTGTTTGAACTTATGCAATTTAAATTAACTTCTTTTAATTTTAAAAAACTTAACTTAATATTTAAAATTTATAGGTTTGATTATATTTGTTTTGATCAATTTGTAATTTTATTTAAGTGTATCATAGCTTGATAAAAATTTAATTTTTAGTGATTGATCTTAGGTAGATTAAATCAGTTACACTTTTCATTTGAGTTTAGTATTTCATTAAGTTGGTTATTAATATTTCAATTTGATTTGATTATTATTTTCTCAATTTTTATTTAAATTTTTTTTTATTTGAATTTGAATTGATATTTCATCCATCTTTACTTAGGTTTCAATTAGACATTTATTAGGCTCTTTAAATTCATTACTTTATAATAATTTATTTAATAACTCAATTACATTAAGTTTAATTTAATTAATTTAATCAATTTTAGTAGTTATATTTTAGTTAAGGTTTACCATATTAATGTTCAATTTAAATGAATTAAGAGTTGATTTATGGTATGTTATTTACTTCTTCTCTTTTCCTTTTTTTATAGATGATTTATTTAAATTCCAATTGATTAAGTTTACTCAATTCCATTGGTTTTAACAATTTATGTTGTTTAAATTAGTTTAATTATTTTTTGAATTCAATGTGTTTTTAATGTTAGTATTTACTTTAAGTTGATAAATATGTTTTGATTTGATTAAATTTGCTTTGATTTGAAATTAAACTATTGTTTCAATCATTTACTTAGTTGCCATTTAAATATTTATTAAGTTCATTAGGCTTTATTCTTTCATATAATTTAAGGTAATTAAGTTAGCTCTATTATTAAAAAAATTACTAAGCATTCTCCTAAGCGAAATCAACCATCGGGATGACCTACATACTGTGCAGTAAGTCAAATCAGACCTAAGGCAACTACTAAGAGGATACCGTAAGAGTGTTATCCCACTTTGAAGTAGTCCAATGTGTGTGTTGTAACTAAGAAAGGTAGCCATGTGGGTTTTTCATGTCAATCCTAGCCATGTTAATTATGGTAGGATGCCATTTGAGGACTCTTATATCTACCCTAATAGCACTATAGGTGGGTTTTTAAAGGTAGACCAAATTTTAGAAATAGTGTAATTTTAAAAAAAGCCTATATTTCAAAGAAGATCAAATGATTAAAATATTTTGAATAATGTGGACACATTTACTATATATGTCAAATATGAAAACATAATTTTATTGATAAGATATGTTTCAAAATACAATCATGCATAATATTTCTTCAGATATAGCTTGTTGATAAGAAGCACTAGAAATTCACCTTTATGTTTGATCAGCTAATATGATCCACCCTGGTAGACCTTTTACATAGTGAAATACCCTTCCCATGTTGGTTCAAACTTGTCTCCCATCTTGCAACAGGAAACAATTGATCTTCTAAGAACTAAAGTGAGATTTTCAACTTGAAAAGCTCTTGAGCACACCAACTTGTTGTGAGCTTGAGTTATCCATGCTTTGTATAGTTAAAGGTTTGGATAGGCATGGAGGCACCATTCCTTAAGACCTTCGTGCTCTTCTAATCGTAGCCTAGCATTTTGCTCAGTCATGATCTTTTTGAATACATCAACCCTTAGCAATCATAACTAAAGTTTTATTGAAAGAATGACTTCAGACCTATATAATAAGGAGAAGAGAGTGGATTGTATCAAAGTCTTATTCCTAGTACGATAGGCTCACAAGTCTTTGACTAACTTATCATGCCACTATCGTTTATTATCATCAAGTATTTTTTTAAGATTTAGATGAGAGTTTTGTTGAAAACTTTTTCTAGGCCATTCACCTCAGCATGATATATGATGGAGTACCTATAATCTATGTTATACTACCTCTCAAACTTGTTGATCTTCATTCTCTTAAAGGTGTTGCATTATCAACTATAATTTGATGAGAAACACCAAATCTATAGATGATGTGAACTTTAAGAATTGAAGGATATGGTGAGCTTTAACTTCCCTCAAAGAGAATCACTTTCACCCACTTAGAAAAGTAATCTATCACTGTTAGAATGAAGTAATGACCATTGGAGAAAGGATGATCAATTAGTCCCACTATATCTATACCCCAGCACTCAAATAATTATGAAGCTATCATCAAATAGAAGATGTTAGATGGCTGATGTAGGACTACTCCATGCACCTGATAGTGGTGATAGTGACATGCTAATCACTGTCATCCAATGGTATCTAAGTCTATTAATTTTAGCTTTCATCTTTGGACTGGATTGATGTGCTCCACACAATCATGAATGTACCTCAGTCATGATTTTTTGGGCTTCATCTATATCTAAACAACACAACCACATGTGATCAAAAGACCGTCAGTATAGTGTTCCATCAATAAGAGCATAAGATAGTGTTCTTTGTTTGACTTGATGGCCTTAAGACTTTTCTTTAGGTAGTTTTCCTTCACACAAGTACTCAATGAAAGGCTGTCTCCAATCAACCTCCTCATCGTCTTTGGTGGTGGCAACCTTCCCTTCTAGAGGTTATTTATCGATGAGTTCGATATTGATAGTGGGTAGGATAGGGCGATTGTGTACTTTTATTGATATAGACTGATTATCCAGACAAGCCATTTCTTTAGTAAGCTTTATTAATGCATCATCTATGGAATTTCCACCTCAAGGAATTCAATATTGAGTGACATTTGGAATTTATTTTAATAACTTCATGGTGTACTTATAATATTGATGGTTCCAGTGATCTAATTGACCAATACTTATGAATTTTAGAAGATGCTAATATTCTTGATGTTTAGTATAATGGCTAATTCTAGACTAGTGATTGGAGCTTTGTACTTGACTTCATTATTCATATAAGGCTCTAATAGATGATACGCTAATTGTAATATTTCACAGTTTGGAGTTAAGAAGACTATCCCTATTCTCGCTTTGCAGTAGGATGAATTGTGGTTCATCTCTTATTTAGGAAGAAGCTGCACCATCAAAGTATAATTCCAATAGCAATTATTCATATTCCCTAAACTAAACTTTACTCATCAAGAAAATCATCATTTAGAGGAGAATCTGCAGGAAGAGGGTATGCAACTAGAAAGTCTGCTAGTTCTTGCCCTTTCAGAACCCAAAGTGGTATGAAGGTGATGTCAAACTGTAATAAAATTATGGACTATCGTGCTAGCCATTCAGATAACATCAACCTTGTCATGAGATATTATAGTGGATTAATTTAGAAATCAAGTTAATTTTGTGAGATAGCATATCATGAGATATTATAGTGGATTAATTTAGAAATCAAGTTGATTTTGTGAGATAGCATATAATGTTGTAACTTTTGAGCTATGAATATGAGAGCTAGGAAATGCATCTCAATGAGTGAATAGTTTGCCTTTATAAGAATTAGGTGATGAAATAAGTAGTAGAGTGAATTCTCCTTCACTTCATCATTAGTTTGAGCCAACAAAGTGCTAAGGAATCACCTAATGCAGACATGTATAGAATGAGTGGTTTACTAGGGATATGAGCAACTAGAACTGGTGGTTTTATGAGATATTTCTTGATACTTTCAAAGGCATTTGCCATCCAATAAAAATTCGGCATCCTACTTTGTAAGTGTTGTTATGGGTTGACATCGATCATATAAGTTTGATATAAAGCATCTTAGATATGCCAACCTTCTTTAAAAGGACCTTAGCTGGCTTAAACTCTTAGGAGGCAACATTTTTAATATTGCTTAGATCCCACGGTATCATACAATGAGTCGTAGAAACTTTTCTAAAGTTAACCCAAAAGTGCATTTCACAGGGTTCATTTACAGGTTATAATATCATAATCTTTTGAAAACTACTCTCAAGTCATATAAATAGTCTTCTTTTTCTTGGCTTTTGATCACGAGATCATTATCATAACACTCAACTTGGTGATGAATGAGTTCATCAAATATTCTATTCATGACCTGTTGATATGTGGCACCAACATTCTTATGGCATAAAGGCATGAACTTATACTAAAACATTCCAATCGAAGTTCTAAATGAAAATTTCTTCTTGTTCTTAAGTGTCATCTTGATTTGGTTATAACTAGATGATCCATCCATAAATGTGAAGATTGCATATGAAGAAGCTATGTCTATCATCAGTTTTGGTATGGGTAATATGAACTCATATTTGGGGCATGTCTTGTAAAGTTTCTTGAAATCGATAGATATACGAATTTGTTCATTTTTCTTTTTAATTGGTATGACACTAACTAACCAGGTGAGATACTTTTATTCCCAAGGAGAACATATATTAATCAATATATTAACTTTTAAAATAACTTGTTGTTCAATGTTTAATCATATGCATCTAAGAGCTCACTTCACTTGTCTTGCATTAGGTTATATTTCTAGTCTATAGACTATAATGTCAAGACATAATCCAACAATTTCTTTATATCTCTATGTGAAGTAATTCTTAAACTATAAAAGTAGCTTAATTAGGTAATTAACTTCAAGCTCATGTAATAATGAACTTATAAATATTGGGTGTGGGTTATCCTTGGGGCCAAAATTGATTTCTTCTAGCAATCTATGATTGACTTTATTTCCTTCTCTAGTTCTGGTGGTGCATCCCTAACTTAGAGGTTGCCCGAATCATCTAAAGGTTCTAAATAAACCTCTTTAAATGATCTAAGTTTTTCTGTGATGACCCTATTAGACTCCAAGTAGTTAGTGATGATTAGGCAATACTCATCATCATCTAATGGCTCGACTATGCCAAATCTTAGCCTTGGTCTTGATTAAGCTTTCCTACTTCTATTATTTCACAAAATTTTAAAATAATTTGATTTATGACTAGATCATCTGTGAGGTATTAATCCATACTTTGTTAAGTTTTGAATGATGAATGAGTACCAATAAAAAAATTCTATTATTTCTTTGAAAGATTCATCCTTAAGTTCTACATTAACTTCTGAACTCAATGATGATGATCATGATGTGTTTTAATTTGGAGTCAGGTGGACACCATGCAAATCTTAGGGGGTACTCATTAAAGTGATTAGGTACAGCATTGAGATATGATATACCATCTCAAAAGATGGAAACATCACCCCACAATAGACCAAAGCAACTAATAAGGACTCCTAAGGCAGATGGGTCTTCATATATACAAGAGATCTTTCCCCTACTTTACATAGAAAAGTAAAGCAGGGTTTATTTTATGCTGAGTACTTTAGTACCCTATGGAAGCAAGCTTCCATAATTAATTACTTCCTAAGATATGGAAACCTCTTAAGAATACTCTCAATTAAAGTAGTCAATAATTATCTCCAAAGATTTCAAAGTTAGACTATCAGATGTTTGGGTATTTTTGGACAATCAAATGGGAATGGTCAATTTGGAAGGACTTATTTTTAGATTCCAAAGGAAGATAAGTAGGAAGCACTCATGATACTAGGAATCTTAGTGAGCACTCCAATCTATCCTATGGTGAGGCTTTATATATTTGAAAGAGAGATTTATTTGAGTTGAAATTTTATTAGAATACTAGGGCTTATAGTCCATCAACACAAGATTATGGAAATGCCTATGATATGAGAACTTATACTCATAGCCTGAAGGAAAAAAATAACCTCGGATCCTAAATCTAGGATGCTTTAGTACAAGCCAAAAGTACGACCTAAATCTAAATGAAAAATGGGATATTGTGGTTTATCTCCATAAGAGAGGGTAAACCCATCCCAACTCTACTAGACTTACAACCGCCTAGAGTGGCTGCCAGCTAACACCTTCTATGCTTCAAAACCATGTACGCTGGTTATATGTAAGTGAAAAAATCTAAGTTATTATTTAATTAGAAAGAGACTATAATCCTAAACTCACTCTCTAAGAGACTAGATCATGACTGCCATGAAAACATGACTTAGACTAAAATGCAAAATCTTACTAATTTTATATCATTTTTTAACACATTGATTTGGACAAAAGCTTAGGATAATTATGCCTAATTGCATGATGAAATATGGTTATTGATTAAATCAGTGAGAGGAGGTGTTCTCTACTACAAGGGATGCCCTCACAGGATAAGCATTCCCGTATCATCCAAGAGTGGAGACCCTCCCTATTCAAGATTAGAATAAGATGATATGCATGATATTAGAACATACATCATTTAGCTAACAGGATGATAAATCTTTATTTATCTTGATTATAGCCTAGGCTTTAAGGTGAGGTTAGGAGTTATTTTAAAATTTAATTTTGAGTTATTAGTGAGGATAAAAAAATTAATTTTGCCCTATAGAGCCTACTACATCTAAGCCACACATTCAAACATCAAGCTTAAGAAACCTATGAAGAGCTTGTAATTTCTATTACACAATTTAAACACAATAATCAAACATTTATAAATTATCGTGAAAAAATGAAAGGCCGGTGTGGCCGGGTATCACCGTACACCCCAAAAAAGAGAAGAAATTTGGTAGCTGAGCTCTACCCTTATACAACTCGGATTACAATAAAATTTTAAAATTATAATTGAATAAATGCTATGGGGGTCTTCATTCTTCATTTTTTTCTTTATTTTGATTTTATTTGGTTTGCTCCAAGGCTTCACAGGGCCTCCCAAGACTTTTCCTTCTAGCCACTACTCATCCTAAACCCCATGGCACTAATCCTAATTTCTATTGCAAAATTACATATTTGTGAAAAGTAAAAACAAATTTACTACACCAGTAAAATAGATGTTACCCAATCAACCATACAAACCCAAGTAGTTATTATTCAATAATTTGGACATAGCACCATGCATATGGGTGACCAAGCCCACCTGTCCTAATATTGATTATGCAAAGGGGGTATAAGTAACGTGCAAACAAGAGTATTTATATTCAATTTTCTTTCAACAACCCCTTTAGCATAATCTCCTATAGAAAATTTTATTAAGTTAATAATGGCCTAACATCTAGTCTATGCATAAATAATCGTAACATCTAGTCTAAAATATTACATCACAAAATAAAGCACAACATCATAACATACACTACCCTAACTTAAAGCTAGAAATTATGACTTAGAATTCTAATGTGTGTGTTTTAAGCTCAATGTGGCATATTTTGGCTAGGCTTTTAGGATTATAATTATCTAAGTTTGGAATATTCAAGTTACATATGAGGGTGGTTTCATTTCAAGTAATTAAGAGGATTTGCAAATTTTAATTTGTATTTTATTTATTTCATTTAATATTTACATATCACCTATTTGCTATAAAGGGGGGAAAAAGGATGAACTTCCTTCATCCTTATCCTAAGTCGTGTTCTAAAGTAAGTTATTATATGATGGTTTCTTTTAGTTAATGATTTATTAAATATTTCATTAATCTTATGTTTGGGTTAATCTTAAAAAATTCTATTCAAACATGAGGCATCTTAAGGATAATGAGATTGAATTACTATCACATGGATAATGTTATATTATTCATTTTCGTCATCAATAGTATGCATATGATTTTAAACTTATCATACATATACATGCAATGTATTTTTGGCATACTTAAACGATTATGAATGCATATACTTTTGGTAGAAAATAAGGAATTTCATTCCTTAGCTAAGTTCACATACACATGTATTAAAGATTTGAGCAAGTACGTGTCATTGTTTAAAGTAGGAAAGTGAGATAATCTAAGACCTCTTTGGAGCTACTTAAAGCCTCGTATTCCCAGGATGTCTAGACTATATACTTGCTATCTTAAATACATATGAATGTATATACAATCATGAGAATGAAAATCATGCAAAAGATTGTATGTTAATAAATTTATTTATTCATGTAAAGTAAGGCTTTATCCAAATTCTATTGTATGTAAACATATAAATGAAATTAAGTAAGTATGTGTTGTTGTTAACCAGGGAAGTGAGGTAATCTAAGACCTCTTGGGGGCTACTTAAAGTCTTGTATTCCTGGGATGTCTAGACTATATACTTACTAACATTCAAATACATGTAAACATACACATAAATCATGAAAATAAAATAATGCTTTAACATGTTTAAGCTATAAACAAATGTAAATCATATAGAATATTCATAACCAATATTAATTTAAATCTTCATTATTAACTTTTAACTTTGAAAATAATTTTGAAATTTATTAGTGATAATAGCCACACATATAATAGAATTAATCCAACACATAATTAAATTCAATTGTTTCTTTTATTTGAAAAACATAAATGCATGATATCAAATGACATACAAATTTATAATGATTGAAAATGAATAATTGAACATTGCCGAATGATGCATTCAATCACATTAGTTCGTAAGGACAATCAAATTGAATAAAATTATTTAAGTCAACCAAAGTTGTTATGGAGTTTAATTTTGGATTTAAATTGTTAAACTTAAAGAGGAGGGATAATATTTGCTCTTGTAACCCCATCCCACATTAGTGACTTAATATGTTTAAGGAAAATTAATTAAGTGAATTTTATAGATTAAATAAGTTCAAGCCATTAATTAATTGATTTAATTTTCCTTTCTTATGCTTCTTTAATTTAACTAATCATTTAATCATGAGCCTCTAATGATATGCCAATGAGAAATTAAAATTTGCAATGTTCTTTAATGCAATTAGGCTCATGATTAAATATTAATTAGATTAAAGAGGAATATAATTAAGTACATATATAATTTTCTGACACCCATGAGTTAACCATATGCTCCTTAAGGGTCTTTATGTTATTAAACACATAAAGAGGAACCCATAAATTTAATTAGAATTATCCAAAGTAATTATCATTTTAATTTGATTTCATTTTTACCATTTTTTACCACACTTTTGGAGTGAGGATTCATTCTTCCTTAGACATAGGAATCTTCTAGACACTAGAACTTCCCTAATCATAAGACACTTCTAGTAATTAGGTGAGCACTAAACCTAAGCCTAGAGACTTAAGAAGGTGTACCATAGGTTTAGGGTATACCTTTGGACCAAGGGAGCCTACCTATCCTATGGCCTAAAACAAACTCATGCCTATCCACTCAATATAAACCAAACCTATGCCTATCTAATCAATCCAAACCAAACCTCAAATCAATACAATCAAATCTAATTGAACTTATTTCATATCCAAGCTCCAAGCTAAATCAAATCAACCCTTAACCAAAACCTATCTTACCATCATCCTATGGATCCAACCTAAGCTTATTCAATTGAACCAATTTAATTCCTTTTCACTAAAGCACTCCAACTATTCAAATCTCTATTTTAAACCCTTCCAAGGCTTATGATCAAACCAATTTGATAAAGCCCCTTTCAATCAACCTAAGTTAGCCCATTTGAACCAATGTCCATATAAGCCAAAATCTAATTAAATCAAAATCAATTGCAATCAATCCTCAATCAATTATCAAATTCAACCCAACTCAATTCAACCCAATCTAGCTTAAATTGACCCATTTGGTTCACTTGATCCAAAGTGACCTAAAAGACCCATTTGATCCAAACTTCAATCCAAAACAAATTGGATTGAATCAACTCACCCAAAACCTTCTACAATGATTGTTGATCACCTTTGATTATCCAATTTCAATCATTTGGGTTAAACCAAGCTAATTTGATCACTTGATCCAAGTTGACCCAATTAGCTTACATGAACCAAACTGAACCGGACTTCATTTGAAACTTAATTGATTGAAACCATTACTTCTAATCTTTCATAAAGTGAGTATTGAATATGATTTGATCACCATTTGGAGCTAGCAAAACCCATTTGGTCCCTTTGACCCAAGTTGACCCAATTTGATCAAAGGAGCCAAATTAGGCTAAATCTCAATCCAATCCAAACTGATTCAAACCAATGATTCAAATCCATCATAAATTGATCATTGAACATGATCAAGCCTTTATTTGAATCCAATTTGACCAAGTCAACCCAATTTAACCACCCATTTAGCCCAAATTGACCTAAAGGGTCAAATTGGTCTAAATCATTCCTAAATCTAAATTTGAAATCAACACTTATAATCATCCTCAAATCATCAATTGAACCTAAATTAACAACTAACCCAAACCAATTTAGTCAATTTGATCAAATTGGTCAACTTAGCCCATTTGACCCATTTGAACCCATATGAGTCAAATTCAAATACACTTCAAATCAAGTCAAACCAATTGAACCTAAACATCCCAAATCATCATTTGAAAATGATTAATCAAACTAGAATGTTAAATGATTAATCATTTATTTCCTATGTTTTTGCATATATTTACATGTGTTTGAATATTAGTAAGTATATAGTTTAGACATCCCAAGAATACGAGGCTTTAAGTAGCCCCAAGGAAGACTTAGATTACCTCACTTCCCTGGTTTAATAATGACATGTACTTGATTTCATTTATATGTGTGCATATGCTAGAATTTGGATAGAACTTTACTTCACATGTGTAAATATTTCAACCAAAATATAATCTTTTGCATGATTTTTATTCTTACAGTTGTGTGTACATTCATATGTATTTAAGATATCAAATATATAATCTGGACACCTAGGAATATGAGGCTTCATGTAGCCCCACGGAGGTCATTGATTATCCCACTTCCATGGTTTAAACAACAGCATGTACTTGCTTAAAATTTTAATACATATGTATGTGCATTTATTCATGGAATGAAAGTCCTCTTTTCTACCAAAATATTTGCATTCATGACCATTTAAGTGTGCCAAAAATACTTTGCATGTAATGGTATGTTAAGTCCTCAATCATATGCATGATTATTGATGATGGAAAGGAATGGTGTAACATCATCTATGTGATTCCAATTCAACTTCATTAATCTTAAGATGCCTTCCATGTTGGATAGGATTTTTATGGTTAACCCAAACTTAAGATCAATAAAATATTTAACAAATCATTCACTAAAAGATACTAAATCATAACAATATACCTTTCGAAAATAACATAAGGTAGGGATGAAAAAGGTTTAGCCTCTTTCTTCTCTTTGTAATACTTAGATGCTAACTGAATATCAAATGAAACAAAAGAAAAATTAAAATTAAAATCCACCAATTCCATAAACAACTTAAACTAAAACTATCCTTTATATTTAAATTTAATAATTTCCAACCTTAGATGATCATGATCCTAAAAGCTTAGCTAAGGCATACCACACTAAGCCTAAGCACACACATTAGAATGCTAAGTCACCGCTTCTAGCTTTAGGTTAAGACAATGTATGATATAATGTTGTGTTTTATTTTATGATGTAATATTTTAGACTTGATGTTAGGATTGTTGTCGATAGGTTGGATGTTAGGCTGTCATTAGCTTAATATTATTTTTATAGGGGATTATATTAATAGGGCCAGTAAAAATATATATAAATGCTTCTACTTGCAGGTTACCTAGCCCCTTAGCATAATCCATAATTAAGAGAGGTGGGCTTGGTTACCCATGTGCATGGTGCTAAGTCCAAACTATAAACTATAACTGCTTGGGAATGTATGTTTGTTTAGCTAATCTCTATTTTGCAGGTGTAGTTAGATTTACTTTTTCATAAAAAAATATATATAATTTTGCAGTAGAAATTAGGATTATTGTTATGTGGATTAAGATGAGCAATGGTTAGAAGGCTTAGCCTTGGGATTCCTTGTGAAGCTTTAGAGCAAACTCAAACTAAGAAGAAAAGAGAAGAGGAGAAAGAAAGAAGAAAAAGAAGAATGAAGACCCCCATAATATCTAGTTTAATTTCAATTGTAATATTCTTTTGTAATTCGGGTTGTATAAGGGTAGAACTTAGCTACTCAATTTTTTCTTTCCCGGGGTGTACAGAGGTATCCGGCCACACAAACCTTTTATTCTTTGGTAGGCTCTAATAAAAAAAATATTTTGTTAACCCAATTAATAACTCATAACTAAAATTTGAAATAACTAAGAACTTCATTTTAAAAGCCTAGGATATAATCAAGATAGCTAAAAGGTTTAGCAATCCCTTAGATGAATGTTGAAAGTCTAATAGTAAGCATATCATCTTGTTTCACTCTTGAAATAGGAGGATCTCCATTCTTGCACTTTAGGGAACACTTGACTTGTGAGAGCACCCCCTCTTGATGGAGATCTCCCTTTGTCTTTTTGATTTGGCCAATAACTCAACTTCTTCATGCATTTAGGCCTAAAATATCACAAGCCTTTATCCAAAATATTGTATCAAAATGATATAAAAATTTATAAAGATTTTGTGTTTAGGTCATATGCTCATACGAGACATGATCTAGTCTCTTAGGGAGTGACTTTAGGACTCTAGTCTCTTTCAAATTAAATAATAGCTTAAACCATCTTGCAATTGTATAAGATTGGCCTACATGGTTTTGAATTATAGGAGGTGTTAACTGGCTCCCACTCCAGGCAATTGTAAGTCCATAAAAGTCGGGTTGTGTTTATCCTCTCTTATGGAGATAAATCATAATGTCCCCTTTCTGCTTAGATTTAGATTGAGCTCTTAGCTTGTACTAAAGCATCCTAGATTTTGTATCTGAGGTTGCTTGTTTCCTTCGGGTTAGGAACATAAATCCTCACCTATTATGCCTTTCCATAATCTTGTGTTGATGGATTGTAAGCCCTAACATTCTATTGAAAAGTCAACTTAAACAAAAAAAAAAAATCTCTCTTTCAAATATATGAAGCCTGATCATAGGATAGATTGGAGTTCTTACTAGGCTTCCTAGTATCATAAGTACTCCCTACTTATCTTCCTCGAATCAAAAAATAAGTCCTTCCAATTGAACCTTCCCACTTAATTTTCTAAATACCCAAATCCTTTGATAGTTTAGCCTTGAAATCTTTGGAGATAATTGATTGACTACTTTAATCAAGAGTATTCTTAGGAAATCCCCATTTTTTAGAATATAATTACCTATGGATGCATGTATCCATGGGAAACTAAAGAACCTGGCATAAAATAAACCTTGCTTTAGTTTTCCATGTAAAGTAAGGGAAAGATCTCTAGTATATACAAAGACCCATATGCCTTAGGAGTCCTTATTAGGTGATTAGGTCCATTATAAGATGATGTTTTCATATTTTGAGATAGTACATCATACCTTAATGTCGTACTCAATCACTTCAATAAGTATCCCTTAAGATATGCTTGGTGTCCACATCGACTCCAAATTAAAACACCATAAATTTCTCTGGCAACTCTACTAGGGATGTTCCTCTTTCCATCTTTAGTAGTCAGTCATTATCTCCAAGAATCGATAATGGACTTATATTTTATATAAGTCCAAGACTATCTTTCTTTTCATTGGTACTTTTCTTATTTTATCCTTATGGAAGGGTGGCCAACATCCTTTAGGTTTTAGGACCTCATTCCAAGTAGGTCTTAAAACCCATATTGGGTTGCCCAATAGGTAAAAGAAATTAATAAAAGATAATCAATCAAAGAAAATCAACTACTTAAATTATCCAATATATATTAAACAAAATCATGAACCTCTTACCACTACCTTGGTAAAGCAAGGTTCGCCCAACATCTTCAAATTTCAAAGAAGTTCAAAAGCAAAAGTAAAAATTTCTTCTCCAGAGTTTTCAAAATCTCTCCAACAAACAAATGAACCCTATTTAGAATATTCAAAATTTTAAACTAGGGTTCCAATTCATAATCAAAAATCAAACAACAATAATCAAGAATAAAAGTCCAATTCTCAACTTCTCCAATAAAATTAATGAACCCAATTTAACATAACCAAATTTGTTGAGTGAGGGTTCCAACTTAAAGTCAAAAGACAAAATCAAACATCAATAATAAAAAAACAATGTCACTTCTTCAAAATCTACAAATCTCTCCAACATGTAATTGAAACCCCATTTAACATAGCTAAATTTGTTAAGTGAGGGTTCCAATTCAGAATCAACAATTAAAAGTCAATAATAAAGTAAAAGACTAATCCAGTTCTCTCTTTCCAATAGTGTAGCAGAGATACCAGCCCCATCTCTCTTCTTTCCTTACTTCAGTTAGCTTCTCACCATGTCTTTCGGCAAGTTGATCTTCTCATTTTCCTCTAGTGTGGATTTGGCCCTAGATCAGACCATACTCACCACTGCCCCCATCATCAAGTTTGGTCTTGGCTTTGAGCACTTCAAAGTCACTTATGAGGGACTTGTACTCACCACCGTCAGTATGGAGGAGGTGGGTGGCAAGAAGCCACTCCTACAATTTGATTTGCACTCGGATTATGAGTTCCCATCTTTAAAGGGGAAGGCTGTAGAGGTTCCCCTACCAGTGTTGCGACAAATTAGGTAGAGGAATCCTCACATGTGGTTGAGGAGGGTTCCCCTCGTGAGACCTCTCACCTTCTCGATGGCAGCAGGTTTCACCCCCTCTCAGCTTTAGAGGGAGAAGAGGACTATAGGAGGATTACTACATTACCCCCACTGTCTATAGAGTATGAGACACTGACTAGGATAAGAGGAGGCTCTATGCTGGATTATGGTCCATACTTAAGAGAGTTGGGAGAGCCCACAGATGCTCGGAGTGCAACACACTACATGATCTGAGGAGGTTTATTCCTAGAAATGTTAGGGATCAAATTCATAGAGAGAAGGCAACTGAGGCCAAGATAACTGCCCAAGAAGGCAAGAGAGAGAGAGGAGAAGGTTTATCAGGCATTCAGCGGCCTTTGATTTGATTGATTTTTTTGATCGACAAGCTGATAGGGCCGATCAATCTCACCGTATAGCACTTACCGATTATAGTGATCACAAGAAGAGATCTCTGGTTCAGAGGTAGCCAGTGTAACCCCCATTACATCGCTCCACTCACCTACCACCTTCACCAATCTAGGTCCCGCCATCTATAGTCCCCACCAAATTCCGCAAGTTAATATATAGAGAGAGGACTTCCCTCCTCGTGATCTAGCTATGGCCCAAGAACCCCACTTCATTTACTCCACCCATTGAGGTGAGGTCGAGCTCCCCTGCTCGACCTTCCATCTCAACAGTGGTAAAGAAGGAGTGAGAGCCCAAGAGTGTCATGGTCGCTCCACCATCGCAGTTGGAGGAGAAGGAAGGAGGGGATGTCGAGGTTGTCCCAATGATTGTTGAGTCAGTTAGAGCTAGCACTCTGCCTGGTTTAGAGTATTCAAAGTATTCAGCATATTCAGGAGAAGGAAGGAGGGGCTCAGTCCAGTAGTCAGTCATCAGTCAGCCTATGTTCCAGTGGCACCAGATCGGGTGGATGATCGATCTTTGGATGACATTTTGGAGGAATATTATGCCACAGTGGGACAGATAGTTAGGTATGATCAGTCTAACCAAGAGGAGGGTAGGGTAGACTTTGATGATGATGAGGATGACATGTTGGATGATTTAGCAAAAGTTCACATGGTAAATACCTGAGGATCCTTTCATAGGGAGCAACCTTTCCAGGAAGGCATTATAGTTGAGGAAGGTGAGGCATCAGACTCAACTCAATGCCTCCTCCAACAAATCAAGCAAAAAGATGATCAGATTGATTGAATGGAGCAAAGGGCAAAGGAGTTGATGGCAGTGGTCCTACCCTTGTAGAACTAAGCCCCAATTTCATAACCTTCCCCATGGAAAAGCAGTTAGCAAGAGATTAATTTGAGAACCCTAAATTTCAGGAGCCTCTGCTATCGCCTCCTCTTCCACTACATCAGTCGCCATAATGACCACCTCCCCCACAACATCCTACTCAATAGCAATATCAATATCCACCACCAGGTAGCTATTTTTCACCTACTCTTGCCGACAAACTCAACAAACCATACCCACTCAAGAGGGAGGTAGTTAAGAAGATCTTCAAGAACCTTTTGAAGGAGCCTGATTTTCAGCTACCCGAACCTAGAAAGCTGGAAG
This sequence comes from Cymbidium sinense, assembly GCA_021442155.1. NCBI lineage: Eukaryota > Viridiplantae > Streptophyta > Magnoliopsida > Asparagales > Orchidaceae > Cymbidium > Cymbidium sinense. The sequence goes on from CM038215.1 coordinate 79,769,796, forward strand.
AAGTGGGTAGAAGTGATGATCCTAGCTACTGCCCCTACCACCGAATGCTAAGCCATGTCTTAGATGATTGTTTTACTTTTAAGGATTAGCTTAAGCATTGCTATAATTCAGGAGCTATAGTTATCCCCAAAGAATACTTAGCAGAATAATCATCTAGTTCTATTAAAGTAATCTCTAGGGACCTCCGATCCTCTTAAGATAAAATAAGGTTGGGATGTCTCTTTATCCCGTACCTCTAAGAAAATAATTTCTAAAATTAAGAAAATTTCTCTATAGGTGCCTGACTCAGGTCAAACATCTAACATCAACGAAGGTTTGCCAGTTCTGAAGGATAACTCAGGGAGGGTGGAAGTCCATCATCAGTAACAGCAGCCTCCACTTTTCTGTAATAGATCCTTAGCACAACCACTGTCTGAGTCCAGTACTCCTTCTACTGTTGCAACTACAACCACATCATCCAGCTCCTCCACCTCTGACAGGAACATTATGTCAGTGGATGAGGGCACTAAACCCCTCATCCCACTTACTTTACTTGATTTCTATCATGTACCACCTCCAAAATTACAAAAATAAATGAAGACGATTGATTCCACTTACATTCTCCCTACTTTTGATGATTTTATTCCAATTGAAAGCTCTCCAAGTAAAAATAATAATAACTCAAATAATTCTGATCAATCCCCTTCTGATTCAGAAATGGATTTCCCTTTTTTGAATCATATGGGTTAACCTCTTGAGATTGATTTGGAGTCATCTGACTCTAATGATCCTATAAGAGAAGCTATAGGATTACCAGATGAGTAGGTAGAACCTTTCACTAGTTCCCCAATCCAAGAAGTCACTGAAGTCAACCTCTGCAGTGGCAAAGTTCTACTTCCTAGGGTAGCTCCTCAAGATAAGATAAAATAGGTTATTTTTTTTAATGAGGAAATATCCCCTCCATAGGATGCTCCACCTATGGATATGCTTATGGAGGACTAGCCCAAAGTCGCCTACAATGTACTTGGATGTCCTAGAAAGTTTTCAGCTAAGTTAAGCATACACGATGCCCTTATCGTATCCAAAGAAATGAGAGAGTCAATAATCAAAGCTTTACTTGACCTTGAGATATTCTTAGTTTAGTTGACCTCTACTGGAGAGGAGGCATGTTTCTTAGAAGAAGTCCTAGGAGTTACATTCATAGATGAAGACCTACTTCTAGGAACGATCGAGCACAACCATCTCTTGTACATTATAGTGAATGTTGGCAGATTCAGGCTATCTAGAGTCCTAGTTAACCCAGGTGCATCAATTTACATTATGAGTTCAAGAACCCTAGCCTACTTAAGGATCAACATCTTTAAACTCCAAGTGAAGAAGATGATGTTGAAAAGATTCAATGAACAAGGTGAGAGGGCCTTAGGCTCTATAGTGTTACCTTTGGAGATACATGAGTGGAAGACATAAGCCAAGTTTCACAAAATAGATTCAAATACATCTTTCAATACTTTGCTTGGGAGACCATGGATACATGAAAACAACATGGTTCCATTTTCTATATATCAGTGCAGCAAGTTCCTAGGAGGTAGAATTGAGTATTGTATCAAAGGAGATCTCAAACCATTTGTAGTTCATGAGGTTAGGATATATGAAGATGCAGCCTATTATCTCCCCAAGAAATAAAATGGCTTCTCTCATGACCTTAGTCAAAATCAAAATGAAAAATAAAAATAAAAGAAAAAGAAAGAAAAGAAAAAGAAAAAGAAAAAGAAAAAGAAAAATAGAAAGAAAAAGAAAATAAAAGGGAACGAGAAGAAGACCTTAGGGAGGACACAAAGCCTGAGATTAGATTACACTCACAATTTGTTACTCCATTCGAACAAGTAAGAAGGATGACCCGACCTCCACCAGGAAGAGGAAGAGGCAAGTCCAGAGGGAGTCCCAGAAGAGGAAGGCCTCCATACTTACCACATACCAGGAGATTCATTCCAGTGACCATGAGTACACTTGCTATCTACATAGACTTAGAATCTAGTTCAGAGGATGAGTCTTATGTAGTTAGCATGCCAGCAAGCTCTTCTCAGTAGCAGATCTCGTTGAAGGTGACATTCGAGCCAGACAATGATGAAGACTGGATTCCCAAGTGAAGCCTGAGTGTATCCAAGTCATTATTATGTGAAACTGCTAAGCATCAGATGGGAACTTTAGCTCTAACCCCACTTTCCTCATAAAAGGTTTAGGGTTTGGTAGTTAAGGATGCCCTCAAAGCTTGTACAAGCATAAAGATTCAAAGGTTCCATTCATGAGTAGCATCTTCAAGTCAAGAAGTCGATGTAGAACTTAAGGATGATTCATATAAAGAATTGATAAAATTACCTTTTGATTGGTACTAGCCTTGTGTCCATGATTTAGCAAAGAAAGGTTTAATTCCACATAAATGGTCTAAACACAGGTCAAAGTACTTTGAAAGGCTTTGGAACAATAAATGCCAAAGCTCTTAATCATGACCTAGATTAGGCTTTGGCACAGTAGGACCTGTGGATGATGATGATTACTATTTAGTCATCATCGATCATTTGAATCTGATAGGTTCTTTTTAAATCACATTAACTCATATGAGGAAGTGTGCTTAGAAACTTTGGATGATCCAAATGATTTTTAAGTCAAAGATGCACCTCCATAATTTGATGAAGAAATCAAATCAACCATTGATGAACTTAAACAGATCAACTTGGGCACTGAGGATAATCCACGCTCGACATACATCAGTTCCTTATTGAATGAAACTAAAACCAATGAATTAGTTAGGCTACTCACTAAGTATAAGGACTGCTTTGCATGGAGTTATAAAGAAATGCCCAGATTGGCTCCGAACGTAGTAATTCATAAGCTAGAGATATAACCTGACACTAACCCTATCAAGCAAGCTCCTAGATGCATGCGATTAGACATTGAACAATAGGTCATTTCTGAAGTTAAGAAATTGATGGATGCTGGTTTCATCCGAGAGGAAAAATACCTCACTTGGTTGGCTAGCTTCGTCCGAGTTAAGAAAAAGAATGGTCAAATTCGCATGTGCATCTATTTTAGGGATCTTAATAAGACATGCCCAAAAGATGAATTTCCACTACCAATATCGAAATTGATGGTGGACATTACCTCATATCATGTAGTCTTCTCTTTCATGGATGGTTCGTATGGATATAACTAAATATTGATGGCACTTGAAGATAAAAGGAACACTACTTTTAGAACCCCGATCAAAATCTATTGTTATAAGGTCATGCCTTTCAGCCTTAAAAATGCTGGTGCCACATACCAGCAGGCCATGAATCAAATCTTTGATGAACTTATTCATCACTAAGTTGAATGCTACATTGATGATCTTGTGGTCAAAAGCAAAGAAAAGGAAGATCACCACTTTGACTTGAGAGTAGTTTTTGAGCGATTGAGGCAATACAACTCAAAATGAATCCTCTGAAGTGTGCATTCAGAGTAGCTTTAAGAAAGTTTTTTGGGTTTATTGTATGACACCGTAGAATTAAAATCAACACGGAGAAGATTAAAGAAATATTAGAAATGCCACACCCTAAAAGTCTAACTCATCTCAGATCATTCCAAGGGATGTTGGTGTATCTATGACACTTTATATCCAAACTATTAGGCAGATGCCAACCATTTTCAGCACTCATCAAGAAGGATGCCAAGTTTAAGTGTGATGACAAGTGCCATCATGCCTTTGAGAGCATCAAACAATACCTCTTGACATCGCTAGTTCTAACAGCCCCTATCCCGGGCAAACCTTTGATCATATACATTGCTACATTGGATGACTCCCTTGGAGCTTTGTTGGCCTAACCCAATGATGAAGGAAAAGAGAATGCACTCTACTATCTCAGCCGTCATATAATACCTACTAAAGAAAATTATCCACTCATTAAGAAGTATTTCCTAGCTCTAATTTTTGCATCTCAAAATCTATGGCATTACATGCTTTCTCATAAAGTAAACTTGATTTCTAGAATCAATCCACTATAATATATCATGACACGACCAACGCTATCCAGACAGTTGGCATGATAATCTATAATTTTATTGCAGTTTGATATCAGACTCTTACTCCTCCTTGCGATGAAAGGGAAAACACTCATGAATTTCTTAGCAGTTCACCCACTTCTTGCTGATTCTCCGCTTAGTGATGGCCTACCTGATGAAAAAATCATGAACTTAGGGGATACAAGTGTTCGCCGCTAGAAAATTGATTTTGATGGTGTGGCTTCCTCTTAAAAAAGAGAAAAACCATAATCTACTCTACCAAGAAAGGTAGGGGTAGGAGTAGTTCTCTTAATGCTAGACCACGATATAATGAGATTCTAATATCATCTATCTGATCCTTGCACCAATAATGAAGCTGAATATTGTGCTCTGATTGTTGGTCTAGAGTTAGTCATTTCACAAGGCATCTAGAACATCAACATCTTTGAGGTTTCTCAGCTAATTGTTAACCAGATTATTGGGTCCTATAAGGTATTGAAGCCAAAATTCTATCATACCACAAGTACATCATGGAGTTGCTAGCCCAAATCCCAGAGGTTACAATCCACATGATTCCTCGAGGAGAAAATTCCACAGTGGATGCCTTAGCCAAGCTTTTCAAAGAATTAGCATGTCCAGAAGATGAGTCTATATCAATAGAGGTCCACAATAGGCAAGTCCTGCCTCTTATTAATGTTGAATGCATTGATAAATACTCTCTTAAATGGGAGATTGTTGTTTCCAAAAAGGATGAAGAACTTGATTGGAGGCAACCCTTCATTGATTACTTGAATAAATGCAAACTACCTCAAGAGAAGTCTCAAGAACATCAGGTGAAGCAAAGGGCACTCTCCTATGCCCTCATAGATGGTGTCTTATGCTGGCGATCCTTCAATCATATGTGGTTATGTTGTTTAGACAAGAACGAAGCATATAAGATCGTGACCGAGGTTCATTCAGGATTATGCATAGCTCATCAGTCTGGTCCTAAGATGAAAGCCAAAATTGAAAAACTAAGATATTATTGGTAGTTCATGATAACAGATTGTATGGATGTTGTTAATCATTGTCACCAATACCAAGTACATGGAGTGGTCCTACATCAACCACCCAACATTCTACATCCAACATTAGCTTCATGGCCATTTGAGTTTTGGGGAACTAATATTGTGGGTCTGATCGATCCTCTTCATCCAAGGGTCACCAGTTCATCCTAACACTACAGACTATTTTTTCAAGTGGGCAATGGCGATTCTATTTAGGAAGATCAAAGCTCAGCATGTGCTCTAATTCTTTAGGAACCATATCATTTATAGATTTGGGGTACCCTACTGAATCATATCTGATAATGGTATCTCTTTCAAGAGCACCAAAATTAGCAGCTTTGTTTGGAGACACAATATAAATTGGAGATACTCTACCATCTACTATCGATGAGCAAATGATTTAGTATAAGCCTTCAACAAAACTCTCATCCAAATACTCAAGAAGATGCTTGACGATAACAAGCGATAGTGGCATGAGCAATTAGTTGAAGCTTTGTGGGCTTTCCATATAACCTACAAAACTCCAACTTAGTCTACCCCATTCTCCTTAGTGTATGGGTCTGAAGCCATTCTACCATTAGAAGTTCAGTTATGGGGCAATATTACAACCAAATGTAATGCTGCATTTAGAATAACTCTAAGGTTTGGAATAAAAATGCCTATGAGCATGCTAGAACCTCGAGTTATATAAATCAAAAATGGTTCAAGCTCACAAGAAGTTGGTTCGTCCTAGAGCTTTTAAAGTATGAGAGCTTATTTTAGTTCTAAGGAGACCGATTGTTGTCCGTTGCAAGATGGGAGGCAAGTTTAAACTCATTTGGGAAGGCCATTTTTCCATAGAAAATGCCTACCAAGGTGGATCATATTAACTCATCAACCACCGAGGAGAACGTCTGATGCTTCCTATCAACAGGCTTTACCTTAAGAAATATTATCCATAAATAATATTCAAAATAAATTTTTATTAATAAAATTCCTTCTTTTTATCAAACATCTCTCTCAATTGAATGGTTTCCAATTACCAAATTTTTGTGGTATGCCTAGGGTGGGTATAAGAGAACCCGAGCAACATCTTATCATTCATTAGCAAATCACAAGCACAAAATTACACACTAACATAAACAAATCAAATAAAAATCCTTTGCTTCAGGCTACTTTGAGTTGAGATAAGTCCCCCAGCAGCCCTCACTCAATAGCTGCTCTAGGTTGGGCTTGATTCACTACTTAGCTAGTCTGTCTCCCTAATGGTCTTTTGTTTAGGAGGATGTGAGACACTATGCTTTCTTCTAAGCATCACCATTACAAACCAATGAACGCTTTGTTAGAGTGGTATGCTTTATTACATGATCAATAAGCCACCTTGATGTTAGCTTTGCTCAAGAAGATGTGAGTCCTCAAGCTTTCTTCTTGAACTAGCTGTCCTGCACAAATTGGTTTTGAGTTTATCTCTGAGGATTAGGGTCTTATAACTCCCCACTTAGTAGTCACCCAAGGTCAGATAGTAATTGTTTATTCGATGACAGACTATCTTGATAACCAGTTTTGCATAGAAAAATGTGAGTCCCTAAGCTTTCTTCCTAGAATGATCATTGCAAACTGACGAGCACCTTAGGTTGACTAGTGTTTGCCTTGCTAAGGGTAACTCACTCGATGGATAACACCACTCAGGTTGATTTGAGTCATCGTGCTTCGTTCCTGAGTTGGCCACTATATACCTACAAGCATTATTTCTCAAGGATTAGGATAAGACCCTTAAAAGCACCTTCCCTATGGATATTTTATTTGGATTACGTCTTTATGACCCATCCAAACATGACCCGGGTTATTATTGGATTGGATAGTTCCCCTTTCCTAAACTGTGGTTGGACATTTTGTACTGTGGATGTACGAACTCTCCCTTGGACCATGCCAAAGCCCCCCATGGCTCCTTCTTTGTCTGGCTCCTTGCAAACCAATAGAGGCTACGTTAATCAAATAAATAATCAAATAAAATGAAATCTCTTGTGGATTAGGATAAGACCCATAGAGGCACCTTTTTCCAAGTAGGCATCCTATCTTTTGGGAAGTTTTAATAAAACACCCTTTAGGAATTGCCTTGACTACTCTGAGCTAAGATAAGACCCCCAGTGGAACTCACTTGATAGTTACCCTAGGTCGGGTTTGACTTGTTGTGTTATCAGCAAGTCACCCTAGTGGCTGATTCTACTTTGGAAGATGTGAGTCCCCGAGCTTTCTTCCTAATATAGTCATCGCAAATCGATATCAGATAGTCTCTACTCTTTGGCTGGTAGACTACCCCTTTGGATTGATACATTTAAGGTGGGTCTAGGCTCATGTAGCCCCTTCCTAGTGTGGTCCATCGCAAACTAATAGGGTCCAAATTAAATCAATCAAACTAAATCAAACAAACTCAAATTTATATCCCCAATGGAGTCAAATCCGAAACAAAATGAAACCCAAATTCAAAGTAAATTAAAATCAATCCAAACCAAATCAAATTCAAATAAAAATCAAACAAATCAAATCAACTCAAAATTGAAATAAATTAATCAAAATCAAAACAAAGTCAAGCCTGAACTTACATCCCTAGTGGAGTTAAAACAAATCAATCAAACTCAATCTAAAATTACATCCCCAATGGATCCTCCTTTAAATTAATCAATCAAAATCAAATTAAACTAGCCAACAAAATTAAATCAGATCAGTAATAAATCAAACTAAATTAAATTAAACAAGTTCAATCCAACCCACATTCCCAACAAATTCGCTTCCATAACCTAGGCTTAAAATAAATCAAATAAATCCAAATTTGTATCCCCAGCAAATTTCTCTTGCATAAATTAAACAAATCAAAATAAACTCAATTTGACCTATATCCCTAGTGGATCCCAATCAACTCAAATCAACAAAATAAATCAAAAACACAATCCCCCACTAGATCACCCCCTTTATGCAATTGGCATAAATTAATCTATAATCAAATCAAATTCATGTGTGAATCCCCAGCAAATTTCCCTTCGTGTCCTTGACACAGAACTAAATCTCAACCAATCAAACTAAGTCTACTCATCTCCTCTCATGCCATTGGCATGATAGTGGATTGCATCAGGATATGATTCATGGTTCCATCTACCACTTCAAATGGTTATGGATAACCATCTTTAGTGATTGTGATCTCTTTAGATTTTGTTGATCACCTCGGTCAATGCCAATATGTGCGGTGTGCCTTGTCAATTACACCACAATATTGGGGGTCCTTTTGTTGACCTCACTTTTGGAGTGAGGATTCAACCTTCTTTAGACTTAGGAATCTTTTAGACTCTAGAACTTCCCTAATCATAGGATACATCTAGTGATTAAATGAATACTAAACTTAAGCCAAGAGACTTAGGAAGGTGTACCATGGGTTTAGGGTATACCTTAGGACCAAGGGAACCTACCTATCCTATGGTCTAAAACAAACCTATGCATATCCACTCAATCTAAATCAAACTTGTGCCTATCCAATCAATCCAAACCAAACCTCAAATCAATATAATCAAACCTAATTGAATTTATTTCACTTCCAAGACCCAAGGCCAATCAAATCAACCCTTAACCAAAACTAATCTTACCATCCTATAGATCCAACCTAAGCATATTCAATTGAACCAATTAAATTCCTTTTCACCAAAGCACTCAAACAATTCAAATCTCTATTTCAAACCCTTCCAAGGCTCATGATCAAACCAATTTGATCAACCCCTTTCAATCAACCTAAGTTAGCCCATTTGAACCCAAAATGTTCAAATGAGCCAAAAATCATTTAAATCCAAATCAATTGCAATCAAAGCCATCAATCAATTATCAAATTCAACCCAACTCAATTCAACCCAATCCAACTTAAATTGACTCATTTGATTCACTTAACACAAAGTGACCTAAAGGACCCATTTGATCAAAAATTTAACCCAACCCAAATTGGATTAAACCAACTCACCTAAACCTTATACAATGATTGTTGATCACCCTTGATTGTCTAATTACAATCAATTGGGTCAAACCAAGCTAATTTGATCACTTGACCCAAGTTGACCCAATTAGCCTACATGAACCAAATTAAACAAAACTTCATTCCAAACTCAATTGATTGAAACCATTGCTTTTAATTAGTCATAAATTGAGTATTGAATATGATTTGATCACAAATTGTACCTAGTGAAACCCATTTGGTCCCTTTAACCCAAGTTGACCCATTTGACCTAAAGAGGCAAATCGGGCCAAATCTCAACCCAATCCAAATTGATTCAAACCAATGACTCAAATTTATCATAAATTTTTCATTTAATATGATCAAGTTCTTGATTGAATCCAATTTGACCAAGTCAAGCCAATTAACCCATTTAGCCCAAATTGACCTACAAATCAAATTAACCAATCATCACCTACAATCATCTTCAAATCATTAATTTAATCTAAACCAGCACCTAACCCATGCCAATTTGGTCAATTTGACCAAATTAGTTAACTTATCCCATTTGACCCATATGAACCCATGACCCATCCTCGGGTCACCATGGGTCAGCCCAAATCAAACCCAACCCACCTTGAACCCAATTAGCCCAAAACCCATTGGGTTAACTCCTCCAAATTAATTGAAATCAATACCTATAATCATCTTCAAATTATCAATTGAACCTAAACCAACACCTAACCCATTCCAATTTGGTCAATTTGACCAAGTTGGTCAACTTAGCCCATTTGACCCATATGAACCCATATGAGTCAAATTCAAATTCACTTCAAATCAAGTCAAACCAATTGAACCTAAATATCCCAAATCATCATTTGAATATGACCCAATCCTTGGTTTAACCCAATTTGACCCATTGGTCAACCTAGCCCAAGTTGATCCAATTTGACCTACATGGGTCAAATTAAACCAAACCCAGCCAAAATTGGCATGACCCATCCTTACATCACCATGGCTCAGCTCAAATCAAACCCAATCCACCTTGAACCTGAATTAGCCCAAAACTCATTGGGTTAACCCCTCCAAATGCGATTAAATCCCCATTTGGATGGTCAAACCCACTCTCCTCCCCTTGGCAGCCACCCTAAGCTCAAATGGGACATGAAGACTACTAGCTCACATGACCCAAAGTTGATTGGGTTAGCCATGAGCCAAGTGGAGGTGAGCTAACCCAAACTGCCCCATTAGAACACTTAGAGGAGGTGGTACACTCCACCTTAACCCCTGCCACCCCACTCCTCACCTTCAGCCATTCAAGGCACACCACCTTAGCACCTCCATGCCGTCCCCGAGCATCTACATCGACCAGACGCCTACCAAAGGCTGAATCAATTATAGAAAAATCAGAAAAATAAAAGTAAACCCATTTTGGAAAAGGGTAAATAGAGGAGATTTTAATAAAAAAAATTTGCCCATATTTTGAACAAAGACTAAAGCTTCATTAGGGTTTGAATGTTTCCTTAATTAGCATAATTAAGCCCTAATTACTTATTTTATTGATCTCAAATTTAAAATATTGATTTAATGGGATGTCCTTTGCCTCCCATAATTTTCTTGGAATTTATTGGCTAGATAATTAAGAGAATTTGATATTCAGACCTTAATTACCCTATTAAGCAATTTAATAATTATTTAAAATGTCAAAATAATAAAATGCTAATAATTATTGGTCATTAATCATTGATTAATAGTGAAATGAGGAGGGGAGATGATTAGGACCTCTTTCTTAATTATTTTCCCAAATCTATTTCATAAAGAGGTTTAATTAATGCATGAATTAATTAAAGAAATGTAATTAAGCAATTAATTAAGAAATTCAATCAAATTAAAATGATAATTACTTCAAATAATTAACATTCAATTTGTGGGTTCCTCTTTATATTTTTAATAGCATAAAGACCTTTAAAGAAATTATGATTAACCCATAGGTGTGGGAAAATCATATTAGTACTTAATTTGATTTTTTAATTTAATTTATATTTAATTATAAGCCTCATTACATTAGGTCCCCAAGTGCATTGCAATTTTAATTTCTAACTTTCATATCATTGGAGGCTTATCGTTAAATGATTAATCAAATTAAAGAAGCATAGGAAAGGCATAATAAATCATTTTCTTTAGGATTCAAACTTAATTAATTCATAAAACTCTCTTAATCACTTCTCTTTAAACACATTAAAACATCAATATGGGATGGGATAAAAATAACAAATGTTTCTCCTCTATGAGTTTATTAATTCAAATCCAAAAATCAAACTTAATAAGAAGCCTTGATTTTCCTTAAATGATTTTATTTAATATGATTCTCCTTAGGAATTACTATGGTTGAATGAATTATGTGGAGTTGTTGAACTATTCCTTTTTCAATAATTAAAAATATTGTATGTCATTTGATATCATGCATTCACTTCTTTTAAATCAAACAATCAAATGAAATTTATTTATGTGTAAGTTGCATGTGTTGTTTTAATCTTATTATATGTGTGGTTATTATCATTAATAAGTCTCCAAATTATTTTCAAGGTTATAAATTGATAATAAAATTTGGAGTGACATTAGCTACAAGTATATATATATATATATATATATATATATATATATATATATAGGATTTGCATGTGTTTATAGCCTTAGCATGTTAAAGTGTTATTTTCGTTCCTATGTTTATGCATATGTTTGCATGTGTTTGAATGTTAGTAAGTATATAGTATGGACATCACGGGAATACAAGGGTTTAAGTAGCCCTAAAGAGGTCTTAGATTACCTCACTTCTGGTTTAACAATAGCACGTACTTACTTGATTTCATTCATATGTGTGCATGTGCTAGAATTTGGATAAAACTTTGTTTCACATGTGTAAATAATTCAACCGAAATATAAACTTTTGCATGATTTTTATTCTTATAGTTATGCATGCATGCATATGTCTTTAAGATAGCAAGTATATAGTTTGGACATCTGAGAATACGAGGCTTCAAGTAGCCCCACAGAGATCATTGATTATCTCACTTCCCTGATTTAAACAACGACACATACTTGCTAAAAACTTTAATTCATGTGTATGTGCATTTAGTCAAGGAATCAAAGTCCTCTTTTGTACCAAAATATATGCATTCATAGCCATTTAAGTGTGCCAAAAATACTTTTCTTGTATAGGTATGTTAAGTCCTACATCATATGCATGATTATTGATAACGGAAAGGAATGGTGTAACATCATCTATGTGATGGCAATTCATCTTCATTAATCTTAAGATGTCTTTCATGTTGGATAGGATTCTTTAAGGTTAACCCAAACTTAGGATCAATAAAATATTTAATAAATCATTCACTAAAAGAAACTAAATCATAATAATATACCTTTATAAGCTAACTTAAGGTAGGGATGAAAGTGATTAAGCCTTTTTCTTCTCTTTATAATACTTTGATGCTAAGTAAATATCAAATGAAATAAAAGAAAAATATAAATTAAAATCCACCAATCCCCTAAACAACTTAAAGTGAAACCATCCTTCATGTTTAAATTAAATAATTTCCAACCTTAGATGATCATGGTCCTAAAAGCTTAGCTAGGATATACCACACTAAGCCTAAGCACACACATTAGAATACTAAGTCACCGCTTCTAGCTTTAGGTTAGGATGGTGTATGATATGATGTTGTGTTTTATTTTGTGATGTAATATTTTAGACTGGATGTTAGGATTATTGTTCGTAGATTGGATGTTAGGCCGTCCTTAGCCTAGTATTCTTTTTAGTAGGGGATTATATTGATAGCGCCATTAAAAATAAATATAAATGTTTCTACTTATAGGTTGCCTAGCCCTTTAGCATAATCCATAATTAAGACATGTGGGCTTGGTTACTTATGTGCAGGATGGTATGTCCAAACTATAAACTATAACTGCTTGGGAATGTTTGTTTATTTAGCTAACCTCTATTTTGTAAGTATAGTTAGATTTACTTTTCCATAAAAAAATATACTTTTGGAATAAGAATTAGGATTAGTGCTATGGGGTTTAGCTTGAGCAATGGCTATAAGGGTTAGTCTTAGGAAGCCTTGTGAAGCCTTGGAGCACACTCAAACTAAGAAGAAAAGAGAAGAGGTGGAAGAAAGAAGAAAAAGAAGAACGAAAACTCCATAGAATCTAATTTAATTTCAATTGTAATATTTTTTTTGTAATCCGGGTTGTATAAGGGTGGAGTTCGACTACCCAATTTTCTGTTTCCAGGGGTGTATGGCGGTACCCAATGGCACCGGCCTTTTATTCTTATACGGTAATCTAAATATTTGAATATTATGTTTATATTATGTAATAGAAATTACATCTTTTTCATAGTTTCTTAAACTTGATGCTTGAATGTGTGCCCTGGATGCACTAGTCTCTTAGAAAAAAAATTAATTTTTCTACCCAATTAATATCTCATAACTAAAATTTGAAATAACTGACAACTTCATTTTTGAAGCTTCAAACATAACCAAGATAATTAAAAGGTTTAGCAATCCGTTAGCTAAATGTTGAATGTCTAACATCATATATATCATCTTGTTTCACTCTTGAAATAGGAGGGTCTCCATTCTTGCACTTTAGGGAATGCTTGACCTATGAGAGCACCCCATCATGATGGAGATCTCCCTCTCTCTTTCTTATTTGGCCAATAACTCAACTTCATCATGCATTTATGCATAATATATCCCAAGACTTTGTGCAAAATATTGTGTCAAAATGATATAAAAATTTGTAAAGATTTTACATTTAGACTAAGTCATATGTTCATACCCGACATGATCTAGTCTCTTTCAAAGTAAATAATAACTTAATCCATCTTGAATTTCATAAGACTAGCCTACAAGATTTTGAATCATAGAAGGTGTTAGCTGGCAGCCACTCCAGGAGGTTGCAAGTCAAGAAGAGTCATGATGCATTTATCCTCTCTTATGGAGATAAATCATAATGTCCCCTTTCTACTTAGATTGAGGTCGAGCTCTTAGCTTGTGCTAAAGCATCCTTGATTTAGGATCCAAGGTTGCTTGTTTCCTTCAAGTTATGGGCATAAATCCTCACCTTTTAGGCATTTTCATAATCTTATATTGATGGATTATAAGCCTTAGCATTCTAATGAAAAGTCAACTCAAACAAAAATAAACCTCTCTTTCAAATATATAAAGCCTCACCATATGATAGATTAGAGTGCTTACTAGGCTTCCTAGTATCATAAGTGCTTCTTACTTATCTTCCATTGGAATCCAAAAATAAATCCTTCCAATAGAACATTCCCACTTGATTTTCTAAAATACCCAAATCCTTTGATAGTCTAACCTTGAAATCTTTGGAGATAATTGATTGACTACTTTAATCGAGAGTATTCTTAGGAAATCCACATTTCCTAGGATGAAATTAACTATAGAATCTAGCTACCATTTGGAATTAAAGAACCCGGCATAAAATAAACCTTGTTTTACTTTTCATGAAAAGTAGGGGAAAGATCCCTGGTATATACGAAGACCCATCTACCTTAAGTGTTTATATTAGGAGATTAGGTCCATTATAAAGTGATGATTCCATTTTCCAAGATGGTACATCATACCTTAATGTCATACTCGATCACTTCAATAAGTATCCCATAAGATCAGTGTGGTGTCCACCTGGCACATGAAATAAAACAGCACAACCATTAATTTGCTTAATTAACCCTTAATTAAATCATGCAATAATTAACCCTCTTAAATAAAATAGGAAAATAATAAAGAAAGAGGTCATAATCATTCTCCCCATCATTTCACTTTTAATCAGTGGTTAAATATCATTAATGATTGGAGTTTTATTATTTAGTATTTTTAATAATTATTACATTAATTAAAGAGGGTGATTAAAATTAAATTCCTAAATTCTCTGAATTACCTAGCCAATAAATCTCAGGCAAATTTTGGGAGGTAGACGACATCCCATGAAGTTAACCTATCCAATTTGAGACTCGTTGGCCAAGTAATTAAGGCTTAATTAGGGCAATTAGCCTAAACTTTAACCATTAATTAAGAACTATTCATTAATTAAACCTTAGGTATTTTAATTTTATTAAATTTTGTTCTATTTACCCTTTCCAAAATGGGCTTATTCATATTTTTAAGATTTTTTTATAATTAGTTATGAATCTTTGAAGTTCTAGCTAATTAATCACATTTTAAACATCTAATTAAACCCCCTAAATTATTGACGCCACGTAGGAGTTGACGTGGCATTGCTTTCCACATGGTGCCATACAATATTTTATTTAAAATGTCCCCAATGGTGGTTGAGTCAGTAGCGGCGGACGTGGTTTCTTCCCCACAATTCGATCTCGAATTGGATGGTGGGGATTAATCTTGTTGTTCATGTTGGATTAAATCATAGTCGTCTGTTCTAATCACATGGAATGGATGACGGATGATCCTTCGTCCCCCGAGAACTAGAAGATAGACACTGTCTACCTTTTGCCACATGATCCAAGCTCACTGGAACTTGTGGGGCAATAGAATCGACTCCAAAATATTTGGGGAGAAGATCTAAGAGGACCATATGATGGAAATCACATAAAATCACAAAACTCTTCATAAAGAACCAACACCTAGAGTATTTTCTACAGTTTGCCAGAAATTTACTTCCCTAGAGCTCAAGACTGACGGTCCAATGATTGAGGTAGCTTCATCTTGAAGAAACGAAGCCCTGTTGAGATGCTCTGAGTTGCCTCCCTACCAATAGATCTGTGGAACAAACGCCACCATCGAAGTCACCTGAGTTAGTCTAGGAGTGGTCTATAGTGATCGAATCGATTGGGAATGAATTTTTTTTAACTTGTCGAAGCTTAGGGAAAGTATGGGAGAAGTTAATTGAAGTTTGGTGGAGTTTGACTGAGGTTAGATAGATAGAGGCCTCGATTTCATTCATCTTTGTTCTCACTAATGATAGGGAGCACGGGGGGTTTAGGGAAAGGTCAAGGGAAGCTCGCAATCACTCAAGAATGCTCTCTATGTGGTTTGAACTGGATGGGGAGGAGTATACCCTCCTCCCCAAGTGATCTGACGATTGGGATGGTTTCGACTTTTGGCAGTCGTCTGGCTGAGGTAGGGGGTCGGAGATGTCAGTGAGGGGCTGAGGTGGAGGCTCTAGAGGGGTTGAGGTAGCTACAAGGGCTAGCAAGGCATGTACCTCCTCCCCCAAGTGTTCCATTAGGGAGCCATGGGTGAACTCACCCTCTATTAGCTCCATGGATGAACCCATCAGCCTTGGCTCAGGTGAGTTGGTGGTCCTAGTGTCCAAAATGAGCTAAGGGTGACTACAATGGGTTGGAGAGTAGGTGAGACCATCTAAATGTGGATTTTCTCCCATTTGGATGGGTTGATCCAATGGGTTTTCACACAAACTGGGTCCACCATGGGTTGGGTTCATTTGGGTTGGCCCATGGTGAGCCAAAGATGGATCATGCCAAGTATGGTTGGGTTTGGGCTTGGCTTGGATGGGTTTGTCT
This sequence comes from Cymbidium sinense, assembly GCA_021442155.1. Lineage (NCBI taxonomy): Eukaryota > Viridiplantae > Streptophyta > Magnoliopsida > Asparagales > Orchidaceae > Cymbidium > Cymbidium sinense. The sequence continues at coordinate 79,786,372 of CM038215.1, forward strand.
CAATTTAAACTATATGGGTCAAATTGGGTTCAATTGGGTTAGGTTGACCAATTGGTCAAATTGATAGTTTGGGTAAGTTCATTTGATCATTTGGAGTGTACTGGTGCTGTTGATTTGATTTAATTTAGAGTGGAATTAGAATTGACTCATTTGGGTCAAATGAGTTAAGTTGACCAATTTTGTCTAATTGGCTAAATTGGCTTGGGTTAGGGGTTGGTTTATGTTTAATTGATGATTTGAGAATGATTGTAGGTGTTGATTTGAATTAATTTGAATTTAGGAATGATTTAACTCAATATGGCCCTTTAGGTCAATTTGGGCAAAATGGGTCAATTTGGTTGGTTTGGCAAAATTAGATTTAATTGGATATAGGATCATGTTCAATCATCAATTTATGAATTATTAGAAGCATTGGTTTCAATCAATTGGGTTTAGGATTTTATTTGGCCCAATTTGGCCCTTTAGGTCAAATTGGGTCAACTTGGGTCAAGTGCCCAAGTTGGCTTGGTTTGATTCAATTAGTGGTTGAGTTATATTCAATAATTATTTTATAATCGATGGGAGCCATTGATTTCAATTGATGGAGGTTGGAATGAGTTTTGGTTCATTTTGGTTCATATGGGTTAATTGGGTCAACTTGATCAAATGATTGAATTGACTTGGTTTGACCCAATTGATTATAATTGGACAATCAAGAATGATCAACAATCATTATAGAAGGTATTGGAAGGGTTAATTCAATCCAATTTGGGTTTGATTGAGGTTTGGATCAGATTGGTTCTATAAGTCACTTTGGGTCAAGTGGACCAAATAAGTTAATTGAGTTGGATTAGGTTGAATTAGGTTGAATTGAGTTTAATGATGGGTTTAGGATTGATTGATGGCTTTGATTTCAATTGATTTGAGTTTAATTGGATTTTGGCTCATTTGGACCCTTTTGGTCAAATGGGCCAACTTGGGTTAATTGGATTTAATTAGTTGAATTAGTTTGATTGTGAGTAATGGAAGGGTTTGAAATTGAGTATTGAATGATTGGAGTGCTTTTATGAAAATTGATTGGACATGGTTCAATTGAATGGGCTTTGGGATGGATCCATAGGATCATGGTGAAATTAATTTAGGTTAAGGGCTAAATTAATTTAGCTTGGAGCTTGGATATGAAACAAGATTCAATTGGGGTTGATTGTGTTGGCTTGAGGTTAGTTTTGGATAGGTAGATAAGCATGGGTCATGATTTAGGCCATAGGATAGGTAGGACTTATTTATCCTCAGGCATAACCTGAGCTTAGGGTATACCTTCCTAAGTCCCTAGGCTTGGGTTTAGTGTTCCCTTAATCACTAGAGGTGTCCTATGACTAAGAAAATCCTAGTGTTTAAACGAATCCTAAGTCTAAGATGGGGAGGATGGGTCCTCACTCCAAAAGTGAGGTCAACAAAAAATTTGGTCTGACAAGTAGGTTTTCAGAGTCCAAATATAACTTTTAAGGTTTGGTATCCTTAGTTGTTGTGCAACTTTAACTACCAAACCCTCATGATTGGTATATAATTAAGCCTCTCATACAAAGACAACTTAGATATTTTATTACATAGCCTATTACTATCTTGCTCATTGTTACTTTGTTGGGGGACCCAATTTTCATCAATGCTTGGTCCTACTATCACTGCTAGCTTAGTCTTCAAATGTGAGGAGGTGGCCGATGAACTAAATACATAAGACTCATCCTCCGAGCTGGATTTTAAGTCTATGTATATAGTAGGGGATGCTTGGGTTTGGGTTGGTGACACATAGAATGGTCTTCTCCCTTCTAATGCCTCTACGGAGTTTGCCTCATCCTCATCCCATGAGAGGTCGAGACATCTCACCTATTCATTCGAAAGGAGAAGTAATATGTGGCATGTACATGGTGTTAAAACCTACTTCATTCCCCAAGTTTTCTTCTCTCTCTTTTCTTTTTCTTTTCCTTTCTGTGCTTATTTTCTTTCTCTTTTGATTAATATTATTTTGAACATCATGAGAATACACTATTTATTTCTTAGGGAGGTAATAAGTTGCATCCTCGTATATCTCAACCTTATGTACTGAAAAGAGTTTGAGATCCCCTTTGACGCAATACTCTAAGCCACTATGCATAAACTTGATACACTAATTTAAAGGATATGGCGCCATCTTATTCTCACACAACTAGGGCCTTCTAAGTAAAGCATTGAATTATGTGTAGTTTATAATATGGAACTTAGCTTCAATTTTCAGGTCATCGATTTGTAATAATAATGTGATTAAGCCTAAGGCCCTCTCTCCTTATCTATTAAATCCTTTCAACATCATCTTATCCGTGCTACGTCTAGTGATGATGATCTTCAAGTGGGCAAGGGTTCTTAGATAACATGATGTAGACTGATGCACATGGGTCAACAAGCACTCTTGTCAATTTAAAGTTGTGTATGTTTACTGAGATGTATAGAAGTCAATTGTGATTGGTGGTTCATAGGAGCAAGTCTTTATCTAGGAAGGTAACTCATAAGACTTCTTTGAAGTGGTAGGCTTTTTCTATGGTTATGGAAGTAGTGCCAAGCTGAGCTAAGCATGCCTCAGGATCTAGCAAAGCTTTAATTAAGGAGTCCCCCATCTCTTTAAATAAGATGAGGGAATCATATACACTTAGCTTAGTTGGCAACTTTCCAAGATGGGCTAAGATATTGTAATAAACTTTAGAGTGGTTCTCCACAGTCATATCCATCATTGGAGCATCTTGTGGAGGGGTTATCTGCTTATTAGAGTCATGACCTATTTACCCTTCTCTTGAGGTGTCATGTTAGGAGGTAGAACTCTACCACTACAAAGGTTAACCTCAATGATCTCTTCAACTGGAGGAGTTATAGTGATGTTTATCTATTCATTAGAAGCACCTGAAGCTTTTCCTTATGGATCTTCAGAATCAAATGATTCTAAATCTAATTTAATAGAGGCACACTGAAGATTTAAGATAAGGATGTCACTATAGAGTCAAAGTCATCAATAGGAAGAGAATGGTCAGAATCACTTTAATTATTAAGATTTAGAGAGTTATCATTAATGTTAAGATCATCAGAATCATCACATAAAGAGAAGATTTAAGTGGAATCTTTCTTCATTGATGTATTTACCTTAAGTGGTGCAACATAAAAGTTGGATAAGGCATGTGGCATGACTGGCTTGATGCCACCATCCATAGATACAATGCTCCTACTAGTAGTAGTAGTATTAGTAAGAAGAAGAACAATAGGTGATGATGTTATTGCTATTTCACATGCTTGTAGTGAGTGCTCCAGCTCAGTATCTACATTCCCTAAGGTAACCTTCACAGCTAGCCAATCTACTTGTGTAATATAGGTTGAAGCTAGTTCAGGTACCTAAAGGGAAAGCTCACTAATTTTAGAAATGATTTCCTTTGAGGTTTTAGAAAAGGAGATGTCCCAGCCTTCTTTTGTCTTAAGAGAATAATATGGCTTGCCAAAGATTTCTTTAGTAGACCTAGTGGTGTGTTCTACCTCACGATGGCTCTAAACCTATAGCTTTGCTTAAGCCAATTCTTAAAGGTAATGCAATTCTCTAACACTTGACCCAACTACAGTGGTTGGCACAAAAGTTAGGATCATCACTTTTGCCCACTTCATCCAGCTTCTTTGGTTTGAGTAGCTAAAAATTAGATTTCTTGAGGAAATACTTGAAAATTTTCCTGAACACCTCTCTCTTAAATGAATAAGATTTGTTTACCTTATCAATAAGGTAGTTGTTTAGCTTCCTCTTAGAGGCTGGCTTCTTAGCTGATCAACTTCTTAAATGTTTTAATGGTGAAACCTTTGGGCATGATTGCTACAAGACCATGGATGTTTTTGAGAAGAATCTAAATAGCATGTGTTGACCTCACTTTTGGAGTGAGGATCGATCCCTCTCATCTTAGACTTAGGAGCCTTCTAAACACTTGGACTTTTTTAATTCTAGGACACTTCTAGTGATTAAAGAAACCTAAGCCTAGAGACTTATAGTGCATAACCCTAAGCTACACGTTTGTCTTAGGACAAATAAGTTTCACCTACCCTAAGGCCTAAGAGAAGACACATGTCCATCAACTCATCCAAACTTATGCTCATGTGATTGGAGCTAAACCAACTCAAACATATTCAATTGATCATTAATGAATTTTTTTTTTCCAATCTAAGCTCCAAGCCAAATTAACTTGGGCCTTAACCCAAGTTAACCCACCACAATCATACAACTCCATTCAAACTCATTCAAGCAAACTAAAGCCAATTTGATTTTCTCAATTACTCTAATTATTAAATAGATCATTTCAAACTACTCCAACACTTATAATCAAGCCAATTGAACCAAGTAAATTTGATTAAACCAAGTTAGCCCATTTGACCTAAAGGGTTCAAATGAGCCAAAAACCAATCAAGCCCAAATCAATTGCAATCAAATCCATCAATCAACTTCAAATTTATCATTGAACACATTCCAACCATCCATAACTCTAATTAGTCCAAGTTGACTTGACTAAGCCACTTAACCCAAAGTGACTTAAAAAGGCCTAATTAAGATAAACTCCAATCAAATCTCATTGGATCAGACCAAACCATCCAATCTCTGCATTGATGATTGCAGGTCACAATTGAATACTCCACTACAATCAATTGAACCTAACCAAGCCAATTTGGCCCTTTGGCCTAAGTTGACCAAATTTGACCCAAAGGGTCAAATTAAACCAAATCAAATCTTGACCAAATTGATTGAAACCAATGCTTCCAATTAGTCACAAATTAAATATTGGACATGATCTAACCTTCAATTGAACCCAGTTGGGTCAACCCAACCTAGATGACCAACTTAGCCCAATTTAACCTAAAAGGTCCAATTGAACCAAATCATTCTCTAATCAAAAATAATTCAAATAAACTTTTACAATCAATCACTAATGATAAATTGAACATAAACCTAACTAATGTCCAAGCCAATTTGGCCAATTTGATCAAATTAGTCAACATGACCCATTTGACCCAAAATTGAATCATATGAACCAAATCCAAATCTAACTCAAATTGAATCAAACCAATTGCACTCACTTATTCCAAATGACTTAATTAAACTTACCCAAACATCACTTTGATGCAATTTGGTCAAAATGGTTAACTTAGCCTAAGTTAGCCCATTTGACTTATATGAATCAAATTGAGCGAAACCCAACCAAACCAAGCCCGAACCCAACCAAACTTGGCATGACTCATTCTTGGGTCACCATGGGCCTGCCCAAGTGGGTCCATGGTGAGCCTAATTTGGGTCAAACCAATCAAAATAAGCCCTCTAAATGGGACAAAATCCCCATTTGGATGGGTTCTCCAACTCCCCACCCCTTGGCAGCCACCTTTGGCTCTTCTTGGATAAAGGACCATTGAACAAACTTAACCCAAAGTTGTTGGGTTCAGCCTTTGGCCAACAGAGGGTGAGTTCACCCATGAGCAACCATTGGTCCACCTAAAGAGGAGTGTACACCTCATGGTAGCCCACTACACTCCATCAACCTCTTATACTCATCCACCTCAGCAGTCCCCTGCCACCTCCGGTCACATACCTAGGCCAGATGGCTGCCAAAAGGCTGAACTAATCCCATCCCTTAGTTTAGTTGGGGAGGAGAGTATACTCCTTCCCATTCATTCAAACTCACCATAGAGCTTCCTAAGAACATTCCGCACAGTCCCACACTCTCTCCCAAGCTTCCCGTGCCCCTTACTATCGGCGAGACAGCTTTTGATCAGACCTGAGAGATCCATTCTTCCAAACTACCTAAACCTACCCCAAAATCAAATGAACTCTTCCCACACCTTCACCTCACTCCAGTGAGTCAAAATGAATAATTTTTTGAGCGATTCGACCATCAGAAGATATCCCTAGACCAACTTTGGTGAGCTTTGTAGTGTCATTTGGTCCACCGATCGATCGATGGAGAGGCAACTCAAGATCTTCTCAACAGGGCTTTGTCTCTTAAGATAAAGCTACCTTTATAGATGAACCGTCGGTCTTTAGCTTCAACAAGGTAAAAAATTGGGCAACTCTAGTTTTGGCCTCTAGGTGTTGCTATTTTGTGAAATAAATTTCATTTGTGTGCAATTTCCATCATAGGATTTCCCTAGATTTTCCCCTTGATCATTTTGAAGTTATTTTTACCATTGACCGAGCTCTAGCGAGCTCAGATTGAGCTATGGAAGGCGGAAGGAAGACAGTGTCCATTTTCTAGCGCTCGCAGGATGGCCGATCATTGGTCGTCCATTCTATGTGATTATAATGGACATCCATGATTAATCGCATTAGATATCCCAATTAAATCCCTTCAAAATCACGGGATTAATCTCGACATTCTGATCTGAGATCAGATGGCCAAGATGAAACTGCATTCACTGCTGATGAGTAAGTTACCTTGTAGGATAATTTAAGTAGCCAATATCGTGATGACACGTGGAAAGCACTACCATGTTAGTGTTTGCATGTCCCCAATGGTTTAAAAAAATAAATTAGGTTTTATAAATATAATTAAATAGCCAAAACTTTAAAAAATCATAACTAATTAAATAAACTCATTTTGGAAAGCTTGGACAGAGGAGAATTAAAAAAATATCTAATTAATACCTAATGAATAGTGCTTAATTAAGATTTGAAGCTCAGGCTAATTACTTTAATTAAGGCCAAATTATTTGGCTAATTAATTCCAAATTTGGTGGAACGATTCTATGGGATGTCCTCTACCTCCCATAATTTTCTTGGAGTTATTTACCATGTAGTTTGAAGATTTTAGATTTTTAAGCATAATTATCCTCTTTAATTAATTAAATAATTATTAAAAATAATGAATAATAAAATTTAAGCAACTAGTATTAATTAATCAATGTAAATAGTGGGGATGATGAGATAATTAATTAGGACCCCTTTCTTAATTATTTTTCCAAGTGTATTCCCTTAAGAGGGTTTAATTAATGTGTTTAATAATTAAGGAAAAAATAATGAGAAATTAATGATAAAATAAAAAAATTAAAATTGATTTAAATAACTTGAGTCTAACCGTTAATGCTTTTATGTGTTTAATAGCATAAAGTCATTAAAGAAATTATGATTATCCCATTATTGTGGGGAAATTATGAGGGTATTAACTTCAATATTTCTCACCTTTAATTTAATTAACTCTGAAGTATCAACCTAATTGCATTAGACTCCATTAGGTTCATTCTTGATATAATTTTCCCAAAGAATATCATTGAAGGCTCATGATCAAATGGTTAATTAAATTAAAGAAGCTTGGGGAAGGGTTATCAAATTGATGTGATTAATGGCTTGAACTTAATCAACTCATAAAACATATTTAATTTCTTTCCTTAAACATGTTAAATAGCCAACATGGGTTGGGGTGAATCCTTAGTATCATTTCTTCTCTTTAGATTTTAACAACTTAAACATCAAAACTAAATCTTATAAAAGCTTTGGTTAGTGTTAAAGAATGTTTATTTAGCTTATTTATCCTTAATATTCAATGAAATTGAGTATGTTATGTGGTAACATTTAGTTACTTCCTTTCAATTATTATAAATGTGCATGCCATTTATTTCAAGTGTTCATATTTTAAAAGGAAAACTTAAAAGAATATGATTGCAATCAAGTTACATGAGTTGAATAATGGTGTGGCTATTATCACTAATAAATCTCAAATTATTTTTGAAATTATAAGTTAATAATGAATCAAATAGTGTGAAATTTAAATTACTCTTTATTATAAATACTTAATGAAGTTTTCATTTAGTTGCAATTTAAATGTGGTAATGGATTGTTTTATCTTTATGTTTTATGTATACGTTTACATGTATTTGAATTAGCAAGTATATAGTCTGGACATCCCGAGAACACGAGGCTTTAAGTATCCCTAAGGAGTTCTTAGATAATCTCACTTTCCTGGTTTAACAATAGCATGTACTTGCTTGATTTCATTTATACGTATACATGTGCTAGAATATAATGTAAAACTTTTCTCTTCATGCCATTAAACTTTATATAAATAAAAGATTTCACATAACCTTATATATATATATATATATATATATATATATATATATATATATATATATATACATGTATTTGATTTAGCAAGTATATAGTCTAAACATCCTAGAAACATGAGGCTTTAACTAGCCCCAAAGAGGTCCTAGATGATCTCACTTCCCTGGTTTAACAATGACACATATTTGTTCAAATTTGTAAAACATATTTGCATATACTTAGTTATGAGATGAGATATCTCTTTTCTATTGAATTCATGCAGTAACATTTATTAAGTGTGCAAAAATATGAGTATATTGCATGTATATGTATGTATTAAATCAAATATTAAGAGGATTAAAAATGAAAGAATGTGAATGTTATTGATAATTAAAGGAAGTAGTGGAATATTACTCATGTGATGGCAACTTAATTTCATTAATCCTAAGATGTCTTTCATGTTTAAATAGGATTCCATAAAACTAATCAAAACATAAGCTCAATAAAAGAAATTTATAAGTGGTTAATTAAGAAAACCAAAGTTATAATAATTCACCTTTAGAAAATAACTTATGATAGGGATGAAGGGGGATAAACTTCTTTCTTCTCTTTATAATAGTTGGATGCTAAGTAAGTATTGAATGAAATGAAAACATGTAAGTTAAAAAATTAATCAAGCTACCAAAAGACTTAAAGTGAAACCATCCTTAATGATTAATTTAAACAATTCCAAAACTTTGGACAACCATACTTTCAAAGCTTAATCAAGATATTCCACACTAAGACTTAGTACCCACATTAGAATGCTAAGTCACCGATTCTAGTATTAAGTTAGGCCGATGTATGTTATGGTGATGTATTTTATTTTATGATGTTATATTTTAGACTAGATGTTTGGGTTTTTTGTGGGTAGACTAGATGTCAAGTCCTTAGTAGCGTAATGATTTCTTATGCAGTGGATTGTGCTAAAGGGGTTGCAGTAATAATAAATGAATATAAATGTTCTTGCTTATAGGTGTTGCTTATGCCTCTAAGCATAATCCAAATAAGACAAGTGGGCTTGGTTACTCAAGTGCAGGGTGCTAAGTCTAAATATGTGAAATATAATTGCTTGGCTTGTATATTTATTTAGCTAATATCTATTTTACAGGTGTAGTTAGATCTTATTTTTCATAAATATGTGATTTTTCTAATAGGATCAAGATTAGTGCAATGAGGTTTAGGATGAGCAATGGCTAAAAGGCCAAGACCTGATTGGCCCTATAAAGCTTGGAATAAATAAATCCAAAGAAATGAAAGAAGAACAAAATAATGAAGACCACCATAACATTCATTTTAATTATAACATTCAAGTGCAATCCAAGTTGTAAAAGAGCAGAACTCAGCTACCCAACTTTTCTCTTCTCCAGGGTGTACAGCAGTATCAGACCATATCAGCCTCTTATTCTTTTACAAAATTCAAGTGTTTTATTGTTATGTTTAGATTGTGCAATAGAAATTACATGCTTTTCTTAAGTTTTTTTTAGAAGTTTGATGATTTGTTAGGTGGCCTAGATGCGGTAGGCTCTTTATAATAAATTAAATTTTTTACCCTTACTAAGTTACTCATAACTAAATCTTAATATAACTCATAACCTATTTTAAAGCCTAGGTTTTTAATGAAGATAAAAAAAGAATTAGTAACCCCTTAGCTGAATGATTATATGTTATAACGACATGCATATCATATTGTGTCACTCTTGAATAGAGAGGATCTCCACTCTTGCACGATAGGGAATATGCTTGACCTTTGAGAGTGATCCCTTGTAGTGGAGAACACATCTTCTAGTTGATTTAGCCCATAACTTAATTTTAGCATGCATGTAGGCATAATTGTCCTAAACCTTGGTCTAAAAATAAATGAGTCAAATGATTTTAAAAATTTGTAAATTTTCAATATTAGTCTAAGTCATGTTTGCATACCAAACATTATCTAGTCTCATAGGAAATTAGTTTAGGACTCTAGCCTCCTATGTAATTAAATAATAATCTAACTATCTTACCTCTACATAAGATCAGCCTGCATGATTTTAAAGCATAGGAGCTGTTAGCTGACAGTCTCTCCAGGAGATTGTAAGTCTAGGAGAGTCGATGTTTTCTTATGGAGGTGAACCACTATATCCCATTTTCCCCAAGTAGAGTTAGGTCCAACTTTGAGCCTGCACTAGAGCACTCTAGATTTAGGTTCCAAGGTAGCTCATTTCTCTTTTGTTATGAGCATAAGTCCTCACTTCTTAGGCATTTCCACAATCTGTATTGTTGGACTATAAGCCCTAGCATTCTAATAAGATTCCAACTTAAAAAAAAGTAAATTCTCTGTTTAAAAAATATAAGGTCTTACTATAGGCTAAATTGAAGCAATCACTAGGCTTCCTAGTATCATGAGTGCTTCCAACTTATTCTCCTTTGGAACCTGTGAAGAAACCTTCCTATTCAAACAATTCCATTTGATTTCTAATAATAACTAATTATTTGAAAGTCTATCCTTGAAATCTTTACAGATGCTTATTAACTACTTTAATCGAGAGTATTCTTAGGAATTCTTATTTCCTAAGACATAATTAACTATGGAAGCTTACTTACATAAGGAACTAAAGAACCAGACATAAAATAAATCCTACTATACTTATCCATGTACAATAGGGGAAAGATCTCTAGTATATATATAGATCCATCTGCCTTAGGAGTCCTTATTAAGTTTTTAGGTCCATTGTAGGATGATATTTCTATCTTTTGAGATAGCACATCCTACCTCAATGTCGTAGTCGATCACTTTAATAAATATCCTCTAAGACTTGCATGGTATCCCTACAACTTTAAATTACAACACCACAACATGTTGTCTAATAATTAGGGTTCACATTTCATGTTAAAGTTTCTCCCTCTCAGGATATAGTTGACTAGAGACTCATTGGGTTTCTGCTATTCCACCACTAAGTATCCTATTATGACCCTCTATTGTGCCACTACAAACCTGTTGACAAAGAGTTGGTCTAATTCTACAAAAGTCTTCATTGAATCTTTGGGCGATTCAACATACCAATCAATGAAACTCCTTTTAAGCTACTGCTGAATAGTTTGAATAATAGTGCATCACTACCTCCTGCATTACAATAGCTAGCTCTGAAGTGCACAATATTTAATCGTGGGTTCTCACTACCATCAAAGACCTTGAAGGATATTAGTACAAACCCTTGGGGTAATGCACTACATCAAACTCCTCTAAGTATGGTATACCATTTGGAATCGAGGAAGCTCATTAGGATTACACCAACACTTCCTTTACTTGTTGCTCTACCTTCTACTTGATATCATGCTCTTGAAGAGCCACATTATATATTGTTTTCTTGTGCAAACTACTAATATATTTTTCTAAAGGAGTTATGCTTTTATGACTGTCAGTTATATTTATTAATCCTAGCCTATCTGTCTCCATAGGTACAACTTGAGGTAGTGGTGCCCATCCCTGAAGTTCTAGGACCATTGACATCAACTCCTCCATCATCTGCTCCATGCGATTAATCTGACAATCTTTTTGCTTCAAATAATGCAATAGTTGTTAGGTTGAGTCTGATGCTTCATTCTCCTCAGCCATATCTTCTGGTGCATTAGTTGCTTAGTGTTGTTATATATATGAAGATGACTTGGTGTCAACCACATGAATCTTAATGGAATCCCTTAATAACTCATCATGATTAGCATCAAAATCTTGAATATTGCTATATTGATCCCGATAGGCATTCCCATCTATCTCCCGAACAATGACATAATAATCTTCAAGGATATCTTCCAATGAATGATTATCGATCTTTTTGGGGTTGATGGGGATATACTTAGGGTGCTTATTACTTTTCCTCGACCCATTTATATCCATCCTCTTTGTCTCTTGTACACTTATTGCTCTAGAAGCTTCATGAGTAGGTTGATCTTCATTCTCCTCTCTCCCTTTTCTTGGTGACTGTGATAGGGATACGACTACACTCTTGGGTGATTATGTAGTCTTTTCTACTGATGTAGTGGAGGGCCAAGTGGGGTATTCAACTTAAGATTGTTAGTGTGAGAAGAAGAAGGTTGGCCCTCAGGGAATAGTCTAATCACCAAATGCAAGGACTTCTTCTCCCTAAATTGCCTAAGCTACTTTAATGAAACATCAGATGGAGGAAGCTGAATATGGGAAGGAGACCTACGAGCTACGATGAAGGTTGTATCGGTTGTGACTCCACATGTGTACCCTTCTGACTATCCCATACACTCAAGCTAGCATATGCCATGATGTTCGTCCATTAAGGTAGAAGCTGCTGGCTATCTGGCTAAATTTATTCTTTCTTTCCTCTCCACTTGTATTATAACTTTGGCCTTTATAACAATCTTTCACACAATTCGATCCCTAACACTTCTAGGGATCATTTTTTTAGATTCCTGACTACCTTGAGGTTGGAACTTTAATGCTTCAGACCCAAACATTTAATGACTGACCATAGACTATCAAAGAGTGTTCCCTTTTTTTCCTTAACTAGTGTCTTATACTTAGATGAGTATGGTGATGATGATGCTATGTGATGGATGTTTTCTTCTCCCTCTACAGTTGAGAGTGGGTGAAACTTATTGCCCCCAAAAGGAGAGAGGTCCCTAATAGAGATCTATTTTTAGCTATAGGGGAGGAGGTTACAATCTCCCTGAACATCCTCTCATATTAACGCTTCAACTTTCTATTTTTATTCCTCTTTTGTGTCTTAGTTAGAGGAATGTGATGGGAAGATGAACCTTCCTCAAAAATAGAAGGGGTAACCTCCAGCTCAACTTTCACCTTTCCCTTTATTGCCAATGCTACTTTGAAAGTTGCCTCAACCCTAGAGGCTCTAGTAGTTGTATGAGCAATAGATGCTACTATATGAACATTAATTTCCTTTCTCTTAAGAGTGGGGGACTTAACTTCAGATCTCAAGTAAAATTATAGAAGGAGTTTCTTATATACTATCTTCTCATGATTAAACATAATGAGAACTAGGCCATCATAAATGACCTTGAAATTGTCAAAGCCCAACCCAAATTTGATGATAGGGGAATTGGTGAGAAAGACTTGATCCATATCCAAGTCCACATTGGTGGCAAAAGAGAATGAGCTTGTTGGATGACATGGTATCATGATATAGGTTGGATGTTATTGTAAGAGTGCTTGATCCTGTTGAGAGAACAATATTAATAATCTATATAAAGTTCATAAATTTGATAATTTAAACTCACAAATGGAGCTACAATGGGTGGGGTTCAAAAGATTTAGAAAGACTTTTAAATTAATTTCAAACTGCACTATTAAGTGAGTTTAAAAATTTTATGAATTTGAGAATTAATGATTTCATAAACCTAACTCTCCGTACTTGAGCATGACAATTGATTTAAAGAGATGGTCAGATATTTTGCTAAAATATGTCATAAAAAGAGATGTATGGCCATTCTCTTGGAGTCAAGATTCTACTCATTGAGATGAATACATAGAGCCCTCATTGCATTTTTGTGGATTTATATTTAATTTTCTATGATTTTTTAAGTTTCATGCATTTTTTAATACAACAACAACAACAAGCCTTTATCCCACTAAGTGGGGTCGGCTATATGAATCCTTCATCTCCATTGTGTCCTATTATGTGTCAAATTCTCATTTAATTCAAGTATACTAAGGTCATTTTTTATACATCTTAACCAAGTCTTTTTTAGGTCTACCTCTACCTTTCTTAACATAAGGCAAATCTAAAGCATTTACTCTCCTAACCGGGTCATCGGACGGCCGATGCTTTATGTGGCCAAACCATCTAACGCGACTCTCCCTAATCTTATCTACCATTGGAGCTACTCCAACATTTTCCTGAACATACTCATTTCACATTTTATCTCTAAGAGTAACGCCACTCATCCACCTGAGCATCCTCATCTCTGTAACACTTAACTTAGTCTTATGCTTCTCTTTTATTGGCCAACATTCTGCACCATAAGTCATTGCAGGTCTTACCACCATCTTATATAATTTTTTCTTAAGTTTAAGTGGAACTTTTCTATCACACAATAGGCCAGATGCATTCCTCCACTTCAACCATCCAACTTGAATTCTACTAATAATATCTCCATCTATTTCACCATCATTTTGAACAATAGAGCCTAAATATCTGAATCGCTCACTCTTATTAATGAATTGTTCACCTAATGTCACAACACTATGACTAGAACTTCTACAACTAAAATTACAATCCATATGTTCAGTTTTAAATCTACTTAAATGAAAACCTTTAGATTCTAATGTTGACCTCCATAATTCAAGTTTCTCTTGGACTCCCTCTCTAGTCTTATCAACAAGAAAAATGTCATCAGCAAAAAGCATACACCAAGGTACATCTTCCAGTAAATGCCTAGTAAGAACATCTATAACTAAAGCAAAAAAGATAAGGTCTTAAAGCTTATCCTTGATGTAATCCAATTGAAATGGGAAAATATTTTGTCAATCCTCCTTCTGTTTGAACACAAGTAACAGCTCTAGTATACATATCCTTAATGACTTGAATATAACCAATATTAACTCTTTTATGTTCTAGAACTCTCCAAAGAACATCTCTTGAAACTTTATCATAAGATTTCTCTAAATCAATAAATATCATATGTAAATCCTCCTTACTTTGTCTATACTTCTCCATCAAACCTTTTAACAAATGTATAGCATCCATAGTAGATCTATCTCGCATGAAACCAAACTGATTGTGAGAAACTTTTATATCACATCGTAACCTATGCTCTATTACTCTTTCCCATAGTTTTAATGTATAACACATTAACTTAATTCCTCTATCATTTGCACACTCTTGTGCATCACCTTTATTCTTAAATATAGGAACCAACAAACTCTTTCTACACTCATCGGATATCTTTTTAGTCTTTAAAATAACATTAAAAAGATTTGTAAGCCAAGAAATTTCTTGATCTCCTAAACATTTTTACACTTCTATTGAAATATCATCGGTCCTCTTGCTTTTCCACATTTCATTTTCTTTAAAGCTTCTCTAAGATTTACTAATCTGATAAAATAAAATTCTCTATTTTGTTTAGGGTATTAAGGTTGCTAAAATCAATCGTACATTCAGATCCTTCATTGAAAAGTTTATTAAAATATCTCATCCACCTATTTTCAATATCCTTTTCTAAGAAAAGCACTTTATTATCTTCATCCTTAATACACCTCACTTGAACTAGGTCTTTACTTCTCCTGTCTCTTTGGTTGGCTAACTTATACATACATATTTTACCTTCTTTAGTATCTAATCTATTGTATAAATTACTAAAAGCTAAATTTTTTGCATCATATATTGCTTTCTTAGAATCTTTACATGCCACTTTATATCTTTCCCAATTCTCTAAGTTTTTACATCTAAACCAAATTTTATAACAATGCTTCTTATTTCTTATCTTTTCTTGCACTCGACTCCACCAACTATTTTATTAAAAGAAGCTTTTCCTTTTGATTCTTCAAGCACATTTTTAGCAACTTGCTTAATTTCACTTGCTACTTTTTTCCACATAATATTAGCTTCTTTATGAACATCCCAAATTCTAAGCTCTTGTAGCTTGCTCATAAAAATATTTTAATTTTTGTTCTATAAGTGTCCCCATCTAATCTTAGGACAATAATTTGATTTATTTTTCCTCTTACAATCTTTCATATTAAAATCTAAAACTAACAATTGATGTTGGGTACTTAAACTTTCACTTGGAATAACCTTACAATCTTTACAATCTAAACGATCTATTTTTCTCATTAGAAAATTATCAATCTGTGTTTTACTAGATCCATTTTTATAAGTGATAATATGTTCATCTCTTTTCTTATAGAAAGTATTAGCAACTACAAAATCATAAGCTAAGACAAAATCTAATATAGTCATACCTTCTTCTTTAGTCACTCCAAATCCATAACCACCATGAACACTTTTAAAATCTTCTACCATGTCCATTTAAATCTCCTCCAATAAATAATTTTTCTTCAAGAGGTATCTTTTGTATTAATCCCTCTAATTCATTCCAAAATTTTTCTTTTGAGCTTACATCCAAACCTACTTGAGGAGCATAAACACTTATAACATTGATAATCTTAGTATCAAAAATAATCTTTAAAGCTATAATTCTATCTCCATATCTATTAATATTTATAACATTATCCTTCAAATTTTTATCTATAATCACACCTACACCATTTCTAGTTCGACTTCTATCTTAATACCAAAGTTTAAAACCTAAACTATCAATCTCCTTGGCCTTCTCCCTAACCCATTTAGTTTCTTGAACACATAAAATATTTATTTTTCTATGAACCATAATATCTATTAATTCCATTAATTTATCTGTAAGAGTACCTATATTCCAAGATCCTAACCTAATTCTAGTTTCATGGACTAACTTCTTTGCTCGCATCCATCCATAATGTGGGAACCCTTGCTTATTTAACACTATACTCGGGCACCGATGCAGCGACCCTTGCACATTTTTTACTGTATTCAAGCCATACAGTGTGTCACTTCTAGGAAATAACCTAGCATTAACACAATGATTTAAATGATTCATGTCATAATTATTTTGACAAGTTTTACACTGGCTGTCAACTACTTATCGCAACACTCCACTTTTCACATCCGGACATGGGACCAGCAATGGTAGTGCTTTCATGTATTTTTAATGATTTTTTAAAATAATTAAAATGGAATTACTATTTTAAATGGTGGTGGTGATTTGGCGCAGTGCCACTAGGCCATGCGGAATCCATGTGGTGGTCACGTCAAAAGCGGTGCCACGCACATTGGATCACAATCGTCCAATTGAAGATTGGATGATCTTGATTCATTCTGCAATTTTCTTAAGGGGTTTAATCAAATCATACAATAGATCTTGATCTTCCATTCCAAATAGAAGGAATAGATGGCGAAGAGCACTCCCCATTCATCTTCAGCAAGAGACAGATGTCGTCCGTCGAATCTGACAGAGTTTTGGCAATCTGAGGCTGAATTTGATGTGATTTCGATTGCAAAATAATCAAGGACCAATTTACAATCAATCTATATAGTTTTATTCTCATGTGTATCAAATTTCCTTCATAATGGACCAAAATTGAATGCTATATTGGTCAGCTGTGAGGCATACCTCAACTCCGATGATCTCCAATGGTGAGATCGACTTGATCACCTTTGCCTCAATAGGATGAAGTCATGGACATGATTTGGTGGTTTGTCTCTATGCCAAATGCCTTGGAAACCAATGTGCGACCTTTTTCCCTCAGGTTTGATCATTCTCCAGCTCACGCGGTGGCAGCGAGCCTTAGTGGGGATTCGTTTGAGGTCACCTTGACCTCTAGAATGTGTTGGGATGTTCAATTTGGGATGAAACACACTCTCTATCATTTTTCAATATTAGGCAGAACATTTGGCCATCAGATTTGGCAAAACTCTAGCTTGTCGGCAGCGAGATGTCGGGGGACCGGTCTCCTTTTTCTTCTCTTCACTTTGTGGATATTTTGGGATGAAAAGAGGGAGAGGAAATGGCCTCTATCCCCTTTTTTTCATACATGGCCGAGAGCCATATATTTGAACTTTTGGATGGCCAAATTCTAGCCATCGGTGGTGGGAAGCTCAGCCAGATGGTGTAATTAGTCCCTCTTAGCCTTGTGAGTATCTTGGGATGATAAGTTTTAGGGGAGGAATTCATTTCCTCCCTTTTCCTCCTTTGGTCAAGAGCTAGATCCCCATTGCCTCTCTCTTTGCCCATTCTTCCTCTTATTCATGGAGGAAAACAAGTCATCCTTTGCTTGAGGGCTGGTGAGTTGATTCAAAACCTTGGAACCATCCTCCAAGAGGTGGTCAAAGGTGGCTTGGATAAAATCCAAAGGATTGTGGATGAAGGGACGTGGAAGAATCCACCAAGCATCTTTACTTGGACAAAATCTCAACTCATCTCCCCTTTGAATTTACTTATGGCTTTTGGCATCACCACCACAACCCTTAGGCTAATGTCTGGTTACCCAAATCAAACCCAATGTGAGTTTGAGGTTGAATCCAAATCCATTTGAATTGGATTGGAAATTTGAACCTAATTCAAGCATTTGGATTCAAAGTATTTTTTATTTTTATATAATTTATTTAATTTTGAGTTTAATCATTTTTAATTGATGATTTATTAAGTTTTTATTTAATTAATTCAATTAGGATTTGAATTATTTTTGGATTTCATTTCATTTCAACCCATTTAGGCTTAAATGGGTTAAGCTTGATTTCATTGGGTTCAAATGACTCATTTGACTCAATTAAATTTTTTTTGGACTCCAATCATGTATAATCACATGTGTGAGATGATTTGAAGTGTTTAAATTCATTTGATTTCAATTTTATTTCAATTTGAACCCATTTGACCCAAATTGTGCTTAATGGGTTAAGGTTGGGTTCATTTAGATCAAATGACCAATTTGACTAAATTGGACCCAATGATGCATTGGATTATGTTTTATTATCACTTCTAAATAATTTTGAGTAATCAAATTGAGTTGATTTTAATTTGATTTGGGTTTGAACCCAATAGGACCCATTTAGGTTTATTTAGACTAAGTGGCCTACTTAACCTAAGTAAGGCCTAAATAAATTTAAATTTCTTTATATTCATTATTAAATATATTTATTTTATCATTTGGATCATTTAAAATGATTTCATTTAGTCAAATTTTAGTGGGTTCACCTTTGACTTAGTGGGACCCACATAAGTCAAACTAATGTCAAATTGGTTGACTAGATTTGACTTTGATTTGGATTTGGATTCACTCATTTAATTTAATTTGAAATCATTTTGATTTATTTTGATTTTATTAAATTTGATTTAATTCAAGTTTGGAATTTGGGTTGAGTCTACCTTATTGGGTTAGATCAAACACAAGGAAGATGCACTAGGTACAGTGTCCTAAGCACTTAATTGGAGATTCCTATCTAGGATTAGGATATCCTAATTATTGATTTCAGAAGTGATGTTAACCACATCCAACAATGAGGTCAACAGGCTTTGATTAAGCTACATTCATATATGGTTAGTTACTTAGAATGATTGTGTTTAGTTCATTGTAATTGATTTGAGTTAACTTTGAATTTAGTCCAAAATGGCCAGATTGGGTAACTTTGGGTTCACATAGGTCCATTGACCAAATTTTCTAAATGAAATCCAAGGAGAGGTTGCATTAAGTCCAATTATTTGCTTAATGTAATTTAGAGTATTTAATTTTATTTTAGCTTAATAGGGTCAATTTAGATTAAGTGACCTAATTAGCCAAATTAGGCATCCATTGAATTCAAATTTGGGCTTGGTTGTGTTATTATGATTACTTTAAGCCTTTAAGGAAGTTCAATTTAACTTGGTTTTGATTGAATTTTATTTAGGCTTAGTGGAGCTCACATGGGTCAGTTTAAGTCAAATGACCTGATTAGCCAACTTGAACGTAATTAGATTTAGTTTTATGTTTATTAAGCTTGAATAACAACTCTAAGCTTTTAGATTGATCTGGTTTATTTTTATTTTTATTTAATTTTATTTACTTTGAGTTAAGCTTGAATAAGGCCTAAATGGGCTAAATAGGTTAAGCTACCTAGTTAATCCAATTAGGAGTCAATTGAATTTATATTTTGGTTCAAATGTGTTTTATCTTGAGTTGTATTCAATTTCATTGAATTATAGGGTGTTTGAATTCACTTAACCTATTTGGCTTTTGTAAGGTTTTGTTCGGGGCGACCTAGGTCTAATTCTAGGGTTAAAGTTTTAGTTTAGCTTCAAGTTTGAATTCTAAATTTCATTTCATTTGCTTATGAGTTTTATTTATTTTAGTTTTGAATTTGGTGTTCACCTAAACTTTAAGTAATTATACTAAGTGTCTAAGTGAGGAGGTCATTAGTCTAAGATTGGATTCCTAAGTACTAAGAAGATGGGTGTTAGCCTCATTCAAAATGATGTCAAATATCCATAGAAGATGAAAAGCTTATTTATTAAATTGAGATTAAAATAGTAATTCTTCAAACTCACCATGAAGTTAATGGATGCCTTCTTCAAAGTTTCCATTACCATAGTCATAAGAGAACTCGCTAAGAATTAGAAGAACTAGTGAGAAACAAGAAAAAAACTTGTACAAGAAAGAGATCACTCAGTCTAAAAACCAAAGTATAAATGTAACAAAGATTTACCTAACAACAATCAAGAGAATTGATAGCCATAATAAAAATATCCTGAAAATGTGGGCATCATTTCATGCATTTAATGAAAAAATTATTATAAAATCTCTCATAAATCTCAAGCAGCATATGTCACTTTCATCTAGAAAGAATTAAATGAACTTAACATAAATGAAAGACAAGTAAAAGTAAAAATATTTCTTCTATTATATTCTTTTTATATACACTTGACTTACATTATTTTTCAAAATGCCTAACTATTGGACTTAAGTGACACTCAATAGCAAGTACTCCTTTATTAGACAAAAATTTGAACCTGAAATTGGCACCCATGATAAAAACAAAAAAGACCCACTTGACTTATCTCACTGACGCCTCGAAGTAAACTTGGCTTCCATGATCACCACCTTTTTTCATGGATGATAGCTTCCTCTATAACTCAACCACTACTTGTCTCGTCATGTATGTACCTTCTTCAAGGAGAGTTACTCTCTCTATGGAGTTTTTATTTAGAACATCATGCATATTTTGGGAGTACTTATTTAAGTAATCAAATATGTCATTACGAAAGAAATATATTATCTCAAGATATGGAAATATTACTATATAATAGATTCAATTACTTAATGAGGACTCCTAAGTCTAATGGGTTTATAATGTACTAGAGATTTGTCACCTAAATAATATGGAGAAGTAGAACAGTGTTTATTTTGATGCTTGGTCTATAGATCCCTATAAGGGCAAGCCCGTAAAGTTAATTACATCTTAAAAAAGAAGAAATATTCCCAAGAATACTTTTGATTAAAAAAATTAACTTTTATCTCTATAGAGTTCAAAGTTTATTTTCAAGGAAGGTTAAATTAGAAAAATCAAAAGGGAAAGCTTTAAAAGGAAGGAGTTATTTTCGGATGTCAATCAAGAATAAGTAGGAAATGCTTCTCATACTAAGAATCCTAATAATCATTTTAAACTATCCTAACATTGTGCTATATATCTTAGAAAATGAAGTTATTTAGATTTTGAGTTTGACATTTATTAGAAAATTAGGACTTAAATTATGACAACACGGAACTATCAAAATTCTTAGGAGGTAAAGACTTACTCCAATAGCAAATAAGAAATGAGGTGCCTCAGAATCTATTATGCCTAAATAGTGTTTCTGATATGAGTCGGAAGCTCATCTTATTCTATTTATTTGAATTTAGGATTTATTAGTTCATTCTCACTTGAGAATACAAGCCTATCTCAACTCTTCTGGACTTATTTCCAGCCAAGAAGGGTTGCTAGCTAACTTACATGCTTTAGATCCATGATTTAGTTCTTATGAATGCAATATAGCCTTGTTATTAATTTGAAATGAAAGCTAAGAATCTAGACTCACTCTTTAACCCTAAGATTATGACTGTCATATTATGCATCTAACTAATGTGATAAAATTTTAATTTTCTTAAATATTTTTAAACTCATAATTTGATGTCTTTAGGTATGCAAATTATGCCTAAGTTGAGTTGTAGATTAAAGTAATTCAGGGACTCAAGCAAAATACAAGGTAGGCTTCACTAGAAAGGTGGTCATCCTATAGATCAAATGTCCCCTTTTGTATAATGGGAGAAGGGCATAATTCAAGGAATAAAAAAGAAATATGCAATCATGATTTCAAATTCTAGGAGTTTCTAGTTGCTTTTAGTATTTCTACCTAAGGCTTTCATTTATGAGGTTACGAGTTATATTATTTTTATTTAAGTTGATTTAATTTAATGGGGCAGAAACTTTAATTTTATCCTATAAGACTAACACAAATTCAAGCTTTCACACAATAGAGCAATCATAGAAAAAAATTTCATGAAAAGTATATAGTTATATTGTACACCTTAAAATAAATCTCACCAAATGAAATTAAATTAATGAATTAGGCAGTGTGGCTGTGTACCACTATACACCCTAGAAAAAGAAAAATGGGCAGCCGAGTTATAGACTAGCTTAGAACTATAAGTTTGATTTATGGGGTCCCCATTTAGCTTCCTTTCTTCAAGATCATCACCTTCTTCAAGGACCTCCTCTTTAGGCTCCACAATGGACAACCAATTAGTCAATTTACCCTTGCTTATCTTGAATTCCCATAGATCCTGACATAACTCTATGATCAAATTATATTTTAATTTTTTAAAAGAAAATCTTAAACACTATGAAATAGAGATTAGTAAAGCACACAATACACCGGTGGTTATATATCAAACACTCGAGCTTAGTATTACTGGTTATGAAGCTCACATGTCCTAATGAGCTATGCTTAGGGATTTAGGCAAAACAACACCTATAAATAAAATAACATTTATAATTTTTTTTAATTACTACAATCACTTAAGCACAACCCTTTATTGAAAACATCATTGGCTTAAAATGACATTCTAGCATCAAGAGTTAGTGAACAAACTATCCTACCCATCTAACTAAAATAATACACCACAAAAATAATAAAATTACATCATAAGAGGGCCAGTGACCAAGCAATCCAGTGTGTGAAAAGAGGGATAGTGTAGTATGACTGTACTAGGCCTTAATTTGAAGTTCTGATTTGAGTCTAGGATTGATTCAATTTACCATGGGAGGTTTAACTATAATTAATTTTGTTGATTTTAAATTTTATTTTTAGTTTTAGTTTATTTTTATGTTAAAGTTAAATTTAGGTTTTAAAGAGTGAATATGAGATTAAGCCTAGCTTGTAGCAAGGTTCAATCAACTTAGCACTCATATCCTAATAAAGTGAAATCTTCACTAATGCATGAAAATTCACTCAAATGAGTCTAAACTAATGATCTATGCATTTTGATTAATCTTTTTTTATTTCTCATTTAAATGGTTTAGTTTAATTATGTTTAGCTTCATTTTGATTGATCTAATTAGGAATACAAATTAAGTTTATTATGATTATTATGATTGAGGTTTGGTTATTAATGTTTGATTTTGTAATATTCAATTTTATGTTTATTATGTGGAATTCAATTTGATTAAGTTCATTTCAATTTAAGGTTCAATTAAAACTTAATCCTTTTATTTAACTTTAAATTTGTTAAGTTAATTAGGTTTCATGGGTTTATATGGTTTATGTTAATTAATTTGGTTTGATTATTGTTTGAATGTTAACATTTAATTTAAGTTGGTTAAAATATTTTATTTTGACTAAATTTACTGCAATTTGAAATTCAATTATTGCTTAAATTTTTTATTTAGCTTTCATTTAAAGATTTATTAAATTCATTAGACTTTATTGTTTCATGTAGTTTATGTTATTTAGGTTAATTTGATTATTGTTTGAATTAACGTGATAAAGGACATTTTTTGTGATCTGTTTTAATTAAGTTCTCTTATTATGATTATGATGATTGTTCTTTGATTTTATGTTTCATTTTTGCCATAAATATTTTATAAAAATGAATTGCTTAAGGCACTAAATTTAACTTGACCAATTTTAAAATAATTATGTGTATATTTTAGGAATAATTGATAAGTTACTCAATTTTGATAAAATTTATTTACCCCTAAAATACTAAATGAATTTTTATGATTCCAATTTTAGTAAATTTCTATTTCAGTGTTAATTTCAAAGGATGGTTAATTATAGTTTTTTAACCCATTATTAACTTTAATTATGAATTTTTTAATTTAGCCATAAGATTTTAAATAATTTTAAATTTTTTTAATCATTTATTAAACAAAAGCTATATGGTTTTGGGATTTCACTAATTTTAGAGTGCTTGGAAATTTTTCCTAAGTCTTCTAATATTGATTGAAGTGTTTTAGATCAATTTTATGTATTTTTTTAATTTTGATAATATTCTTATTTATTATTCAACCTAAATTGTCCTAGAACTTCAAAAATTTATAACTTTTGATCTACAAGTCATTTTTACTTAATTTTTTTATGGAAATTTAGGTTCCATACCAATTTTTTTCTTTAAAGTTTCACCTTATTAATTGTGTGTTTTAAGACCAATTAAGCTATTAATAGTTTTAATAAAACCTAAATTAAGCATAAAATATTAGATAATTTTTTGAGTTTTAATATTCTTTTATTCCACTCTAAAATATAAATCTAGAAATATGTTATTATATTTTGTAGATTATTAATTAATTTAAAATTAATTATTGAAATTTAGCCTAGTTTAATGAATTATTTGATTTAGTTAATCACTAATTGGGTGTTTTTTAGATTTATTATTTCAAAGCATTTTGATGATTTCTTAGAATTCATTTGTGTTGATTAGTATAGTTTAAGTTGTATCCATATTTTTCCTAATTTTCTTAGTTTAATATTAATTTATGCTATTAGATTAGGCCTTTAGACTTTGAAATTTAAATCTTTCAATCCATTAATTATTTAAGCAATAAATTTTTATTGTAGGTAGATTATAACATCAATTTCAATCTTTAAAAATTTCAAGTAACTTGAATCATTATTTTAAGATTAATTAAGATTTTATGATTTTTATTTAAAGTCAAATTAAATCAAAATTATTCAATAAAAATTGGGGCTTGTTTTAATAGATTCTCTTACTTAAGTGAATCCATAAATCCCTCATTTGCATTTGTTGGTTATATATTTTAATTTCTATTACTTTTTGAAGTTTAAGGAATTTTTTATAAAAAAATTTTCAATTTGAAAATCTCAATTTTCTTACTTAACCCAATCAGTGCCAACACAATGATAATTGGGCACCGCTTTTGGAGTGTTAGAGCCCTGTTGGGCCATGCAAATGCTTGCATGGTTGGCTGCAGGGATGTGGGTGATCGAACGGTCTAGATTTGATTTTAATTTTCTTATGGGATTTAAGTCATGGGGTGCTTCTATATATCATAGTCGCTCATTCAAAATAAAAGGAATGGACAATAATGATTTCATTGCTTCCATCCATGATAGAGACTGAGAACTGTCCGCCTTTACTAATTTCTGGTGATCTAGGTGATGGTTTCTTGGGATTTCAATTTCAAATCGACCACAAATCGATTTTCAATCAATCCATGTGACTTGATCTTGGTAGACATTAGTTTCACTTCAAAAAGCAGTAAATCAAAATGAGGGGTGGGGGGGCAAAATATTTCCCACATCAAGACAAACCTCTAGTGAGGTGGGCTTGGGTTACACACACCCTCCCCACTGATTGTCGTAGATACCAAACTTTGGCCCTTTACTATCAGCCTTGGGCATTATTTGGCTCGCAGCATCGAATTCCTTGGGTGAGGGTTCTATCATGTTCAATTTCTTCTTTAGAATGTGTAGTGAGAGTCAATTGTGGGGCAGGAATTCTCCTCCCCCATCTTCCTATGTGGGTTTCCCCTTTGCCGCCTGCTTTGCCCAATCTCCGGCTTACTAGCAGTGGCACACTCGAGTGAATCTTTGATTTCACTCCTCACCTCCCCCAAAATGTGTAGGAATAAATATTATCAACAACATGATTCATGGATCAATTGGTACATGCTATATTTAGGTTTTATGTAGTTTTAGGCTAGTTTGTCCCGTTTGACCTAAACGGGTCAAATTGGGTCTCCTAGCTATTTGGCCATTTTAGGATTTACATTTGTGTTCAATTATGCCCAAATGATCATTTCTTTTTTTATTATGATTACTTATTTTTCATTAATTTGAATTAGATTTTAATTTTGATCAATGTTTTACCATTTTTGACCCAAATGGATTAAATTAGGTTCAATTGAGTTACATGGCCAATTTGACTTAATCAAGGTGTGCTTAGGTTCTAATCATGTTTGAATAAGTGTTTGAGATAATTTGGAGCAATTGATTTCAATTAATTTGAGAATAATTTGGTTTTTGATTCATTTTGACTCAAATAAGAAATAATGAGTTAAATTAGATTCACTTCGTTTAAATGACAAGATTGATCAAATTAAACTAAGGAATTATTGAAGTAAGTTTAAATATAAATTTAAAATGGTTCAGAGTTTTTTATTTCAATTAATTTTAGTTTAATTTGATTTTGGGCTTAATTGGATCTATTTGGGTTCACTTGGGTTAAATGCCCAATTAAACCATTTGAGCCTTCATTAGATTTAGATTTATTCAATTTTATTTTTGATTATGTTCATTTGATGATTTTGTGCCTTTGGTTTGGCTCAATTTGATCAAATTTTAGTAGATTTAATTTTGACTTGGTGGGATCTACATGGGTCAATTCAGGTCAAATGGCACGATTAGCCACTTTGATCCCCATCTGAATTTAGTTTTATATTCATTTATGTTCATAGAATAAGTCTCTTCTTTCGATTTGATTTAATTTTATTTTATTTAGACTTAGTTGATTTTCGGCTTAACGGAGTCAACTTGGTCAACCTTGCCAACCTCAATCTAGGCTCAATTGAATTTAGATTTCAACTTAGATATGATCATATTTGACTTAGGTTGAAGTTTATTTAAGTTTAGATATGATTAGGTTCACCTTGGGTTAGGTCAAGTCCTGGTGTAGTCCACTAGCTTGACAGGTTGTCATTTTAAGGTGTTTATTTTTCTAAGTTTTGTTTTGATTTATTGTTTAATTTTTGTCACAATTTGTGTTATATACTTAGTCACTAAATATAGTTCCTAAGTGCCTAATTAGGAAGCTCTTAATTTAAGATTAGGGATCTTAATTACTAAGATAAGAAAAATGTCAACCTCATCCAAAAATGAGGTCAAAAAATGGACCCCCAATATGTGTAACAGATTAGTTAGAGTACATTACATTTATTGGCATTGACTATTTTGGCCAATTAAGTTCATGAAGATAAATTTGATTTAATTTTGGATTTGGAATTTAGATTTATTTAGATTTGATTATGGAAAAATGTTAATAAGAAAATATTCACTGATGATCCAATTCCTAACATGGTTGTGATAGTCATGAAAGATGTCATTGGGGGACTAATTCTTATTCTGATTATAACAAATTTTAAGTTTTTTGTCAATTTTCAATGGCTAACCTATGAAAAAAGCATGGAGACTAACATCTTTCTAGGTGAGACTAGCTAAGGGGGTGGTCCAAATGACTAACGAACCTAAGGAGTAAATCTATAGATGCATATGTTGGGATATACTAGATCTTAAGGTTTTCTTTCTCGTCGATTTTCAATGGTTAACCTAGAAAGAAAGCACAAAAACTCACATCTTCTAAGTGAAACTAGCAAAAGGGATAGCATTGTATGGGTAGGATCTATAGGTGTCTATATGGGGATAAACTAGATCCTAAGATTATTTTTTCTATCAATTTTCAATGACTAACCAAGGAAGAAAGCAAGGAGTCTCACATCTTCTTTTGTGGAACCGACCAAGGGGATAGCCCTAATGACTAACCAACTTAAAGGTAGGATCTATAAGTGTTTATGAGTGGATAGAATGGATCCTAAGATTTTCTTTTATTTTCTAGAAAGAATGCCACTAAGGGACTTAGTCCTAACTAGCGGTGGTAGTTGGAAAGGATGCCACTATAGGACTTATTCATATCCTAACTACACTAATTTCAATCAGAGAAGGATGTCACTAAGGGAATTAGTCCTAATCAAGCCATACTAGAGGGATAAAATGACATATGTATACTTGGTCTTAACCTCGCTGTACTAATAGTTTTAATTTTTAAATTCTTAATAAGGATGCATTGGGGGACTTAGTCCAAACTTGTTGATTTAGCCTACAGAATTGGGCCTTTCATGGCTTAGTTCCTAATCTAAATAGATGGATGAAGAAATGGGCCTTCATTGGTTTAATTTATATTCCTCAAGTTTTAACTAATTGGCAGAGGTGTCTCAGTGACTTGGTTCTAATCTAATTAGTCTATAAGAATGAGATATCTCAGTGACTGGATCCATCCCTATGCTTTCCTAGAAAAGGAAGTTGTTGGGGGACTTACTCTTAACTAGTAGATTTAGCTAGTGAGAAGGGGCCCTTAGAGGCTCAGTTCTCGATCTTCAAGTTTTGATGAATAAGTTGAGGTGACTTACTGACTTGGTTCTGACCTAATTAGTCTATAGAAATGGGGTGTCTTAGTGACTAGGTCAATATTTATGTTTTCCTAGAAATGAAGCTGCTAGGGGACTTACTCATAACTAGTAAATTTAGCTAGTGAGAAGGGTCTTTGGTAGCATAATCCTAACCTAACTAGCTAGATGAGGAAAGGGGCCTTCGGTGGCTTAGTTCTTAACCTCAAGTTTTATTAATGTTTCTTTAAAATGAAGGAACTTAGTAAAGATATTTGAAATGATACTGAGCATATTTAACATATTTATTAAGAGAAAATTTTAGACCTAGTAGGTAACAGGATAATGTTATGAAAATAAAATTCATTGATTTTAATTATCTTAAAGTATACTAAACTCATAAATAGCCATGTCAAACATCCAGATGACTTTGGATAAGTCATTTTATGGCATCAACTTATGAGATTGGATTTATTTTATGAGAAATCTTGTATGTCTTGTTTAAAAATGTGTGTTGATGACCCCACATAGATCTTACAGGAGTACTAGTTAAAATAACCAAATACAATATTAAGGAATGAATCATTATCTCTAAAGATAGAATGATTGCCCTATAATAAACATAATCATCTAATAAGGACTCTTAAGGTTGATGGGTCTATATATACTAGAGATTTTTTTTCCCTACCTTATATGGATGAAGTAAGACAAGGTTTATTTTAAGCAGGTTCTTAAGTTTTTTTATAAGAGAAAGCCCATATAAATAATTATATCTTAGGGAATATGAATCTCTTAAGAAAATTCTAAATTAAAGTGTTCGGCTAACATCTTATGGATTTCAACACTTAGAGCAAAGGATTGGTAATCTTGGAAGAACATGGAAAAACTCAATTATGATGAGTTGTTAATAGAGTCAATATGAAGATAAGTATGAGGCACTTATGGTACTAAGAAGCCTAGTGAGTACTTTAGCCTATCATATGATGAGGCTTTTAAAATGGATAATTATTAGTATTTGAATTGACATTTTATTAAAATAGTAAGACTTATATCCCAACAATACAAGATTATAGAAATGCCTAAGAGGTGAGGATTTATACCTATAATAAAGGAGAAATAGGCTACCTTGGATCCTCAGATGAAAGATGTTCTATCATAAGCTAAGAGCTCAGCTTAATCTCATAAGAGGGAAACTGGGATTTGTTTGTTCCCTTCAACTGTATGGAAAAGCTACCAAATATCAACTCTTACCAGCTAAAACCATGTGGCTAAGTCTCATGAATGTAGGATAGCTAAGTTACTATTTATGAGGAATAAAAACTTAAGAGCCTAAACTCACACTTTAGATTCTAGATAATGATGAGTATGAGTAATTTCCTAACTAATGCAATAAAATTTCATATTTTTTGAATTTATGAACTCTCAAATTTTGGCTCAAGCTTAGGTGGACAAATATATGTATATGGTTGATGAAATCAAGTTTTGAGTGAATCTACAAGAAGGGTGTTCTTCACTCAAGGGGGTTATTATCAAAGGTTCTACATGCCCTTCTATCATGCAATAAGTGATAATTTCCTATATTCAAAGAAGGAAGACAATATGTATGCATGATGTTATATATTCACTGTAGACTTATAGTTTATGTATCTTTTAGTGGATTAACTCTTAGACTTTATGGTGAGGTTATGAGTTATTAATTTAATTTTGAGTTAGTTAATTTGAGATAGAAAATTTAAGTTCTTAAAAATCTTATCGATATCTAGGCCATACAACAAGCATCACACTTCAAAAGAAACCTAGGAAAATCATGCAAATTATAATGCACACATTGAGTAAACACACCCAGCAATTCAAATTAAAATAATAAAGAAACAAGAGGGTACTGCTATATACTTTAGAAAAGAAAAAGAATTAGTTGTCAAGCTTAACCCTTATATATCCTAGATTATAATAAGTGTTTCAACAAACTCAAAAAGCTTATGTGTTCTTCTTATTTTCTTTATCTTTAAAGTGTTGGATCATCCAAACATCACAAGGCCTCCTAGATCTATGCCTTATAGCCTCTATTCATCCTAGATCCATGGCTTTAATCTAATACTAATACCAAAATTTCACTTGAATGTTTCAAAAATAAAATTCTCACTAAGCCTAAAGAACAAAAGTTAGCTATCACACATACACACTAAATAATTATAATCTACACAATTGGACTTAGCACCAGCGGGTGCCAAGCACTGCCTATCCTAATAGGTTATGCTTAGAGGAGCAAGTAGCAGCTGCAAGAAAAAGCATTTAATTTATTTTTTATTATAGTGACTCCCCTTTTTTTATTATGCACAACCCCCTATAGAAAATAGCATTAGTTTAATCAGTATCATTCTATCATCTATATTATGCACAATTAATACTAACATCCAATCTAAAATAACACATTATAAAATAATAAAAATAATACATTGAACAAAGCACCAACCTAATCTATCTAAGGTTGGTAACCTATCAATCTAATATGTGTGGAAAGGCTAGTGTAGTGAGACAAAGTTAGACTTTAGTATTTAAGTTATGATTTGAAAATAGGATTTCGTTTAATACTATTGGATGGTCTTAATTCATGTGGTCAGTGAATTAAATATAGGTTTAATATTTAGTGTTTTAAAGAGTACATGGAATAAAGTGCCCAGCTATAGATAAAACCCACTCTTCGTTATACCTTATAACTTGATTCTAAAGGTGGATTTTATAACTTTTAATATTGTTAATGAACCATTATACTTTTAATTAAGCTCCAAATTTTAGATAAATTTAAATAAAATTGTAAACATATGAAAGATATCTTAGGAATAAAGGACATAAGCCATGGCTACCTTCAATGATATTATTTAACCTTCTCCATCATCTTCAACATATCCATATGTTTATATCTTCATTACTAATATCAAATATGAATTTTTATTGTCACTAAACAATACCTAATTTAATTTATATATCTTTTTTTTTGTTCAATGTATTTTAACTCATTCATGCATGCATGCATATGTATATGTTATGTTGATCTTAATTAAGGATTTATATAACTAGTATGAGAATAGATATGTTTACATGAATGCATACATATTCCTTTTTGAAAAGAATAAGACATTTAATTAACATATATTTCTCTCTATAATCCTTAGGTTCATGCCATTATTAAGCAAGGAGTCAAGGTATATAAGACCTTCTTCAAACTAGTAGCCCTATGTCCCTAGGTGTCCATACTATATACCTTAAAGATGTATTGATGATGTATATAACTAATACATCTTGATTAACTCTATTAATTTCAAAGAAACTCATAATTACATTTTCATTAATATAAAGGGAAGTATTTCAAAATTTACTAATGATAATAGCATTAAAGGGTATAATTAACATATCCTAAACTTAATAGTTACCATGTAATCATGGATGCAAATGAATAGGAATCAAGCACACAATTGTAAATTGATGGAGAATGATAAATACATATCACGAGATAATCTACTTAAGACATTAATTCTTAAGGCTAATCACATGAGTATAGCACAAATTTAATCCTAATTAAGCTCCCTCCCTTTTAATTAGCACATTGATGTTAAAGTTAATTAGATTTATTAAAGGAGAAAGATTCCAAAGTTTTCGCATGTCCCTATCAGTTCATTATTGGATTTAAACCCATTATTGAACACAATCTAATCTGGATCATTCAATCAAGGATTGTCCAGATGAACCCTGGGTTTCCTGCCCCTGCCATGCATGCAATTGTGTAGCCTCCCAAAAGGCGTATCCCCATCAGCATTGATAGGAATAAGTAGGAAAATAAGACTTTTTATGAATTTAAAAAATGGTAGAAATTACTTAAAAGTTTAATAATTCATAAGAATAAAATATTCAGCCAAAAAAATGTGATCAACTCCTCTATAGATTTAGCATGAAAAGAAAATTCTAATAAACCTAAAATCTCTAATTTTTGTTGAGTACTTTAGGATTAATTTGAGTTTTAGTAAAAATTCATTTTTTTTAATTGCTCTCAAAGAACAATTTGATTGGGCTAAAACTTTTATGGTATGATCTTAGTGTTATGCCTACCTTTCATAAAAATTTCAAGCTAATTAAAAAATCGGATTATGAGTTATTATTTTTTAATAAATAATTAATTAAAATTTATGAAAATTATGAAAACTCATCCAATTGAATCACAACACTTTAATAATCAATAAAAATTTAGAAAAATTATCTATGCTCCATGAGCCCCTCAAAATCTCAAAATCATTAATCTAAGGCTTATAAATTAGTTTATTAACTTAATTAAGTTGAACTTCAAAAATTATATAAAATCCAACTATTCAGCCAAAAAAATACAATTAACCTCTCTAGATTCATATTTTATAGAGTAATCCAATGATCTAAAAGCATTAGCTTTACCAAGTATTTTAGACTTAATTTGAGCTTTACTAAAAATGATAACTCTTTAATTACTCCTAAAATACAAAGCTAATTAAGTTGAGATTTTTGTGTAGAAAGTTAATGTTAGGATACGCTTACTTTGAAACTTCGAACCAACGATCAAGTGTTGTGATTTTTGAAACATATTAAGGTAATTTGGATAAAATAATTAATATAAAATTATAAAAATTATAAAAATATGCCAAACTAATTCAAAACATTTTCATTAATATCATAGACATTAAGAAAATTAATTGCATCTTGTGGAGTTGATTAAATTATTAAATTACTTAATTAAATTAAATTCTTTAGGTAAGATAGAATTTCAAAAAATTTACAAAAATTAACTACTTGGCCAAAACTATGAGTAACCTCTCTCTAGATTCAACTTCTAGAGAAGAATCTAATAAAATTAAAACATATAATTTCCAAGGTATATTTTAGGAGTATTTTGACTCTAAGAAAAAACAAATTTCTTTAATTACTCTAAAAATACATTCTTAATTAACTTAGATTTTTTATGTTAATTTTTTCACACCAATGTTCACTTTTCATAAAATTTTCAAGTCAATTGGGTCACAGGTCACTAGATTAAAAGTTATTGATTTTCAACTTTCCTATGATAATTTAATCAAACAATTAATTTTAAAATTATAAAAATTGCAAACATAATATTAATTGATTTAAAATATCCATATTAATAAAGAATCATTCAAATAAAATAATTAAACCCATTGAACTTCATTATAACATAAAATCCTAAAAAGCTAGCATTAATCAAGTTAATTAAAGTTGTAATTAATCATCAGTTAAAACCATTAGTTGAACCTTACTTAGGTTAGCCAGATTGGGCAAAGTCAATTATTAGTTGTCAAGCACTTAGTTAAGTTGATCAAATTACACATAACTAATTCTTAATGAAGCCTTAGTTAAATCAAATTAAACCAACTTAATCATTAATTAAAATTTAATTAAACTAATAATTTAATCAAATCCATCACATTAAACTTAATTGATCATTAATTAAACCTTTAATCAAATTAATATATTAATTAAATTAATCATTAATCAAACCTAATTACTTAGTTAACTCTATCATATCAAACTTAAAAATGAAGTTTATCAAACTTAAAATGAAGTTTATCAAACTTTAACCAAGTTAAGCAGTGGATTACACCCATCATATTAAACTTAATTAATCACAAATCAACTCTTAATTAAGGACCACGTTGGGACTGAGTTTTAGCTATGACGCATTAGAAATCAGGTCATAGTGGCATTTGTTTCACAACTTCACACCCGTAGCTTGATGGCTTTAGCGAGGCAACCAACTTCATGCGACCTGGGTAAGGAGAGCACGTTCCACAGCATTCCACAATGAAACACCAGACTTCCCTAAATTTCCCTAATCATTCGCAACCGTCATCCCCTCATTCGCT
Organism: Cymbidium sinense; assembly: GCA_021442155.1. NCBI lineage: Eukaryota > Viridiplantae > Streptophyta > Magnoliopsida > Asparagales > Orchidaceae > Cymbidium > Cymbidium sinense. The sequence continues at coordinate 79,820,556 of CM038215.1, forward strand.
TTTTAACAATTTGGCCCCACGAAACCCTCAACCACTTGACTGTGCGAGAAGCCTCCGTAGACTCCTTTTCATCCGTTATCTCCTTGCTTCGCCACAGGTATGTTTTCTATCTTAGCTCTTCCTCCTAGATCTATGACAAGCTTTCATCCCTTCAACTATGTATTGTCACTAATCTCCTTTACCTAACCCCCATCTCACCGAGCCCCAACCATAGTCACACTTTTTGTAAAAAGCATAGTGATGTATGTTGGTGCTAGGGTGGTGCTTATTAAGGAGTTTGTTTCAACTATTGTAGTGGTAAACCCCATCTCATATAGTAGCTTATCTCTAACATTTCTCTTATAATTGATAATAGGTCAGCTGAGATGCTTGTGATATTTTTCAATCACGATAATATTTTATTCTTATATGCTGAGATGCTTGTGTTATTAATGTGTATAATTTGTTCAATGATTTTCTTGGATTATTATTTATAGTGCAAATGGTAGCACACCAATTTACTGATGTGAGTTTACTAACAATATTAGTGCTAATCAGATGTTGGGCTTGGGATTCCCATCACCCTATGAGTGGTTAACTAGTTGTTATTGTGTTCTTTCATATGTACCAGCATACAATTGCTATATATGCACTTGTGCCTTCATTTGATGATTGGTGGTGAGAGAAGCTAGGAGTGATGATGTTATATGCACTTGTGCCTTCATTTTACTTTATATAAATTCTTGTGTGTATAATATGCAATTTTTTTTATGAAATTTAGGCAATGTCCAAATGAAAGAAAATTTAGATATTGTGGTATTGATCCTAAACTAAAGGAGAAGTTAGATCTTAGGTTTGGTGGCATTGTTGCTACTAGTGTCCATTCATTGACTACAAATGAAGAAGTTGAAGGTGATTTACAAGAACAAGACAATTCTGAGCAAAGACAGAGTTCAAATGAAGCTAAAGGTGATGAATTTGTGCATGCCACAGATTCGCATACTGATTCCAACCAATCTAGGCATCCACCATCTCTTGGCTTAAAGGTGTCAATAAGAACAACGGTGGTGCTGGATTTCTATGGAATTAAATTTCTTAGTTAGTTACTATGCGCAAGAACATGACAACTATAATGGATAAGCTATCTACACCACCATCTCTTTATGAGGCTAAAATTAAATTAGATTAGATTATCAAAGTTTTTGAGGACATTCGTCTTTACTTGCACTCAATAAAGCTGCTCAAAGATGCTAACAAGATGGATATATTTATGGCAATGGTGCATGAGCGAAGGGTTCATTACCTTCATTATTATTTTGAAAATCATGATATGTAATAATTATTATTATTGTGTGTTGATCATGATATGCCACTAACTTATGTTTTTTAAACTAAATAGCCTAAGTACTTTGTAATGCTCTTTTATGAGATATATGTTTTGTTAGCCACTATTATTTCCATTTACATTAAAAGTTTTGATTTAGTCTCCTATGTCTATAGTTATGAAAATAATGACACTGACCAATGTAGGACTGCTGTTATTGTCGTTGTCTGAATAATTAATGAGTACTATGAGTCATACATTTGTAAGACTCTATGTTTGACCTCAAATCATGTTAGAGAACAATGAATATGTGAGCTACTCATAGGACACCCTAGGAGATTTCATAACATATTTTGAATGTCCTAGTTAATATTTACTAATCTCTTGCTAGAGTTAAAAATCCAATATTGGTTTCTTGGTTCTTCCAAGATAGTACCTAGAAAAGTATTGGCTCTTACATTATATATTTCTTCACATAATAAGTCAATCAGATCGACAAGCGAACGATTTCAACACTCATCCAAAATGATTAGTAGATATTTTTTTTTATTGCTCTTGATGCTTTCGTGAGTTTATCCTCTAAAGTAATAAAGTAGATTGATTCAACCTTTAGAAATACACCAAAGGAGAATTCTCAAGATTGTCGATATATATCACATTCAAGATAAATTTCAATGTATGGTTACTTTAATTTCTTTAAAAAAATTTCATCCACTCATGGTATAGGATTGCATTGGAGTGACTGATGGAACATGTGGATGCTCGTGTCCTTGCAAGTAAAAAGGTGGCATATATTGGTCGATGTCGCTCACCTACTTTCATAATGGTTGGATGGATAGGAAAGTCGCACCTTTTATTATGCTACATGTCATAGACTACATAACTTTCTAATGCCTCCTCTAGGTGTGTTCCCATTGAAATATTTACTCATTTCAGCATACAATGTTTAAGCTCACCACTTTAAATTTAAATAAAAAAATATTACCTTGTTGATTATGGTTATCTAATACAATGAGAGTTTCTAAAGTCATTTCTTGAGACAAAATATCATATTCTTGATTTTGAAGGGAGCAACCAAGTTGTGAAAGGAAGGAATGAATTGTTTAATAAGCATCACTCATCATTGCATTGTGTAATTGAGAGATCTTCTAGAGTTCTGAAGAAGAAATGGATTATTTCATGAGACATGCCAACATACCCAATAAAAAAAAGTTAAATAAGTGATTGCTACAATGACTCTACATAATTACATATGTCATTACCCTTCGCATCATGCCATAAATTCATCATCGTAGATAAAGATCAATCATGTGTCACTTGATGCATTTTAGTATCAAATAAACTATTTAATGATAGAAACTAATCAAGACACCGTAGATTCTGAGGCATAAGATGGGATAAGTAGTGCATGATCACATTATAAATGTTTTAGTTAGCGATGATTTGAGTGAGATATTTGTAGCTGACTTCCATTTCTTGATGTTTTTAGTTGTTGTTTTAAACTATGTATGTTGATATCTGAAGTTATTATTTTAAACTCTGTGGTTGTTTTTAGTTGTTGGAAAAAAAATAATACAATACTATTACTTTACGTATATGTTGTTATTCTTGTTTTAATTTGTTGTAATAATATTTTACATTGATACTTTCACTTGTTCATATTTTGATTGATAATAATAATTTATCTCAAAAATTATGAATAATAAAGATTTATTTCAGGAATTATGAGTTCAAGAATCTTATCTATCTCTAGAGTTGTTTATTGCAATTATGATTTGCATTGCTATGTGTTTACTTCTCGTAGAGAAGGAAACTACGTAAGAAGATTTTATAAGTGTCTAGAATTCAAAAAAAGAATGACTATAACTATTTCAAATGAGTTGATGAGTACAAGGAGAATACTTCACATAATGACCATATTTAGAGGGTACCATTAGAGAATAAAGTTTTTAAAGATGACCAAATGGATAACCAACTTAACATTTTGATCATATTAGTGGTTGCACTTATAATTTTGATATTGGTGTCATTCAATATTCTGTGATGCATAAACTTTCAATGTAAATTAGTAGACCTATGGCTAAATATCACAAAATTTATTTTTTCTAACTTTATTTCATAATATTCTCCATATAAGGGCATTTTAGTCTTTTATAAAGAAATAGTTGCATCACAGTAGATACCCAACTAAAATTTTTAAATGGAATAACAACATCAGTAACAACAGCTTCTTGCCACCAGCTTCTTCTGCAGTGCTTCTCAAACAGCTACAACTATCCCAAATAAGCCCTAAGTCAATATTAGATTAAATTGACCATATCAAACTTAGTTAATTATGAATTAAATTTAATTAAGGGACTCACCAATCTTGGTTAAATAAGGGACTCGCCAATATCCTGGAGAGTAGGCGAGTTATGTGTGTTGAGTCGTGAGCTCATAAGTGTAGTCGCTCGTACTAATGGGGCGAGTTGTCTGATGTGAATGCTTAACTGTATGATCACCAGTATGCAGGCGAGTCTTTGTGTATAGGTCAGTCTACACATACAAGGCGAGTCATTTGATGTTGGTCGCTGATTGGGTGATCTCTCCTCGTATTTGTTTGCTATGAGTAAGTCCTCATATGCAAATGAATTACTTATTCAAATTCAGCTTTTTTTTATTTAGATGTTGGCTTTTCTTATTTAGATGATCCTTTACCACTCATGAACACTCGTTGGAACAATACATATTCTATGAGTATTTAATTAACTTTAAATAATATAAATGAAAGAAAAAATCATAAAATTAAAATGAAATCATATTTATGTCTCACCATAAAAAATTTCAGGCTCCTTCATTATGCGTAGGTGATTCAAGTGAAAAGAATTTGAAGATTGAATTTATAAAATATATCAACAGTGCGAACTACCAATAGTAGTTTGTGGCGGATAAAAATAAAATGTAATTTTTACTAAAGGGCATAATGACTTGTGGCAAACTTCAGTGACAAAAGTAAAAAAATTAAAATTTGATACAGTCATTACATTAACGAAAAAAATCACAAATTTGTTGGGAGGCTATGAGCTATTTTAACCTCGGCAAAGATAACAATCATAAAATCAAATGTAAAACTGCTGTTGCTCTTGAGCATGGGGGCATTGAAAAAGTTTTTTTTTTTAAAATTGCACTTTTAATGAAAACACAATTCAAAATTGAATTTTTATGAGGTTATATGTTTATTTAATTTTTTAAATGTTTATATCAAATATAAAACAATTTAATTGTTAAGATGATAAAAATATTTGTACGTAAGTTAAAAATATTCTTAAGTCTTAGTTAATTATATTTAACAGGTTAATTAGATAATAATTATGTTGGTTATGTATAGATTTAATTAATTAGATATTAGTCAGTGTCATAGATAATATTAATTACTTTTTATAATATTTTATAATTTTAATTGTTATGTATGATTAATATCCTATATTAAATTAATACGTTTGATGTTATTCAAATTAGAATATAAATTTTTGGTAATAATTTTTGAAATTGGTTATTAATAATTGCTTTAATTAAATAATTTTAATACATATATAAATTTAAAATATTCATGAATTTTTTCTAATTTAGATATATAACTTATTACATTTATCTTAAATTATTTAATTAAAATTTATATTGATAATATATTCTTGTGAGATTTATATACATATCACACAATTCTTATATATTTAAATATATAATACCTAAAGTTAGATATTTACGTATCTAATATTTTTTTATACTTAAAAATGTACATTTCACTTTTTAAAAGTGAATAAAGTAATATTTTTGATGTGATATTGAAGATTATAGTGTTATATATATAAAAATTGAAGTTTAGATATTAGATAGTAAATACATAAGAATTATATGATATGTATATAAATTCCTCTATATTCTTTATATGTTTTGTACTAAATATTTTAAAATTTTAATATGATTATTGTCTGAGAATACTATGACTTAAAAGGCGTTCATCTTTGTAACACCAAAAAGGGTATAGAAAGCTAGGGCCATCATAACATGGTCAAAGTATTCGATGTTAAGTACTACGGTTAAAAAAATTTATTAAAGGTTGTGCTTTCCTTTATGCTTTAAATTAAATTTTTATGGTAATATATATTTTTATATGATGGGAGATTTATGTACATGACATATAAACTTAGTATATTACATATTTAACACCCGGAAGTTTTTATTTACATGCCTAACACTCGAAAATCCTAAATCACACAAACATGTCATTCCCAATCACGTTTTCACGTCACATCTCAGCCTTGATTCATGCACTCATCTAACAGACTCATAATTACCCACGCCTTAGCTTTGGTTGAGGTAACGCTGGCCGGTACTCTCCATCTGCTTGATTCCCCTTCAAAGCGGTGCACTACTCTGCGTGAAAGAAAGACTGCGGGGTTGGTTCTCCCGGGATTAGTCATGTCAATGTCACACATAGTGGGTGGGATTAGGAGTGGACACCCCGTTACCAAAAAAAAAAAAATAGACTGATGATTATGATGGAGAAATCACCCCATTTTGATTCACACGGTCACTGTAATTGAGAAAAACCTACGGAAACCCTGCTTGTCTCCTACATGAATCGATTGTCTTCCATAATGGAAGAGCGTAGCAAACCTCAGGGCACTACAGAAAACGACAAATTTCTAATAGAAAAATTCATCGGTAATCAACAAAAATTTATCATCAATTTTCTTTCTCAACTTGACGGTAAAACCCTGGTTGGAAATAATTTTGGTGGACCGAAAATCCGACGGATTTCCAGCAGATTTTCAACTGGAAATTTTCTCAAGAAAAATTGACGAAAAGATCGTCTGAAAATGCCACCGGAAAAGTGCACTACCAGAAATTTTTGACCAGACCTTTTCCAGTGGCATTTCTTACCGACTGATCCATTGGAAATTTCTAATGAAAGTGGTCCGCCAGAAATCCGTGAGAAAAAGTCTTGTCAGAAATTTTTCAGCAATTTTTTGTTTATCGATGCCTCGTATCGAGCTTATCAATGAAAAATCCGTCGAAAGTCCATTGTAAACCTATATATAAATGAAAGGAAATTCAGAGCTTCACTTATGCTCTGATTTTTACACCTATAGAAGAATCACAAAACAACTAGTCTTAAGCATACACTTAGCATCCACATAGGACTAACAAACAGCTAATCTCAAACATTTCTTCATAAGTTTTAGTATTTTGAAACATATTAAAATGAACTAATAGTTTCAAAACATTTAAATGAAATAATCTAAAATATGAAAATCTGAACAAATTGTTTACATATGAAAGTAAAGCACAAATAGGCTACTCCTAATTAGTCTTCTCATTATTCTGCTCCTCCACCTCCTCCTCCTCCATCTCCACCACTGGCTCCTTTCCTTGCGGCTGCCTCTATGCATCTTCTACATTTTAGCCTCCATTGCAGCCATCTGGGCTTTCATCTGCATAGTCATCCTAGCTTCCACCTCCTCTGTCATTACAATGATCTATGTTTGAACAATCTCGTCAATCAACTGGCTACTCGTTCTAGAGAATGAATGGTGTGTATAATATGTTAATCCCTATGAGCCCTAGTCGGAACTCTATCCCTTCTTCCCCCTGAACAGCCTCCTTCCATATATCACATACTGATTGCTCAGACTACCCACTACAACTTCCTGCATCAGTGGAGCCCTAACTAGCAACATCCTTCAACCACATGTAGCCGTCCTATGAGCAATTAGAGTGTAAGTTTACCATAATAGATTGTTAACTCAATCATAATTCAAAAAATTCAGCATTAACTTATGTATGCTCTCAGTGAATGAACATCAACCCATTGATAGTCAATTTGATGTTGATGTGTTCTGTTATGCAATTCAGCAGTAGTAAGCTCTCGCCCAAAAACTTTAGCCTATAAACATTATAATGAAATTAATTAATTGTGATTATATGTTCAATTAATAAAACTAACTAATACTTATAATCCTGCTTCGGTACTTAGTGTGTGGTATTGAACCTCTAGTGTGCAAAGAAGTTTCCATGCCCTCATAATCAGAACACAATTTTGCTTCCCCTACTCCCTCTTACAAACATAATCTGGGGAGGCCCATACTCTGCAAAGGTCAGCCACATGTCCTCTCTAATCCAAAGAGTTCTTTGCCCAAATTTGCGTATGTCTGTGAACATATCACATAAGCGAGTAGTAGCCCTTCTAGACTCAAAAAATTTTCTAATCTTCTGGTTATGCTTTGGCAATCAGCTGAAATCCTTATATAACATCAAATAAACTAATGTTAATTAGTAATTCTTCAAGATCAACAAATGCATTTAAATATTTATAAATAGTTTAGGCAATATCTCAAACTCCTTAAACTCTACATCATCAAGTGAAAGTTCAAAACTCGCCATCTCATCCTCTTAATGACCAACTTCAATGGAGTTTTCAACTTTTACTTTTTTGCAGGGTTTGATTTTAACTACCACAACCCATTCCATTTTCTCTTGTATTCTTCTGGATATCTTATGTAATAATCTTGTATTATTTGATGTGTAAAGATAAATGGGTCATACTTAGCATGTTTTCTAGTCAACTTTACTTCAGTGATCCCATATAGCTTGTGCTTTCTTATCCTTAATTATGTATAGGATCAAACTAATCATAATTAAATAAAATGATATTCTCTCATTTTATCTAGGATACTCTAACTATAAAACCTATTGTATAACTCTATTGTAGTCTATCTCATCATTTGAATGCATGTTTCCTCGAATACAAATGTCAGAGTTATATATTTTCTTTCCTTCGATTCAAAAATTTTTGTGAAATTTATAATCATTGATACCATAAATCTGTCATGTATTTACGATTCGCTTTGGTAAGCTAGGTCGTGAAGGTCTTGATTCTCCACTTCATTTTTTCGATCATGAACCTAATACATTAAGAAGAATAAGGAAGTTGTGTAATTAACATAGAAAATAAATTAAAATATTAGTGATGATTGCTCACATATTCTCTAAATCATGTTGGGAATTTATCTTTGACCTTCTTATTAATAGTGGTAGCATCATCCAAATTTAATGAGTTCACAAATAACCGAAACTCAATAATTAAATTGACATAATTAAGTAAGAGATATGTTCGATTAAAAATCAAAATGGGATATTGTGCTATTGGCGGGCTTACTCAAGAAAAGGTTGTACATCATCGTAGTTTATCAAAATAGTAGTTATCATTACTCTAAGCTCCTTTTCATTCAAAAAACACAAGTGTTTCTACCCAATGCTTTTCTAGATGGTTGAAAAATAGAAAACACATTTTATGAAGTACCAACACTGTCGACATTACCTGTACGTGCATTTGGCTCAAAATAGTAGGAGTAAAAATTTGAAGTCTCTTGGGCCAAATAAGCTTCACATATTGAGCCTTCAGGGTGTGCTTTATTCTTCATAGTTCTTTTCAATTTATTCAAGAATCTACTCGAGCTGGGAAAATAACTAGGTGTAAATTGAATACTTACTATTACTACTACTAATAAATAGTTATCTCTTAAATGGGCACATCTAGCGATATTGCATTGGACCTCCTACTCTAGTTTCGTATGATAGATGTATTGGCGGGTGCTAAATAGAGTCAAAAAAAAGCAAGGGGATATTTAGTTGAGCTTATAAATAATGACTGAAATATTTATTTCTAGTTGTTTTATAGCTTCCACATTTAATCAAACTAAGGATAATTCCTTAAAGAAGAGACTAAATTCGATTAAAGGATTTAGAATTTGCTCTAGTAAAGCACTGAAGGAAACTAAAAGTTTTGTAGAAAAATATGACAGTCATAGCTCTTTATTCCAAATAGTTTTTTCATTCTCAAATCAATGCATATGCTCAAGTTGGATGCCTACCTATATGATAACTTCAATGATTGTACCCACTCATATATTGTTCTTCATTCTTCCAATGTGAGACAATATTTGACTTTAGATTTCTAAAATGTATCAATTGTTATCTCTTTCAACTCAACCTCTCTTCTACGATAATATTTCTTGTCATAGCCTTAACATTATCTTTAGTTTTTCCCTTAACAACCATCATTGTGTTACAAAATATTATCAAAAGTATTTTTCTCTATATGCATCACATCAAAATTATGCCTTGTCATATTAGACTTCCATTAGGATAAATTCTAGAAAATACTCCTCTTTATCCAACTATGTGTTATACCATAACTTGGTATAAGACTGTTAAATAAGAATCAATTATAGTCAGGATAAAACTAAGAATATGTCATAAATCATTTTCACTCAATCCTAGAGGTGGCTTAACTTTCTTAACTCAATTTTTTGTGAATATATCTATATTTCTTCTACATGGATGATCAGCAAGAAAAGACATGATGATAGTCATACCAAAAAAATTTTTTACAATTTTTAAGAGTGATTGCCTTTGATAGATCCATGTAATATGGAAAAGCTAATTTTCCAGCAATGCTCTACCTTAATAGCATTCTATATGCAGAAAAGTCATTGATAGTTCACATAAGTGCTGCATTTATCAAAAAATTTTGCTTACAACTATATCATATGTTAGCACCCCCAGCATCCCATAAATTTTTTAGCTCATTAATCAATGATTGCAAGTAAACATCAATCTTTATTTTAGGGTTATGTTGACAATGAATGATCAAAGTTAAGAGAACATATAAGGAGTTGCCATGCACATCTCTAGTGATAAATTGTATGTGTAACTATCACTGGAAAACATGAATATGGTAATGTAGACTAATCAAACGGTGTGAGACCATCAGCGTAAAAGCCAAGTCTAACATTTCATGGCTCAACTATAAAATCTAGATAAATGTAATTAAAATACTTCCATGCTTCTTCATCTGATGAATGACTCAAGATATGTGATGCACTTGCTTTGTTGTGATGTTATCACATATGCTGGGATGACTGCATGAAAGTGTACAGTCTCTACAAGCATAGAGTTAGCGGCAAGTAGAATAGACGCTTGTGCAGTACGTCTTTCTGTTTGCATTATTTTCAACTATGTGGCTTAATCCTAGACGCTCCATAAAATTAGCATTCAATATCTTGTGCACCATCCTTGCAATATAACATACACTCAATGACACAACAATCAATTTTTTCTGAGCTCAATCTTAATTTTGACACCAACTTCTTTATTCTATACAGGTCTTCAATAACTAAGTTTTCTTGTGAGTTTGTCTCTTTTAGCAGCCTTACAAATTGGTTAAAGCATTCACATGACACATTAAATTCAATTTTAATACTTGGCATTCCTACGGCCACAGATAGCTCAATGTTGTTCATGGATCCTTCCCATAACGTTCATTGTGCTACCTTTAGCAAGTCATAAAACTTTTGAGCTTCTTTATTAGGTGACTCCTTTGCAGGGTACTCTGCTCTAGTAGTAGTATAGGCCATTTATTTAGAAGTTCGGATATAATGATATTCACTTGAAGGGCATGAATGACTCATTGAGGCACCACTGTTAGCATCAATATGTGGCATGAACTCACCATGTGAAGTCCAAAACCAATAATTTTATTGGAAACTCTTATGATACAAGTCTACTATGACTTCATCTCACATTAAGAAATCCTAATTCTTATGCTTCGCACATGGACATCAAAAGTTTCCTTTAAAAATGTAAAAAAGAAGTCCAAATGTCATGTGTATGAGGTGTTCAATGCCACTCAAGAATTCATTAGTTAATATTTTTCTACGTGGATGTAATTTATTGTAAATCCATGATCACTCACTACGGATATCCATTATCTAGGTAAAATGAAAAATGAGGGAATTCAATTAACATTCTATCTCAGTTACATTAGTAGTATTGATTGCATAATAAATATCTAATTTCATGTGATGTCCTAAGTATTTAAGTCATTCACAATAAATTTCTCTACAACTTCTTGGTAGTTAGTAGTAGTGGCCTATAATTACAAAATACATTTTTTTTACAAAACTGAAACCGATACATATTGTAAAATTTAAATAAATACATAAAAATTTAAAAATCATATAATTAATAATTTTATATATTAAATGGCTTAGAAGAACAATTAGGTTTAAATTTCTCAACCCTAAATTTACAAAAAAAAAAAAAAAAAAACTAACATATGCAACTAAGGATCTACACACAAATAGACATTTTAATATAATATTTAACAAATTCAAATAAATTTAGAGAAGATTTAACCTAAAATATATCAAAAATTCAAATTTTTATTTCTCGCAAACTAACGGATGAAATCATAAAAAAATACATAGAAAATGGAGAAAATAGATACGTTTTAGACGTGAATTAGTGAGCCCTAGCTCCAATTGCGTCATCAGTAGAGAGAGAGAGAGAGAGAGAGTGGCTGGGGTTGGGGGCGGTGATTTTCACGCCTATTATAATGGTTTCAAGCTAATTTTTCACCAAAAAAATCCACTGGAATTTGTTAAGATGGAATAATTCGTCGAAAATTCAGTCGAGTTTAAGTGATTCGAGGGTGGCATCCTTCGCAGTCAATAATTCCTTTGGAAATGTTTTCAATTGACGCTTCCATCAGTAATTCAGCTGATAATTTCCAATAAAAATATTTGCCAAAAATGTCGTTTGAAATCTATAGTTTTCCTGTAGTGCTGGGAAAAGCCACTGAAGCACTAATCACCTGCTATGTGAGAACTTGGATAGCTATTGTTGCCTACACTTTTTGTCCTCAATGAGTTCCATGGTGACCTTCTTAAGCATTGATGGTATATTGGCTGTGCTAAACCAAAGAAAAGAACGTAAACTGAATAATGTAAAGGTTGACTATCATTAGTTATCTTAGGAACCCTTGCATTGATTTTTCTGCTATAATAATAGTTATGTTAAAAGTTATAGATTTCTCATTTATATTATTTAAGGTCTAGTTTGATTATATTTACAATATCTATATTTAAATTCTATATCCAAACTAAGGAAACTTAATCCCTAATGAAGCATAAGATTAATGTGGACCACAGTAGTAAATAATTATATTTAATTTCTTTATTGTAAATGTTTGTTCAATCTTATGTAAAATATTTATTTTAGCCTTATTTTCACTTTCCAGTATATTTATGTAGGTAGCATAATGTTGGTTGTAAGGGACCTAATTTCAGTTACATTTAAATATGACGGCTTTTAGAGTAATGTTAAGAACAAGAATAGAAGGAAATATGAAGGAGGAAAGCAAAAGACAATCAAGATAGATAAAGATGCACTTAGTTTGCAGGTGCTCACAGAGGAGATTGGAAAGATTTGCCCTTAGCTAGAAGGTCATAATTTTGAATTGCACTATTATATATTTGGTACTTCCCCCAAGGAGTACAAGATCCTAATGTCTGAATCTGATGGAATGGTTATGATGCAGCAATTTGTGAGAAGGGTCGAGTTGAGATTGCAATTACATTGCAATAGTTTCTTTGCTCAAAAGCAATCATAGAAAATTTTGACGTGAAGATTAAAACAAGTGATAAAACACGAGTCATAGCTATTTGCTCACACCAAGATTGTCCATAGAGAATCAGGGCATCATTATGTCTAGATGTGGAATACAAAGAATGTCGCTAGCACCATACAAGTATAGCAGTTTCTATCTCTACAACAAATGCTATAGCTTCTACGGGTACAAATAAAGCTATAGCTCTCACACTGGCTTAATATAAAACTTAATTATACTAAAATAATGTATAATATAATTATACATTAGGTTGTTGCTAATACAATATTACTCCATTTATTTTAGCAATCATTTTCAACAAACACAACATTAGTCCCAAATGAAAACTATTGCTCATCTATAGTGAATGAAAAGTATACCTACAAATCACAGCTTCTGAAACAAATAATTGCAGTCGATGACCTATCTCGAGACTCACTTAACATCTCTCATCTTGAAACAATTTTGCAACTCACGCAGATATCTAATGCAAAGATTACACATCAATTGATTAACTTGCTTCTAAACTAATGAAACATACTAAAGATTCAAATGAGACTTTTTTTAACTTCTTCCATATAAAGCAGAATGACCCACACATTCTTGCTTCTATTCTCATAGTAGAAGAGAGTTAATGGTTACATGTATAGAGGAAAGAAAACCATTCCAGCTATACACATTTTGACAAATAGTTATATACAGAATTATTAGCAAAATAGTTTAAGCCCAAATTTATTAGACAATTCTTTCCAAAATATTTAGATGCCAGCTACTTCATTAATAAAAAAGTTTAAGCTCATAGTGACAGTCATTAATGCAAAGAAAAGATCAAACAACATATGAAGACTAGTACGATCAAAGCAACACATACAATCCAAACTGAATTCATTGATAATACAATCCAAAAGTACAACAGATTGTTAAAGAAAATAAAACTTTAACTTTGACCCACAATAATTACATACATAACAATCTTCATAAGAAAGAAAATCATAGCAATAATGACAACTAGTATAGTAATTATAATTTTGTTCTACATTGAGATGTGTTCCAGCTTCTTTCTGGTGCTATCCTCAGATTGATTCTCCATTTCATATATTGTCTCCTCAGCATCATCTAACCAAACAAAATAACCATAATCTTATTTTGTGCGATTACGAGCACATTTGAGAAACTTTCTTCTAGCATTCTTTTCTTTATAAGAAGTGTATGTGATACATTGTAAATTACATCGATAGCTGACTTGATGCTCTCTCCTATTCCACTTTGATACGAAAGCTTGACTTGAGCTCATTTTTGAAAATATAATACCCATTTATCACAATTAAAAAAGGAAAAATAATTGATTAGAAGTAAACTCCATAGTTAATCTTTATGAAAATAATTTAATGATATTACTCTACAGTTAAAAATTTTCAGAATATTTAGCATTAACTAACAATTGAATTTGCCCTCTTCTACAGTTGAAACACAAACAATATATCAATTGTCAAATTTATTTCTTTATAGCAATTGAAAATCGTAAAGTTTAGAATAGCAAAGGACTTCCACAATTCCAAGAGGCATTAGCTGCATAATCCGTAAGCTAAGCACAAAAAATTGATTTTTTTGATCCCAACTCTGCATAATTCCATAAGATCCGCTATTCTTCTAAACAACTATAAGGACAAAATTGGATCCTAACTATTAAATGAAATCTCGAAGGTAAGCAAAAGAAAATGTGAGTTTGACATGAATGTATGCAAGAATAAAGAAATGATAAACTTAAAATCTAGCTTTCTAGATCTAAACCTAGATATATAAATTTAACCCTAAACAATAGACAATGCAAAAAATAAACTAAGAGGCATTTGGTTTAAACACTACATTTGATATGGAAAAACATGAGAGAAGTAAGAGAAATATATGAATATATGGTGTATTTCGCATTACTATAGCTTACCTTTGGAACGTCAGCAGCATTGGAGGATCAAAAGATCGGAATGCAAAGATTTGGTCAGCATGAAATGAAGAAAGAGGATTTTCACGAGAAGATGAAGGATTTAGGGTTTACAGGGGGTGATTCCTCCATCAAAGCGGTCACGGTCCATGGGATAAGCTGTGTGAGTCGAGACGGAGGCGAGATGTCATGACGGGGAATGGCGAAACGTGATGGGGAATGACATTTCTGTGCTATTTAGGATTTTCAGTTGTTAGGCAAGTAAATAAAAACTTCAGGGTATTAAATATGTAACATACTGAGTTTACAGTGTTACGTACATAATTCCCTATGAATTGGTCAAATGAAAGACAACAATTATAAAATTGTTACCAAACTAAGAGAAGTTATGAAGATGATTCCAAGTAAAAGAGAGAATGAAGAAGAGATCCCATGTTGCCGAAGGCCATCCAACCTGCTGTAGCACCCAATGTTTCATAATTTATAAGACTAATATACTCATCGTGGTCCTGAAAAACCAGCCTCTCAAAAATGCCAAGACAATAAAATCATCATTGTGATTCAAGACTTTTAAGAGAAGTTTGGTATAAGAAGAAAATAATCGAGCCAAGGAAAGCATTTTAAGGGAAGCGAGAAAGAGAAGTTTCATTCAAGAAAGAGAATATTTTAATTACTATGGGATTGCGTTATACTATTATCTGATTAAAAAAAAAAACACTTTGATATTCGTGTCATATGGGATTTCGTTGAAAGTTCACAATCACCGAACTCATTTAGATTTAGGAATAAGACATAAATACCCCGTCAATTTTTTTTTCAATTACATTTGTATTGGGCTGTTTGATTGACTATAAATTTGATGTAAAAGAATCTGATGTAAATGAAATTGATGTAAAATGATTCTTTATAGTTGTTTGGTTGAGCTTTCTAATTCACTTTCAGATTTTTTGTTTGGTTAATAAAAAATGTAAAAAATTGAAGGTTTAAGACGCGTGAGGCTATGGCCCGGTACGCGACTACTCCACCCCTATGGCGGCTGCCCTGTGCCGAATGGCGCAGGCGGCGCCAATGAGCGGCCCGGGCTGCCGGCGGCCGGCCAAGCAATGAGGCGCGGCGTGGCTGGCAGCTGTGGGCTGCGTGGCGGCCAGGCGCCGCGATGCATGAACCCTTTTTTATATGTATTGGATTAAGATTGGTTTCTCAAATGTTAACTGGTGTGTTCAAATCGCCAAAAATTACATGCGTTCTTTCTTATCCAAACAAAAATAGAAAAAGCATATAAACTAATTATATTACATTCACTTTACAGCAAACCAAACAGCCCAATGGAAACTACACGCCCAAGAAACCCAACCGACTGAGAAAAAATGAAAGATATCAACTATTTCTCTCTTACCGAAGTGTTTTAACTCTTACTTGAATCAAGTTGAAGTGTTTTAACTCTAACTTCAACAAGCAGAAATAGAAGTTTCCAACTTAACGTCAAACCCCACGAACCACAATGTCCCAGCGTCGGAAATATTTTCGATGTGTTTTAATGAGAACCTTTTTGCAAAAAATGTGAAAAAAAATATTTTAATTTTTAAAATATTACTGGCTGCAAATTCACAAACACATGATAGATTTTTAAATTTTAGTTTCATTTAATTGCTTTCTTTCTGTCCGAGTAAATTTTTTTGATTTAGGTTTATGGTTTCAGAGCTTGTCTTAGATAGTTCAAGCTTAACCCATTTCACTCTTGGCCAGAATTTAATATTTTAGCGGAAAGTGGAGTTCACAGCTAATCCGGTAAAAAAAGATGATCTAGAGTGAGTGTAACTCAGTTTTCATAAATAGATTGATAATGAACTAACTTCCATCTCTATTCACTACAGGAAAAAACACTTTCAACAGTAGTATTTATGAGCTATAATGACAGTTAAAATCATCATAAAAATAATTGCAGTGGTTTTAGAACCGCCACACAACCGCTTTTTTTGCTTTCTGCCACAGCCATTTCATAGCGGTTCTAAAATCGGCGGGAAAAATAACTGGTAGCAGTTTTCTGCGGCAGTTATAACTGCCACTATGATTGTATTAGCAGAGGTTAAAATTGCCACATAAATTGCATATTTGTGATGGTTTAAATCGCCATAAAAGTCCTAGATTTGTAGCGGTTAAAATCGCCGCAAATCACCTAGAACTTGTGGTGGTAATAACCGCCACAAGTGATCCAAAAATTTAAAAAAAGAAATAAACCTCATGTTTCTCTGTATTCAATCGTGTCAATATATATATATATATATATATATATATACCACACAACTTCTAAAGTTATATTACTTAATGAATGAGAGCACTATTACTTGATATTAGAAAATTGCTCCTCCATCAATCAGATAATATAAATAAACTTGCTTGACTTTTGATATAAGGAATTATGCTTCATACATAGATATCTGCCCAAATATGTCAACCAAATAAATAGATAATACTCCAAACATATATAACAAGAATAAACAACTAGGTAAACCAAATAAATACATAATACTCCATACACAAAATATCATCCAAAATTAATTATTGTCTACCGCTGATACAAATGATCAGATAAACAACTAAAACAAACAAATAATTAGAGAATAGCTCAATACATATAACAACTATCAGAAACATAAAACATGAAATAAGAAACAACAGCTGCATTGTAGTCCTTTTGCATGATCAATCTTCATCATATGTTCAATGCCACCCTGTCAATATAATTTTAAATAATATTAATGAAATTCTATTAATAATAATTCCAAAAAAATTACAAATTGAGAATTTATGTACCATGTGTGAACTGTCAGGGGCGCATTATGCATTTGAAATTGTTGTATGAACTATCTTATCACATCTCCCAAAGAATTGAAACTTTTTAATTCTGATTTTATTGACCTAATCTCCTCTTCCAATCTAACAAACCGAGCAATGCTGCTACCTCCGTTTTTCTCTCCTATGATGGCAGTGCTATGAGAAAATACCATGTTGGGGTGATGCCAAACCCATGTGTTCGTACTCTTCCAAGATGTTCAGGACCCATTACAATCACAAATATTCTTTCATTAGCCTCGATATTCTCATCCTTTAGTTTCAACCCTTCCTGTGCAAGAAGTTCACATGCTTGTTCCTAGGTTAATAAAATAAATGTAATTTTTTTTAATTCAAATAATTATACACAAGAAAATTTTAGTTAATAAATTTAATAATACCCGTCTAAGTCTAGCATTCTCTAAAGACCAAGACCCATCCTTATGCATTCTACTAACTCTTCATAACTAAAGTCTATCTTGAATAGCCTGTATAAGTATACAAAATAATAAAAGTTACAAGCCATTTGTAATAAGTAATAGAGTGATTTCTCATACCGTCTCCTTTTATCTACGAACAGAGCTCACACGCCCCATTGTGTGAGGGCATGTATGTTTTTTTTTATTTTTTATTTTTTATTTTTTTTTCATTCTCACTATTCTTGGCCACCCTCTTCTATAAAAAATTTATGTCAATTATTTAGGTATCAACAATCTTAAATATAAGTAAACCACTTACTTGATCTTTTAGTTGTGACCATTGTGTGACTAGTTAACACCATTGTACTGCATCGACTCCTGGAGGAACATATTCTATAATATCTTCAACTGAACGACCATCCCAATACTCCGCCTTTAGACTAGTCTTGTGATTTTGCCATTTAACTCCAAGTGATTGAAGAATCCATGGCCTAATGTGTCCAAGAAATTCAAATTTAGACTGAAATAAAATTTTATTAGCCAACTAAAATTTAAAATTACAAGTTAATGATGTATTGAATATTCCTTCACTTATGCCAACATCTTTTTTTTTTTTGAAGGGCTCCATACCTTATTGCGCCAATCTTGAAAAGATATTTGTGCCAATATTAGATCTCGTTCAATAACACCCAAATAGGAGCCCAATATTATAGATTCAAGAATATTGCAAGGTACATCATTTCATTAACTTCAATGTAGACCCTTGTGCCATGTGGTAAATTTTGAATATCTACACAGGTTGTATGGCCTCTATCTTCATCGGAGCTCTTGATTATCTGAAAACAAAATTATATTAGAAAGTGTGCATGAAATTGAATTATATTAAACTAAACTGTATTAGAGAAGTGCGTTAATTTAGAAAATAAAGCTACATAATAATAAGCCAAATCCTATCATTTTGATGTGTTGCCTGCTGTCCTTGACCATGAAATGAATATCATAGCAGTTCGTGGTTGTCATTATACTCATCCTCCTATGAATCTAGGCAAACTGGAGTAGATGTAGAATCTGTAGTTCTACTAGATGTTCTACTAGTAGAACCGCATCTAGAGACAACCTTTTTAGCCTGCTTTAACAAGCTACCTCCTGTCATTCCTATAAAAAAAATAAGAAATTTAGGTATGAAAATATATGAATCACTAAGTTGCAATAATAGAAATTAAAAAGAGTACTAAATTAAGAGCTTATGTTTACCTTTGATATAATAGTACTAAATTAAACCATTTCCTCTCTAGTAGAAGTAATACTTGAGTCAAATACATCCCTAGGTTTGGCTTTCACAACATAGTTCTAGTTTACTGATTTGGGATCTTCAATGTAGAAAATAGGCACCACTTGTGAGAAAAAAGTAAACGGATAATGATCTAATTTTTCTCCAATATGTATTAAATATGAAAAGTTCACTAAGGTACAACCAAAATGATCACGCTTCATCCCCGTAGCATTTGTATTCACCCAATCACATTTGAACAACACAACCCTAAATAAATTAGAGTAATTGATATCAATGATATCATTAACTCTACCATAGTAATTAAAATTTTCAATTTCTGTACTATTTACTACACCATGATTTTGAGTTTTCTTATTTTCATCATAATCTTTGATATGAAATTTTTATCCATTAATATAAAACTCTTTATATCTTCATGCAATTCGATTAGATCCATATGCTAGAACTCTTACTTCTTCCACTAACGGATCATTTGTATTCATAACCTGCATGAAGAAATTACCGAATGTTAGTGTCTACATTTGTTGATTACTAATATTGTAAAAGTTGAAAACTCACATATTGTCTAAACCATTGATGAAAATTTTCATTATGAAGCTTCTCAATGTCGAAAGAGGTAAGATGTGTATGGCCACGTCTTTTTCTTTTCTCACCTTCTATAAAAATTTCTTTCTCAGAAGAAATATTATCACAATGGTGAAGAACATATCTATGAGCTAGTACCAATGTTTTCTCATCTAAGACACATAGGGTCACCTTGCCTAAAGGAATTCCTCCTCTTGAGAAGTCATAAACTAGTTTCTCTTTATCACAAATACTTGGCACTTGTATTGTGGGAGAACTCAGTTTTTTTTAAATATTTAGAAGAAAAATTAATTCCTTCTTCAACAATATAACCCTCTGCAATTGAACCCTCAGGTTATGCCTTATTTTCAATGTAGTCCTTGAGAATTGAGAAGAACCTATGCATTAAAAAAAATCAATTACTTAATATGTATAACAAAAAAAGAGAAAAACTAAAATTGTAATATTACCTCTCAAATGGGTACTTCCATCGATAATGTATAGGGCCACCGAGTTTGATTTCTTTAACCAAATGAACAAGCAAATGTATCATTATAGTGAAAAATGATGGGAGAAAGTTTTTTTTCATCTAACATGAAGTTATCAAAATATTGCACTGTAGCGCATCTAGTTCATTTGGAATGATGATCTTGTTGCATATTAATTTCAAAAATTGTGAAACCTCGACAACAATGCTCAAAACTTCATCTAATGGAGTACAAGAGTTAAGTGCAATGGGTAAGATCTCTTCTATAAGATTATGACAATCATGATGTTTTAAATTTGTGATTTTACAATCTGTGATATTAATAGACCTGGAGATATTTGATGCATAGCCTTTAGGCATTTTCATTTTTTTGATGACTTCACATAGCATCAACTTCTCTTTCTTAGACATTGTGAAATAAACAGATGGCAAAACATAACTTCCAGTATCTTGAAGTTGAGGATGTAGCTCATTTTCACTACATTTTATACTAAATCTCGACATGCTTGTAAATTATCTTTTTGACTTTTCAAGGTCAAGAAGAGTAGCCAAAAAGTTGTCACAAACATTCTTGTCTATATGCATGAAATCTAAATTATGTCTTAACAAATTATACTCCTGGTAAGGTAGATCAAAGAAGATACCTTTTTTCTTCCAAATTAGCAAATCACTAGATTGTTCAGTCATCAAATCAACATGCTTTCTTTATAACCCTTCTATTTATTTTTATTTGATTTAACACAATCAAATTGCAACCTTTCAACTTGTGATAGTATTTGACTTCCACTAAGCCTTTGTGGTGCAAATCTAATCTCCTCTGTATTATCAAAAAAATATTGTTGTCGACAGAGAACGTGAGTTGCTGGTAGCCAACATCGATGTCCAAAAAATAAATTATTTTAATGTTATATATCCACAATGATTCTGTATTGTCAGCACAGCATGGACAAGCAAATCTCCCTTTCGTACTCCACCCAAACAACATGCCATATGTTGAAAAATCATTGATGGTCCACATTAGTGTTGCACGTAAATTAAAATTTTATTCAGTCGCAGCATCATAACACTGTACTCCTTGTCATAGATCATGTAATTCTTGGATAAGAGGTTGTAAGTAAACATCGATATCATTTCTTAGACTCTTCTCTCCATGTATAATTATCGATAATATGAACAAATTTTGTTTCATTCCAAACCAAGGAGGTAAATTATATGGTACCAAAATCATAGGCTAAATAATGTATGTTCTACTCAGAGTTTTGAAAGGATTAAATCCATCAATAGTTAGACCAAGATGAACATTGCATGGATCTAGGACAAAATCAGGATATGTGAGTCAAATGATTTTCATGCAGCCCCAACAACAGGGTGTCTTACCAAGCCATCTTTATTTCTATGTTTATCATGCCAAATAATCTCTTTAGTAGTTTTCTTTGTTTTGAATAATCGTATAATCTAGGAGTGAGTGGAAAATATCAACAATCTTAGCCACCTTTAAATGCATTTTTTTTCTATATTATCTTTCTTCTTTTGATTAGTATCACATCAAGATGAGCCATAAATATGGCATATTTTTGCATCATATTTATCTATCCAAAAGAGCATACAATCATTTAGGCATGCATGTATTTTTTGGTATCCCAAATCGAATGATTTCATTACTTTTTTTACCGCATAGGTATTTTTAGGTAGTGAAACCCCATTAGGAAATGCATCAGATAGTAACTCAAGTAACATATTAAAGGATCGTGAAGTCCAAAAGGTTAGACACTTGATACGAAAAAAGTGTAGTATAAATGATAATTTTGAGAACGAGTTACAACCACGATATAACTCCGCCCCTGCATCTTTCATTAACTTTGAAATTTTCAGATCGACATTCGATGGATCTATATTCTAATTTTCATAATCATCTCATGAAATAATGTCCTCTTGTTGCAAACTAAAAGTATCTTTTAATAATCCTTCTATATTATCTTTGTTTGACTGGTCCACTTGTATGGGTAATTACTCCATAGTTGATGTGGTTCATGATGCTTCTTTTATGTACCTTTAGCATCAGATGTATGATCATCTCCATGCCGATTCCAAATAATATATCCATGAAAAAAAATCATTTGATATCAAATAACTCTTGACATCTTTTGTGGTATGAAAATACTTATTAATACAAACCTTGAATGGACATAAAATTGTTTCTAATATATTTCTCCTCTGACTTGCAAATTCTAGAAAACTATCAATTCTTTTTTTATAATCAGTACTTCATTTACGTTTGGTTATTAAACTCTTGTCCATTTCAAATGAAAGTAGGAATCCAAAATCACTATTAAAAAGTGAAAGTTTTAGTTAATATGATTACGATCAAGTAAAGAAGAGATTATCAAGATTAATAAATGCATAAAGATATATTGTGATGCAATTGAATATTCCTGAATGATGAAGATATGTAGACCGATCATATCACTATTTATTTTACACCAATATAAGGAGAATCGTCCCGTGTAGATTGATATGATTTCATATTATAATTTCAATCAACACACTCTAACTCAAGTAAGAACAATAGTTTGTAATATTAGTTTTATTGATAACAACAAGCCCCACTTCAACTAATTGTGATAAAATCAAAGCTTAAGAGAAAAAAAATCATGTATATTTCACACTTGAATTGTGTTATCAATCAACTTCAATTAATTGTCACCTACTATTTAAAATACTCCACTTTTAATGGATGTAGAAATTACTAATTAAAGACTCAAAGAAGAATCACAAAACAAATGAAATAAAATTCAATCTTATACTAACCAGTTAATTAAGAACGATGAACAAAAATAAGAATTATTTTCTTAGCAAATACATTGATGATCAAATTCATTTTCAATCCAAAAACATAATCCTACCAACATACGAGCGCAACAACTTGTTATTTTTACATCAATATATATTTTGATTAATAATGGACCAAACTTTATATTCATAATTGGCTAAACTTTATAATTCATAATCACGCAAATTATAAACCACAAGATCATATCGATCCTAAGTATACTATACCACATATAACTCAAATATATTATTTTGCACGAGTAATTAAAGTAATAACAACTTAATTTTCATCTTAATACTTTACGATTGTTCATAAATAACCTACTATATTATTCTAACACAAATTATAAAATACAATAAAACTTCTGATAATTTTTGCTCCCATTCCCTCTCCTAATGAATAATGAAAATTAAATGTTTCAACTAAACATTTAGTTAATAAAATGACAAAATACAAAAAAAATTAATTTAAGAAACATATGTATAATGCATCTAAAGCAAAAAAAGAAAAAAAAAGAAGGAAAAAACAATGTGAGATCGATAATAAATATAAAAAAGAACAAAATGTAATGACTACCTAGGAGTACAATCAAGACTCCTAAAAGTATTAAGCTAGTTGGAATAAGTATAAATTCAAAGCAAAGCATATAAATCTTAAGCTAAACTTATTGGAATAACATATAAATTTAACGAACAACATATAAATTCATAGAAATTAAAAGTTATCAAGAAAAATCAACAATACATACCCAAAATCGACCAACGAAGTATATGGCTGAAAATTCCTTGCGAGACCCACAAAAATCGATTGGCCTTTCATGAAAATAGTATATATGAATAGATAGAACAATAATCTTGCTTAAAAATAAGAAATAAAACAAAATAAAAATAAAATACATACCTGAAAATGAAGAGGAACCGCAGTCGAGACCTTCACTCGAGACCTTCCTCATTTGCGAATTAGGGATTTAGGGTCGGGTAGGCAAAGCACGGGTTATATACGAAGGTTCTATGGTAGCAATTTTAACCGATGGCTGTTATTGAGGTTTAAACCGCTGTTTATTATGACCTTTTTTATCACTGTTGTATCTAAAAGAAGATAACGATTTATTAACCGCTAGTATATACTATAGTCTTGATATAACCCTGAAAATTCCACTAGTCGAAGCACGAATCTTGATGCCAAAAGCAAGTGATCCAAATCAAACGGATCAAGCACTTAAAATATCATTGGAAACTTTGGGACATCGGTTAAATTCTTAAAATCTCTCAAATATGGAGTGTTTATAGTCAAATCGAAGGTCTCGATGAGCCGGATCCAAGCCCAAGATCTTTCCAATTCGACTTCATTTGAGCATTCAAATACACAAAATACATTATATGATCAAAGGAATCATCATGAGCCATCCAGATGGATGGTTTGATTTTGTGTATTTACGTGACGCTCCTCCAATCATATAAATATCATTCCTCATATAAGGGAGGCCAAGAGAGAGAAGAGAGCTCAAAGCTTGAAAATCCTCCAAGCACCGTTACCACGGTTGTCAACCATCATGCCGCCGCACCGCCGTGATTCCGTCAGCATCTTCGTCGTACCATCATGACGATCTTCATCGTTTGGTTTCCTCATTGCTCACCATCATCTACCACTAGAATTACAACAACGCGGACTATATAGGTTGTTGATTTTGGGATTCATCGTCTTCTCATATACATTATGTAATCCACATCGGAAAACTTGTACTCCAAAATAAATATATAGTGGAAGCTTTTTACTTGGCTAGGCCCCGTGATTTTTTCCCTCTTTTCGAGATTTTTCACGTAAAAATTCTAGAGCTTTCTTGTTCACTCTTTAAATACTTGTGTGTGTGCTGGATTTCATAATAAGGCTAAGGCGTAAACTTTCACTTTCACTCTGCACACGCAGGTTGTCGTGGAAACTATTTCCATCATTTCATCTTGTATGACAACCAAGTTTCAACAAGATCAAAACCACCATCGAGGTGGAGCATTTTAAGGATGGCGAGATTGATTCATCAAACTTAGTTTCGATTCTATCGCTGGGGGCAACTCTTAATCTCAAAAGATTATCCAAATTAATATTACGGATATCTAATTGATTATCGAGAAAGTCGCAAATAGAAAAGACAGCGTTAAGGAGCAACTTACAACCACAACGGATTGATTCGACCTCTTCCATACAGTTTAACGCCATGGTAACACCACGACAAACAACTTAGGATAGGTCAAAGGTCCTTGGTGGACATCCCACCTCTTCCATTAACGCCATCGGGTAACACTCGACAAACAACTCGGATGGGTCAAAATCTTCAACGAATTCAATTCAACCTCTTCCAAGTTAACATAATCGTAAGACTCGACAAACAATTCGAATAGGTCAAAATCCTCACGATTCAATTCAACCTCTTCCACAGGTTAACGCATCGAGCAAAGACTCAAACAACCTGATAGTCAAAAGGTCCTGAACTTCCCACAACCTCTTCCATTAACATCATCTGCAAATACTATGACAAACAACCCAGATAGGTCAAAAGGTCCTTGGTGGACTTCCCACCTCTTTCACACGTTAACATCAGGTAACACTCTAAACAACTGATGGGTCAAAATATTCAACGAATTTAATTCAACCTCTTCCATACAAGGTCATCAGTAACACTCTCACAAACAACCGAATAGTCAAAATTTCACGGATTCATTCAACCTCTTCCATAGAACGCCATCGTAACACTCTAACAAACAACCGGATGGGTCAAAATCGCCGATTCAATTCAACCTCTTCCATACGTTAACGTATCGGTAACACTCTTACAAACAACTAGATAGTCAAAGATCTTTGGTGGACTTCCCACACCTCTTCTATATAGAACGCCATAACACCGACAAATAACCTGGATAGGTCAAAATCTCACGGATTCAATTGACCTTCCATACAGTTAACACCATCGGGTAACACTCTGACAAACAACCTCGGATGGGTCAAATTCCTCAGCGGATTCAATTCAACCTCTTCCACACAGATTAACGTCATCGGGTAACGCTCTGACAAACAACCTTAGATGGGTCAAAAATCCTCAGCGGATTCAATTCAACCTCTTCCACACAAGTTAACGTCATCGGGTAACACTTTTACAAACAACCTCGGATGGGTCAAAAATCCTCAATGGATTCAATTCAACCTCTTCCATACAGGTTAACATCATTGAGCAAACACTCTAATAAACAATCGATAGTCAAAATCCTCCGGATAATTCAACCTCTTCCACACAGCGCCATCGAAAAGGACTACAAACAACCTCGATAGTCAAAAATCCTCAGATTCAATTCAACCTCTTCCACATGTTAATGTATCGAGAAAGACGACAAACAACGGATAAGTCAAAATCCTCGGATTTAATTTAACCTCTTCCATAGGGTTAACGCTAAAACTCGACAAACAACCTCGAATAGGTAAAAAATCCTTAGATAATTCGACCTATTCCATACGGTTAACCTCATGGTAACACCGACAAACAACCAATGGTCAAAATCTCGGATAATTCAACCTCTTCCACAGTTAACGCCATCGGGAAAGACTCGACAAACAATTGATAGGTCAAAAAATCTCAATTGAATAATTCAATCTCTTCCATACAGCATCCGTAACACTTTCGAAACAACCTGGATTCAAAATCTCGGATTAATTCAACCTTTTCCACACAAATTAACGCTATCGTAACACTAACAAACATCCTCTGATAGGTCAAAATCTCATCGTCGTCATCGCCGCCGCTACGATCCGCCAAACTACCGTGCCATTGTTGCCACGCTGCTCACGCGGCAACCAACACCGTGCTGACCATCGCGACATCTTCGCCATCATAACCATCGTGCGGTCATCCCGACTACCGATGCTGCCACTGCATACTGCCGCTTAATTTTGCCGCTACCAATTTTATCGGCCGCTAACCATCAGAATGGCCATGCGCCAATCTCTATCATCGGCTCCGCTGATTATCGCTTCGTAATTCGCTGATTACTATATCGTGCATGGCTACCATCGACAAGCATAATCAAGCCGTATTATCGCTTTGCTGGCTGCTATTACCCCGCTCCAATCACTGGTCATACTAACTACATCATGCCGCTATTATACCGCTGACGTTTGGTAATTTTAATCGGTTAATTAATTATCGTTGCTGGTCATCATTGCGACCGTTGCCACGCTGACATATCGTTGCATTGCTGATGTTGCCATTAATTGTTGCTGCTAACCACTATCACCATCGCTACGCTGCTGACTACGCATGTTGTCGCCGCTGTTACCCTGCTGCCACCACCGTCGGTGCACCGCGATCTACCGTCGCGGTCATCGCATCTTTCCGGCTACCATCGCTGCCGGTTATCTCGCTGATTATTGCTGGCTGCACTATCGATTCATGCCGCATTATTGCTGGATTAATTGCCGCTAACTCATTATCGTTACCGCTGACTCGACGCGGCGCATTGCTGACGTATTTGCGCCGAATTCATTGACCACTTCTCGCTGCCAACGCGTACACTACGCTGATTACTGCGCCAATTACTGGCTGCTGCATTACGCTTAATCATTGCTGATTTACCATATTGCATTGCCAAACCATCGGCCGCAGCGGTCGCCGGTACCGCATCGATTATGTCGCACCGCCATCATTGCCGCCGGCTACCGCTAACCACCGCACTATCCGGCGGTTGCCACCATTGTGCCGGGTTATCTCGCCGATAACGCCACATCCCGCTGACTATCCGGCCATATCGCCGCATTCGACATCTCCCCAGATCGACCGATGATCGCTCCTCGACAGACGGTCACGAGTAGGACGCTTTTCGAGATAAAATAGACACGACGATGTATGCGGATCCTCAACCCGGATGGTCCGACTAAGATCTGACTTCGAGGGAAAACTATAGACACGACGATGTTCTCGCGAACAACCTTCTCTCGAAGAAGAGAAGGTGTCTTCCGCCCTGAGGGGTTTTATACCCCTATAAAGGTAAAAGGTCAAAATTGCCAAAATCGCCCAAACCGTCAAAACCACTCAAAGCAGAACGGCCAAAACACAAAACGAACATTTCGCTGTCTACCGCTTCGCTGCTTTCGCTGTCACCCTCACCCTCCCAGATGTCCGCCACACTCAACCACCGCCCAATCATGGACAGCTGATCCGGGCTGCCCATCGGACTCAATTCGTTGCTCACCAACCCGGCCATTATCACGGCTAGCCATGAGCGAAGCGCTGAGCACCATGCCCATATGCGCAAGGCCATTCTCATTTAACACCATGACATTCGATGGATCTATAACCTTGAAATCTCGCACCCATGTATACCTACACATACGTGTCTGATCCGCTCTGGTTATAATCGTGTTCTAAGACTTTTTTAATGTATGGTAACCAAATTTCATCAAGAATTGCTATTTTCAAATATTGACATATATTTTTGGATGGTTGAGATAGAAAGATAATAGACAACTGATAACGAAAATTTCACTTGTCGAATTAATCTGCAAAAGCAGGCATCCAAATCAAACTCGAGATCAAGCACTTAAAATATCATTGAAATTTTGGGACATCGTTAAATTCTTAAAATCTCTCAAATAAATATAAATAAATCGAGCGCCTGACGGATCCAAAGCCCAATATCTTACTTCATTTGAGCATTCAAATACACAAAATACATTATATGATCAAAGGAATCATCATGAGCCATCCCATGGAGAGGAGTGGTGGATTTTGCATGTATTCTGAGACGCCACCTCCACCTATAAATACATCATTCTCATATAGGCCAAAGAGAGAGGAGAGACAAAGCTTGAAAATCCTCCAAGACAATCCCACTAATTTGCCACCAACCACACCGCCGCCCGATTCTTGCCATCGTTAATCTCCGCCGATCACCATCATGACACCTTCATCGCTTTTGTTCACTGCTCACCATCATCTCTACCACAAGAACTATAACTAACGTATATATGTTGTTGTCGATTTTGGGATTCATTATCGCTCTTCTCATACAATTATGTATCAAAACTCAGACTCCAAAATAAATATATAGGAAGTGACGGCATGATTTTTCCTCTTCGTTTTACGAAAAAATTCCAGTTTTCTTATTCACTTTAAATACGTGCTTGGATTTCACAAAGCTAAGCTAAACTTTCACTCTACCGCAATTGATTTTCTAGCACGCAATAAGTCTTTATATAATAATTTTACTAGTGATTACAACCAGCATAACTCACTAGAGTTTATTAAGATTTGATTATTTAAAATATACATTATCATAATTAGTAATTCTTAGAAAAACATATTGGATGCCAAGTCTTGTTAACATCATATACTCTCATTTTCAAATAGCTTAAACCTTTGGACTTTGAACTTTTGATAGCTTTTTTGTCCTCATCTTTTCTGATTTATCCATATATATATATATATATATATATATATATATATATATATATATATATATATATATATATATATATATATATATATATATATATATATATATAAAGAGAAAATAGTAGACCCTTATATAAAGAAGCATTTGAATTGAAATGGCTTATTTCATTAGTATATTTTAATCAATTTCAATTTATTTTGATTCACTATCTATTAAATGATAATAGAGTCAAAACATCGATTAAAATCAAGTAATTCATGTGATTTGTGGTTCTTATAAATTTTGGTTAATATGTATAGTTAAATACTTTCTTGAAGAGCCCACTTCACAAACAACAAACTAAAGAACAGCCAACTATGTTAATTTAGTGATAATTAAGTCGACATTCATCGATATAGATTCATTATGTTTTTATTTTGTTTCACTATTTTTTATTTGAAATATAACCTGATTAATTTAGATAATTATTTTTTTAAAATATTCAAAATATGTGAGAGTTGTTTTCAATATTTTTTAAAAATAATATAATTTATTTTAAAATATAGAAAATAAAAATACTTAAAAATATGTTAAACAAATATTTTTAAAAAAATTATAAATAAAATTAATTTCAAATTGATACTAAATAAATACAATTTAGCTCATGATGTCCTTCTCTAACTTTATGATAGGATATGATCATATTTTCTTAAGTGACATTAATAAATTATAATAATTTTTCAAATAGAAAGTTTCTTCGTTGAATATTAACAACTGTTTTGTATTATAAAAATATGTATTAATTCTTAAAAGTTACAAATTTAACAAATTGTTTACATAATAGTATAATACACGAACGAAGTCTGCGATTGATTTCGACAAGCGCATATATAGATATATATAATGTCCTCGCTATATAGGCGGCTACACGTTAAAATATTTTTCAATCCCTACCCCCAGCTGAAGCAAGGCTATTCACCAGAGCCAGCGCGTTACTCGTGTAATACGTTGTGTTCCTAACTTTCCTCCTAATCTTCGCCGTCACCTTTCTGCCGCCGCCGCCGCCGCCGCCGCCATCTTCGGTTAAACCGTCAAGACAAGTATCCTCATCGGTAAGAGCCGCACTAACCCACGTCAGGACGTCGCCCATCTGCAACTCGAATGTCTTCGGCTCGAGCCGCTGGAGCTCATTGAGTGAGTCGTGTAGCTGCTGCTCGGCGTCGGCTAGGCACTCAGCACAATCGGCGAGGGGCGTGGCAGTGCGGTGGCTTAAGTGACGAAGATGAGAGGCGGCTCGGCTGACATCGTCAGCGGCGAAGGAAAGAGCGGTACTGGCCCAGCAACGGCGACTGCGGCGTGCGGAGCGAGACCGGGAAGGGGAGGAGAGAGAATGGATGCAGATGGAGCGGTGTAGAGTGGCTCGGCAGGCTTCATCGAGGGTGAGGAGGTGGTGGTGGCCTGTGGTGGAGGTCGCACCGCAGCCGAGGAGGAGGAAGAGGATGGGTATGGTCGCGGCGGCGGCGGCGGCGGCGGTCAGAGACATGCTTACTGTGCTTGGTTGGCGTTAATGGGGTTTAGTAGGTTTTAAAGGGTGCTCTTTTGGGTTTTTTGCACACAAGCGCTACTAAATAAGTGAAATTAGTTGCTGCCTTGGCAAACAAAAATCATATAATGATTTCATTAAAAATTTTCTGGATGTGACATGGGCCGAAGCTAAGAGAAGATTATTCTTTATATTTAAATCATATATTTAAAATTATCAATAATCAATTATAAAAATTAATTAATTATTTTTTTATTTAAATATTTTATTAATTACTATATGGCAAAACATCAAGTATCTTCTTCTAGTTAAAATTTTCATCTAATAATTAAAAAGAAATATCATTTTCATAAAAGGGAAGCTAATATTTTCTAAAAAGTATATTTTTTCCGATTTTTTCAAAAAAAAAATTATAAGAAAAAAAAGTCATGTATAAAGTATAAATACAAATAACCTTAATCTCGTGGTTAAGAGTTTAAATCAGATATGTCGATGTGTTCACATGTCTGTCCAAAAGGTCTCAGGAAGGCTTGCACGAAATCTCATGCTCTTTATATTTGTTGAGAGTAATATTCATTCTTTCATCTACTTTATTTTACTATGCAGTTCTTAGAATCATTTCCTTGAAGGATTTTCTGTGCAATGAAGTAGTTTTTGAATTTTATAGGATACTACTCGCATTATTATCAGATTACAGTTTTAGACTTGGTTGTTTTAATTTTATTGTCCATTAGAAATTTAACCTTCACAAAAATTGAAAATTGGCCATATTTATTATTGATAAATTAATCTATACCTTTGTGGTGTTGCGTTTAGGAAGTTCATGTAATAAAAAGGCTTGTGCATATATTCTTAGGAGATTTATATATATATATCACAAAATTTTTATATATTTAGATATCTAAAATTTAAATTTAAATTTTTACATATAAAATATTTCAATCTTCAATATCACATCAAAAATATCATCATCATTCACAAATAAAATATACTTTTTAAATATAAAAAAATATTAGATAAATAAATATTTAATTTTAAATATTAAATAAATAAATATATAAGAATTATGTGATAAGTATGTAAATTTTTCTTTTTAAAAAAAAATTAAGATATAAACATAATAAAATAAAAATAAAAATAAATCTTTTTTCAATTTTTATTTTATAATTTACGTAGCTCAATAAAAAAAAGAATGTGATTTATATTCAACTGAGTTATTTTTTATAAAATATTATATAATTTATTTACAAAACGACGAATTTTTGTACAATGTTAATCATAAAAACGTGAAGCATTAAATATTTTTTTTTTCTGAGTTGCGTGACTGCACTGCTGCTTAGCATAAAAATAAAAATAACAAACACATCTTACTCTGATAATAGATGATAAAAGAGTTGAATTTGTGACCAGCGACTATTAGTAAAATAACTATACGTGCAGTCCATGACAAATAATATTGGTTCTGTTTTATTATTTTTAAGATGTTAATAATGATGTAAAGAGATGTTTTTGTTGTTCTATATAATTTATGAATGTGATAAGTTAAGTATTTGTTTGTATGACTAAAAGAGTTGAGAATAGGAACAGTAATAGAGTCAATAGATTGATGATATCACTAGTGAGTGAAGGAATTGAAAATGTATTTTATAAAAGTTTATTTTAGTAATTAGAGCACTATCTCTGAAATTGACTCTCTGTTTAAAGTATGATTAATAAAAGCTTCTTAGGATTTAAAATATTCATTATTTATATAATATATATATATATTAATTTAACTAAATTAAATCAATCCATGGAATTAAATGTTCAAAAGTGTTTAACTATTTAATTATATGGAGACTACCTTATTTTAAAGTTGGTAATTGTCCATGTAATTCTTATCATAGTGTCTAGGATAATATTTTGATCTTAACATCACCTTCATTTCAATATAAATAATGGTGGTTTATCTTAATCTTCATTCTTTGGCTAACATATTAGTCCAATAAATTTTAGGATACCCTATTAATTATAGTTTTGCAAATTCAATCTTTTGATAATGATCTATCGTATATCAATCAAGGAAATCATCTATTTGGACTAACTAGTCTAAGAACTTATTTGAGTCAAGCGGGAGGCAGACAATAAAATAATGAATAATTTACTTTATATAAAATTAAAAATCAAAGCATCTCATATAACAAAATAAAGAAATCAAACCTTGCAATAACATAAATTTTTTTTACATTACATATCATTTATAACTTCTCCCACCGAGTCTTCATATTTTGAAAGCGTTGTACAATCAATTCCTTATCAACACTCTTAAATACATCTTTTTCAATATATGTAATAAAACAATCATTCATCCAAGAATCTCCCATTCTATTGTGCAAGCAATTTTTTACCATCTTCATTGTAGAAAATGCTCTTTCAATAGTTGTTGTAGCGATTGACAATATCAAAGCAAGCTTTATTAGCAAATATACAAGATGATAAATATCATTTTTCTTTGTCTCTACTAACTTTTGTGCAAGTTCTCCAATTCCCTTCAACTTCAAAATGAATCATTGATTTCATAATATAATTCTCAAGTTGACTATCTAAAATAATAATATCAAAGCCTAAGAAGTGTGGGATAAAACTTTGCCAAACATATCAATTTTTTCTATCAAAGAGAAAGAATCACATGGATTCAAGCATGCCACATATAAAAGTAATTCGCTCATCAAATCATGTTATTAAGCTCCAAGTTGCATATCAATAAAATAAAATTTCAACTTGATAATAGTAAATTTATGATTTCTTGAGCATATCTTCTTGATCTTCCATGCATAGTAAATCTTTCACTCATATTTGGTACAAGTATATCATTTTTCTCACAAAATGCATGAACTTCTTCAAATAAAATGTTCCAACCATCATCCTCATATTTTATAGTTTTGACACCTTAAACCAAAGTCATGGCATTTATAATATCTTGATTTTTTTTGTAAAACTTGAGATAACTCATTTGTGATTCCTAATATGGATTTCATCAAGATTGAAAATAAACTCAATTGAATCAAGCAGTTTCACCTTTTGTTCACTGTTTAAACCATCTTCTATAATTATATCAAGAACATCTATAATAGATCCAAATAAAATAAGTATGTTTATCAATGCAACATAATGTGATCCCTAACGCGTATCTCTAGCTCGTTGAAGAGTTATTTCTTGATTTAAACCTCTGCCATATTGTAGTTCTCCACTTCGCTCAACAACTTTGTTTAATCTTTTCAAATAAAACTTCTCTCCTTTATAAGAACTTCCAACAATATTTATCAAATTAGATACATTATTAAAAATGTAGCAATCAATATGATTCTACGAATTAGCTAATTATAATTGAAACAATAGAATGTAATAAATAATTATTTTCTTCATGATTAAAGCTTTTAATCCATGAAACTCACCACATGTTGCTAGCCCCATCATAACCTTGACCACATATTCACGATATACTCAATCCATGCTTTGAGAAAAGTGCCTCACATTTAAGTGTTGGAGCTTGTTTCACCAACATGTATAATACTAAGGAAAATGCAACCTCTCTTATCAACATAACTAATCGCATAGCCACTTGTTCTTTCATTGATACATCACAAGATTCATCTAAAAGAACCGCAAATAACTCATTACCCAAATCATTGATAATATTTGAAGTCTCAATAGCATGTATAATATCCTTCAATTTTAGAGCTTAACTTATTATTTCCGGAGCATTTTCAAGGACAACCTTATTAATACTTTCATTATGCCACCAAAAGCAAAAGTTCAAGAAAATTTTCTTGATTTTCAGAATCCTTTGATTCATCATGACCACAGAAAGCTAATCCTTAGCTTAAAAGTAAGCATACACAATCAATTGTGGCACATAATCGTGTTCTGTAATCCCTTCGATTTTGATCATATTATCTTCCATAAGAAAATGCAATGTGTTAATCCTGATTCATTAAATCTTCACATTTTCTTCGAATATTAAGACTATTAACTTACAATATGAACTTCAAATCTTTCTTTTTTTTTTCCAATTTTTAAATCCCTTATTATCAAAACTATCACCACTTGTTCACCAATATCAGGTCTATAAAGATAACAAAATAAACAATATGCTACATCTTTTGCAATACTGTACTCTAACCAACCTTTATATTCATCAAACCATTTTGGATTAAACCTGCATAATTTATTTTCGATTTGTGTTTGAGGAAATTCATGATCATGAGGTTGACATGACCCTTTTTGAAGATATGCTCTTCTAACTCTATCACAGTTATTGGGATGATACTCTAAAATTTTTTTTCTTAATCCAAGATCTGCTACAATATCTTCTCTGAATCAAGACTTATTTAGATTTTGTATTACTACTACTTTCACCAATAATAATAAGATGTGAAATCGGACTCATCTTGTTCAATCTTTCTTTTTAAAATATCGCCATATCTAATTAAAAGAACAGATTAAAATGTCGATGTAAAGTCTTAAAGATTAATATGCATAAAATGAGAAGACATGTTTTTGAACATATTTCAAAAAATAAAATAAAGGCACACTTTCGGCCTTTTCTAAAAAAATAATTTCTCAAAATAAAGGCACACAGTCGGCCTGTACCTAAAAAAATAAATCAATAGTATTTTTTTAATAAAGACACACCGTCGGCCTTTATTAAGAAATAATAAATCAATAAATTTTCAAAAAAGGCATACTTTCGGCCTTTATTAAATAAAAAATATTCACATACCTTAATTAATCAGGAGGATCGCTCCAGATAAATTTTTGAATGTTCTCGTTTCTAAAATCATAAAACATAAAGCATATAAGTAATGATTAAATATACAAAAAAAATAAATATTAGTACCCATGCAAGGTTTGTGTGTAATTTGTCCTTAAGACTCAACTTTCCAAAAAAAAATATCAGTTCGATCTCAGATTCTCTAATCACTTTGCCACACAAGTAACGGGATGTGGGAATACAAAATGATGTAATAAGATTTTGAGTGCTTAACTATTAGTACCCATGAACTAATTGCATACATTTTAATCGCCTTTTAAAAACAACAATTATCCAATTAAAAATCCACCATTGTACACTTGCGTAAGTTGAAAAGAAACAATGAATGATAGTTAATATTTTCATAAACATAACACAAAATAAAACTTAAGTTGATTCATTTAAATAGAAATTTAACTTTAATTTTCCATATGCAATTCTTTGATAAACTAAATATTAACACACAAATCAGAACAGGAACAAATCAACTCAAACTCAATCCTAAAAGCAATATTTCTCAGCTATATGCAAGAAAGATTAAGCACAAAAAATATCAGCATCATTATCCACCACTTAGAGTAATAGAAATGCAAAAAAAAAAAAGAATAAAAGAAAGAAAGAAAGAAACGACTTTCCTTCATTTGCATATCTATGCAATATATTGCAAAAAAAATAGTGTTCCAAAGAAATAAAATCTTGTGGTTCTCTATGGTTTTTTTTTTAAATGCATCAATATCCATACACCTTTGCTCGAACTTGTTTCAAAAAAAAAAGATAGCTTCATCAATTAGGTTGAAACCACATGTTGATCATAAATGTAACATGAAATTAATGGACACATAATAAATGTAACAATGAGCTCTGTTAGTATTCCAGACACGAAAAGCTACAAATCGAAATTCAAAAGATACAATCATACAATTGGTAATCCTCTATTTTTCCTCTGCGTCGACTCCAATGGCGGTTCCTAAATATGCCGTGAAGCTTCTAGTTATCCATACTTGTTTTTTTAATCTCATTTCACAAATCAATTTGTCACAACTATGATCTTTTTGTCGCTGCTAATCCTTTGATTTCGGATACAATAAAAGAAATGGAAAGAGAGGAGTAAAATTAATCAGAAATAATCAAAATAGATCTTCAAAACAGGGTGTTTACCTAAAATCGTGGGAGGAAGAAAATGAAAACTATATATATCAAAATTTGAAATGAAAACAGGAAGAAAAAAGAAAAAGAAGCACAAGGAACCGTTATAACACAGAATGTAACCCTAGATATTGAAACTTTCACCAGACAAATGAATCGGAATAAAGCGGAGAGAAAGACCGAATGGCGTAGCAATCTTCGAGATTACCTCTCAAACTCCTTCACAAATCACGGCCTCCCGACAGGATTCAGAGAAGCAGAATAGAAAAAAGAAGAAGAAGAAAACGCAGAGAACGAACAAAGGATCTGAGGAGGAGAAAGACGCAAACAAATTACCGTGAGGGTTTGGAAATAGGGTTCCTAATCGCTGATTATGCGTGTGGGCGCTGCTTCTCCACTCCGGTCATGAGTGCCATCATACATGGGAACTTCAAATTTATCTCTTCTAGAGGGATCATCGCAATCATCAGCATTGCTATGATGATAGTCTCTTCTACCAAAATTTATGATGTTCAATTGCCTCCTTTGAGGTTGATCTTTTTTTTTTTTTTTTGGTCTAAGAAAAAATCATCATCATTTAAGTGGATAATGATTTCGAACATAAGATATAATAGAATTTCTAATATTTTGTAGATAAATTAGGATAACTTAGAATTGAATTTTAAGTTCTTGTATTAAAGCTCTACACACCTCAAGTAATTTTCTAGTTTTGGCTTCATTCTTATGAATCTTAAGATCTAATGAATCAAATATTTGAGTTAAGTTTTAAATTTAGACTTTAAAACTAATTTGGGTACTATGATATAATTATATTTTTAATGATGAAAGAGATGAAATGATAAGGGATATAGATGAGAAAGAGTGAAAGTTAAAAATATTGATGCAAAAATAATGTGAATCTTAAAATAAAAGAACTTCCAAGTAAGCAAAGGGGCACAAAGGCCACTTACATCCCAAGCTCTCCTCAGACAGTTTGACCCTTTTGACAAATTTCTTTTTAGTTTTGAGAATACAAAGTTTCATGCACATACATTTTATGCATATAATTTAAAATGTAAGAAATTATGCTTAGATCTAAAAGCATCAAGTACTTAAGATCTCGAATTATTTTGTATTGACAAATTTAAATTAATTCTATCACATATGACTAACATACAAAAATAAAGAAGGTTAAATAAAGTTTTGTGTGCATCAAGATAATGTTTTGTTTTAATGAAGTGGAGAACTCCCTTGCCAATATTTTCACTCAAGATAAAGTTTTAATATAATCACAAAAAGATTATTGTCCATTGCTATATAATGGAGCTAATTAAATTAGTTTTATGCTAGTACCAAAGATTTGCAAGAGCAATACCAAATCTCAAGCTATTAAAATGAAGAAAGAAAACAATCATAAAGAAATTAACTTCAAATTTTTTGGATGACTCAAAAGTTTCTTCAAGGCAAGTTCATCACAAGAAAATTCTTTTTGTTGGAAAAGAATTTGACTAAAATTTGCTTCTTCTCATATTTCACTCTAATACCAAAAATAATGGCGGTGGGCAGTCTTTTGGTGAGATTAAGTGGAATAAAATGATATGAGCTTTAAAATTGATATCTACACCTGAGATATCAAATTTTAGGTAAAATATTAAGGGGTTTAAAATGGCCTTCTAGTGGATCTTTCAAGACTAGCTCTGATTGAGCTAGTTTGGGTTGATTTGAAAGATTTATTTAGAAAACAAGATTCTATGTGAGGTAAATAGTTGAAACTAATTTTGTATGATTAGCATAAGATGTGAACTAATGATCTCGAGTATACGGTTAGGTTCAGTGAACTAAAAATTAAATGTATAAAATCATCAAACAAAACTACTCTTGAATATAGAAGGAGATATAATTATTCTCTTCTATGATTATGTTCAATATCTAAATAATTATGCAAGAAAAATCAGAATATAATTTCTAGGTATTAAGAGAGTTAGGATATTGCTCAAATTAGAAGATTTTCAATTATAAAATGTTTGGATGAATACTTTGTTTTTTTTACTTGAAAGCTCAAAAATAATTTTTCTATGAAATCCATAGTTCATTAGGTTTTCTTTTTTATTTAAAGTGATTTTTATAGTCTTACATATCACAAATAATATACAACTTAAAATAACTTCATTAACTCTCAATGAGTACTCCAAAAGATAGTTAAAAATGTGCTTTATAACAAATGTTCAAAAGATATCCAAAGATGAGTTAAAATAAGTTTTCACACTTTCAAACCCTAAATTGAGGCCCTGATTTTAACAGATTAAGCTATTCTAACCTACTCTATTTAGTCTATTATTTGATTAAAATAAATAGTATTCTAGAAAATTATAATAAATTTATCTTAAAAATATATTATACAATATATAATAATTTCTTTTCAAAAACTCAATGAATCAATATAATAAGAATTAAAATCAAATTCACTAAATAGAATATAATTGTTTCAATTATTTTAATCATTACACAATTAACTTTTCTATGTATAAAATAACCTTTAAAAATCAATTTTCTGTGTAAAAATATGGGTATGCTAATGAAATGTCATAAAATTAAAAGCTCTTAATCTATTTAAGTTTTAAAATATAAACTTAATCTCTTTGTATAATATAAATGGCATATTTATTTCTTAATTTCTTAATTTTCATAATAGTAAAAGTTATTTTATTTTAATCTGTGGTGTTATCAAATGATTTAATAAATATTTATTTTTCTTATTTAATTATATAAATAATTTATGATTGATAGTAATTCATTTTATTAATTTATCATATGGCTTATTAGCTCATTATCATGATATTGATCAATTGCTTGTGTTAAATTTATTAATTTAAACTTTTAATCTATAATAATAATAAAAGAAAAATGAACCTGAATATCTGAACTAAGTTCGATTAAAATTAATTTAAATAATTTGGCACAGATGACCTTGAATATTATATTTAAATATCACAAAATAAAATAATTTTGCTTTACAAGCATGTCAACATTTAAATAATTGTATGTGGTTAAGTAAAATAATATAATCTTAATATACGAATCATTATTGTTCCCAAATAATTTACCCTATTTTACTAAATATTAGCCTTCTAATAGAAAAGTCAAAATATTTTATTTAAATTACAATGAAAATGAGTAACAAAAATTTTAAATTGAATATGAGATAATAAATATATGTGGAATTAATTAAAATTTATATATTAATTAAAATTCGAGTCTTATGAAAATAAAACATATTATAATATTATATTCTTATATAATCATTTGTTTTATTAGAAAGATAGCACAAGACAAAAATGTTAAATGGAGCTTTGATGGTACAAATGACAAAGATTTCGGAGGTTGATTATTAAATTTTGTGAGATGGAGGAGTTTCGGATGAAAAGTTGCTTTCATTCACAGGTGGGAACTGGTGCGGGGCAAGAACTGCGTGGCCATAATAAAGTCGAAGGTTTTATTTGTTGCGAATGCATGAGAGGGACGGTGAGCACTCCCGTGAAGGGATTGATAACATTACAGTTTTGGGTGATGTGACCTCTTATTCAACTTATTTGTAATAGATAAAATAAAATAATAAAAAAGATTTATATACATAATATATAATTTTTATATATTTACATATCTAATTTTAAAATTAGATATTTATTTATCTATTTTTTATTTAAAATAATACATTTTATTTTTAAAAAATAAATGATGATGATATATTTGATATAATATTAAAGATTAAAATATTATATATAAAAAAATTTAAATTTAAATCTTAAATAGATAAATATATTGAATAATTATTAATGTATCTTATTAAGTATAAGATTTATACCCGTCGTCTTTTAGCTCGGTTGGTGGGCGAGCGCGGCTGAAATCTCGTAGCCCGTGTTCGATTTCTCTTCAGGATGGAGACGTCTAATGGAAAGTAAATAGAGACCAGCTATATGTGAATGATTAATATAATACTTGACTTTAATGAGATTAATTATAATGATATTTTTATTTATAAAATAAATAAAAATATTGAATAAATATCTATTAAAAAAAAATAATAAATAAATAAATACAAGACTTATAATTATATGATGGTACTTCATCCGTCGACGTTGGCTTTTGATCCACGCATTGGTGGGATGGGACGAGCATTTATTATTAGTCCATGTGATTGATGGGCATCGCCAGTTAGGCCTACTCGTCTATTATGGGCTAATATGTAGATGTTTACGTTTTTTCCTGTAAAAATGATCAACTATTTATGATAATTGATGGCATTAATTAATTGCTTAACTGCTCGTCATTTAAAAAATAGCTAAACTATTTTAACACAAATAAAATGGATCAGATTTATATTAACTGTGAGCAATCAAAAAGCGTGACAAGAGCACATATAGTAATATCTTTATGACAAAGTATTACCATTATTTAAGGGCTTATTTGGTGTGTTTTTTTATATATTTTTATTTTTATTTTTAAAAATAAACTGTACTATTTTTAAAAATATTTTAAATACTTTTATAAATAACTACAATCATTAAATTTATTTTATTTGAGATCAGAACTTAAACAAAATAAAATAAAAATTAAAGTTAAAAATTTTTAAAATAATAGTGATTGCAAATTACCCCAGTTATTTTTTAGCCATAATACTTCTTAGATATATGATTAAATATTGATCTTTAGTTATAAATATATTAAGTGACATAAATATTCAATATAATTTAAAAATATAATTAATAATGAATTTTGATTGCATTTTTTAAAAAGTGAACTAATGATTTAAATTTATTCAAATAAATTAAAAGTGAACAATGACGATATATATATATATATATATATATATATATATATATATATATATATATATATATATATATATATATATATATATATATATATATATATATATGATATATATATATATATATATATATATATATATTCTCTCCATAGATTCCATCATTTTCGTTGGACAATTAGTCCTCAACAACCTAAGAAAATTATCTATATTTCAAAGCATTATTAAGCTATAAAGTTAAGTTTGTACAATCAATAGACTCTTTCTCAACTTCTATTTCAGTTATTAATATTGGTTAATTTTCACTTTAATTTATAATATTGGCATGCTCAAATAGTTTTACCCATACTGCCACCACAATATTTTTAAAATTAAGGGCTCCTTTATTGACGAACAGATATATATATATATATATATATATATATATATGAGGTTTGAGATCAAAGAAAAATTATATATACTTTTTTCTTTTTTAAGATTTTAACTAATTTAATAATAAACTCACATATACAATATATATAAATTTTAAATTCAAGACTTTTTAATTGAAAATCTAAACTCTTAAATACGATAAGATTGCATATTATTTTCAAACCTATATAATATAATAAACTTTAGGGGGATTTTTACCCATACTTTTATATTTACACCTTAACATATATATATTTACGTATATAACACCAAAAATGTCCGATAAACATAAATTCGGCATCCCGTCTCTTCCCTGTTACTTGCTCCGTCTTTGAACCACGTGGGATTGCCTAATGCACACACCCCTCCCTCCAACGATGGAGCAATCGGCCTCTTGATTCTATATAGCCAGTGTTTGAGGAGGCAGCTCCATTTCTCATTCGGTAGAGACGTTAGGCGAGGAAGTTGATGTGGCATAGCCATCCAAGTCGAGAGCTAAATTGCATTCACTGTCTTCTTTAGAAGACGTAAAAGTTCTTATTTTTGCAACCAAGCAAGATGCAGTAGAGCCAGCGTTCCCGTGAGGTTTCCACTCTAATCTCTAGATTTTCAGCATTCCACTCGAATCCCCAAACTATTGACAGTGGAGCAAAGCTTAAAGCCTGAAGCAAGCAATTGATTACCTTTTCGTGCATATTCCTACTATTTTTGTGCCTTATATTTGGAAGTACTCGAGCAATAAGTGACCTTTAGTAGGGTTTACTCTGCATAAAGTCATTACAGTCATATCATTGTGAGACAATCCCATCTCTTTGCAAACTTCAATTCTTAAGAGATCCCTTTTGTTATTTTGTGGAGCTTATTCGTATCTCTTGTCTCTTATCCTTTGCATCAGTCAAGTTTGGTGCTGAGCTCTCTAGGGAGTTGCAGAGGGAAATGCACCCCTTGCTCGGGGATTCTAAAATAGAACAGGAGATCTTGGGTTCACAAATAAAGGAGGCATCACCATAGTGTTAGAAGAACAGTGCCAAGATGTTGGATTTGTACTAGGGAGATAGAGAGGACAACACCTTAGTGCTTCAAAGCAGTACTACAATGCTAGGATTAGGCATCAAAGGTAGAATGATAGATTGGACAACACTTCAGTGTTCGAACTCATGTAGAAAAAGTAGGAGGACAATGTCGTCATCGCCAGGGTCGTCGCACCGCACCGCGACACTACGAGTCAGAAGACTTCTTATTTAGATAATTTTTCTACAGTTGATTGTATCTTTTCTATTATTCTTTGTGTGTAAGAGTGAAGATAGTGCTATAGAGTGACTAAAGAGTGGAAATGTTTTAGATAAGTGTAATCTATACTATTATGCTCATTTTTTTTCTTTCATAGTGGATTTCTTGATGGTGTGGCTCAATGATTTTTTTTTTCTATTCTCGATTTTTTCCATGTTAAATTTGGTATATTATGTGTGTTTTCTTTTATTTTGGTTTCATTGATTTTGTGCATGGCTCAACGATCTTCCAACAATAACAACTAGTATCAAAACCTGAAGTTCTCAAGGTTTAGTTTGAGTGGGAGCAATGGCTAATGATTCAAAGTTCAAGATTGAGAAGTTCAATAGAACAAACTTCATTTTTGGAAGATACAAGTGGAGGATTAGGTGTACCAAAAGAAATTTTATTTGCTACTAGATGGGATTGCCACAAGACCAAAGATGATGCTTATGAAAGAATAGGAAGTCCTCGATCGAACGACACCAAGTTTGATTTGACTCAAACAATCCTCATATGTTGCTTTCAATATTATGAATGAGAAGACTACATTGGACTTTATGGCTGCACTAATAAGAATGTCTGAGAAGTTGTTGCCTTAAAATAAGGTTTCCTTGATGAAGAGGCTTTTTAATATGAAGATGGTTGATGGAAGTTTAGTACCAAAGCATTCGAATAACTTCAATAGCATGAAAAATT
Source organism: Cymbidium sinense (assembly GCA_021442155.1). Classification (NCBI taxonomy): domain Eukaryota; kingdom Viridiplantae; phylum Streptophyta; class Magnoliopsida; order Asparagales; family Orchidaceae; genus Cymbidium; species Cymbidium sinense. Next base: position 79,864,795 of record CM038215.1, read on the forward strand.
AATTATGCTAATTGGCATAAAGTTCGTTAATGAGGTAAGGGCACTATTACTTCTATCTTCATTACCTGATAGTTAGGATGGATTAGTAATGGCAATGAGCAATTATTCAGGCAACATGAAGTTAAACTTCGATGATGATGTTAGATTTGTACTAAACTAGGAGATACAAAAAAGGGTGAGTAGGGAGACTTCAAATTCTACCTTAAATGTTGAAAGTAGGGGCAGGAGTTCATATAGGAACTCAAGCAGGAGCAAGTCCAAGCCAAGGACAAAAAAATTCAAGATTAGAAGAGAAAAGGGCAAGGTGGAATGTTGGAACTGCAAGAAGAAAGGACACTTAAAGAAAGAGTGTATGGATCATAATAAATCAGGTGGTGGAGGATAAGATAGGGGACACAATGTAAATGTCTCCACAAAAGAAGCTCAATGTGATTGTTTAATCTTATCTTCCAATAGTATTGAGTCAAGGATAGTTAACTCAATTACCTCTAGTCATGCAAGTCCCAGCGAAGAGGTGTTCAAAAATTACACCCAATGAGATATATAATGGGTATACGTGGGGGACAAAAAGGCCAATAGTATCACAGGTTAAGGTGATGTGGATATCAATTGCCTAATGGATCTATTTGGAAGTTGAAGGATGTCAAACACGTTATATGCTTGAAGAGGAATCTAATCTTCATGAGCTAGTTAACATAGTCTAGGTTCGTGACTACCTTCATAAGGGACTCATAGAAGGTGACTAAGGGCGCTTTGTTGATGGCTTGGGGAAACATTAAAGAGATGTTGTACTTGATCAACTAAGCATAAGAGTTTATAAGAGTTGCTGGAATTAAAAGAGATGTAAGTTTATGGCATAAAAGGCTTAACCATATGAGCAAGAAATGTATGATGTTATTATTACAAGAACAAACTTCTTGATTTAAAATCTATAGATTTAGATTTTTGTGAAAATTATATGTATGGAAAGAAAAATGGAGTGAGCTTCTCTAAAAGTGGTGTAAGGACAATATTAAAGAAACAAGAGTTAGTACACATGAATGTATGGAGCTTAGTCTAGTTCAATCAATTAGCAGATCATTGTACTTTATTACTTTTATTGATGATCATATGAGAAAGGTATGAGTATACTTCTTGAAACACAAATATGAAGTATTTGATGTATTTAAGAAATGGAAAGTTCTGGTAGAAAATGAGGCAAAGTGAAAGGTAAAATGTATTAAATCAGATAGCGAAAGTGAATATGATGATAGGAGGTTTAGGGATTACTGTGCATCAAATAACATTAGGTGAGAGATTATTGTAACTAGAACACCGCAGCAGAATGGTGTGGTTGAACGCATGAATAGAACCATCACGGAGTGTGCAAGGAGTATAAAGCTGCATGTTGGGTTGCCCAAGCATTTATGGGTAGAAGTAGTTATTATTGTTATGTATCTCATCAACATAAGCCTAGCTATCAGAAGTGTGGAGTGACAAAAAGTTATATATATCTCACTCAAGAGTAGTTGGTTATTCATCATATGTTCATGCTGATGTAGGATTAATGAGAAAACTAGATATAAAGTCTTTAAAGTGTACATTCATTGAATATGGCACAGATAAATTTGAGTATAAATTCTATGATTATCTGAATCAGAAGTTCATCAAGAGTAGAAATGTCACATTCAATAAGAGATAAATAAACAAAAACAAAAATGAGATTCAAGGCGATTCTTCAATCACACTAAAAGAATCATTTAATATTTTGAGATAGAAGGTGAAGATGTATAAGAGGACACTCGGGGCTATGCTTAGGCTGAAGAAGCACAGGATGTACCTCTAACACTCATTGCTGAAGTTAAAATATCTTGTAGAGTCTCTCGATTGACACAGAGACACTCCCCTTGTATTATTTATTACTGACTGATGGTGGTGAATTAGAGTGCTATGAGTAAGTCATTCAAGTAGAAGAATCAAATGAGTGGGAGCGTGCCATGGATGATGAGATGTAGTCACTCATGTTAAATCAGACATGGAATTTGTAAAGTTTACTAGATGACAAGAGAGCATTGCACAATAAGTGAATTTACAAGCTGAATAAAGAACATGATGGTAGCAAGTGCTACAAGACCAAACTAGTTGTGAAGTTGATTACACAAAGATGTTCTCTCCAGTAGCAAAGATGATAATCATCAAGGTAGTACAAAGCATAATAGTTGTGGAGAATCTGCATATAAAGATTTTGGATGTGAAGATAATCTTCTTCCATGGAGATTTGGAAGAGGAGCTATACATGGAGCAACAATAAGGTTGTGTGGTTACAAAAAAATAAGCCATGCTGTGTAGACTCAAGAATAGTTTGTATGGCTTGAAGCAGGTGCCAAAATAGTGGTACAGAAGGTTTGGCTAATTTATGTCAGATAGTGGGCACATAAGGTCTCAGGCTAGTAACTGTCATTATGTCAAGAGTAATGAAGACTACTATATTATTCTTCTCTTATAATTAAATGATATGTTGATTGTAAGATCATACATGGAGAAGATCGAGGACCTGAAGGAGCAACTCTCAGAAGAAATTGAGATAAAGGATTTGGGTCTAGCCAAGTAAATTCTTGGTACTTCTTTGGCTAGTCACTTTAGACTGTCCAAGAATCAATTATCAAAAGTTGAAGCGGCAAGAGCACATGAGGAGAACTTTATATGCTTCAATAGTGGGGAGCCTAATTTATGCCATGATATGTACTAGGCCAAATATTGCACATGTAGTGAGAGTGGTTAGGAGGTACATGAGTAATCTTGGAAAATATTATTGGAGGTGGTGAAGTGGATTCTCATATACCTAAAATAAATTATCAACAAGGCATTATATTTTGGAAGTGCGGGAACTAAACTACAAGATTATGTGATTCAGATTTAGTAGGTGATCTGAATGGGATAAGAAATACAATATGATATATCTTCACATTAGAAAGCATAACAGTGAGTTAGGTTTCCATGTTACAGAAGATTGTTGCACTCTAAACCATAGAGGCTAGTAAGGAGATTATTTAGCTGTAAAGCATTTTTACAAAGTTAGGCAAAGGGAAAAAATGATAGGCTTCATAGTGATAGTATGAGTGTCATTCATCTAGCCAGGAATGCTACTTTTCATGCCAAGACAAAACACATACAGCTAAGGTACCATTTCATATGCACACTATTAGAAGTTGGGAATATATCTTTGGAGAAGATACACACAACTGATAACCCTACAGACATGTTGACTTTGGTTATAACTTAAGCGAAATTGAAGCTTTCCTTGGCTTCAATTGGAGTTTAGGAAGGCTAAGGCAGAAGTGAACCACATCATAACTTAGACTATGATGGATGTTGTAGATCTAGTGGAGGAACAAGATTGGGATGTGTAAAAACTTTATGCCAGAGAAGTAGCACCTCGATGCTAAAATAGGAGATCTTTGCTTTAAAAATAGAGGAGGTAGTGCCTCGGCACGAGAAGGACATCGCCACGATGTTGGTTTTGCACTAGAGAAATTGAGAGGACAGTGCCTCGATGCTTTAGAGTAGTGCTACAAAACTAGGATTAGAGTACCAATGGTAGAATGAAGAGTGCCATTGTAAAATAGGTAAAAAAAAAAAAAGCTTGAAGGATAGCGACACCAACGCTTAGGACCTAGGTTCATAATGCCATTGCACTATAAGTAGGGAGACTTCATATTTAGGTTATTTTTCTATAGATTTTTTTATATATTTTCTCTTTTTCTCTTGTGTGTGAGAGTGAAGAGAGATCCCTAGAGTGAGTGAAGTGTGGAAAGGCTCCAAATAAGTATAATATATACTATTCTCCTCGATATTTTCTTTTATGGTGGAATTATTTATGGTGTTGCTCTGTAATTTTTTCCCATTCTCGAGTTTTTTCATGTTAAATATGATGTCATTTGTGTGATTTCTTTTACTTTGGTTTCATTTGTTGAATATATGCTATGAAACACTTGAACTAGTTTTCTGCATATACTCTGTGATTGATATCTCAACATCACCTCTTCTCCATCATCTTCTTAGCAGTAAAAGCATGTGTATTTAGGGAGAAAGAATAATGAAGGTTAAATCATTATTTACTGAAGGTGTGAAAAGTAGAAAAATTGAAGAAACATATATGTAATCTTCAGGTTTTTGAGTGCTATGTGAATGTTACCCAGACCTTCTTCCATCATTACTACATTGATGTAGGTTGTTGTTATACACAATAGCTGAAAAATACTATAAAATTAATTAAGATTGTTTAATCTATAATGATGAAACATGTGATGGTAAAGAATTTTTAATCTACAATGAACTACAAAATTGATTTTCTATTGTACAAATTAGCTGAATAAAAATACTAAAAGCTTAGTGTGATATCAAGAAAGTAAAAAATGAAAGCATTTATGCTAAAGAAAGGGCAATTCTGATTTTAACACAGTTTCAAAATAGTTGTTACATTCATCGCACTTGACTAATTAATTAGCCTAACTATAAACCAAACAAATGACAATCTTAGAAATCATGAGATTTTAGGTTATCATTGCCATGAAAATGATTATTAACATTGTTTGTTGAGTTAGCTTAGCATAGTAATTGGATCATACTGACTAGATTTGTTTCCAAAAATCTACATTGCAACTTTTAGTTAAATCATGTTTCTTCTTTATTGCACTGCTCAAGAACCAGCTCTATATAAGAATCTTATTTCACTTCAATTAGAATATTAGGTGAGAGCATTGATTCTCTAATGCAACCTTATTAACATTAATGAAAAGGTTTTACTTTGTTCATCATATTATAAATAGATCAATTTAATGGCTTCTTAGAAGGAGAATTTTCTCATTCAAGAAAGTAGAATACTCCTGATTGCTAAAAAAAACACACATTTGAGGATGCTCTCTGCCATCTTTATTGAGATGGGTAGAAGTATATTTTTTCATGAGGTAGATTGATGTATATTCAACCATATTTCCCCTAATATTACATTAAAGTTTATTTAGATTTGAGTCCTATTTCTTATGGTTGCAAGCCTCTATAGTTATCTATCCTCCTTTTTATAGTAAGAGAGCACTCTCAATTAATGTTGGAAATAAATATATCTATCTAATATGCAATTAGTGTCTTAGAGGTGTGTGTGGAATTGATTACTATCTTGTAAGAAATAAAAGTGCCTTCAAGATCAAGATCCCATGGTTCTGTCATCCCGAGATTATGTTGTTCCAGTCTACCAAAATGAAAGGGACATAGCCATGATGTTCATAGAATCTAATTAGTAGCCATTGGTTGCCTCATTTCAGTTATCTTTAGTAGACTTAGAATTTTAGCATAAGTGGTGCAAGAGTGTTCACGTGGTGAATATATTACAAGGTGTTTGCATGGCAAACAAGTAGATGTTCACATTGTGAATGAATATAAAGTTGGGCTTACATCCCTTCAAATTGCCAAAATTAATGTTTCTCGCATGGAAGATGGATATGAATTTGTTCACATGGTGAATGGATTATGGGGTGTTCACATGAAAAATAAATAGATGTTCACATGGTGAACAAATAGGTTGTTAGGCTTACATCCCATTGGAATGCCAAAATTAGGGTGTTTGCATGGCAAACAAATATGATTTGTTCGTGTGATTAACAAATTAAGAGGTGTTCATATTGCAAAGGATTAGATGTTCACATGTTGAATGAATGGGAGGCTGGGCTTACATCCTTTTGGAATGCCAAAATTAGGGTGTTTGCATAGAAAATGAATAAAAATTTAAATTTTATTTAAAAGTACATAAAATTCTCATTTTCAAACCCAACGCCTCAGCGCTGGGATCTAGTGCCACGATGTTGTCATAGTGGAGCCCAATGCTTATGTGGCATGACATGGGGGCAAATGAGCTGGAGGCTTAGCATCTCGATGTTGTGCATGCAACACCGTAGGGCTAACATTATTGGTCATTTGACTGCTTAAACAGTGCTACAATTTCTTATAACGATGCCAATTTCTTCGTTAGTGTTAATTGCTAATTTCCAATATTAATCATGCCTCTTAGAAGAGTTGTGAGTATGAAAAGGGCATCCAACGATGCCAATTGGTTTGTTAGTGTTGACTCTAAGGAGTGATACCAGCATGCTTTCCACCATAAATATCTGATTCTAGAGAGAGGATTTTAAAATCTGAGTGGCATCATGGAGGGATAATCATGGAGCGAAGGTGGCTCAAACTATCCTATGGTAATAATTTGTGCATCTTCCCGGTGGTGTGTGAATTTATTGCAAATACACAAGACGACCAAGACAATAAGGCATACATCCCGGGAAAGCTGGTGAGTTACGACAATAGTGCTATAAATGCATATTACAATCTTCCTAATTTTGAGTATGATTAATATCTCTCCTACTACAATGATCATCCTTATTTCAATGAGATTATTCTTTTTGTTTGTGGCAGAAATAAAAGCGTGCAATAAAAATAATGGGAGGAAAAGATTATCAACTTTCCTGCCTCCAGTTTGACTGCCAACTCTAAGGCTTGGCACTATTTCTTTTCTGCCAAGCTTATGCCCCATGGTAATATTAGTGAGGTTACCAAAGATAGGGCTATTTTGAATTTTTCTATTCAAAAGAGGTTCTCGATTGATATTATAAAGGTTATTTTTAATTCAATTTATAATATGTTGAAGGTGAATACTACTGTCAGGTACAACCACCCTTCTCTTGTTTATGGTTTGTGTGTAGTGATGAGTGCGGTAGGGGGGCCTTGATGAGGAGGCACTCCTTCAAAAGGCTCCCCTAACGAAGAGTGTTATCGGGGGGTGGGGTTTCGGGAATAGATTTGAAGTGAGAGAGCATTCATGTTCTCCTCGATCTAGATCCCAAACTCTCAAGTTCTTGGCCGAGCAAGTTAAAGAGATCAGCAACTAGGTCTCGGACTTGCGAAAGAGGGTGGATAAGAGTAGTCATAGGCAAGAGATGCTAGAACATAAATTTGACCATCACATGAATCAATAGCTGATGCAATTCTCCTACATAGCCCAATTCAACGCTACACTAGTGAACATGTTTTAGAATTGCAGTCTTGCAGATCCTAGTCAGGTCTCCTTCCCTACGGTGTCTCAATATCAAATTTGTGTGATTACCCCACTAGTATTAGACATGAAAGAGGATGAAGAAGAAGAAAAGGAAGAGAAGGGTGGCAACAAGTATGATTATTAGCCTTCCCCATTTGTATTCTTTTATTCTTTTTTATTTATATTTGTACTTTATAATTTATAATTTTCTTTTGAAGAAATTAAATTCTTTTGTTATTATCATTGCATTGTATACTTGCATATATATATATATATATATATATATATATATATATATATATATATATATATATATATATATATATATATATATATATATATATATATATATATATATATATATATATTATTGATGCTCCATGATAAATAAATAAAATTTAATGCTTATATAAAAAAAAATCAAATTAGGGTATAGCATCGTGGCGCTACAGATATACCAAAGGACCTGAGAAGTGGGTGCCATGATGCTGTTGGATATTATTTTCTCCCCAGCCAAAAAATTTCTAAGTCATTTTCACATGCAGTAAGGCAACACAACATTGTGCCCCTATCTCCCCTAGCGCCATGGCATTGTAAGATTTTACTTAATATTTTTATCAAAATATTCTAAGTCATATTTTAAGTGACACGTGGGTATGACACTACGACACTGATGCTCTGGCATCGTGGCACCATGGAATTTTTTCTAGAGCATCGTGTCATTAATTCTTGGGCGATGCAATGCAACATATGCAATATAGCTCCCTGAGAGCGCTACACTGTGGTGCTGAGATCTAGTGTATCAGATCTATGGGCCAAATTTTAAATTTATAGTGTGAAATTTTCCAAATTTTTAGAAATATCAGCAACATTTAGCCTTAGTAGTGCTATGTTTCAAATTTATATAGTGCAAAGCACTCTTCTCCCTTATTTCATATCTAAGATTAACAGAGGGGAAGGGGTTTTCATCTCTCACCGGATCAAAAATCAATGGTGGGATTTATTCAACTATTAAGAAAAAAGAAGCACAAGTTATTTACCTGAAGTGAGAAACTCAGAGAGAAGTGTGAGAACCATTCAGAAAGAGTAGAGGGGAAAAATGAGTGAAAAGTCCTTTGAGTGGACTGCTCACTCCTATTTATAGGAGTGGGCTGATAACTATTTCCTCTCAAAGGCTGGTGCAGTGCATTAGCGCTAAGATCATGGCACCATGGTGTTGTACCATACTTTGACAGCTGGACCAGGTAGTTAGGCAATGCCTCAGTGCCAAGATCATGATGCCATGACACTGTACCATACTTTGATAGCTAGACTGGATGGTCATTTCTTCTAGAAAACTAGGGCAGTGCCTTGGCGCTATGGATGTAGAGCTGCACTACTATAGCCAAAAAACTTTATTTTATTTTTTATTTTTTTAGTTTTATTTTATTTCTTCTTTTTTATTTTTGATGTAAACAAAATTGCCCCCGACAAATGTATCATATCATTAAAACATGATGAATTCATTGTCTTTAATCTTCTATTAGTTGTAGTATACATATATAGTGGTGATTAACCAAAAGAGTTGAAACCTTCGACATGTTATTCCAATAATTTTCTTGTATTATAAAATAATAAAGGCAGTTACATGAGAAAATTTTATCCACAATAAATGGCCTAGATTTCTCTATTACAAATAGAAGTTGTATGAGTTCTATATGCCATAGTAGCTTGTCTCTCTCATGCTTCATGGAGATGTTGCAAGGCAGCCTCTTGATCACACTCTAATGAAGAAAGAGTTTGTTTTTAAGTTTGGACACTTGAGCATCTACTTGTGAACAATCTTCTTTTATGGATCTAACAACTTGTCTGATCATAGCCCTCCTTTCTAGAAAATATTACTCCTCTACTGCAGTTCTCTCAATTCAATAGAGATATTGAGGAGTTTCATTTGTGCACTAGAAAGCTCTCTTTGGAAGGATCTTAAGGCTTTGAGACTATGCTCTATATCTTGGTTAATTAGGGAGACTTGATGCGAAATGGCATTGTCTAATATTCCTACAACAGTAAGTGTATCTGAAAATACTGCTTTATGGGTAGTGCGCAAAGAGAACATTATAAATTCTACGTCTTTACAGAGGGATTCTCATAACAATAATTCTCTTGCTTTGAGACCTAGAGCAGTAGAGCAATCTAGCAAAGAATTTGCCTCTACACAGAAGCGGGACAGATTAGGCAGAACTTCTAAGTTGACACTTAGAAGTAGTTGATGCAAGGCTATTGTTATATGGTATAAGCTTTTTGAAGGACTACTATGCAAGGGAGTTGAAATCCTAGGGTGTATTCTGGAAATAAAACATGAAATTTCTAGGCCAGATGACTAACTGCCTTTGGACTATATGTTTCTCACTAGAAATAACATGACTTTTTACACAAGAATCCAAATTTGAAGAATCGTCTTGGGTCACACTCACCATTACCCAAGTTGAATTTGATAAAAGTGGTTAAAAACTAATAGCTATAGTGTCAGACTCTTCTGTATGTGTACCTTCTCTAGTATGTATATGATCAGTACTAGTAGGTTGGATATATACAAGAAAAATTACAGTAGTATCTATGGATAATACTAGTGCGACATCACTCTCTTTTTGTTCTATTGGTGGCCCAGCTACTATTTGTAAGGCAAGAACATGAATAGAGTTTTCTATATCTACAACTCATATATTAGAATCAACTGGTGGGAGACTACAGTGGTCCTTATTATCTTTCTCTTGAATAGGTAAATTTTGATGTCGTCAATTTCTACTACCTTTTTGGTCATCTAATGCTTGTTAACCTCACTTTTTGAGTGAGGATTAACCTCTCTTATCTTAGATTTAGGAACCTTCTTGACACTTGGATTTCCTTGGTGCTAGTACATTTATAGTGATTAAGGGGACACTAAAACTTGAGCTTAGAGACTTATAAGGTGTTAACCTAAGCACAGAGTCCACCTTAGGACAAGTAGGTTCCATCCATCTTATAGCCTAAATCAAGACTCATACTTATTCACTCATCCAAACAAAAGCTCATGTAGATGAAGCTAAACCAACTCCAACCCATTCAATTAATCTTACTTGAATTTGGTTTTCTAATCCAAGATCCAAGCCAAATCAATTTGGGCCTTAACCCAAGTTAACCACACCATAATCCTATAACTCAACTCTAGCCCATTCAAGCCAATTAAATCTAACTTAATTTTCTCAATCACTTAAATTATTCAATAGATCATTTCAAGCCATTCCAATACTTGCAATCAAGTTATTTGAACTAAATGAAGGTGACTAACCTAAGTTAGTCCATTTGACCAAAAGGTTTCAAATTAGCAAAAACTTAATTGAGCCCAAATCAATTGTGATTAAATCCACCAATCAACTTCAAATTTAACATTGAATACACCTGAACCATCCACAACCCCAATTAGTCCAAGCTAGTTTGACCAAGTCACTTGACCCAAAATGATGAAAAAGGGGTAATTGAACTAAACTCTAATTAAGCTCCCATTAAATCAAATCTATCCATCTATTTCCTTCATTAATGATTGTAGATTATTATTAAACACTCTAGTACAATCAAGTAAACCTAATCAAGCCAATTGGACCCTTTAACCCATCTTGACCTAATTTGCCCTAAATGGTCAAATTGAACCAAATAAAATCCTAAATCAAACTTATTAAAACCAACACTTCCAACCAATCACTAATTTAATATTAAATGTAATATAACCTTGAATTGGATCCAATTTGGCCAACTTAACCCAATTAGCCAACTTAGCCTAATTTGACCTAAAGGGTCAAATTGAACCAAATCACTCTATAATACAAATAAATTCAAATAATCTTTCTAATTAATCACAAATGATCAATTGATCATATACCTAACCCATGATCAAGCCAATTAGGCTAATTTGGTCAAATTGGTCAACATGACCCATTTGAGCTAAATTGAACCACATGAGCCAATTCAAATCTTACTCAATTTGAATCAAATCAATTACACTAATTCATTCCAAATGATCAATTAAACTTATCCAAACCCCCACATTGACTCAATTTGGTCAAATTGGTTAACTTAATACAATTGAACTCATTTGACCCATACAAGTCAAATCGAGCCAAACCCAATCAAATAAAGCCCAAACTTAATCAAACTTGGCATGACTCATCCTTGGGTTACCATGGGCCTATCCAAGTGGGCCCAACCTATAGTAAACCCAATTTTGGTTAAACCCATTGAACAAACCCAACCAAATGGGATAAAATCTCCATTTGGATGGGCTCTCCACCTCTTTACACCATGGTAGCAACCTTTGGCTCTTCTTGAACAAGAGGACCACTGACCTAACCTAATCCAAAGTTGTTGGGCTCAGCCTTTGGCTAAGATAAGGTGAGTTCACCCTTGACAACCCATTGATTCACCTAAGGGAGAGGGTACACCCCATGCCAGCCCACTACACTACCTCAGCCTCTCACCCTTAGCCACCTCAATAGTCCCCTGCCATCTCCAGCCATCTACCCTGGACGAACGGCTACTAAAGGTTGAACCAATCCTAGCCCTTGGTTTAGTTGGGGAGGAGGGTATACTTTTCCTTATAAATTCAAACCAAGCACACACCTTCCCCAGAGCATTCTACATAGTCCCATACCCTCTCACGAGCTCTTCATGTACTCCACCATTGGTGAGACCAGCTCCCAAATGAACATGAGAGCTCCATTCATCCAAGTTTCAAAATCTTCACCAAACCCAAATTAACCCTTCCCACACCTTCACCTCACTCCGGAGAACTGAAATGAATCATTTCCTGAGTGGTTCGACCACCGAAAGGCATCTCAAGACCAACTCTAGTGAGCTTTACAGTGGCATTTGGTCCACAGAGTGATTGGCGGGGAGGTAGCTAGTGATCTTCTTAACAGGGTTTCGTCTCTTTAAGATGAAGCTACTTCTGTTGGTGGACTACTAGTCTATAGCTCTGGTGAGGTAAAAATCTGGCAATCGTAGCTTTAGCCCGTAAGTGTTGGTCTTTTTTTTTTGAAGTGAATTGTGTTTTCATGCGATCTCCATTGTAGGATCCTTTAGATTCATTCCTTGATCATTTAAGAATCAATTTTGCTGTTGAACGAGCTCTGGTGAGCTCAGATCTGTAGGAGTAAGGCGGACGGTGTCCGTCTTCCCATGCTCATGGGATGACTTATCATTGGTCGTCCATTTCACGTGTTTAGATTAGATGGTCTTGATTAATTGCATTAGAAATTTTGAGTTAATCCCTTTAGAATCACGAGATTAATCTCGACTATCCGATCCGAGATCAAACGACCGAGATAAAATTTCATCCGCCGTCACTGAGTCAACTGTGGCGTTAGATGATTTTAGTAATCAATACCACAACACCACATGGAAAGCGTTACCACATCAGCGTCTGCGTGACACCGACTATTTAAATGGTTAAATAAAAATGTAATTAAATGGGTAGAATTTTGAGCAATCATAACTAATTATAGAAAAATCCAAAAAATATAAATAAACTCATTTTTGGAAAGGTTACACAGAGGAGAATTTAAGAAAAATAAAATCTCAGACTTATGTCCAGTGAACAGTACTTAATTAAGTTTGAAGCTTAAGATAATTATCTTAACTATAGCTTAATTACTTGGCTTATTAATTCCAAATTTTGTTGGATGATTCCATGGGATGTCCTCTCCCTCCCATAATTTTCCCGTAATTTAAAGAATTTTGAATTTCAATCCTGACTACCATTATTAATTAATTTAATAATTATTAAAATGGATAGATAGTAAAAATTAAATAATTAATGATAATTAATTATTATGAATAGTGGGAATAGTGAGGAGAAGTAATTAGTATCCTTTTCTTAATTATTTTTCTAAATATATTTTCATAAGAGGGTTAATTAACATAGGTAATAATTAAGGATTAATTAGAAAGATTCATGATAAAGTAGAAATCAAATAAAATTAGTGATTGACTCAGATAATTCAAATATAATACATTAATTTCCCTTTATGTGTTTAATAATATAAAGTTATTAAGAAAATTATGGTTAACTCATTGGTATGGGAAAATCATAAGTGTACCTAACTTAGATTATTTCCTTCATTAATATAGTTAACTCTTGAACATGAGCCTAATTACATTAGATTCCTTTAGGTGCATTGCAAATTTTATTTTCCCAAGAGTTTACCATTGGAGACTCATGATCAAGTAGTTAACTAGATTAAAGAAGTTTAGGAAAGGGTGATTAAATTGTTATGATTAATGACTTAAACTTAATCAATCCATTTAATTGCCTTATTTAAATATTTTAAATAACCAATATGGAGTGGGGTAAGTGTTAAGTATCATCTCTCCTCCTTAGGTTTCAATAACTCAATATCAAAATCAAACCTCATAAGAACTTTGATTAGTCTTAAGGAATATTTATTTGGCATGATTGTTATTAGAACTTAATATAATTGAATATTTTATGTGGCAATGTTTAATTACTTCTTTATTTAGTCATCATAAATGTGCATGCCATTTGTGTCACATGTTCATATTTTCAAAAACAAAAAGAGAATAAAAAAAAAATGATTACATCTAAGTTGCATGTGTTGGACAAATATTACAATATGGTGTGGCTATTTTTGCTGATAAATCTCAAATTATTTTTAAAACTATAAGCTAATGATATAAATTTTAAGCTAATGTTAGCTATGAATATTCAATAAAGTTCACATCGAATTATAATTTCAAAATAGTAAAAAATTTGTTTTATCTTTATGTTTCATGTACATGTCTACATACATTTGAATTGATAAGTATATAGTTTAGACATCCCAGGAACACGAGGCTTTAGGTATCCCCAAGGAGGTCTTAGATAATCTAACTTCTCTGGTTTAACAATGACACGTACTTGCTTAATTTTATTTATATGTATTCATGTGTTAAAATTTGAGATAAAGACTTTATTTTTTGTGTCACTAAGCTTTGCATAAAAAAAAATATTTGCTATTGTATAATCTTTGCATGATTTTCATCCATATGCTTGTGTATATGTTTACATCTATTTAATTTGGCAAGTATATAGTATGGACATCCCAGGAACATGAGGCTTTAAGTAGCCCCAAGGAGATTTTAGATCACCTTACTTGCTTGGTTTAACAATGACACATATTTGCTTAAATCTCAAATACATGTTTACATATGCTTAACTAAGGATGAAATCTTTCTTTTCTACCAAAATACATGCATTAATGATCATCAAGTGTGTAAAATATAAATATGTAATGTATGTATAAATATGTGTATTAAATAAAATATCACGAACAATAAAAATGAAGAAATGTGTATCTTATTGATCATGGAAAGAAGTGGTGGAATGTAATCCATGTAATAGTGATTCCATTTTATTAATCATGAGATGCCTTTCATGTTTGAATAAGACTTCTTTATACTAACCCAAACTTAGGGTTAATAAAAATATTTAATAAACGATCCACTAAAGAAACCAAGGTCATAATAATATACCTTTAAAAAATAACTTAGGATAGGTGTGAAGGGGGTCAAACCCCTTTCTTCTCTTCATAATAATTAGATATTAAGTAGGCATCAAATGAGACAAGAAAGTGAAAATTAAAATTAATCAATTCATTCAAAGATCCTCCCCTATTGTTTAGCTTAAATAATTATGAACTTTAGATATTCATACTTGTAAATCTTAGTTAAGACACACCACACTAAATCTTAGCACACATATTAGAATGCTAAGTTACCAATTCTAGCCTTAAGCTAGGCCGGTGTATGTTGTGGTGTTATATTTTATTTTATGATGTAATATTTTAGACTGGATGTTAGGTCGTTAATAGTCTAATAATATTTTATTCAGGGGATTATGCCTAAAGGGTCATTACGATAATGTAAATATGAATGTTCTTGCTCACAGATGTTGCTTATACCCCTAAGCATAATCCAATTAGGACAGGTGGGCTTGGTTACCCAAGTGCAGGGTTCTAAGTCCAAATATGAGAAATTTAATTACTTGGCTTGTATATTTGTTTAACTAATGTCTATTTTGCATGTGTAGTTAGATCTTATTTTTCATAAATATGTCATTTTTGTAATAGGATTATGATTAGTGTTATGGGGTTTAAGATGAGCAATTACTAGAAGGCAAAGAACTAGGAGACCCTATGAAGCTTGTAACAAATAAATCCAAAGAAGAAAACAAAAACAAAAAATTGAAGACCACCATAACATTTATTTCATTTATACGATTTAATTATAATCTAGATTGTATAAGGGTAGAGCTCGACTACCCAAATTTTTTTCTTTTCTAGGGTGTATGGCGATACCCAACTGCATCGACCTTTTATTCTTTTATAAAATTCAAAGGTTTGATTATTGTGTTTAGTTTGTGTAATATAAATGACACGCTTTTCCTAGGTTTCATAAATTTTGATGATTTGATGTGTGACTTAGATGCGATTTGCTCTTTAGGGTAAAATTAAATATTCTATCCTCCCTAAAAAACTCATAACTAAATTTTAATATAATTCATAACCTCATCTTAAAGCTTAGGTTCATAATTAAGATAAATAAAAGATTTATGAACCCCTTAACTGAATGTTGTATATTATCACACCATGCATGCCATATTATTTTTCTCTTGAATAAGGAGGATCTCCACTCTTACACAGTAGGGGATATGCTTGACCTTTGAGGGGGATCTCTTATAGTGGAGAACACCTCTTTTTGTTGATTTGGCCTATAACTCTACTTCATCATGCATGTGGGCATAGTTGTCCTAAACCTTTATATTAAAATGAATGTGTAAAAATGATTTAAAAAGTTGTACATTTTGCATTAATCTAAGTCATGTCTTTATACCAATCATGATCTTGTCTCTTAGGGAGTGAGTTTAGGATTCTAGCTTCCTTCCTAATTAAACAACTACCTAGCTATCTTGCATATACATATGATCGACCTACATAGTTTTAAAGCATTGGAGGTGTTAGTTGGTGGCCACTCCAGGTGGTTGTAAGTCCAGAAGAGTCAGGATGTGTCTATTCTCTCTTGTGGAGGTAAAGAATTATGTCCTATTTTCCCGATTAGACTTAGGTAATGCTTCTAGCTTTTGCTATTTAATTTTAGGTTTAAGTTTTGAGGATACTTATTTATTTCATGCTATAAGCATAAGTCCTCACCTCTAAGTGTTTCTACAATGTTGTGTTGTTGGACGATAAGCCCTAGCATTCTTATGAAGTTCCAATTTGAACTGAAGTAAATTTTCTCTTTAAAAATTGTAAAGCCTCATTATAAGATAGATTGAAGCACTTACTTGTGAGTGCTTCCTACTCCAAATCATAAATAAGTCTTCCCATTTCCCCACTTGATAATCTATCTTTTAAATATTGGAGATACTTATTGACTACTTTAATCGAGAGTATTCTTAGAAAATTCCCATTTCTTGAGATGTAATTAACTATGGAAGCTTGCTTCATAGGGAACTAAAGAACCCAACATA
Source organism: Cymbidium sinense (assembly GCA_021442155.1). Taxonomy (NCBI): domain Eukaryota; kingdom Viridiplantae; phylum Streptophyta; class Magnoliopsida; order Asparagales; family Orchidaceae; genus Cymbidium; species Cymbidium sinense. Next base: position 79,881,393 of record CM038215.1, read on the forward strand.
AAATAAACCTTGCTTTACTTTTCCACGTAAAGTAGGAAAAAGATCTCTAGTATATATGTAGACCCATCTGCCTTAGGAGTTTTTATTATGTGATTTGGTCCATTGTATGGTGATTTTTCCTTCTCCCGAGATGGTACATCATACCTTAATGTCACACCCAATCACTTTAATAAGTATCCTCTAAGATCTGCATGGTGTTCTACGACCCTAAATTAAACTAGCATAGGTTTTCCTACACGACTCCACTGGGAAATATTCCTCTCTTCATCTTTAGTAATCAATCATTATCTAAAAATATTGATAGTGAACTTATATTTTTATGTGAGTCTAATACTATCATTCTTTCTATTGGTCACCATGCCTATTTAACCCATAGGCAAGCGCAGCCAACATCCTTTAAGTTTTAGGACCTCACTCCAGTAGGTTTTAAAAAACCTATTGGACCTCCAATATGTAAGAGATATCAATAAAAGAAATCACGTAAAATAAATTAAATAAAGTTAATTTAAAATTTTAAGAAGATCTTACCACTAGCATGTCAAAGTAAAGTTCATCCAACATCTTCAAAATTCATTTGAGCTCACTTTCTATGAAGTTCAAAAGGAATTCCTTCTTAAAATTACAAATCTCTCCCATGCATATATGAATCCCATCTTACATAACCAAATTTATTAAATGAGAGTTTTAATTTAAAGTTAAGTCAAAAGAACAACAACCAATGCAAAGTCTAATTCTATGCCCTTCTTTTCCAATAGTAAAGAAGAAAGCCCCAGCTCTTTTTTTTCAAGCAATTAGTCACCATGTCTTCTATAAAACTCATCTTCTCATTTACTTCGTGTGTGTATTTGACCATAGATTAGGCCATACTCACCTCATCCCCATCCACCAAGTTTGGCCTTGGGTTCGAGCATTTCATAGTTACTTGCAATGGTCTTACCCTCAGTACAGTGAATAGGGAGGAGGTGGTCGATAAGAAGCCACTTCTTTAGTTTGATCTTCAGTTAGATACTAACTTCACATCCTTAAAGAGGAAAGCCTTAGAGGTTCCCACACCATGAGTACCACTTGTGCTGTGTAGGATGCCTTCCTGCCTTCTACCGCAAGCCTAATCCGAGATTGTTTCTCACACCTTGAGGTCGGTACTAGCTCCAACCATGCACCCTTAACCAAGACTCATTGTCATAATAAAAATAAGAAGATCAAGAGGTATTATGAGCACATGGACAAAGAGGCTGTGGAAGCCTCCCATATAGCTGAAGAGGGATCGATTCATGAGACCTCTCCCCTTCTTGGTGGTAGTAGGTTTCACCCTCTCTCAGTTGTAGAGGGAGAGAAGGATGTGAGGAGGATAAAAACATCACCTCCATGATCTACATACTATGATATGCCAGATAGGGAGAGGAGGAAGCCTTATGCTAGTTTGAAGTTTGTGCTTAGGAGAGTAGGGAGATTTCATGGATGGTTTGAGTCTACCACCATTCCTGACTTGAGACGAGTGATCCATAGAAGTGTAAGGGATCATGTCTATTAAGAAAAGGCCATGAAGTCTAAGGTTGCTTCCCAAGACAGCAAGAGAGGCAGGAAGAGGTTTGCAAGACAGTCAGAGGACTCAACATTGATTGACCATCCTGATCGATGAGCTAATAGAGTTGATCATTTAGACAAGATAGTTCTTAATGGTTCCTGTCACAGGAGGAGACCTTCGGTGAAGAGGCATCCAATGTCACCACCAACACACTGCTCCACTCACAGATCGCTATCACCGGTCCATGTCCCACCATATGTAGTGCCCATTAAATACCATAAATAATCATCTAGGGAAAAAGAATCCCTTTTGGTGATACGATTGTGCCCCAAGAACAATGTTCTATCTACTCCACCAATTTAGGTGAGGCTGAGCTCTTCCACTTGACCCAAAGGTAAAGAAGAAAGAGTGGCAGCCCAAGAGTATCATAGTTGCTCTATCACCACAACTGAAGGAAAAGGAATAAAGAAATATCGGGTTTACTTCTATGATTGTTTAGACGATTAGAGATATCACCCCTCTTGTCTAAAATATATAATGAATCACCTCTTCAGAACACAGTCTAGTAGAGAGCTACCCCTCAACATATGTCTTAGTGGTTCCAGGTAGAGTGGATGATCGATCATTAGAGGAGATATTAGAGGACTATCATGTCGCATCGAGGTCGATAGTTGGAGATGATCATTCTGACCAAGAGGAGGGTATGATAGACTTCAATACTGATGAGGATGACCTTTTGAATGATACTACCGAAGTCCACATGCTTGACACAAGAGGATCCTTGCATAGGGAACATCCTAACCAAGAACTTAGGGCGTTGTAGTTGAGGATGGTGAGGCATTAGACTCAACTTAATGCCTTCCCCAACAAATCAAGCTCATGGATGATCACATCAATAGGATGGAGAGGAGAGTAGTGAAATTGATGGCATTAGTATTAGCATTACAAAGTCAAGCACTTGTCCCCCATCCCACTTCTATCGAGGCTGACAGACCTGAGTTAGTGCATATCATAGATCATCCTAAGAGCACTACTCCAATGTATGAGGATATCGATAGCCTGCATAGGAAGATAGCTGATAGTACCTCTATTCATAAAAAAGACATCAAGAAGATGGTAGAACAGTAAGTGAAGGATGCATTGGAGCAGGCCCAAGGGATATCATCGGTTCCAAAGGGTAGACCCTACTCGGAGTAATTCAATGTAATTCAATACCCTAAAGGTTTTGTGCCACCATCCGTCAAGGTATTCCATGGTAGTGGGAACCCTAGGCAATATATTGCACATTTTAGAGCCAGTTATTGCAACGCCAATGGTAATGACACCCTACTCTTTTGAAAGTTTATTAATAGTCTTTCTGGAGTAGCCTTTAATTGGTACGTCAAACTGCCCAATAGTTCAAAGAAGTCTTTTGCAAAATTAGAGTAACTTTTTATAAAGAGATTCACAAGAGCTCAATAGAGAGTGACTTTAGGGGACCTCATTGTAGAGAAACAAAGACCCAATGAGTCCCTTATTGATTATATTCTCAGGTGGCAAAATCTGAGAATGAAATGCGAACCACCTCAACAGGAGCATCATGCTATTGAAATTCATCTCAAGAATATTCATGGCTTGGTCACCTTCGTGCTCAAGGTTTTTACTATTAAGATATTTGAGAAATTAATTTGCAAGGTAGCTAACCTATAAGAGGAAGCTAAATAGTTACCCTTCTCAGACCAGTCATCTAAGCATAAGCATCAGAAAGTGTTTGAGAAGAATCCAGGGATAGCAGCAGAAGTTGATAAGGGAAATAGCTAGTGAGAGCATAATTTGAGAGCCCAGAGCTCAGTAGCCTTTACTCCCACCTCCTTTTCCATTACCTCGGCCACCACAAATGCCACCTAGTAGCCTATACAATAGTGATACCAGTACCCATCACCAGGTTACTGCTATCTACTTACTCGTATCGATAAACTCAACAAGCCATACTCATTGAAGAGGAAGGTAGTCAAGAAAATCTTCAAGAACCTTTTAAGAAGCCTAATTTTTAGCTATTCGAGCCTAGAAAGCTGAAGGAAGTAGGTAGGAGTAATGATCCTAACTATTGCCCCTACCATAATATACTAGGCCATGTCATAGAGGATTACTTTATATTCAAGGATTGTCTTGAGTGTAGCTACAAGTTAGAAGCCATAGTAATCCCCAAAGAATACTTAGTATAAAAAACCATATGGTTCCATTAAAATAGTCTTTGGGGAAACATCTGATCCTCTTAAGATAGAAGAAGGTTGAGATATCTCTTTATCCCATACCTCTAAAAAGATTATTTCTAAATTCAAGAAGGTGCTCGACTCAATTCAGACCTCCAAAACTATGGAAGGTCTGCTAGTTTTGAGGGAAAACTTGGGGAGGGTAGAAGCCCAACAGTAGTAGTAGCCACCATGTGCTCGAGATAGTTCCATAGCACCACCACCATACGAGTCTAGCATTCTTCCTCTCACAGTTGCAGTTACCACATCTACTAGCTTCATCATCATTAGCAGAAGTGTTGTATCCGTTGATGGGTGTACTAAGCTACTCATACCATTTTCTTTACTTGACTTTTACCATGTACCGCCAAAATTAAAGAAATCAATGAAGAAGAGTAATTCCACTTACATCTTATCTATTTTGAATGATCTTAGTGATTTTATTATCATTAATAGCTCTTTAAGTTATAATAATAACAATCTAAATAATTCTGATCAATTATATTCTGATTCAAAAATAGATTGCCCTTTTCTAAATCTTTAGGGTTCAGGGTTCAGGGTTCATCACTTGAGATAGATTTAGAGTCATATAAATCCAATGATCTTTTAGGAGAAGCTGTAAGTATACCCGATGAGCAGGTAGAACTTTCCATAAGCTTTGCATAACAAGAAGTTGTTGAAGTTAACCTTCATTGTGGTAAAGTTGTACCTCCTAAGGTAGCACCTCAAGATAACGGTAAACATGTCATTGGTTCCAATGAGCAGATAGCTCCTTCGCAAGATGCTCTGCCATGGGATATGCTTATTAAGGACCAACCTAAAGTCGACTACAATATCCTGACACACCTTAAAAAGTTGCCAACTATGTTGCACATATATGACGTCCTTATTTTATCTAAAGAAGCGAGGGAGTCACTAATTAAAACTTTACTTGCTCCTGAAATATGCTTAGCTCAGTTGGTTGCTACTCATCCAGTAGGAGAGGAGGCATATTTTTTAAAAGAAGTCCTAGATTTCTCAGGAAGACCTACTAGAGCACAATAGAGCATCACATCCTGGATGTTGGCAAGTTCAGGCTATCCATAGTGTTGGTTGATCTAGGTGCATCAGTGAATATTATGACTTAAGAATCCTTGCTTACTTGAGGATCGACAACTCTAAACTATAATTTGAAAAGATGATGTTGAAAGGATTCAATGAACAAGGCAAGAGGGTCATAGGCTCTATAGTGTTGTCTTTAGAGATAGATGATTGGAAGACTGAAGCTAAGTTTCACATAATAGATTTTGATACATCTTTTAATATTTAGCTAGGGCGACCTTGGATTCATGAGAACAACATGGTTCCATCCTCTTTACATTAGTGCTTTATGTTCATCAGGGATGGGATCAAATATTGTGTCAAAGGAGATCTTAAACCATTTGTAGTACATGAGGTTGAGATGTATGAGGATGTGATATATTACCTTACTAAGAAATAAAATATCTTCTCTCGTAAACTTAATCAAATTGAAAAGGAAAAAGAAAGAGAAAAGAAAGAAAAGAAAAAGAAAAGAAAAGGGAGTGAGAAGAAGACATTAGGTAGGAGATAGAGCTCAAGAGTAGATTCTACTCATAGTTTGTTACTCCATTCAAACAAGTGGGGAGGATGATCCGACCTCCACCAGATGAGGAAGTCCTAGAGGTGGTAGACCTCTATACCTACCACCTACTAGGAGATTCATCCCAGCATCCAAAAGTACACCCACCATCTACATAGACTTAGATTCTAGTTCAGAGGATGAGTCCTATGTAGTGAGTGCCCTAGCTACTTCTCTCAGCAGACTCCATTGGAGGTGACAACAGACCTCGACAGTGAAGAGGGCTGAGTCCCCAAGCAAAGCATAAATGTATCTGAATCTTTTTTATGTGAAATTGTTAGACAGCGTATGGGTGCCTTAGCTCTTACCCCACATTCCTCATATAAAGTTGAGAATTTGGTAGTTGAGAAAGCTCCCAAAACATGTGTGAATACTAAACTCCAAAGGTTTTACCCAAGAGCAACATCTTTAAGCCAAGAAGTTGATATAGAGCTTGAAGATGAGTCATTTAAATAATTAATAGAAGTATCATTTGATTGGTACTCGCCTTATGTTCTTAATCTAGTAAAGAAATGTTTAATTCACATACATATTCTAAGCATAGATTGGAGTACTTCAAAAGATTATGGGACAATAAGTGCAAGAACTCTTAGTCAGAGCCCAGACTAGGCTTTGATATAGTAGGCCCAATAGATGATGACGATTACTGCCTAATCATCATTAATCATTTGAAATCTATTAGGTTCTTCTCAAATCATATTAACACATATAAGGATGTGTTTAGAAACTTTAGATGATCTAGATGATCTCCAAGTCAAGGATGCACCCCCAAAATTTAATGTAGAAATCAAATCAATCAACTTGGTGACAAAGGACAATCCACAGCCAACATAGGTCAGCTCCTTATTGATTGAATCTGAAACTAATGACTTAGTTAGGCTAGTCACTAAGTTTAAGAATTGCTTTGCATGGAGTTATGAAGTAATACCTAGAATAGCTCTTAAAGTAGTTGTTCATAAGCTAGCGATACAGCCCGACACTAACCCATTCAAGCAAGCTCCTAGATGCATGTGATTGGACATTAAACAATAGGCCATTTCTGAAGTCAAGAAATTGATTGATGCTAGTTTCATCCGAGAGAAAAATACCACACCTGGTTGGCTAGATTCATCCCAGTTAAGATGAAAAATGGTCAAATTCACATATGCATTCACTTTAGGGATCTTAACAAGGCATGTCCAAAAGATGAATTTCCACTACCAATACTAGAACTAATGGTGGACATTATCTCATCTCCCATAATCTTCTCGTCCATGAATGGTTCATTTGGATATAACCAAAAAATGATGGCACCTGAAGATGAAAGAAACATTGCTTTCAAAATCCTAATCAAAATCTATTGTTATAAGGTCATGCCTTTCAGCCACAAAAATGATGGCGCCACATACCAGTAGTCCATAACTCAAAATTTTTATGAACTCATTCACCACTAAGTTGAATGTTATGTTGATGATTTTTTGATCAAGAGTAAAAAAAAGGAAGACCATCTCTTTTACTTGAGAGTAGTTTTTGAGCAGTTAAGATAATATAACCTTAAAATGAATTCTCTGAAGTGTGCATTTAGAGTGTGGGGTTTATTGTCCGACACCGCAGGATGGAGATTGACCCGGAGAATATCAAAGATATATTAGAAATGCCACCCTCTAAAAGTCTAACCCAACTCAAATCATTCTAAATGAGGCTGACCTATCTAAGATGCTTCATATCCAACCTATTAGGCAGATGTCAACCATTCTCAACACTAGTCAAGAAAGATGCCAAGTTCAAGTGGGATGCCAAATACAAAATGCATTTGAAAGCATCAAGCAATATCTTATAACACCGCCAGTCCTCGCCGCTTTTATCTCGGGCAAACCATCATACTTTACAATGTTGCGTGTGATGACTAATTTGGTGTTATGTTGGCCCAAGCAAACGACTAGAGGAAAGAGAATGCACTTTATTATCTCAGTCATCATCTGATACCTGTTGAACCAAACTATCCGCCTATTAGGAAGCATTGCCTAACTTTGATTTTTGCAACTTAGAAGCAATGGCATTTTATGCTCTCCCATAAAGTGAACTTGATTTCCAGAGTCAACCCATTGCAATATCTCATGACACAAATGATGTTACCTGGACGGTTGGCACGATGGTTCATGATTCTATTACAATTTGACATCATATTCATGCCCCTCCACACAGTGAAGCTTGCTCAGTGATGACCTCCCCAATGAACAAATCATGAGCTTAGAGGATGAAAACACCCGCCATTGGGAGATTCACTTTAATGGTGTGGCTTCCTCTCAAAGAAGAGAAGAACCACAATCAATTATCCTAGGTAAGGTAGGGGTAAAAAAGTCATCCTCACACCAGACTATGATATGATGAGATTCTCATACCATCTATCTAAACCTTGCATCAATAATGAAGCTGAATATGAAGCTTTCATTGCCAGTCTGGAGTTAGCCATTTTGTTAGGCATCAAAAGTATTAACATCTATGGGGATTAATAACTAGTTGTCAATCAGATTAATGGGTCTTATAAGGTTCTGAAGCCCAAACTCCATCACTACCATAAGTACACCATGGAGTTATTAACCCAAATCCCAAAGGTTATAATTTATAAAATCCCCCAAGGAGAAAATGCCATAGCCGATGCCTTATCCAAACTCACCAAAGAGTTAGCATATCTGGAAGAAGAGTCCATATTAATAGAGGTTCACAACAGGTAAGTCCTGCCTCTCATTGATGTTGAACTCATCAAAAAACACACTCTTGAAGGGGAGGTTGTTGTTGTTAAAAACGATGAAGAGTTGGATCAGAGACAACCCTTCATTGATTTCCTAAAAAAAAGGCAAACTATCTCAAGAGAAATCTCAAGCCCATCGAGTAAAGCAGAGGGCACTCTCTTATGCCCTTGTGGATGGTGTCTTATACTGATGATTTTTTAATCACATATGGTTATGCTGTTTAGATAAACATGAAGCCCATAAGATTGTGACCGAGGTGCACTTAGGATTATGTGGTGCTCATTAATCTGGTCTCAAGATGAAAGCTAAGATCAAGAGACTTAAGTATTACTAGATGACGATGATCATAACTTGTATGGATGTAGTGAAGCATTGCCAGCAATGCCAAGTACATGGATTGGTTCTATGTTAATCACCCAAAATTTTACATCTAAATTTAGCCTTATTGCCATTCGAGTGTTGGGGTACCGACATAGTGGGTCTTATTGATCCTTTCTCATCCAAGGGCCACCATTTCATTCTAGCAGCTACGAACTACTTCTCCAAGCGGGCGGAGGTGATTCCGCTTAAGGAAGTCAAAGCTCAGCATGTGCTACAATTCTTCATGAACCATATTGTATATAGATATGGAGTGCCCTAATAAATCATATCTGATGGTACTGCTTTCTAGAGTACTAAGATCAATAACTTTGCTCAAAGATACAACATAGATTATAGGTATTCTACCATTTACTATCCACGGGCAAATGATTTACAGGAAGCTTTCAATAAAACTCTCATCCAAATACTCAAGAAAACACTCGATGATAATAAATAATAGTGGCATGAGCAATTAGTTGAAGCTTTATGGACTTACCGTACTACCTACAGGACTCCAACATAATCTACCCCGTTCTCCTTAGTGTATGGGTTCAAAGCTATTCTACTCTTAGAGGTTTAGCTCCAATCACTATGGATAGCTATGGGTAGTAAAATCATGACCGAGCAGAATGCTAAGCTGCGGTTGAAAGAACTCGAAGGTTTGGAGGAGAGAAGCTTGCGAGCATGTCAGAACCTTGAGTTGTATAAATAAAAAATGGTTCAAGCTCATAACAAGTTGGTCCGCCTTAGAACTTTTTAACTAAGAGAGCTTGTCTTAGTTCTAAAGAAACCAATTGTAGTCCATCGCAAGATGGGAGGCAACTTTGAACCTACATGGGAAGGCCATTTTGCCATAGAAAAGGCCTGCCAAGGAGGATCTTATCAACTCATCAATTATAATGGTGAATGCCCGATGCTCCCGATCAATGGGCTCTACCTAAAGAAATATTATACATGAAGAATGTCCCAAATTAATTTCCATCAAGAAAAATTCCATCTTAATCGAATTATTCTCCAAGTTAAAATGTTTTCAATTGCCAAACTCTTGATGTATTTAGGATAGGCGTAAGAGAACCTGAGTAGCATCCTAGCCCTTATTAGCACAATGCACACACAAAATTGCACATGAACACAAACAAGTCAATCATAAATTCTATCACCTCAGACTACTTTGAGTTGAGGTGAGACCCCCAGCGGCCCTCACTCAGTAGCTGCTATAAGTCAGATCTGGTTCACCGCTTGGCCAGTGAATCACCCTGACAGTTATCCCTGCATAGAAAGATGTGAGTCCTCGTGCCTTCTTTCTGGCTTGACTGGCTTGACTATTGCAAACTAATGAGCCCCTTTTGTTAGCTTGATGCACTTCACTACATAGCTAGTGAGCCATCTTGATAGCTAATCGTGTTCATGAAGATGTGAGTTTGTTAGCTTTCTCCTTGAACTGGCTATCATAAGTTGACTAGGTCTGAGTCTATATAGCTGAGGATTAGGATAAGACCCCCAGTGGCTTATCTTCCTCTTGACTACTTCAAGCTTGGGTTCAGTCTTCCTTTATGACTCCCCCACTTGGTAGTTGCCCTACATTGGATAGTAGCTGCCTGGTCAACGATAGACTATCCTGATCATCATTTTTGCATAAGAAGATGTGCATCCCCGATGCTTTCTTCCTAGATTGATCATCACAAACTGACAGGCACCTTAGGTTGGCTGGTGTTCACCTTGCTGATGGCAACCCACCCGATGGATAACACCACTCAGGTAGATGTGAGTCCCCGTGCTTTCTCCCTGAGTCGACCTTCGTATACCTATAGGCTTTATATATTTGTGGGATTAGGATAAGACCCCCAAAGGCCCCTTCCCTGTGGGAATTTTATTTGGATTACTTCTTTACGATACCATTTAAATGTGACCCAGGTTACTATCGGATTGGATACTTCCCATTTCCTAGTAGCCATCCCTTTGGTTGGAAGCTCGGTATTGCGGATGTACGGACTATCCCCTGAGCCAATAGTTTTGTGATAGGCCAAATCCCTCGTGGCACCTTCTTAGTCTAACCCATTGCAAACCAACAAGGTCCACACTAAACAAACAAATACAAATAAATAGAACAACATATTTTGTGGTTATGATAAGACCCATAGAGGAACCTCTTCCAAAACAAGCATCTAATCCTTTGGGCAGTGTGAGCTAAACTCCCTATAGGAATCACCTTGACTATCTAAGCTAGGATAAGACCCCCAAAGGCTCTCACTTAGTAATCGCCCTAGGTCAGGTTTGACTTACTATACGATCAGTGAGTCATCTCGATGGTTGATTTTACTTTGAAAGATGTGAGTCCCTGACATTTCTTTCTAGTTTAGCCATCACAAACTGTTAGGAAACCCTTAGGTTGGAAAGTCTCTACTATATGGTCGGTAGACTATTCCTTTGAGTTAGTAAGTCTAAGGTAAGTCTAGGCTTTTGTAGTTTTTCCTTAGAGTGACTCATGGCAAACTAATAGGGTCCACTCCAATTCAACATTCAAAAATAAGTAAAAAACAACACAAATTACAAAAGTTAAACAAAAAATCATCAACTAAACAAATTAATTAAACTAAATCAATCAAACCAAATCAACTCTAATCCAAATCTCATTCTCCTTTAACAATGCCCTCACTCATGCCCTTGGTAGAGTCAATCCTCAATAAACTAGGCTTTATGTATTTAATGCAAAGATAAACTCCAAATCATCATGCTTAGTGAGTCCACATTCATGCCCCCAACATGACTCGATCCTATGTAGGATCATTCTCCATGTCCTTGACACAAAACTAGACCATAAATAAATAAAACCAAATGAAGATGATTCCTCTCCCACGCCCATGGCATGAAATGAAATGAACTGAATCACATCAGGATCTTAGTTCCTTTTACTTCTCCATTTAGGCATGGACAGCCTTCATTAATGTTCATGACCTTTCGAGATGCTTTTTCATCTTCTCAGTCAACGCCATAGGAACCTTCTAGGCACTTGGATTTCTTTAGTGCTAGGGAACTTCTCATGATTAACGGGGTACTAAAACTTAGCCAAGAGACTTAGAAGGTGTGACCCTAAGCTCAGAGTCCACCTTAGGATAAATAAGTTTCATCCATTATATAGCCTAAATCAAGACTCATACCTATCCACTCATCCAAACTTAAGCTCATGAAGATGAAGCTAAACCAACTCCAACCCATTCAATTAATCTTACTTGAATTTGGTTTTCTAATCCAAGCTCTAAACCAAATTAACTTGGGCCTCAACCCAAGTTAACCCCACCATAATCCTATAACTCAACTAAAGTCCATTTAAGCAAACTATATCCAAATTAATTTTCTCAATCACTCTAATTATTTAATATATCATTTCAAGCCATTCCAATACTTGTAATCAAGCCAATTGAAACAAAAGAAGGTGACCAACCCAAGTTATCCCATTTAACCTAATGGTTTCAAATGAGCCAAAACCTAATTAAGCCCAAATGAATTACAATCAAAGCCACCAATTAACGTCAAATTTATCATTGAACACACCCCAATCATCCAAAACCCCAATTGGTCCAACTAGCTTGACCAAGTCACTTAACCTAAATTGACCAGAAAAGGGTAATTCAACCAAACTCCAATTAAACTCCCATTAGATCAAATCAAGCCAACCAACCCCTTCATTGATGATTATAGATCATTATTGAATAATCTACTACAATCAATTGGACCTAATTAAGCTAATTGGACCCTTTCACCCATGTTGACCCAATTTGGCCTAAAGGGTCAAATTGAACTAAATCAAATCCTAAATCAAACTAGTTAAAACCAATGCTTCCAACAAATCACTCATTCAATATTAAACATAGTACAACCTTCAATTGGATCTAATTTGGCCAACCTAACCAAATTAGTCAACATAGCCCAATTTGACCTAAAGGGTCAAATTGAACTAAATCACTCTATAAACCAAATCAATTCAAATAAAATTTTCCAATTAATTATAAATGATCAATTGAACATATACTTAACCCATGCTCAAGCCAATTTGGCTAATTTTGTCAAAATGGTCAACATGACAAATTTGACCCAAATTGAACCACATGAGCCAAATTCAAATCTAACTCAAATTGAATCAAACCAATTGCACTAATTCATTCCAAGTGATCAATTGAACTTAGCCAAACCCCCACTTTGACCCAATTTGGTCAAATTGGTCAACTTAACCCATTTGACCCATATGGGTCAAATTGAGCCAAACCCAACCAAACCAAGCTCAAACCTAGCTAAATTTGGCATGACTCATCCTTGGGTCACCATGGGCCTACCCAAGTGGGCCCAATTCATGGTGAACCTAGTTTGGGTCACACCCATTGAACCAACTCTCCCAAATGGGACAAAATTCCCATTTGGATGAGATCTCCACCTCCTTACCCCTTAGCAGCCACCGCTCTTCTTGGATAAGAGGACCACTAATCCAACCTAACACAAAGCTGTTGAGCTCAGCTTGTGGCCAAGAGAGGGTGACTTCTCCCATGGCAACCCATTGGTCCACTTAAGGGAGAGGGTACACCTCATGCGAGCCCACTACACTTCCTTAGCCTCTCACCCTCAGCACCTCAGCAGTCCCCTGCTATGTTTAGCCACCTACCTTGGCGGGATGGCTGCCAAAGGCTAAACCAATCCCAGCCTTTGGTTTAGCTGAGGTGGCGGGTATACTCCTCTCCATGGATTCAAACCAAGCACACACCTTCCCTAGAGCATTCAGCACAGTCCCACACCCTTTCTGGAGCCCTTCATGCACTCCATCATCGATGAAACCAACTCATGCTTGAACCCTAGAGCTCTGTCTGTCCAAGTTTCCAAAATCTCCTACTAACTTAAATTAACACTTTCCACTCCTTCACCTCACTTCGAAGAACTGAAACAAATCATTTTCCTAGCGATTTGCCCACCAGAAGGCATCTCAAGACCAATTTTGGTGAGCTTTACTGTGGAGTTTGGTCCATAGAGCGATTGACGGGGAGGCAGCTCATGATCTTCTCAATACGACATCATCTCTTTAAGATGAAGCTACCTCTATTGGTGTGAATTATGTTTTTGTACGATCTCCACTGTATGATTCCTTTAGATTCATTTTGTGATCATTTTGGAGTCAATTTCATCGTCATTTTGGAGTCAATTTTTCTATCGAATGAGCTCTAGTGAGCTCAGATTAAGCAGTGAAAGCTAGACGGTGTCCATTTTCTAGTGCTCGTGGGATGACAAATCATCGGTCGTCTATTTCATGTGATTATAATAGACGGCCATGATTAATCGCTTTAGAAATTTTGATTTAATCCCTTTAGAGTTATGGGATTAATCTCGACTGTCTGATCTGAGATCGGATGACTGAGATGAAAGCATGTCTGCCGTCATTGAGTCAGATGTCGCGTCAGATGATTTAAGTAACCAGTACAGCGGTGCCACATAGAAAGCGTTGCCGTGTTAGTGTCCACATGACGCCAATGGTTTAAAGTGTTAATTAGGCTTTAAAATGTAATTTAATGGCCAAAATTTATAAAAATGATAACTAATTATAGAAAAATCTAAAAATGTAAATAAACTCATTTTGGAAAGGTTGGACAGAGGATAATTTAAGAAAAATAAAATATCTGACTTATGTCTAGTGAATAGTACTTAATAAGGGTTTGAAACTTATGTTAATTACTTTAATTAAGGCTTATTACTTGGCTATTTAATTCCAAATTGGGTGGGATGATTCCATGGGATGTCCTCTACCTCCCATAATTATTTTAGAATTAATTGCCATGTGATTTAATAAATTTAGAATTTCAATCCTAATTACCCTCATTAATTAATTTAATAATTATTAAAATTAATAAATAGTGAAAATTAAATAGTTAGTTATAATTAATCATTATGAACAGTGGGAATATTAAGGTGAAGTAATTAGGACCCTTCGTTTAATTATTTTTTTAAATTTATTTTCTTAGGAGGGTTAATTAACATAAGTAATAATTAGGGATTAATTTGGAAGACTAATGATAAAATAGAAATCAAACAAAATCAGTGATTGACTTGGATAATTCAAATGTAATCCTTTAATTTTATTTTATGTATTTAATAACATAAAGTTATTAAGGAAATTATGGTTAACCCATTGGTATGGAAAAATCATAAGAGTACCTAACTTAAATTTTTTCCTTCTTTAATATAGTTAACTCTTAAACATGAGCTTAATTATAATAGATTCCTTTAAGTGCATTGCAAATTTTATTTTCCCAAGAGTATACCATTGGAGACTCATGATCAAGTAGTTAATTAGATTAAAGTTTAGGGAAGGTGATTAAATTGATATGCTTAAAGACTTGAACTTAATTAATCCATAAAATCCATTTAATTTCCCTCTTTAAATATATGAAATCATTAACATGGAGTAGGGTGAGTGTTAAGTATCATCTCTCCTAATAGGTTTCAATAACTCAATATCAAAATCAAACCTCATAAGAACTTTGATTAGTCTTAAGGAATATTTATTTGGCTTGATTGTCCTTAAGGCTTAATGTAATTGAATATGTTATGTGGTAATGTTTAGTTACTTCTTTTTTTAATCATCATAAATGTGCATGCCATTTGTCACATGTTAATGTTTATTTTTAAAAAGAGAATCAAAAGAACATGATTACATCTAAGTTGTATGTGTTGGACAAATATTATTGTATGGTGTGGCTATTATTAGAAATAAATCCTAAATTATTTTCAAAACTATAAGCTAATGATGTAAATTTTAGGCTAATGTTAATTATAATTTCAAAATAGTAAAGAATTTGTTTTATCTTTTTATTTCATGTACATGTCTACATACATTTGAATTGACAAGTATATAGTCTGGACATCTAGGGAATATGAAGCTTTAGGTATCCCCAAGAAGATCTTAGATAACCTCACATCCCTAGTTTAACAATGGCACATTCTTGCTTAATTTTATTTATATGTATTTATATGCTAGAATTTAAGATAAAGATTTTGTTTTTCATGTCACTAAGCTTTGCAGGAATAAAAGGATTTGCATCTTTGCATGATTTTCATCCCTAAGCTTGTGTATTATTTACATGTATTTAATTTAGCAAGTATATAGTGTTGACATCTCGAGAATGTGAGACTTTAAGTAGCCTCAAGGAGGCCTTAGATAACCTCACTTCCTTGGTTTAACGATAATACTTACTTTCTTAAATCTCTAATACATGTTTAAATAAACTTAATTAAAAAATGAAATCTTTCTTTTCTAGCAAAATATATGCATTAGTGATCATCAAGTGTGCAAAATAAAAATATGTAATGTATTTATAAATATGTGTATTAAATCCAATATCATGAACAATAAAAATGAAGAAATGTGTATGCTATTGATGATGGAAAGAAGTGGTCGAATGTTATCAATGTAATAGTGATTCACTTTTATTAATATTGAGATGCCTTTCATGTTTGAATAATATTTCTTAAGACTAACTCAAACTTAGGCTTAAAAAAATATTTAATAAACGGTCTACTAAAGAAACCAAAGCCATAATAATATACCCTTAGAAAATATCTTATGATAGGGATGAAGGGGGTCAAACCCCTTTCTTCTCTTCATAATAATTAGATATTAAGTAGGCATCAAGTGAAATAAGAAAGTGAAAATTAAAATTAATCAATTAATTCAAAGATCAGAAGCAAAATCTCCCCTAATGTTTAGCTTAAACAATTATGAACTTTAGATAATCACACTTATAAAGCTTAGTTAAGACACACCACACTAAACCTTAGCACACACATCAAAATGCTAAGTTACCAATTCTAGCCTTAGGTTAGGCCAGTGTATATTGTGGTGTTATATATTATTTTATGATGTAATGTTTTATACTAGATGTTAGAATTGCTTGTGCGTAGACTGGATGTTAGGTCACTAATAGTCTAATAATATTTTCTACAGGGGATTATGCTAAAGAAGTCACTATGATAATAAGTAAATATGAATGTTCTTACTTTCAGGTGCAACTTATAATCCTAAGCATAATCCAATTAGGATAGGTGGCCTTTGTTACCTAAGTGTAGGGTGCTATGTCCAAATATAAGAAATGTAATTACTTGGCTTGTATGTTTCTTTAACTAACGTATATTTTGCAGATGTAGTTAGATCTTATTTTTTATAAATATGTAATTTTTGTAATAGGATTAGGATTAGCACTATGAGGTTTAGGATGAGCAGTGGCTAGAATGAAAAGGCCTAGGAGGCCCTGTGAAACTTAGAGCAAATAGATCCAAAGAAGGAAAGAAAAATAAGAATTGAAGACCCCCATATTATTTATTTAATTTATAAGATTTAAATGTAATCCAAATTGTATAAAGGAAGAGCTCGACTACCCAATTTATTTTCTTTTTTGGGGCGTACGGTGGTACCCGGCCGCATCGGCCTTTTGTTCTTTTACGAAATTCAAAGGTTTGATTATTGTGTTTAGTTTGTGCAGTAGAAATGGCTTGCTTTTCTTAAGTTTCTTAAAGTTTAATGATTTGATGTATAGCCTAGATGCGGTAGACTCTTTAGGGTAAAATTATATTTTCTATCCTTGCTAAAAACTCATCACTAAATTTTAATATAACTCAAAACCTCATCTTAAAGATTAGGTTCATAATTAAGATAAATAAAAGATTTAGAAATCCCTTAGCTGAATGTTGTATGTTATCACTCCATTCATGCCATATTTTTTCACTCTTGAATAGGGAAGGTCTCCACTCTTGCATGATAAGGGATATGCTTGACCTTCGAGGGTGATCCTTTGTAGTGGAGAGCCCTCTTCTTATTGATTTGGCTTATAACTCTACTTCATCATGCATGTAGGCATAGTTGTCCCAAACCTTGGTCTAAAAATGAATGTGTCAAAATGATTTAAAAAGTTGTAAATTTTGTATTAGTCTAAGCCACATCTTCTTACCAATCATGATCTAGTCTTTTAGGGAGTGAGTTTAATATTCTAGCTTTCTTCCTAATTAAACAACAACCTAGCTATCTTGCATCTACATAAGACTGACCTACATAGTTTCAAAACATAAAAGATGTTAGCCAACAGGCACACCAGACAATTGTAAGTCCAGAAGAGTCAGGATTTGTCTATTCTCTTATGTGGAGGTAAACCATTATGTCCCATTTTCCTGATTAAACTTAGGTCATGCTTCTAGGTTATGTTAAGACATTTTAGATTTAGGTTTTGAGACTACTTAGGCTATGAGCATAAGTCCTCACCTCCTAGGCATTACCACAATTTGGTGTTATTAGTAGACTATGAGGCCTAACATTCTAATGAAATTCTAATTTGAATAGAAGTACATTTTCTCTTTCAAAAATGTAAAGCCTCATTATAGGGTAGATTGAAGCACTTACTAGGCTTCCTAGTATCATGAGTGCTTCCTACTCATTATCCTTTGTAATCGATAAATAAGTCTTCTTATTTTAACCTTCCCACTTGATTTCCAAAAGTACCCACTCTTTTGATAGCTTATCTTTAAAATCTTTGAAGATACTTATTGACTGCTTTAATAAAGAGTAATCTTAGAAAATTCTCATTTTCTTAGATGTAATTTACTATGGAATCTTGATTCCATTGCAAACTAAAGAACTCGACATAAAATAAACCATGCTTTACTTCTCCACATAAAGTAGGGGAAAGATCTTTTGTATATACGTAGACCCATCTGCCTTAGGAGTCCTTATTAGGTAATTAGGTCTATTGTATGGTAATATTTCCATCTCCCAAGATGATACATTATACCTTAATATGACACCTGATCACTTCGATAAGTACCCTCTAAAATCTACGTGGTGTCCCTATGACCCTAATTTAAAACACCATAATGCTCTTTTAGAAGCTTTAGTCATATGTGGTATAGGTTCGACCAGTCTAGTCTTTTACATTTTACGATTGTATATACGAAAGCCTAGCTATAAGAAGGAAGAAAAGTTATGGAAGATCCACATTAACCATAAATGACTGACCCCTGTATGAGTCTCCTGTGGAGCTATATATAAACTAGAATGAGTCCTCAGGCGAAGTGTGAAGGTTCATGTTGTAGAGGCTGCTGGTAAACAGACTGCTAGTGGGAGTGCTCCTAAGGAATGAGTATCTACTATATCCATTATTGGTGCTAACCCATATAGGTGTAGCTTGAGTAAATACAAACTGCCTAGCCACCCTATTGGGGTAATAACCTTCCAAGATTACATATTCATGGCAGCGATATCATAGCTAAGTGGGTCTCAGTCCAATGAGATATTCTGTGATGTGTCTATATTCTGACTTTGAAGATAGTAGGGGAGTGCCTCTATCAGTAAGAGAGTCTGTGAATTTCTGCTCCATTCTTTGAATAGATATACTATAGAAGGATGATCTATGGATAATCTGAAAATGATATGTCATGCGCATTGGGGTGAACATGAAAGTCCTTATTTGATTCCTATCTATAAGAATTGTAGCTCTGTTCAGTTGCATAATCATGAAGAAATTATACTCTCTGAAATAGGATGGTGTCTCAGGATAACTGAAGGCTCCTGAAATACGAGAATGAATCCTTCCACATAGATAATGTCAAAGTGCATCCACATCATAGTGTTGTGAATCGGTCATGACACTTACTCTTCGTAATCCATGATATAAGTAGGCTAGTACTACAAGCGCCAATGATACTTTTCCATCATGACCAAGTAGGCTAGCCATTTGTAAAGTGGATGGATGAAATAGTCTATTGTATCTAGGGAATACAAAATAGTATGGCCAAGTGGCAATGAAAGCCACTAAAGATAGCTCCCCATCGATGTTATGTGCTAGTATATGATAGGGTTGACTTTTCCTATTGATTTAAATTTGACCTGGGCTCCGTTATTAAATGGATCTTTAATTTGTACAAAATGTGGCAGGTGCATCCCTGAATGGAGAAAGCTTTCTAACCATGTATCCAGAGTGATCATATTTTAATGTCTATGACCTGTCCTCCATTCTTTCGATGTTCTTTGATAATGAGACAAGTACGATGTAGTCTTGAAGAATATATGTAACTGTCTCTTCTACATTGGCCATGTAGTTGGCATTAAAAAATTTCATCATCTGGTGAAAATATATTCTTCATAAGAAGTTCCTATAATTGGTAATCCTAATATATCTTGCATATCTTCCATGGTTATTGTCATCTTATGTGGACCAATTCAACATGTATTCGTAGCTCTATCCCAATGTTCCACTATGCATCTGATCCATGTGAAAAGAAGGCTGCTATAATCAAAGAGTGATGCATAGGCATGATGGATCTTAGTTTAACTTAGATCCACCTCCTTTAGGTATGATGGAATCTAAATTGAGGTTTTTGGATCCATCCCTTTCGAACATGGTGGATCTGATCACCTAAGAAGGTATGATGTACTATTGAAGTGATCGGGTACAATATTGAGGTATGATGTACTATCTCAAAAAATATAGGTATCACCTTACAATGGACCTAATCACCTAATATGGACTCCTAAGGCATGATGGGTCTTTGAATATACCAAATATTTTTCTCCTACTTTTCATGGATGAATAAAGCTGGGTTTATATTAAACTAGGTTCTAAAGTTCTCTATGGAGGCAAGCCTCCATAATTAATTATATCTTAAGAAATAAAATTTCTTAAGAATACTCTTGATTAAAGTATAAAATTAAGATCTCCAAAGATTTCAAGGTTAGACTATCAAGGGATTGGTTGTATTTGGAAAATTAATTGGGAAAGTCTAAGGAGAAGACTTCTTTTTTTGGAATCCAAAGAAAATAAGTAGGGAATGCTCATGATACTATGAAGCCTATTGTGCATTCTAATCTATACAATAATTGGGCTTTATATATATTTGAAAGTGAATAGATTTATTTATTTGTGTTGAATTTTATTAGATTGCTAGGGTTATAATCCAGCAACACACAGTTATGAAAATGCCTAAGATGTGAGAATTTATGCTTGTAGCCTAAAAAAAATAGCTACCTTGGATCCTAAATCTAGAGAGTTTTAGTACGAGCTAAAGCGTGACCTAAATGTAAGTGACAGGTGGACATAATGGTTTATCTTCACAAGAGACAGTAAACCTATCTGACTTTTAGACTTATAACCACCTAGAGTGGTCGCCACGTAACTCCTACAATTTTAAAATCATGTAGTGTGATCTTTATGAATTGCAAGATAGCTAGAGTAATTATTTAATTGGAAAGAGACTAAATCCTAAACTCACTCTCTAAGATACTAGAGCATGAGTGGTATGGGCATATGACTTAATCTGCAAATGCAAAAATCTTTTTAATTTTTTTTTTTGACACATCATTTAGACAAAGGCTTGGGATTTTTATATGCCTAAATGCATGATGACATAAGGTTATTGTCTAAATCAGTGAGAAGAGGGTGTTCTCTACCACAAGGGATGCCCTCACAGGTCAAGCATTCCCCTATCGTTTAAGGATGAAGATCCCTCATATTCAATAAAGAAGGAATATGAAATGCATGATGTGAGACATACAACCATAGAGCTGAGGGGTTGCTACATCTTTTAATTATCTTATTTATAGCCTAAGCTTTATGGTGAGGTTACGAATTGTTTAGAATTTAATTATGAGTGATTAGTTGGGTAGAAATTTTATTTTTATCCTAAGAGCCTAACGTATCAAGGCTACACATTAAGGCATAAAACATGAAGAAACTATAAAAAATATGCAATCCTAATGCACAATTTAGACATAACATCAATTAATTTGATAAACTATCATAAAAGAATAAAAGACTGGTGCGGTCAGGCTCTGTCATACAACTTGAAAAGAGAAAAGATGGGTAGCCAAGCTCTACCCTTATACAACCAAGAATATGATAGAATAATTATATTTAGAACTGAATACATGCTATGGAAGTCTTCATTCTTCATATCTTCTTGTCCACCTTGTCTTTCTCCTTTGATTTGGATGTGCTTACCTCAAAGGCATCACATGGCACTTAGGACAAAGCCTTCTGGCCATTGCTCATCTTAATCTCCCATAGCACTAATCCTAATTACTATTATAAAATTCCATTTATATATGAAAAAGTAAATCTAACTACACTTACAAAATAGAGATTAGATAAATATACATGCAATCCCAAGCAGTTATATATATAATTTAGACTTAGCACCCTACACATGGGTAACCAAGCCCACCTGTCCTAGCTTAGATTATGCTTAGGGGTTTAAGCAACTTGTAAAGAGAGCATTTATATTTATTTTTAAGCATCCCCTTTAAGCATAATCCCCTATAGAAAAACATGATTACGATAATATCATCCTATCATCCAGTCTATGAGGCATACACCCTAACATCCAATATAAAATAATATATCATAAAATAAAACATACATCACATCATACACCATCCTATCTTAGAGCTAGAAGTGGTGAATTAATTTTAATATGTGTGTTAAGGCTTTATGTGGTGGGTCTTTAACTAGGCATTAGAGTTATATTTTTCTAAGTGTAGAAAACATTAAAGTTAACATGAAGGTTGGTTTCACTTTAAGTTATTTAGTGGATTTGTGAATCTAGTTTGTATTTTGTTTTATTTCATGTGATTTACACTTAGCACCTAAGTGTTATAAGAGAGAAAAGAAGATTGCCCTCTTTCATCCCTACCTTAAGCCACTTTCTAAAGCATAATAATTTGATTTAGTTCTTTTTAATGAATGGCTTATTAAATGATCATTAGTTAATCCTAAGTTTAGGTTAACTTTAAATGACCTTATCTAATATGAAAGGCTTCTTAAGATTAATCTGATTGGATTTCTACCACATGATATATATTGAATCATTCTTTTCCATCATATGTGACATGCATATAATTAATACTTAGCATATCTATACACACTTTATGTTTTGACACACTCAAATGATGAATGTAAGTGTATGTTTGGAATTTATTTTTATTGAATTATATGAACATATAAATTAAAGCTCTATCCAAATTTTAATACCAAAATATATAAGGATGGAATCACATAAGTACACATCATTATTAACCAAGGAAGTGAAGTAATCAAATGACCTCCTTGGGGCTAACTAAAGCCTCGTATTCCTGTGATGTTCAGACTATATACTTATTAACATTCTAAATATATATAAATCTATTCATGAATAAGGAAAAAAGAACATTAATTTATACATATCACATGTGCTAGTGACTTAGGTGAACATAAATGCATGTATTTTTGGTAACAAAAGGGGATCTTCATCCTTCAATTAAGCATACCTACACATGTGTAAAAGATGTAAGCATGTACGTGTCATTGTTAAACCAGGGAAGTGAGGTAATCAAATGACCTCTTTAGGGCTAACTAAAGTCTTATATTCCTAAGATGTCAAGACTATATACTTTCTATCTTAAATACATATGAATGTATACATAATTAATAGGATGAGAATCATGCAAAGATTGTAATTTTCTTAATTAGATCATTTAGGCATATGAATTAAAGCTCTATCTGAATTCTCATATCAAAATACATAAGAATGAAACCAAATAAGCATGTGCCATTATTAAACCAGGGAAGTGAGGTAATCAAATGACCTCCTTAGGGCTAGCTAAAACCTCATATTCCCGAGATGTCTAGATTATATACCCATTTATGTTCAAACTCATGTAAATCTATATATGAATTATAAGAAACAAAGCTTTATTTAATATGCTTAAGCTATAAACACATGCAAGTCCTATGTATATTCATAACTATCAACACTCTAAGTACCATAATCAATTTATAAGCTTTGAAAAATAGTTTTGAATTTATTAGTGATAATAGTCACACATATATTTAATTAAGCCAACACATGCAAGCTTTCACAAAGGAAATTCATTTGATTTTATCTAAATTTGAAAATATGAATGTATGAAATCAAATGATATATAATATTTAACATGATTAAAAAGGAATAAATAAATATAAATATATGATTTCATTCAATCAAATTATTTCCTAAGGACAATCATATCAAATAAACCATTTAAAGTAAACCAAAGTTCTTTTAATACCATTTTCAATTTCATGTTTTGATTTGATTTAAGGATATGAGAAAACATTTGCTGATCCTAACCCATTCCCATGTTTGTTAGTTGATCTAGTTCAATGAAATGTAATTAAGTTGATTTTATGAGTTAATTAGGTTGTAATATGCATTAAATAGATTAATTAACCTTTTCCTATATTACCTTAATATAACTATCCAAGTAATTCTGAGCCAAAATGATATGCACATGAATTAAAAATTAAATTATTAATGATCCGAAGAAATAAAAGTGGCCTAATGCAATTGACTCACAATTAATTGTTAATTAAATTAAGGAACTTAGTTAAGTACTCATATGGTTTCCCCACACATATGGGTTAATCATAATTTTCTTACATAGCTTTAGGCCATTAGACACCTAAAGATCTACCCATGAATTTATTAATTAATATCTGAGGTGATTTGGATTTTAAATTGATTAATTAAAGTAATCTGATTAATCTTTAATATTAATTAAATTCCTTCCAAGTGAATTTAACTTAGGGGAAATGATTAGAAGGGAGGCCTAACCATTTCCTTTTGTTCATTAACTATTGGTCAATGATGTTTGACTTTTAAAATTGATTAATGTTATTTTTGAATAGATTGATTAATTAAATAATTACATTAGAAGGTAATTAAGCTAATTAAAGTTGATTACTCTAATTACCTAAGCAATAATTCTTAAGAAGATTAGGGGAGACAGAGGTCATCTACATTAATGAACCCACAAAGTTTAGGGTTAATTGCTTAAGTGATTAAGAAATAATTAAGCTAATTAAATTTTGAATTAAATCTTAATTAATCTCTATTTTTTGTTCAAAATTAATTGGGATTAATTTTAAGTGATTCTCCTTTGAAATACCTTTTAAAAAAGTATTTATATGCATTTTTTTGGATTTTTTAATAATTTGTTATGAATTTTCAAAGATTCGGCCATTTAAAATAATTAATTAGCCTTAATTAAGCCTAATCCCGTCAGCACCACGTGGAACGCTAACGTGGCTCCATGGGATTAGTCGCTTAAATGAGTCTGACTCTGTGATAATGTGGCTGGCGACGAACGTGCTTTCATCTCCACCATCTTATCTTGGATTGGATGGCGGATATTGAACTCGTAGTTCCTTAAGGGATTAAATTGAGATTGAACTAGCGAATAATTATGACCTTCCATTCCAATCATATGGAATGGACTGTGCATGATAGATCATCCCCCGGGCAATGAGAGACAGAGGTCATTCGCCATTCCTCTCTCAATTCGAGCTCACCTGAGCCTGGATGGCCTCAAAAATAAGTTCACACATTTGCACGAAGGATCCAAAGGGATCCAATGGCTAAGATGGCATGACATTACACTTTCCGTCAGAAAGCACAAACCAATTTTGACCAAAAGCTCAATTTTATGGAATTACCTTGCCGAAGCTCAAGACCAGTGATGAATTTGATTGAGAAAGCTTCGTCTAGTGCAGATGAAACCTTGTTGAGTAGCACTTGAATCAATTTCCCCTGGCTCACTTGGGAGGCCAAAATCAGTCACTATGGTGGTCGACGTTGATCGAAATGCTACCTCCGGTGGTTGAGAAGGTCGAGAGATGATTCGTTTCTGCTTAACGAGGTATGGGGAAGGTGTGTGTGAAGTTAATTTGAGTTTGGTGGAGAGATGGAGGAGTTGGACTGAGTGAGGCATTGCCTTGGTTTGGTTTTAACCTTTTTGACAATAGGAGAGCTCAGGAAGCTTACAAATGGCTCTAAGAGTGTGTCTTTGGCTACTAGGGCTTTTTGAGGGTTGAATGCTTGGGTTTAGATTGAATTGGAAGGGGCATACCCCCTCCTCCCTTGGATCGGGTAGTGCAGATTCGTTTGGCTTCTAATGGCCATCCGACCACCGGTGGTGGCTGTGGGTGGTAGGGAATCATCCTAGGTTGCTCAGTTTGAGTGGCCAAAGATAAGGGGGTGGCTACCAAGGTGGGATAGTGGTTGTCCTTGCGTTTCAAATGTCCCAATGGGGAAGGTGAGGTGAGTTCACCTCCCCATGGGTCATGGACGACCCAACACCCCCTTGGATCAGGTTGGGTAGTGTCCTAGGTGCCTACGTGGAGCAATATGAGGTTGCCAAGTGGTCAAGGAGAAGACATCACTACTAAAATGGCTGATTTATCTCATGTGATACCCTTAATCCAAGGGTATAATGATCATTTGGCATTGGACTTGATTTGGGCTAGTTCAAAATGAGTCTAAAGTGGGCCATCTCAAGTTTTAAGTGATTTGGAATTGATTTGATTTGATTTGACTCAATTTGACTCATATAGGTCAAATTAGGTCAAATTGGGTCAATTCGGATTAAGTCGACCAATTGGTCAAATTGGGTCAAACCAAGAGTTAGGTTAAATTCATATGGTCATTTGGAATATTTTGGTTCAATTGGTTTGGTTTAGTTTGGCTTAGATTTGATTTTGGCTCATTTGAGTTCATTTGAGTCAAAAATGGATCAAGTTGACCAATTTGACCAAATTGGTCAAATTGGCTTGACTTAGATGTTGATTTGGGTTTGATTAACCAATTGAAGATGATTGTAGGCTTTGATTTGAATTAATTTGGATTTGGTTAAGGTTTAGGCCAAATTTACCATTTAGGTTAATTGTGTTCAATTGGTCAAATTTGGTTCAATTGGGGCTTTGGTCAAGTTCAATAATCAATTTGGAATAAACTTGAGCCATTGGTTGCAATCAAATTAATTTATATTTTGATTTGACCCAATTTGTCCTTTTAAGTCAATTTGGGTCAACTTGGGTCAAGAGGGCCAATTGGGTTTGGTTTGGCTCAATTGAAGGTCAAGTCATATTCAAATATTGATTTTGAGTTGGTATGAATCATTGGTTTCAAGGGATTTGTCTTAGGTTATAATTTGGCTAGTTTGGGTTCAATTGGGTTAAGAGAGTTGACTTGGTCAAAGGACCAAGTTGACTTGGTTTGACCCAATTTGTGAGATTTGAACAACCTAGGGTGATCAACAATCATGATAAGAGGTTTAGATTAGCTTGGTTCAATCTAATTTGGGTTGAATTGAAGTTTGGCTCAAATTGGTCATTTAGGTCACTTTGGGTCAAGTGAACCTAAGTAGGTGAATTGACTTGATTTTGGGTTGAAATAGAATTAGTTAAGTTTATATATGATTTAGGATTGATATATAAAATCAATTACAATTGATTTGGGTTTGGATGAGTTTTGGTTCATTTGGATATTTCTAGTCAAAATGGCTAAGCTAGGTTTGACTTGGGTTGATTTGATTTGGCTTGGGGTAATTGTAGGTTTCATTTATATTTGGAATGATGATTGAAGGTATGATTGATTCATGAGAAAATTAATTGAATTTGGGGTTTGGAGTGAAGGAAATTGGCTAAGTCCATGGAGTTGGATCATGTGGCTTCAGAAGGGTTTGATTTAGTTTGATTTAGTTTTGATAATTTAAATGTATATTTGATTTATATTTGTGGGTATGATTCAAGATATGATTGATTTATTGGAAAATCAATTGAGTTTGAAGTGATTTGAAAACAAATTTAGCTAAGCTCATGAAGGTAGGCCATAGGGCTTAGAGAATGGTTTGATTTAGTTTTGATGATTTAAATGTATATTTCATTTATATTTGTGAAGATGATGAAGATATGATTGATTTATGAAATTATCAATTGACTTTGAACTGATTTGAATGGAGATTTGGCTAGGTTCATGGAGTTAGTTAACATGGCTTAGATTTGGATTTAGTTTGATTTGGCTTTTATTAAGGTTATTTGAATGTGGATTTGATTTATATTTGGGAAGATAATTGAGAAAATAATTGATCTATGAGAAAATTAATTGAGTTTGGATTAATTTGAGTATAAGTTTCAATCATTTGATTTGGATTTAGATTTGGGTTTAGGTTTGATATGAATTGAATTTGGTTGTGGTTTAAGGAGTTGAACATAGGTTGGGTTTAAATCATGGGATAGGTAGATCAACCTAATCACTAAGGAATAACCTAATCATATGGTTGACCATTCTAAGTCTCTAGGCTTAGATTAAGTGTTCACCTAATTGCTAGAAGTGTCGTATGACTAAGGAAGTCTTAGAGTTTAAAAGACTCCTAAATCTTAAATGGAAGATTAAGAACTCACTCCAAAAGTGAGGTCAACAGTCTCTAATAGTCTAATGATATTTTCTACAGGGGATTATGCTAAAGTGGTCATTGCAATAATAAGTAAATATGAATATTCTTGCTTGCAGGTGCTGCTTATGCCCCTAAGCATATTTCAGTTAGGGTAGGTTGGCTTGGTTACATAAGTGCATGGTGCTAAGTCCAAATATATAAAATATAATTGCTTGACTTGTATGTTTATTTGACTAACATCTATTTTGAAAGTGTGGTCAGATTTCATTTTTTTCATAAATATGCAATTTTTTAATAGGATTAGGATTAGTGTTATGGGGTTTAGGATGAGCAGTGGCTAGAAGACAAAGACCTAGGAGGCCTTGTAAAGCCTGGAGCAAAGTAGATCCAAAGAAGAAAAGAAAGACAATATATTGAAGGCTCCCATAGCATTCATTATAATTGTAATATTCTATTGTAATCCAGGTTGTCTAAGGGTAGAGCTAGGCTACCTAATTTCTTTTTTTTTCAGGATGTTTGGTGGTACCCGACTGCATTGGCCTCTTATTATTTTATGAAATTCATATGTTTAATTATTATGTTTAGATCGTGTAATAGAAATATCATGATTTTTATAGGTTTCTTAAAGTATGATGATTTGATGTGTGGCCTAGATGCAGTAGGCTCTTTAGGATAAAATTAAAATTTCCACCCTCACTAAAATTTATAACTAAATCTTATTATAACTAATAACTTCATCTTAAATCCTAGGCTCTTAATCAAGATAAATAAAAGATTTAGAAACCCCTTAACTGAATGTTGTTTGTTATCACACCATGCATATCATATTGTTCCACTCTTGAATAGGGAGGGTCTCCATTCTTACATGATAGGGGATATGCTTGACCTTAGAGAGTGATCCCCTGTAGTGGAGAACATCTCCATTAATTGATTTGTCCCTTGAATAAATTTCATCATGCATATAGGCATAATTGTCCCAAGCCTTGGTCCAAAATAAATATATCAAAAATAGTTTAATAGTTGTACTCTTTTGCATTAGCCTAAGTCATATTTTCATGCCAGTCATATTCTAGTCTCTTAGGGAGTGAGTTTAGAAATCCATCTCATTTCTAAATTAAATAATAGTCTAACTATCTTGCATCTACATAAGATCGGCCTACATGATTTTAAAGCATAGGAGGTGTTAGCTGGTGGCCACTCCAGGAGGTTGTAAGTCCAGAAGAGCCGGGGTGCATTCATTCCCCCTTGTGGAGGCGAATTATCATATCCCATCTTTCTCGATTAGACTTAGGTCATTCTTTCAGCTTATGCTAAAGTAATTTTTTTTTAGATTTGGATTCTAAGGCTACTTATTTCCTTCGGGATGTGAGTATAAGTCCTTGTCTCTTAAGCATTTTTCATAATCTTGTATTGTTGGACTGTAAGTCCTAGCATTCTAATAAGACTTCAACTTAAATAAAAGTAAATTCTCTCTCTCAAATATATAAAGCTTCACTATAGGGTAGACTGAAGCACTCACTAGGCTTCCTAGTATCATGTGTGCTTCCTACTTATTCTCCATTGAAATCTATAAATAAGTCTTTTTATTTGAACTCTCCCTTTTGATTTCCATAAATACCTAATTCTTTGATAGTCTAGCTTTGAAATCTTTAGAAGTACTTATTGAATACTTTAATCAAGAGTGTTCTTAGAAGATTCTCATTTCCAAAGATGTAATTAACTATGAAAGCTTGCTTCCATAGGGAACTAAAGAATCGATATAAAATATACCTTGCTTTACTTCTCCAAGCGAAGTAGGGGAAAGATCTCTGGTATAACATAAACTCATCTACCTTAAGAGTCCTTATTAGGTGATGAGGTCCATTTTAGGGTTATGTCTCTATCTTCTGGGGTAGTACATCATGCCCTAATATCACACTGAATCACTTTAATAAGTACCCCCTATGATATGTGTGGTGTCCCTACGATTCCAAATTCAAACATCACAGGCTTATAATCACATTTCATTTAACGTTTCAAGATCTTTGTATAATATTTGAATATTTTCTTCTATTGAAAGTTTTCTTTGAACTATTATGTGGAGTGAAGGTACTCTACTTTAAGGGAAAGTATTGCTTCTACTCAGAAGACTAAAGAGTATGGTGTTTCTTGTCCAGTAATTTTATAAGTGGTACGATATGGCCATAATGATTCTATTAATTTATCGTGCTATTCTTTTATTTTTGGAAAAAATTTTCTTGAGCAACTTAATTAGCATTTTGCTAAATGTCTATGCCAAACCAGTGGCTCTTAGATTTTATATTGAGGAATATCACCAATTTATCTTATATTTTTTTAATAAAATGATAGACTTTGATATTCTTGAAGGCAATACCATTGTTTAATATAATTCATGTAGGTATTCCAAATCTATAGACAATATGGTCTAAGAAGACCTTTACTATATCATCTGCTTTAACTTCTCTTAGTGGGACACACCCATTTTGAGAAATTATCAATAACAGCCAGAATAAAATGATGTCCCTAGATGATGAAGGATCTATTGGACCTATCATGTCCATTCTCAAGTTTTCAAATGGTCATGATGTTATTGTTGGGTGTAGGGTTTCTGCATGTATATGACACTGATGACATTTTTAAGGATATTCACTGCAGTCTAGAACCATGATATGCCAGCAATATCCCATTCATTTAATTTTGATTTCCATTTTAGGGCTAGATTTGTGTGCTCCACAAAATCCTTCATGAACTTTAGCCATTACTATCTTAGATTTGCGTGGTCCTAGGCATCACAATCACATTTGGTCAAACATGCACCAAAATAATGTGTCATTTATGAGAGTGTATCGTAACGCTCTTTGTAAAATTTGATTAGGCTTTGATTTATCTTTTGGCAGTCCACCACCTTTGAGATAGGTGATAAATGGTTCTCGCTAGTTATCTTCTGCTATCATGGTCACGATTTCTTGACTTTCTTTAGCTTTAAAGCCTTGTAAGAGAGTTGGTGCTAGTGCTAGCTTATTTTGGATTATTATTATGATGGGATTACCCTAAGGGTTTCTTATTTCTTTAGCTAATTTAGCTAATGTATCAGCCTTGCCATTATCTCGATATGACACCCTTGTGATGGTTACTTTAGGGATTTGTTTTAAAAGTTCCAAGACATATTTTTGGTAAAGCACTAATTCTAGCTTATTTATTTTAAAAGTCTCAATTATTTATCAGATTATAAGTTTAGAATCTCCATAAATATGAAGCTTCTTAATTGTCATACTTATTGCTAGCTATAAGCCTATAATTAGTGCTTCATATTCATCCTTATTATTAGTTTGAGGCTCGGTAAGACTATAGGAATATTGTAGTATACCATTACAAATATCAAGCCAATTCCAACTTGCACTGTAAGTAAGCTAGATGGCTTAGACGTTTTTAAAGATGAAGCTCCATCAAAATAAAGCTCCCATTTTGATGGTTGCTGAGCTTTTTCAACTTCAGAAATCTGTTCATCAGGCAACTCATCATTAAGTGGAGAGTTTACTATTTTTAAGTCTACTTTAGCTAATAGAGATATTTTTACCCTATCAAGTGCATCTTATGGTTCATAACTCAAGTGACAGAGCCATTGAAAAACATTTGAGATACAGTCATGATCATAATATAATAGTATTATTTGGCTACAAATGACACAATTAGAAGACACTAGTCATATGTGCATCATATGTGGAGTAGACTAACCAAGCCATGTAGACAGAGGACATGGGCCACATTTTTACTAACATGAGATTGTTTGAGTGTAAATATATAAATATACTTAACTTGACATTGGTTTTTTTATGAACTAGAATTTTATTAATTTTCCACCTCTAATAAAAAGTTACGGAAGGTGGATTAATTATTTTACTCTAAGTTATTAAAGATTAAATTTCATGTAGTTTGAACTTATCAAATTTATATTTTATTTAAATTTGATTTCATAATAACTTGATTTAAAGTTTAAATATATTTTTGAAGATGATATTTCCTTCGGTTGAAGTCTTCAATCAACACGGTCATCATCGGGGTGTAAACTATTTAATTATTCACACTTTAATGTGAGAATTATATTTTTAAATTGACCACTTTGGTTAAAATCTTCATTCAACATAGCCATCATTGAATTTTAACAGCCAATTTGATCATTTAGTTTACCATTCTAGATCCTGTAAAATCTATTAATCTAGTAACATATGATGAAGTCTAACTAAAAGGCTAACTACCTTATAGACCTTGTCGACTAGAATTACATTCTAAATAATTAGATTCAAAGTGGTTTAGTATTAATGTTTTAAAAATTTTAAAATTGATAAATCCCTTTAGTTGAAATATAGGATCACCACAGCCATTATTAGGGTAGACCTTGTCAACCCTACTTATCTATTAGTGAAGGATCAGATCTATGGCTAAAACCTGTGATTACATTTACGATCTTGAAATTGGTAGTTTATAATTTTAAATATAAGATTTCTTTAAGAAAATATTTGATGGTTGTATGCAAATGCAAAATAAAAAACACTATTTAAAGAGTGAGTGCTTGATTTACATGTAGTCTTATCAATTCTTATTAGTATGAGATGAAGGAGGATAAGACTAATTAAATGAGACTTTACAACTTCATATTATAGACAAAGTGACTTATCTGGATTAGTTTTTAATTTCATTGAATTTCATGCAATTTGTGAAATTTATATGTTTCATGAGATAGAATGAACTTGAGTTTATTTTGCACATGCAAGGCATTATACTTGAATTCATTTCATCTCATGATATGCACATATAAATCATCTCATTATTTTCTTAAATCTTAAGACATCAATTTCAAGTATATGATTGTCTCGTAATTCATGTGTATAAGTGATTTCATTTAGAAATAGTTGACTGTCCATGTGTATTTCAATACTAGTCTTCAATATAGGGTTTGCATTGAGATGCAAGTATTACTCATTTTGTTATGCTACTAACATGCATTTTGAAGCATTTGAAATGAAGGAGTTTGCTCCATTATGAGTGCAAATTCATCTATTCATACTATTTGCATTCATTTTGATGTCACTAACTTGAATGTGTGATTATCTCATGATATGTGCTACATTCATTTCATTTGAAATTTTTTATTTTTAGTGCCTATTTTGATGAGCTAAATTGGAATACAAGATTACCTCAATATATACACAAAACATTTTTTAAATTGTTGGCATATATTTTAATGCATCAAATGTAAATTTTTCTCTTAAGATGAGTGCTCAATTGACTTGCAACTCTAGGTTGTTTGCACATATATTAGTGT
Source organism: Cymbidium sinense (assembly GCA_021442155.1). Lineage (NCBI taxonomy): Eukaryota > Viridiplantae > Streptophyta > Magnoliopsida > Asparagales > Orchidaceae > Cymbidium > Cymbidium sinense. The sequence goes on from CM038215.1 coordinate 79,914,470, forward strand.
AATAATTTAAGCAATGAACAACCTCAACATGCATGCCAGTCTTAATCTCTTTAAGTTACTACACAAATATCAATATAATATATATAAAGATAGTATAAGTTTGGTTTGATTACCAAATTTCATCTTGCAACTTACTTGCATGTATTTTGATGTGACATAAGTAGATTTGGATATGAATTTTCCTCAAAGTACAAGCATCAAGAAACATATATGTCTCAATTATTTCGAATTATTTACATGCACCTCAATATAATATATCTAAACATAGTGTTGCACTGATATACATGCTAAATTTCATACACTTACACATATTTTGATACAACCTATTTAAATTTGAATGTGACACCTCAAAGAATGTACTTCATGATGTGTGTCACTTTCAAAGTCATATCCTTTAACAAATAAAAAAATTTAATAAGACATGCATCGAAAAATGAGTACAACATGTCATTTCAAATCACTTTATGAAAAGATACTTTTTTTTGTCTTCTTTTGTTTGTCCTTTAGGGATGCAGGGTCCATGAGAGATTCCCCTTCCCATCTATAAATAAGAAAGGAAGATATATTCATTTCTCCCATTCCATCCTTCCCTTCCACTTGCACTTAATCTTAGAATTGGTTTCTTTAAGAGGTTGAGCATCCTGTAAGAAAAGGTTCCTTTACTTGTTTGTATGTATGTATCTTAGGCATTCCTTCATTTTATCTTACAATTATTTCATTCCCAAACCTTTATTAATTTGCTTTATGTATTTAGTGTAGGGATTAACTTTAATTAATATTTCACTTTAAGTCCTATTAGGCATCTAATTAGTCTTGTTCCATTCAAATCAGTTTAAAAGTTGGTAGCTTCTAGCATCTCCCCCATGTATGAGGCTACTAAAGGAGAGCTAGGCCTTCCCACCATGCTTATAAGAAGCGTGCATGGTCAGTGTCTTGTGACACCAAAGTTAGGAGGTATTTGCACATACCGCACTTATAAGTAATGACATATAGGTATTTAGGTACTTGCATGAGAGAAACAGACAAATTTCCCTTCTGCGTTGAAACAATAGAGTGAGTACTTAATTCCCAAATTTCTCTACCATATGGAATAACATGCACATGTGTTAAGCTTTGGATGAGATTGACACATTCCAATCCTAATGATTATGATCCTTAATTTAAATTAGTAGGCTCCTAATTAGACACCTAAAGCACATTATTTAGTGGCTAGCAAAACAATCAAATCCAAGTCTAGTAAGTTGCAGTGAAAAGTGAAAGAAATAAATATAAATCAAAACCTGAATTGAAATGAGCCTTAAGTGGGTCAATTGGGTTTATTAATCCAAATAACCCATTTAAACTCAATATGGCTTAAATTCAAATAAGTTAAATAAAATTAAAATTAAATCAAACTAAAAGACTAAAACTAATCCATAATAAATACAAACCCCAAAAATAAAGGGATTATTTTTAAAATAGGCTTAGTGTTAACTGTAATTAGCAGTTTAGGCACAACAAAATTTTTTTTATAAAATAGTTTAGTCCGCTTGACGACGACGATCGACGTTTATCGCCGACCATCATCCGTCAAATGGACGACGTAATTACTCGTGGTTTTAACATTCACGCGAGAGGGAGAGAGAGAGAGAGAGAGAGAGAGAGAGAGAGGAGAGAGAGAGAGAGCCGAGTTTTTTTTTGTTTTTTCTCTTTCGGTATGAGAGAGAGAGAGAGAGAGATTAATTTTTTAATTAATATAATTATTTAAAATATTTAAAATATATAATTTAAAAATATTTTTTATAAAATATTTAATAACTAAATATTTATATATTTAGTTATTAATTATTTATTTATATTTATATATAATTAAATATATAATTTAAAAATATTTTTAATTATATATATAAATTTAGAAATTTATTTAATAATTAATATAATTATTTAAAATATATAATTTTTATTAATTTTTGTTAATATATAATTAAAAAATATTTAAAATATATAAATAAATAATTTTTAATAAATAAATAAAGAAAGAAATAAATTATATAAATATTTTATAAATTATATAAATAAAGTAATTATATATATATATATATATAAATTTATTTAGTTATTTATATATTTATGTATTTATTTAATTAGTTATTTATTTATTTAATTAGTTATTTATTTATTTAAAAATATTTATTTATTTAATTAGTTATTTATTTATTTAAAAATATTTATTTATTTAAAATATATAATTAGTTAAATAAATAAATAAATAAAATTTAAATTATATAAATACTTAGTTATTTATATATTTATAAAATATTTAGTTATTTATATATTTATTTATTTATTATATAAAGCCAATAAATTATATATATATTTTATAAATTTTATAAATAAAGTAATTATATATATATATATATATATATATATATTTAGTTATTTATATATTTAAATTATATAAATATTTTTAAGTTATATAAATAATTTAAAATATTTAAAATATATAATTTAAAAATAATTTTTATAAAATATTTTAATTATATATATATATATATATATATATATAAGTCTATAATAATAATAATAACAAAAAATATAAAAAATATAAAAATATAAAATAAATAAAAAAATAAATAATTTTTAATAAATAAAGAAAGAAATAAATATATATAATAAATAAATAAATTTATAAATAACTAAATATTTTATAAATATATTAAATAACTAAATATTTATATAATTTAAATTTATTTATTTATTTATTTAACTAATTCTTTATTTATATAATTTATAAAATATTTATATAATTTATTTATTTCTTTATTTATTTATTAAAAATTATTTATTTATATATTTTAAATATTTTTAAAGTATATATGAACAAAAGTAATAAAATTATAGATTTTAAATAATTATATTAATTAATAAAAATTATTAAATAAATTTCTAAATTTATATATATAATTAAAAATATTTTAAAATATATATTTAATTTTATATATATATATATATATATATATATATATATATATTAATAACTAAATATATAAATATTTAGTTATTAAATTAATATATGTCTCTCTCTTGTACCGAAAGCTAAAAAATCAAAAAAAAAAAACTCGGCTCTCTCTCTCTCTCTCTCTCTCTCCCCTCGCTCTCTCTCTTTCTCTCTCTCCTCTCTCTCTCTCTCTCTCTCCCTCTTCGCGTGAATGTTAAAACCACTAATATGTTAGTTGTTTGACTGACGACGGCCGACGGAAACATGTCGGCGCCAATCGTCCGTCAAACGAACGACTAGGCCTATTTTTATAAAAAAAAAATTTTGCGCCTAAATTGCTAATTACAGTTAACACTAAGCCTATTTTAAAAATAATCCCAAAAATAAATCAAAATAAAGATAAAAAGTGCTAATGAGGCCATTTGACTAAGGTCAATCAATGTGGGCCCCATTAAGCCAAAATTTCATCCAACCAAATTGACCTCTCCTAAAGATTCAAAATCATCAAATGAACATGTCTAAACACAAATCTAAATCCAACAAGGACTCAAATTGGCTAATTTGGTCATTTACCTAAATGGACCTTATTAAGCCTAAAATCAAATTAAATTAAAATTAATTAAAATCAAATATTCAAAGATATTTCATAATCATAATTAAATATTAATAGATGTGGAGATATAATTATAGCTTTAAAGATTATTGTTGATATTAAGATTATCAATATTATAAGTGTCTATGCTTCTCAAGTAGGTTTGGAGGTAAGCACAAAAGAAAAATTTTGGAATGAATTAGAGGGATTAATACAAAAGATATCTCTTGAAGAAAAAGTATTTATTGGAGGAGATTTAAATGGACATGTTGGTAGAGTGGTAGAGATTTTAAAAGTATTCATGGTGGTTATGGATTTGGAGTGACTAATGAAGAAGGTAGACTATATTAGATTTTGCTTTAATGATTTTGTAGTTGCTAATACTTTATTTAAGAAAAGAGATCAACATATTATTACTTATAAAAATGGATCTAGTAAAACACAGCTTGATTATTTTCTAATAAGAAAAATAGATCATTTAGATTATAAAGATTGTAAAGTCATTCCAAGTGAAAATCTAAATACCCAACATCGATTGTTAGTTTTAAATTTTAAGATGAAAGGTTGTAAGAGAAAAAATAAACCAAATTATTGTCCTAGAATTAGATGAGGACACTTAAAGAATACAAATAAAAATATTTTTAAGAGCAAGCTACAAGAGATTAGAATTTGGGATGTTCATGAGGAAGCTAACATTATCTTGGAAAAAATAAAAAGTGAAATTAAGCAAGTTGCTAAAGATGTGCTTGGAGAATCAAAAAGAAAAGCTTCTTTTAACAAGAATAGTTGGTGGTGGAGTCGAGTGTGCAAGAAAAGATAAAAAATAAGAAGTATTGTTATAAAACTTGGTTTAGATGTAAAACCGAGAGGGAAAGATATAAAGTTGTAGAGATCCTAAGAAAACAATATATGATGCAAAAAAATTTAGCTTTTAGTGAGTTATACAATAGATTAGATACCAAAGAAGGTGAAAGATGTATGTATAAGTTAGCCAACCAAAGAGATAGGAGAAGTAAAGACATAGTTCAAGTGAGGTGTATTAAGGATGAAAATAATAAAATGCTTTTTTTAGAAAAGGATATTGAAAATAGGTGGATGAGGTATTTTGATAAACTTTTCAATGAAGGATCTGAAAGTACGATTGATTTTAGCAACCTTAATACGCTAAACAAAAATAGAGAATTTTATTTTTATCATCGTATTAGTAAATCTGAAGTTAGTGAAGCTTTAAAGAAAATGAAATGTGGAAAAACATTAGGACCGGATAATATTCCAATAGAAGTGTGGAAATGTTTAGGAGATCAAGGAATTTCTTGGCTCACAAATCTTTTTAATGTCATTTTAAAGAATAAAAGGATGTTAGATGGGTGGAGAAAGAGTTTGTTGGTTCCTATATTTAAGAATAAAGGTGATGCACAAGAGTGTGCAAATTATAGAGGAATGAGGTTAATGTGCCATACATTAAAACTATGGGAGAGAGTAATTGAGCATAGGCTACGATGCGATATAGAAGTTTCTCACAATGCTTTTGGTTTCATGCCGTAGATGCTATGGATGCTATACATTTGTTAAGGGGTTTGATGGAGAAGCATAAGTAAGGAGGATCTACATATGATATTTTTTGATTTAGAGAAAGCTTATGATAAAGTTTCAAGAGATGTTCTTTGGAGAGTTCTAGAATAGAAATGAGTTAATATTGGTTATATTCAAGTCATTAAAGATATGTATACTAGAGCTGTTACTTGTGTCCAAACACGAGGAGAATTGATAAAATATTTTCCTATTTTAGTTGGATTACATCAAAGATCAGCTTTAAGCCCTTATCTTTTTACTTTAGTTATGGATGTTCTTACTAGGCATTTACAAGAAGATGTACCTTGGTGTATGCTTTTTGCCGATGGCATTCTTCTTGTTGATAAGACTAGAGGGAGTCCAACGTAAAACTTGAATTATGGAGGTCAACCCTAGAGTCTAAAGGTTTTCGTTTAAGTAGATCTAAAACTGAATATATGGAGTGAAATTTTAGTTGTAGAAGTTCTAGTGGTAGTGTTGTGACATTAGGTGAACAAGTCATTAATAAGAGTGAGCATTTCAGATATTTAGGCTCTATTGTTCAAAATGATGGTGAAATAGATGGAGATGTTATTAGTAGAATTCAAGTTGGATGGTTGAAGTGCAGAAATGCAGCCTGTTGTGTGATAAAAAAGTTCCACTTAAACTTAAGGGAAAATTTTATAAGATGGTGGTAAGACCTGCAATGACTTATGGTGCAGAATGTTGGCCAATAAAAGAGAAGCATAAGATTAAGTTAAGTGTTACAGAGATGAGGGTGGCTTTACTCTTAGAGATAGAATGCAAAATGAGTATATTCAGGAAAAAGTTGGAGTAGCTCCAGTGGTAGATAAGATTAGGGAGAGTCGCCTTAGATGGTTTGGCCACATAAAGTGTTAATGATGACAGAGAGTAGATGCATTAGATTTGCCTTATGTTAAGAAAGGTAGAGGTAGACCTAAAAAAACTTGGTTAAGATGTATAAAAAATGATCTAAGTATACTTGATTTAAATGAGAATTTGACACATAATAGGACACAATGGAGATGAAGGATTCATGTAGCCGACCCCACCTAGTGGGATTAAGGCTTGTTGTTGTTGTAACCTTTGGGTTTAATTTCATCAATTTGATTATTTGAATCAAATGAGTTTAATTTGACCCATTAAGCCCTACTTGGGTCAAAATGAGTTTAAATCAAAATTAAAATGTAATTAAATGTAATCAAATGCTCTAAACTATACCAAACATTCAATCAACTATTATTGAGGCTTTAACACATCTCAATCAAATTTAATTGGCCATTTGACTCAATTAAACCAACTTAACTTAGTTTGGTCAAAATGGTCAAGATGGTTAAAATCAAAATTATCTTCAAATGAAATAAAAGTAATTGATCAAAATCATCACAAATGATTATTGAAATATCACTAAACAAAAATCCAAATCCTAAAATGGCCAAATAGGCTAAGAAACACAATTTGACTCATTTAAATCAAATGAGTCAATTTAGCCTAAACTAAATTAAATGTATATGAACCTTAGACCATTTAATGTCTAATCTATTGAATGGGAAATTAAGCATGACTATAATTATCATTTCATGCTAATGACTGTAACATAACTTAATCCATCTTAATCCAATTTAAGTCAAAATCAAATGAATCAAATGAGTGAGTCCAACCTATAACCCTTATTAACTTGGCTTGGGCAGTCAACCATCAACACATAGCCATGATAGGTAGCCATAGAGTGAGGTGGAAGCCATGAATACTCAGATTGAGTCACCTTGCTAATGCCACCAAAATTCATCCTTATCAATTCAATTTCACTTCAAGCATGTGCTCTAACCTCCACATCGCCTTTAAAAGATGACTTAGGCTCCAATTTTCTAAGGTCGGCCACCTCCCATTGCCTTCAAAGGGGTAAAGCTCAGCAAAGTATAAAGAGGACTTTTGAGGCCTTAATTTCCACCTTTTACACTTCCTACACCTTCCCCATGCAAAATCAAACTCAAATGAATCTTTTCCCCATTCTTTAAACCCCTCTAACCCATCATTCAATCAAATGCTAGCATGCAACAATGCACAATGGTCTCCACTTTAATCTAGAGGGAGGAAAGCCATTAAAGTCTTCCCAGAGCTTCATCTCAATCCACTGAAGCTTTTCCAAATAATAACTCTACAAGGAATCAATGTTAGTGAGATACTCCTTAACATCAACCACCCTTTCATGTAAGTTTGATGTTTTGGGAAGTCGAATTGATCTCTAGTGAGATAAAATTGTAGGGATCAATTATAATTCAATCCTTGATCGATTTGTAATCAAAATCTCTAAGTTTTGATGCTCAGATCACCTTAATTATCCTCCAATATATATATGGCCCTTAGCTTATGTCGAGAGGTTAGGGAAGAAATCACGACCATTTTTTTCTTTTTATTTAGAATGGATGACCATGATTTATAAGCATGAATCTAATTTAAACATCTATAGAGACCGCATGATGACTCTGGACAATTCGATCTTTGATTGAGTAGTCTTCATTCAAAGCTCTTCCCCGCCGCTTTATAAGTTGGATCCATGTGGATCCAGTTGGCCCAACCACACACTATCATGTGTAAAGAGGCATCCAATTAGCACTGCATTAGAGCTTATTAGGTTAAGTGAGAAATTCGGGTTTGTCAAATTAACAAAAATTTAGAAAATGTGTAAAAATTCAAAAATTCAAAAAAATTAAACCACTTAATCAAAATATACAAATAAGGGCACTATGGATTCAGTTCAATGAGAGGTATCCATTAAACTAAAAAGTCTTAATTTTTATCAGGGTTTTTTTTGGGTTAATTTAAGTTTTAATAAAATTATTAAACCTTAATTTCTCTTAATTTAAAGGGTTAATTAATTTGAAACTTTGGGAGTTCGAAATTAAGGTTAAAATACACCTTAGAATAAAATTTCATGAATTTTAAATGGTTAGAGTAAGAGTTACAAAATTTAAATGCCTTAGGCCTTAATTTTATAAATTAAAAAAATGATAAATTAATAAAATTAATGGAATTGTTAGAATCATTTAAAGACATTTTTAGACATGAGAGAACCCTACAAACTTTTTGAACCATTCTGAAACCTATTAAATCATAAAACCCCTAAATTAAGATAAAATGTCAAAACTTTAAATAATTATAACAAATCAACCAAGAATCCTAAAATTATAAGCAACCCCTCATTGAATTCACATTTCAGAGAGGAATCAAAGAAAAAAAATAAAAGCCCTAATCTATTATGTATAATTTTGGCTTAGTTTGGAATTTAAAGAAAATAATCAAATATTAATTACACTCAAAATATTAATCCAATTGATTTGAAGCTTTCATAGAGTAATAGAAGTTAAAACACACTTTAGATAAAAAATTAAGAACTAAAGTTGACTTAATCTAAAGATATGAAATTCTAAGTTCAAATACATAATTTAATCAAAATAATTAATGTGAGATCCAAGAAAATTAAAAGAAATTATGGAAATGATCATAAACTTCTAAAATGATATCAATGAGTCTAAGAAAAATATCAAATTCCTTTGGAAAGAAGAAAACCAGAAAAGATAACTTAATTAGGGATTAATTAAATTAATTAATTCATTTAATTAAGTTAATTTTCAATAAATCAACCAATAATTTAAAATTTTCAAATAAAAATGTTCTAAATTCATAATTGAGAGGAGAATCTAGAAAAATTAAAAGCACCAAATATTAAGTGATATTTTTGGCTTAATTTAGGATTTATTAAAAAAATAAAATGTTAATTAGTCTTAAAATACCTCTTTGATTAAAATAAAATTTTAGGGAAATTAAATTGACATATAAATCCACTTATTATAAAAGTTTCAAAGCAAAATAACATCTAGATTAGAAGTTATTAAGTTTTGAAGTTATACGATAATTGTAATTAAATAATAAATAGAAAAATGACTTAAATTATGAAAAATCATAAAATTCATTTAAAACCCCCTTATAACTTAAACAGTTTAGGTAAATTTGTTTAGGCCTATGAAGTTTAAAAAAATTGAATTTATACATTTAAAGATTAATTGATGATTAAATAAATTAAATTGAGTGAATGGATAATTAATAAAATTAACCTTAATATGCAAATTCACTATATCTTAAGAAAAAATGACTCAATCTAAGTTTGTTAGGTTAAGTAATTCATTTCCATAAGTGTCCTAAGTTAAAATAATCTAAAAAAACAAAATGAATAAACCTTAATCAAAAGAAACCTAATTAAATGATAAATTCAAAAATTAAAAAAAAATCCTTTTAACTAAATTCAACATACTTGAATCAAAATAACAAAACTTCAAGAAATTCAAATTAAATATTAATTGAGTCAAAGTCAATTAGAAAATTTTATTTAACCTAAATCTAATTGAATCTAATGAGAACATGAAACTAGTAAATTCAAGTAATAATAAAACTAACTTAATCAAAATAAACAAATTAAATCAATTTAATTCATTAGATTTAATAAAACATCATATGAAATTAAATGAAAAGTTTAAATATCGATCGAACCTTATATTAAAATAAACTAAGCAAACTAAGTCTGACAATCAAACTAAAATTAAATAATAATAATAATAATAATAATAATAATAATAATAATAATAATAATAATAATAATAATAATAATAATAATAATAATAATAATAATAAAAACTTAATTGACTTCGAACTCAATTCAAGTTAAACAAATATAACAAACCTAGCTTGAATAATTAATCAAACATATATTAAATCAAAGCTTTTCATAATAAGCAATCACAATTTATATAGTTTGGACACCAGAGGTTGTAGGACTACTGATCTTAAAGAATTCTCGATATTTTAAACCACTAATTTAACAATGGCATGTACCTGTGAAAGAAAAACTATGAAAATAAATTAAATATAAGAAATAAATTTAGATTTGATTAAATTTTATTAAATAAATTCATTAAGTTTAGAAGACTTAGCTTTGGAATTGACTCTACAACATTTGATAAAAGAGTTACTTTATTAAGGATTAAGGTGTTAAGTAGATTAAGTTTTACCACAAGTGAATCTTAATAAAATAAAACAAAATTTGAAATAAAATTTCAAATCAATTAAATCACTTAAATTGAAATCATTTAATGGTAAATTGAAAAACTCTAAATTCTAAATCAAAAATTAAATCTTAAATCTTGAATGTTTAGTACATACTCGCACATAAATCTCTCCTTCACACACTAAATTACTAAGTCATCAACCATCGATTCAAGTTAGGATGGTGATATATTTTGTGATGTGATGCTTTTTTTTTTCCTTTATTTTGTGGTGTATTATTTTAGATTTAATGGCTAAGTTTGTTTGCTCTCTAGTTTAGATGTTATGGTGTTATTTTAAACTAACTTTAATTTTTGTAGGGGGTTGTGCGAAAAGATACTGCTATAATAAAAATATATAAATGCTATTTGCTTGTAGGTGCCTTGCATAAGTCCCTAAGCATAGCCAATATGATAGGTGGGATTGGTAATCTATGGTGCTAATCCTATATGTTGGTGATATAAATTGTTGATATGCTATGTGTTTTTTCTAACATATATTTTACAAGGTTTATGATTTTTTTGGATTATTTAAATGTTATTTGATCTTATAATTAGGATAGGATCTTTAGGGTTTAGCATTAAAAGGAGCTGACTATGCTAGTTATTGGTCCTTTGTTGAGCCTAAGGATATCCCTGAAGAAGGTAGCAATCTTGAAGTCAAATGAAGATTCCCGTAGATCAAAATTTAGTTTTAGGTTAGGTTTTATAATGTCAAAGCTTGACTGACCTATTTTTTTTAGGGTGTACAGTAGTACCCTACTGCACTAGCTTATTTAATTTAATTAATTTAATTTGATTTATTTTAGGGTGTAAAATAGAACTACATATTTTTATACATTTATTTTCATGTTCTGTGATGAAAACCTGTATATGTTAAGCTCTTTAGAAAAATTACTTTTTTAGCCCATTAAATTAAATCAACTTAATCATAAAAATAAGTTACTTATAACTTCATTAACTAAAGCTTTAGAGATAAAAGTTAAAAATAACTAGAAACTTTAGACTTATGAACTATGCTTGTTTATTTTCTTGAAATTCTTGAATTAGACCTTTTTTTCATTACACATAAGGAGGTGTTTGACATGTGAGGATGATCATCCTAGGAGAGAAGTCTTCCTTCTCTTTTGATTTAGCCCATAACTTTTTTCTAGTTGTATCTAATTTTAGGCATGATTTGCATTCCCAAAAACCATCAAATAAAATTATGAGTCAAAATATTACTACATTAATTATAAGCGTAACATACTAGTCATGATCTTCGAGTTAGGAAGTGAGTAGGATTTTATTTTCCATTCCTAAATATAACAACCAAACTATCATGCATTTAGAAGACCAACCAAATGATTTTAAAATCATTAGAAGGTGTTAGTTGGCAACCCTTCTAAGCGAGAAGTCCAAAAGAGTTGGGATAAGTTTTTTTTTTCCTCAAATGAGAAAAAAAATTAATAATTCCCAAGTTTCTATGAATAGATTAAGAAGAGCTTTTTACTTATGTCAAAAGCATTGTTTAGATTTAGGGTTTGAAGCATCTTATTAGAATAAGTCTTCACCTTTTAATCATTTCTATAATCTAACTATTAGAATCTAAGTCTTCACCTTTTAATCCGCTAGGCCAACATCCAACCACCATTATCATATCACTGTTGGCTAGCACCGCTGATCATCATTTCCTAAAAGTTATCGGATCACCGTCGATCTCCACTGTCAATCAACATCCGACCATTACTCAACCTCTTTCATCAAACCTCTAATGAACATTTCTTAACCATTGCCACTTGATGAACGTCATGGGCCGCCTCCAATAGACTACCACTCAACCACCAGTCGTTACTGGACTTTCGTTGCCATTGGATCACGGTCACTGGCCGCTGTCACCAACCATTGCCTGACCACTATCGTCAAACTATTATTGGTCACTGCTACTGTATTGTTGCTCCACCTTCACAACCCAACCACCATCACTTGACCTCTATAAGATCGTCACCTCCCAATCAATGTCATCAAAGCACTACCCATCCACTGTCATCTCATCGCTGTCATGCCACTATTTCTTGGCCATTATCGCCGAACCATCATCTGAATGCCATAGTCAGATCATTGATAGATTATATAATTTTAATTATCCGCACCCAATTGCACCATCATTAACTGACAACATTGCCAATAATATTAATGAATGTCATCGCTCATATGATCGATGCACACTGTTGACACATGCTATCATTTATAAATCAACTGCATGTCATCAGCTCATGCTCTAACATTAGAGTATCTTCTCTATAATTCATGTAAATTATATTATACTAATTTGTTCCCTAGTTATGAGGAAGAAAATTATTTGTAACCATTAATAAATACTAGTGGAACCATTTCAGTTAGGCCAAGTCCTATGGTTTCTTTTGTCTTCAGGGGGTTTTCCACTTAAAAACCCTTGCGTGTCTAACAAATCTTCTTTTATCTATGTGTGTGCTAGATTTTCGTATAAATCTAAGATGTGAAATACATTTTCTCTACGGCTGCAAATATTCCTAAATGCAACAAATATATTTCATTTTTAAATTAAAAATAAATAGATAATAAAAATAAATAAGAAATAATACCTAACTTTTATTATATACTTTCAATTCACATAGATAATAAATTTGGTGATTTGTCAAAAAGTTGTTACAAAAAACATATATTTATATAGAGTTATGTGTTGTGATGTGCAGAAGAAGTTACAACTTAGTGGACAATTCAATTATATATATATATATATATATATATATGGTATATATGTCATTGACAAGTCCATCTGTGTTCAAACAAAATCTTGATGAACATACAGCTAGATATCTCTTGGAATCACAATCTTGATCTTTCAAACTCTTTTTTGGCAATCAATATAAGTCAAGCTAACCATCTTGATGGAGCTAACTCAAAGATGTCAAAACTAACAAAATTTGAGTCTAGATTACCCTAGTATAATATTTAAAATATAAGTGAAAACTTTAGTATATCATTTAGATCCCTAAATAGCTTTAAAAAATGATATACTTATAGTCAAATCAAGTATCTTGATGAGATGAATCTAATGAGCCCATGTTTATTTGATTCTTGTTAAAAATTTTTGGAGATTTTCTAGTGAAATTCTTCGTCAAAATTTTTTGCTGGAAATTTCTATTGAAGATTTTATAGTGGAATTTTCTCCTTCGATGGATCTTGTAATGCCTAAATTTGTCATTCATCTAAATAGTTTTCAATGTCTTTTTCCCTCATTAGAATGCATTTCTAACTAAGATTTTTTTGATGAAAAATATTATGTCAAAAATCCATTAGAAACCTTTATTTTTGAAAGAAATTTGGTGATTTCAACATATTTTTTTTGATGAAAATCTACTAATTTTTTGTAGTGGATTTAACTTGACAAGCAAATAACATAAAAGAAACAAGAATACACACTTGAAGAATTGAGCACACTCAACCATAAAGAAATAATGACCCTACTTACCATGTGGTGGAGAGTTTAATAAATGGCCAATTTCTTAATTTTAGAGTGACATCAAATTAAACATTTAATGGCTAAAATCCATGTCAACATTACAAAATCTCACCAAATCCAATGTTGAAATCTGTGATATATTATGAATAACAAACTCGCCATAAATAATGATTGAATTAACTTATCACAAGTATAGAGATAAAAAATGGTATAAATAGTTAGTACAAGTCAACTTAGTAAATGAAGAATTGCCTAAAAAATGTACACATTCTAGCCATTACATCCTTTTACAAGGACTAACTTAAAAAAACTTTGATTATGGGATCTAATATTACATCACGGGGAAAATACTTTTTCGTTAGTAAATATTAAAGGATGAACTCACCGCTTACAATAAATAATGTAGAACTTGTTAGCTCATCATAGTAGGCACTACTTAGTGTGTAACTCCCTCTTTTTATCTTACATTAACATAGAATTTGAGGTTTATCCTATACTCACACTTTTCTCCAAGAAGTGGACCTTATCACACAATGCTATGAGATTAACCTACAAACAAGCAACCTTAACCCCTCATAGCTAGCGACCATCACTTAACTCACTGCTAGGCAACAATGGAGCCTTAGCAGTCTTTAGTATCTTTTCTTGATTTCCAGAAGAAGAGCTTCATCATGAATGGAAGAAAAAAAAGATGACCAATCCCTTCTTCATTTATGTTGGCTACTTCTTCTTTCTAATCAGGGGTCATTGTAGCATATACATCTTATGTATCTCACTATTTGATTGATGATAACAAACCTTACATGGTGTAAACTAATAGTTCGTTAAATACTCTTTATAGGTTTATTTATCCCTAGAAATCATCATGATTATCATTATAAACTTTAGATTTTGTTAATAACAAATAATATTCTTAAAATTATTAATATTAATCTCTATATTTTCTAGGAAAATTATCAAACTCAATAAGCCAAAACAATCAAGTGCAATATTCAAGAGGTTTAATGGGTTTTACTAGTCCTCAAGGTTTACTTTTGTAAACATTTGATAAATGAGCTCACAATATGATTAATTAAAAAATTTTATCATTATTTTAATACATTTATTCATTATAATATTATCTTATCAAAAAAAGTAAAAATTTGCATACTTAATTTCTAAAAATCAACGCATAATTGTTATTTTGTACATGTAAATTAAGTTGAATTATTAGCTTGTGTTCAATCCATTAGATAAAAAAGCTATTAATGAAAAATATGATTTATTAATCACAATTCCAAATCAAACAATTTATTCTTTTTACAAAGATTTATTGGGTTCATTTATTCAATATGCAAAAATTTTTAATGAACCCAAGTTTATTCTAATTTAATTGAGATTTTTTGGGTAAGTGATAATGTATTATTGATCATTTTGTTTATATATGCTTATGTTTAGTATTACTTTCCCAAAGTAGCGTAATCCCTTCAATCTTTTGGTTTGTTCTGATTTTATTTATTTAATTCCCTCCTAATTCTCTTCAATTTGAATTTAAATCTTTTCCCACATCTTCTCTTGGTTTTTTTTAGTGACTATTCAAATTGCTTTCGTAATATAATACAAATTCATTAATGCTAGCAACCATTGCATTTAAAAAAGTTTATTTTCATTTGAAACATTGCAAATTTCCTCCCCTAGTCATGGACCCTCTTCCATTAGGACTTAAAATGTTTTAAAAACAAACCCCAACTCTTTTTGCAACAACATCATCCCTCCAAGACAAAATCAAGTACTTTATAGTTGAAAAGAAAAACTCATGTCTTCTTGTTCACTTGGTTTGTTCCTATCCTCTTCATGGAAAATCATCTTTGATCCTCAAAGTATTCCTTACAAAAGAGATTGGTTCAAACTAGGAAAATCTTATTCAAAGGATTACAATGACTTCTTTAAAATTTTAATTTAATTCTTTAATACTTCTACATTTTTTGGATTAAAAGTTGAATATTAATCTTGTTCTTTGATTACAAATTATTCAATAAATCATTTTTTATGTTTGATGTTGCTTTATATCACTTGATTTTCTTTGTATAAATTAATGTCTTTCTAGTTTTATTAAATGCTTAAAAACTTCATGATTTGGTTTTGGTAAAATCAAAACAAGTTAGGCTTAAAAGCATATTCTTTGAACTCTTTGTTTTGCACTATACCTCTCTTATAAATTATGTTTTCTTTTTAACACTTCATTAACATAGACTTTCATTTACTCTAATTCTTGTGTGTAAAAGATCAAGTTCACTACAATTAAATTCAAACATTAGTTGGAGTTTTTTTAAAGAAAATTTTGGCACAAACATTATTATTTGTTGGTTGAATTTATGATGATAATACTTTGATATTTTCATGAGAGTATCCTTTAAATATCTTTTCTATTTAATTTGTATAAATTATTTATATCTTTTCAATATAGTTAAATCAAATTTGTACAAATAGAGTTTGGTAGATTTATTGAAAAAAATTGTAAGTTGCATAAATTATTTATTTTTACAAAAATACTTAGGTTGCTAAAATGTAAGCTTAGAAGTAGGCCAGTTTAGGGTTATGTAGAACAACATAAAAATCTCTTACATGTTATCTCTTTTTACATTCTTGCATTTATTATTGTTTGTGTTATTTTATTTAAAATCATCATATTAAGCTAAAAATAATTTCTCTATCAAATTTAAAAGTTTAGTTTTTAATTTGTAATTCAAAATATCCAACCAATTCCCCCCACCCTTTTAGGTATTATAATTACTCCATAATTGCATCATAAGGTGAGATACCATTGATTTTATGCTTTCCCCAGCCATAGTTGACTCTATTAAACATAAGGAACTAACAAGGTTTGCAACAATCTTGTTGACAGTAATATTTAGCATGGCAATAAGATGTTTCACCATGGGAGAAAAAGTAGAGAAGCTAGTAGGAAATTAGAAATTCCTCTTCCTCACTCAAGGCATGACCCAATAACTTGCCAACAGTGAGCTGAAAATTTAGCTTGCTTGAGAAATAGGTTGTCAATCTAATAGAGAAAAACTCTTTAATGACCAGCTTACCTTTTGCATTGCTTGAAAGGCATGTAGTCACAATGAATGTAGAAGGCTAGTTAGTCTAACTTGTAAGTCATTTAAGCTCTTAGCATGCTAAAGAGTCACTAATAGCTCACCACCTTCTTTGCTTACCACCTCACCAATGGATCCAATTTTTCTTCTTGTTTTCATTAAGGTGCACTTGAAATTTTATGAATGCTGAGCCTAGCTCAAGGCTCTTTATGACGTGCCTCACCTATCACTATAGACATTTCAATAAGAACTATAGTTGCCTTGCAAGGCAACCAAACCTTTGTCCTTTAACCTTAATAGTGACTTCATGCTTCTTTATTAGAAGCTTATTATATAGAGTTGCATGTTCAACTTTGATAATTACATTAAGAAAAGCATTTCATTAAAGGAACTTGATAAGGTTATGAAATGAAATGGTAGATGGATCAACACTCCACTACCCTCGAGCTATCATATTAGTTGTAAAGGTGATGCAATATATTTCCAAATTCTTACAAAATAGTAAATGTGATAATTATTGAAATTTTTGTAGCTAAAATAATTTTGTACTTATTATTAATTCTCATATCTATTTGTTAGTCGTCTTTACATGGAAAGAGTGAGAGAATTCTAGCACCCCGGTATACTATAGACTATGAAGACTTGGTCAGAGTGAATTGCCACATGAATCAACCAAGTTTAAACTAGCATGGATCTCACTAAACACCAAGTCACCATCACTCATTAGGTATAGCACACCATGGCATAACTCCCAGCTAAAGACTCACCACCCATTATGATGGCTTATCTAACTCACATAATGGCGCCTTCTATTAAAAGCTTATTAGCAACTCAACAATAATATGACTTAGTAGAGACTTACATAATGAATTAGTCTAATTTTTAGGGTCGGGCAAGATGATTCATATGAAGAGCCACATGGTGATTAAATATGTGAGGGCACCACACAGATTTGGAAGGTACTTATTTAAGTGATTGAATACAATGTCAAGAAAAAATATACTTCTTCAAAAGGTAAAAATATTACCCTACAATGAACTCAATCACTTAATAAGGAATCCTAAAGCTAATGGGTCTTTGTGTACCATAGATTTTTTCGTACTTTACATAGATGAAGTAAGGTAATATTTATTTTAACTTGGGTTACAAGTTCCCTATAAGAGCAAACTCCTATAGTTTGTGTGAAATATTATAAACATTATTATAGTCACATAGACATATATCATCTTATTAAAATAGTCTTTTCATAACCTATTGCAATTCATATTATCTTTTGCTTAATATAGGTACTATTTTAGCTTTAGAATATATCATATATATAGTTTAAGCTCATTGGTCATCATAATCGAGATTCAAATTTTCTTGCTCATCCTTATCATTGAAGCTACTCCTTCTACCTCTTCTTCTTCTTCTTCTGATCCCTTGTTCACTTCACCTAAACCTTCTTCCTCAATCTGCATCTCTTAAAAATCTCTCAAAAATGGAGTTGGCTATTATCTCTATAGATTTTAAATTTTAGATCAAAGATTACTAACTTTTTGAAATCAAATGGGAAAGCTCAAATGCGAATAGTTTTTTTTTATTACAAAAGAAGATAAGTAACAAGTGCCTAGATATTGAGAAGCTCAATAAGTACTTCAATCTATCATATGATTGGCTTATTCATTTTAAATGAAAAATTATTTTTATTTTGAGTTAAAAATTTCATTAAAATGATAATACTTATACCCTTGGCATCATAAGATTGTAAGAATGCCTGAGAGGTGAGAACTTATACCCATAGCAAAGGAGAAATATGTAATCTCAAATTGTAAAACTAAAGGTACTTAAGCATAAGCTAAAAGTTTGACCTAATCTAATGAAAGAAAATAAGATATATTGATTTACTTATATTAAAGAAAATGAACTTAACCTAACTTTTCTAGACATATGACTCACTTAGATAGGCTGCTAACAACACTATCTACACATCAAAATCATGTGGCCGATCTTATGTAATGCAAGATTACTAAATAGTTATTTATTAGAAAAGAAGTCTAAGAACCTAGACTCACTTTCTAAATTCTATGACCATGACTATTATAAGAAATACTTTTAACTAAAGTAATAAATTTTAAATTTTATATATTTTGACATGGGATTTATTTAAGAAAGATTTGGGTTTGCAATTATACCTACAATATGTAATTGAAGAATGATTATGGGTTAAATCAGAAAGAGAAGACCAACTTTTCCAAGAAGGTGGTTATTCTCACTAAATAGATGCTCTTATGTGTAATGGAAGAAAAGCCCAGTTATATTTCATATAGTGGGGCTTAACACTACCAAGCACAAAGCTCACATGTTATAATGAGGTATTCTCAAAGGGATAAAGAAAATAGCACCTATAAGCATACATGTGAGTTTTGAATTTATTACACCAGTCCCTTTCATTAAGCACAACCCCCTAGAGAAAATAAAATTAGTTTAATAACCAACACCCATACATCTAGCCTATGAGCATGCAATACTATCTATCACCCTAAAATAATACATCATAAGATAAAGAAAATCAATACACCACAATAAAGCATAAATCTAACCTAAATTTAGAGTCGACGACCTATCAATCTAATGTGTGTGCAAATGCTCATGTGGTGAGACAAAGCTAGGTTTTAATATTTAAATTACAATATAAGAATAAAATTTTATTTATTATTCAATGGATGGTTTTAGTTTATTTTATTAATGGATTATGGATAGTTTTTAAGTTGTAATTTAACTAAGATTTGAGTTGAATTTAGTAATTTAAAGAGTGTGTGGTGTAGTGAGCCTCACTCAAGATAAGGCCCACTCTTACTTACACCTTAGTCCAAATAGAGTGAATACCATACTAAAGGATGAGGATTCATTCTAAGGAACTATAATTGAAATAATTTTAAGAATTTTAATTAATTTAGTTAATTATGATTTATTTTAATTAACAAACAATACATGGATTGTAATTAATCTTTGGTTTTAATTTAACTTTGAATGACTTCAAAATTTGCAAAGAATAATTTTCTAATTAGGTTAAAGAAAATTCTAGGAGTATTCCATGAACTATTTAAATTATTTTATTATTATTATTATTATTATTATTATTATTATTATTATTATTATTAATTTATTAGATTATTTTTCTTTGATCATCATTTATATATGTTTTATAATATTAATTATTAAATACTTATAAAATTGATTCAAAATCATATGAAAAGTTTCCTAATTGTCTTCACTAGCATTTAGAATTACCTATGAAAATTATGACTTTGTTATAATTAAATTTAATTTTTAATGCTTTATTTAATTAATTTTAATTAATAATAATAATAGGTAAAATATCATTTATTTTATTTTTTCTTATTTTTTTGTGTCATTTGGATTTATTTTAGATTTTATATACATCTTAATTGATTAATATAGATTACTTGATTATGATATTTGAAAATATATATATTTAATTTTACCTATAATTTTTTATTATTTCAAGTATCATTTATGCCTGAGAGAATTTTGATTTATATCATATAGTATGTGATTTAAGTTAATTACAACTTTTAAGTTCTATTTGATTGAATAATCAAGATTGATTACATTTAATTAAATGCTTAATTATTTTTAATAAAGAATAGATGACTTATTTAATATTATGTTAACTCTCTTCTTATTATTAATGAGATGTTTTTAGAGTATGTTTAACTTTTCTTTATAGGCTATCAGTCAATTATTCAATCATTATATCTTTTTATTTGGCTTAATTTAATTAAAGGGAAAACACTTGATTGATTTTGACTAATCAATCAAGGATTGAATGACCATGCTTTAATCATAGCATGATAGGTGAAATCAAGCTACTACGCTACCTAACTTAATTAGAGCCATCCATTCCAAACAGATGAAATAAACAATCGTGATTCGAGCAAATGAAACAAAAAAATTGATGGTATTTCCCGCTAAAATGATCAAAGGGTAAAGTATGGGGATCAAACATTTGGATCCTAATGGCCCTCACTTTTGTTTCACAAAGTACAAGATTCCTAGTGCTTTTTATGTGTTGGAAATATTTATCTTGCTTGAGCCAATGTCTACTAGAACTGATGTGCTAAAAAGCTTTGTTGGGCCAAGATGATGCTCTACAAGCAAGTCTCCAATTGCCACCTAGTCAGACGGCTTAAAGATCAAAACACCACCATGGCACATTGCTTTTTGACAGTTTTGTGGTATAAAGGTTAGGAAACACGAACGAAAGCTTGTTTGGATTCCTTGAACTCCCAGTAACAATTTTAACAGGAGGGAAGTTGAATTTTAGACTTATCAAGTTATTTCCTTGTAGTGCAAGAAGATGGAGGAAGGCATGCATGTTTGGGTATGATTCAATTCAGTGAGCAGAGCAAGATAGTGGAGTGAGGGTTATTTATTAGCATAAATAGGGATGATGGCCGATGGGGAGTTGGCACCAAGGAAGGTTGGCCTGGAGAGCTTAAAGTGGTAGCTACCATTGCAGTATTGTAAGAGGCAGAGTGGGTTGCAGGTATTTTGGCCTAAGGAGATGAGGAGGGGCAAGTGAGCAGAGGTGGGGAAGGAGATTGTCATGCCCATGATGAAGGTTGGTTGTGGCATGTTGAGGCTTACATGTGTTTTTTGGGTTGAGATCTGAGGAGTTTGATTGCAAGTGAGGGAGGCTAGCTAGCTTTGTGCTGAATGAGTCGAGAGGGGAGCAATTAGGAATTATCGAGGGAGGGGAAGAGTGAATGGCATGGCTCATCAAGGCTTGACCACCAAAGGAGAAGGTTGTAAGTGAGAGTTACACATGCAAAACAAGAGATGAATAGCCAACCATCTACCCATGAAAGTAAAGGGGAGAGAGATTTGTTCTATACTATAGGTAATGTGCCTCTAGGAGGCGATCGTGTGAATGGAGGGCAGTGCATGATTCATTTCAGAGCTTTGTCTTTTGAGGTGTATAATAGATGAAGGAGATCAGTGGGATGGTGAGTATGGCAGAGGTTTCTCAATATAGAAAGAGTTGAGGTGTGAAGTTGAGGATAGAATATTACATGTGGAGTTTGGATGTAGCTTTGCATCTGGACTCTAATCAAAATCCAACATGTGGTGATGATAATAATATATATTTTTATCCTTTTAAAGTCGATAACAATGGAGCAGATGTCATTAATGTTAATGAACCTGACCCAACCTGATTGGAAATCGGGATAGGATGACATTTCAAAGCATAGGATAAACTTAGGTATTTTATATTTATTCATCGGCTTCTTCTATTGTATTCATCTCCCTCCTGGAATGCATTACTCTGAGCATCGGGCATTCCTCCAGGATTCTGCTAATTCTCAAACATTAAAAAGTGAGGCGCCATCTCATCGTCTTTTTCAAAAATGAATCTACATGGTATTATTCCAGTCATTCTTGAAGTTTAGATATTTTAGGACTTTGACATTATTCTAGCTATTATCACCTCATCTCCTCCATCAAATATGACTATATAAGGTATTATTCTGGTCTCTCTTCAAGTTTGGAGATTTTAGCTCAAACATTCAGTACACTCAAGAGTAACAACTTTACTTCATGTTTATATAATAATGTAGTAAGATTTGTGAGATCAAGATCATTTTTAAAGCTATTACATATTATTTTGATGGGCAGTGAGCTCAAATGATACCATCTTTTCCTGCAGTACACTCAGGAGTGTATTTCTTTCTTTCATATATAAACTATGGTATATTGCTTAATTGTAGATCTAAATGGTATTGTAAGCTATATTGAGTTCTTTTGAAAATTATTACAACAGTTTTGGATCATTTTTTCTATAGTACAATCAATACACTCAAGAGTGTACTACTTTATTTCATATGTAAATCATGGTGTACTGTCCAATTGTAGATCTAAATGATATTACAAGCTATTTTGAGTTCATTTGATGAGTAATAGAATAGTTTTGGATCATTTTTCCTATAGTATAATCAGCACATTCAAGAATGTACTATGTTTTTCATATGTAAATCATGGTGTACTACCCAATTATAGATCTAAATGAAATTGTAAGCTAGTTTGAGCTCATTTGAAGAGTATTAGAATAGTTTTGGATTATTTTTCCAGCAGTACAATCAGTACACTCAAGAGTGTACTGCTTTTTTCATATGTAAATCATGGTGTACTGACCAATTGAGATTTAAATTATATTGTAAGCTATTTTGAGTTTATTTGAATAGCATTAGAATAGTTTTGGATGATTTTTCCTAAAGTACAATTAGTACGCTCAAGAGTGTATTATTTGTTTTCATATGTAAATCATAGTGTACTGCCCATTTGTAGATCTAAATGATATTGTAAGCTATTTTGAGTTCATTTCAAGAGTATTATAATAAATTTGGATCATTTTTCTGTAGCACAATTAGTACACTCAAGAGGGTATTACTTTTTTCCATAAGTAAATCATGGTGTACTGCCCAATTTTTCCTACAGTCTTTGTTTATATTATAATCCTGCATCTATTGGGTCTGTGCTATTACCTTCTTGGATTGGAGTGCTATTTCTGTTAGTGTGGTACTATAGTCTGATGTTACGCTTTAAGACTTTGGATGTTTGTGGATTTGGTTTATTTGATTAGCTGTTTCTGGGCTTCTGTCTTAACCTGCTATAATATCCCTTTTAGTGTTGTTAGTATTGTGCAGATCACTATGTCTTATCAACTGTTCTACTTGATCATAAACTATGGTTGGTATACTCTCAATGACTGTTATTTTGGCAAGCCTGTGGGGTATTTCTCCAAGGATTGTGGGCTGAATAGGGACATTGTTGCTGCTGTTATGAATGTTCCTTATGTCGTAGTTTTTCTGAGGCTGATTTGGTTCCTAGAGGCTTCTATCAATCTTGCTATCTCTGGTTTTGTTTTCCAGGCTCAGCAAGCTTGGATTTTCTTAATGGATCATTATCCTGCATTTGCTGTGATTGTGGGTAATTTTGTATTCACTGATTTTTGGTTTTCTGTTTTCCTTGTCCAAGATGCCAACATCGGATTGTTGTTTGTCCTTGCTATGGTCTTCTCTCCATTTGTTATGTTGTGAACATGCCTTTTTTAAATATCCTTTTTATTATCGAAGGGTATCAATGGTTTATCTTATAAGCATAATGGGATTATTGGCAATCCTATTGGTTATTATTGTCACTATCCTTGGCAGTGTTGGATTATGGTGATTAA
Source organism: Cymbidium sinense (assembly GCA_021442155.1). Taxonomy (NCBI): domain Eukaryota; kingdom Viridiplantae; phylum Streptophyta; class Magnoliopsida; order Asparagales; family Orchidaceae; genus Cymbidium; species Cymbidium sinense. Next base: position 79,938,511 of record CM038215.1, read on the forward strand.
GCACCACATTCTTGATCGATTTCTCAATGTAATTTGCTTGGGATGGGGTGCTATTCATTATCTATCCTTTCATTTACTTATATATAATTTTAGGCGCCTCTCAACGGTTGGTCTTAGTCATGTTTATTGGTATCTTGGATTGTGTCAGGTTCTGGTTTACCTTGTTCGATGTTGTTTCTTGATTGCTTGGTGGACTTTGCTTTGAACCCCTTTTGGTCCCTTAGTTGCTTATCATCTGGACTAATGTGTATCATATCTGGCTATTTCTTTCTTTCCTCTCGATAAACCGCATCTGTTGCTCTCGTTTTATATTGAATGGGAGGCATTATGACATGCTAGCTGGTTTTTGTTGTTTTGATTATTTCATGTCCTAGAAATTTCTTGGCTTGGTTTATCTGGCCACCCTTGTTGGCTCCTTCTATGTTGGCTGCAAGATTTCTGGGTCCATCGTTCAGCAAATAATTACTGCTTTGGATGCTCTGATGGTGATGGTTTTTGGAGATCTCTGTCTGTGTTGCGGCCTTCAAGATATGGCCTAATATCTACTATGATTGGGAGGTTTTATGGCCAATCTGTAGTCCTTCCCTGTCTCGAATGTTGCTATCTTCATTGTTGCTGTCTTGGCTATTTTTTGCTTTGGTTATCCATTGTCCTACCTTTTTTGCATTCTATTTTACATTGTTGCATTACTTGTTTTACTGTTGGGGTTGGCTTTTATGCCGTGCTATTTTACACGTCATTGCTCATCTCTGAATCAGTAATTTGCATTACCAACTGTTGTCTCATTCTATCTCAGTCAGTTTGGTTTGTGCGCTTTTTTTTAGTGTCTATTCGAAGAGTGGTGTTATGGGAAGTTCGCCTTTTGTTGTCTTGTTCTCTCGGTTATCATTGTTTGGATTATCGAATTTTGACCCGGTATGCTGCCATGGGAGCTGTAGCTCTAAATATCCTTACTTGTTGTTAGTTTTGGTTGGTTGCACCCCTTTTTCCGTGCTGAGCTATGCTCCCTTCCTTTACAATTGTCTTTCTCCAATTACTCATATGGACATAAAAAAGGGGGTTGTTTCCTACCCTGAAAGTTTCAATTATATATCTTATGATGGGAAGGTCTGAACTATAAGATCATTGACTTGATTAGCACGCAAGTTATCTCATCTGCTATTTTTTTTTTTTTGGTGGTGGGTTTATATGCTTTGGTTTCACTTGGATATGAGGCTCTAGCTAAGATGACTAATTGCCCTATGTTTATATACTCTCATGTCGATGACTATCTGTGATATCTTTCTTGAATGAGACAACTTACCATTTAGCTCTTTGCAATTCCCTCTCTATTTAAGATATGATTGTGTTTAGGATTGCAGGTAATAAAGTTCATAAGACTATCAACAACTGGGTGTTACCTCCTCATAGGTTTGTTGGCTATGATGGCTATGATGTTTTCACTCCCTTTTGGTATGGTAGTAGCTCATGTGATGTAACCCTTCTAATGAAGTTTGGATGCTCAATTTTGCATCTGCCCCAATTTGGTGTGATTGAGCCTGAGCCTTCTTTATCAACTTTCCCTTGCTCTCTTTTATTGTTTTCATTCATCTCTCTATTTGTATTATTTTACCTCTAATTTCCTCTCTAGTGTCACTTTGCGTGATTCTCCCTTGTTCTCTTGGTTTGCTCCATATTACCAAGCTCTCTTACAACCATCGAGGATTGGCCTTAATCTTCCTTTCGATTATTATGTTAGCCATATTGTATCTTTTGATTGTTTTAATGTTTTCTCTTGCTTTTGGATGTACTTAGATGGGAATTTACTTCTTAGGCTGATTGTAGCTCTTTGAGCAGTAGATTCAGAGTTTATCCTCTTTAAGGATCTTGTAACCTTTTTTTTGTGGCAATAAAATACCCCCGTATAATGGGGTTTCCTTAAAAAAACAAAAGATGTTTTGAGTTCATTTGAACAGTATTATAATAGTTTTAAATCATTTTTCCTATAGTACAATCAATACACTCAAGAGTGTATTATTTTCTTTCATATGTAAATCATGGTGTACTGCACAATTGTAGATCTAAATGATATTGTAATTTATTTTGAGTTCATTTGAAGAGTATTAGAATAGTTTTGGATCATTTTTCTTATAGTACAATCAGTACACTCAAGAGTGTGCTGCTTTCTTTCATATGTAAATCATGGTGTATTATCCAATTGTAGATCTAAATGATATTATAAGCTATTTTAAGTTCATTTGAAGAGTATTATAATAGTTTTGGACCATTTTTCCTATAGTACAATCAGTACACTCAAGGGTGTATTGCTTTCTTTCATGTTTATATAATAGTATACTGAGATTTATGAGATCAAAATCATGTTTTAAGCTATTGAATATTGTTTTGATGGGCAGTGAGATCAAATGATGCCATTTTTTTTGCAGTACATTTAGTACACTTAAGAGTGTACTCATCTTTTTCTAATTTTCTTATTGGTTAACTTTTCATTTGAAGCTTAAAAAATTTGCCAAATGGATAACTTTTAGATGTAGGCCATCCACCTTCAGAGAATTATGTGATTTTATTTTAGAACAATTTATTGAGGAAGTTGTTGATATTTTAAGATGGCTACATATTTATCATTTCACTAGAATATTTGTCATTCAACAAGATCCTACTGCTATCACTTGGATCATGTCCTGCTAGATTATTGAAAAATAAGCTTTCTATGATGGTGGCCAGTATCTTAGTTTCACATTTGATGAAGTGGCTTTAATCATAGACATGTCAAATAGAGGGTAGAAGGTCACATGGAAGAAATCACCATTGTTAAAGTCTAGTTCAATAGACTTGAAAATAAAATTAAGAATGTTAAATATCTAAGGAGCTCATAACAATTTATGAAGTTGTATGTAAACTTTTTAATTACGAATTTTTTTATTTACACAATTATAAAGTACCTTCAAACCTGATATCCTAGGGTGAAAATATAGATAAATATTTTAATTACAATTGTCCATAAGCCATATGGAGGTTTCTCCTTTCATAAATTGTGTGATTATAACAAAACTTTTGATATAAAAGGCACTTGGATACATGAGTGGCTTCGTCACTCTTCTGATGGTATGTATTATATTTTTAGTTTATTTTTTTTATAACTTCAAGCTAACATACTTATCTCTTTAATACAAATTTGGTTTTTTGGAGAACGCAAGAGTTATAAGCCCCATCATTCCTACTGCAAAGCCCTGTATGTTACGATGGCCAAAAATTAAATTTATAGAGGAATCGTTCAGTGGTTTACACAGAGATCATGTAATCCTAAATAGATTTATTTTAATTACATCAAATTTAATTTATTTGTGTAAAAAATTCTCAAGCTCAGTTATTTATTTGACATAGGTCTTTCAGCTTTTGAAAACATGATAGAAGAAGAGGCCAGACTACTTGAAACAATACCTTCCATTCCACAGCCACCTCATAGTTATCCATAGAGGAGTCCAAGTCCAAGGAGTGAACCTCAACTGAATTTCCTTACATCTCACCTTGATTTTCTCTTCCTTCATTTGTATCTAGTCCGTCATCTATTACTACCCATCCAGTTAGTGTTGAGAAGAATAAGACTTTTTCTTTAATCAAAATTGTAGAGAAGAGAATGTCATATTTTGAAGGTACAATCATTAAGAGAGTGGACAAAAACCAAGGCGAAGCTTACTATTATTGAAGAGAGAGTTAGTGGACACAAAAGTCCAACCATTACAGAAGATGCTGACGAAGGTAGTACTGGGGCTACCACTGAGGGTACACATCCAGAAGTGCTTGTGGAACTACCTCAATCAAGGATGAGCAATTGATTGAGGATAGAGGCTAGACACCACAATATGATGTTGTTGCTTAGCCTTCAATAGGAAGTATAGCTCGTGCTGTCAAGGTGAGACTACTTAAAAAAGAAAAATGGTCTCATCCCCATTCACTAGAGGGGAGAGAAAGAAGTAGAGCATAGTAAAATCAGTTGGAGTAGACACACCAGAAGCAGAAAGTGGAGAAGTAGTACTTTATTTTCTATTATAATACTTTAATGTAGTAAGATTGATTTCTATTAGTTTTTTGTAGGTGAATATAGAAGAAGTTCCTATAATAAATGAACAACTTATGACTGCTATAATTATATTTGAGGCTTTAAAGGATAAGGTATCCTTCTTTTAACAAGCATTTTTTTTAAAATAAAATTGAATACAAGCCCTAAAATAAAGTGATTTCTGGCAGTTAGCTCAAGTTCTAAAAACTATTGAATTATCATCCAGAGATGTAATACCAAAGCAAATGCTGGAGTTTATCGATACATCTTGCGAGCTAAATTGATGATTTATTAACAGATCAATATTTTTTTGATGTATATATTGATGCCTTTTCCTATTTAAAGGAAAAAAAAAAGATTTATCCTAAGTTATATATTCCATATCTGTACATATCATGTCTACATTGGGTGAGTATAAACAAGGTGCATTGGGTTATAATATGCCTTTTAAATATTTTAAGTGTTAAACTAGTTAATTTTGCTTTTCTTTGTATTCTTTCAGAGCTATGCAAAAATTGGATGTGGATATGAAACAGAAAGCAAAATATTTGTACAACATATCATTGGAGAGAGTGTTTCTAGAGTTGAACTGATCATAATTTTAATTATTAAAATCAGCATTGGACATTAATAGTGGGACACCTAAAAAAGATGAAATGGTATTTCTTGACCAACTTCTGAACCAAATCCATAGGACTATAGTTCCTAATATCGTAAGAATACCTCTATTATTCAATTATTTTTTAGATGTATTATTTATAACTGACTTTTTTGTTTTTTATTTGGTGCATATGTAGATAAAACTACTTGTCAAAGATGTTGCTGATGCTGTTTAGTCCAATCTAATAGAATGGTCACTTGAAGTGATTACAAGTATACCTATTCAAGAAAATAGCTTCGATTGTGGCATGATTGTATGCAAGTATATAGAGGCAATAGTTAGCTCTGCTCTAGTGGATTGGGCTGAGCTTAAAGACTAGCTAAAGAAGATGAATATTTTTAGAGCAGAGTTTGCATATGTTAATTTTTGTTTAAATATGAAGTAATTGAATATGTTAATTTGATATCCTTAAAAAGATTGGTATATATATATGTACAAATAATTTTTTATAGATCTTTCTTGTATGTATCCTTATAATTTTTGTGTTGCAATATCATGTTTCTTACCTTTTCTAGATTTCTACTTGTTTTGAGCCTATAAACTAGAATGTTTTGGATTCATAAGTTTGTAAAGTAGTACACAAGTGTACAAAAGTAGTACTCTCTAGAGTGTACCGCTTGTTGGAGCTATAATTTGATTTGTTTTGATGTTAGATATTATTTTTATTATTATTGGAGTTTGAATCCATCCATTCTATTACAATTTATGGTAGTACACTGGTGTACAAAAGTTGTACACCCTAGAGTGAACTGCTTGTTATAGTTGTAATTTGACCTATTTTGAGGTTTGAAACTATTTGTATTATTATTAGAGTTTGGCATCCATTCTGATGCAATTTATGGAAGTACACTGGTGTACTAAAATAATACACTCTAGAGTGTACTACTTGTTATAGCCATAAAATGATATGTTCTGGGTTTAAAAAGTATTTGTAAAGTTATTGGAGTTTGAATCCATCCTTTCTAATGTAATTTAAGGAGTACACCAGTGTACAAAAGTAGAACACTCTAGCGTGTACTACCTATTGGAGCTATAATTTCACCTATTTTGATATTGGATATTATTATTATTATTATTATTATTATTAGAGTTTGAATCCATCTATTCTAATGTAATTTAAGGTAGTACAATAGTGTTAAAAGTAGTACACTCTTGAGTGTACTACTTATTATAGCCATCAAATGATGTGTTTTGGGTTTAGAAATCATTTGTGAGGTTATTGTAGTTTGAATCCATCTATTTTGATATAATTTAAGGTAGTGCACTAGTGTACAAAAGTTGTACACTATAGAGTGTACTACTTGTTATAGCCATCAAATGATGTATTTTGGGTTTAAAAATCATTTGTGAGGTTATTAGAGTTTGAATTTATCCATTCTGATGTAATTTAAGGCAATACACTATGTATAAAAGTAGTACACTCTAGAGTGTACTACTTATTATAGCCATCAAATGATATGTTTTGGGTTTAGAAATCATTTGTGAAGTTATTGGAATTTGAATCCATCAATTCTGATGTAATTTAAAGTAGTATACTAGTGTACAAAAGTAGTATACACTAGAGTATACTACTTATTAGAGCTGTAATTTGACCTATTTTGATATTATATATTATTTTTATTATTATTGGAGTTTGAATCCATCCATTCTGATATAATTTAAGGAAGTACGCTAGTGTATAAAAGTAGTACATTCTCTAGTGTATTGCTTATTATAGCAATTAAATGATATGTTTTGGGTTTAAAAATCATTTGTGAGGTTATTAAAGTTTGACTCCATCCATTCTGATGTAATTTAAGTTAGTACACTGCTATACAAAAGTAGTACACTCTAGAGTGTACTAGTTGTTATTGCCATCAAATAATATATTTTGGGTATAGAAACCATCTGTGATGTTATTGGAGTTTGAATCCTTCCATTCTGATGTAATTTAAGGCAAAACATTGGTGTACAAAAGTAGTACACTCTAGAGTGTACTGCCTGTTGGAGCTGTAATTTGACCTGTTTTGATGTTAAATATTATTTTTAGTATTATTGGAGTTTGAATCCGTCCATTCTGATGTAATTTAAGGCAGTACATTGGTGTACAAAAGTAGTACACTCTAGAGTGTATTGCCTATTGAAGCTATAATTTAATCTATTTTGAGGTTAGATATTATTTTTATTATTATTAGAGTTTGAATCCAACTATTATGCTGTAATTTAAGACAACACACTAGTGTACAAAAGTAGTACACTCAGAGTGTAATACTTATTGGATCTGTAATTTGACCTATTTTAGGATTATGAATTAATTTTAAGGTTATTAGATTTAAATCTATCTAATATTATGGATTTTAAAGCAGTGCACTAGTGTACGAAAGAGGTACACTCAAAGTATACTACCTATTATAGCCATAAAATGATATATTTTGGGACTAGAAATCATTTGTGAGGTTATTGGTGTTTGAGTCCTTGCAATATGTTGGGTTTTAAGATAGTACACTGGTGTGCAAAAGTAGTACAATCAAAGTGTACTGCCAGTTACAACCATAAAATCATATGTTTTGGGTTTAGAAATCATTTGTGAGCTTATCAGAATTTGAGTCCATGTAATATGCTAGATTTTCAGGTAGTACATTGGTGTACAAAAGTAGTACACTCAGAGTGTACTACCTGTTATAGCCATCAAATGATATGTTTTGGGTTTAAAAATCATTTGTGAGGTTATTAGAGTTTGAGTCCATGTAATATGTTGCATTTTAAGGCAGTACACTAGTGTACAAAAGTAGTACACTTAGAGTGTACTGCCTGTTATAGCCATAAAATGATATGTTTTGGGTTTAGAAATTAATTTTAATATTATTAGAGTTTGAATCTATCCAATATTATAGATTTTAAAGCGGTACATTTGTGTACAAAAATAGTACAGTTAGAGTGTACTGCCTACTACAGTCATAAAATGATTTGTTCTAGGTTTATAAATAATTTGTGAGGATATTAGAGTTTGAATCTATGCAATATGCTAGATTTTAAGGCTATACACTATTGTACAAATGTAGTACACTTATAAGGCATGAATGCATAACTCAAAGTACAATCCATTAATGATAGAATCAAATACTTTCAATCAAACTAAACTGAAAATTAGAAATTTGTATGAATGTAAAAATTGTTAAGCATGAACTAAACATAAAAAAATTAGTAATAAAAAAATATGACAATCTATTTCATGCATCATAATTTTTCCCTCAAATAATGTCCATCATTATCTTGGTGTATCATTTTGTCAGCTAACTTACTATTTATCTTGAGTGTAATTCCTAATATATAAAAATATCATTTTAGTTCCTATAATCTAAAACCATAAATATTGTATTGTAATATTCATGCCTCTAAAACCACTCTGCATTATAGAAAAAAGGGGTTATAATGGATGACTCTCTATGTTCTCTAGCTATTGCAACTTATTCATCTCTTTATAATGGATGAAGGCATAATGGGAAAAAAACTACACAATAATATTTGAAGATTATATTTTTAAAAATTATTAGAAGAATACTATTGGCTTTTTTATTTCTCTCCCAATATCCTTTCAATCATGCATTGGAAACACCCTTCGGTCACATCATAATTTCTTTGTATGCTCTATTTGAGATTAATTCCCACATAATATTGAGTCAACATCATCAGATAATTTCTTTAAGGAATCCAACATATATTGTTCAGCTTCCTTATTATCTTGTGCTCTAATGCTTATTTGATATGAATATCTACTGATGTGGTTCTGAAAAATGATGCCAGCAGAACAACCCTTCTTAACTTGTAAATCTTTCAACTCTTTATAAGTACTATCAAATCAGATATCCTTCTTTGCTTTAGAAGACCAACGCATAAGAAGGTACTTTTCTAGAATCCGCATAATATCTTCTTGATTCAAAACTCTAATGCAATGAGCACAGAGTAATCCCATTATTTCAACTTTTTTATAACTACAAGTTATATTCAAACATGTTTTGTAAAAATGAACAATCAATGTCTTGAAAATTCTCTTATTCTATAAGTTTTTTTTTAAATATTTTATAGGATTATAATCAGAGACATCTGTTGCTAGTCCACCCACTCCATGCAAAAATTCTTCTTCAAAAATTGTGTGAAGCTTTCTCGTATAAAACATAGCAGCTTACTTTAATATAGGACTAGTTTTAACAACTAGAATAATTGCAGACTAGCTACATTTGAAATCTTCATCATATTGATTACGTCGCCATGTATCTATAACCTTCTCTAATCCTAAAAAATAATCATTGATAGAACTTATGAATTTAGTGATTCCATGACATACATTATTAGTAGACTCACTGCATTGCATTGATAAAATTCTCATACAAAATGACTCTTTATTGAATGTGATTGACCACTTACTTCTAATTCTATATAGCTCAGCTAGCCAAGCATGATTCTAGAGATTTTCTTCTTCTAACATCTTAAACCAAGCCTACCTAAACTCTTCTTCTGAATCACATTTACTCATGCATGTATAAAAGAGACTCTGTACAGTTTTATTACTATTAAAGCAGTGTACTTTTGAATGAACTTTCTTAGAAATATGTCATTGGCACAATCTATGGAAAGTTTGAGGTAATGAAATTTTAATAGCTCTCTCCATTGCTTGATCTTGATCAATAAATATTATTATGGGATGCCTCTCATTCATTAACTAAATAAATGTTTTGAATAGCCATGTGAATGATTCAATTATTTCTTTGAATAAAAATGCTACTACAAATAAAATATTTTACCAATGATGATTAACTCCAACAAAAGATGCACAAACTATATTATATTTATTGAGTCAATAACTTGTATAAAAAATTATGACATCCTTAAAATAGTCATAGTTTATCCTTGACATGTCATCGCTCTAAAAAAAATTCATCAACCTATATGACTCATCAATTTGGACATCTCATGCAAACATTCCATCATCCACTTGCCTTTCCTTGAACATTTGTATTAATGCATTAATATTACCATTCACAATCCCCGCTCTTATTTTTTTTTTAATATAATTGATAGCATCTCTTTTTGTAAAGCCAATGTTCTCCACTCTACTAACTTCATCAGGTGCTCTAATTCCTTCCTCTCTCATTGACTTTAACACAGCCACCTTCTCTTCGATGATGCCTCTATAAGATCTTAAGAGAAGTTGGTCACATGGCTTTGCTAATGAATGATTATGACTTTCTATAAAATTTTAACCTTTTAATTCTCATCTAAATAGATAAAAGTTCTAATCATGATAGGATAACCAATTATAGTATCTATTTTTGATATTTCATTGAGAAGTTTAAATTGAGACCTTTTTTTAAACCTATTTTACACATAAAAAATCATTCGATTTCAAATTCTCTGAGTTCGGCCAATAACTAGCATGATCCTTCCAAACACTAAATTCTATTTGATGTGCATAAGAATAATAAATTTCATATGCCTGCTCTTCATTGTGAACAATGGTGCTAATGAGTTTGCCTACAATAGGTTCATAAGACATGAGAACTTCATCATTGCATTGATATTTTGGCTTATTCACCCGTACAAACAAACACACGTGCGCACGAACACACACACACACACACACACACACACACACACACACGCATATAGTAATTTCTATTATGAAAACCTAAAAAAAATTATTGTACACGATCTATATAACATGTACAACTTTGTGCATATTGTGCTATCAATTGTATGCATTTTACACTTAATACACAACATATACATTGTACATACTATGTAGGTTGTACAAGTTATACAGGTTGTACAGGTTATGCACGTTGTACAGGTTGTACAGCTTGTACACGTTGTATAGTTTATACAAGTTGTACACATTGTGTGCTTTCAATATTCATGCATTGAAGGTCTTCATAAATAATCCTATAGTTTACCTTGAAATAAGATTTAACCATTTCTTAACAAAAATATTCCATAGAAATGCTATCAATGAGAAGTCTTAAAAAAATTAATAAACTTTAATGTGAAAGAAATTTATATTTCAAAAAGAGTTCAAAGAAGATCACTAAGCAGTGTTACAAAATAACTATATATGTACAACTGTGTAAAAAATTTATCGATGCATTCAGATTTATAACATCATCTGCTAAACTGATCTTCATATGATGTTTACCACTTTATTGCTCGTTCTCCATCTTCATGGTTTTCTTCTTAATTGAAATGAGAGATTTTTATTTTTTTTTCTGTTTAGTTTGATTGAGTTTTTTTTTATTCTGCCTATTCTTTATTCAAGTGATCTAAATTCATTATATATTGATTTTAAAATTTTCTCATGCTTTGAAATGTCGTCCAGTCCCACACTTCGAAATGCCGTCCAATTATGATTTCCAGTCGGGTTGGGTCAGGTTCGTTAATGTTAATGATATATGCTCTGCTGTTATCGACTTTGAAAGGATAAAAATCTATATTTTTATCATCTCCACGTGTCAGATTTTGATTGGAGTCTGGATGCAGAGCTACATTCAGTTTTCGCATGTAATATTTTCTCGAAGTTGAGAATGAGGAGTAAGGATTTTGACATCTTAGGTCTGAGAGAGAAAAAAGGCTTGGTCTCTAGCTTATTGCATAAATTAAAAAAAGACCTCATTTTCATGTGAAAGGAAAAAAAAAAAAATGAAGGCTTGGAGTTTGTTCACGTAAATAGAAAAAAAAGGAGGCATGGAGCTTATTGATGGGAATGCAGATGAGGATAATATTAATGTTACCATTTCTTTATTTTTTTTTCTTTTTGTGGCAGGATGAAGTTATTGAGATACAAAATTTTTTAGTTAACATTTATTTATTTCAATTTGATTTTAATTTAAAATTTAACTAGTATTTATATGTTTCAATTAATTCAAGTTGAAGTAGAAGTTTAATTTGATTTAATTTCATTTTAATCGTGTGATAATTATAATTTTAATTTATTCAAGAGCATAATTAATTTGACTTAAATTAATTATCTCATTAATAAGTTGACTCATGTGTATAATTAATTATAACATATAATGTAATGATGATTATGAAAAATGAGTATTTTAATCTTAGCAATTGGTTGATCAACTATCAATTTTTAGATATTTATAAATTTGATAAATCTATGTTAATAAATTTAGTTAAGATATTTTTAAATAGTTTTGAATTTGATTAGATTTAAACTTGAATAATTAGTTAGGGTTATAGCTCATATAGCTGCACAACCTTAATTTAAAAATGAAGTTAATAAATGGACCCCTATATATGTGTTGGATTAATAAAGTACATTACATATATTGGCATTGACCAAACTCAACTTATATTTTGAATTTATTTATTTTTTGAATTTGATTTAATTGATTTCTTTTTATTTTTATGTTAGTTTATTTTATTTTTTTATTGCTAATTTGTTTTGTTTTGTTTTTATTCATCTTGTCTTAATGTGTTTGATTTATTTTATTATAGATTTAATTATTTTTTACTTCAATTTGGTACACTTTATTGATTCAATGTAGGAGATGTGGGCTCATCAAGTTCAAGGCTTTATTCTAGACTTTAATTGTTGAATTAAGTCTAAATTATGTTTAGATTTCATTTAGTTTAGGATGACCTAAGGGCATCAAAGGTTCTAAGAGATGGCTAGGTTAACTTCTTAGTTCTTAATGGACTAATTGCGATCAGCTTAACTTCACTTGGCTGAGTTAAGGAGCAACTCAGGTTCATTTTGAACCAAAGGAGAGGGGTGGTTTAATTCTAGATTTGGTTCATATCCACTTAGTTGTCAAGAAAGTTTTCTAAGAGTCCCATGAGGGAGCTCTTACATTAAGACTAGATCTTACGAAACTAAAGAGAAAAGACTATGTGACCTCATAAAAATGAGGCTAATCAAATGTATCCCCAATGGCTATGATGGACTGACTAGAGTTCACCACTCACATCATTGTTGATGAGCTATCCAACGAGATCCAAATAGTTACGAACAAGAATGTGTACATTAATTTTAAAAGTTAAATAGATCTAGTATAAAGATGTTTGACATATGATTTATTTTGGAAGTTTTGGATTCACTTCTAAATAAAAGAGTTTCGAGGTAGATGTTTGATTTTGATATGAATTGTAGGCCTAGAGAGTCGTGACTTGAATCTGCTAGTGCATAAGCTAACGGAATGGGGGAAGACTCCTTAAATATTGATTTAGTTTTGGATTGAGAAGAGATTGTGCTGAGAAGGGTTTACATGACTTGATTCTACTTAGGCTTACTGGTATAAATGAGAAATGTGATGAAATGTAAATGACTAGGGAGAGGATTTAAGGATGAGATCCCAATTTAAGATATTCAAAGGTGTATATGAACTTTAAGTGTGTGATTATTACACCAAGAAGCGCCTAGTAGACCTTAACCTGACTTAGATTTATTATTCAAAGGGATAATCTATTAAATCAACTATGGCATAGTGACTAACCAACTTAAGGGGTTACTACTAGGAAAAGGGCTGCATGGGAATTATCCCATCTTAATGATGTTATCCAAATAAGATCCTATTAGGAAAGGGGTCACAAGGATATTATCTCATCCATAAAGTGTGTATATCTTGTTACTATATGATAGGCTACACCAATAAGTGCCGCAAAGGCGTTATCCAACTTAGATTTACTAGTCAAAGGGATACCTTATTAAATCAATTGTAGCATAGTGGCTACCTAACTTATGGGAGCTCATTGATTTGTGAAGTACTACATTAAGAAGGGGCGCATGGGTGTTATCCAACCAAGCTTTACTAGTCAAAGTGATAGCCTGCCAAATCATCTGTGACATGGAGGCTACCCAACCTAAGGGGACCAGGCACTGTGTGATGAATTACAATAAGCAGGGGCCATAAGAAAATTATCTAACTTAGATTTACTAGCCAAAAGGATAACCTACCAAATAAACTATGGCATAGAGTTACCTAACTTAAGGGTTGACTACTAGGAAAAGGGCAATGGAGGTGTTATCCTTACTTAAGATAATATAATCTTAGCCCACATGAAAGGAACTACAAGATATATCCTAATTGGGGGTTAATGAATGCGAATTTAAAGATGATTTGGAAGTGATTCTCACTTTTGATTTAGACTTTTAAATGTGATTGTGGAGGAGAATAAAGAATTGAAGGCTTCTTTTAGAAGTTGGACCTAGTCAATGTATGCACCAACTTAATATAAAAACATAATTCTATTAATAAAATTTATTTTTATGTACAATCATGTATAATATTTCTTAAATAAAGCCCATTAATAAAGAGAATTATGTATTTTTCCATATAATCGATTTGTTGGTATGATTCACTTTGATAAACCTTTTCTATGATGAAAGGCCTTTCACATGTTGGCTCAAACTTGCCTCTTATCTTATGACGAGCTACAATTGGATTCCTTGGAACTAAAACTAGCTCTCAAATTAAAAAGTTCTTAGATGAACTAACTTGTTTGAGCTTAAACCATTCATGCTTTGTATAACTCGAGATTTTGATGAGCCTGAAGACATCTCTTTCTTCATGGCCTTCGAGTTCATCCAATCAAAGTCTAGCATTTTGTTTGATTTTGATTTTGTTTCTAATGATAACTCTTAGTAAAGGGAGGAGAGAGAATGGGGAGACTGTGTTAGAGTCTTACATGTAGTGCGATAAGCTCACAAAGCTTCAACTAACTTCTTGTGCCATTATTATTTATATTAATCCAGTATCTTCTTTAGGATTTGGATGAAAGTTTTATAAAGCCTCAGCTAGTCCATTGTCTTAAGAGTAGTAGATGGTCGAGTATCTCTAATATATGTTATGACCTCTAGGAAAGCTAATAATTTTGATGCTCTTGAAGGTTGTACCATTTTCTGATATGATTCATCGGGGCACACTGAATCTATATATGATATACTTTTTGAAGAACTATAGGTCATGGTCAGTTTTGACTTCTCCTCTCAATTTGATCACTTTTTCCCACTTAGAAAAGTAGTCTGTAGTCACTAGAATGAATCAATAGTCCTTGGAAGAAGCTAGGTCAATTGGGCCAATAATATTAGTGCCTAGCTCTCGAATGGCCCTGAGGGTATTGGTTGGTGGGGGATGATGGATAGCTGATGTAACACCACTCCATTCACACATCACTGGTGACAATGGTGATCGACATCTAAAAAATATGTGATTTTTGAGGGCTAATAATACCCGAGTCTTTTGATTTTGACTTTCATTTTTGGATATGATTGATATGAACAACACAATCTTGTATGTACCTTAGTCGTAATTCTTTAGGTTTTGTGTTTGTTTAAATAGCGTAATGACATGTGATCAAAGGACCGTCGGTATAATATGCCTTAAACCAGAGCATAAAATAATGTTTATTTAACTTGATGGGCTTGGGATTTCTCCTAAGGTAGTTTTCCTTCGCATAAATAGTCAATGCATGGTTGTCTATAATCAACCTCTCCATCATCTTCGGCAAGGGAAACTTCCCTTCAGGGGCTTGGTATTCAATTAGTTCCATATTAGCATAAGATATTACTTGAAAATTAGGTACCTCTATTAAGATGGAATCATCATCTGGATAGACGATATCCTTAACGAGCTTTGTTAAAGTGTTTGTTATTGAATTTTTTACTCAGCAAATTTGATACAGAGTCACATCTAGAATCCACTTTATTAACTCCATTGTATACTTATTGACAAAGTTTAAGCTTAAGGATTTTATAGGTTATATTGATTTGGTTTACTACTAACAATCAGAGATTCATATTCGACTTCAATGTTTGTGCATGGCTTTGATAAGTAATATAATTATCACATCATCCCTCAGTATAGGGCTAAAAAGACTAGCCCAATCTACACTTTTCCTGGGAGGATAGATTATGGTTGATCTCGACTTTTAAAGGATGTCACATCAATAAAATATAACTCCTAACGATGGCCATTTGCATTCTCTAAACTCATGACTTGTTCATCAGGCAGGTCATCATTTAGAAATGAATTGGTAGGAAGAGGGTGTGCCGCCATGAAATTATATAGAGCTTGAATTTTTTATGCATAAAGGGAAATCAAAGTGATGTTAAACTACAACAAGATCATGAACCAATGTGCCAATTATCGGGAAAGCATTGATCGTGCCATGAGGTATTGAACTGGATTAACTCTTGAAATAAAGTTGACTTTATGAGAAAGATATATTATCTTAGCTTCTATGTTGTGAATATCAAAGCCATGTAATGCTTCTTAGTGGAATGATACTTTAGCTCTACGGGTATGAGGCAACAACTCAGATAGTATAGTGTGCACACTTTTTCTTCTTCATTGACTTGGGATAGTAATGAGCCAAGGGACTCACTTGATGTCATGGTGTGAAGGATGAGTGGTCTATCGAGGATAAGAGCAGCTAACACACCAGAAGAATCGATAGATATTGCTTTCTACTTTCAAAAGTGGTTGGCACTTATCGTGCTATTAGAATTTGGCATCTTTCTTTATAAGTGTAATAAAAGGTTGATACATATTGGAGATGTTTGATATAAAGCATCTTAAATGTGCCAACCTCCCTTGAAGTGATCTAATTTAGATTAGGCTCTTCGAGGGTAAAATTTCTAATATCCCTTTCATATTTTTGGAATTGATTTCAATCCTATGGTGTTGTACTATGAACTCTAAAAACATCCCTGGGGTTACCTTAAAAGATACTTTAAGATATTCATCCTTATGTTATATTGCCACAACTGCTTAATGATAACTATCAAATTAGATAAATGTTTTTTGTTTTCTTTGCTCTTGACTATGAGATTATCAACATAACATTCAACTTGGTGATAGTTGAGTTCATCAAAAATTTGAGTCATGGCTTGCAGGTATATAGCACAAATATTTTTAAGGCCAAAAGACATGGCTTATAGCAATAGATTCTAATAAGAGTTCTAAACATGATATTCTTCCCATTCTTAGGTGTCATTTTAATTTGGTTATGGCTAGATGACCTACCCATGAATAAAATTATTATATGTGAGGATGCTACGTCTACCATCAGCTTTGGTCTAGGTAACAAGAACTCATTTTCGAGACATGCCTTACTTAGATCACTAAAGTTGGCGCATATCCGAATTTGACTATTTTTATTCTTTATTAGGATTACATTGCCTAACCAAGAAGGATAATACTCTTCTTGGATAAAGCCAACATCAATCAATTTCTTATATTTAACAATAACTTATTATTCAATGTTTAATTGCATGCGGCGAGAAGCTTGCTTTACTAGATTGTATCAAACTGAATTTCTAGCTTATGGACTATAACATTGGAAGCTAATCTAGTCATATCCTCATAGTTTCAAGTAAAATAGTCCTTAAACTCTAAAAGCAACCTAAGTCATTCACTTCATATTCACATAAAAGTGAACTTATGAATGTTGGTTGAAAGTTTTCTATGGTGTCAAAGTTATATTCTTTTAACTCATCTATTGTTGACTTTATTTTTTTCCTCCAATTTTAGGGGTGCATCTCTAACTTGAAAGTTATCTGAATTATTTGAAGTTTCTAAACATATTCCTTCAACTGGACTAATGCCATCTAAAAGTACCGCATTATACTCCTGATTATTGCTGATGAGCAAACAGTACTCGTCATTATCAACTAGCCTAACCATACTAAATCTTAATCATAGTCCTGTTTGAGCTTTCTTGAATTTATTTTTTTTAGAGTTTATCAAAATAGTGAGATTTGTGCTTAGTCTATGTGTATGGTATCAATTACATTTATCTAATTTATAAAAAGAAAGGTGAGCATCAATTAAAAGGTAATTTTATTATTTCTTCAAATGATTCATCTTTGAGTTGTATATTTATTCTTGAACCCGAAGATAATGCTCCTTAGTAGAACTTATGAGGCTTATAGTCTTTACTTAATTTTGGTGCAGTTTTAAGTACAAAACCCTTGACAACCTCGAAGGAAAGCGGGATTAGAGTGGTATGTAAAAGGGAATATGTAACAAAAATAAAATAATAATAATAATAGCAACAGTGTGTGGTTAAAAGAAAAAGTTATTGTTTGCATTTGATCAGTTTTGGTGTTACCTATTACATTAATGTTCAATTTTATGTTAACACTTAAAACAAGTAACTAAACTTCCACACTTCAGAATTATACTGTTGAATCGCGACTAATTCTGTATGCATTCTTTCTCCAGATCACTGAATGATCTTGCTTTATGTTGAAGGCAATTTGAACTTGTCCTTCTACACAAAAGTATAATTGTATTATCTTGCGAGTCTATTTGGGCTTGAGGTCTCCGACCAGCAAAATTTGAACATAATTTAACAGTGATTTCTTTTTTCAGCTTCATCTACTTGCCTGCTTATCTAGCAGCACCGATTATGGATTGGTTCATTTGCCTGCTAGAGAGGAATCCATCCCTGTTATTAACATGTTCAAAAAGTTTTTAGCAATAATCAATGCAAAATAGTATTATAATAGTAATACTTAAGAAGTTAACTGTACCTTGACTAGTCCAGCTTCAGTTCCACATAAGATAATATCATTTGCTGTGAGGAGAGTAATTATCTTGCTTCCTGCTGATAATCTACCTACACTCTGTTGCGTTTCTCTCAAGAAGATCTGATTGAACGCACATGTTTCTAACCCATAAACATTTGAGCATGCGGCGATCTTTACAGTAAAGGTTAAATATTGGAACACAAAAGGATTACCTGAACTGTACTTGGAGATGAGCTGCCACTCAAATAAAAGAAATCTTCAGCCACTGACATTGCCTGCACAATATTTCGCCTGGACATTTTTATTGAGATCACCGGCCGTTTGTGCCTTCTCCAGTCCTGTAATTATTCTCAAATCAGATAAACCCCATTCTACGGTTGCTTCAAAGTGGTCCAATTTATTTACCTTTGCATTGGATCCTTCTATTGAAGCACCTGCACAGTAAAGCCAACCTTTGTAAACACAAATTGAATTGATGGGCCTCCTTTGCAATTTCCAGCTTTTTGTGGGTGCTCTGACCTCAATCTCATTTCCTTCATCAATGTCTATTTCCTGTAAAGATTTCAGCTTTTCACATAGCCTTTCTAATGGCATCATCTGTTTAATGTTTGTACCTGGATAGCAGTCTACCTGCATGCTTGAATCTGTACAGCCCAAGTAAATCTTTCCTTGATAGACGACAAATGATGTGACATGTTTATTCTTGCAAACTGTTTGGATGCTCCTTGATGCATGGCACACCTGAGAAAAATAGGCATCTCCCATTATACCAAACACTATTTCGCTAAAATCACATACGTACTGATAAAAGCTAATACTGTTTGGAATCATCAATATCCTGGGATACATACCATGGAGTTGGATTTATTGTCTAGTGATGGTGTATTATTTTATAAGTATGATAAGCAAAGGGAAATGGGAGGCATGGGCTAGTTTAGCTCTGTGCTGACAGAATTCATGTCACAAATTTCCATCATATTATTATGGACTAATGTGCATCCAACTTGAAAATATAAGTCATATCACCTTAAGACCACGGCTTTGTGTGACTATGAGGATCTTTTCTTTGCAAGCGCCTACTTTTTGGACTGGTTCTTTTACTTGTATGACTTCCACACATTCCAGTTTCTTCTGTACAAATTTCCAAACCTGTAGAAGAAACATCGTAAAGTGTGTTTGTTGGCAATCGTGCTTTTCCTGTTAATATTCACTTAACGAAGATGATGTGCTTTATTACCCTAACAGTTTTATCAGCGGATCCACTTAAAAGGCTGTCAGCTGGTTCATATACAGTGAAGCAAGTAACACACTTCTTGTGCATCTTGACCTCACACAGAAGCACGGACTGCTGCTCCTTGATCTCCCATACCTATTTGGGCGTACATGAAATGCTGAAGTTAAATGCAAAAGGCTTAACTTACTATTATTTGAACGGCTAGTTTGTGTATTCTTAGTATTAGTTCTATAGATGCGTTAAGGCTTCTGTAAAATACCGGGCTTGCTATATTTTACCTTCCTGCGAAGTTGAAATAACTATATTTGACAGTGAAACTTACCTTAATTGAACCATTGGAGAAACCTGTGTACAAGTGTCCTTTGTAGAAGATAAGTGCAGTTGCAGATCCATTACCGATGTTAACTATCTCCAAAATTTGTGTATGTACACAGGATACTCTCTGCAAATTGAACATGATCGAAGATAAATAGAATAAACCCAAGAATACTGACATATCTTTGGTTATGTAAAAATATGATATAAAATGATACCATGAATATGAAATTTTTGAGAATGATATGTTTCGATAGTTTCTTTCTTATTTGAATCTGAAGCATGTTAGATAAACTATTCCTCTATGGTCAGTCATGCTCTATGAAGCATGAAGTCAGAAGAATAATAAAGAAAGGGATAATGAAAAATCAAAATCCTCTTGTTGTGAGTCTAATTCCAAATTATAATTATTATTTATTTATATGTAACATATAAATTAGTGTTTGAGGAATAGGGAGAGAAAATATAGACTAAAATTAATAGTGATCAAGTTTTAAAAAATTTATTGAAAAGAAGTTAACTTTTAAGATTGCATGAAAGAATAGATAATAAGAATTAAAAGCCGATCATTATTTTTTCTGGATCATATTGGGCTTTCTTATTAATGAAAAAACTAAATCAGGAGAGTTGTCAATGCTCTTACTGGTTTAGTGGGAAGAAAATAATCAGTAACATTTAGCAACTCCTCAGCCATCCAAGTGACGCCAGAGAGTCGTCTCAGCGATTCTCTTACTCCCTCCGAGAAGTTGAGCAGCTTCTCTTTACCTGCTTCATGGAATATTTGAAGTAAACCTTAACAAGCTGCAGTCAGACCAAAAATTAGCAATTTTGTTTGTTTGTGTTGGGCTTTTATAGTTTGATACAGTTGTCAGAATTAAATTTTTTAACGGTAATATTGATTATTCAGTATGTTAGCATTTACGGAAATACCAAGCTGAGAAGATACATATTATAATAAATAAGGAAAAAGAAAAAGAATAAAAAAATTAGAAGAACTTTGTTTGATATTCTCTTCTTATTTTTAGCAGTAGATATAAATTTAGCATGAGATTGTTGACCTCCATATGCTATCCAAAGTCAAGCCTACAATCGAAGTTCGACGGACTTCATGCGCCGAATTGAAAATCAAAACGGACGGCGTCATAAAAGGTCAAAATAACTCCGATCGATGAACGATTGCACGATTCAAAATAAATTCGAATATAAAACTATCGAAAATGACGAAAATCGATTGAAATTGGCCGAAGTATCAAGTTTTAAATGCTAAATCGAATAAAGCCGCGATGATCAAATGAATTTCGGGCCACGAAATATGTCGTTAGCTTAAAACATTCAAAACGTCAAATCGAGCCATTCAAAGACCGGAGGCCACGCGCAGAAACGTCAATAATCAAGCATCCAGCCGCTCAACGATCAAATGACGAATCTTCAAAAATCGGTAACGATCTCGATCGGCAACGATTCTTGCCGAACGTCGTGAATATAAATAGATTACAATATCAATCGCAAACCATCGAATCGTAAACGTTTTCAATATCGCCGAGTCGCCGACGCATCGAAACAAACGCCAATGTTCAAATGATCGCACGTAGTTAAACGCCGAATCTATCAAACTATTCATCAAACATATCCGAAATAGTTTGATAAATGTAAGATTAAATTTTATATTAATAATAAAATATTAAAATAATAATTAATTAAATAAACTATTTTTTATCTTTGTTTTTTTTTAAAAAATACACTTAAATAACTTTAACTGTCCAACTCTCAGCGGCTCTCTCCATCACGGTAATTCAAAGTAAATTTTTCATCATTCCTCTCGATTTTCACTGTCCTGCTCTTGCCGCTTCTGTTCAAATCCCACGTCCCGCTCCGCCGCATCCCGCGTCCTGTTCCGCGCACGAGTCCGGGCCGCGTCCACGTCCCGCACAACGAGCCCGCCTCTGGCCCGCGGCGCAATCCCGCAAAACCTACTCTGGCCCACTCCACAGCCGCTGTTCCCGCCCGCTCCACGCCGCCGTTCCGCCGCAGTCCGCCGTTCCAAACCTGCCATTCCGCGCCCTCGACATCCCTCCGCGCATCCTTCCGAACAACCCTTCCCGCGCATCCCGCGGCCGCAAATCACGCCGCACCGCGCTGTCCCGCGCCAGCCACTCCGCAGGCGCTGTTCCGGCCCGCTCCACGCAGTCATTCAGCCGTCATGCCTCTATAATCAATCCCGCAAAACCGCACGGACGACCCGCTTCCGCAGCCTACGAAGTCATCCACAGCCCGTTCTTCCGCAGCCCTTCCCGCAGCCCGCAAAATCGCATGGCCCACCTCCCGCAAGCAGTCCGCACCTGCTGTCCGACCCACGTGCCACCGTTCCGCGCCGGTGCCTTTTTCGTGCAGCCCGTAACCTTCCAATTTTTAAGAATTCTTCTTTTAATTTTCGGCGTCTCATTTCTTGCATTATCTTTCCAATTTTAATTTCAGAACTGAAGAACATCATCAAGAGACTTCTTTTGATTTCCGCGACTTTCGCTTATTTTTTGCCCAGAACCGGGGAAGAACATCGTCGAGACAAATTCTTCTTGTGCTTCCAGATCGACTTCAGATTACATTCCCAATCAGATATTCAACCCTCATTTCTTTGTCGCCTCTGCGTAAAAATGAATCGAATATGAGATATGTGAATGGATATATATCATGTTTCTTTGCAGGTTGACTCATCGCGAAGAGACCAGATGAAAATCGGTAAAGTGACACCACTCCATTCAAGATTAGATAAGCCAACATGCCGCTACCCAGATTTAATAAATTGCCTAATTGACTTAGTGGGATGAATATATATTTTTTCGGGTTTGAATCTCGTCGCTCAAGAGTGAACGAGAAGAGAACCGGCGTGCCGCAAAGACACCGCCATTAGCCAAGAGGCATACCGAGTAAGCTCCATGCACTCTATGATCTGAGATAGGAGAATAAATTTAGACTAAAATTCAAGACTTAAACAAATTCAAATGAAAATTACCTAAATTTAAGTCAAACGAAAGGATATATGATAAATATGAAGATGAATATTAAATCAAAGAGAAATAGGGGAAGAACAGTTAAAGAAAATTTTGGAAAGAATGGAACACCCATTTAAAATGCAGGTAAAATTTAGGGAGGCTAATATTAAACTCACAAACACTATAGTGATTCTCTATAGCATAAATTGAAGTAATGAATGAGTTCTCTTTTCTTGTAAATTCCTCAAAATTAAACAAGCTTTAATTGAAATTTGGGAAGACTAATATTAAACTCATAACAAACTTGTAATAAACTTAAAGTCTAAAGATGAATCCAAATTGGATTTAATAACTCTTATACGAATAGGGAGGTAATTACTATGCTAGCTAATAAGCATGAATAGGGCTAAAACAATAAATACTAAAATCGACATAACTTATCAAAATTGATGTAAATTGAACATAATCAAATTGAGAGAATTACAAAAACTCAACAAGTAAATTAAGTGCATGTAATATTTTAAACTACAATCTAAATTAAAATACCTTCTTCGTCATCGAATCTGTAACTCTTTGTACAAGCAGATAAAATACGATACTAAATCAAAATCTACAAAAATCATAGGGCTTCCTTTGATCAAAAATTAAAAAATTTCATTCTAATTATGAATTCAAAATTCAACAAAATCACTAGTTAGGTGAAATTAGCTAAGCTATAAACACCTGCATATGCTCGGACATAGATATTTCAAGTGCAAATTTTAATGTCTGAAAAGGCTGCGCTGGCTAAATTAAAATAAAAAAAATGAAAAATATAAAATCAATTTCATAATTCAAACATAAAATTACCTAAAATTACTATACACTATGACTGACATCGCTGAATTCTTAAATTCGTGTCGAGATATTCGTTGTTTCTTAGTCTTGATCAGTTAACAAAACCTAAAAATAATTATGAATTTCAACTTAATGAAATATCCGGTAGTTTACGTGTGGACGTAGATCTAATCCTCTATTAAAATCTAAACATAGTTGACAGGATCTAAAATTTTCAAATATATTTGTGTCAATCAATTAACTACCCCGATGATGGCTGTGTTGAATGGCGATTTCAATTGGAGGGGATACTTCCATCAAAATACGATTCTAATTTCAAATCAAATTAACTCAAATTGAGTGTTAATCTAAAAAAATTTGTTTAAATGAAACTCTATGAAAATACAAAATCAATCTCACATTTCAAACACAAAGTTACCTAAATTCTTAAATACACTGACACATCACGCCAATGCTTAAATTCAAGTGAGGATATGGTGGGCTCGATTTAGTCTAGACTGGGAAGTTAACAAAACCTAAAACCTATAATAAGAGTTCCAAATCGGAAATCCGAGAAACTAATCGGTGATAGATCTAATCTTCTATTAGTAAGTAGAATAGGTGATCTAAAGTTCTTAAACATATTCTAATTAATCAATTTTAAGTAGTAATCAAACCGCTTAAATAAAATTCTATCATTAAATCCAAAACTTTCCAACCTGCTTTGTCGGAGACAAATTAAGAAAACTCTCCACAAAGGAGCCAATGTTAAATTAAGTGTTCTACTATGTTCACTCTCAATCAATCTCTAAGTGCTACTCTAACGATAGCCAATAACGTTTCACAGATAAAGTGCTATGAGTCCTCGACGGTGATTTGGCGCCAGTCCATTATATTATCAATGCTTAACCCATATGCTCCACAATAGCTCTGCCCTTTGAGTTGTCAATCATAGGGAATATTTGATAGGACAAATAGCCCTCTATAAACTAAGATAGACTTAAGTCTGTCTCCTTAGACAAACACCATCCCAGGTTTATAAAGATTTCTTGGACGCGTAATCCATGTGTTGCTGATAAGGATCATTCTGTCAGGTTGGGTTGACTACCTCATCACTCAGGGGGACCTGAACTACGGGATGATCAACCATGAGATCTAGATCGCACATCATCATTCCCCAATTATCCAGGTTGTTAAAATGATGGAGTTCATCTAAATTCAAACTCCATCTACTACTATACACTACGATGATATGACAACCAAATTTAATCGAAAGTTCTCTCTCACTTATTGGGAGGGGTATAAACTATAGGGGCTTGCACCTATAGGAAACCTGAAACCAGATCTAAAGTTCTCACCAAATGAGGACAAAATCTCTAGGTAGTGTCTTATCTATTATTTCATCTACCTTCTGAAAATTACACTGACACATTTTAAATCACACTCTCTTCAATATAATATTGTCGAGAGGTCGGTGGCAAATTTTCGGAGCCCACAGAGATGTATTTATCAGTCATGTGGAAATTGATTGTTAGTTGCTACGTAGGAATCTCTTAGCTTTTTGAAATGATAGCTCAAGCCATAAGATTTTTTCTTTTTTTTGGAATTTATTATGTGAGATCTTCATTTAAATCATGTTTAATAAATTAAACCAAAATTATTAAGAATTCTAGAATATTCTATATTTGAAATTTCTAGAGAAAAAAATATAAAAATATATTTATTTAAGTGTCTTTTTGTATTCTGCATCTACTAGAATTTAGAAATCTCTATTTAATAAATTTTGTAGAATTCTCTAGATTATGCTAGTGTATGAAAGGTTTCTAGAATAGTCTTTGTACAAGTATAAATATTCCTTCAACTTTGTCATTTTGTAACAAGAAAGAAATGTTAAATTTTAATAAAAGTTCCTCTTTTTGTGTCTTCCATAATAATTTTCTCATTCCCTCTTCTATTATCCACATGCAATCTTTCTATCAAAGTTGTATCAGAGTCAAGTTTGTTAAGATATGACAAGTGGTATGAATCTACAAGTGCCTCATCTCACAAAATTTTTTTTACAAATGAAGTCATTGTTTGGTTCACAAGACATTTGGCAAATAGTTGAAATAGACTATGTGAGCCTTAAGATAAAGCACATTACCAACAATCCAAAGGAATTTGTTAAAACAAAGTAGAAAGAAGGATGAGAAAGCACTCTTCTTCATCTATCATGTCTTAAGAGAAAACTAACTTGATCATTAGAAACAAAGATGGCCCAGTCTTATTATTAACATTAAAAGGAGTAGAAGATGAAAAAGAAAAAAAATTAGTACTTAGATACGGGAGCAAACAATCATATGCGTGGCAACAAAAGCATATTCATAGAAATGAAGTCAATGGAAAGTCAAAATTATTTCAGTGATCCTTCAAAAATTTCGGTGAAAGAAAAATGTAAAATCCTTATTTTTCTTAAACATGAAAGTCATCAATTTATTTCTAATGTTTATTATGTACCGGATAAGAAAAATAATATTTTAAGCTTAGAATAAATACCTTAAAAAGGATTTGGTATTCATATGAAGGATAAAAAGATCAGTGTGAAAAATAATTTTAGTGTGTTAATTGTCAAATGGAGATGACAAGTAATAGAATGTTTATTCTTAATATAAAAAAAATGGTGTAATAAATTGCTTAAAGGCATGCGCGAAATCATGGCTTTGGTATATGAGGCTTGAGCATTTAAATTTTGGAGATTTAAATAATATGCCAAGGAAAGGATTGGTATATGAGTTACCGATTATCAGTCATCCAAATCAAATTTGTTAAGGATGTGTATTTGGAAAGTAATTTAGAAAATGTTTTTCAAATAAAGCAAGCTTTAGACCAAAGATGTCTCTTCAATTATTTCACATGGTTGTATGTGGACCTATTGCTCCAATATCTTTTGGTAAGCATCATTATTTTCTTACTTTTATTGATTTATTCAAGAAAACTTAAGTTTATTTTTTGAAAGAAAAAAAAAATTTCATTATGTTTTAGAAATTCAAAACAGTGTAGAGAAAGAAAGTAGTTATTCAATAAAAGCAATTTGATCAGATTGTGGAGTCAAATTTACTTTCAAAATATTTAAAGAATATTGTGAAGAGCATGGCATTCGACATCAACTAAAAACACCTTCCACATCCCAACAAAATGGCATAGCAGAAAGAAAAAAATCACACTATTCTTAATACAATGCGAAGAATGATTAAAAGCAAGAATGTGCCTAAAAAATTTTGGGCCTAAGAGTGGCATGTACTATTTGTACTCTTAATCGAAGCCCAATTTCAAGGCTAAAGGATGTGACACCACAAGAAGCTTGTATAGGGAGAAAGCTAAATATCTCATATTTCAAAATGTTTGGGAGTATTACATATGCACATGTTCCTAAACAAAGAAGAACTAAGCTGGATGATTGAAGCTCCAAACTCATCTTCATAGAGTATCAATCTAAATTATATAAATTATCTGATCCTAATACTTCAAAAATAATTTTCAATAGGGGTGTGGAGTTTGATGAAGTGGAAGAATAGATATCTGTATAGCTACAAGATGAAGAGCCATCATCATCACATTCTCCAAGCATAGGTACCTTATTATCAATCCTAAAAGATAATCAAAGGAAAAAGAAGACAAGAAGCTTAATAGAGCTTCATGAAGTAATTGATGAGCTTCATTTTATTTTCTTACTTGCAAACAATGAGCAATTGAAATTTGAAGAAACCAAAAAAGATGAAAAATGGAGATGAGCAATGGACGAAGAAATCAAATCTTTAGTGAAGAATGATACATGGAGCTCACATTGCTACCAAAAGGACACAAATCTATTGGTGTAAAATGGGTATACAAAATAAAGAAAAATACAAAAGGTGAAGTAGAAAAGCATAATGCACGTCTGGTGGCAAAAGGATACAAGCAAAAGAAATGCATCGATTATAATGTCGTATTTGCTCGTGTTATTTGTATGGAAACTATTCGCTTAATTATTTCTCTTGCTCCACAAATAATTGATCTATTTATCAAATGAATTTTAAATCTGTATTTTTAAATGGATTCATTGAAGAAAAAGTATATGTTAAACAATCATTGGGATATATCAAAGAAGATCATGAATCAAAAGTTTATAAAATAAGAAAAGCTTTATATGGGTTAAAGCAAGATCTATGAGCATAGAATGTGAGGATCGATTCATACTTCAAACAAAATAATTATATTAAATTTCTCTATGAGAGCACCCTTTATGTGAAGAAACATAATAATGGAGATATATTACCCATTTATTTATATGTAGATGATCTTATTTTTAGAGGAAATAATTCAGTTTTATTCAAAGAGTTTAAAGAAACAATGGAGAAAGAATTTGAGGTTATAAATTTTAGACTTATGTCAATTTTTCTTAGAGTTGAAGTGAAGCAAAATAAAAAAGATATATTTATTACACAAGAAACATATGCAAAGTAAGCACTCAAAAACTTTAATACATAGAATTGTAATCTAGTAAGCACACTGATGCAATGCGATGTCAAATTATCAATGAAGGAAGAAGGGAAGACAATAAATCCAACTATTTTCAAAAGTTCAATAAAAAATTTGAGATGTCTATGATGCACAAGACAAGAAATTTTATATGGAGTTGGAATTATTAGCCACTACATGAAAAATGCCGCTAAGACACACTTAAAAGCAACCAAGAGAATTTTTTGATGTTTTCAAGGTATGCTAGCTTAGAGACTTGTATATTCTCATTCTAATAAATTGTAACTTACAGGATATTCAGATAGTGATTGGGTTGGAGACCAAGATGACATAAAAAGTACAATAAATTTTTTATTTATATGAGTGACATGGTATTCAAAAACTAATCAGTTGTTTCTCTCTCTACTTGTGAAAATATGTTACAGTATCATCATATGTGTATCATACAATATGACTAAGAAAGCTACTAAAAGAGATATGATATTCTCAAGATGAAGCTACAAAAATCTATATTGATAACAAATTAGCAATATCACTATCAAAAAATTTGGTTCATCATGAAAGAAGCAAACATATCGATATCCGTTTTCAATATATAAGAGACCAATCAAGGATCAAGAAGTTCAAGAGGAGTATGTGAGAACTAAAGATCAAGTTGCAAATATTCTAACAAAGTCGTTAGCTATAGAATGATTCAAATTCCTAAAATTAAAGACACTTCTTAGAGCAGTCAACAAAAAGTTTAGTTTAAGGGGGGAGTGTTCGATAAATTAAACCAAAATTATTAAGAAGTCTAGAATATTTTATGTTAGAAATCTCTAGAGAAAATATAAGAATGTATTTATTTAAGTGTCTTTTTGTATCCCACATTTACTAAATTTAGAAATCTCTATTTAACAAAATTTGAAGAATTCTCTAGATTATGTTAGTGTCTGAAAGGTTTCTAGAATGGTATGTGTACAAATATAAATAGGCCTTTGGCCTTGTCTTTTTTTAGTAAGAAAGAAAAGTTAAATTTTAATACAAGTTTCTCTTCCTTTTTCTTCCACAATAATTTTCGCATCCCCTCTTCTAATCTTCAAATAAAATCTTTCTATCAATGTTCCCCTCAAGAAATGCATCACCTTGAGGTGTTTATTCAACCCCACTTAAATCTTTTTTTTTTTTTTAAATTTCAATTGAGGAGCATATAATTTTTTTTTTTTTTTACATTTTGACCTTTACATCAATAATAAATGCTTCAAAATAACACTCAATTTTTTAAATTTTTTATTTTTTTAAAGCAATATTGTATAAGAGGATTTAATTTTTCAAGTTTGAGACTAGCGAGGTGATGAGATGAAAGCCAAAATTTAAGTTTTTATTTATTTTATTTTAATGTTTTTGTTTAATTTTCATTGAAATATATTTGCTGAATTTGTCATTTGAACTATTTTTAAGAGACTTGTTTATTTTGTTTAAATAAATTTTTAATACTTTATCTTTTAATCATTTTAAAACTATTTTTTCATTTTCTTTGTAATTTTTTTAATATCTATTTATGTTTTTGTCATCTTTTAGAATTATATTTCACCTTTTTTTAATTTTCTAAGTTTTTGATAACAATAGTTTGTGCTTGATGAAAGGATTTAGTTACTTTAAGGTGCAAAAAAAATCTATATATATTTTAAATGTAATTACGTGTGTTTTTATAATCTATGCTGATAAACATATTTATTAATGATTTATAACATATTGATGCATTATCTTTAATTTTATTAACTTTTTAAATTTTTAGTTAAATTACTTGGGAGAGAGTAATTGAACTTAAGTTATGATGCAATATAAAAGTTTCTCAAAATCAGTATGGCTTCATGTCGGGTAGTCTACTATGGATGCTATACATTTGTTGAGAGGTTTGATGGAGAAGCATAGAAAGAGGAAGGGGGATCTACATATGATATTTGTTGATTTAGAGAGAGCATATGATAAAGTCCCAAGAGAAGTGCTTTGGAGAATTCTATAATAGAAAGAAGTTAATATTGCTTATATTCAAGTCATTAAGGATATGTATACTAGAATTGTTACTTGTGTTCAAATAGGATGGTTGAGTAAGTATTTTCCTATTTCATTTGGATTACATCAAGATTTGACTTTAAGCCCATATCTTTTTGCTTTAGTTATGGATGTTCTTACTAGACATTTACAAGAGGAAGTGCCATGGTGTGTACTTTTTGTTGATGATATTATTCTTGTTGATAAGATTGGCGATGGAGTTCAAGAGAAACTTGAGTTATGGAGGTCAACTTTAGAATCTAAAGACTTTTGTTTAAGTAGATCTAAAACCGAATATATGAAGTGTAATTTTAGCTGTAAATAATCTAATGGTGGGGTTGTGACATTGAGTAATCAAGTGATTAAAAAGAGTGAACATTTTAAATATTTTGGGTAAATTGTTAAAAATGATGGTGAAATAGATCGGGATGTTATTAGTAGAATTCAAGTTGGATGGTTGAAGTGGAGGAATGCATCTGGCCTGTTGTGTGATAGAAAAGTACCGTTAGACAAGGAAAAATTTTATAATATGGTGGTAAGACCTCCAATGATTTATGGAGTAGAATGTTGCCTAATGAAAGAGAAACATAAAATTAAGTGTTGCAGAGATAATGATGCTTTGATGGATGAGCGGCTTTACACTTAGAGACATAATGCGAAGCATATATGTATATGTGAAAAGTTTGGAATAGCTCCAGTGGCAGTCAAGATTCGAGAGAGTCGTCTTAGATTGATTGGTCATATAAAATGTCAGCTATTCGATGACCCACTTAGAAGAGTAGATATTTTAGATTTGTCCTATCCTAACAAAGGTAGAGGTAGATCTAAGAAGATTTTATTAGGCAGTATAAAAAATGATCTTATTTCATTAGAATTAAAAGAGAATTTGACACTTAATAGGAGATAATGGAGAAGAAGGATTCATGTAACCGACTCACGTAGTGGGAAAATGGCTTCTTATTGTTGACTTGAGGCATATGCCTTATTTCGATAAGGTGAAGCTCTTCCTTTTCCATATGTATCTTTTTAAATCATGATAAAAAGTTTGTTTCACCCACCTTTACCGGACGTGTAATTGTAGATGCTCAGGCAAGCTATGACCCTTTCATCAAGCTGTGTTCCAGGATGAAGAAAGGCAGCCACTTCATCCAGCAAAATTTCACAAGCTGAATACCTGAGGCTTCTTGACTGAATAACCGCCAATTCACTTCCAAGCCATGCAGTAGTGATGAGGCAATCCCGTTGAACACTCCGTAGCTGGCTTTGAATACCCTTTGCTAATGCACAGAAGACAGATCTCCCAGATTTTAAGACTACTTTTGCTGCCCTTCTACTCCAGGTACGCATTTCTGAATCCTGCATGAAATATCAGTATCTTAATCAAACAATCTCCTTCTCTTGGATTACATAAAATAAATTTGTAATCCTGTATTTTAGTATTATGTATATAGAACCTGTAAGCAAGGATCGAGCCAATCAATATCTCTGATCATATTTCTGTGAAACGAATCTTTTAAGCCTGCTTTATTTACAAGCCAGGCTGCCGTGTATGATTCTCCTGTCCAGGCAAATGTTCCTCCGATATTTGAAAGAATGAA
Organism: Cymbidium sinense; assembly: GCA_021442155.1. Lineage (NCBI taxonomy): Eukaryota > Viridiplantae > Streptophyta > Magnoliopsida > Asparagales > Orchidaceae > Cymbidium > Cymbidium sinense. Next base: position 79,970,226 of record CM038215.1, read on the forward strand.
TGAAGATAGTGACTGCATTCTGGGATTTTGTCCTATCACAACTGAATCTAGCAAGGCCCCTATTGCTGCTTCTGCGAATACACTTCTACCTTTCGTTCCTTCCTGCATTGTAGTTTAAAACCGATGTCATTTTGTATTAAACAAGTGCTCTTTCCCTAAATCAGGACATCGGTTAAATGCTTTCCATTGTGTACTCACTCAACCTTCCTATCTATTTCATCCAAAGTTCGGGAATTGAATTACTATACCAGAATGTCCTGCTGAAGGAGAAGGTTTGCTGCTAAGAGTTGTTTCTCATTCTTGACTTGTTTGATAAATGCCAATAGGATTGTTTTCATGTGGGTTCTCTCCGCTTGTCGTATCTGATTTAGTAGTTTAATTGCTGATGACCTGATCAAAACAGAAATTAACCTTAGTACTCAACATTAAATGCATTTGTATTTAGTTTTTTTTTTTGGATGATTTACATACATACCACACAATTCTTATGCATTTACATATCTAATACCTAAAATTAAGTATTTACTTATCTAATATTTTTTTATATTTAAAAAAGAACATTTCATTTTTAAAAAGTGAGTGATGATGGTATTTTTGATGTGATATTAAAGATGAGGGTGTTATATATGTAAAAATTGAAATTTAAATTAGATATTAGATATATAAATACATAAGAATTGTATGATATGTATGTAAACCCCCCTTTTATTTTTTTATTCCTCATACATTTTTGGTAGTTTTCTTGTATTTAGTGACATGATAAATCACATTGAAACTTTGTCTTCTTTTTTTTTTGCTGAGTGTGAGTTTTCACGGAAAATAAACATCAGCACAAGCCTCAATTTTGAAATTGCGACCGTTGATATTCCATGCACATTCTCTTCTCCCTGATCGAAGCTTGGAAGCAATAAAATTATTGAGAAAACTGAAAATTTTGCTTTCCTAATGTCGGGTTCTTATAGCTATTCGTACATCATTACTTGTTATTATTATTTTTTTTCTGAAACTGACTTGCCATCGGGAGGTGTAACTATTTTTATTATTCTTATTCCATGCATATTTAAATGATGATCGACTCTCTAATGCTATTGCTCAGTTCATCAGCTATACCTTTGGGCAAATGTAACATTCGAATTGTTTATTTTCAAAAAGTTGTGAAGCGATGTCCTAACCATACCTTGGCATGCAGAGTAGTTCGTGGAAATAATCTAGTGCAGCTGATTTGGCACTCATTTTATTACTTCTTAGTAGATGAATGAATGGATCAATTGAAGTAACTTGGAACAAGAAGTTTCTGCAATTTCCATTGAGTCGCATACACCTCATGAGAATGGTCGCCAAGCCAACACCTTCACAGATATTGTCATTCATTGCAACATTAACGAGTTTGGTGAGAACCTGAGGTGAACTAATGGCTGCCAAATGCATATTATTTGTAACATAATCAAATGCCGTCACAAGACTTTCAATCATGGCTATAGATGCTGATGTAGGTGTGATGGATAGAGACCTCGTTTCCTGCTTTTCCTTGTTTGAGTTGCATGCAACCTCTACTAAATCTGGTAAAAGTTCCAAACTTCTAATCTCAGATGGTGAAGGATTGAGCATATAGATAAGGCTTGCAGCCTCATGTACATTTCTCTTTAATGCAGTGGCTAGATTATACAAATGAGAATTATCTCTCTTAATATCATCTATAATTGTCTTGTCAATAGATATGAGGTCCAATAATAATGATACGGAAACCCTTATTTCACTCTCCCTTTTGGAGCTTGATAGAATTTTAAGAAGCTGTTGAAGTATTTCTTGCTTTGTTGTACTGTATTTTAGCTCAGGTTTATTCTGCAGAATTTCTCTCATTCTCTTCTCCCAATTAACATCCTCACAATTCCTTGAACCGTCTGCATTGCATAAAGCTGAAACGACATTTTCAAATCCTTGCAGGAGTTGAATGTGCCCAATTTTCTCATAAGTGGAGCTATCTTCACTCCAGTCTTTCTCACTAACGGAAAAGTTTCCCTTCTTTTGTTCAAAGCTTCCATGATGAATCAAATCAGAAATGCGATATTTCTTTCTGAATTTTGATGAAAAACTGCTGAAGCATCTGATATCACGCCTTGGTGATGTTATAGGGGGTTTTTCTCTGCTTTGGCAGTCGTAGTAAGAAATTGAATCCACAACTTTGGAATGCAAGGCAGAAAAGCTCCGATCACTCCGCAAACTATTAGTTCTGGATGGCAATAAATGAGCCCCATATGTTTCTTTGTCTTCAGATGGTGTTCCACTTAAAGAACCAATTGGCTCACAAGTCAGAGTAAGCCGGAGAGCAGAGCTATTGGGCAAACAATTCCTACATCCCATTCTTTATAGTAAAGAAACAAAAAGATATTACAGGCTGAAGAGAAGTTATATCTCATGTTGTTTTGTAATATTTCATTAGCATACCTTCCAGTAATCTTAGTAACTGAAAGACCTTCCTTGTCAAAGATGCCATTTCCTGGACTTCTCTTTGGTATGTTTAACTGCTTCAGGAGCTAGTAACAACAGTAAGTAAATTATCTATTCGAAGTTCAGAGAGTTTTATTTCATTTTGATGAATTTTGCTTAACCATTTTGAAATTGGATTTTGAAAATTGTAAATACGATATATTCTCATAGGGTTTTACTTTATAAATGGTATCATGCAATTTCTACCTTGCATTTGGTTTATAGTTGATCCCAATGGAATCTAAATAAGTTTCATGCAGTAAAGTAGTGAGTGTTAGCAGCAACCGACCCTATCTCGTACATCTTTTAACTTAAATATGATGTATGGATTTAAGTCATACCTCTGAATCACTTCCTTCAGTAGAATCTGAGTGGATGGAATCTGATGAATCTGACTGTGACTCCTCTAGCATCTCCTGTAGACGTCTTAGATCAAAACTATCCTTGATGATTGTGTCAGTACTTTCTTCCGAGATTATGGAAGTAACTCTCATGTTGTCGAATTTAGTAGAATCACATTCCACTGAATTAGACACGGTGGCCATAGTGGTCTTTCTTTTCATATCATGACTGGGATCTAATTCATTGGACTTCTTAACCTGTACTTATTTTATTATACTTTTTTAGTTGAGACATACAGCATGCTGAAATTATCACACTGAAAAGAAATTCCAAGTAGTTTTTTTTTTTTGGGTACTGATACACATGGAGAATGCCAAGGTAAATATGTGATAATAGGAAGAATAATGTGAGAATCTATCCTAGAGAGGCATAGCACCTATTAAATATAAGCCATTGAAAAACAGACGCGATTTAAGCATGTAAATTGAGGGGAAAAATATGCAGCAAAAGCGTGGATAGATAGAATTGATTAGGGGTGCAAATGAACCGAGCGTTCGACAAGCTACTCGTGGTTGGGATCGATTAGAGCTCGTTCATGTTCATTTGATTAGCCTGAACACATTTTTAAATACTCGATCGCTAAATGAACAAGCTTGAACAGCTTGTTGTTCGATTCATTTATGTTCATGAACATTTTCATTTAACGCTCGTGAACAAGCTCGCTAAAAAGCTCGATTATGGCTATATTTCGGCTCGATTATGGCTCTATTACGGCTCGATTAAGGCTTCTTTGTGAACAATATTGTTCAAATTATTTTTTGCTTAATAAGCTTTATTTGATACTAAACCCATGCATTTCTCACCAATTGCCATGTAACAAGCTCGATTAAGTTTTGATTAAAGTTCATTTATTTTATTAAACGCACTGCTAACAAGCTCGATAATCCATTCTGAACCGGAAGCTCAGACAAACTCGAATCGAGCTCGGAAGCTCGATACACGATAAACAAGCTCAAGCTTGAACACTATTTTAAAGCTCGAATCGACTCGAACTCGATAATATAAACAAGCTCAAGTTGAACACATACATACCGGTTGCTGCAGATAGAATTGATGTGAAATTTTTAGGAAGAAGGGTTTTGACCATTGGTAAAATGAAGATAATGATTAAATCTGGGTGGAATAATGGATTAAGTCAGCTTAAAAGTTAAACCATTCATGAAACGGATGTAAGAAAGAAATTATACGAACTAGGTTCGTATTATAAAATAATTAGTTAACCAAACTTTAAATGCTGTTGACAGTAGTTTCAACATTCTTACGAATTTTTCTGTATATGGTAAAAAAATAAGTTTTGGAGATGCTTACACCCATGAGGATTACGGAAGTAGGCTCTTGTTCATCTGATTCGAGAAATCGGTTGCTCGAGAAGCCTTTAAACCTGGTCAATAATAAAGTGAAGTTAAAACCCTTCCTCTATTCATTGAAGCTATTCATTTTGCAAATCACACAATAATGAACATCTAATGCTTCCAATTCTGGTTATTCAGCATTTTACACTAAAGCTTTATTCCCATGTGTCTTGTCATAAGTATTACTATTAAATTAAGTTGCTTTCTTGTTTGAGATCTATACTATAACATCTTCCACCGAATAAATATGCCAGCCATTTTAATGGCCTTCTATCAGGATTGAATTAAAAAATCAGGTGTTACTGTAGCATGAAAGGAATCTAACTTTAATTTGGCATTACTAGAAAGAGCCCAGAAAACATTTCAACTTTTGAGAGAAAAGATAGGAGGCCATCCTTCTTTTGTCTATTTTGTCCCCTCAAACATTGTTATCACAAAAAATGCTGACAGGTCACAATGTGACCAATCTATGGTTCCATTGGGTTCTTAAGTATTCCTTCTACTGCTCATTTCGACTTTTACTAAACTTTAGTAGAAATAATCATTCAGAAATAGTAAAAATATGTAGTGTCAAGCTAAGCACTCACTGATTATTTCTTGATTCACCATAGCAGATCACTCGGTAGAACATTAGGCAGTCCTTGTACCTCCTGGCCTGCTGTCTTGTTGCTGCTTCACCTTCATCAGTTTCCGAAGAACCAAATAACCTCGCATACAATTCCGGTGCAAATTCTGTTTTTACACAGATCGGTGACACCAAGACAGCTTGAAGGAAATGCATGGCCATCTGCCACTCATCACTCAAGAGCTTCCTGATAAGTGCCAAGTGGAAGTAGGAGCAGCAGACTATGAATTTGTTATCAATTCCAGCAGTAGCTGCGTCCTCATCAAGCATTGCTGGAACCTGCAACATCTTCTCAGAGTTTGCAAGGAGAGTATTTTGCTCGCTTGCCGAGTTGGTATTGATTGCTGATTCGATGGTCTCGATGCCCCAATACAGGTTTGAGAGGATGGAATGATCAAAGAATTCGAAGGATCTTCTGTTACGAATTGTAAGTTTGCAAGTGCAGTGGAGCTGGAGGGAGCGGCGGGTGGCTGGGCTTGACAGAAGCCCCCGAAAGTTATCATCAACGGTAGAGATGACGCCGGTGACGGATTCTGGGCAGGATGTAAGAGGAGCCATTGCTTCTGTTGGAAATTGTTATGGTTTACAGGAGATAGAATTGGGCAGAAGATAAAGAGGGAGAGGGAATGAGTTTTAGTCAATTTAGTGTTTGCTCGTGACTGGCTTAGGACAAAATCAAACGCTGGCTCGGGCCAGAGACCTATGGAGAGAGGGTAGTAGAAGGAAATGTGACCGTTGTTTGTTAGTGAGATTTTCCCTTCGTTTTGGGTAGTTGTTAATAGTCTTCTCTTTGTGGTTATACTCGAATTACTGTACAGATGTACTTCGCAGCCGTCAACTCACATTGCTCGCGGTTGAAATTATACTATTTGTATGATAAACTACCTCCTCTGGGTTAATTATATAAAGAAATTATATAAAATGTTGTTTCGTGGCTTAATTTTTAAATTAATCCTTAATAAAACGTAATTAGCTAATTGACCCTTAAAAAAAAAATTTTTAAAAATAGCCTCAGTCGTCCGCTGATTGGGCGACTGACGCCAAAATTCTTTTTCAAAAAATGAAATTTCTTTTGCTTTTTGCGTGATTTTAGAAAGCAGGAGGGAGAGAGAGAACGGGGAGAGAGAGAGAGAGGGAGGTTTTATTTTTATTAATTTTTTTAATTAATATAATTATTTAAAATATTTAAAAATATAATTTAAAAATATTTTTTATAAAATATTTAATAACTAAATATTTATATATTTAGTTATTAATTTTTATTTATATATATATATATATATATATATAATTTAATATATAATTTAAAAATATTTTTAATTATATATATAAATTTATAAATTTATTTAATATTTTTTATTAATTAATATAATTATTTAAAATATATAATTTTATTACTTTTGTTAATATATAATTTAAAATATTTAAAATATATAAATAAATAATTTTAATAAATAAATAAAGAAAGGAATAAATTATATAAATATTTTAAGTTATATAAATAATTTAAAATATTTAAAATATATAAATAAATAATTTTAATAAATAAATAAAAAAGGAATAAATTATATAAATATTTTATAAATTATATAAATAAATAAAGTAATTATATTCTAAAACCACGCAACAAAAAAGAAATTTCGCCAGTCGTCCGTTTGCGTGCCAGTCGTTCGTCAAACGGACGACTAGGTCTATTTATAAAAAAAATTTTTTTAAACAAAAAATTCTGATTAGGTCTATTTTAAAATAATCCCTAACTTTCACTTTCAGAACTTCAAAATATATATCATAAAAAAAGCTACCGATTCGAGATTAACCTGTCACGTGAAAGTTGTAAAATTTTTTATTCTTTTCCGATACCAACCACGAAAATCCACATGATGACCGATATGGCAAAACTATGTTAATTTCGTTTAAAAAAAAAAAAAATTTAGCGTGATCAGCTAGGATTTGGCGACTGCTAGTCACTATCTCTAGGCTATTTTAAATTTTTTTTTAAGGATCAATTAGCTAATTATATTTTTATTAAGGGTTATTTTAAAAATTTTGCCTTGTTTCGTTGCTTTAAAAATGAATGCAGCATAAAAATAATATAATATATTTTGATTATTTCAAATTATTTGATTAAAAATTTTATGAATATAGTAATTTATTTATTTTATTTGATAAGATTAATATAATAAAGTATATTTAGCTGTAACTACTAGTGCTGTTGAAGGTAAGAGATAGCGATAGCGACGGTGGGCGACAGTTCTCGCTTTACAGAAAATTGTATCTTTGAAATTTATCTAATTTGAGAGAATTTTAAATACACTAAAAATAATATTTTAAAGTATTTCAATATATGTTGTTGACCTCCACATATACGTCATAAGTTGAGTCATACCCGCAAGTTTAATTGATGGGCTTGAAGATGGCATTATCTGTTGCTCAAAAAAATATCTTGGATGTCACCGAAAATGATCGAGATATATCGAATCATATCGTGTGTCATCATGAGTCGAATGTGACGGAGTGACGTCGTAATTAGCTCAAAATGCCCAAAATGATCGAAGCGACCTCCGTCGACGAAACTTCGTCGTCACATTTAACGCCAAAATTAAATCAAGATATAAATATCGTAATCCAAAGATCAACCGATCAGCCCGTCGGCCGTGTTTCGCGTATATCGAGATCGGAACCGATGATTAATGAATGGCCGTTCATGAAATTGATCATGGTTAGGTTTAAAATGCCGAAACCTATTAAATGACTTCACATTGGATGGTAGTTCATTGAGCGTCGAGCAGTTATAGCGATAATCGTATTTTGAAGCGGCTGTTGGCGTCGAGTCTCAAACAACCTCCGTTGTGAAATAGGCTGCATCCGTCCAAAATTATCTTGAATAAATAGCTAATTTGATTAAGGTTGTCGCGTTTAAAATTTCGTTGAAATTAGCATATATTTCAAAATAAATCTATTTAATTATTTTATAATTGTGACTAGTTATCCAATAAAGAGTTGCCACCTCATCCATCCCACTCACGCTCACCACCTTAGCTTTGTTCGCTTCCGATACCCCATTGCTTGCCCATGGCTGTCTCCGGGTTCGAAGGCTTCGAGAAGAGGCTCGAGCTTCACTTCTTCGGTGACGATCCGATGGGTCTTCGTCTCCTCAGCTTCAAAACACTTGATCATATCCTCGCCGCTGTACAGTGCGGCGTTGTCTTCACTGTTGGCAATGCCCACTTCGACGCCTACGTGCTATCCGAATCAAGTCTCTTCCTTTACCCCGACAAACTCGTCATCAAGACATGCGGAACCAGATGGCTCCTCCGCTCTGTTCCGATCCTCCTCCACCACGCCGCCGCGCTCGGCCTCAAGTTACTTGGCTGCAAGTACACCCGTGACAGCTTCATCTTCCCGAGCGCCCAGCCAGCCCTGCACACAGGCTTCAAGGAAGAGGTTTTATTCCTTGAGAAAAAAACCTCCCTGCCTCCCTCCGCCACCGAAAGGCTCGGATTCTCCCCTCCCATTCCGCTCGCCACAAGTGGCACGCCTAACACCGCCATTTGCCCAGTTTGCATGGGTCTTCCAGGAACCTTACCTGTTTTAAACTCGAAGGGTTTAGTGGCGGGCATATAAGGTTTGGAATAACAAGAGTTCATATGGAAGAAGATGCAGGAAAGTTTATTCATTCAGATAGTGGGAGTTATTCTCAGGTGGATCTGAACAGAGCCGGAGTCCCTTTGCTAGAGATCGTTTCAGAACTTGATATGAGAAGCGGGTTGGAGGTAGCGGAATATGCAGTTGAGTTATAGAGGCTTGTTAGGTATTTGGGGGGTGAGCAATGGAAATATGCAGGAAGGTTCCCTTCGTTGTGATGTAAATGTTTCTGTTAGGCCAAGAGGTCAAGCTGAAATCAGAACAAAGGTTGAGATAAAGAACATGAACTCATTTTCTGCAATGAACAAGGCAATTGATTATGAGATATCTAGAAAAGTTCTTCTCCATAGTCAAGGCCAGAGCGATCAGATTGTGCAGGAAACTCGACTTTGGGAAGAGGGGTTGCGATTGTTTGGGTTTCATTAAATACTTTGATGCTCATTTTACAACACTGTTGGCATAGAAACTATTGCTGAATGTGTCTGCTTGCATGAAGAGGACCACATGATTTTGTGGAAGCATTAGGATTGGAGAACTGGACTTGCAGAAGTTAGATGTTCAAGAAGGCTTTCTGTGCCATTTATATGTATGGTGGCTAACTATGAATATGGTTTATTTTTTGATATTTTTATCTGGTGTTTGAAGGCTCTGTTATGGTCAGTAGAGTTAAGTAGAAGATCAAGACCGTAGTATCGCAAGACACTGACCATTATGCTCAGTAAAGCTGACGGGAAGGTCGAATAGCCCCCCCCAATGCAGCCCCCTATGCGGGGAAGATGCCGGGTGACTGCCGAAATTTAGACTGACAGATGTCATAATTAATTTAATACAAAATAAACCCTAAGCTCAAAATTAAAATATGAATTGAAATTGCAGGTGTAAGAAGACCTCGTTATGCTCAATAGTGTGAGTTTGAAGACCCGTTATGCTGATAGAGCTAAAAGTAGAATATCCACCGTAGTGTATGAGCCACCGTTATGCTCAGTAGAGTTGACGGGAAGGTCGAATAGCGATATAGCTACGTGGACGATCTTGGAGGCTATGAGAATTTTATTAACTAGAACAAATTAAAGTGTCGATGAGTTTAAATTGAACTTATTTGAGTATGACAAATTAAAGAATAAACCTACATATGAAATTCTAAAAGTCTTTAAATAAGAATGATTTCGATAACTTATTGACAATCATAAATAAGACTTTTAAGGAACTTGAGAATTTGTCTCCTAACAAGAATAAAATTCAAGTAAAGCTTCTAATTATCTTGATAGTTGCCTACAAGCACAAACAAAACTTATAGTGAAATTGAAAGCTTCTCCTTCAACCAGAATAAGGATCAAATATAATCGTTCAGAGAACAAAGAATTTGAGTGAGACTTGTAATGAGTCTATATGCTTATTGGCGATCATGAGCTAAGTTTCATTGAATCTTAAAGAACTCAATGTGATATTAACTAAATGCAAACAAATAATGCTAATATAAATAATTGAATAAGATTTTAAAAAAATTCTATGCCACCAGATTCGCAACATATTATACAAGCGAACAGAAGGCGTTAATTAAGGCATTCTTAGATACACCTGCATGTGCTCGGACATAGAGATTTAAAGTACAAATTTTAATGATTGAAAAGGCTGAGCAGGCTAAATTGGAATCAATTAAATATTAATCTGAAAAAATCTAATAAGATATTAGATTAATCTATAACATCTTCAATGCCATCGGATTCACAACACATCATACAAGCGAACAGAAGGTGTTAATTAAGGCATTCTTAGATACACCTGTATGTGCTCAGACATAAAGATTTAAAGTGTAAATTTTAATGTCTGAAAAGGCCGTGCAGACTAAATTGGAATATATTAAATATTAATCTAAAAAATATAATAAGATATTAGATCAATTTACAATGCCTTCTACGCTAGATTCGCAACATATCATACAAGCAAACGGAAGACATTAATTAAGGCATTCTTAGATACACCTGCATGTGTTTAGACATAGAGATTTAAAGTACAAATTTTAATGTGAAAGAGCGTAAATTAAATTGGAATCAATTAAATATTAATTCGAAAAAATCTAATAAGATATTAGATCAATATATAACATCTTTCATACGATTTACAACATATCGTGAAGAGAGGCGTTAATTAAGGCATTCTTAGATATACACGTGTCCATAGAGATTTAAAGTCAAATTTTAATGTAAAAAAGACGCCGCTAAATTGGAATCAATTAAATATTAATTTGAAAAATCTAGATATTAGATCAATCAATAACATATTCAATGCCATTCACACATATATCATACAAGGCATTAATTAAGACATTCTTAGATACACCTGCATGTGCTCAGACATAAAGATTTAAAGTGTAAATTTTAATTTCCAAAAAGGCCGTGCAGCCTAAATTGGAATATATTAAATATTAATTTGACAAATCTAATAAGATATTAGATCAATTTACAACGCCTTCTATGCCACTGGATTTGCAACATATCATACAAATAAACAGAAGGCGTTAATTAAGACATTCTTAGATACTGCACGTGTATAAGAGATTTAAAGTATAAATTTTAATGCAAAAACTGCGCTAAATTAGAATTAATTAAATATTAATCTAAAAAATCTAATAAGATATTAGATCAATCTATATATAACATCTTCAACGCCACCAGATTCACAACATATCATACAAGCGAACATAAGGCATTAATTTAGGTATTCTTAGATACCACTGCATGTGCTCGGACATAGAGATTTAAAGTACAAATTTTAATGTCTAAAAATGCTGTGCAGGCTAAATGGAAATCAATTAAATATTAATCTGAAAATTTTAATAAGATATTAGATCAATCTATAACATCTTCTACGCCGCTAAATCCGCAATACAAAATTAGAAGTAGATAGAAGGCGTTGGCTTAAATTTTAAATAGACTTCAAATATATTAATTTTGCATAAATTATGAAGTAACTATCACTCAATTCAAGTGCTTCAGAACTTGTGCAATCATTTGAAAGAGATGAATTCTTGTACAAAATATAAAATAATCTTCAATTCAATTTGATATTTCCAAATTAGTACAAGTATTCTAAATAACGTATGGGCCCTACTATCCACATGCTTAAACTTAGTGTTTAAAGATCTTTGCGTGGGTTGGTTCCGGTTGGGTTCTGAGGCGTTAACAAAACCTAATGATGTTATTATAGCTTTCTCCGAGAAAATCTGAAAATTAATTACGTTTGACAATAATCTATCTCCCCGATGATATGAGTTGATTGAAGATATCAACTAGAGGGATAACTATTATCAAAATATTTAAGATATTATATTCAATAGTCTTAAATTCGAAATCCTCAAAATATAAATCTAGGTCTGATCCTCTATTATTAAATTGATAGAGTCGACAAGATCTAAAATAATAAATTAAATGATTTAAACACTTGCATGGGCCCTAACACTACGTTGAATGCTTAAATTCAAGTATCTGAGGATACTACGACGGCTTGATTCTCGGTTGGGTCTTAGGATCGCATCTGGGTTAACAAAAACCTAAAAATCAAATTATGTTATTATAATATCTTAAATCTAACAAAAATCTGAGAAGCTAATTCTGTCATATGACAGTAGATCTGATCCTCAATTATGAAATTAATAGAGTCGACAAGATCTGAAATAGTGAAATAATAAATCACCCTGTTGATGGCTGTGTTGAATGAATATTTCAACTAGAGGGGATACTTACCATAAAAATGTGTTTGCAATCTCAAATTGGATTACTCAAACTCAAGTATTAATACAAATATAAAATCAAATAAATTACCAAATTATAAATGCCTAAGTGAAATTCAATATTAAAAACTTAAAGCTAAAAATTCAATTCACATTCCGTAATTATTTGTCAAAGGTGACAAATTAAGAAAATCCTAGCTCACAAAGAAGCCAAAGTCTAATCAAGTACACAACTATGTTTACTCTCAAACAATCTCATGCTAGGAAGGACGTGGCCCGTGTCCTCTGACTGTGTGGCTTGGTTAGTAGGCTTCACATGATCTAATTATGACCAGAGTTCTCTGATCGGGTGGTTGCCGCCAAATGAAATTATTATATTACGGTCATGACTATAACCCATATGTTCTCCAATGGCTCTGCCCTTTGAGTTGTGAACCATATGGTATACTTGATTGAGAAAAATACCCTCTATTAGCTAAGGTAGACTTAAGCATGTCTCCTTAGACAAACACCACTAAGTCTACAAGGATTTCTTGGATGACATAACCCATGTGTTGTTGACAAGGATTATTCGGTCAGGTTGGGTCGACTACCTCTTTTGACTAAGTAGACTAGGACCATGATGGAGATAATGACATGAGATAGATCGCCCTCACTCCCCAACCATCCAGTTTAAGCATAAATAATGAATTTCATAATCTTAAATTCTAAAACTCCATATGTTGCTACTATACGCTATGCATTGAGCGATATAACGACTAGCCTTAATCGAAAGTTCTCTCTTACTTACTCGGAGGGGTAATTAACTATAGGGGCTTGCACCTATAGAAAACATGGAACCAGATCTAAAGTCCTCGTAAAATGAGGGTAAAATCTCTAAGTAGTGTCTTATATACTATTTCATCAGCCTTCTTAAAATTACACTGACACTTTAAATCACACTCTCTTCAAAATTCAATATTGTCGAGAGGTCGGTGATGAATTTTTGGAGCCCATTGATTTATGGCGACTCCACTGGGGACAGAATTTTCTTTCCATCTTTGGCTAGTCATATACATGCTATAGTAGTGATGAAATTTTTTGAAAATTCAAAATAAAAAATGGTGATTTAAGTGTGTGATAAATTCAATATGAGGCTCTATATAAAATGAATCATTCCCTAGAGTATATGTTTATTTCACCATTATTTTATTCTATAGCGCCTCTACATCTTGAAAGTATGGGGTGAAATAATAATTGTTAATTACTAATCCCCATCTTTCACTTTTTTGCGTGGATCTACAAAGCACTCCTTTCAAGTAGAGTGGTGTGAACATTTGCCTAGCCAACACCGTCATCAAAACAAGAGATGTTGGAGCTACAATTTAATTTGGTAGCTTGAATTTTTTTGGCTATTGTAGCTCTAACTCTTGAAGTACCCACCCATGGTACATTCGTCTGAGGTCATGTTAGAAGGCCTCAAGTTAGTGAAGCTCCTTCTAGCCATCTGAGCCAACTAGTTCAACAACCAATCACTGTCAAGGAGTTCTCCTGATAGAGAACTTTAATTTTCAAAAGGCTAGATCAATCTAAAGCCCCCATGATGAAAAGAATCATCAAGGGGCAAACTGTGTCTTTAATGCATCATTATACAGCTATTGCACTGATTGAACCCTTTGTACTCGAAAAGCGTGATCATGATGCTTCATCATCAGGGAGCAAATTAACCTGAAGATAGAGAAGAAGGAGAAACACTGACCTAAGGGCTCAGTAGATCCCCTTTGAATGACCTAGTGAACAAGCGATATTGTTGCCAGAAGTGAGTATCCCTACCCATAATTGTTTGCGAGAATACACAAAGTTCTCAAAGTAGCCAAAGACAGAGGCTCAATGAAAAGAAGATTTCAGAGGCCTGCGGTGATGAAAAATACTGAAGCTCCACTAAGGAGGTTGCCATCTCTTATGGTAACCAGTCATCAAAATTAGTATGCTTCACATGGTGAGCATCGGAGCGTGACACTTGGACTGCGTGTCCAAGAATCCGCTGCTGAAAGGTCCTAGCAAAAGGGTAAATAGATATAGAGGCCAAGGCCCCATAATGAAACTTTAAATAATGGAAGAGGCGTGAAATCTGATACATATACTCATAGATCCGCCTAAAAAATAACTCATCAGAAGTGGATACCCAAAATAAGGGATATCATTGATGAAAGACATCATGGTCAACACCCTGGAGAATCCTCTAGGGGATCCCATCGTCGATCAGATTCACCCCTACAAGAGAAGGCTGGTGTTGATTGCAGTCCTTTAATAAAAGAAGTATTTATTTTGCACATTGAACTAGAGATCCACTAGAAACATCGATAAAAATTTGTGTGCAAGAAGAAAATAATGAAGAGGACACTATAGAAGTTGAAGTTGTCTATATAGTTAGAGATATAGATGAACTCTCACATTGACCATCGTAATACAAACTCAGAACTCAATTCAACATTTATGAAGGAGAGTCTTCACAGAAGCAAATAGAGGATGGATCTTTGATCTTTCTAAAGATGATGAAGAAGAAGATCATAATGAGAAAGAGATCATGGGCGTCGAAGCTGTCTATATGGTTGAACTAAAAAATGATCAGCCTGATACACACTTTTATACTCAGTGTCGTTGTACAGCCCCAACAACAGCTATCTCTACAAATGTATAAGGAGAAGGACAGTCAAGTTCTTCCCCTAAAAATGAGCAAGAAGCAGAACAATAAAAAAAAATAGAGGAAGAGGAAGAGCCTGTACTTGTTGACGCTGTGACATCAATTAGAGAGCACAGAGAAATACAATGTCAAATGGAGGTCAAAGACAAGGAGATTGTACAGCTTGGTTCCAAGATGAATGATATGATGGTACAAATGAATAAAATGATGGGGTTGTTGCAGAAGAATATCATATCAAATGCTTCACCTGTATTGTTTGCTAATCAATAGACAGCTAATAATACAACTTCTATACCACCAATCACTGTGGTACCTCAAGCTTCTACAGTACATGCTACGCATAAAGTGAGGAACGAAGTTAACCCACTACCTCTCTAGTCAATAATTTAAAATCTAGCTAGCATACCTGGAGCAATAACAGTTGCTCAATTAGAAATGATAATTAATGAAATGATAAAGATAGTCATACCCTTAGAGCATGCTGAAAAGCTGGTGAGTAAGAGTCGCCCTTACCCAACTGAATATGATCAAGTCTAGCAGAAAGGTTACTCGATTAAATTTAATACTGGTGGGCTTGGTATTCCAAAGCAATATCTAGCCAGTTTAAAGCTACTTGTGGTATCTGAGGGAATGATGCCTTTGCTTTTACATCATCGGCTAACATCAATTTCGAATGGTATGCAAAATTGCCAAATGATTGGTTAAAACTTTCATTAGAAGCTATATTTGTGCCGGTCTTCAAGAAAATCATATTCATTGACCTTGGCTAACTGAAAAAGAGGAATGATGATTCAGTGACAAAATTTATAAGTCATTGGCCAACTTAAGAAGAACATGCAATCCAATTGCTAATGGGCAATACAGATGATAAAATGGCACCATTTCTATGCATGGCATTAATTACAACATTCCAAGACTTGCTCGATAGGATGCATAAATTTGAAAGGCTGAATCGTCCTAAGTCTGAAGTCTTTGCAGATAAAATAAAGAGAAACAAACCTTCAGACTCAAGAAGAAATAAAATTCATGCCACTTCTTATAGCTCAAATAGAAAAAATCGGGTGATATACAATATGGATAAAGGAAAATAGTTGATGTACAATGATGATAAGGGTAAGAAGCTTGCTTATTCTAATCCGTAGCCAAAATTGGTATTAAGAGGCAATGACAAACCTCAAACTTTTCCAAGTGGTGGGGAGCATAAAAAATAAGCAACAAGAGATGATGAGTGAATGTATTCATGTCTTAAGAAAAGATGAACAAAGAATATTCTCTTAGAAGGGATAGTGTGGCCAAATTAAAAGGTCTGAAGAAGCTGATCAAGTCGGTAATCCAATTATTATTCCTATCATCGGCTGATCAGTCATCCTATCAAAGATTGTTATGTCTTCAAAGATTGGCTAGAAAGGAAATATCGACGAGGTGAATTTATACTACCCGAAAGTGTTCTAGTCATACATAAAAGAGAATCTATGAGGATGATTACGTCTTCTTTCGTATCATCCATGAAGACAAAACGAAGGAGAAATCAGTTCAGACTAAAGAATGGGAAACAATAGTCTCCAAAATAACCATGAAAAATACTGAAGCAACTAAAAATCATCCCTTGTGTTAAGTGGAAACCACCACTTGAACCTATATTAGACTTAAGAGAGATGCCTAAACCAAGTATTTGGGCTTCTCAGTGGTATTCTGATAAGGCTACTTCATCACAGCATGAGAAACATCCTATTAAATGTAGGCCTCATAAATCAAAGAAGTTGGCTAAGAAAAAGAAGATCAAGAAGAGAACTACAATTCAAAAGATCATTAACAATCTAGAGGAGTATCACTAGCCGACAAGGCAACCATTTAGGCTTGTAGACTTCATGCATAAACTTTGCATTGCTGACTCAGATGAAGAAGATAATGGTGAATCTTGTCCAGTAGAGACATGCCAAATTATCTGCGTGATATCAGATGTTCTTCAGCATCAGTTGCTCTAAAATGATAAGGGAAGCCAGACAGACTCAACCAACCCATCAAAATTTTTATCACAAAAGCAAGAAGAGCCTGAGGAGCTAATGTCTAAATTTTATTTAATGACTCAATAAGACAATAATAGTTTAGATGAAGATCTATATTTTCCTGATGGAGAAGAGTCAGACTCATCGATCTCATCACATATGAAACATATGACGTTGAAAAGTGAGTCTAGCCCTTTTGGCCAATCTTCCCGAATAATAAGGAAATTTGAAGAAACTACCTCTTCAGAAGAATCTAAGTAAGATAAGGTGATTCAAGTTCATTTGAGAAGTGGTAAAGTCTTACCATCTTCATCAAAGAAGGGAATACAAATAAAGACAAAGGAAAATAAATTGAAATCAATGAAGATATCATTATAAGAAATCCTAAAATAAAGCCTAAATCGAGTGAGAAGATAGATTATAATATTCTATCACATCTAAGAAAGATCCCTATATAATTAAGTGTGTACGAGGCTCTCTTGATGTCAAAAGACCTCCGAGAAACTTTGATACATGCTCTCAAAGATCTAAAGAGTTATGAAGCTTACTTTGCTGAAAATGCATGACCGAAGCATTGCAAACTCAAGATCTCCCAGTAATCATATTTTCTGAGGGATATCTTATGTTGGGAATAATGGATTACAACCGTCCTCTTTATGCTACTGCAGAGAGTGATGGCATCTCGATCAGCCGAATATTGATTGATCCAGATTCTTCTATCAATCATATGAGTCTAAAGGTATTAAGAGGGTTATCACTTGACATACAATATCTTGGGAGAGATAAATTGATGGTTCATGATTTCAATGAAAAAGGCCAAAACCCTAGGTTCTTTTATTCTCCTGCTCAAGTTCAGGGATTTATATACAGAAGCCAGGTTTCATATAATCGATGCTGATACATCATTTAGTGCTCTATTGGGTCGGCCGTGGCTGCATGAGTATGACATGATCCCATCAACTATGCATCAAAGTATGAAGTATCTGAAAGATGGAGAAGAATTCAAAACTCTTGGTAACCTACAACCATTCTCTATTAATGAAGAAAATATCTATGAAGATGCAAAATGTTTCATTCCTAAAGAGACTAAGCTAACAGAGCCCCTTGAAGTGGTAGCATCCACTTCAGGAATTAAAAAGTAATTTCATAAGGTGAAAGAGCAGAAGCAAAGTGGAAGAAAGAAGGTAATGCCGACTTTCCCTAAAGCACTTAATTTTACACATAAATCAAGAAAATTAGTTCCTCATTTAGAAAGTGACACAAAAGAAGGAGAAGATATTCCTGTCAAATCTAAGGGAACTTATAAGCTTTTAAGAAAGACAGAGTATGAAATAAGTGATTCTGATTCAGACTATGATTCTGAATCTGCTTATGAAAATAGAGTTCAAATGGTTGCATCAAGAAGGATAACTCACTTGGCAGAGTCAGATGACTCACTCAAAATTATACTCATTCATGCTTCAAAGAAATCACTCCACTGGAGGTTCATAATATTGAAGAATTGGTAACATTCTATGTGCCATCATTGAGTGAGAGTGGTAGAACAGAAACTTTATTTTATAAATCTGAAGAGTCTAAGCCTCATAATTTTGAACAGCCTGCTCAACATGAAAATTTTGATGAGATAGTACCAATAAGAATACCAATATACTATCCACAAAAATTACGAAGAATAATGCATAAGCTTAGAATTCATATTGGTACTACAAAACATAGGACTCAAATCTTTAACAAAATATGGAGCTAAAGAAGTACTCAGGCATCACGAAGAAGTGAAGTTTATCACTAAAGGTCTTAGGTTCATCCACAAATCTCATCAAAATAGAGCCTGTTATAATATAATAGAAGTTGAGATTAAGACTAATAGTAATGAAGAAGATGATTCCCATGAAATTATTTTTAAAAATGATAAAGTAGTAGAAGCCAAGCCTACACCAGAAGAACTCAAAGATGGTGGAAAAATAACTACTATAGATGAACTTAAAGAAATTAGCCTAGGAGCTGAGGATGGTCCCCATCCAACTTTCATCAGTGTCCTTCTATCTGATGAGAAAGTTGAATAGCTAAAAATGCTACTTTGTGAATTCAGAGATTGCTTTGCCTGGACATATTCTAAAATGCTAGGCTTATCCCCTAATATAGAGGTTCATAAACTAGCTATTAAACCAGATTCGACACATGTTAAACAAGCTCGTAGGAGAATGATATTGGAGATTGAAGAATAGGTAATTGCAAAAATTAAGAAACTAATCAAAGCAGGATTCATTCAGGAGGAGAAGTATGTAGATTGGATAGCCAACATTATCCCAATTAGGAAGAATAATAGCCAAATCCATCTCTGCATTGACTTTCGGGACCTAAATAAGGCATTCCCAAAAGATGACTTTCCGCTTCTAATATCAGAACTACTAGTGGACAACACCTCCAACTATGACATGTTCTCATTTATGGATGGATCGTTGAGATACAACCAAATCAAAATGACACCTGAAGATGAAAAACATACATCATTTAGAACACCTATTGGCATCTAATGCTACATGGCCATGCCCTTTGGCTTGAAAAATGATGGAGCTACATACCAAAGAGCCATGACATATTTTTGTTGAGTTGATCCACCAAAAAGTGGAATATTATGTCAAGAATTTGGTGGTGAAGAACTTGAATCATGAAAATCACTTTGAATATTTGAGAATTGTACTAGAGAGAATCAGAAATTATGATCTCAAGATGAAACTTCTAAAATGTGCTTTCGAGGTATCCTCTGGAAAATTACTCGGGTACATTGTACATCATAGAGGTATTGAAATTGATCCCACTAAGATCAAGGCAATTATGGAGATGCCTCCACCGAAGAGTTTGCGTCAACTCTATTCTTTACAAGGACACCATGCAATCATCCATCAATTTATATGAAACTTATCAGGACTCTGTCATCAATTTGCAAGGTTGATGAAGAAGGATTCTCTATTAAAGTGGGATAAAGAGTGCCAAGAAATATTCAATAGCATTAAAAGCTACCTATTAAATCCAAAAATCCTTGCAGCACCTACTCCTAGGAAGCCCCCCATTCTATACATAGCTACATTAGAAAAGTCCCTTAGCATTACTGACACAACACAATGAAGAAAGTAAAGAGAATGCTCTTTATTATATATCGAATGATTGGGCAATGAGATACTCGATAGAAGCATTGTTTAGCATTGATCTTTGCAGTCTAAAAGCTTCATCATTATATATTATCTCACAAGATTACCCTCATGTCAAGGATCGATCCGCTGAAGTACTTGATGACAAGACCAGCATTGACAGGTTGCTTGGAAAGATGGGCAGTATTGCTTCGATAATTTGATATCACATACATTTCATAAAAAATAGTAAAGAGATAAGTCTTAGCAAATTTTCTAGCTACACATCCCATCCCTACAGACTCTTCTCTTAATGACGATCTGCTCGATGAGCAAATTATGCTCATTCATAAAAGAGAAAAATCATAAATTTGGGAAATATACTTTAATGGAGCCTCATCGATCAAACAAGTTAAACCTCTAATTTTTCCAAGGGCAAGAGCAGGAATTGGCATCATCTTCATAACACCAGAAGGAGGGATAATGAGACAATCATATGGGTTGACTGAGCCAAGAATTAATAATGAAGTTGAGTATGAAGCTTTAGTGGCATGTCTTGAAGAAGCTATTTTCATAGGCATCCAAAATTTACATATTTTTGGCGATTCTCAGCTTATTATAAATCAAATACTCGACATCTATAAAATCAACAAGCTTGAGTTAGCTTTCTATCACAAATGAATTCTTAAGCTTATGAAGCAAATATCAAATATCACACTAACTTGAGTCTCCTGATCCGAGAATAGTAAAGCCGATTGCTTGGAAAAATTAGCTAAGGAAATAACAAGTATGAATGGTGATTATGTCATGATCAGCATATTTACTCAATGAGTCCTAAAGCCAGTAATGTATCAATCCCTGTAGGTAGAGAGATTATCAAATCTGACCCAACAGGATTTGGCTCAGTTGCTCATTGTACTACCAAGAAGAGTTAAGAATGACATTGCCTCAAAAAGTAGTGTGAAGCCTTTGTTGTAGAAGAGCCGCATGATTGGAGGCAACCCTTCATCAACTACTTTGAAGAAGGTAAATTACCAAATAATAAATCAATGGCTGCTCAAATGGAGAAGAGAGAATGCTACTTTATGCTTTTCAACAACACTTTATATAGATCCTTTGAACAAATGTACGATGCTAAATAGATGAAAAGCAAAGTGATGGTCAAAGTTCATGAAGGACTTTGTGGTGCACAATAGTCAGGTCCCAAGATGGTAGTAAAGATCAAAAGGATGGGCTAATATTGGCCATATATGGTGAGAGAATATATTAATCATGCTAAGAGGTGTCATGAATGTGAAGTACATGAAATATAATCCATCATCCTCTAAATCTATGACACCCAACAATAACATCATGGCCATTCAAATGTTGGGGTACATATGTAATTGGACCAATTGATCCACCATCGTTGGTTGGACACCTCTTCATCCTAGTAGTGACTGATTATTTCTCTAAGTGGCCTGAAGTTGCTCCATTTAAAGAAGTTATGGCTGACCGAGTGATCAACTTCTTCATGCATAATTTGGTCTATAGATTTAGAGTTCCACACTAAATAGTTTTTGAAAATGTTACAACCTTCAAAAGTACAAAGATTTATAGATTCATCAATCGACACAAAATTGATTGGCGATACTCTTCAATATACAATCCAAGAGCAAATAGTTTGGCAGAGACCTTCAACAAGATATTAGTCAAGTTGCTCAAGAAGATCCTTACTAAAAGTAAAAGAGAATGACATACCAAGCTAATAGAGGCACTATGGGCCTATCGAACCACCTACAAGACGCTGACTAAAGCCACTCATTATTCATTGGTATTTGGAACTGAAGTAGTTCTTCCGCTTGAAGTTGAGTTACCTTCACTTCGAGTAGCCATCCAATATAATCTAACTGAAGATCAAAATGCTCGTCTGAGAATGGAAGAACTCAACATGCTTGATGAAGTTAGATTGCAAGCTCATCAAAATATAGAGGTTTATCAAGCAAAGATGTCCAAGGCTTTTGACCATACGGTGTGGCCTCGAGCATTCCAAAAAGGAGAATTGGTCCTGGTGCTGAGAAGACCAATTATTCCTAATCAAAAATTTGGTGGAAAATTTGAGCCTAATTGGGTGGGCCCTTTTGTCATTGAAAAAGTGTATCAAGGAGGGGGCATGCCAACTCATTGATCTAAAGGGTGAAAGACCAATGCCACCAATTAATGGTCGATACTTGAAAAAAATATTATACATGATAAATAAAATCCCGAGGTACAATAGAAACCCCCTGCAAGACAGGGGGCATTTTTTTAGTATATCTATTTAGGTTGACATCGTGCTTCATGCCGAGATTCTGAAATAAACATACCCAAGATGAAAGAACTTTTTCGTGAAAATTACCCTATTACATAGAGGGCATTTTTAGATTTTTATATATAGATGAAATTAATGTTGCATGTTAAAACCCTCTTAAGAGCATATCAAATCAAATATGTATTTGTGTATTTTCATCTTAAAAATTCTCTTAAATGTGCTTTAGAATTCCCCTTGTAAGATAGGGGATTTTTTTAGTTTATGTTAAGTTTATTTGAGTTGACATTGTGTTATTAAGATGAAATCCTCAATATATTGATTTAGGTTGACATCGAGCTTTACATCAAAATCCTTAAATACATCCATAATTGTTACTGTTAAGTTGCAGGTTCTTGCATGAACAAAAGAATCTACTTCCATGCATGAAAGATAACCCTAAATGTCAAAAAAATTTATCTCTCATATTTGCCAAATTTTGGAGATCAAGTCAGATGAACTCCAGATTTCGAAACCTTCAATAAAATAAATTGGAGAAACACCAACTTCTACATCCTGAAGTCTAGGACATGGATGGGTCGAAAGGTAGAACTCAATAAGCCTACAAATGGTTGAGTTGTTGACTCTCTCCTCACTCAACAAGCCACAAGAAAATGCCACTGTGAAAGAGCCTCCGTTCATCAATCTGATGACAAAACCACCAACCCACTACATCTTAAGTCGAAGACTCAACTTGCTGATGCTCTCCTCACTCAACAAGCCGCCAGAAAAGGCCGCAATGAAAGAGCCCTTCCTCGTCAGTCCAATGATGATAGCTATTCAATCTCAAACCAGATCTAGCTTAGTGATTACAAGTAACTAGAATCCAAGAGATCTTTCTACTTGATCGATAGGTCAAGACAATCTGAGAGAACTCTCAATTCAGAGCTGCCTCAAGTCAATCTTTATATTGCCCGTAGGGTGATATCTCAACTTATTCTCAAATGATATGATCAAGCTCAAAGCACATATCAAAGCCAATATCCTCATTAGTCTGGCGGCAAGACCAAGGAAGCAATTTCATCATACAAAGATGGCCAAACTAAAGAATTTTGGTTATTGATTCACATTAAAGCACCTTGCTAGACTGATAACTCAACATTGACCCTATATAAGCCGGAAGGCTGGGTCATCTGTATGCACCCTTCAATGAATCCGTCAAAGCAACAAGCACATGATTCATGGTCTAAATACACTTCCTGACAAGTCAATATGGACAAATTAGGTCAGTCCTTCATCAAGTCCATCAAGCTTAAAGCTAGGATAGAAGGAATTTCAAATCCGACCAAGCACGGATAAACCAATTCCCGGAACCATTCATCAAAATAATCAATAATTCCTCCATCCCCAACCAAAGCATGAAGCTAGGGTTGGAGGCTCAAATCTGTGATATAAAGAAAGAGATCTTCAGCAAAGTCATTGAAGTAGATAGTAGATGATGAAAGAACTCTTATCTATCCAACAAGTCGAGTCTGACAAATCAGTCAAGCCTGTCATTTTGAATGTTCTAAATAAGGCATCATACTAATGACAAATCCTATCAAAGCTCCATAAACTATTACAATCAAAGCTAAAATGATTCAAGTTCTGTGGCCAGCCCAAAGGGTCAACCAATTTTCAACAAATGTGACTTGCTCCATGCATGAATCACATTTGTTGGGGGCCATTTGTTAACCTCTACATATGTGTCATAAGTCGAGTCAAGCCCACAAGTTTAATTCGACGGACTTCGGAGGTGACAGTACGTAAATTAGGGCTCAAAATGCATTAGACATCACCAAAAATGGTCAAGATGACTTTTGATCAATGAATGGACTTCATCATCATGTTCAGAATGTTGAAATTGATAAGAATATAAATATTGCATAATCTAAAGAGCGACAGATAAATGATCGAGCTATCTATGTGTCGATGCACATAACAGAGTCGGGAAGCTACAATAATGTCTGAATGACCTTCATTCATAAAATTGATCATGCTGATAGCTTCAAAACATCAAAAACTATCAAATGAGACTATCCACGCTTAATTTGGATGAGTCTGCATAAATGTCAAATAATCAGAAGTGACAGTGCACAAATCGAAGGTAAAATACACTGGACGTCGCCAAAAATAACCCAAATGACATCTGATCGATGAACAAACTTTACCATCACATTCAGAACATTAAAACTGGTCAGAATATAAAGATTTTACAACTTGATGATCAATCAATCAAGAGATCGAGTTGTCAACACCCTTGCATGCATATCGAGGTCAAGAGGCACCGACCTAAACCAAACAACCTCCGTTCATGATATCGATTATGCTGTTAGCTTCAAAATGTTGAAATCTATCGAATAAGACTATTTGTACTCAATTCAAACAAGTCTGCATGAGTGTCGAGCTGTCGAAAGCGGTGACGCACATTTTGAGCTGAAATTGGCCCAATTTGACACCGATTTGAACCAAATGACCTCCGATTGCGAAACAAAATGCACTGTTATGTTCAGAACATCAAAATAACCTTACATTATATATATATATACCATATGGTTTTATTGGGATAAAATTCACATTAAAGATGATTAATCAATTTAAAAATCAATTTAGAAAAAACCTAAATCTAATCCTAGCCTTGCTTAACAACCCTAATTTTCTCCAACTTGACCTCTCTCCTTCACGAATGGGGCTCACGTGATCGCAAACTCTCTCTTCTCACTCTTGGTTGCATGACCCGATCTCCTTTCCTCATCACATTCTGATCGAGCTCTTCACGGCATTGGACGACGTTTCCTCCCTCATGTATAGCCTCCTCGCTTCATTCTCTCTCCACGTGAAGCCACCATCCCATTCTTCTTCCTAATCAGTTAACAGACTCTATCTCTCAAACAAGGTTTTCCATTTACCCCTCATCCAAAATCCAAAGCTCTTCCTCTCTCGTCAAATCAAAAAATGAAGGTGATCTTCCTCTTCTTTTCTTTCTTTTCCTTTTTTTTTTCTCCTAATCCAAAAATTACTTCCCTTTTCCTTTTTTTCTCTTTTCTTTCTCTTCCTTCTCCAAACTGTAAAGAACTCCTCTCCGATCTTCCTTCTCCATTCCAAAATTAGTTTTCCCAGTTTTCCCTCATTTTTACAAATCCGAAAATCAAAACCTCCCCTCTTCCTCCTTCTCCATTTCACTCCTCAAAACCAATCCAATTTCACCAATTGTTTCATCAATGGAAGAACACCACAGTCGTTCTTCTTTAGATTTCCAGTGTCACACTCCTTGCATGACCTCTTCAAAGTCACTTCACCAAAGTCGGAGAAGAACACAGTCATGAGGTGGGTTCTTCTTTCGATTTTTGTCGTTGCACTCCTTGCATTATCTCTTCAAAGCCACTTTGCTGAAATTGGGGAAGAACACTATCATGAGGTGATTCTTCTTTCAATTTTTGGCGTCACACTCCTTGCATTGCCTCTTCAAATCCTCTTCGCCAAAATCGAGGAAGAACATTGTCATGAGGTGGTTCTTCTTTCGATTTTTGGCATTGTCTCCCATTTTCATTTCGACCCCTCTTTTCATAATAACTGGGGAGGAACACCA
This sequence comes from Cymbidium sinense, assembly GCA_021442155.1. NCBI lineage: Eukaryota > Viridiplantae > Streptophyta > Magnoliopsida > Asparagales > Orchidaceae > Cymbidium > Cymbidium sinense. The sequence continues at coordinate 79,996,178 of CM038215.1, forward strand.
TCATGAGGTGGGTTATTCTCTTGGTTTTTAGCATGCCTAATCCAATTCCCTTATTGGTCATTGCAATGCACAGAAAAATGAGTTAGAACATGTGGGATGTGTGAATGTGGATATATATACATGCTTATGTTTCTTTGCAGGTTTGAAGGCCTCGTTGTGCTCATGAGGGCAGGACTAGATGAAAAAATTGACTGCGGTCTTGCAAGGAACCACTCACTATGCTCATGAGGGTGTAAGCTAACATCTGTTAGATGTCGCTCCACTAGATGAAATGCTACCAAAATTTTGTCTAATTTCTAGACTTAGAAAAAAAAATGAATACACATTGCATTGTATTTCTCTTTCTGCAGGTTTCAAGACATTACTAATGCCCATAAGGGTGTAGTGGGTGTGAAGACGACTGTTGTGTCGCAAGACGCCACTCGCTACGCTCATGAGGGCGTGCCAAGAAAGCCAAAATACAGCCCCTACACGGGGATAATGCCAAGAGGCCGTCAAAATTTTATTGAATTTTTTAGACATAGAAAATAAAATGAAAAAGAGATAATCAAAGAGTCTAAATGGAATTCAAATGAAAGACTTAAATCCAAATTTTGAGCATAACAAATATGATGTTACAAATGCATAAAATAAATACAAGAACTTATAGGGAGTCTGATAGTATTCTTAAAACACAACCATACAACCCTTCAATGAACATTCAAGTATTGAAATAATTAAAGAAAGGATTGAAAATCCACTTGCAGGCATGAATTAAATGGCTCACACAATAAACATTGAAGTTATTATAACCTATTCCAAGTGAATTAAAAATGATTTCAATTGAACACAATCAAATTTGGAGAGTAAGTGTGAAACTTGATAACTTACCTACGAGCAAATATGGATTTTGATATTTCACCAACTAACATAAGCGACATTTACCACTGATAATTTCAATATCTATGAATAGTAATAAATATAGCAAAGTTGCTTGATTAACAAATGAATTATGGTTTAATTCATACTAAACAAGTTGAGAAGTGTCATGAAAGTTTAAGTAAGACATATAAAGAATTTGATTCATAGTCAATAACCATGAATATAATTCTTATGATATGTCACATTGAATGTTCTAAGTGACAATCTAAATGGATTTATAATCAATATCATAGGACACGTATATTAAGCTTGATAGTCAGCATTCAAATACAAATGCAGTTCAAGCATGAATTAAGTAATAAGGCTTACATTAAATAAGCTAAATTCAAAATGATATAAGTGGTACGATATTCAAATTGTAAATATGAAATTGAAATCATCGCCACCGGATCTACAACCCATTGTACAAGTAGAGTAGAAGGAAATACTAAATCAAAATCTACAAAAATCATAGGAGCTTCCTTCAATCAAAAATTAAGGAACTTCATTCTAAATTATGATTTTTAAAATCAACAAAATCACTAATTAGGTGAAATTAGCAAAGCTATAAACACCTGCATGTGCTCGTACATAGAGATTTCAAGTGCAAATTTTAATATCTAAAAGGATGCGTAGGCTAAGTTAAACTTAAATGAAAATCTGAAATCAATCTCATAATTTAGAAATAAACACTAGATAAAGTCTTAAATACACCCACATGTTCCTGAAACTATGCTGAATGTTTAGATTCAAGTGTTTGAGGATGCTGCGTGGGTTGCTATCCGGTTTAGTCTTAGGACAAGTTCTGGGTTAACAAAACCTAAAAATCTATTATAAAAATTTCAAATCAGTAAAATATATAAAAAACTAATTCTATTAGGTGATAGTAGATCTAATCCTCTGTTAGCAGTTAAATAGAGTTGATAGGATCTAAAGCTCTTAAATATATCAAAATTAATCAAATTAATTAAAATTAAACATCAATCTAAAAAAATTGTTTAAATGAAATTCTATCATTAAAAGCTTCAAGTAAAACTCAGTCTATCCACCTTTCATAATTATTTATCATGGGTGAAAAATTAAGAAAACTCTAGCTCACAAAGGTGCCAATGCCAAATAAAGTGTTCTACTATGCTTACTCTCAATCAATCTCTTGCCAGTAAGGACATGGCCCATGTCCTCTAACTACGTGGCTTGACTAGTATGCTCCACAGATAATATAGTTACGATCAGAGTTCTCTGATCGGGTGGTTTGGCTAATAAGGCTCCATTATATTACGTTCACGACCATAGCCCGTATGCTCCCAAATGGCTCTGCCTTTTGAGTTGTGATTCATAGGATATACTTGATAGGGCAAATAACCCTCTGTTATCTAAGGTAAACATAAGACTGTCTCCTTATATAAACACCACCCCAGGTCTACAAGAATTTCTTGGATGATGTAACCCTTGTGTTGCTGATAGGGATCCTTCGGTCAAGTTGGTCAACTACCTCCTCGACTAAGTAGACTAAAGACCACGACAACCCGGGATGACAGAACCATGAGATCTAGATCAGGCACATTATCACTCCCCCAACCATCCAGTTTAAGTTAAAATGATGAATTTCATAATCTTAAATTCTAAAACTCCATATGCTGCTACTATACGCTACGCATTGAGCGATATAATGACTATCCTTAATCAAAAGTTCTCTCTCACTTACTGGGAGGGGTAATTAACTATAGGGGCTTGCACTTATAGGAAACTTGGAACCAGATATAAAATCTTCACAAAATGAGGGCGAAATCTCTGGGTAATGTCTTATCTACTATTTTATCTGCCTTATGAAAATTACACCGACACTTTAAATTACACTCTCTTCAAAATTCAATATTGTCAAGAGGTCGGTGGCGAATTTTCAGAGTCCACACATGCAAAACATTTAAAATTTTTTTATTTACTTTGCAACACTACAAACACCATAAAATTAAAATTCTTGTATTTAATTTACACTCAAAACTCAGCCAACTAAATAACCCCAAATAAATTAGTGTTGTTAAAATCAAAATATTTGTATGCAATATAAAGTGGAATTTAGAACATAAAAGAAGCAAAGAAAAGAAGAGAATGTGAGAAAAATTTTTTAGAATATATTAATTGAGAACTGAGGATGTCCAACACTTTATGAAATATTTGATCCACTATTTATAAATTTAGGTCTATACAATATTTTTTTTTAATATTTATAATTTTATCATTACATACTAATAAAATAATAATAATAAAGTAAATATTTCAGAACTTGAATTGAAGATTCTTCATTCACCATTTTGAATAGTATTGTAGTGCTAAATTAATGAGTTTCATATAGTCAAACTCTAAAGTGATGATTTTCATATCAACGAATAATGAGTTGATAAGTGCAATCGGCTCCAAATTCTGTTTGAATGTTATGTATTTCTATAAATTTATGTATATATATATATATATATATATATATATATATATATATATATATATATATATATATATATTATGTTGTAAAATGCTCAATTGGACAAATAATGAGTCAAATATTAATAAATGTTTTTCTTATTTTTATGTGTAAGTAAGATGTCAAGCTTTCTTTTCTACATAGTTGTACTCACATATTTGCATATGTGGATTTTTTTAGGTATATGTTTTTAGATCTTTCAAACTTTCGTTGTATATTATATGGTAAATTCACTCATTTGCACATTTCATGTAGATCTTTTGATTAATAAAATAAATTTATAAACAAGTTTGAAGTAACACAAATTCTAACATTTATTACTTTCATAATATTCTCACTTATGTAGAAATTAGTACTTATCTTATAGTCAACAACAATAATCTTTAGATATCTCCATTGATTTCATTATCTTGAATGATTTTATATAATCAGTAGTTGATTATGAATTGGAGAACACTGAACAAAGAACCCGTCAGGTTGCTTCAACCTCTCACTTCTTTTTTTTCTTCCCAAATGCAAATATAGTGAGTTGCATGTCTTTGTTGGGAAATAATCTAACCAAATAAAATTCAATCATAAGACTTCAACACTTTGCTGTTAGTATTTCTTTAAAAAAAAATTTTATCTCTTGTCTTATGTCTTGAACATCCAATGTACAAATATCATATTTCTTCAATGATTTTGCTTTGAAGGTATTCATATAGGAGAAAATGTCAACTTTTTGAACCCAAGTATGTTTAGGTTCACATTCTAAAAGAAATAAAGGACCTATGTTGCGTAGTGTGTGTAGTACTGGCACATTGAGGTACCTAAATAAAAAAATGAGTTTACATAAAATTTTTATTTTTCATGTATGGAAATTAAATGAATATGATCTTTCATTGTACATTATTTGAATCAAATATTTGTATTTTCATATGGTTTAAATTTTTTTATTTGATGTGTGAAAAATTTATGCTTCTTTATATGCATTCTACAAGATGAAGTGCATTCATTTAATTTCAAATGTTGATTTAATCTAGATTTTAATGCAATATTTTGTATTTCTAATTTTTTAACCAGCCTAGATTATTTTGTTAGAGATTTATTTTTATTTTTTTGCTCATCACATATATTTTTTAAAAGTTAGAAAATACATGTTAAGATTTGTATGCTTTTTTTTCTAATGCTTTATATTTTTTAGGCTTCTATATTCACATACATATTCATTAAATGTATCATTTAATTCTTCATAAAAATTATCATTGCATGCCATAGAAGAGTCAAAGTTGATTTTTCTAGTAGTCAATTAGCATAGGTTTACTTCCTCTAGAGAATTAGCACTTGAATCATGTGAATCTAGATTAGGGCACAAAGCCTTCTTATTCCTTTTATGGTGTTTTCTTTCCATATTGTCCATCTTATTTTCATTGTATTTCTCTTTCTATTTTCTCTCATTTGAAAGTTCTAGACATTCCCCTCTTGTATATATCAAGATTTTTTACATTGGTAGCATATTATCTCTTCACTTAGTAAAGACTTTTTAGTATGAAACTTACTTATTTTGAATTTTTATTGAGTAAATTCCCAAGCCATCTTAATTACATAATAACAATGGCATCACTATAAATCTATGTGTTGGAAGTAGTGTCATCACCTACTTCATCAATCTACAAAATAATTATCTTTCCTATATCTCTCTTTTATGAGCCTTTACTCAAGCCCCTTTGTGATAACACCTATTCATGTGCTATCAAGGAACCAAGAAGCTAATCAAGTGGATATCAAGTCAAATCCTTAACCTCACTAATTATAGTAACTTTAATATTCCATTCTTCTTGAAGATATCTTAATATTTTATAAACTAAATCTTAATTTTTATATGTTCTTCTAAGAGAATGTAATATGTTTATAATTTTTTTAAATCTTGCATGTACATATCTAAAGTTGATTCATTAAATAGCATACAAAATTATTCATACTCATGAACCATTATGTTAATATATGCATCTTTTATCTCATTTGTACCTTCATACGTGACAATATTTTTTTTCAAATATTCTTCATTGTATTTAACGTAGAAATTCTCATATAATTGTTAGGTAACAAAGCACAATGTAAAATATTATAGGCCTTAGAATTCAAATTAATCAAGTTCTCTTTCAACAATAGTCTAGTCTTCAAAAAGTTCTCAACATGCAAACTATTTATTTTTATAACGAGTGTGTGATATTGATGTATAAATATATATCACATGTGAAAATCATGACCTCTTAAAATGTGTTAATTTTAATTTTCTAATAATCAAAAGGAACCCCATCAAGCAATGGAGGTATACATGTATATTATCTCTCTTGTAGTGAACTCTTATGAAAGCATGGTGTTATAGTGCAAAGTAACCTTCTCTTTGATGATAAGTTTAAAATAGATCCCAAGCTCTGTTACCAATCATGGGGTAATAATGTCACTTAAGATGGAGGAGGGTGTTTAGTTTAGTGGTTCTTAATACAAATTAAAACTTATACTTTAAATTTGATAAAAATAGTTTTCACATTAATCTAATTATTTTTGAATATTATAGAATAATTATAAATAAATGTAAGAAAATAAAAGATATAGTAGACAAGCAATTTTTAAGTATATCAGCCAAACCCCAAAATGGCCTATATAGGATTATACCATCCTAAAAAGAAATTATAATACTATACTCCCCTATAATGGAGTGAGTACTACCCCAATAATAAATTATAGAAAAAAGATACAAATAATTTATAATTTTGACAATAATAAACTAAACTTTTAACAACTACCCATTCAAAATTATAATCTTACATCACACAATTAATAACTTTATATTAAATAAGAATTCTAATAATTTTGATAAATAGATATGTCATCAAATATTACATATAACAACAATCTAATTTTTTTTAAATGAAGCCTATGATATATATGTCTTTATGCAAATGATTAATCAATGAAAAATAAATAAATATGTATTAATATTTTTTAATTCTCAAATTAAGTTTCAAAGAACATAATAATGATTTTGTTCAATGATTAATAATGCAATGAAACAATCATGATTTTCTCTGTCAGAATAACTACAACAACAAGCTTTTATCCCATTACGAGGAGTTAGGCTACATGAATCCTTTTTCCTTAACGTCTCCTATAGCAATAACTGAACGAAGTACAACAGAAATTAATGTTATTTTTTATACTTCATAACTAAGTCTTTTTAGGTCTACCTCTACCTTTCGTAACATAGGCCAAATGTAATACAACTACTCTCTTAATTAGGTAATTTGGTCATCGAACGACAAGCATTTTATGTGATCAAACCATCTAAGTGACTCTCTATAATGTTATCTTCCATTAGAGCAACTCTAACTTTATCATCTATATATTATTTCTCATTTTATCTCTAGGTGTAAAGCCACTTATCCACTGGAGAATCCTCATTCTGCAACACTTAACTTAATTTTATGCTTCTTTTTTACTAGCCAACATTATACACCATCAAGCATGCATGTCTCAGCATAATCTTATAAAATCTTTCCTTGAGTCTAAGTGCTACATTCATATTACAAAATAGGCTTGACACATTTCTCCACTTCAACCATCCAACTTGAATTCTTCTAATATCATCCCCATAAATATCACCATGACTTTAAAAAATAGACCCAAGATATTTAAACATTCAATCTTTTGATGACTTAATTACTCACTATCAACACTTTTCCACTAAATGTTCTACAACTAAAATTACACTCCATGTATTTTGTTTTAGATCAAGTCAAATAAAAACCTTTATACTTTTTAGTTGACCACCATAATTCAAGTTTTTCTTGAACACCCTCTCTAGTCTTGTTAATTGGAAGAATATCATCAACAAAAATCATACACCAAGATACACCCTTTTGTAAATGTATAGTATGAACATCCATAACTATTCAAAAATATATGGGCTTAAAGTTGATCCTTGATGTAATTCAACTAAAATAAATAAAATAGTTGGTCAATCCTCTTTGTTTTAACACATGTGACAGCTATAGTTTACATATCCTTAATAACTTGAATAGAAGAAATAATAATTCCCTTCTTTTCAAGAACTCTCCAAAGCACATTTCTTGGAGATTTATCATATGCATCCTATAAATCAACAAATATCATACGTAGATCCTTTCTACTCTATCTATACTTGACAAACAAACCTCTCAATGAAGGTATAACATCCCTAGTAGACCTAATTAACATAAATCCAAACTAATTTTGGGAAACTTTTGTATCACATCATACTCAACACTTTATTTTTCTCTCTTATAATTTTAATATATGATACATTAACTTAATTCTTTAATAATTTAAATAATCTTATGCATCACCTTTATTCTTAAAAATTAGAACCAACAAACTCTTTCTCAAGTCATTTGACATCATTTTAATCTTTAAAATTAAATTAAAATAATTCATAAGGTAAGAAATTATTTGACCTCCTAAGTATTTTCACACTTATATTAGAATAATATCAAGCCATATTGCACTTCCTTTCTTAGGACTTCTCTAATCTTAGTTTTCATAATATGATGATAAAAATAAAATTTTTATTTTTATTTAAGTTACTATGATCACTAAAGTCAATCATATTCCCACAACCTTTATTGAAATGTCTATTAAAATATCTCATCCACCTATGTTGAATATCTTCAAGGAAAGCACTTTATTATCTTCATCTTTAATGCATTTCATTTGAACTAAATCTTTACTTCTCTTATCTCTTTACTTGGTTAACTTATACATACATCTTTCACCCTCTTTAGTACCTAATCTCTTATATAAATCACTAAATGCTCAACTTTTTATATCACATATTAGTTTCTTAGAATCCATATGGGCTACTTTTTTATCTTTCTCAATTATCTGAGCTCTTACATTTAAATAAATTTTAATAAAAAAATTTCTTATTTTTGTTCTTTTCAAGCACATTTTGACTCCATCGCCAAATATTTTTATTAATAAGACTTTTTTTTGATTCTCTAAGAATAGTTTATGTAACTTGCTGAATCTTACTAGCTACTTTCTCATATAAAATTAATTTTTTTATTATTAACTAACCAAATTCTAAGATTTTGTAGCTTACTCTTAAGAACATTTTATCAGTGATTTTAATACCCAATTTTTTCTTAGGGCAATGCTTTAATTTATTTTATTATCTTCTAATTCTTTATTAAAAATCTAAAACTAGTAGTTATGAGTGAGTAAACTTTTACCTAGGTTGACCTTACTATCCTTACAATGGAAATAATTTATTTTTCTTATAAGAAAATAATCAATCTGCATTTTATTATGTCCTTTATAATAAGTGATAATATGCTCATCTCTTTTCTTAAAAAAATTATTAGCAATGATAAAATCATAAGTTAAAACAAAATAAAGTATATTCTTACATTCTTCATTAGTCACTCTATACTGATAGTAATAATGAATGCTTTTAAAATCTTTTACCACTCTATCAACAAATCATTTTAAATCTCTTCCAATAAATATTCTTTCTTCAAGAGATATATTTCATATTAATTTTTATATTTTATTCCAAAAATTTTCTTTTGAGTATACATCTAAATCTACTTGAGGGGCATAAACACTTATAACATTAATAATCTTAGCATCAATAATAATCTTTAAATATATAATTCTATCTCCTTAATTATTCTAATATTATCTTATAAATTCTTATTCATAATTACACATACATCATTTTTAGTACAACTCCTATAATAATATAAAAGTTTAAAACCTAAACTACCAATGTTTTTTATTTTCTCCAAAATTCATTGAGTTTTTAAAATATATAAGATATTTATCTTTCTATAAATTATGATATTTATTAATTCCATTAATTTACCTATAAGAGTACATATAATCCAAGTTCTTATCTTAATTTTGGTTTTATGGACTAGGTTCTTTGGCCACATTTGTCCATAATGTGGTAACACTTACTTATTAACACTAGACTTGGATTCTAGTGTAGCGGCTTTTGCACACTTTTCAATATTTTTGGGCCATACAATGCATTGCTTCTTGGAATTGTATGAAAGAATTTATGGACACCACATAGATATTAGGAATTTTTTATTTAGCTAATCAAATACATCATTAAAGAATGAGCATATTATCTCAAACAATAAAAATGTTTCCTATAATGGATTCAATTACTTAATAAGGACTCTTAAGGCTATTGAGTCTTTGATAATCTAGAGATTTTTTCTTGAACAATATGGGAAAATAGGACAAGATTTATTTTTTTTGCCAATTTTATAGTTCCCTATAAGGGAAAGCCTCTATAGTTAATTACATCTTAGGAAGAAGAGAATTCTTCTTCTTGAGAATACTCTCGATTAAAGAAATAGACTATTAGTTCTATGTATTTCAAAGCTTGTCTTAAAAAAATGTTTATTTTGGAATTTCAATAAGGAAAGCTTCAAAGGAGAAGAATTCTTTTCAGAGGCCTATCAGGATTGAGTACAAAATCCTTATAGATATCGAGATACCTATTAAGCATTTAAACCATCATTCCAATAGGCTTTATATTTTTAAGATCAAATTTAATAAGATTATAAATTGATATTTATTAAAATCTAGGACTTAGATTCTAATAGTACAAGACTATAGAAATGTTTAATGGTTAAGGACGTATCCTAATAATATGCTTTAGGCCCTAAGTAAACAAGTTCTTCTAACATAAGTCAGAGGTTCGACCTAATGTAATTTTTTTTTTCAGAATTATCAATTCTTTTTATATTAAAGAGAAATGAACCTATCCTTGACTCTTCTAGACTTCTAACCCACCTAGAAGGGTTACTAGCTAACACTACCTAAGTGATTTTTGAAAACCATAGTCTAGTCTTATGCATGCAGGATGGTTGGATTGTTGCATTTGGGAAGGAAGCTACGAACTTAACTCACTCTATAGCCTTAAGATAATGTTTGGTATGTTATGCACCTAACGAATGTAATAAATTTCATCTTTTATATGTTTTGACTTATATTTTTTTTTTGAGGTTTTGGGTATGTAATTTAAGTCAACAATGATATGCAATTAGAAGTGATTATGGGACAAATCAAAAAGAGAAGGCACACTTTCCCCAAGTGTGGGGAAAATTTATGACACCACACATATTTTAAGACTTTTTTATTTAGGTAATCAAATTTGTCATTAAAGAGTAAATATATTATCCTGAAAGATAAAAATTATTCTATAATGGATTTAATCACTTAACTAAGACTCCTAAGGCTAATGAGTCTTATTAATATTCTATAGATTCTTCCCATGAACTACAAGGAAAAGTAGAATAAGGTTTATTTTGTACTAGGATTCTAATTCCCTATAAGGGCAAGCCCCTATAATTAGTTACATCTTAGAAATAAGGATCTCTTCCTAAGAAAAATCAAAAATTGGAATTTCAAAAGAGAACATTACAAAGTGGAAGGAGTTCTTTTGGAAGCCAATTAGGTTAAAGTAAGAAATATCCATAAATACTAGGATACTTAGTAGACATTTCAACTATCCTACCAATAAGCTTTAAATTTTGAAATTTAAATTAAATTTTTAGTTAAAATTTTATTAGAGATATAGGAATTATATTTTAGCAACTCAAGATTGTAGAAATACCTAGGGTTGAAGACTTACTATAGTAGGATGCTTCAGATCCAAAGTTTATAATTGCTTTTAACACAAGTCAGAGGCTCAATCTAGTTTTACTTTATAAAAATCATTGGCTCTTTCTCTCATTTGAAAAAAAAAACAAACATATCCTTGACTCTTTTGAACTTATAACCCACTTGGAAGGGATACCAACTAACACCACTTAAGAAAATTTTAAATTTATGATTCCAAGTCTGATGAATGCAAGATGGCTAGACTATTATATTTTTAAAAAGAAATCTAAGAACCTAGACTCACCCCTAATCTCTAAGATCATGTTGGGTATGATATGTACTTCACCAATGCAACAAATTTCATCTTTTATATCTTAACTCACAATTCATTTAAGGCTTTTGATGTAATTTATGCAAACTGTGAGATACAATTAGAAGTTATCATGGGACAAATCATGAAGAGAAGACATACTTCTCTAAGAAGGTGGTCATCCTCAAAGGTAAGATTCCTCTTAAGTGTAATGGGTGAAGCACCCAATTGAAGAATTTAGAATAATATGCTAGCATGATTCACAAAAACTAGTTATTTTTAGTTGATTTTATGTTATTCATATGCCTTAAATTTAGGTTAGAAGTTTTGAATTTCTTTATTTTTTCTTAAGTTGTTTAGATTTTGGTTGGATAGAAAATTAGTTTTTCTAGGAGCCTGATGTCCAAATTCATCATAAAAAATAAAGCACATAAAAAAAATTAGAAAAGCAGGTTGATTCTATTGCACATCCAAAGTAAATTAAGCTAAATTTAAATTAAAAGAATAGGTTAGTGTGGCCAGGTACCAAAAGAAAGAGAAAAATGGGCAGCTGAGCTTTGCCCTTATATAGCTCAGCCTAGAACTACAAGTCTAGATCTATGAGTCTTCTTCAAGGATCGTCTCCTTCTTTAGGGACCTCCTTTAGGCTTCACAGGGGACCACCAGAATGGTATAGTCACCTCATGCTATTCCTAGACCCCATAGATTCTAACTGAATTTTAGGCTCAAATTACATTTGAAATTCAAAAAAAAGAAATCTTAAACCCTGCAAAACAAATATTAGGAATGCAAACAACACACTAGCAGTTACAAACATAAGGGCTTAGAAGTATTTGTTTGCCAAGCCCACCTATCTTATTGGGCTATGCTTAGAGATTTATTCAACACCTATAAGAAAATAATAGTTATATATAATTTATTATAGCAATCCCTATTAGCACAACCCCATATAAAAGGCAACAATAATTATAGAAATAACATCCTACCATCTAGTCTAATGGGCAAACAATCCTAGCCATTCAGTCAAAAACATTACACCATAAAATAATAAATATCACATCACAGAACATTACAGATCTTCCTAACCTGAATCTTGGGTTGGTCACCTTAAAGAAATCTAGTATGTGAAGGAGAGGATTGTGTGGCATGTCTATACAAAGTCTTTTAAGTTCAAGTTTTGGTTTTGATTTCAAACTTCATTTATTTACCAATTTATAGTTTTAATTCAAATTATTTAATTGATTTGTAATTTTATTTCCATTTTTAAGTTCAATTTTATGTTGAAGCAAAGTTTAAGTTTTAAAGAATGAAGAATAAAATAAATTTCACTTTGGGTTGAATCCATTCTACTAAACATCCTAAATCTTAATAGAATGAAGTCTTTACCCTATGGTGAAGATTCATCTAAAGGCCAAACTAAGATCCTAAGTATCTTGATTAACCTCTTCTTGAATTCTTTTAAGTTGGACTTGGTTTGATTAAAATTTTAATTTTAATTTAGATTTGAATTAAGATTCATTTTTCATTTTCTTTTTCTTTCAATTTGGTTAATGTTTAAATGATTTGATTTATTCATTATTTTAATTTTCATTTTATTTTGATGAAATATTTATTTATTTTCATGTGTTTTAATTATTTAATTTGTTTGATTTAAATTGAATTAATTTTTTAAATAAATATTTACTATTGACTTTATGAGCCTCATGTTCAATCCTATTAATTTTGATGATAATAAACATATGCTTGGATATTTTAATATATATTTTAAGTGTTTTAGATATATTGATTTTAAATTTGCACAAGATTTCTAATTACATATCCAATACATCTTACAATATGTTTGATGTAATTGTAAGTATGGAAAAATGAATGATAGATCGAGATGGATAGTTTGGAGTTCGATAAAACATTTTATGTTTTATGGAATTAGAACTATCTTAGAGTGTCTTATGAGTTTATTTGCATGAATTTATTTGCTCATAATTTAAGATATTATTTTTATTTATTTTAATTATTGATAATAAAATAAATAAATAATTTTTATTTGATTAATATTTAATTCCATAAATTTAAAAAATTTATATGCTTCGTACATAGCATTTAAATTATCAAAATAATAAATAATAAATAATTATGATTATTGACTGCAACTAATTTATATATTTAAAATAATTAAATATTTAATTTAATTGAAAAGATATATGATAACCAATATATGTATGATTATGTTTAAATTATATCATAATTTTTCAATGTCATATTTCAAAATTAACAAAAATTTATGATATTTTGTATTTTAGCGAATGCCATATTTCAAAATTAACAAAAATATATGATATTTTGTATTTTAGCGAAAGTCATTTTATAATCAAGGAATTTAGATCTGATTTCATCTCCAATAGATTCCTTGGATTTGTTCTTTTAATTTTATTAGTTACATGACCCACATTTGATTAAAATTGAATTTATTATGATTTTTGAAACATTACTGATTTTAAAGATGAATGCATGCTACATGTTTTAAATATATCAAGAGCCATATTTTATTATTTTTAACTTGCTGATGTGACTAGCCATTTTTTGGCTATTTTAATTTAATATATATTAAATATAAATCATATTTTTATTGAATATTATATTATTATATGATAAAATGATGTCAGAATAATATATTTCTTTGAAATAATTCAAAATGACCATCTTGCTTATAAATAGCTCTCATTCTCTTCATGAAAGGGTTGCTCATTCAAATTCAAAATCTCTCTAGCAAATTTAAGATAAACCTTCTTAGATTTCCCTTCCAAGTGTTCTCCAAATATTGCAAGATCAAATTCTTGATTTAAAAGCTTCAACATCTTCAACTAAGCAAGCTTTCCCAAATTAATTGAGTTTATTTTTCTTTCTCTTAATCTCTTTTAATTGTCCAAACTATTTTTACCATCTATTTATTTTTTCAAATTTTTACTTTTTGGTGGATTAGTCTTCAAACATCAAAGTTTAAGTTTTTCATATCAAAGTTTCTTCAATCATTTTTTTAGTAAAAAAATTCTTGTGATAGTTTACAGGATTTATTTCATCTTGCTGTAATTTTTATCTTCCTACAAATTTCTTTTGGTTTCTTAAAATATTTCTTTATTAGCCTTATTTGAAAGATTATTTATTCTTGGATCAATCTTAAAAGTATATTTTAAAGATTTAAAATTAATTTATTATGCTGAAAATACTTTCATATTTGCTAGATCTCCCTTTTTAATTAAAAGCTTATTTAGTTTACTTAGATCTATCATGTACTAATTTAATTTAGATATTTTGTGATCATTTGCATTAATTTAAAGCATCATTTTGGTTAAAATACAATAATTTATATGCTTGAATTTAAGAGTATATGCTAGATCTATTATATATCAAGTTTCTTTATCAAAATAAAATTTATAAAAAGTTAAAATATTTTATTTGTCACTTATGATTTTATTCCAACTAATATCCTTTGTTTAAATAATTTTATCTTATTGAAATTTAGTAAAGCTTTCTATTTTTTTATTGTTTTAGAATTAAGAAAAAAAGAAGTTTAGTGGAGAGTTAATCATTCTTACACTATTATGTATATACTAATTATATTTTCTCTTAAACTTAAAATTATTCATTGCTAAAATTTATTTTATTGTGCAATAAACTATTGTGAATTTATTTTGAAATCATTTTTATATTAATCTATAAATTGTAGTAACATAAAGATTTAAGTAGGATCACTTTAAGATATTTATTTTATTATTTCTTATCAAAATTAACTGAGCATTCTATCTTTCCAAAATTGTAAGTTGTAAAGAAAGCATTTATAAGTTGTGAGATCATTTTTTGAATTGGATAGCTTGGTATATTTATGAAAGATATATTTTATCAAAATTATTATTTTATATTTTTCTTTTCGTGATGTAAAATTTTTATTAGAGTTATACTCGCCCCTTTGTATGAGAGTACATGTTGCTGTGGGGGTTGTACTCACCCCATTATTGGAGAGTACAATTTGTAAGCTAGTGGATTTCTAGCTTGGGCTGGCTAGGCGTGGACGTATGCATGTTTTGGGATTTGGCCGAACTGCATAAAAATTGTGTGCCTATTGTCTCTCTTTACTTTACTGTATATTATTTTTTGTTATATTGAGAATTGTATCTCATCATTAAAAAATTAAAAATTAATTTTCTACTAAAAGTTAAAATCTAAGATTAACTTTTAAAATTTTTAATAATGCCCAATTCATTCCCCATCTTGGGTACTATAGTGACTCACATTTACTTCCTTCAAATGATTTTATTCAAGTGAATATAATTATTTGACTTAATTATTTCATTAATGTTTATATCCATTAATGTTTGTGTTCATTTAATTTATATGAATTTAACTTAAATTATTTAAATTGTTATTTTGATACATTTTTTGTTTAAGTTTTGGTTTCATTATGTGTTAAGATTTTGTAAACTAATTCAATTCCTTTAGTTGAACTTTTGTTATCAATTCATAACTTAGGAGACTTAGGTTATTTTGAGTACCAAACCTAGCCTAAACCATTTCAAATTTCTATATTGTTTAAGTTTAATTGATTTGGTTAATCAATTTTATTTTCATTTGGAATAATGTTATACATTAACCCAAATGGATTCAAGGAATTTTAATATCAATGAATTTTTACATTTGAATATGAAATTTAGAGGTTAAATAGTTTTGATTTCCAATTGATTAGTTGATTTATCATGGATTGGATAAGTGATTAACTTAGGGCTTTTTATTTATTTTCTCTCATTTCATTAAACCCTAAGTATATGATTAATCAAATTCCTTAACTTTAGAGGGTTGGAAGATTTTCTTCAAGTCTTATGATTTTAATGAAAATATTATAAGTTGATTTTATGAATTGTTTTATAATTTTATGATTTATTATTTATTTATACTGACCTAAAGACTTGTAAATTCAATAACTTCCATTCCAAAGGGCAACTGGATTTGAAATTATTATCATAAGTAGGGTTCCTTGCCAAATTAAGATTTTTAAAGTTTCACTTTAATCAGATATGTAATTTGGAGTTAATTAATGTTTTAATTATTTTAATAAAATATAAAGCCTAAATTAAGAAAAATTGATTGGGGATTTTATTTTTATTAAATTCTCAATTATGGGTCCCTTAATTATTATAATATCATCTTTCAAATTCTTATCTATAACTACACATACATCATTTCTAGCACATCTCCTTAATCTTATAAGAAAATAATCAATCTGCATTTTATTATGTCCATTATAATAAGTGATAATATGCTCATCTCTTTTCTAATAAAAAAGTATTAGTAATAATAAAATAATAAGTTAAAACAAAATCCAATATATTCTTACATTCTTTATTAATCACTCCATACTGATAGTCACAATGAATGCTTTTAAAATCTTTTACTACTCTATCAACATATCATTTTAAATCTCTTCCAATAAATACTCTTTCTTCAAGAGATATATTTCATATTAATTTTTGTATGTTATTCCAAATTATTTTTTGCATATACATCCAAATCTACATGAAGGGCATAAAAAATTACAACATTAATAATCTTAGCATCAATAATAATCTTTAAAGATATAATTCTATCTCCTTAATTATTATAATATTTTCTTATAAATTCTTATGTATAATTACACATACATCATTTCTAGTATAACTCCTATCAGAATATGAAAGTTTAAAACCTAAACTATCAATCTTTTTTATCTTCTCCAAAATCCATTGAGTTTTGAAAATATATAAAATATTTATCTTTCTATAAATCATGATATCTATTAATTCCATTAATTTACCTATAAGAATATATATTTTCCAAGTTCTTATCTTAATTCTAGTTTTATGAACTAGGTTCTTTGCCCACATCTATCCATATTATGGTAACCCTTACTTATTAACACTACCCTCGAATTCCAGCGCAGTGACTTTTGTACAGTTTTCAATATTTTCAGGCCTTAAAATGCATCACTTTTAGGGAATGTATAAGAAAATATTATGGACTCCACATTGGTATTAAGAATTTCTTATTTAGGTAATCGAATACATCATTAAGGAATGAACATATTATCTTGAAAGATAAACATGTTATCCTATAATGGATTCAATTATTTAATAAGGATTCTTAAGGTTAATGGGTCTTCGATATTCTAGAGATTTTTCTTGAACAAGATATATTTTATTCCAAGTTTGTAGTTCCCTATAAGGGCAAGCCCCTATAGTTAATTACATCCTAGGAAAAAGAGAATTCTTCTTGAGAACACTCTCTATTAAAGAAATAGACTGTTATTTCTATGTATTTCAAAGCTTATATGAAAAGAATGTTTAATTTAGAATTTCAATAAGGAAAGCTTCAAAGGGGAAGAATTCTTTTCAGAGGCCAATCAAGATTAAGTATAAAATGCTTATAGATATTGGGATACTAGTAAGCATTTCAACCATCCAGCCATTAGGCTTTATATTTTGAGATCAAATTTAATAAGATTTTAAATTGACATTTTTTTATAAATCTAGAACTTAAATTCTAACTGCACAAAATTATAGATATGCCTAATGGTTAAAGACTTATCACAATAGGATTCCTCAGACCCTAAGCCTATAAATGCTTTTAACATAAGTCAAAGGTTTGATAAAATGTAAATTTTTTTTTTGGTAATTATCAGTTCTTTTTCTACCAAAGAAAAATGAACTTAACCCTAACTCTTCTAAACTTATAACTTGCATGGAAGAGTTTCCAGCTAACACCACCTAAGCAATTTTTAAAAACTATTGAGTCCAATTTTCTGCATGCAAGATGGTTGGGTTGTTATATTTAGGAAGAAAGCTAAGAACTTAACTCACTCCATAATGCTAAGATAATGTTTTGCATGTTATGCACTTAATAAATGCAGTAAATTTTATCTTTTATATGTTTTGACTTAGAATTTATTTTAGAGGCCTTGGGTATGTAATTTATTGCAACAATGATATGGAATTAGAAGTGGTCGTGAGCCAAATCTGAAAGAGAAGGTACACTTTCCCCAAGTGTGGGAAAAATTTATGACAACAGATTTTAGGAATTTTTCATTAAGATAATCAAATTAATCATTAAAAAATAAACATATTATACTGAAAGATAAGCATGTTATTTAATAATGGATATAATCACATAACTGATACTTTTAAGGCTAATGGGTCTTATTAATACTCTAGAGATTCTTCTCATGAACTATATGGAAAAATAGAACAAGATTTATATTATATTAGATCATAGTTCCCTATAAGGGCAAGCCCTAATATTTAATTACATCTTAGGAATAAGGATCTCTTCCTAAGAATACTCTTGATTGAATAAATAAGCATTTATTATTATAGATTTCTAGGCTTATTCAAAAAAAAATTGTAAGTTGGAATTTCAAAAGAAAAGAAGTTCGTTTGGAAGCCAATTGGGTTAAAGTAAGAAATGTCCACAAATATTGGGATACCTAGTAGAAGTTTTAACTATCATACCATTAGGCATTAAATTATGGAATTTAAATTAAATTTTGAGTTAAAACTTTATTAGAAATCTAGGGATTATATTCTAGCAGCACAAGATTATAGAAATACCTAGGGCTAAAGACTTAATCCAGTATGATGCTTCAAATCTAAAGTCTATAATTTCTTCTAACACAAGTCAGAGGCTCAACCTAGTTTCACTTTTGAAAAATTATTGGCTCTTTCTCTCATTTGAGAAAAAAGAACTTATCCCTAACTCTTCTGGACTTATAACCTGCCTGGAAGGGATACTAGATAACACCACTTAAGAAAATTTTAAATCCATGATGCCAAGTCTCATAAATGCAAGATGGCTAGACTATCTATTTTTAGAAAGGAATCTAAGAACCTAGACTCACTCCCTAATCTCTAAGATCATGTTGGGTATGATATGTACGTAACTAATGCAACAAATTTTACTTTTTTATTTTGACTCAGAATTCATTTAAGGCTTTTGGGGTATGCAATTTATGCATACAATGAGATACAATTAAAAGTTATCATGGACCAAATCAAGAAGAGAAGCCAGATTTCTCCATGAATGTGGTCATTGTCAAAGGTCAGATGCCCTTTAAGTCAATGGGTGAAGCACCCAATTCAAGAATTTAGAATAATATGCTAGCATGATTCACAAAAACCAACTATTTGTTGTTGATTTTAAGTTATTCTTATGACTTTAATTTATGTGAGAAGCTTCAAATTTCTTTGTTTTTGTTTAACTTTTTAAGATTTAGGTTGGGTAAAAAAATTAGTTTTTCTAGGAGCTTGACATTTAGGCATTCATCACATAAAACAAAGCACAAAAAGTAACCTAGAAAAGCTGGTTGATTCTATTTCCCACACAAAGTAAATCAAACCAAATTTAAATTAAAAGAATAAGCTAGTGTGACCAGCTACTAAAAAAAAAAAAATGGATAGCCCAGCTTTCACCTTTATATAGCCTGGCCTAGAAATACAAGTTTAGATATATGGGTCTTCTTCTTCAAGGACCTCTTTTGGGCTTCATAGGGGACCACGAGAATAGTACAACCACCTCTTACTATTTTTAGACCCCATAAATCCTAAAATTATTTTAAGATCAAATTACATTTAAAATTCATAAATCTTATAAAATAAATATTAGAAAATGCAAACAACACACTAGTAGTTATATTTGCAAATATATGGGCTTAGTAGTAGTTACTTGCCAAACCCATTTGTCCTATTGGGTTGTGCTTAGAGACTTATTCATCACCTAAAAGAAAATAACATTTATATATAATTTATTATAGCAACCCCTTTTATCATAGTCCCCTATAGAAGACTGCATTAGTTATATATCGTACCATCTAGTCTAATGGGCAAACAATCCTAGCTATCCAGTCAAAAATATACACCATAAATTAATAAAATATACATCACATCACATAGCATTATAGATCGACCTAACCTAAATTTAGGGTTGGTCACCTCAAAAAAATCTAGTGTGTGAAGGAGGGGTTTGTGTGACATAAATGTACTAGGTCTTTTAAGTTCAAGTTTTGGTTATGATTTTAAAGTTTATTTATTCCCATTAGATAGTTTCAATTCAAATGATTTAATTGATTTGTAATTTTATTTTTATTTTTATGTTCATTTTTTATGTTGAAGTAACGTTTAAGTTTTAAAGAAAGAAGAATAAAATAAATTCCACTTTGGGTGGAACCCATTCAATTCAACATCCTAAATCTTAATAGAATGTAGTCTTTACCCTAAGGTGATGATTCATTCTAAATGTCAAACTAAGATCCTAAGTATATTGATTAATCTCTTCTTGAATTCTTTTAAGTTGGATTTGGTTTGATTAAAATTTTAATCTGGATTTGGTTTGATTAAAGTTTTAATTTGGATTTAGATTTGGATTTGAATTAAGATTTATTCTTCTTTTTATTTCTTTCATTTTGGATAATGTTTCCTAGTTTGATTACTGTTTAAATGATTTGATTTATTCATTATTTTAGTATTCATTCTATTTTGATTAAATGTTTATTTATTTTCATGTGTTTTAATTATTTAATTTGTTTGATTTAAATTGATTTCATTTATTAATTTAATGTTTACTTCCTTCAAATGATTTGATTCAAGTGACTATATTTATCTGAGTAAATTATTTCATTAAGGTTTATTTCCACTAATGTTTGAATTCATTTAATTTATTTGAAATTAACTTAATTCATTTAAATGGGTATTTTAATTCAATCTTAGTTTAAGTTTTTTGTTTCATTATGTGTTCTGATTTTGTAAATTAATTCAATCCCTTTAGATGAACTTTTGTTATCAATTCATAACTTAGAAGACTTAGGCTATTTTGCATACTAAACCTAGCCTAAGCTATTTCAAATTTCAATGTTGTTTTAGTTGATTTGGTTAATCACTTTTATTTGCATTTGGAATAATGTTATTCATTAACCCAAATGAATTTGAAGAATTTCAAAAGGATGAATTTTTACATTTGAATATGAAATTCAGAGGTTAATTAGTTTTGATTTTCAATTGATTAGTTGAATTATCATGGATTTGATAAGTGATTAACTTAAGGCTTAATTTTTATTTCTTTTTATTTATGATTAATCAAATTCCTTAACTTCAGAGGGTTGGAAGATTTTCTTCAAGTGTTCTTATATTAATGAAAATGTTTTAAGTTGATTTTTTGAAATTTTTATAATTTTTATGATTTATGATTTATTATTTCATTTATGTTGACCTAAAACTTGTAAATTCAATAACTTCCATTCTAGAGGTCAATTGAATTTGAAATTTTTTATGGCAAATGGAGTTCCTTGCTAATTTGAGTTTTCTAAATTTTCACTTTAATCAAATATGCAATTTGGATTTAATTTTCATTTTAATTATTTCAATAAAACCTAAATTAAGCTTAGATTAGGCAAAATTGATTAGGGGTGCTTTTTTTTCTTAAATTTCTCTCTAGAAGATACATTCATGGAAGATTTATTTTAAATTTTTAAAATTTTGGTTGATTTATTATGATTTTCTTAAGTTCATATTGATTAATTGGATTAATTAATTCAATTAATTACTTAATTAGGTTATTTTATGATTTATTGGATTTCAGAGAGTTTTAGTGAATTTTATGTTTATTATTGTTTATTATGATTATTTAAATAATTCTCATAAATTTTTTTTGTTTTTTAATTTAAAATTAATTAGTTTCCTTAAACATAGGGTTTAATGTTGAAATTTTGATATCTTTATATTTACTTTGCAATAAATTATGAAAAATTCATCTAATGTGTGTCTTAACTATTGGATGAGTGGTTTGAGATTAATTTAAGTTTGATTATTTTTTAAACTGAAATTAATCCTAAATTACCTAATAAAGATTAGGAATTTTAGGTTTAATGGAATTCTCTCATTGAGCTAAATCCATAAAGCCTTTATTTGCATTTTTTTGAATGACTATTTTAATTTTTATAATTTTTTTTTGAAATTTTTGGTATTTTTTATTTTTTAAATTTAGAAAATCTAGAATTTTTGGTTTTAAACAGTTGGCATAGATGGCGTCGATGTTTTGTTGATTGCCACATGGCCTGACACCATTATGCCATGTGGGATCCGTGCATATCCCATGAAAAAAATGGTGTAGACGTGGGATTCATTGGAGTCATCTGATCATGGATCAAATGGCCCAGATTTGATCCTGAATTTCTTAAGGGATTAAATTGAGCGGTGCCTCTAAATCTCAACCATTTGTTCTAGATAGAAGGAATGGATGACGGGATTATCTTACCTCCTTTCGCTGGAGAATTGAGGACTGTCTATCTTTCGGGGGTGATCTTTGATGATTAGAGCGATGACAGTGTGTCATTTTGATTACAAATTGATTAAGGATTAATTTGTAACCCATCTAAGCAGCTTGATCTCACTTGAGATCAAGTTGCCTTCATAAAGGACCAAACTAAGATGCTATAAAAGTCAGTTTGGAAGCATACCTCATCGTCATTGATCCTCAATGGTGGGAACAGTTCATACATCTTTGTGAGGATGTGACAAGCCAATGGTAGAAGTTTCACACCTTGCCATCATATAGATTGCCATGGAGACCGACCTCTGCACCATCTTCATTGGTTTTGGTGGTATTTTGACATGCTAGATGCGGCAAACCTCAGTGAACATTCATTTGAGGTCACCTTGGTCAATAAAATGTGTATGGAGAGTCAATTGGGCATGAGGAGCTCTCTATTTCCTTTTGCCATGATTGGCTAAGAGCTTTGCTCCTCTTTGCCACTAGCCATGGCATATTTCTAGCATGTTGGCGATGAAAGCCTTTGTGAAGAATTCAACATGGCCTCTCTTCATCTTGTGAGTGTATTGGGATGAAAATATTTGATAGAGGAAGCCTCTTTTCCCTCTTTCCATGCATGGCTGAGAGCCATATAAGCAAATTTCAAGGTGGTCAGAATCAGCCATTGGAGGTGAGGACCCCAACCAAAGGTCAATTTGGTCTCTCTTAACCTTAGGGGCTTTAGGAGATAGCATTCTTTAGGAGAAGAGGTTTGGATCATCTTCCTCCTTGCTTGGTCGTGAGCATCTTTCTTGGAAGAGAGATCCAAGATGGCCTCTTATGGGGGATTGAACACTTGGCATCTTATATAAAAGGAGGTGGTTAACTGATTAACATGAACCTAAATCAGTTAAGGTGATGATATATGGAGGAGAGGAAGCAGAATTTGACTTCTTTGCATGGGTTTGTCTCTCTTTCCATTACTACACCTCATCTCCTTATTACTTTACCTCACATGGCATTCCATAGCTTTCAACATCACCACCACATCCATTTGGACTGGTGGTTGGTTGGCCAAGTCAAACCAAGGTGAATCTTAGGATAAACTCAAGTCCATTTGAGTTGAAGATTGGACCTAGTTCATAGCATTTGGATTTGACATAATTTAAAATATTTTAATTGTGCTTCTTTTGATTGATTTATTTTAGGTTTGAATTTAAATCATTATTAATTGTCTAATAGATAATTAAGAATTCAATTAGCCCATGCCACATGAGAGTTTAATTTAATTTCATCTTAATTTAACCAATTTTAAATTAAATGGGTCAAATTAAGTCTAATTAAGTCAAGAGACAAGTTTGATCAATCAAAGTATGTTTATACCCCAATCTATTTAATCATGTGTGTGAGATGATTTGGAGTGATTAATTTCATTTGATTTAGAATTCATTTCAATTTTAACACATTTGACCCAAATTGGGCTTAAATGTGTTAAGTTTGATTTATTTGGGTCATATGACCAAATTGGTCAAATTAGACCCTATAATGGTTGGATTGTATTTAATTATGATTTCTAAATGATTTTGGATATTCAATTTGAGATGATTTAAAATTGATTTAGATTTGGATTTAATAAGGTTCATTTAGATCAAATGATCTAATTAGTTTAATTAAGGCATTATTGGCTTAATATTTATTTAATTCATGTTTAAACATGTTTATTTTATCATTTGGACCATTTGGAATGATTTATTTGGTCAAAGTTTGGTAGGATGACCTTTGACTTTATGGGACCACATAAAGTCAAACTTACATAAAAAAGGCTAACCATTTTTTCTTTTGACATTCATTTGGATTTTGTTTCTTCTATTTAAATTGATTTAAATTTTTTTAAGTTTTTTTGAATTTATTTAATTTTGAGCTTAAATAAAGTAATTAGATTAACCCCCTTAATCACCTTACTTTAAACTCAAATGGATTCAAATTCCAAGTGGAATGTGTTTGGTTTAATTCTTTGTTTATATTTGAGATTTGGGTTGAGTCCACCTAATCCCATTAGGTTAGGTCAAGCCCTAAGAAGGATGCACTAGTAACTAGGTGTAGTGTCCCGAGTGTCTAATTTGGAGGCTTCTAATCTAGGATTAGATATCCTAATTATTAGTTTAGGGATGAAATTATCCTCATCCATAAACGAGGTCAACAAATGGACCCTCAATATGTGTGATGGACTAACTAAAGTACACTGCACATATTGGTGTTGATCGAATTGGTCAACAATACTACAAGCATAAGCTTGAAAGAGTTTGAATATGGTTTTGAAGTTTGGAATTTG
Source organism: Cymbidium sinense (assembly GCA_021442155.1). Taxonomy (NCBI): domain Eukaryota; kingdom Viridiplantae; phylum Streptophyta; class Magnoliopsida; order Asparagales; family Orchidaceae; genus Cymbidium; species Cymbidium sinense. The sequence goes on from CM038215.1 coordinate 80,021,156, forward strand.
ATTTTAGTTTTGATTTCAAATTTTATTTTGTATTGATTCTAAAAGATAGACAAAAGTAAGCCTAAATTTGTTTCAATTTAGAATGATTCATTCTTAGAAGCTTAGATTCATTAATTTCTAAAGGTAGAGGGACATTATTAGGAAAAGATTCAATGAGGAATCTAATCCTAACATAATCATGGTAGTCAGAGAAGATGCCTTCAAGGGATTTATTCTTATCTTGACTACAATAGATTTTTGATGGCTAACTTAAGATGAAAGCACTATGACTCATGTCTCTTCAAGTGAGATTATCCAGGAGGTAGTCTAAATGACTATCTAATTCTAAAGAAAGGATCTATATGAAGACCTTAAGATTTTCTTTCCTAGAAAGGATGCCATTATAAATAATAGTTGGAGAGGATGCCAACATGGATACTTACTCCTAACCAAGTTATATGAATTTTAACTAAGGAAAGATACGATTAGAGCATTTACTCTTACCTGGTTAGCTATTAGGCAAGGGTCTCTAAGGACTTGATCTCACCCTAACTAGCTGGGCTGAGGAAGAGGGGCTTTTAATAGCTTAATTCCTACTCCAAAAAAGTCAAAATAATAGGTAGAAGTCACATGATTTTAATTATTAACCTAAATAGCCCATAGGAATGGTCTTTAATGGCTTATTTCCATTTCTATTTTTTTAATTTTGAACTAGAAAAGGGGTCACAAGGACTTAAATCCTGATATAGTGAAATTCAAATAATAAGAATGGGCCTTTAATGGAATAATCCAACATAAATAACCTGAAATGAAAATGCATCATATTGAATTTATCCTAACCTTATAAGGATGCTTGCTAAGAGACTTACTCTTATTTGATTAGCTATTAAGAAGGGGCCTTCAATGGTTTAATTTCTTCTTGAATAGCCATAACGAGGTAGAGGGGTATTAATGACTTATTCCTAAACATCAAATTCTAAATAATAGGAAAGGGGTCTTGGTGACTTAATCCTAACCATGTAGTCTAATTGATAAGAAATGGGTCTTTGATGACTTAATCTAATCCTTATCATTTGAAAAGGATGCCTACTAAGGGACCTACTCTAATTTGGTTAACTATTAAGATGGGCCCTTTATTTCTTAATGCAACTTAAATAGTTAAAGGAGGAAAGGGGTCTTCGTGAATTAATCCAATCCTTAAGTTTTGACTAATAGAAAAGGGATCTTATTGACTTATTCCTAACATAAGTAGTCTATTTGACAAGAAAGGGGTCCTAATTACTTTATCTTAGCTTGCCATTTGAAAGGATTCTTATTGTGGGACTTACTCCTAACTTATAAGGATGGTACACAAAGGTTTACCCTATTCCCAAGATATATAGGAGCCATGAAGGGCTTGCTTCTAACCTATTGATGATATGAGTGAGGAAAAAGGGACTTTAGTGACTTATTTCTTAATCCTCAAAATTTTTGATTAATGTAGAAGGAAACAACTAATCTTGATCCTAACTTGATTAGTATAATTGTTGAGAGATGTTGTGATGATTTTCTTCCACCTCTTGGTTTTACTAATGCTTCTTACACATGAAAGTGTTTTTAGTAAGAAGATTTTAAAATTTTAGAGTATTTCTGGAATAAGGTTTATACCTAGTCAATTTTGGACCCAATATATATTATGCCAATGTCATAAGCATAAAATTACATCATTTCTTTTCCATTTCATAATTTTTATTTATTTATTTATTTATAATATCAAAGTTATCTATGGCCATGTTAGATGTCTAGTCTAGCAAGACATCGCATGATATTAACCTAAGAAATTTACCTTTTGAGCTTGCATGGGACTTTCTAGTCCTTGGATAGGAAAAACCAAAGTCAAATAATGCCTCTCAAAAAAAAAAATCTTTTATTGGTATGAATATGTAGCTTTTATGAGATGTACTTTATTTTATTTATTGACTTAAGTCAATCAAGCTACAATTCATATGTATTTCATTTTTAATTATTTTTATTAACATGAATCTACAACTTATAAGGCCTTCTCTTAGATTCAATAAAGATCAAGAGATTTCCTTCAAGATAGAATTGATATAGTTTTAAAAGTGAATGAGAATCAAGGAAAGCAAACTCTTAGATATATATATATATATATATATATATATATATATATATATATATATATATATATATATATATATATATATATATATATATATATATATTTATTTTGTTAGTCTTTTAGCACTAATCAATAAAGGTATTGAGAGGGTTAAATTGTTCAAGAAATTAAGATTTTCTTGATAATTTTGAAATAAATTTTCTTGAGTTGAATTATTGTTCTTTAAAAGTTTTATCAAATGATATTTCTTAGATGGATTTAATTAATTGTTATTTGTTTATTTTTTATCCTTCTAAATTCCACTACAAGTTTCTTGAAATTACCTTAAAGGTATATTTTAAGAATCTACATGTAGTGATATGATCATTTCAAATCATAATAAAGTTTCTTTTCTTTTCTTCTTTTCATCATTTATCATTTTTAGCAAGATTTTCAATATAACACTTCACTTAATCAAAAGTGAGGTTATCAAAAATCTTGATCATAACCCTTTAGTAAATTATTTTGATATTTTAAGATCGAATGATATGACTATATAACAAAAATTCTTATAAGGATTCTAAATGTCATATCTTATACTTTCCATTTTCTTTTCTAGAATTATCTTGATTTTATAATATTCAAATAAGTCATCCTTATTGAGGATGATCCTATTAATAAAAGCTTTATCAATTTTGAAATAAAGTATGGGTAATAGGAACCCATCATTAAGGTAAAGATTTGTCCTAGTCCTAAGATTTGATACATGCAGATTTGATCTTTTACTTTCTCTTTTTCTCTTTTTTGTTATGATAATGTTAGCGAACTAAGAAAAATATTTTCTTCTCATGTAAGGCCATCATTGATTAGTTTTTAGTCTAGCAACATCTTTCTTTTCTTTTGATGTTTAACCGCATATGTCAAGGGACTTAGTTTATTGAAATGACATCAAGCTTGAGCTTATAAACCACTACATCTCGAGAATGTTTCATTTTATTTCAAGATAAAGTAGTCTTCAAATTCTAAGAATAGCTCTATTAATTCATCAATATCTGACTCACTAAAGAGTTAGATTATTGATATCAGTTGTAGATCAACTTCTATTAGTAGAATTATTTATTTTAGCTTGTCAATTGTGGATTTAAATTTCTCTTTAAATTCTAAAACTTGAAGGCTATATAGGTCTTCAGACACATCTAAAAAATATTTATTTAATATGTTAAATTACCTTTGAAGAGAAACTCAAGATATTGACTTTTTAATAATTCTCATCTTAAAATGGCTCTACAGTACTGAATCTCAAACCAACTTTTGGTTTCAATTTCTTTAATGCCTCATAGCTTTTTTTGCTTATGGTCTTTCTTGTAATGAAATCAAATTATACTCAATTGACTTTTTGATAGACAAAGAGGTAAAGATTCTTGGAAAAGAAAATCCATTATCTCTTTGGCATTTCTATTTTTGAAGTTTACACCTATTTTCAAAAAGGTGTAAAATTGATTCGATTGATTTATCTATTTACTTTTAAGCTAGGGGAAACTTTTGACATCTAACCCTACAATCTTATTTTGATATAAAAGAGTTTAAAGTTAAAGCACTTACATACTCAGAAATTTCAGATGTCACCTTTTAGTGCTTGGATCTAGTCCTTCTATCCTTTCTATTTTCTTTCATTCATTAATTCATTAAATCATTCATTCATTCTTTCTTTTCTATTATTTTAATTTATTTTATTTTCTTTATTTTCTTTTCTTTCTTCCATTTTGTTAAAATTTTAATAACATTTTGACTCTTTATAAAATGATACATTTGATGCTATTCCGATACAACATTTGCTAGGATATTGGATGCATTCGACTCTTTATTTGAATACAATATTTGATGTGACACTTTACATACTCAATTATTTATTTTGTTTGATTGATCATATTACATGGTAGAACACGACCTAATTCTTTGACTGAATATAAGACTTGGTGAGGCATTACAAAAACTTCCTTTTTGTCATTCCATGCCTCAATTTTATAGAATTAATAATTATCATTTAGGATAACAAAAGAAAATGACATTCCTAAGGACTCTAAATTCATGAATACATAATGGATATAAACATCCTTTCATAATAATTATTGTTTTTCCTCTTTTCCTTTCTTTCCCTTTTTTATTTGGGTTGGATATGACAATCTAAGAGCATTAAAGATGTTCCTGAATATTTAAGATTTTTCTTTCAATGTTTGACTTATCATCTTCAATCAATAAAGTGATTGAGATTAAGTTTTTCAAGATGAGTTTCCAAGATTAAATTTTCATTGAAAACTTGCTTTCTTTTTTTGATTAAATGCACACGACACCATCTTATCAAAATTATACTAAATGGGGTTCATGTATAATCCCGTTCATATTTGTTTACAATTGATGTTGACTGATGCACCTGGATCAACAACCATTCTAGAATTATTTCTTTTGAATTATTTACATTGACTAAGATATTGATTATATTTAGTAGTTCTTAATAGTTTATCCTCATCATAGAAGATAGCCCTAGAACCTTATCTTTTTTTTTAGTTCAATGCCACATCCAAAAGTTGCTAATAATTAAAGAAGGCAAAATTATAGAATTACATAATGCCTTGATTAATGATCATTTTCATTTTCATTCATTTTATTTTCTCTTTTTTTATTTCTCTCCCTCTTGTTAAAGCATGATGATGCTCAACTTTTCAAGCAACTTTTCTATAATGGGCAAAAACACCACAATCAAAATTTTAAAAATGAGTAGAATTTTATTATTTCCTTATGTTTATAAATAAAGAAGGTAATTTCTCAATGTTTCAAAATGAGTTGTTTGCCTTTTCTTTTCAGTGTTATTTGAGGCAGTTTGACTCTACCATTTTGAATTTAATTTTAATAATTTTTTTTATTATGAATGGAGGGAGGGTAAGGCCAACTCGATCTATCAGAGATAAAATTTCCATATTTTCATTCTGAAAGATAGAAACATCACCATTAAGACCAAATCTTAAGGTCATGATATTTAAGAATTATTTTAGAATGATTGAAGTATTCATTAATTTTGTCTTTAGAATTTGTCCTTAAAATTAATTAAAGCTATTTATCAGGAGAGTCATAATTCTCTTTTTTACCCCCTCTTTTCTTTCATTGATTAGGAGAAAAAGTGAAATTTTATTGTCATTTTTGTTTACAATATCATGTCATCTTCCTCTTTTAACTTTCTCCTAAGCTCCTAAAGATTCAGGGTTTCTAGAAGGTCTAAAAGAGGTTCATCTTTAAATCACTCCCTCAAATTGGTAATCAGCTCAGACAACTAATTTCCAAACTTCTCGTGAACGTATAAAGATAAATTGTAAAATGATTAAGATTAAAGTAGAATTGAATATATATATATATATATATATGGAAATTGCTTTCTATAAAGATAGAAGGCTTCGCATTTAATTTCCTCAATTGACCTCTACCTAAGCTCAATAAGGCATTCTTTTGGGATCATTTTTCATACTTATCCCACTTTTATAATTTTCTTTTAATTTGATTCTGTTGACCTCTTCTTTGGAAGAGGTTAATATAATTAGGACTCCTAATCTTAAATTAGCAGTCTTCTAATAAAGCACATAAGACACTACACTTAGTGACCTAGTGTATCCTCCTTTGATTGATCTAATGTAACAGGTTTAGTTAGATTCAACCCAAATCTCCAACCTAAACATACAACACTCTAAATATGAAATTAATTAAATTTAGATTAAGGTTTAATTAGGGAACTAAACCTAATTACCTCAATTAAGCTAAGAGTCATATAAACTTAAGGAAATTCAAATTAAATCTAAAAAACCTAAATCAAATGTAATTAAAAGCATGAAACCATGAAATGAAATTTAATAAATCTAAATCCAAACCAAACATCAAAAATTGGTCATCCCTTTTGACATGGGTTTGACTTATGTGGGATCCACCAAGTCAAAGGTCAACCCACCAAAATTTAAACAAATAAAATCATCTTAAATGGTCCAAATGATATTATATTAATGTTTAAACATGAATCTAAAAGAAAATGAACTCAATAATACCTTACTTAGGCTAAATATGCACTTATCCTAAATAAGCTTAAGTGAACTATATCACATTAAAATTCAAAATAAGCCAAAATTAATTCAAATTAATTGCATGAAATCAATAAGAGATGATTAGTAAACATAGATAAACTAATCATTAGGTCCAATTTGCCTAAAATGGTCATTTGACCTAAATGGATTGAAACTTAACCCAAATTTAACACATAAGACCGGCCAAATTAAATTTCAAGCCTTAAATAAATGAAATGATTTGATCCAATGCATTCCAAAGTACTTGGATTATCTTAATTAAAAGCTTAATATACTCTAATTGAGTCAAATAAAACATTTGACTCAATCAGGTTCAAACCAAATGTATATGAGTCAAAATAAGTTAAGACACAAAGTAAGCAATCCATGAACTTTAAAATCCTTAAAACCTTGGTTAAGGAGTTCATTAATGATTGAATGAACATAACCCAAGCATTGAATTAAAGCTAATCTATCAAATAAAGCAATTCAAATCTAGCCAATTCAATAGATCTTAAATGGCATAATCCAAAAGGGATTTGAACCCAATCTCCAACTAATCCACTTGGAAGATAATTAAATCTCTTCCAAATAGATTAATGATTGATTCCTAGATAAAATTAAGCCATTTAATTAGACTTAAATTTAGCCAAAGCTAAGGAATATGTTATGGAAAATCAATGGTACATGGAGACAAAACATACCATGCCGAATCCTATTCCTCATTTCATACTCCACCTCTCTAGCTTAAAATAGATGTCAGAGAGGTAGTGAGCCATGGAGATAGCTTCCAAAATCCTTGATCACCCATAGTTGCACATGGAAAGAAAAAAATGAAACATATAGCTTTCGGCTCCAATGGAAAAATCACCCATACCAATTCCCAAGCAAAATTGACTTTGCCACCACCTTTCCTACTTCAAATGAAGCCAAACCTAAACTTTCCCCAATCCTCTCACTGCCAGGAAGCTAGAGAACATCTAAGTAGACAAAATCCTAGTCAATGGTTGGTCTAGATGTTGATCCATAAGGAGATAGCACAATTCCTTTTGTACATGAGTTCCCCACATCATTCCAAAGCTCATAGAGTTAATTGCACCTCTGAAGATTATCGAGATCAAAATATGCCATTAACGACCTCTCCAAGCTTTCAATTTTGGCACTTTTTGATGGGAGTTTGATCTCAAGTGAGATCAAACCATTTAGATCATTAGGTTTTCATCCACTGATGGATTTGGGATCAAAATCATGTGATTTTGATGGCTGGATGGTCAAAAATCATGAAGAATTGACGGACAACCCACGCTTCTATCTCTGTTGAAAGAGAAACAATCTCCACTGTTCATTCCTCTATTAAGAATGGACAACTCCAATCTAGTCACTTACTTGATTGAATTCGATAAGGAGAAACATCGGTCGAATCATGGCCATCCGATCGTGCGCCGCCAGAATAATGCAGGATTCACATGAATCCAGCTTGGCCTAATACCGTGGAATTGCATGTATAGTGGTGCCACATTGGATCCACAAGGATCCCAGTGGTTGAAACATAAATCCTGGATTTCCCTAAATAAAAAATTAAATAAAAATGCTTGAAAATTTAAAAATTCATAGGAAATAGGATTTAACTCCAAAAATTACAAATAAGGGTTCTATGGAATTCTCTTGATGAGAGGAATCCATTAAACCCAAAAGTCCCAAATTTTAGGTAATTTCATGTTAATTTTAGTTTAAATAAAATATTTTAAATCTAAATTAATCCCAAATTATTAATCCAATTGAAATGAAACTTTGGAACTAAAATTATGTTTAAAATGCACCTTAGAAAAATTTCCATGAATTATTACAATGAAATTCAAAAGATACCAAATTTCAAAGTCTAAACTTCAATTTTAATTTAATAAATTAATATTAAATAAAATAAATCATAAAAATGGATCTAATCACTTTAAATCAACATAACAAACCCTAATGAACTTAGAAACATCAATGAAACCCATTGAAAGTTAATAAATCACAAATTGGCTTAAATTTGTAATTAATTGAATTAATTAATTTAAATAATTAATTTAAACTTAAAAAAATCATATTAAATCAACCAAGTTTCCAAAAAGTATGAATGAACCCTTTATGGATGCATTTTTCAAAGAGAAATTAAAGAAAAATAAATCCTTTAAATAATCATCATTAAATTAGGCTTAAGTTTAGTTTTAATGAAATAATTATATCTTAAATTTCACCCCAATTATGCATTTGATTAAAATGAAACTTTGGAAATATGAAACCCACTTATCATAAAAAAATTCAAACCCAATTGACCTTTGGATTGTGAATCGTTGATTTTCCAAATCTTTGGATCAATATAAATTAGATAAGAAAAAAAATTCATAAATCACAAAATTGAAAAAAGTAACTTAACAAAATCTTCATCAATACTAGAACACTTAAAAATATAATTTTCCAATATTCTAAACCAAAGAATTTGATCATTTATACATTTAAGAGTTAATGAAACTAATAATTAACTTTAAGTTTAATCAAATTTTAAGTTAATGAATTCATAACCAAACCATTAATAAAATCTTAATCTACAATTAATGAAACTTAAAAATGGATTAAAATACTAACCTAGGTGTCTTAGGTTAACATAAATCAAACCAAATGAATATGAAATCAATAAACACAAACATAATTCAAACTAGATGTTAAACCAATTCAAATCAAATGAAACAAATGAAATAATTCAAATCAAATAAAAATAAATCAAACTATGAAGAAATACATAATCAAATCAAAGAAATGAAATGAAGAATCAAATTCCAAAAGAACTAAAATTACAAAACTTAAATCCAAATTGAACTCAAGCCCAAATAATCTAAATGAATCTAAAAAGAGTTAATTAAGATACTTAAGGATCTTGGTTAGGCCTTTAGAATAAATCTTCATCTTATGATGAATGTTTCAATCTATTAGGGTTTAAGATGTTGAATATAATGGGTTTAACCCAAAAGTGGAATATATTATACTCTTCATTTTTGAAAACTTAAACTTCACTTTAACATAAAAGTAAAAGTGAACTTTAAAAGAATGAAAATAAAAATTCCAAATCATTAAATCACTTGAACTGAAACCATCCAAAGGTATGTTAAACAAACTTAAAAAACTCAAATAAAATTTTAAATAAAAAAGGCCTAACATTGTCTTACCACATAAGCTTATTTCCTTCACACACTAGATCATTAGGTCACAAAACCTAGACTTAGGTTAAGTCATTTTATGATTTTTTATTATATTCTATGTTGTGATGTGATGTGCTTCTCATGTCTTTATGGTATACTATTTTAGACTACATGCTAAAGTATGTTTGCTCGTTAGACTGGATGGTAGAACATTCTTTTTAGAACTAATAATGTCTTCTGCAAGGGGCTGTGCTAAAAATGATTGCTATTATAAATAAATTAAAATGTTGTTTTCTTGTAGGTGTGTTTAAGTCCTTAAGCATTGCCCAATAGGACAAGTGGGATTGGCAAGCAACTAATACTAAGCCCGTATATTTATGAAATATAACTAATGTGTGATATTTGTATTTTCTTGAAATCTATCTTGCAGGGCTAAAATTTATTTTTGAATTTAAAATGTAAATTTGAGCTTAGAATTAGGTTATGATCTATGAGATCATGGATAAATAGGAGCTGACCCTACTAGCAGATGGTTGCAAAGTTCCCCTGTGAAGCCCTGTGGAGGTCCTTGAAGAAGAAGATGATGCTGGAAAAAGACCCATATATCTAAACTATAGTTTTAGGCCAAGCTGTGTAAGGGCAGAGCTCAGCTTCCCATTTTCTTTTTATTTCGGGGTGTACATCAGTACCCGATCGCATAGGCCTTTCTCTAAATTAATTTGGCTTGATTTATTTTAGGTGTGCAATTTAATCAGCCAGCTTTTCTAGATTTTTTTTCTATGTTGTGTTTTCTGTGGTGAATGCCTAGATGTAGGCTCATAGAAAAAATAAATAAATTTTCTACCAAATTAAATCTAATCAACTCAAACACAAAAATAGTTAAATTCAAAACCTCATAAAAATTAAAGCCTTAGGAATAACTTAAATGAATTAGAAATAATTAAGTCTCAAAAATCATGCAATCATATTGCTCTGAGTTCTTGAATTGGGCACTTCACCCATTACTCATAAGGGGCATCTGACCCGTGAGGATGACCGCCATCTTGGGAAAGTCTACCTTCTTTTATTAATTTGGTCCATTAACAATTCTAATTGCATGGTATTTAAGCATAAAAATGGATACCCTAAGACCTTAAATAAATCATGAGTTAACATATTTAAAATATGAATAACGTGCATGTGTTAGATGCATTTCATATCCTACATGATCCTAGGGATTAAGGAGTGAGTCTAGGTTCTTAAATTCCTATCTTAAAAATAGAATTGCCTTACCATTTTACGTACATGAGACTTAGCATCATGGATTTAAAATGCACATTGGTGGTGTTAGCTGGCAGCACTTCCATGGGGTTATAAGTCTAGAAAAGTCAGGAATAAGTTTGTTCCCTTAGGTGAGAAGAATGACCAATAATTTCCAAAATGAAATTAGGTTGAGCATCTGACTTATGTTAGAAGCACTGATAGACTTAGGATTTGAAGCATTTTTTTATGGAGTAAGTTAGGCATTTCTGTAGTCTTGTGTTGCTAGAATCGAAGCCTTAGATTTCTAAGAAAATGTTAACTCAAAATCTAAATTAAATTATAAAATTTAAAATCCAATGATATGATAGTTGAATTTCCTACATCCTAGTATCAACAGGCATTTCCTACTTCATCCTACTTGGCTTCTAAAAAGATTTATTTATGCTTTGAATCATTCCTAATTGAAAATTTCAAATGTCATTCCATTGAAAACCAACTTAGAAATCCATAAAAATAATAACTTATTTCTTTAATCAAGAGTATTCTTAGGAAGAGACCCTTCTTCTTAAAATATAATTAACCATAGGGGCTTGCCCTTAAAAGGAACCATTAACCCTATTTAAAATAAACCCTACTCTACTTCTCATGTAGTTCAGGGGAAAACTCTCTGGTACATTAAAGAACCATTAGACATTGGATACTTTTATTGAATGATCAAATTTATTATAGGATAATATGTTTATCATCTAAGATAATATGCTTATTCTTCAATGATGCATTTGATCATCCAGATAAGAAATTCTTAAAATCTATGTGGTGTCATAAATTTTTTCGTAGAGATATTTTCTGGCGACTCCACTAAGAAATGGTTCCTCTCTCTAACTTTAGAAATAAGTTATTATTTCTATAATCAGCAATGTACTTGTGTTTTCAAAGGTCAAAATTTCCTTTCTTTTCATCGAGTATCTTTCCATTTCATCTTTAGAGCTTATTCAACATCTACTAAACAAAAGAGAGAGTATAGAATTACCCCACTCGTGGAAATCAAGTGGGTTGGTTTTATAACTTCTTTAGTTTTAGAAAAAATTTTTTAAAACAAAATAAAAAAATTACTCACCACAAAATTAGCTATAATTTTCTAATGGATCAAAAGCCTTTCATTTGACTACATTTTGGTTATTGTTTATTAATTCTTATTTACAAGTTTTTATTTTTGTAAATAGACAATGTTTGAACAATTAATCTTCACTGCTACATCTGGGATTAGTTTCTCTGTGGATAGTAGTTGGCTGACGGCTCTGTCATTAAGTTTGGACCCGGCTTTGAAAACTTAAATATTACTACAAATTGAGTGGCACTAGCTCCTATTACTAAAGCGGAAATTAAACATTAATAACCCAATTTGGAATTCTCCAATACACATCCTTTCTCTCTTGCTGAAGGCAGGAAGGTTACTGAGATGGTCCTGCTCAAAAGAAAGTAAAGCTGCCCACTTTAGAGGCATTTCCTACTCCTTTCTTATCTAGTACTTTTTAGGTAGGCTCTACTTCTAAGCCCCATGAGTTGACTAAAATTAAAAAGAAAAATAGATGTAGAAGACTTAGGAGGATAAGGAGAGAAAATAAAAAGAAATGTTGGACATATAACTAGATAGGGCAAGGGATGGCTATACAGTCTCGATACTTCCTTTTTTTTAGGTGGAAGTAGATATCACCCTCTTTTTGCTACCTAGGGAGAGGAGGATGTATCTTGGATTGTGAGTTCTCCACCTCTCCCTTTCATTCATGAAGAAAAAAAAGTTTTAAAATGTTAAAGAAAGAGACACCTGATAAGATGCATCAGATCCTCTATAAGATCCCTAGATCCTCCTCTTACACTAAGGAGGAATTACAAAGCTATGAAAGATCATACATAAAAAATCCTAGAAAGAGAAATCTTAGTAAGACCTGCCACTTTCCATTACAAAAGGAAGTGGAAGGAGGCCATTCCTATTAAAAGAAAGCCTTCTTATCTCGTGCCTTTTACTAGAGCGATATCATTGCCCTGGAAAATCATTGACTTGGCATAGAGATCAGTCATTTAGTATTGGGAGAGATAGAATCTTTCCTATAAAAAAATAATAAAAAAGTTTATGTTAGGATGGTTTGACTGACCTCTAAGTCTAGAATACCTTCACCACCTTCATCTTTAGAGTACATGTCATTAGGACTATTCCAGATAGGCCATTATCATCTTTATTTAGGCTTCAAACTGAAGGGCCATCAATCATCTTATGTTTCCAATAAATAAATAGAGTCTCTTCATCTATCTCCTTACATTATAAAGATTAATGATGAGTGACACCTTAGCATAAGTGCCACCCTTGATGAAGTCCCTACTACCCAAGGGGTCACAAAAGGTGAAGAGTCTGAAATAAGACATATGGGTATGGGTGATGAGTTTGATATCATTCTCTATAGCAGTGGCACATCATTTAATCTATCAAAAGAAGAAATGGAATCCATTGTAAAAGAGGATGAAGAAAAGGAGAAGAAAAATAATGCAAGAACATTATGATCTAGAATAAGATGATCTATTAGATGATGATTCAAGATTTTATGTGACTTATATCTACATGGCTGGCATTAGATCATCAAAGAAAGAACATGATGAATCATAAGAAAATTTTACAATGGTTCCCACTCAGCAATTGATCCTTCAAATAAAAAAGAAGGATGATCAGATTGCTTTGATGGAGAAGAGGATTGAGGAAATGATTGCTACTATATAGTCACTTTAGAGCATGTCCCATCCTCTTCACATCCTTATCACATTGAACAACCCAAATTAGGACATCCCACTAATGATTCGAGGTTTAGTTTAAAGGAGTATTGGCAAGAATAAAAGCATGTAGATGATATATCCTTTATAACTGAACTAAATTCATTATTGGAGACCTTACCCTAAGGAATATGATTCTATTCCCTATCCTAAAAGATTCATGCCTCCCTCCTTCAAAGTATTTGATGGACTGGAAATCTCAGACAACATTTATTATCTTCAACGCAAGCTATTATAATGCTAGAGGAAGTGATCATTTATTATTCAGACAGTTCATTAGCAGCTTGATCAGAGTTGCTTTTGATTGGTATGCAGATCTACCCAATGGTTCAATGCATACTTTCACTAAACTAGAATGCATGTTTATAAAAAGATTCATTGGAACTCAACACCACATCACTATAGGTGACCTAGTGGTAGAAAAACAAATGTCTAGAGAGTCTTTAGTGGACTGTATCTTGAGATGGAGAATTCTTAGTCTCAAGTGCAAGCCCCAACTATAGGAGCTGCGCGATGTTAAGATTCTCCTAGAAAACATCCATTGTCCCATCATTTTCTTATTGAAAATCTTTATATTTAAAACCTTTTAAAAAATCTTAAATAAAGCCTCTAGCCTACAATATGAAGCCCCTAGGATGACTTTCCTAAAAGATCACACTTCTGTAGAATAGTCAAAACCTAGGAAACTTTTAGAAAAGAAAGCAGACAATGTCTCTATAGTGGACATGGGAAAGACTCCCATTCAGATACAATTGGAATGACATATATCCTTTAGGCTACCACAACATCAGGTATCATCTGCCCCTAAGAAGATTCTAATCAGCCTTTTTTCTTAAAAGAATGAACTAGACATATTCTTTCAAAAGAGAGGCAGTGCACAAGATCTTCAAAAATTTAGAAAAGTTAGATTTTAAACTACTCGACCCAAAAAGGACAAAGGAAGTTAGAAAAGTAAATGACCTTAATTACTTTTCATACCACTAGGTGTTAAGACATACTATTGAAGATTGCTTCACATTTAAAGACTAGCTCAAAATAAATTATGAGAAGGGGTTGGTGATCATACTAAAGGAATACCTGGTGGACCTTGGGCAAGGGTCCATTAAGGATATCACAGTTGACTCTATTTCTTTAAGTACTCCTTATTCAGATGAATGGGATATAGGTCTATCCCATTCTTCTAAAAATATTTGTTGAAAAATTATTAAAATGTCATGCAGGATCTGACGAAGACCTAGAGGAAGATCATCTAGATTGATCCACTGGAGTCTAAAGAGCGAGTTCCACCTCTACTTGTTTCAACACCTTTAGCTTCATAGATGATTGGAGAGAGTGGTGAGGGAGGGCCACATGTTGTATATGATAGCATTATGTATGATAATGATGGAAAGGCTCAGCCTTACATTCCTTTATTCTTTTGTACTCATTCCAAAAATATAAATAAAAAGTATACCTCCAAAGGTGTTTCTTACATTTTTTCCATTTTTGATGAATGTGTTCTAAAAATGTTCACAAAGAAAAAGTTAAAACAAAAAAATTTTCATGATGAGTTTTATGAATGAGGATCAAATACTGATAGTCATATGAAAGACATCAAGAAAATTCTCTTAACATAGAGATAGAATTATTAGATTCTGATCAATCTCTAGAGAAGAATATTAGTGATGAGGATCTAGTTAACACAACCCTAGAAGATATTATTGAAGTCAATCTCCATAGTGGAAGAGTTTTACCACCTCACCTACCTTGTCCTCTTAAAGACAAAAGGAACCAAATTATGGATCAATGTTCAAATCTAGAATGTTTACCAAAAGATACAACAGTCGAGCCAAATGCTCCTAAGGTCGACTACAATATTTTTGCCCATATTAGGAAACTTCCTTCTAGGCTAGCATTAATGGCACTCTTGCTCTCTCAAAAGAAATGAGAGTCATTGATACAGACATTAATTGACCTAGAGATATGCTTGACCCAGCTAGCAACAACTTCCTTAAATTAGGCTTGCTATTTTAAAAAGATCCTTGGAGTTACTTTCTTTATGAGGATTTACTTTTGGGGACTATTGATGATAATTGTCCCCTTTAAATTTCTATTAAAATAAAAAAAAACATCAGGTTGTCAAGAGTTTTGGTGGACCTTAGCCCATCAGTCAATATCATGAACTCCAGAACATTGTCATTTCTAAAGATAAATGCCAAAAGACTTAGTTCATACAAAATGCTACTGAGGGGTTTCAATGAAACTAGGGAGAAAGCTTTTGGTTCAATCACTCTATTGTTGAAATGGATTTTGAAGCTAAATTCTTAGATTCATGAGTATTCCTTCTTCACTAGTGTATTAAGTACACTAGGGATGGAGTGGAATACACTATAAAAGGAGATATACAATCATTCTCTGTTCATGAAATTGAACTTTATGAAGATACAACTTATTACATGCCTAAGAAGCCAAAACATGATTATGTGGAATCCAACATTATTAAGGCATCAAATAATGCAACAAATGAAAAAGGGGAAAAGAAAGAAAATGAGGAAAAAGAAAAAGAAAAGGAGCCTCTAGTGGTACAGATTGATCCCAATCCAGTTCTCATGAGGACTTCAATCAAAATGATGCCTCAATAAAGTTTGAGATTATACTAGAATCAGATAGTGATGAAGAACAAATAAGGCCATTTAAGGATGAACCTGGGCTCTCCCAATTTGAAAAATTAAAGAAATATGTGGACACTTTGACTTTAACATCTCTTATTGAAAAATAAAGTATCTAAATTGGAAGTCAAAGTGGCCCCTAACTTATCAAGAGAAGCAGGGAAGTTAGCTAAATTTTACTTTGTACCCGAACCTTCTAGCTCAAAAGTAAATGTAAAGCTTGATGATTCACTATCAAATGAAATAATAGAACTTCCTTTTGTCTGGTACTCTAAGTGTGCTAAAAACTCCGTGAAACATGGTTTAATTGTAAACACTTGACCTAGAGATACAACTCAATGCATAGAAAGCTTGTGGAATACTAAACATAAAAATTCAAATTTCAAAGAAAGCATTGGGTTTGGTATCGTTGGACCATTAGATGATATAGAACATTGTTTGATGATAAGAAATCATCTAGAATCAGATTAATTTTTTGAAATTCCTTTTAACTCTTTAGAGGAATTATGCCTTGAAATAATAAATGAATACTATGATTGCTTACTTCAAAATGCCCCTCCTGAGTTTAAAGAAGAAATTAAGTCTACTATTGATGAGCTAAAGGAGGTTAACCTAGGAACTGCTGAAGACCTAAAGCCAACTTTTATTAGTACTTTGCTGGGTCTAGAAGATTCTAAAGAGTTAATTACTTTACTTCTTGAATATAAAGATTGCTTTTCTTAGAGCTATGATGAAATGCCAGGTTTATCTTTGGAAGTTGCAGTGCATAAACTAGAGATTAAACTTGATGTAATCTCAATAATGAAAGCTCCTAAAAAACTTCACCTAGAAATTGAACAACAAGTGATTATTGAAATTAAGAAACTGATAGAAGCTAGCTTTGTGCAAGAAGAACAATACTCAAATTGGCTAACCATCATAGTCCTCGAAAGAAAAAGAATTGTCAAATACACATTTGCATTAACTTTAGAGACTTGACTAAGGCTTGCCCAACAATGAGTTGCCAATGCTAATACCAGAACTTATAGTGGACATAGCCTCTTTGCATGAGATCTTTTCATTCATGGATGGATCATCTAGGTATAACCAGATTATGATGTCTCTAGAGGATGAAAAGCATACAAAGTTCAAAACTCCTATAAGGATATTCTGTTACATGGGCATGCCATTTGGTCTCAAAATTGCCACTGCTACATACCAAAGAGCCATGACTAGAATTTTTTATGACTTAATTCACAATCAAGTCAAGTATCATATTGATGATCTTGTAATCAAAAGAAAAATAAAAGAAATCATTTATATGATTTACAAATCATTTTTTAATGATTGTGGCATTATAACCTAAAAATGAACCCATTGAAGTGTATTTTTGGAGTGACTTCAAAAAAATTCTTAGGGTTCGTAGTGTGACACCATAGGATATAAATTGATAAAAAAAGCCATTATAGAAATGCCACTACCTAGGAGTCTTACACAATCAAGATCATTCCAGGGGTGGCATGCATACTTAAGGAGGTTTATATTGAACTTATCAAGAAGATGTCAACCATTTGCAACATTAATAAAGAAAGATTCCAAAATCATTGGGGCTAAAAAATGCCAAAATATGTTTGAAAGCCTGAAATAGTACTTGATGAACCCTTATATTTTGGCTACTCTAATTTCGAGAAAGCCACTGATTTTATACACTATGGCTTTAGATGAATTACTTGGGGCATTATTAACCCATGTAAATGAAGAGGGAAAAGAAAATTCCCTTTACTATCTAATTCATAGACTCATCCTAGCGAAAATGAATTATCCGCCTATTGAGAAGCATTATTTGGCCTTAGTCTTAGTTCAAAAACCAAGACATTACATGCTTGCTCATAGAGTCAATTTAATCTCAAGAATGAATCCAATAAAATATCTTATGACCCACTCAATGTTGTCAGGCATCTAGCATGTTGGTCGAAGCTTCTATTGCAATTTGAGATCACTTACATTCTTCTTTATTTGTAAAAGGGCAAGTCATAGTTAACTTTTTAGCAGCACATCCCATACCTGAGAGTTCCCCTTTAAATGATGATCTTCTAGATGAGTAGATCATGACATTAGAAGGTAAACCTAATGCCACTTGGGAGTTGTATTTTGATGTTGCAGCATCATCCAAGAAAAACATAGAATTAAATTCATCTATCCTAAGGAAGGTAGGGATCAGATTAAATTTTATAACTCTAGATAAATGAATGATGTGATCTTCCTATCATCTGGCTGAGCCTTGCAAAAATAATGAAGTTGAATACGTGGCTCTTATTACTAAATTATAGTTAGCAATCCTTATGGATATCAAAAATATTAAAATCTTTGGAGACTCTCAACTTGTTATAAACCAAGTGAGTGGTGTCTATACAATTTTGTATCTAAAGCTCTTTTGTTATTATTAATACTCGATGAAACTACTTGAGAAAATTGCATATGTAAATTTGTATAGGATTTCTTGTAGAGATTATATTATAGTGGATGCTTTGGTTAAGCTTGCCAAAGAAATCCTATGCCCAGGCAAAAATCTATTTTTATAGAGGTTCAAAGTCAACAAGTTTTTTCTTCTATAGGTTTAGATTACATGAATAAAAAAGTAGAAATGTAAAGGATAATATTACCAAAAGTCATGAAGAACATGACTAGAGGAAACTATTCATTGACTACCTAAGTAAGGGGATGCTTCTAGAAGACAAGTCACTGACAAGTCAAATAAAGAAATGTGCCTTATCTTATGCATTAATTAATGATGTATTATACTATAAGGCATTCGATCAAATATGACTATGCTATTTTGACAAGCAAAAAGCCCATAAGTTTATGACTAAGGTACACTCTGAATTGTGTGGTGCTCACCAATCCAGACCCAAAATGAAATTAAAAATCAAAAGACTTGGATATTATTGGCCATTGATATTAAATGACTGCATGGAAATCACACATCATTCCTATCAATGACAGATACATGGTGTAGTCTTACTTCAGCCTCCTAATATACTGCACCTTACAATTGCCTCTTGGCCCTCTGAGAGTTTGGGCACTAAAATCATAGGGCCTATCAACCAACCTTCATCAAAAGGATATCATTTTATATTAGACACAACATATTATTTTTCTTAATGTGCTGAACTGGTACCACTGAAGAAAGTAAAGGCATATCATGTGTTAAAATTCTTTTAGGAAAATGTTGTATAACAATTTGGTTTTTCTCACCCAATCATATTTGATAATGGTCCATAATTCAAGTCCACAAAATTAAATCATTTTGTGGCTAGACATAAAATAGATTAGAGATATTTGACCATCTATTACCTCAGGGCAAATGGATTGGCCAAGCATTCAACAAAACTTGAATATGAATTTTGAAAAAAGTACTTGCTAAAAACAATAAATGTCAATGGCATGAAAAGTTGGTTAAAGCCTTATGGGCCTACTAGACCACATACAAGACACCAACTCAGTCTACACCGTATGCTTTAGTTTATGGAATTGAAGCTACTCTTCCATTAGAAGTATAACTACCTTCATTAAGAATAGCAGTTAATAATAGTATTACGACTGGTCAAAATCATGAAATCTGATTGGAAGAACTTATAAACCTTGAAGGAAGATGCTTGAAAGCACAACAAGACCTTGGACTATACCAAACACGTATGGTTCAAGCACATGATAAGTTGGTGCATCCTAGAACTTTCTAAGTAGAAGACTTAGTCTTGGTTCTTAAACGACCAATCTTAGCTCATCGCAAAATTGGTAACAAGTTTGACCCATCCTAGGAGGACCATTCATAGTGGAAAAAGTCTATGAAGGAGGTTCTTATTAGTTGATTACTTATAACGGTGAATGTTTAATGCCACAAATCAATGGAAGTTACCTAAAGAAATACTATATGTAACTTGTACTCTATTTCAAAAGAATGATGATCAATAAAAATTTGGTTTCTCTTTATTGCTTTTGCAATGGTGTTTATTTCTTTCTATGCAATGGTTGTGAAAATCTTTTATATTCTTCTTAAATGCAATCTCTTTAGGATAGGATTAAGCCTCTTTAGGGAACCTGTCCTACACTTACTTTGAGCTAGAATAAAGCCTTTCATGGCATCTTTTTCATGTCTTCTATATTATTGGAACAAGCCTTTCAGGGCACCATCCCTATTATTTATAGGTTAGGAATAAGTCATTGAAGACACCTTTCTTGTTACATAGGATAGTTTGATTAGGAATAAGTCATGAATACCCTTCTTATATTAGCCAAAATATTAAGGATTAGATTAAGTCATGAAGACCCCTTTCCTCTTCTTTAGCTATCTAAGTTGGATTAAGCCATTCAAGGCTCCATCTTAATAGCTAATCATATAGGTGTAAGTCCTAGAGAAGGCATCCTTTCAAAATAACAAGGTTAAGATAAATTCACCATGACCCCTTTCCTTGTCATATAGACTAAAAGTTTAGGATAAAGTCATTAAGACCCCTATCCTATTAGTCAAAGCACAAAAAAAAAAACATAAGGTTTAGGATCAGGTCATCAAAGACCCCTTTACTCAACCTAAGCTATTTATGTTGGATTAAGCCATTAAAGACCCCTTCCTAATAGCTAATTAAAAAGAAATAAGTCCCTCAGTAGGCTTTCTTTCTGAAAGACAAGAATAGGAACAAGTCATGACAACCCCTTTCCTATTACATAGGCTACTTAGGTTAGGAATAAATCATGAAGACCTTTTTCCTATTATCCAAAATTTGAGGTTTAGGAATATGTCAATAAGACCCCTCTTCCTTATTATGACTACTCAAGTTGGATTACGCCATTGAAAGCTCCTTCTTAATAGCCAATCATAAAGGAGTAAGTTCCTTAGTAGGCTTTCTTATAAAGATAGGATAAAGTCATTAAGACCCCTTTCCTTTTCAAGCTACCTAGGTTGGAATTAAGCCATTGAAGGCCCCTTCCTATTAGCTGAACTTTATTAGAATAGGATCCAAGTCCTTGTGACTTCTTTTCTAATACAAAAAAAAAAGAAACTAAAGAATGAAAATAAGCCATTGAAGGCCCCATTCCTATGTACTACTCATATTATGAATTAAATCCATGTGACCCATGCTCAATAGTCAAAATATTGAGGTTTAGGATTAGGTTATTAAAGCCCCTTTCTTCTCCCTAGTTTAGTTATTTAGGTTGGAATCAAGTCTTCAAAATCCCCTAGTGATATCTTTTAATGGTTAAAATATTATGTGATTTGGATCAAGAGTAAATATTCATATTGGCATCTCCTCCAACTACTATTCTTAGATAGGAGTAAGTCCCTTGAAGGCATCTTCTTTGAGTATAGTGATTGTATTAGTATTAGACCCTTCTTTGAGTCTATTCCTAATGACATTCTTATCATGTATGGAAATTAATGAATTTAAGTTGCTAAGAGTGTATCAACTTTAACATGCATATGCCTATCTTTCATAATCAAATCCAAATCACAAATTGAAATGGAAATCAATACTAAAAATCAAAATTTTGAATTTAAACACCTTCAAGTTTATGCTTGTAGTGTCGACTAATTCGATTAACACCAATATGTGTAGTGTATTCTGATTGATCCACTACACATATTGGGGTTCCATTTGTTGACCACATTTTTAGAAGAGGTTAATAACACTCCCAAAGATAATAATTTGGACTCCTAATCTTAAATTAGAAATCTTCTAATTAAGAACCTAAGACACTACACATAGTGACCTAGTGCATCCTACTTGGATTGATATAACTTAATGGGTTTAGTTAGATTCATCCTTAATCTTCAACCTAAACATACACCACTCCAAGTTTGAAATTAATTAAGTTTAAATTAAAATTTAATTAGGGAATTAAATTTAATTACCTCAATTAAGCTAAGAAACATATAAACCTGAGGAATTTCAAATTAAATCCGAACAAACCCATATCAAATGAAATTAAAAGCATGAAACCATGACATGGAATTGAATAAATCCAAATCCAAACCAAAGGTCAAAAAATTTTCATTCCTTTTGACATGCATTTGACTTATGTGGGACCAACGAAGTCAAAGGTCAACCCACTAAAGCTTGATCAAATAAAATTATCCTAAATGGTCCAAATGATAATATATACATGTTTAAAAATTAATCTAAAAGAAAATGAACCCAATAATACCTTAGTTAGGCTAAATATTTCACTTGACCTAAATAAGCTTAAGTGAACTATATTGGGTTGAAATTCAAATTAATTGCATAAAATCACTTTGGAATGATTAGTAAATGTAGATCAACTAATTATTAGGTCCAATTTACCTAAAATGGCCATTTGACCTAAATGGATTCAAACTTAACCCAAAATTATACCAAAAGTCCAACATGGGAAAATTAAATTTCAAGCCTTAAATAAATGAAATAATTTGATCCAATGCATTCCAAAGTGCTCAGATTACCTTAATTAAAAGCTAAATACACTCTAATTGAATCAAATAAATCAATTGACTCAATTAGATTTAACCCAAATCTATATGAATCAAAATGGGTTAAGACACAAAGTAAGCAATCCATGAACTTTAAAATCCTTAAAACCTTGGTTAAAGAGTTCATTAATGATTGAATGAACAAAACCGAAGAAGTTAATTAAGACTTAGCTATCAAACAAAGTAATTCAAATTAAGACAATTGGATAGATCTTAAATGGCATAATTCTAAATAGATTTGAAATCAATCTCCAACTAATCCACTTGGAAAGCACTTAAATCTCTTCCAAATAAATTAATGATTGATTCCCATCTAAAATTAAGACATGTAATCAGACCCAAATGGACCCAAAGCAAAGGAATATGCCATGGAAAATCAAAGGTACATGGATACAAAACCAACCATGCCCAATCCTATTCCTCATTCCCTACTCCAGTCCAGCTTAAGACAGATGTTAGAGAGGTAGTAAGCCATGGAGCTAGCTTCCAAAAGCCTTAATCACCCACAACCACACAAGAGAAGAAATAATGAAGCATATAGCTCTTGACTCTAATGATGAAATCACCCATACCCATTCCCAAGTAAGTTTGACTTTGCCATCACCTTTCCCACTTCAAAGGAAGCCAAACTCAAACTCCCCTTGATCCTCTCATTGCCAGGAAGCTGTAGAACATTTGAAGCTGATGAAATCCTAGTTGAGGTTGGTCTAAAAGCTGATCCATAAGGAGATTGCCTAATTCCTTCTATACACGAGTTCCCAACATCATTCAAAGCTAGTGGAGTCGATTGCACTGTAGAAGTCTATCGGGATCAAGGTATGCCATTAATGACCTTTCCAAGCTTTAGGTTTTGGCACTTTTCGAAGGGTGTTTGATCTCAAGTGAGATCAAACTATTTAGATCATTATCATTTCATATAGTGATGGATTTGGCATCAAAATTATGTGATTTTGATGGTCGGATGTCCAAAAATCATGAGAAATTGACAACCAGCCCTCAACTTCCATCTTCATCAAAGGAGAAACAATCTCTGTCATCTGTTCTTTCTGTTAAGAATGGATAGCTATGATCTGGTCACATTTTTGTTTAAATCCAGTAAGGAGAAATGCAGGTTGAATCATGATCGTCTGATCGTGTGTTGCCAATTTAACGTGGGATCCACGTGGATCCCGCGTGGCCCAATACCACGGCACTACATGTAAAGCGGCGTCACATCGGATCCACTGCCCAATACTTAACATTAAGTTTAATCAAATTTTAAGATTAATGAACTCATAATCAAACCATTAAAAAATCTTAATTCATAATCAATGTAACCTAAGAATGGATTAAAATACTAACCTAAGTGTCTTAGGTTAACATAAATAAAACTAAATGAATATGAATTCAATAAATATAAACATAATTTAAACTAAATGCTAAACCAATTAAAATTAAATGAAATAAATGAAATATTCAAATCAAATGAAAATAAACCAAACCAAGAAAAATACATAATCAAATCTAAGAAATGAAATGAAGAATCAAAGTCTAAAAGAATTAACATTACAAAACTAAAATCCAAATTGAACTGAAAATAAAATAATATAAATGAATCTAAAAGGAGTTAATTAAGATATTTAAGGATCTTGGTTAGGAGTTTAGTATGAATCTTCATCTTAGGATGAAAGTTTGATTCTATTAGGGTTTAGAATGTTGAATTGAATGAGTTTCACCCAAAAATGAAATCTATTCATTCTTGAAAACCTTAACTTCACTTTAACATAAAAGTAAAAGTGAACTTAAAAAAAGAAAATAAAAATCCCAAATCATTAAATCACTTGAATTGAAACCTTTCAAAGGTAAATAAACAAACTAAAAAAAAACTCAAATTGAAACTTATATAAAAAAACTCTTAGCAAAGTCTTACCACACAAGCTTATTTCCTTTGCACACTAGATCATTAGGTCATGGACCTTAGACTTAGGTTAAGTAGTTATATGATTTTTATGTAATATTCTATGTTGTGATGTGATGTGCTTTTCATGTCTTTGTGGTGTACTATTTTAGATTACATGTCAAGGATTATTTGTCGTTAGATTGGATAGTAGGACATTCTTTTTAGAACTAACATTATCTTCTGTAGGGGACTATGCTAAAAATGTCTACTATTATAAATAAATTAAAAATGTTATTTTTATGTAGGTGTGCCTAAGTATTTAAGCATAGCCCAATATGATAGGTGGGTTTGGCAAGCAACTAATGCTAAGCTCATGTTTGTGAAATATAACTATTGCGTGCTATTTATATTTTCTGAACATATATTTTGCAGAGCTATAAAATTTATTTTCGAATTTAGAAAATAAATTTGAGCTTAGAATTAAGTTTAGATCTATGAGGTCTAGGATTAGCTGGAGCTGGCCCTACCAGCAGATGGTTGCAAAGGTCCCCTATGAAGCCCTTTAGAGGTCCCTAAAGAAGGAGACCATCCTGGAAAGAAGACCCATAGATCTAAACTGTAGTTCTAGGCTAGATGTATAAGGGGTATAGCTCTACTGCCCATTTTCTCTATCTTTCAAGATGTACAATGGTACCCGGCCGCATAAGCCTTTCTTTAAATTAATTTGGCTTGATTTATTTTAGGGCAATAGAATCAGTCTACTTTTCTAGATTTCTTTCTATGTTGTGTTTTCTATGATGAATGCCTAGATGTAGGCTCATACAAAAAAAATTGATTTCTACCCAATTAAATATAATCAACTCAAACACAAAAATAATGAAAGTTAAAACCTCATATAAATTAAAGCCCTAGAATAACTTAGGATCAATTAGAAATAATAACTCTAAAAAAATCACACAATCATATTGCTCTGAATTCTTGAATTGGGCACTTCACCCAGTACACATAAGAGGCATCTCACCTATCAAGATTGTGGTAAAAATATTCTCATTTTCATCTATCCTTTTGAAAAGGATAAATGAAAATAAAAATATACGCCATTAGTTGGGACACCACGTAGATCCTTAGATGTTCTTATTAGGGTGACCGGGCACAACATTGAGGAAAGGTGTACTATCTCGAGAGATAGAAGTCACCACCCGACAATGAACTTAATCACCTAAATAAGGACTCCTAAGGACTATGGGTCTTCAGAATGTACTAGTGATTCTTCTCCTATTTTACATGAAAAAGTAAAGCAGGGTTTATTTTAAACTAGGTTCATTAAGTTCCCTACAGGGGCAAGCCCCCATAGTTAATTACATCCTAAAGAATGAGATTCCTTAGGAATACTCTCAATTAAGATAAATGATCATTGTCTCCAAAAGATTTTAAAAAGGTAGGACTATCAATCAATTGGTTTATTTTTAGAAAGTCAAGTGGGATTGATCAAGAAGAGGGAGTTCTTATCAAAGCCAAATGAAAATAAGTAGGAGATGCTTAAGATACAAGGAAGCCTAGTAAGCATCCCAAACTACCATATGGTTGGGCTTTATATTATTGAAATTGAATTAATTTGTTTGAGTTGAATTTTTATTAGAATGCTAGGGCTTATAATTCCATGATACAAGATCACAGAAATGCCTAAGAGGTGAGGATTTATGCTCATAGCCCGTAAAGGGAAGTAGAAACCTCTGAACCAAAACCTAGGGAGCTTTAACGAAGACCAGAAAGCATGACCTAAATCTAAGGCAAAAATGGGTATTTAGTTTACCTACATAAGAGAGAATAAACCACCCGACTCTTAGACTTATAACCATATGGGGGTGGCCGCCAACTAACTCCTCCTACAATTTTAAAATATGTAGGTAAGTCAAATGCTTTTGCAAGATAGCTATGCTATTATTTATTTAAAAATAGACTAAGTCCTTAAACACACTCCCTAAGAGACTAGATCATGTAGGGCATGCTTTAATGACTTAAATCTAACACAAATTTTATTACATTTTAGTTTATTTTGGATAATCAATATGACACAGGATTTAGGATTTATATGCATAATGCATGAGAAATTAGATTATGGACCAAAATCAACAAGATAAGGAGGCATGTTTCTACCATGGCTCTCACAAGTCAAGCTAAGTTCTCTGGCAAGGGTGGAAGCCCTCCAATCAAGCGTGAAGCAATATGCATTTTATGCATGATGTTTCTAAAATAAGTTAACATCTAGCTAAGGGGTTGTTAATTCTTTTATCTTATTTTATAACATAAGCTTTAGGTTAGGTTATGAGTTATTTAGTTTTAATTTGAGTTGTTTAATTGAATAGAAAATTTATTTTCCTAAGAGTTTAATCATCATCCAGGCCATACATCAAAGCAAGAAAGAAATTAGGAAAAGATGCCATCTTAATGCACAAGTTAAACAAACATCAATCAATTTATAAACTAACACAAAAGAATAAAAGGCCATTTATGGTTGGGCTCCACCACACAAACCCAAAAAATAAATTGGGTAGCTTAGCTCTACCCTTATACAACCCAGATTACAAATGAATTAATTACAATCAAGTAAGGAAATTCCTTTTATGGGGGTCTTGATTCTTCTTTTCTTCTTTCTTCTTTCTTATTTTGGTTGCTTGAAATACGGATGCTCCAAAGGCTTCACATGGTACATAAGATGAGATCTTATGACTAAAGTTCATCCTAATCCCCCATAACAATCATTCTACAATTCTAATTGCAAAATTACATGAAAAGGGAGAAAGTAAATCTAACTGAAACCTACAAAATTGAGATTAGCTAAACAAACCATACAAATCCTAATCATGTATATGCATATATTGGACTTAGTACCCCACACATGGGTAACCAAGTCCACCTGGCCTATTTTGGATTATGCTTAAGGGTATAAGCACATGCACAACAAAAGTAGTTATATTTTTATTATAGCGCCCCTTAACAATAATCCCCTGCAAAAGATAATGGATAGACTAAGATCGCCCTACCATTCAGTTTATGCACGTACACCTTAACATCCAGACTAAAATACAACATCAAAAAATAAAAGCAAACATCAAACCATGCACCGCCCTAACCTAAAGCTAGAAATGGTGACTTAGCCTAATGGTGTGCTATTTAAGGTTTGTGTGGTATGCTGAGCTAGGCTTTAAGGTTGAAGTTTTCTAAGTATGAAAATGTTCAAGTTAGAGGGTTTATTTC
Source organism: Cymbidium sinense (assembly GCA_021442155.1). Classification (NCBI taxonomy): domain Eukaryota; kingdom Viridiplantae; phylum Streptophyta; class Magnoliopsida; order Asparagales; family Orchidaceae; genus Cymbidium; species Cymbidium sinense. Next base: position 80,048,840 of record CM038215.1, read on the forward strand.
ATGTAAGTGATTTAGTTGCTTTGGTTGATTTTATTTTGTATTTTGATTTGGTTTAAGTGAATCCAACAATTAATTACTAAGTTGTAAAGAGAGGAAAAGAAAATATAACTTCTCTTTCCTCCCTACTTTGAGTAACTTCTAAAGAAGATTCATATTTGATTTTTGTTTAATGAATATTTTATTATGTGTTTTAATTAATCCTAAGTTTAGACTTTCCCTTAATGAACCTATTCAAAAACAAAGGTATTTCAAGATTAAGTAAAGTGAAATATTATCAAAAAAACACACATCACTTCATTTCTTTTCCAAAATGTGTAACATGCATATGGATGAGTCCTAAGCATATCTATACATGCAAATAAAAGTGTTTAGCACACTTCCATGATGGATGCTAAGTGATGTTTACTTAAGGAAATTTGGAATGTTTCATGTATGCATAATTTTGTTAAGTAAAAAAGGGTGATTCTTTTATCCATTTTTCACATGCACATTTATATGTATGAAAGGCATAAGTAAGTACGACACCATTGTTTGCACCAGGGGTGTAAGGTATAAGACCTACTTAGGACTACTTAAAACCTCGCAATCTCGAGGTTGTCTAGACTAATATACCACTTTCCTTAAATACATATGCATGTACAAAAGAAATGAATGGAAAAAGAAAGATGCAAAAGTTTGTGTTTATTTGTTTAATTTGTCTATGCAATTTACATGTGTAAGTGTGGATGTCCTTCTTAAGTAATAACATAGGAATGAATAGGGATAGATTTAAGCAAGTGTTGTGTTCTTTTCAAATGAACTATACACTTTACCAAATCTTATTCAAAATTATGTTAAAACAAAAGAGAAGGAAAGCCACACTATGCACATCTTTATATTTATACTCACATGCAAGCTTATAAATAATTATAAGTAGCACACCTTTTAGTTTTGATATTGGATTTATAAGTATTGGAAATAATTTTGGATTTAATACTGATAATAGCCATTCATATTATTACTTTAGCCAAAACATACAATTTGACATAAAGGAAATATTTCATTTTTAATTTGAATTTTTTAAAAGGTATGAATGCATGATTTTCATATGGCATGCACATTTAGCATGCTATGAAAGAAATAAAGTGATGAAAGCATGTAAATTCATTCACCCTAATTAATTCCTAAAGATAATCCTATGAAATAGAATTTTAAAGAAAATCAAATTTATTTTAAAGAGATTTTCAGTTTTATTTGAGTTTAATTTCAATTTGAGAAATGTAAGATGGGTTTGCTAGTCCTAACCCATTCCCCCATGTGTGAATTATTTAATTCAATTTTTTTAGGTGATTAGATTAATTTTATGCTTTGGTTAGGTTAAGGTGTGAATTAAGTGTGTTAATTACCCCTTACCTACACCATTTTAACATATTTAATCACATAATTATGAGCCAATGTATGACATAAAACCATAAGAAATTTAAATTAACAATGCATTCTAGGAAATAAAGGTACCTAATGCAATTGGCTCATAATTAATGATTAATTAAGTTAAAGTGTTTAATTTAATTACTTTCAACCCTTCCCACACATGTGGGTTGGATTTTTATTTTCTTAAGCTACTTAGGTTATTGAACACCTAAACACCTACCCAAGATGAATTGATTAAGTTCTAGAATGTTTTGAAAATTTTATCAAAGTAATTAAGCAAGTGATTAGGGGATTAGCCCTTAATTAAGTTTAGATTAATGAAAGAAATGGGTTTAGGGAATGCCTTAGGGAAATTTTCCCAACTCCATTCCATAAACCTTTCTCTACTTAAGCAAGGCTTAATTAACTTAATAAAGGGGTTAAACTACTATTCATATGCTTAATTACCCTTAATTACATAAAGAGAGTAATTTAGGATTCATTAATTGATCTCCATAATTAACCCATCAATAAATCCCAAGAAAATTAGGGGAGATAGAAGTCATCCCCCTAAATTCACATGAGAAGTTTGGAATTAATCAGTGGGGTAATTAGGGAGTAATTAGGGTTATTAAGTTTTCATTAAAATAATTAAAGAAAATACAAAATTCAAAATCCATTGGAAATAATTTTAGAAAATTTTGCACTGAATTTTCTTTACAGTACATTTTACTTTGTATTTTTATGATTTTTCTAGAATTAGTTATATTTTTTGAAGATTCAGCCATTAAGGATAATTAATTAAATCTCTAATTAAATAGCTAATCCCGTTGGCACCATGTGGAAGCTGACGCGGTACACGCTTTCCATGTGGCATGACGGGAGAGGCCACTTAAGTTATCACATCATAACGCCGCATCAGGGATGACACTATGCGCTTTCTCCGCATCCATCCGATCAAAGATTGGATGGCTGAGATAAAACTCATGGTGTTAAGAGATTAATCAGATATTCCTATGTGTCCTAATCATGGTCATCCATCCAAAATGCACGGATGGATGACCCATGATCCATCACTGAGTTTTCCTATGGTGGAGCACATCCGTCCATCCTTTAGGGATAGATCCTAGCTTGATTGGGGTCGTATTGAACTCAAATTCAACTGACACCATATCATGCAAGGGAGAATACATCCAATGGCTAGCTTTACATGAAGTGAAATTCCTTTCATAAAGGACCACACACTCTCTAGTTTAAGCTCAGTTTTGATCCATACCTCGTCAGAGGTTACCACTAGCACTGGAATCCATTGAGGTAGCTTCGTTTAGTGGAGATGAAGCCCCGTTGAAGATTTGAGATGATTTGGTTGAGTGGATCTTCCTATGGACCAAGCTCTCCTTAAATTGGGCTCAGCTTTGATCAAAGTCCCACCTACCTTACTTTTGGAGCTTGTTAGAAGTTTTGAGGGGTTTGAGGAATGAGGGGTGTTTGAAAATTGGATTAATTTTAAAAAAAATTAAGAAAACCAAAAATTGGAATCCACTCTATGAAGCTTAGGGAGACTTGCAAATGCTTGGTTTGAGTTCCCTTAGCTCAATCGAGTGTGGCTCTCTTGAATTCAAGTGGAATTAAGAGGAGTATATCTCCCCCTAGTTGAATCAAATGGCCGTGAAGAGATTTTCTATTTTAATCAATACACCCTATTCAATGGGCTATTTTGGCTATTTAGACTGGCATGGCATTTCATGTAAAAAAAAAGGAAGGATTTGTGCTCATGCCCATGGGGTTGGTTATAGGGCTTAAACCCATTGGGTAATGTGCACCATGTCTATTAGTGACCATTTGGTCCACTAAGAGAATGCTAAGTGTCCATGAAAAGGAATTGACCAAATTCCAAGTGGTTTTGATTTTAAGTTACCCTATGGCCTAGGGGTAAAATGTTCTTTTCACTTGGATTTCAATTTGAATATGTTTGGTATGATTAAAAATGGGTTGGGCTAAGTTTCAATGAATTTATAGTTGATTTGATGTGATTCGGCTCATGTTGACCCATTTAGGTCAAAATAGGTCAACTTGGGTCAAGTTGACCAATTGGTCACATTGGGTTAAACCAAGGGTTGGGTCAAGTTCATATGACCATTTGAAATGTTTTGGTATCATTGGTTTGGTTTAATTTGATTTATATTTGGATTTGGTTCATTTGATTTCATTTAGGTAAAATGGGTCAAATTAACCAATTTGACCCATTTGACCTATTTGGGTTAGGTCATGGGTTGGTTTAGGCTTCATTAGACATATGAAATGTATTTGTATCTTTGTTTCCAATCAATTTGGCTTAAATTTGATTTTGGCTCAACATGACCTTTTAGGTCATGTTGGGTTCAAGGTTAATTGGGCTAGATTGGGTCTACTTGGCCAGTTGAGGCTTTGGTCAAGTTCAACAAGTGATTTGGAATGAAATTGACCCATTAGTTTCAATCAATTTGGCTTAGATCATGTTTTTACACATTTGACTTTTAGGTCAAGTTGGGTTAACTTGGGTCAAGTGGCCAATTGGGCTAGGTTAGGCTCAAATGATGGCTTGGTCAAATTCAAACATTGACCTTGAATGAGTTTTGATAAATGGTTTAAATCAATTTGTCCTTTGGTGGATTTTGGCTAGTTTAGGTTTAATTTTGGCTAAGTGTTGACTTGGTCAACCCTTAGGTTTGTTGGTTTGACCCAATTTGAGTGATTGATCATTCCATGATGATTGTTGCTCACAATGTGAGGCTTAGTTGGGCTTAGTTCAATCTAATTTGGGTAGGATTTGAATTTAGCTCATAAGGGTACTTCAGGTCACCTTGGGTCAAGTGAGCCTAAGTAAGTCAAATGGCTTGATCAAGGTTTGAATCAAGTTTGATTGAACTCACATATGGACTTACAATTGAAATATAAATCCATTTGCAAGTGATTTGAAGTCAAATAGGTTTAGATTCATTTGACAATTTCAAGTTCAAAGGGGTGAACATAAGTTTGACTTGGGTTCGATTTTTGAATTTAGTTTTGGTTTGGTAATTGAAGTTTATGTTTATATTTGGATTCATGATTGAAGGATTGATTGAATCATGAAGAAAAGCAAAGGTTTGACTTGATTTGAACTTGATTTTGCTAAGTTCAAGATTTTGACTTGAAGGTTTAGGTTAGATTTTTGATTGAATTTGAGTTTGAGTTTTGAATTGATTTTTGGATTGATGATTGAAGTTAATGTTTATATTTGGATTCATGATTGAAGGATTGATTGAATCATGAAGAAAGAAAAAAATTTAATTTGATTTGGTTGATTTGGTAAGATAATATTTATGAATATATATTATTTTATATATATATTTTTTTTTATATTTTTTTATATATATATATATATATATATATTTATTATATTATATATATATATATATATATATATATATATATATATATATATATATATATATATATATATATATATATAAATAATATGAGAATAAAAATGCGTTGTGAGAAAATTTCTTGAATTTGAATTGATTTATATTTGATTTGAGCTAAGTCCATAAGAGTGAATCAAAGGCCTTAGGAAATATTTTGGAGTTTGGAATCCAATCATGGGCTTCAATCATAAGTTTCATTGATTTGGAATTGATTCATGATTTGAGAAAATCTACTGAATTGGTTCAAGGTTTGAGTTAGAGTTAGAGTTGATATAAGTTTGGCTTGAAGGGAGGAAGTGAGGAATTTGGTTCAAGCTATAGGGTAGGTAAATTTTTCCAACACCCCCAATGCATGACCTATTCCTATAGTTAACTCTTTTAAGTCTCTAGGGTTAGGTTGAGTGTCCACCTAATCACTAGAAGTGTCTTAAGACTAAAGAATTCTTAAAGTGTAAGAGAAGTATTATGCCTAAAAGGGATGGGTTGAGAGCCCATTCTAAAAATGAGGTCAACAAGGATGACCACTTTCTTGGGAAAGTCTATCTTCTTTTATTATTTTGAACCATAACAAATTCTAATTGCATGGCATTTAAGCATAAAAATGCATACCCCAAGACCTTAAATGAATCATGATTCAAAATATTTAAAATCTAAAATGTGCATTAGTTAGATGCATTTCATACCTTACATGATCCTAGGGATTAAAGAGTAAGTCTAGGTTCTTAGATTCCTTTCCAAAAAATACAATAGCCAAGCCATCTTGCATACATGTGACTTTGCATCATGGATTTAAAATGCGCTAAGGTGGTGTTAACTAGCAACCCTTCCATGCGGGTAGTATGTCCAAAAGAGTCAAGGATAGGTTTTTTCCCTCAAGTGAGAAGAATGACTGATAATTCCCAAAAATAAAATTAGGTCAAGCATTTGACTTGTGGTAGAAGCACTAATAGACTTAGGATCTGAAGCATCCTTTTTGGAGTAAGTCTTCAACCCTAGGAATTTTTGTAGCCTTGTGTTGCTAGAATCTAAGCCCTCGATTTCTAAGAAAATGTCAACTCAAAATCTAAATAAAATTTCAAAAATTAAAATCTAATGATAGGATAGTTGAAATGCCTAGTGGCATCCTAGTATTAATAGACATTTCCTACTCCATCTCACTTGGCTTCCAAAAAGAATTCTTTCTACTTTGGATCATTCCCAATTAAAAATTTCAAATGTCATTCCTTTGAAACTAATTTAGAAATCCATAGAAATAATAACTTATTTCTTTAATCGAGAGTATTTTTAAGAAGTGACCCTTCTTCCTAAGATGTAATCAACATTAGGGACTTGCCCTTATAGGGAACCATGAACCCCTATTTAACATAAACCTTGCTATACTTCCCATGTAGTTCGGGAAAACTCTTTGGTACATTAAAGGCTCATTAGCCTTAAAAGTATTTTATTAAATGATTGAATTCATAATAGTATAACATGTTTATCTTCCAAGATAATATGTTTATTCCTTAATGACATATTTGATCATCCAAATAAAATTTCCTAAACTCTATATGGTGTCATAAATTTTTCCCACTATTTGTTTTGAAATGCAACTCGAGCTTCAATTATGGTGGTATGGGGCAATACTTAAAACTATACCCACTTCCTTTTATTTCATGAATTTTCTCAAGATAAAAAAAAACTCCATTTCAATATACACTCTTTGATGTTTACCATCTTTGAATGTATAAGAACAAAAGGGTAAGGATTTAAGAACCATGTCTTAATTCTCTTTAGCTTATGTATAGAACCAAAGTAAAATCAAGGACACATATAACTTTGAGATTAATTTTTTAAAAATTGAGATAATTTTCAAAATTTTTGATTATAATATTTCTTTTTCACAATGGAATGATTTCAAATCTATGTTAATAAGAATTAGGTCTAATAGAAATGATTTTATTTTTATTTGTTCAAATCTTATTGAAAGTTATAAAGGGGGTTGGTTCTAGGACCAAGTTGTTTAACTTTGATAAAGGAAGAGTTCTTGAACTTAAGTTAAGAATGTTAGATGATCTCTACCAAGGATGAAATAGAGAGGCATCCAACGAAAAGAAAGGCACTTTTGACTCATGAGTGGCATAAGTATACTATCGATGTCTAGAAATAAAAGCTTATTTCTAAAGATGAAGAGAGGAACTTCCTCTTAGTGGAGTTTCCATAAAATATCTCAATGGGGAAAATTTGTCACCCAATATAGATTTTAGGATTTTCTTATTTAGGTAATCAAATTTATCATTAAGAAATAAGCATATTATCCCAGAAGATAAACATGTTATTCTATAATGGATTTAATCATTTAAATAAGAGCTCCTAGGGCTAATGGGTCTTATTAATATTTTAGAGATTCTTCTTTTGAATAACATGGAAAAGTGGAGTAAGATTTATTTCATATTGGGATCATAGTTCCCTTATAAGGACATAACCCTTATAGTTAATTATATCTTAGGAATAAAGATCTCTTCCTAAGAATACTCTCAATTGAAAAAATAGACATTTATTTCTATTGATTTCTAAGCTTGTTTCGAAGAAAAAAATCATAATTTGGAATTTCAAAAGAGAACATTGCAAAGTGGAAGGAGTTTTTAGAAGCCAATTGGGTAAAAGTAATAGATGTCCATAGATACTAGAATACCCAATAAACATTTCAACTATCCTACCATTGGGCTTTAAATTTTAAGTTAAAATTTTATTAGAGATCTAGGGCTTATATTCTAGAAGCACAAGATGACAGAAATGCCTAGGGTTGAAGACTTACACTAGTAGGATTCTTCAAATACTAAGTCTATAATTGCTTCTAACACAAGTAAGCGCTCGACCTAGTTTCACTTTTGGAATTATTAGCTCTTTCTCTCCTTTAAGAACAGAAAACTATTCGTGACTCTTCTGGACTTATAGCCCACCTAAAAGGGCAGCCAGCTAACACCACCTAAGAAAATTTTAAATCCATAATGCCAAGTCTCATGAATGCAAGATAGCTAGGCTGTTGTATTTTTAGAAAAAGAATCTAAGAATCTAGACTCACTCTTTAATGCCTAAGATCTTGTTGGGTATGATATGTATCTAACTAATACAATAAATTTTCACTTTTATATCTTGAATCATAATTCATTTAAGGCTTTTGGCTTATGTAATTTATGTTTACAATGAGATGCAATTAAAAGTTGTTATGAGCCAAATCAAGAAGAGACGCTAGACTTCCACAAGAAGGTGGTCATTCTCAAAGGTTAGATGACCCTTATGTGCAATGGGTGAAGTGTCCAATTCAAGAATTTAGAATAATATGCTAGGATGATTTGCAAAAGCTAGTTGTTTCTAGTTAATTTTAAGTTATTCCTAGAGCTTTAATTTATGTGAGAAGTTTTAAATTTCTTTATTTTTGTTTATGTTGTTTAGATTTAGGTCCGTATGAAAATTTAGTTTTTCTAGGAGCCTAACCTCCAAGCATTCATCACAGGAAAAAAGAACAAAAAAACCTTAGAAAAGCAAGTAGATTCTATTATGCACCCAAAGTAAATTAGGCCAAATTTAAATTAAAAGAATAAGCTAGTGCAGACGAGTATTAAAAGAAAGAGAAAAATGGGTAGTCGAGCTCCGCCCTTTTATAGCCAGGCCTAAAACTACATAGATCTATGAGACTTCTTCTAGGATTATCTTCTTCTTTAAGGATCTCCTTTGGGATTCATAGGGGAACACCAAAATGTTACAGCCACTTCCTACTATTCTTAGACTCCATAGATCTTAACCTAATTCTAGACACAAATTACATTTGAAATTCAAAAATAAATTCCTAAAATCTGTAAAATAAATGTTAAAAAATTCAAACAACACTCAAACAGTTATATTTGGAAACATACATGCTTCATATTAGTTGCTTGCCAAGCCTACCTGTCTTATTGGGCTATGTTTCGGGACTTATTCAGCACTTCCAAGAAAATAATATTTATATATAATTTATTATAGTAGCCCTTTTAAGCACAACCCCCCTGTAGAAGATAGCATTAGTTCTTGAAAGAACGTCCTGTCATCTAGTCTAACGGGCAAAAAATCCTAGCCATCCAATCTAAAACATTATAACCTAAAATAATATAATATCACATCACAACACACAACATTACAAATTAACCTAACTTCAATCTAGGGTCGATGACCTCAAAGAAATTAGTGTGCGATGGGGTTTGTGTGGCATGACTATACTAGGTCTTTTAAGTTCAAGTTTTAGTTTGGATTTCAAAGTTTGTTTTTTTACCATGGGATGGTTTAAATTCAAATGATTTAATTGATTTTTAATTTCATTTCCATTTTAAGTTCATTTTTATGTTGAAGTGAAGTTTAAGTTTAAAAGAATGAAAAATACAATAAATTCCACATTAGGTGGAACCCATTTTATTTGACATCCTAAATCTCAATAGAGTGAAGTCTTTACCCTAACGTGAAGATTCATTCTAAAGGTCAAACTAAGACCCTAAGTATCTTGATTAACCTCTTCTTGAATTCTTTTAAGTTGGATTTGGTTTGATTAAAGTTTTAATTTTAATTTGGATTTGAATTAAGATTCATTCTTGTTTTTTATTTCTTTCAAATTGGTTAATGTGCCTTTGTTTGATTAATGTTTAAATGCTTTGATTTATTCATTATTTTAGTTTTCATTTTATTTTGATTAAATGTTTATTTATTTTCATGTGTTTTAATTATTTAATTTGTTTGGTTTAAATTGATTTCATTTATTAATTTAATGTTTACTTCCTTTAAATGATTTGATTCAAGTGATTATATTTATTTGACTTAATTATTTCATTAAGGTTTATATCCATTAATGTTTGTGTTCATTTAATTTATTTGAATTTAACTAAGTTTATTTAAATTGCTATTTTGATTCATTCTTAGTTTAAGTTTTGGTTTCATTATATGTTAAAATTTTGTTAATTAATTCATTCCCTTTAGATGAATTTTGTTTATCAATTCATCACTTAGAAGACTTAGGCTATTTTGAGTACCAAACCTAACCTAAGCCATTTCAAATTTCTATGTTGTTTAAGTTTAATTGATTTGGTTAATCAGTTTTATTTGCATTTGGAATTATGTTATTCATTAACCCAATTGAATTTAAAGAATTTTTAAATTAATGATTTTTTACATTTGCATATAAAATTTAGAAGTTAATTAGTTTTGATTTCGAATTGATTACTTGATTTATCATGGATTTGATAAGTGATTAACTTGCTGCTTAATTTTTATTCTTTCATTTCATTAGAACATTAGTATATGATTAATCAAATTCCTTAACTTCAAAGGGTTGAAATATTTTCTTCAAGTGTTCTGATGTTAATGAAAATATTTTAAGTTGATTTTATAATTTTTTTTTATAAATTTTATGATTATTTTTATTTATTAATTCATTTATATTGATCTAAATACTTTGAAATCCAATAACTTACATTCCAGGTCAATTGCATTTGAAATTTGTATGGCAAGTGAGGTTCTTTGATAATTTAGTTTCCTAAAGTTTCTTAATCAAATATGTAATTTGGGATTAAGGTTTTAGTTATTTTAATAAAATCTTAATTAAGCCTAAATTAGGAAAATTCGATTAGATGTTTCATTTTTCATAAATTCTTTTCTATAAGCTGCATCAATAGAGGGTTTATTTAAAATTTATAGAATTTTGGTTGATTTAGTATGATTTTCCGAAATTTAGATTGATTAATTGGATTAATTAATTCAATTAATTACTTAATTAGGTTATTTTATGGTTAATTAGATTTCAGAGAGTTTTAGTCAAGTTTTTATATTTATAATAGATTATTATGATGATTTAAATTTTTTTTTAATTTTCATGATTTTTCTGACTTAAAATTAATTAATTTCATTAATATTAGGGTTTAAAGTTGGAAATTCCATATCTTTTTATTTATTTGCAATAAATTATAAAAAATTCACCTAATGTGTCTCTTAACGCTTATGTCATTTGCGCAAAGTTTGAAATCAATTAGATTAGTGGTTTGAGATTAGTTTAACTTTGATTGTTTTTTTTAAACTTAAATTAATCTAAAATTACCAAATAAAAATTGAGGATTTTGGGCTTAATGGATTCCTCTCATTGAGCTGAATCTGTGGAGCCCTTATTTTCATTTTTTGGATGTGTATTTTAATTTTTATGATTTTTTTTTAAATTTTGGTAAATTTTTTTATTTTTAAATCTGAAATATTCAAAAAATTTTATTTTAAATAGTTAGTGCATGTGGTGTCGACGTGGCGTCGATTGCCACATGGTTTGGTGCTATTAGATTATGTGGGATCCACGCATATCCCATGTCAAAAGTGGCATTGACCTGAGACCCATTGGAGCTGTCTGATAACGGATCAGATGGCCTAGACTTGATCCCGATTTCAATAAGGGATTAAATTGAGTGGTGCCTCTAGATTTTAGCCGTCCATTCCAAATTGAAGTAATAAAAGGTGAGAATTATCTCCCTACTTTCTCTAGAGAATCAAGAACCGTCCATCCTTCAGGGGTGATCTTCGATGATTGGAGCAAGAAAAGAGTGTATTTTTTATTACAAATCGATCAAAGATCAATTTATAATCAATGTAAGTAGCTTGATCTCACTTGAGATCAAGTTGGATTCACAAAGGACCAAACCAAGATGCTATAAAAGTTAGTTTTGAAGCATACCTCACTGGTGTTGATCCTCGATGGTGGAATGGTTTGTAAACCTTCATGAGGATGTGTTGAGCCTTTTGGAGAAGTTTCACACCTTGCATCCATGCAAATCACCATGGAGACCAACGTCCACCTCATCTTCCTCGAGTTTGGTGGTTTTCTAGCATGCTGGTGGTGACGGACCTCGACAAACATTTGCTTAAGGTCGCCTTAGTCTATAGAATGTATAGGGAGAGTCAAATGGGCTTGAGGAGTTCTTTATCTCCTTTTTCCATGGTTGGCTGAGAGTTTTGCTCTTTTTTGCTATCGGCCATTGCCAATTTTTGGCTTCTTAATGATGAAAGGCTTGGGAAAGACTTCAACTTGGCCTCTCTTCATCTTATGAGTGTATTGGGATAAAAATATTGGGTAGAAGAAGCTTCTTTCCCTTCTTTCTATACATGGCCAAAAGCCATATAAGAGTAGTTGAAAGTGGTCAAAATTTGGCCACCGATGGTGAGGGCTCTAGCCAAAGGTCAATTTTGTCTCTCTTGACCTTAAGGACTTAGAGATATAACTTTCTTTAGGAGAAGAGGTCTCCTTCCTTTTTCTCCTTGCTTGGTCAAGAGCATCTTTCTTGGAAGAGAGGTCAAAGGTGGCCTCTTAAATTGACCCATTTTGAATTAAATGGGTTAAATTAAGTCTAATTGAGTCAAGTGTGGTCAATTTGACTAAATCAAAGTATGTTTAGACCCTAATCATGTTTAATCACATGTGTGAGATGATTTAGATTGAATAATTTCATTTGATTTAGAATTGATTTCTACTTTAACTCATTTGACCCAAATTTGGTTTAATGGGTTAAGTTAGATTTATTTGGGTCAAATGACACAATTGTTCAAATTAGACCCAATGATTGGTTTGATTGTGTTTAATTATGATTTCCAAATGATTTTAGACATTCAAATTGAGTTCATTTTAATTTGATTTAGATTTGGATTTAATAAGGCTCCTTTAGATCAAATGATCTAATTAGCCTAATTAATACATTATTGGATTTATTCTCATTTAATTCATGTTTAAACATGTTTATTTTATCATTTGGACCATTTGGAATGATTTTAATTGGTCAAATTTTGGTGGGTTGACCTTCGACTTAGTGGGACCCACATAAGTCAAACCTATGTCAAGAAAAGATTGACCATTTTTTCTTTTAGCCTTAATTTGGATTTTATTTTCTTTAATTTAATTTAATTTAATTTTGTTTTAATTTTTTTAGATTTCCTTGTATTTAATTAATTTTGAGCTTAAATAGGATAATTAGGTTAATCACCTTAATCACCTTGCTTTAAACTCAAATGGATTAAAATTCCAAGTAGAATGTGTTTGGTTTAATTCTTTATTTATATTTGAAATTTGGATTGAGTTCACCTAATCCAATTAGGTTAGATCAAACCCCAAGAAGGATGCACTAGTCACTAGGTGTAGTGTCATGAGTGTCTAATTAGGAGGTTTCTAATCTAGGATTAGATGTCCTAATTACTAGTTTAGGGATGATGTTAACCTCATCCATAAAAGAAGTCAACATGAAGAAGGGTGATCATCATAAATGGTTAGATGCCCCATTTTGTGCATTGGGTGAAGCAGCCAATTCAAAGAGAACATACAATATGCTTTCATGGTTCGCAAAAGCTAATTATTTCTAGTTGCTTTTAAGTTATTCCTAGGGATTTTATTTAAATGAGGTTATGAGTTTTTATTTTATGTTTATCTTCTTTAGTTTATGTGGGGTAAAAAAATTAGTTTTTCTAAGAGCCTAACATTCCAAGCATTTCATCACAGAGGACAACATAGAAAGAAACCTAAAAAAAGCATACATTTTCTATTGCACACCCCAAAATAAATCAAGCTAATACAAAATTAATAAAACAAACCAATGCAGCTAGGTACTATTGTACACCTTAGAAGAAAGAAAAAATGGGTAGTCGAGCTCTATTCTTATATAGGCCAGCCTAGAACTAATAGTTTTGATCTATGTGGGTCTTCTTTCAAGATCATCAGCTTCTTCAGGGACCTCCACGAGCTTCACAGGGGACAACCAACTGGTAAAGTTTGCTCTAACTATTCCTATATCACATAGATCCTAATCTAATTTTAGGTTCAAATTAAATTTTAAATTTCAAAAATGAAATCCTAAATCTTACAAAATATACGTTAAGGAATACACATGTCACCCAGAAGTTATTTTTTAAACAATATAGGCTTAGCATTAGTTGCTTGCCAAGCCTACCTATCTTATTGTTTTATGCTTAGGGACTTAAGAAACACTTTCAAATAAACAACATTTATTTTATATTTATTACAACGATACTTTTAAGTGTAACCTCATTGTATAAAATAGTGTTAGCCTAAAAAGAATGCCTTGACATCCAGACTAGCTGGAAAATAATCATAGCCATCTAGTCTAAAACATTATACCATAAAATAAGAAAAACATCAGATTATTTCACATCATAGAACATCACGAAACATCACAGATTATCGATCTAACCAAAATCTTGGGTTGGTGACCTAGTATTTTAGTATGTGAGAAGATGAGCTTGTGAGATATGTCTGTACTAGGCTTTTATTTAAGTTTAGGTTAAAGTTTGATTTAGTTTAAAATTTAATTTTTAACTTTTCATAATCTTATTTCATAGGTACGTGCCATTGTTAAATTAGAGGTTTGATGTATCAAGACCTCCTTTGGACCAGTGGGCCTACGACCTCAAGTTTTGAGACTATATATGTCATATGTTAACAAGTTATGAAATGTTTTGTTTTCAATTGGTTTCTTTTATTTTATTTTTATGAATTATTTAATTTACCATTAGTGAATTTTAATTTAAAATAGTTTAAAGATTTATGAGTCTATTTCTATTTACTTTTGTGTTAAGAAGAATGAAATTTAAGTTTTAAAGAATGAAGAATAAAATAAATTCTGCTTTAGGCAGAACCTATTCTATTCAACATCATAAATCCTAGTATAAAAAGATTTTCATCTATTCTAAGGGTTAAACTATAATCCTAAGTATCTTAACTAACTTCTTTTGAATTCATTTGATTAATATTTTAATATTTTCTTTATGTTATGTTATGTTATTAGGATTTGAAGACTTCATTCTTATTACATTTCTTTTATTTTGATTAATGTTTCTTTAGTTTAATCTATTTCCTCTAATTAAATTTCAAAATATTTCTTGAAATCTTAACTAAAAGTTTATGTTATCATAATTTTATTTAATTTTCATTTTAGTTTAATTTGATATCAAATTATTTGATTCATTTATATTTTATGTTATTTAATTTTTTTTATCATATATCATGATTAAATTTAATTTGATGTTTATTTTTAAGTTTTCTTTTGGTTTCAAGTGATTATATTTACTTATTTTATGCTATTTACCTTTTAAGTTATGTAGAATGTGTATAGTTTCATAGCTTAGGTTTTTCTATTAAATATTCATTTAATTTCATATATTATAATTAGTTAATCTATTTGATTTGATTTTATCTTATTCATTTGATTCATTAATGTTTATGTTTATTAGTGTTTATGTTTATTAGCTTGAATGAGTTAACTTAATTAACTTAAATTTATTTTTAATTCAATCTTAATTTAAAAGTTTTGGTTTTATCATTTGAATGATTTATTATTTTTCAATTTCATAACTTAAGAGCATTTACCAACCATAGAATTTTTAATTTATCATTTAATTTGGTTTCAATGGACTATTATACAGTAAAGTTTTATTATTTAATTGAATATTTTAAAGTAAAGTTTATTTATTAATCATAATCTTCAAATTGACACAAAACCTAACCTAGGCCATTTTAAATTTCTATGTTATGCAAATTTAGTTAATTTGGTTAATCATCATCATTTTATTTGTATTTGAACATAAGTTATTCATTAATATTAAATGGATTCAAGAAATTTCAATATTAATGAATTTCTTGTTTGGGTATGAAATTCAGAAGTTAATTATCTTTGATTTTTAATTAAATAATTAGTTTATTGTAATCTTATTGATTTCATAATTTAAAATATAATTAATTTCTTATATTCTTAATTATTTCATAAGTGTTAAGTATTGTGATGTTTTAAATTGGTTTCATAAATTTTTATAATTTTTGTAATTTGTTTATTTATTATTTGATTTAAATTTAGCTAGATATTGAAAAATCTACAACTCCTGATCCATAAATTATTTAGCTTTAAAATTTTAAAGAAAAGTGGGGTTCCTTGCCAATTTAATCTTTCTAAAATTTCATCAAGGGACTGTGGGGTTGTCTACGATCATCTGATTATTGATCAGATAATCAGTATTTACTCCATCTATCCTTAAGAGATTTAAACCAAATGGCTAGGCTAGATCTCAGCCTTTCATTTTAAATAGAAGGAATGGACGATGAAGATTTTTTTCTCTTCATTCTGCTGGATCCAAGAGCTGTTGGCTCTACTGAATTGCTTTTTGGTGATCTGAGCAGTAGAGATGCATGATTTCAATTGTAAAACTATCATGACTCAATTTTCAATCTATATGGTTTGATCTCATTTGAGATCAAATTCACTTCAAAAAGTACCAAACTGAGCTAAAGAGGAGGTCAAGTTTGAGGCATACCTCACTGACATTGATCTTCAGCAATGGGGACATTTCAAACATGTTCGTTGGGATGTGGCAAGCCTATAGAAAAAATGAACTGAGTTTTCTGCTAACTAATCAGTATGGAGACGAGCTCCCCTCATTCATTGGTGGGTTTGGTCGAACTTCGGCTTGCCAGCGACATGGGGATTTGGGAAGGGGTCAACTCTCTTTCATTTTAACTCAGGAATGCGTGTAAGTTCTTAGATTGCAAGAAAAGCTCTCTCCTCTCTTTTCCATGTATGGCCATGAGGTATATCCATGGAGAATTGAAAATGAATTTGGCCATGGTGATTTACGCCATTAAAGGTTGGCTCCAAAAGGTGGTTAATAGATTAAGATGAGCCCATAGAGGGATGGAGGAAGTGCCTTGGGTTTAGCTTCTTATGCATGGTTCTTAGTTATCTTGTTTCTATGGCTTATTCATTTGTCCTTGGAATTGATTAGCTTTATGGCACCACCTTAATGCTTCTTAGATTTCTAGTTGACTACTTAACTCAAACTCAAAGTGAGCCATGAGTCAAACAAGTTCATATGAATTGGGTTTGGGCTTAGGTGTCTTAAGTTGATACTTTTTGGTTTGATTTAATCTAGAATGAATTATGTTAAATTCACTTAATTGATTGATATTAGATGAAGATTGCAATTATTCTTGATTGACCTTTGAATGATTTGAAGTTCAATTAATTCGTATGGAGTTTTGATTTGATTGAAGACAATTTAACCCATTTGACCCAAATGGGTTAAGTTTAATTAAATTGGTTATCTGACTCAATTAAGTAGATTCAATTTCTATTTGTGTTTAACCAAGTGTTTAAGATGATTTGGATTAATTAATTTTATTTCATTTGAGGTTAATTTTGAATTCAAACCTACTTTGACACATTTTGGGCTTAATGAATCAACATGGGTTTAATTGGGGTCAAATGATCAAATTGATCAAATTAAACCCAATAATTGATTGAATTATATTTATAATGATTTCCAAATAATTTTGGGCATTCAATATGAATTGATTTTGATTTAATTTAAGTTTATGTTCCATAAGGTCCATTTAAGCTCATTTAGATCAAGTGATATTATTAACCCAATTAATGCTTAATTTGATCTAGATTTAATTTGATTCATATTTAAACATATTTATTTGATGATTTTGAGTCTTTGGAATTATTTAATTTGTTCACATTTTAGTGGATTTACCTTCGACTGGGTGGGACTCACATAAGTCACCTCTATATCAAATGGTTGACCATCTTTGATTCTCATTTGAATTCAGTTTTAAATAACTTCATGTTCATGTAGTGACTTATGCTTTTTATTTGATTTGATTTCAATTTATTTTGATTTTATTTGAATTTCTTTTGGTTTAGTTAATTTTGAGCTTAAATAGGATAATTGAGAACTACCTCAATTGGATTCAGATTTCAATTTGAATGTGTTTGATTTAATCATTTGTTTAGATTTGAGTTTAGTTTGGGTCTACTTAATCTTATTAAGTTATGTCAAACCCTAGAGGGATTCACTGCATCACTAAGTATAGCATCCTAAGTGCCTAATTAAGAGGCTCCTAATCTAGGATTAGGTGCCTTAATTATTAGTTTAGAGATGATATTAACCACATCCAAAAATGAGGTCAACAGGGAACGCCCTAGCATGTCATTATTTTCTGATAAATGTTGACTACCTAACACAACCCTCCACTTTTCTCATTTAGAGCTTAGGATTCGACATCCAAAACTTTATATTTTAAATTATAAATAATTTATGTCATTAAATTAATTCCAACAAAAAATTATTATCAACATGCAATGATTTATTAAGATAGGTACAAACGTACTTAGATTAATTTAGTTACAACACATAAATTTTTCTTATAATGAAGCATATAATTTCAACAATTTTTAAAAAAGTAAACAAAATCTTGTGGAAAGATGATTTAAAATTATTAAAATGAAGTGGTAAATTATCAATTTAAGAATGGATAATAACCACTAATATAACATTTGGAAAATTTCAATGTATAAATAATATAAATTCCAACTAACAACAATAAGATCTATGTTAATGCTTTATTTTAAAATTCATTCCAAATAATTTTTGAATTTAAATTAAATGAGCACAACCACACTTACAAAAGTATAATAATTAATAAAAAATTAATTTCAATGAAATAATTTATCAAAGAATTTATAATAAAATTTTAAATAAAATATTAGATTTGAAATAAACTTGTTTTAATTTCACAATTTATAAATCATGCATCATATAAAAATTTAAGTAATCATGAAGGATGATATTTGATTCTAAGAAAAATCAAGTGATTTAAATTTTTCTTAAAATATAAATTGATTACTTGAAGAATTTCAAGGCAATAAAAAAAAACTCAAATTTAAACTTTGAAGGAAAAAAAAGAAACTTCTAGAGAATTAACTAAATAAACGATTAAATTTAAATTAAAAAGCACCTCAACGTTTGAGCAAACATTTCTTTAACTAAAACAACCTTTTCTTAATGAAGAACACTTGAAGAATCAATGAAATTTTTGCTTGAAGAAGCACATAAAAATTTGAAGAAAAGCTAGAAATATCTCTCCAATACTAATGACTTGAGTTTTGCTTTAGAAAAAAAATGTTCAAGCCACAAAATTCTTAGAGTTTTTTACTAAAAAAAAATGAACACTTAATTGAAGCCCTTAACAAAGAAACAAAGTTGTAAAGTTTTTGAAATTGATTGTTCAAATTTAAATGAAATCAATAATGTGTTGTCATCTTATGATTTAAATCAAATAAAAGGAATTTCTTCCAAATGGCCAAGTGAGTTTAAGACATGATTTGGAATTCAAACTTAAGATATTAGGAGAGAATTTAAATAATAAAACCTAGAACTAACCTTAAGGAATTCAAGCAAGCATGGATTTTAATGAAATTAATTTATTTTTGGATTGATATATCAAAAAATGAAAATATTTGAACATATAGATATTTATGTATGAATATATAAGAAATTAACTTCAATGAAAATCAATTAAAATAATAATATAAAAAAAAGTGAACAACCGCATATTTTTGAAGAATTAATTATTATATATTTGTTATATTTGAATAGATAATTTTGAATTTAATCTATTTTTTTTTCATGTTGTATATTGCATTGTTTGAAAGTAGGGATTAAATAAAACTGCCTCTAAAAAAGATGCAAAAATTATCCCTTCGATCAAAGAGATTAATAAAATTGCATGGTTAAAAAGATGCAGATGTTACTTGGTCTAATGCTCCTTTTTAGTAGGGTAATCTACCACTACATTCCCCTCCCTATGAATATCTATGAGGTTAAGATGCATGTATGAGCTTAGTTTCCAAATGCTACTGAATGTGTAAAGTGTGGAACAAGGAGCCTTTTAATTGCCTTGGAAATTTTTGATCAGGTTAAGGGAATCTGATTCAACCTATAAATTCTTCTCTTGAAAGGCTTACACTTCAAATAGTGCAAATTAGAAGCCATCAACTTCAACTTAAAGGGAGTTAGAGGCATTGGATAGCTTACTAAAAGAATAAGCAATATTTCTTCTCCAATAGTTGATGATGCCCCCAAGCCTACTATGTTACTTGAGTTGGAGAAGGATCTATCTATATTGATTTTAAGTTAATGTTGAAGTGACTCGATCCATTTAACAAGAGTCCATTTAAGTTTTGGTTTCAATACAGTAGTGCCTAGCCAGTCTAGATGTAGTTTCCTTTCAAATCAATATTCTTTAGCAAACAAAATATTTTGCTTTCTTAAGATAAGAGTTGGTGATTCTCATGTTTAGCCTTATTCTTGTCAAACCAAATAAACCAAAATAGTAAAATGTGAATTATAGTACTAATGTGATGTGAGGATGTACTATTTTTGGATTCCATCCTTGCCAACAACAAGTGATGGAGATCATTCAATCTATTTTTCTATATATTGATCCCAAAATGGTCTTCAGCGATGCTCCAAGAACTAATGGTTTTCATGCAATGCAAACATAGGTGGGAAGTTATTTTACAAATATTACAATGCTAGAATTTTAATATAATTGATAACCCATTTTTTTATAGATATTATCATCAATTGGAACTAAGTTTCTAAATTCCCTATGATAGAAAAATGAATTGATGGTTTGAGGAATTTTTTCCAAATGTGTTTGCTCCAAATAATTGGAACAACAAAATCTATGAGGTTATAAAATGCTTTGGTGAGGTTTTGGTTTTATGGCTACATAGTAAGTACTTGCTTATTGGGTTGGTTATGTGAAAAAACTTTAAGGATGTCAATTGCTATGTTCTCTAGCAAAATTTTATTTATTTCATGTTTATTTTATTTGATCCTTCATTGTTGACATAAGTAGATCTATTTTACTCGCAATTATCCTTGATCGTTAAACATGTAGTTGTGTACAAATAGAAGTTCATTGTTTAGCCAAGTATCATGCTAAAAATTGATGTTTTCTTCCCCCACTTATCATTATGATACATTCTTCATCTTACCTAAACTTGAAGATATGATTCTAGCAATTGGAGTAACCTTGTTTGGGTTGATGAAACTGTGAAGAGTACTCTTATAATAGTTTTTCTTGATGAAGAGAGCCAAAGGATAGTTTTGCTATCTAAACTTGATCAAAAGTTTCATAGCATTGCATTTAATGCTATCCTATCAGGATTTAACCTCAAGCCTCCATCTTCTTTAGGTTTACAAAGCTTCCTTCAAGAAGTACAATGGTAATCCTTCTTGTTGTCTCACCAAAGGAATGTGTTGAATAAGGATTCAATCCTATTTTAAGAATTGATTGGCATGTTGATCAATATGAGAGAGTGCATGGATATAAAGTTCAATATTCTTTTGATAATAGTAAGCTTGCCACAAAAGGATAAGAGTAGATTATCCCATGTCATGAGTTTTTTTTGAATTTTAGTAATGATGTCTTTAGAATAGGCTTTTTTAGATCTAACTATGAAGAGTGTGCTGTTAAGGTTTTTAGTGTGGAGAGTTACAATATCAAACCTTGTGAACCTTTTGATCCATCTTAAGTGATTTTGGGAGGATTGATTGCTATGTAATACATTTGATTTATCCTTATTGAGTTACATTCTAGCTACAGATTCAAAAGAATGGAAGAGTTTCATCATTGATTAAACAAATTTTTAGAGCCATTACAAAAGACAAAAATGTCATCCATAAAAAAAATGTAACATTAGGATACAACCATGCACTTGAAGGTTATTGGAGGGATGGTTTTTCATGGATTTATTGAACCAAGCTGTGATATAGTCCATGGTTAGAATAAATATGGTAGAGGATAGGGGATCTCCTTACTCGAGCCCTCTTGTGGATTTGAAGAAATCAACCTTTTCTCAATTAATATGATTAATTAGTGATTATTTGTGATAAGTCTTTGAATTAGACAGATTGTGAAACTCTAATGTGATGTTTTTGGCTAATAAAATTGATATATGAAGCTCTAATTAAAAGCATTAAATGTTTTATGTAGGTTAAGTATGATTGCCATGTTATTGCCCCCACACTTAATATTAATGTTCTTAAGGACTTCTTGAGCTAATAACATCTTGTCATAGATACCCCTCCTTTGATAAATGCATTTTTGATTTGGAGTGATTAGGTTTGGGAGGTAGCTATGTAACCTTGAATTAATAATTTTACTCATAGTCTTACTATCTTTTGTAATTAGAATAATATATGTAAAATCTTTCCAAGGCTGTGGGGTAGTATGTTTTAGAAATAATTAGTGTTTTTGTCACCATCAACAAAACTAAGGCTAGTCAATTTCTAATTTTAAAAAGCTTTTTCCATCTTTAGGTTTGTGTCAAAATTTTTCATTGCTTCTTCGAGCTCCATTTTAGGGTTAGGTGAGTAGTGATTTGCATGTTGATCTTCAATGAAAATTCAACCTCAACCACCTTAGATTTTAGCTTGCCAAAAATTCCCTTATTTTAGAATCTAAGACCTTTAGAGATAAATTCAAAAAGTGTAATCCGACTATTATCCAACTATTCCACTTTCTGAACAATTTTAATGAAGGGAAAGTAGCTATCATGTAAGGTCCATATGTTTAAAAACATGAAATTGAGATTAATGGGTTTAAGAATGACATCAATTGAGATGAAAGGCAGGACATCACTAAGAAAAGTCTAGATAGGTGATGAACAAAAGTGCTATACAACTACAACTTCCAATTTAGATTGACCAAAACTCTGTTGAAGCTCTTATGAACATTGCCATGATTCTAAGAAAACGTATAGATAATATAGCCCACATCACAGAACCCAACCTTCATAATGGATTCAACAAATTTTGCAAGAGGTCTAAGATTAACTTGCATTCTCTCCCTTCTTCACCATTCCTATAGCTAACATATTGAAGTCAACCCCCACTATCCAATGGTCACAAAGAGAACTTCCAATGTTAATAAAATAAGACTAGATATTATTTCTACCTGCACGATTGTAAGAAGGATACACCATAGTAGCAAATGTTATCTTACCATTCAATGAGACTTTGACATGGATAAATTGTGGATGATCAATCACTATATCAATGTTATATACATCCTTCCAATAAAACCAAATTTTGTTAATCTGATAGTTTTATCACTCTTTTTATAAGAGCCTAGAGGCTCTAAAATATGAAGACATCTAGGTTATGTTTCTTAAATAGATGTTTGATTCAAAATTTATGATTGGGGAATGATTATTTGCCTGATATTCCAAATTAGTAGATTTATCATTAGGAAGTAAGCTAATCCACATGCTGTCTAAAACATAAAACTTTCTTATATTATTGGATCTTCAAATTGCCATTGATTGATCTTTACATAAGTCTTTCAACCTAAAAGCATAGTCATCTTCATTTTCTAATCGAATGAGATAATTTCTAAAGTTACTAAAACCCATAGACCACCTCTCATTGAGTTTGAGTTCACCAATAAACTTCTTGATATCAACTAGAGAAATGTGTTTTGCTATGCAATTACCAATGAGAGAAATTTTGAAAGGTGTAGTTAGGATGATAGTATCCTTTTGATATAGCATGCTTTACTAGTTTTATACCATCTCATTTGATGAAAAAGAGTTAATTACTTTGGATTGGTTTTATAAAGTATCAAGAAGAAAGGAGGGAATGCAGTAACCATGGCATTATCAAAACTTTTGAAGATCCTTTAACTTCATCGAGAGCAATAGCATTTGACTTGTTATCCATGGCAACATTAATCTAGATTATGCAAGTGATGAAGAAGAAACTGATGGAACAATAACTCTAAGCACCTCTACACAGTTGTGCACCACATGTTATGTTTTTCCTTTTAGTTTGATTAGAATTTAATCTAGCTTCAAAAAAATAATTATTTACATTAATATTTTAAGGTTGAATGTAACAATAAATTTTATTAAACTAAATGAAATTTTGTATTTATAATTAAATGAATCACAAATAATTTAGTTTATAGAATTTAGCATAAAAATACTAAATATAAGTAACGATTCTTTGAATTTGCATCGAATAAATTAATGTATGCGTGGATTTTAAAAAATTATAAGGAAATTCTGATTTTTGATAAATAACATATGATTAATTAATGTATTAAATCATTATTTTAACTTTTCATATGATTTTATTATTGGCTTATTAGTTAGACTTTAATAAAATAAAACTTAAAGGTAAATATAGTTATTAAACATTTAAATATTACTTTTGTTTGCCTTAGTTTACTAAGTTTATAATTATGTTGAAATACTTAAAATAAATTTAATAACTCCAAACATGTGTTTGTTATCATCAAAATCAAAAGTAATAAGTCCATGAGCTTATAAGACTAACAATCTCCTGCTTTTAATAACGATAAACCTATGTTGGTAATTAGTGTAGATGAAGGTTCAAAGAGACATTACATCACACTTTCAAATCATAATTATTAAATTAATTCATAATAATCCCTAAAATGTATGCATGTAAAAAAAGAATCAATATACTTATTTCCACTTTTTTTGGTAACGTAAAAAATAAATAAATTAATGATGACATGATATAATGTTTTTGGGCATTTGTCTTAGAGTAAAAGAATGATCTTCAAGTAGTTATTTTATAAAAATATCGGTAATTTGAAATTAGTACAAATAAATTCAATGATGACATCACCATTAAAACTATGATCTCTAATGAAATGATGTCTAATCCTTATATAATTGATAGATTATATTTTCAGATAAACTTATAGGTTTGTGTTATCACACATAACTAGAATGTGTTCTAGCATTAATCTAAAATTTTTTAATTGTTGTTTTAACCAAAGGACTTGAGTTGCACAATTAATTATAACTATGTATTCAACATTAGTAGTAGATAATGTTACAAAAATTTATTTTCAAGAAGTCCATTATATAAGTGATGCTCTTAAAAATCAATATATACCTTATGTATTTTTCTATCCATTGTACAACCTATGAAATAAATGTGGAAATATCTAAATTAAGATGAGAGATTATTGTATATGCAAATTAGATAGGCGAGAACTCACTTCGAACAATTGTACTAATGAGTATGAATGTGTCGCACTCACCCAGGTTGTGGCGAATCATGAAGAGCTTAATGGAAAAAAGGTATAGAAGCCGACCATAAAAATGATGAGTTATCCTTGAAAGGTGAAGGATCCGAAGTAATTGACCAAGTTTCTCGACCAAGATTGAGCAATCTTCTTGCATTCCAAATGACCACCGAAAATGTATATTGGACAACTCAAACTTAACGACTCAAAGGGCCTTGCTTAAGAACTCACCACTGGTATATAAATTTGATTTTGGTTTGGATTCACTTAATCCTATTGGGTTAGGTCAAATCCTAAAGGAGGTTACTTTAGGGTGTTGGGCTTTTAAGTTTGGTTTTGGTCTAGATTTATGATTAGTTTGGTTTGTTATTTAATTTTGATTTAGTTTATACACTTAGTCAATAAGTGTAATATCCTAAGTGCCTAATTAGGATATCCCTAATCTAGTACTAGGTATCCTAATTACTAGGATTGAAAATGATGTTAAAACTCATCTAAAAATGAGGTCAATTAGGTAGAGTTAATTTAGCTTTGCTTATATTTTGGGGAAATTAGATATGGGAGTGGCTCGAGTTTGAAGTGGTGTTGGTCTCTTTGGAGACTGAGAGTTTGAAGAGCTATGAAAACTTATGGGATTAGATGTAGGGCTATGAGGTCTGTGTGTGTTGGGTTTGAATGGGGGAGAAGGTGTATACTCTCCTCCCCAAGTGAGCCAACCAGAGAGGTTAGTTCAGTCCTTACTAGCTGGTCGGGTAGCGAGGTGGACAAAAATAGCATGTGATTGATGTGTTGGACCTCTCCTAGTGGTTGGAGGAATTTATTGGTCTAGCATGAAGTGGACAGCCCATGGTTGGTGAAGCAAGGTCTATCTGAGGTGAAGGTGACTTCACATTGGCCAATGGTTGAGCCCAATAGCTTTGGATTAGGGATAGTTAGCATGGGTGAGATCAAGGCATGCTAAGGGTGCTACTTTAGCCAAAGAGAGGGGTTGGACCACTCCATTTGGGATTTTATCTTATATGGAGCCCTTAGTTCACTTGGATTTGGTTGAACTAGGTTCACCTTTTGTTGGGTCTACTTGGGTTGGTCAAGTGAGGTCTAAGGATTAATCATGCCAAGTTTGATTGGGTTTGGCTCATTTAGATCCATATAAGTCAATTTGATTCAAATTGGGTTAAGTTAACCAATTGATCAAATTGGGCCCAAGGGGTTATTAGGTTTGGTCCAAATGATGATTTAGAACTTATTGGTACAATTAATTTAATTCAATTTGAATTGGAATTGAACTAGGCTCATTTGAGTTCATATAGGCCAAATTGGTTAAGTTCACTAATTTGGTCAAATTGGGTTGAAATGGTGATTGGGCCATGTTTAGTTATCACTTTGAAGATGATTAAATTCTTTGGTTTGATCCAATTTGGTTTAGATTGAGTTTTGGTTTAAGTTTACCCTTTAAGTCGAATAGGGCTAAATAAGTCAATTAGGTTTGGTTGGGCAAATTGGCTTGAAGATTAAAAAGTATTTGATTATTAATTTATGAGTGTTTGTAGGCATTGGTTCAATCTAATTTAGTTTAGATTAAGTTTTGATTTAATTTTCTCTTTATGTCAATTTGGATCAAGCGGCCAAATTGGCTCAATTAGGTTCAATTGGTTATTGAGTCATGATCAACAATCATTTTAAAGATGATTAAAATGATTGAATTGGTCAAATTTGGATTGAATCAAATTTTAATTAAACTTAAGATTTTAGGTCAAATTGGGTCAAGTGACCCAATTGGCTAAATTTGATCAATTGAGGGTTGGGATATGATCAATCATCGATTTGGAAATAATTGATAGCTTTTATTGGATCCAATTTAGATTAGTTTGGATTTTAACTCAATTTAAGCTTTTAGGACAAATTGGGTTAAATGGGCAAAGGGAGTCAATTGGTCAAATTGAATTGCAATTAAGCTTTAATCAAGTTCAAATAAGATTTAAGAGGGTTTGGGTAAGTTCAATTTGAAATGAGTTTGATCAATTTTGTGTTTGTCCCTTTAAGCCCAAATGGGTCAAGTTGGGTCAACTTAATCAATTGGTCAAATTGAATCAGATTGGGTTAATTTGGGCTTGAATTAGAGTTTAAGTTTGAAATGGTTATTTAAGAGAAATCAATTTGGTTTTTTTATAATAGTTGATTTGAATTTGGGGTAGGTGGGTTCTACGCAGCCTAAGTTGGGGTCTAACCATAGGGTTGGCCCGTATGAGTCTTTAAGGCTTAGGATTGGTGTTCACCTAGCCACTAGAAGTGTCTTAGGTCTAGGAGAGCCTTAGTACCTAAATCAAATCGTTGGTCAAAAGAGGTAATTATCAACCTCATTAAAAGCAAGATCAACAAAATCAAAATTATTTTAATTTGAACCTCCTGATAGATAATAAGTTCAATTAATTATTATAAAGAAAATAATAATCTCCAAGTTTGATCATGATCATAGGTTTAGTAAATATAATTAGGAACTCAAGGAAATTTTATTTTTTCAAAGTTTGGCAAAGCTTAAAACTTGCCATATATAGAATCCCATTGAGAGTTTAGTGGGGAGGTCCTAGAACCCACTCAATTGATTATGGTAAATAAAATATTTTAGGACCAAAAGATGAAGATATTGACCACAGCTACCCAATGTTGAAATAATGAGGGACTCTATAGAATGAAAGGTAATTTAAGCCTATGAGTGGTATAGATTTACTACCAATGTATAGAGATATTAGCTAAATATTAAAGATGTAGAGAGGAACTCTCCCTAATAGAGTTGTTAGAAAATCAGTGGTGTTTAAAAATGTGATGATGACATCACATAGATCTTAGGGGGGTACTTATTAAAATGTTTGAATATGACATCAAGAAATAATATACTACCTATAAAGGTAGAGATATCACCATACTATAGATTCAATCATCTAATAAGGATTTCTAAGGCTGATGGGTCTATGTGTACTACAAACATTTTTCTCTATTTTACATGGATGAAGTAAGGAAGGGCTCATTTTAGTACAGGTTCTTAAGTTCACTACAGGGAAAAGCCCCCATAGTTATTTACATCTTAAGAGAAGTAATCTCCAAAGAATACTCTTAAATATAGTGATTGGTTCATATCACTATGAATTTTAAATTTTGATATTAAAGGATTATTAATTTTGGAAGAATGTGAGAGAACTCAATTAAGAAGAGTTCTTAATGAAATCTAAAGAGTGATAAGTAGGAAGTGCTCATGAAACTAGAAAGCCAAGTAAGCACTTTAACCTATTCAATAGTGAGGAATTTATATTTTTGAAGTAAATAATTATGATTGTTTAAGTTGATATTTTATTAGAAAGCAAAACTATATTTCAACTATATAAGATTGTAGAAATGCCTAATGGGTGAGGATTTATACTCATAATAAAAGATAAATAGGCTACCTTTGAATTATATCTAAAGTGCTCTAGGACAAGCTAAGAGCTTGACTTAATTCTACTTAAGAAAAATTAGGATATATTGGTTAACTTTTACTAGAGGGAGTGAACCTATCCTGATAGTTCTGGACTTACAAAGGGTTGGAATGGCTACCAGCTAACACCTAATACTTTTTAAAATCATGTGACCAAGTTTAATGAATGTAAGATAGTTAAGATATTATTTATTGAAATGGAAACTTAAGAGCTCAAACTCACTTCTTATGAGCTTAGAACATGACAAATATGAAATCATGTCCTAAAGTAATACAATAAAATTACATATTTTATAAATTTTTAGAATCATTAATTTGACTCAGGCTTGGGTAGACAAATATGTTTATATGCATGATGAAATTAGGTTATGAGCTGAGTTAGTGTGAAGGGTCTTCTTCACTCAAAGGGTTATTGTCAATGGTCTTGCACTTCCCTTATTGTGCAATGAGTGATGATCTCTTATATTCAAGGATAGAGAGTAATATGTCAACATGGAGTTATATACATTCATTACAAACCTAATGGTTTTCAAATATTTTAGTTGATTAATGCTTAGGCTTTATGGTAAGGTTATAAGTTACGTTACTTTTAGTTAAATTTGATTTTAACTTTTGGTAGAAAATTTAAACCCTAAAGAGCCTAACAAAATTCAGGTCATACAGTAACCATCACACTTTAAAAAACTTAGGAAAAAGCATGTAATTTTTAGTACGTAATCAATGTAAACACACTAAACTTTCAATCAAATTAAAAAATAATAATAAAAAGGCCGCTGTGGTCAGGATCCGCTATACACCCAAAATAAAAGAATTGGGCCATGCTCAACCCTTATTCAACTCAGATTACAATTACATTAATGAAATTAAAATAAGCCATGGGGTCTTCATCTTCAGTTGATCTTCTAAACATTGGATCCTCCAGGCATCACATGACCTCCTAGGTATAGGCCTTCTAGCCTCTATTCATCCTAAACCCCATGGCTCTAACCTTATTAAATTATAAAATTATATTTAAAATTCTAAAAGAGAATCCAAACTAAATTAGTGAAATAAAGGTTAGCTATAACACATATACATACCAAGAAGTTATATATCACATAATTCAACTTAGCACTCATGGGTGTTAAGCCTGCCTGTCCTAATGGGTTATGTTAAAAGGAGAACCAATGCTTGTAACAAAAAGAATTTAATTTATTATTATTATTATAATAACCCCCTTTTTAATTAAGAACAACCCTCAATAGAAAATATCATTAGCCTAATAAATAAAGCCCTACCATCTAGGCTAGCATAGAAGCAATCTTAGCATCCAGCTTAAAATATTACATAATAAACTAAAAAAAATTGATACATAAAAAAAGCATTAACCTAACCTAAGTCTAGGATTAGTGACCTATGATCCTATTGTGTATGGAAAGGTAGTGTGGCATGATAATGCTCGATTTTAATATCTATGTTGTGAATTAAACAACAAGTTCAAATAATTAATAAAAGGATGGTTTTTATTCAAGTATGTGGTGATTTAAAGAGTGAATTTTAATTTATAAATTCATTATTTTAATTTAAATTAGGCTTAATGTTCTAAAGGGTATGAAAATATATAAGTTTCACTTAAGGTGAAACTTAGCTCTTTTCAACACAATACCTTAACATTAGTTCTAAAGAAGTATTTTATGGTTTTTAACCTTTATTAATGAAGGGTTAAGATTTTTATTAATTTCTAAGTTTGGATTAAACTTAAATAAAATTCTAATCACATGAAAGACACTTTAAAGATGTGAAGCCTTACAATTTTGAGGAATTTACTACACCGAGGTAGCTTTGCCTTAAAAACATGAAGCCCTACTGTTGAAGTCCCCCTCTCATTGTAGTTCGCTCCTAAAACCAAACATCATCACGAGTTTGTCAGAGCTTGATCTAGGATGGCCTTCCCATGCTCGAATCAAATGGTTCTTGATTCATTTTAACTCGCCTAAGTTTGGGGAATGTGTGGAAAGAATTAGTTAGACTTTGGAGAAAGTTTGGTGTTAGGGCATTAAAGCTGAGAGGGAGCTTGGTGTCACTAGAAATGGGTGCATGAAGGCTTTAGGAAGCTTATGGACTCTCTCTTGGGATGCCTTAAAGGTGTGTATGTCAAGATTGAATTGTATACCCTCCTCTCTATATGAACCACCACTTTTGGTGGGTTCAGTCCATGGAATCCATCAATGTAGTGGATAGGGTTTGAATTGGATTTAAACTAGTGGGGCAGACTTCCTTCAATGGATAAAGAAGTTTGGTGGCCAGTGGTGAAGTGGACAGCTCTTGGTTAGTGAACAAAAGAGCTGTCCATTATGAAAGTGACCTCTCTTCAATTATTGGCTAGGCCAAACAACTTAGGTTAGCTTCGATCAGATGGGGAGAGCTTAAATCATGCTAAAGTTTCTAGCTTAGCCAAAGGGAGAGGTTGAACCATCCAATTTTGGGATTTTATTCTATTGAAAACACTTGGTTCACTTGGTTTATGCTAAATTTTTTTTACCATGGGTTGGGCAACTTTGGGCTGGTCAAGAAATATGTGAAGATGAGTTCGGTTAAGTTCGGTTGGCTTTTTGAATTGATTTTATTGGGTTTGGTTCATTTGAACTCAAATAAGTCAATTTGGGTTCAATTGGGTTAACATGACCAATTGACTAAATTGGGCCCAAGGGGCTATTAGGTTGTGTTCAAATGATGTTTTGGAACAATTAGTGTAATTGGTTTGATTTAGTTTGAAATGGTAATGAATTTAGCTCATATGGGTTCATATGAACTAAATAGGTCAAGTTGAACAATTTGGTCAAATTAGCAAAATTGGGTGCAATTAAGAGTTGAGGCATGTCTAACTATTCATTTAGAGTCGAATATAGTTTTGATTTAATTTAATTTGGTTAGGATTGGGTTTTATTTTAATTTGACCATTTATTCCAAATTGGGCTAAGTTGGCCAATGGCTTAGGTTAATCAATTTGGCTTTAATTGGCCATTAAGAAAGTAATCAATTTGGGTCTAAATGATAGTGTTTATTTAATCCAATTCAAATGAAATTAAGAGTTGGTTCAATTTGGCCCTTTAGGTTAAATTGGATCAAGTTGTTTCAATGGGTTGAATTGGCTAAATTGACCTTAATTGGGTGTTGGGTGATGATCAATAGTTATCTTGGAATTGATTACAACAATTGATTTGGTATTTGTATTATATCAAGATATGGCTCAATTTAACCCTTTAGGTCAAATTGGGTCAGATGATGTGAAGTGGATCAATTGGCCTTAATTGACCTACTTGGACTCAATTAAATGTTGGGATATGATGAACACTCATTTTGGAGGTAATTATAGAAATTGGTATTGCTTGATTTGGGTTGAATTAGAGTTTGGCTCAATTTGGCCCTTTAAGATTAAATTGGGCTAGGGTGGGTAAAATTGGTTAATTGACCAAATTAAATTATAATTGATCAAGAGGAATGAGTAAGTATGAGATTATAATGATTGTGAAGCTTTGAATTGGCTCAATTTGGTCTGGATCAAATTGGATTTGATTT
This sequence comes from Cymbidium sinense, assembly GCA_021442155.1. Taxonomy (NCBI): domain Eukaryota; kingdom Viridiplantae; phylum Streptophyta; class Magnoliopsida; order Asparagales; family Orchidaceae; genus Cymbidium; species Cymbidium sinense. The sequence continues at coordinate 80,080,650 of CM038215.1, forward strand.
TGGCCCTATAGGGTTCAATTGAGTTAAGTTGGGATAGGTGAGCAAATTGGCAAAATTAAATCTTAGTAAGGCTTCAATCAAGTTCAAATAATGTTCCATGAAGTTTGGATAAGTTCAATTTCAAATGGTTTGGATAAATTTTGGGTTTAGTCCCTTTAGGATCAAATGAACCACATTGGGTCAACTCAATCATTTGATCAAATTAAACTCCAATTGGCTATAGTTTGGATAGGCTTGATCCTTTGGGTGGTATGTGATCAATTATATTTAGCATATGGGGTATAGTTTGAGATTGGGACTTTGGGTCCCACCTAATACTAGTTGAGGCTTGTTCCCTTAGTCACTAGGAGTGGCTTAGCTCTAAGTGAAGAAATGTTAGTGCCTAGATCAAATCTTAGGTCTAAGAAGTGATGAGTATCAACCTCACTATCTGTGAGGTTAGCAGGGATCCTAATCTTTGACTTCCTCCAACATTTTCTTTTGGAAGACGGTAATAAACTTCCTCAAGGATTCACCATGTTCCTTTCTCATTTATATAAGTGCTTGGAAAACTCTTTAATGGCTTATGTATGCTAGCAAATTGCATTATGAAGATTTTTTGAACTCAACAAATTATATTATAACCTCTATCGGTAGGCATAAGAATCACCTAAGGGTTGATTCTTTGAAAGTACTAAGGAAAAGGAGACACTTCATCACATCATCAAAGTCTAATATGGATCTTATTAATTTAAAATATGCAATGTGATTTTGTAGGGTCGATATGATCCTTATTTGACTCCAAGTGCAGGAGCATGAATCTATATAGGGGGCGAGCATCTATGATCTTTATAGAGCAAGTGTTGCTTAGATTCATTCTTTTTTCAATTGTCTTCTTCTTCACTTGGAAATATGACTCGTCATTTGTGTTGGAGGTCTAGGACAATTCTTTTTTCCATTAGTGAGCTCGGTGGGCTTCAAAACCATCACAACCTTCATTTATTCCATCCTTTGGTTCTTCATTCTGAGTTTTCTCAATAGATGTTCATATTAGATGGACAATTCTATCCTCCATGTCCTTTAACTCTTATTGCATGGAGAACAGTTGGGTGTTTGGCTCCATGCCTACCATGCTATTTTATGCTAAGTGTCCCATCTCACTTTTTACTTGACTACTAATTCTTGACCTCATTCCATGTTCACTTCACCTAAAATGATGTTGAACCGAAATATATTCTTAAGTTGAAGTATAACCTTCTTAGGTATTTGGAAAATAAGGTTATGTAAAAATAGAGCTATATGAAATAAAGGAAATGTAAATGATGTTGCCAATTTAATTATTCAACCAATTCTTAATGCAATGAAATTTATTCTTGATGCAATAAAAAATTTTCAAGCTCCTTAAAAGAACCCCCTCTTCCCTTGAATGACCCCCCTTATTTATGGGATTCAGGAATAACTCATTAAGTATGATAAGTATATAGAAGGTGAGTTAAGTGAAAAAAAGATTCACCAATGTGGGTCAAATATTCAATCAATCATTGGGTCATTAAACATAATTAAATCAATCATTGGGTCTAATTTTATTAAATTGGTCATTTGACTAAAATGAGCCCAAACTTAACCAAGTAAGCCCAATATGGGTCAAATGGGTCAAAATTGAAATTAATCTTAAACTAATTGAAATCAATTAATCTAAATCACTCCATATATGTAATCAAGCATCATTGGAGTCCAAAAAAATTCAATTAAGCCAAATGGGTCATTTAAACCCAATTGAAATCAAACTTAACCCATTTAAGCCTAAATGGGTTAAATTAAAATGAAATTTAAAATCGACTCAAATCCTACAAGAATTAATCAAATTAAAACTTGATATAATAACAAAGCATAATTGAACCCAAGTTTCAATCAATTAATCAAAAGAAATGTATTTGAGTTGATTAAAACCCAAATAAATAAATGATAGCAATATGATCCTAAAACCTCAAGTAATCCTATCCAAATTCACTTAAATACATTCTGATGTCAGTTTAGAATGAATGGTAACCAAAACCAAGTAGGTTGGGAAGATCTAAATGTATCCATAAGTGAAGTCAAAGGGAGATGAGTTAGAGTATACCAAGTCAAAATGCCTTATTGATTCTTCTTCCTCACATTATCCCCACACCCTTGGATTTTACCCAATCATTTGACCACCTCTTGGAGAATGTTTCCAAGAGTTGGAATCAAAGTAGCCCTCTCCATATGCAAGTAGGACTTAGCTTCTTCCATGAGAGAGCAAGGATGATATTTCATGAGGTCTCTCTCAGCCAAGGAAGGAAAGGGGAGGAAAAGGCTTCCTTTGATCCAAACACACTCATAAAGTTAAAAGGGACCAAACCAACCTAATGGCCAAGACCCACAACGCCAGTGGCAGAATTTTGACCACCTAAAGATCCACATACATGGCTCTCAATGATGTATGGAAAGAGAGGAGAGAGGCCCTAACTCTCCATATCCTCATTTCAAAACATCTACAAGGTGAAGAGAAGGAGAAATGAAGCATTTCCCTAACCTTTTGCCACCGGCAAGCCAGAATTCTGCCAAAGCTGACGACAAACCTCTCAACCCCTAGTGGAAAAAGGAGAGGGAGAGCATTTCATGTTAAATTGACTCTCCCTACACGTTCTAAAGGTTAAGGTGACCTTAAAAGAATCTTCCCCTGAGGCTTTCGCCACTGGAGAGCAGGAGAATGGCCAAAATTGATGGAAAATGGTGAAAAGGTGGTCTCCACAGAAATTAGCCAGGAGGAAATACACCAAATCATGTCCATGGCTTCATCCTATCGAGGTGAAGGTGCTTGGAGCACGGTGACCACTGGGATTGCTGTCAACAAGGTATGCCTCAACACCGACCCTTTTATCGAATGTTTTTAGTCTTTATGAAGAGAATTTGATCCCCAAGAAGATCAAACCACATAGATTGATTGCAAATCAATCCTTGATCACTTCATAATTAAAATCACATTGAAATTCATCATGGATTGCCAAAAATTTGTTAGATTTGATGGACGACATCTGTTTCTCACCGAAGAGAATAAAGAATGATATGTGTCGTCCGTTCCTTCTATTTTGAATGAATGACAGAGATTTGGCTAGGTGGTTTGATTAAATCCCTATAAGAAAACATAAACCAAATTATGACGGTTTGATCTATGATTTGATGGTTGCGATTAATCCCACATGGCCAACACTTTTGATGTGGATCTCGTGTGGCCCAATTGTGCCACATCTGCACCGCTATTTAAAATGAAATTTTTTTTGGTCTTTTGTGAAGATAATTTGATCCCCAAAAGATCAAACCATATAGATTGATTGCAAATCAATCCTTGATCATTTTACAAAAAAAATTGCATTAGAATTCATTATGAATCACAAAAAATCTATCAAATTTCATGGATGATATCCATCTCTCGCCAGAGAGAATAGGGAATGATCTCTGTTGTTTGTTCCTTCTATTTGGAATGGATGGATGAGATCTAGCTGGATGGTTTGATTAAATTCTTATAGGAAACCATGCACCAAATTGTGACAATCTGATCTGCGATCGGATGGTTGGAATTAATCCGCGTGGTTGTCGCTTTTGACGTGGGATCCACATGGATCTTGCATGGCCCAAAGGCGCCATATCAGTGCCATCAACAACAACAACAACAACAACAAGCCTTAATCCCACTAGGTGGGGTCGGCTACATGAATCCTTCGTCTCCATTGTGTCCTATTATGTGTCAAATTCTCATTTAATTCAAGTATAATAAGATCATTTTTTATACATCTTAACCAAGTCTTTTTAGGTCTACCTCTACCTTTCTTAACATAAGGTAAATCTAATGCACCTACTCTCCTAATCGGGTCATCGGACGGCTGACGCTTTATGTGGCCAAAGCATCTAAGGCAACTCTCCCTAATCTTATCTACCACTGGAGCTGCTCCAACTTTTTCTCGAACATACTCATTTTGCATTCTATCTCTATGAGTAAAGCCACTCATCCACCTGAGCATCCTCATCTCTGTAACACTTAACTTAGCCTTATGCTTCTCTTTTATTGGTCAACATTCTGCACCATAAGTCATTGGTCTTACCACCAACTTATAAAATTTTCCCTTAAGTTTAAGTGGAACTTTTCTATCACATAATAGGCCAGATGCATTCCTCCACTTCAACCATCCAACTTGAATTCTACTAATAACATCTCCATCTATTTCACCATCATTAAAAATAAAATATTCCCATTTTAAATTATTAAGAACTTAATAAAACAACTTCAAAAGATATAGTAAATAAAATATAAATCTAAAAAAATATAAATGAGGGTTCAATGGATTCATCTCATGGAGTAGAACTCATTAAACTCAAAATCCCTAATAAATTTGGGTAAATTAGGATTAATTTGATTCTAAATAAAATTAATCAAACTCAAATTAATTAAAAACTATTAATCCAATCAATGTAAAATTTTGGGGAACTAAAATTATGGTTAAAATACACCTCAGAAAAAATATTTATGATTTATCTCAAAGTAAAACAAAAGATATTAAATTTAAAACTCCAAACCTTAATTTTAATGAAATAGATTAACGTTAAATAAAATAAATCATGAAAAATGATCAAATCACTTTAAATTATCATAATAAACTCTAATGAACTTAAACACACCAATGAAACCCACTAAAATTTAATAAATCATAAAATGGCCTAATTTGGCATTTAATTCAATTAATTAATTTAACTAATTGACTTGAAGTTAGGAAAATCATAATAAATCAACCAAAACTCCGAAAATTCCAAATAAACCCTCTATAGATGCATCTTGCCAAGAGGAATCTAAAAAACAAATAACTTCTAAGTAATTACTCTTAAAATAATCTTAATTTAAGTTTTAATGAAATAATAAAAATTTTAATTACACCCTAATCATGCATTAGATGGAAATTAAAATTTAGAAAAGTCAAATTAGCATGGCACTTGACATAAAAATTTTAAACCCAATTAATTAATAAATTTCCAATTTACTAGGTCAATATAAATTAAATAAATTATTAAATAATAAGAAAATTACAAAATTCATACAAATAAATTGAAACATCTTATTCAATGCAAACACTTAAGGATAATTCTCCAACATTCTTAATCAAAGAATTTGATCACTTACATACTTAAGATTTAATGAAAATAGTAATGCATATTAAGTTTTATTAAACTCTAATAAATTCATAATAAATAAATCAATAAAACTTTAATCTATAATAAGTGCAAGCTAAGAATAAATTAAAACATTAACTTAAATGTGTTAGGTTAACATAATTTAAACCAAATGATTAACATAATTCAAACCAAATGAACATAAATTAAATGGACTTGAACATTAATGAAACAATTGTTAAATCAATTCATTCCAAATAAAACAAATCAAATTGAAAATAAATTAAACCAAAAGAAACACATAATTAAATCAAAAGAAATTAAAAGATGAATCAAATTTCAAAAGAGTTTGATTTACGAACTTAACTCAAGCCTAAATCACCTAAATGAATCTAAAAGGAGCTAATTAAGAAACTTAGTATCTTAGTTAGATCTTTAGGATGAATCTTCATCATAGGATGAAAATTTCATCCTATTAAGATTTAGGATGTTGAATAGAATGAGTTCCACCCAAAAGTGGAATCTATTTTACTTTTCATTCTTAAAAATGTAAACTTTACTTTAACATAAAAATGAATTTTAAAAATTAAAATAAAATTCCTATATCATTAAATCATTTGAATTGAATCCATCTAAAGGTAAATCAAACAACCTTCAAAATTTAAATTCAAAGTTGAACTAAAAAGGTATAACAAAGTCTTGCCACACAAACTTATTTCCTTCACTCACTAGATCATTAGGCCACGGACCCTAGACTTAGGTTAGGTTGATATTTGATATTCTGTGGTATTCTATATTATGATGTGACGTTATGCTTGTTTGTGTGGTGTACTAGTTTAGACTGGATATCTAAGATTGTTTGCCCCGTTGGACTGGATGATAAGATGTTCTTTCTAGAACTAATGTTATCTTCTACATGGGTTATGCTAAAAAGGACTGTTTTCATAAAAAAATTATAAATGCTATTTTCTTGCAGGTATGTTTAAGTTCTTAAGAATAGCCTAATAGGATAGGTGGGCTTGGTGAGTAGCTAATGCTATGCCCATATGCTTGTAAAATATAATTATTATGTGCGGTTTGTATTTTCCTTACATCTATTTTGTAGGGCTTAGTATTTATTTTTGAATTTGAAATATAAATTTGAGCTTAAAATTAGGTTAGGATCTATAGAGTTTAGGATTAACAAGAGTTGACCCTACCAGTAGATGGGTGCAAAGATCCCCTGTGAAACCCAATGGAGGACCTTGAAAAAGGAGACAATTCTAGAAAGAAGACCCATAGATCTAAACTTTAGTTGTAGTTTGGGTGGTATAAGGGTAGAGCTTAGATGCCTATTTTCTCTTTCTTTTGGGGTCTATAATGGTACCTAACTGCATTAGCCTTTCTTTAATTTAAAATTAACTTAATTTATTTTAGGTAGTCAATAGAATCAACTTTTTTTTTGTTTCTTTCTATGTTGCGTTTCTTATGATGAATACCTAGATGATTAGGTTATTAGAAAAAAATAAATTTTCTACATAATTTAAATTTAATTAACTTAATAAAATAAATAAATAATACTTAAAACTTAACAAAAATTAAAGCCTTCAGAATAACTTAAATTAAGTAGAAATAATTAGCTCTTGTGAATCATACTATCATATTGCTCTAAACTCTTGAGTTGGGCACTTCACCCATTGTACATAAGGGACATTTGACCTTTGAGGATGACTGCCTTCTTGGGTAAGTCTACCTTCTCTTATTGGTTTGGCCCATACCACTTATAATTGCATGGAATTTAAGCATAAAAATGCGTGCCTTAAAACCTTAAATGAATCATGAGTCAAAACATTTAAAACCTCAAAATTGTGTATTAGTTAGAATCATATCATACCCTATATTATCTTAGTAATTAGAGAGTGAGTCTAGGTTCATAGATTCTTTCTTAAAATGTAACAACTTGACCATTTTACATACATGAAACTTGACATCATGGATTTAAAATGTGCTTAGATGGTGTTAGCTGACAACCTTCTAGGTGGATTGTCAATCTAGACGAGTCAGGGATAGGTTTCCTCCCTCAAATGAGAGGAATGACCAATAATTTCCAAAAATGAAACTAGGTCAAGCAACTAACTTATGTTAAAAATATTTATAGACATATGATCTGAAGCATCTTCTTTGAAGTAAGTCTTGAACCTTAGGCATTTCTATAGTCTTATGCTGCTAGAATCTAAGCCCTATATTTTCAAGAAAATATTAACTCATAATTTAAATTAAAATCTAAAATTTAAAGACCAATGATAGGATAGTTGAAATGCCTACTGGGCATCTCAATATCAACATATATTTCTTACTTGATCCTGTTTGGCTTCCAAAAATAAGTCTTTCCACTTTAGATCATTCCCAATTGAAATTCTAAAATATCATTCTTTTAGAAATCCATAAAAATAATAACTTATTTCTTTAATCGAGTGTATTCTTAGGAAGAGATCCTTAATTCCTAAGATATAATTAACTATGAGGGCTTTCCCTTATAGGGAACTGAGAACCCAGTTTAAAACAAACTCTGCTCTACTTCCCATATAGTTCAAGGAAAAACTCTCTGGTACATGAAAGACCCATTAGCCTTAGGAGTATTTTATTAAATGATCAAATCCATTATAGGATAACATGTTTATATTTTGAAATAATATGTTTACTCCTTAATGATACATTTGATAATCCATATAAGAAATTCCTAAAATCCTATGTGGTGTCATAAATTTTCCTCATAAAAAAAATTAAAATTTAATAAAACCAAAATTCCTAATTGATTAAGTCAAGAAGCATTAATCAATAAGAGCAAAAAATATTTAATCAACTTTTTATAAATACAAGATAAAATTAAAGAAGTTAACACTAATTAAGAATTTCAATCCTAATCAAATCACATAAGCATCAATTAAATCTAAATTCAAATAAATCTTTTGAATAAATTCAAAAGAGGTTAATTAAGATACTTAGGTTATTAGTGTGACCATTAGAATGATTTTTTTTTCATATTTTGATAAAAAAATATCATTTTTTAGGATGGATGATAAATAGATGGGTTCCACCTAAAGTGAGTTTATTTTACTTTTCATTCTTTAAAACTTAAATTCTATCTTAACATAAAAATAAACCTAAAAGTATAAACATACTCAAAAATCAATTAAATAACTTAAATTATAATTCCCTAATGGAAAATTGAAAAAATTCTAAGATAAAATAAAGGAAACCAAATTAAAACAAAACTTTTCATAACTACTATCATATGGTAAATAGTCTAGACACTCGAGGTTGTAGAGCTACTAGTCTGAAGGAGGTCTTGATACCTTGAAAGTCTAGTTTAACAATGACACATACTTATAAAGCAAAGTTATGAAAACTAAATGATTTAATTTTAAACTAAATCAAAACTTAAACTTAAACAAAATCCTAATACAAACATACCACTTATGCCCCTCTTTCACACACTAGTTTATTAAGTCGCCGACCTTCAATTTTGGTTAGGTTGATGATCTATGATATTCTATGATGTGGAATGATGTAATTCTTTTTCTTATTTTGTGGTATAACATATTAAACTAAATGGTTAAGATTTCTTGTCCGTAAGTCTGGATGGTAGGGCATTCTTTTTAGGCTAATTTTATTTTCCTTAGGGGGCTATCCTTAAAGGGACTGTTGTAATAAAAATAAAATAAATGTTGTTTGCTTTTAGCTAATGCTTAAAGTCCCAAAGCATACCCCAATTGGATAGGTGGGCTTGGAAGGTAACTAATGCTAAGCCCATATATTTGAAATATAAACTACTGGTGTTCTATATATATTTCTTGACATATATTTTGTAAGGATTAAAAATTTATTTTAGAATTTTAAAAATGTAATTTGAGCCTAGAATAAAATTAGGATCTATGGGATTTTAAGAATAGCATCAACAAACTTTACCAGCTGGTGGTCCCCTGTGAAGCCCATGGAGGTCCCTGAAAAAGGGGAAGATCTTGGAAGAAGACCCATATGGATCAAAACTTTTAGTTCTAGGCTGGGCATTATAAGGGCAGAGCACGGCTACTCATTTTCTCTTTCTTTTAGGGTGTATAGTAGTACCTAGTCACAATGACATATTTTATTAATTTAATATGGCTTGAAACATTTTGGGGATATGCATACTTTTTCTAGGTTTCTCTTTGTGATGCGTTCTATGATAAAATGTCTGGTATGTTAGGCTCATAGGAAATATAAATTTTCTATCCTACTAAATTTAAACAACTCAAATATAAAATATAAAATTTATACCCTCATTTAAATTAAAAGCCCTAGGTATAACTTAAAAAACCAACTAGAAATAATTAGCTTTTGAGAACCATGAGAGCATATTATTTATTCTTCTTGAATTGGGTGCTTCACCCATTACACATAAGTGGGCATCTGACCTTTGAGGATGACTACCCTTCTTGGGTGAAGTGTGCCTTCTTGTTTTGATTTTGCCCATGACTATTTTTAACTTCATCTCATTATAAGCATGAATTGCATACCTAAGTCCTTTAAAATAAATTGTGAGCCAAAATATATAAGCGGCAACTATAAAATGAATTGCATACCTAAGGCATGAATTGGGTAGAATCTTAGCTTTCTTCTTAAATGCAATAGCCAAACCATTCTATAAACATAAGACCAACCTCATGATTTTCAAAATCTCTTAGGTGGTGCAAGAAGAAACTCTTCTAGACAAGATTATAAGTCTAAAAGAGTTAGAGATATGTTCATTTTTCTTTGGTGAGAAAAGAACTGATAATTCCCAAAAAAAATTATAATAGGTCAAGGATCTAACTTATGTTGGAAGCATTTGTAAACTTAGGGACTTAAGCATTATATTGGATTAAGTTTTCAATCATTAATCATTTTTATAGTCTTATGCTTCTAGAATCTAAGTCTCAGATTTCTAATAAAATGCCAATTAAAAATTTTATTAAATTCGATCTCAAAATGTAAAGTCCAATAATAGGATAGTTGAAATGCTTATTGGTCATCGTAGTATCTATAAGCATTTCATTCTTATCTTGATTGGCCTCTAAAAAGATTTCTTCCCATTGAAGAATTCCCTATTGAAATTCTAAATTAAACATTATTTTAAGACAAGCTTTGATATCCATAAAAATAAAAGCCTATTTCTTTAATTAAAAGTATTCCAAGAAAGAGATTCCTAATAGATAAGATGTAATTAACTATAGGGGCTTGCCCTTATAAGGAACTACGAACCTAGTATAAAATAAACCTTGTCTTACTTTTCATTTTAGTTCAAAAAAAAAAGAAAATACTCTGGAATATTAAAATACTCATTAACCTTAGGAGTCCTTATTAAGGAATTGAATTTATTATATGATAACATGTTTATTTTTTGAGATAATATGTTTATTCCTTAATGATGTATTCAATTATCTAAATAAGAAATTCCTAAAATCTATGTGGTGTGTCATTCATAGATCATAAATTTTCCCTACTCCCACACCTTCCCCACATCCTCACGAGTAAGAATGAATTGAGACGCACTCGATTTAATCACCGGACACTATTTTGATCAAACTTTAATAAGAAGTGGTAGAGCTTGGTCTCGGGAGCAATTAGTAAGTAGACAATAGTGGATGCTCTTAGTAGGGCTTCGCCTCTTCAAGGCAAAGCTACCTCAATTAGTAGACCACTAGTCTTTAGCACTGGTGAGGTAATTCCCTCAAACTAAAGGAATGGCAATTAAGGGGTTGGTCTTTTATCAAGTAAAGTTTCATTAGATATAAATCAAGCTATAAGATCCCCTTAGTTTCTCTCACTAATCATTTTGGGATTATTTTCAACGTAAAATGAGCTACAACAAAGTCAGATCAAGCGACAACAAATAAATGACATTCATCTCTCACTAGAGGTTGATTACAAATCATCAACCATCCATTCTATGTAATTATATCGGACGGCTTTGATAAATTTCCTAAGAAATTATTCTGTTTAATCTTTTAAACTGCAGGATTAATCATCAATTTTTGATCTATGATCAAATGACTAAAGAGAAACCTCTTTTTCCACTACTAAGTCGGTATGCCATGAAAGATGTTTTAAATAACAAACCATGTGAAGCCATGTGTAAAGTCTTGATGTGGTGTTGGTTGTGTAAATAGATTAATTAAGCTTAAAATTTAATTAAATTGGTAAATTAAAAAAACATAACTAAATATGAAAATTTCAAAAATGCAAATAAATACAGTCTATGAAACTTAGATAGAGGAGAATCCAATAAAAATAAAAGCTCTATTTTTTATGGAGTGTATAATGACCTATTTGGTTTTGAATATTCTTTGAATTAGTAAAATTAAACCTTAATCAATTGGCTAATTTACTTGAAAGTTCGTGTGACTATTCTTTGGGATATCTACCTCCCATAATTATTCAAGTTAATTAGTTAAGTGATTTGAAAAATCTTATTTTTAATAAATTTATATAATAAGAAAAATAATTATGGGATTTTAAATGCATAATAGAATGTTAATGGTAACCATTAGGTCCATTAGTTCTAATTATTCTAAAAAATCATCATTAAAGGGATTTTATTAATTAATTTAATCATTAATTACCCTAGGACTTAGAAAATTTATAATTAGTAGCTTAGATGTCCAAAATTTATGATCAATCACTATTTATGGTCAGTTAACAAAGAGGTTTCCAATGAAGTTAAAATTCCCAATTGGTTTAGGGTATTTTGAATGTAATTGAAGATTTTGAGTTTTCCCCGTTTCCTCAATTAGTCCAAAAATATTAGCTCATTCGCATCAAAATTTTTAAGGAATGTTTATTTCATATTTCCTTATGTTCAATAATTTTCTCATAATTTTTGAGCATATATTTAAAGTTCTAATTAAAATTTTGGTCTTAATTAAGTCAAATAATTAATTAGCTCATTAAATTCTAAAAATAACTTAAATAACTTTTAAATCACTTAATGACCATAGAGGGTCTAAGGGATTATCTTATTTTCTTTATCTCTTCATTAGTCTTAATTAACTCAAATTATTTAATTAATAACTAATGAATTTGATTAAATGTAAATGTAATTATTCTCTTATAAGTAACTTTAGGATTTAATGGATTTAGGTAGGTTATTTGGTGATATTTAATTACTTCACTTCAATCATTTCATAAATATATAGTCCAAACTATAATAAATAAATATAGTGTAAATCTAAATCAATTAAGATAATTAAAATATAAATATACACCTGCATGTATGATCTATATGTCTTGAAAGGTATATAGTCTAGATATCCCGAGAGCTCAGGGCTACTAGTCTGAAGGAGGTCTTAGATGCTTTGACTCTCTGGTTAAACAATGGCACATACCATAAAAGTTTTGTAATAAGATACATAATAAGGTTAAGTTATTTGAAATTCTAAAGCATTCCATAATTTAAATCAATTCATGCATATATATATATATATATATATATATATATATATATATATATATATATATATATATATATATATATATATATATATATATATATATATATATATATATATATATAGTATATTAATTCATTTATGCATCTATCATGAAGAATTCAAAAATGATATATTTATTAAATCCAATTTAATTTTAAGAAAGATGAAATAAAGTCAAAAAGACATTATTAAATTGATCATAATTTATTGCCATCAATTCTAAGATAATTTTCATAAGGTTATAACAACACTTAGGTTTAATCTGACATTAGGGTATAATTAGATTTAATGCTTCACTAATAATATTAAAAATTATAAAATTAAACTATAATCCCAACCTATATGGAATTAGAAAGGACTCTTCTTGCTTCATACTCTTAAAAATCTAAGCTCAAATGAAACATTAAATTAAATCATGATTCTAAAATTTTCCTAAGCCATTAACCACGTAGTTGGTAACCACCCTTTTTGTTATAAATTAAACACCTATTTGGAAGACATAATTCAAACAACAAAGTCTATTTTCTATCATACGACATAAGCCTAGCACACACTTTAGAATACTAAGTCATCAATACTAGAATTAAATTAGGATGGTGCCTCTTATGGTTTTATATTTTATTTTGTGATGTATTATTTTAGACTAGAAGTTAGTGTGTATGCTCATAGTTTGGATGTTAGGATGATATCAGACTAATGATATTTCTTGCAAGGGATTATGCTTAAGGGATTGTTGTAATAAAAATTTATAGATGCTTTTGCTTATCGTTGCTACTTAAGTTCCTAAGCATACCATTAGGATAAGCTTGGTGACAAAAGAAAGAGAAGCCAAGCCTTAAGGTATAGAAATTATAAACTACTTGATGTGTATACATGTTCATCTAATCTCTATTTTATAGGTGTAACTAGATTTACCGATCTGCTTCTGCATGGTTGGGAGGAAGCAGAAGAAAACTGTGAGCGGTCTAAAGTTCGACCCTTCTTTTCATAAAAATGTAATTTTTCTAATTAATTTAGGATTAGAATTATGGGGTTTAGGATGATTAGTGGATAGAAGGTCTTGACCTAGGAAGCCTTGTGATGCATGGAGAACCTAATACATGATGATGAAGATTGATGACCCCCATAGTTTCTTTTAAATTATAATTATGATGTAAGATGTATAAAGGTAGAGCTCGGCTATCCATGTTTTCTTTTTAGGGGTGTACAATGGTACCCCGCCACACCAGCCTCTTATTCTTTTAATTATTGGTGATTATTTAGCTTGTTTACATTGATTGTACAAAAAAAGAAGAAATGTTTTCATAGATATTTTAAAGTGTGTATGTTTGTTGTATGGCCTGGATATGTTAGGCTCTTTATAGATTTAAAAATTTTTCCCCCTCTAATCGACCCTAATTAAAATTTAAATAACTTATAACTTCACCATTAAACTTAGCCATTTAATCAAGATAAAAGGTTTAACAACTTATAAGTCTATGATGAATGTTATAACACCATACATACATATCATTTCATTTTGTGTAAATAAAGGGCCTCCACTCTTGCATGATAAAGGACATGGCTTGACCTATGAGAGTAGTTCTTTTATAGTGGAGAACTCTTTTTCTCTCTGATTTAACCCACAACTCTATTCCATCATGCATATAGAATAAATACCTCCCAAGCCTTAGTCTAAAATAATGAGTCAAAAATAAATTAAATTTATAACTTTATTGCATTAGTCTAAAGTATGGTTTTCATATCAATCATGATTTAGTTTTTTAGGGAGTGAGTTCAGGATTTTAGTTTAGGGAGTGGTTACTCTTAATAAATAATAGCCTAGCCATCATTTACATAAGATTAACTCACATTATTTTAAATCATAGGAGGTGTTAACTGGTAGCCATTCTAGGTATTTGTAAGTCCAGGAGAGTTAGGATGGTTTACACCGTATTGTAAGGATGTGCCAATATAACCCCTTTTCATCGAGTAAACTTAAGTCAAGTTCAAAGCTTATTCTTGAACACTACTAGACAATAGAGTTCAGAGGTACCTATTTATCTTCTACTATGGGTGTAAGTCCTCACCTCTTAAGCATATTCATAATCTTGTGTTGTGAGAATATAAGCCCTAACACTCTAATAAATTATCAACTCAAACCAAAATAAATCTCTTCAAAAATATAAAGCAGAATTTTAAGGGAAATTAGAGTATCTCATTCAATTTTCTAGTAACAAAGTGTTCCTTGCCTATTTCCCTTTTGATTCTAAAAAGAACTATTCTACTTGAACTCTACCACTTGATTGTTTGAATTTACCCTAACCTTTTGATACATAATCTTTAAATTCTTTAGAGACATTGATTGACTACCTTAATCGATAATATTCTAAAGTGATCCTTAGCTCATGAGATGTCATTAATTATGGGAGCTTTCCCCTATAGGGAACTAAAGAATCCAGCTTAAAATAAACCTCACTTTACCTCATCCATGTAAAATAGGGGAAGAATCTTTAGTATATGTAGACCCATCTACCATAGAAGTCCTCATTAGATGATCAAGTCCATCATTGAGTGATTTTTCAATCTTTTAAGATAGTATTTTATTCTTTAATATTGTACTCAATCATTTCAATAAGTATATCCTAAGATCTACGTGGTGTCCTTATGGTTCCAAATTAAACACCATAAATCTTAAACCTCACTAACCATAATCAAATTTAGTGGGGGTATGCATCTAAAAAAATTACATAATACTTTCAATGACTAATGCCTTTCCCTCTTACAACTAGAAAGAGTCACTCTTTTTACAGCATAGAATGTTCAATCAGTTCATCTGAACTATCTCATACCACTGGGTTGGATTTGGCCATGGATAAGGCCTATCTGTCCAACATCTCGATCATCAAGTTTGGATTGGGATTTAAAGATTTGAAGGTTACTTTCAATGGTTTAGCATTCACTGTGGTGGATCATCAAGAGGTTGAGGATAGAAAACCCCCAATTTAGTTTGATCTAGGGTCTATACAGAGTTTCCTACACTTAAGAGGAAAGTTGTTGAGGTTCCACCATACCACTAATAAGTTTGCTAGAGTTATGGCAACATCTAGGATGGCCCGACCTCCAAAAGGAAGGTGAAAGTAAAGCTAGTGGAAATCCCATCTGTCTTAAAGGTAGGTTATAACTCTCACCATGTTCCACTCATTAAGTCTTAAAGAAAGAGCAAGAATAAAAAAAAATTAAAATAGTATAAAAAATGCTCAAAGGTTTCACCATCAAGGCTTTCGAGTAGTTGATTAGCAAGGTAGCTAACCTCTAAGAGGAAGCCAAGTAGTTACCCTTCTTTGACTAATTGTGAAAGCCTAAACCTTAGAAAAGATTTGAGAAGAAGCAAGGGGTAGTCTTAATAGTGGATAAGGGGAGGCAACCTATGAGAATTCAACTCGAGAGATGTATACCTTAGCAATCTCCACTTGCACCTTCATGAATATAGCAGTAACAATAGTATAAGTAGTGTCATTTTCTTTACTATCCACTAGGTAGCTATATTCTGCCTACTCTTATTGATAGGTTAAACAAACTATTCATTTAAAAGGGAGGTGGTTAAGAAAATTTTTAAGAATGTACTTAAGAAACTTGATTCCAAGCTACCAGAACTCAAGAAGTTGGAGGAAGTAGGGAAAAGTGATGATCATAATTTTTTCCCCTACCACCACATGTTGGGTCCTATCTTAGAGGATTGCATTACTTTCAAGGATTAGCTTGAGCCAAGCTATAGATCTAGAGCCTTTGTAATACCTAAAGAGTACTTTATAAAATAAAACATTGATTTTATCAAAGTAATTTCTGGAGAATCATTCAACCCTCTTAAGTCTAAAGAAGGTTGGAACATCTATTTATTTTGAACCTTTAAGAAACTTATCTCTAAGATTAAAAAGCTTTTTTATAAGTACCTGAACCAACTTAGACCACTATTACACTAATAGGTCTGCTAGTTGTAAAGGTTTGCCTAGGGAAGGCCCATGCTGATCAAGAGTTGGCACTACAAGACTGAGATATAGTAGAGACATCACCACCTATTATCCCTTCTACTACTATTACATCTAGGAGCATTGTTTCTATGGGTGAGAGCATCAAGCCACTCATGCTACTCACCCTATACAACTTTTATTTTGCACCACCTAAGAAGAATAAATCAATGAATAGAGATTCCACTTATACCTTTTCTTTATGTTATGACTTTAATGATCTTGTCCTTAATTAGAACTCCTCAAGTCTTATTAATAAAAATGATTTAGATCATTTTCTTCCTCTTGATGAATTTGACTTTGATAGTGACATTCATATCTTAATTCCTTAGGGTGCCCATATTATAATAGAGTTAGAGTCATCTGACTCTGAAGATTCATTAGGAGAAACTTCATGAGGACCCGATGAATAAGTAGATACCACAATAATTCTTCCAAATAAAGAGATTATTAAAGTCAACCTTCGTAGTGGGAGAGTTTTAACTCTTATGATGACACCTTAAGATAAGGGTAAAGAAGCCACTAACTATATTGAGAAGATAGCCCCACCATAAGATGCATCAATAACGGATACGATATAGAGAATCATCACAAAGTTGACTATAATGTCCTAGCCCATCTAAGAAAGTTGGAAACTAAGTTAAGCATATATGATGCCTTTCTATTATCTAAAAAGATGAGGGAGTCCTTAATCAAAGCCTTGCTAGATCTTGAGATATGCTTAGCCCAATTTGTCACTACATCTACAAAAGAAAGCTTACAATCTTAACGAAGTCTTGGGAGTTACCTTTTCAGATGAAGATTTTGTCTTAGGAATTTTCCATCACAGTCACACACTGTACATCTTAATGAACATGAATAACTTCAGATTGACCAAAGTACTTATTGACCTAGGTGCATGAGTCAACATCATGGGTCTAAGAATTCTAGCCTACTTGACGATTGACATCACTAGAATTAGTTTTGATAAGATGATGTTGAAAGGATTCAATGAATAAGATAAGAGGGATTTTGGCACCATCACATTGTTGTTGAAGAGCGATGACTTGAGGACTAAAATAATGTTCCATGTCATAAACTTAGATACGTACTTCAATGCACTGCATGGAAGACCTTGGCTGTATGAGAATAAAATGGTATTATCTTCCTAACATCAATGTATCAATTCATGCTCAATAATTGAAAGTATTGCATGAAAGGGGATCTTAAATGTTTCTTAGTACACAAGATCAGGATATATGAGGATGTAGCTTATACCTCCTCAAGAAACAAATAGTGTTTTCTCATGATGTTGAAAATAATATCAATCAAAAAGGGAAAAAAAGAAGATGAAAATGTAAGAGAAAAATAGAATCAAGAAGAAAAAAAAAGAGAAAGAGAAAGAGAAGAAGACTTAGGGAGGGAAGTAAAGTTTAACATTGCTTAGAAGCTACATCTTACCTCTCCTTTTCAATGCATATGTGAGATGTTTTGACCTTCTATAAGATGAGGATAAGGTAGACTTTAAGGAGGCATTAGAGGGGTAAGACCATTCAATGCACCACCAACCTAATCATCTTCTACTATATACATATACTTAGAATCTAGCTCAGAGGATAAGTCTTATGTAGTTAGTTCACCGACTACTTTTTGCATTTGAGCACTAACCTACTAGAGACAATGGAACCAAATGGTTAGAAAATTGGGTTCACCAATAAAGTAATAATAATCAACTTGGTGATAGATTATGTGGTGAAGTTTCTAAGTTGTCATTGTGTAAGAGGCTTAACTAATATGTGAGTACTCCAGTTATAACCTCACTTTCTCCAAAGATTGTTATGTATTTGGTTGTTAAAGCTACACCACAACTGAGTGATGATACCATGATGATACCAAACATTAGATGTTCTATTTAGAAGCATCATCCTTAAGTTCAGGAGTCAATGTAGAACTTTAGGATGAATCTTTCAAAGAAATCATAGAATTTCCATTTGATTGATACTCGCCATATGTTTAAAAATTAGCAAAGTAAGGATTAATATCTCACACATGGTCACACATAAATTAAATTACTTTGAAAAATTATGAAAAAATAAAGGTAAGAATGCTCAATCAAGGTCAGGGCTAGGATTTGACATAATTGAGCCATTTGATGATGATGAGTATTGGCTAGCCATTACTAACCACTTCGAGTTTGATAGGGTATTTACTGAAAAACATAATTTATTTGAATAAATTAGTTTAAAAACCTTAAATGATCGAGATGATCTCTAAGTTATGAATCCACCTACAAAATTGAAGGAGGAAATAAATTCAACCATAGCTTATAGATGAGTTGAAAGAAATTAATTTGGGCACCGAGGATGATATGTGCCCGACATTTATAAGTTCACTATTAAATGAATCCAAAGGTAATGGCCTAATCAAGCTACTTTTAAAGATTTAGGATTACTTTTCTTGGAGTTATGAAGAGATGCTTGGATTACCTAATGACATCATGGTCCATAAGCTAGAGATACAACCTGATGCAACACCCATGAAGCAAGCTCTTATGTGCACACAATTAGTTATTAAATAACAAGTTATTTTAGAGATGAAAAAATTGATTGATGCTAGATTTATCTATGAGGATAAGCATCCCACTTGGTTAGCCAACAACATACAAGTTAAAGACAAATGGTCAAATTTGCATATACGTCAACTTTAGGGATTTAAACAAGGCATGTCCCAAAGTTGAGTTCCCATTACTCATACCAAAGTAAATGGTAGACATAGTCTCCTCATATGTAATATTTTCATTCATGGATGGGTCATTTGGTTACAACCAAATTAAGATGATGCTTGAGGACAAGAAGAATACCATGTGCTGAACTCTAATTGGAATCTTTTATTATATGATCATGCCTTTTTGGCCTTAAGAATGCTTGTGTCATTGTGGTGTTTAAAATTGTGATGGTACACTATGCAGATCTTAGGAGAGGTACTTATAAAAATGATTAAGTATAGTATTAAAGAATAATATACTATTTTAAAAGATAGAAATATCACCTTATGATAGACTCAATCATCTAATAAAGACTCTTAAGGCTGATGGCTCTATGTGTACCAGAGATTTTTTCTATACTTTATTTGGATAAAGTAAGTTAGAATTTAACTTAAATTGGTTGTTAAGTTCCCTAATGGGGCAAGACCCCACAATTAATTAAATTTTAAGTAATAAAGTTTTTAAAGAAAGCTCTCGATTAAAGTGATTGTCTATCATCTCTATGAATTTTAAAGCCTGATATCAAAGGATTGGTAATTTTAGAAATAAATAAAAAATATTACTAGATATTTTTTTAGCAAAATCCAAAGTAAGATAAGTAGGAAGGTCTTATGATACTAAAAAGCCTAGTGAGTACTTCAGTTTATCCTATTGTGAGGCTTTAAATTTTAAAAAATGAGAATTATGATTATTTACGTTGACATGTTATTAGAAACCTGAGACTTTTATTCTAGCAATACAAGATTTTGAAAATGTCTAAGAGGTCGGATTAATTTCCATAAGAAAAGAGAAATTGGTTACCTCTAAACTTAAATCTAAAGTGCTCTAGCACAAGCTAGAAGCTTAACCTAATTCTACTCAAGATAAATGGTATATGTTGGTTCACTTCCGCTAGATAGAGTGAACCTATCTCTACTCTTCTTGAATTATAACTATTTGGAGTTATTGTCAGGTAACACCTCCCATGAGTTCAAACCATGTAGCCATGTTATATGTATGTAAGATAATTAAGCTATTATTTATTAGGAATAGAAACCTAAGAGTTTCAACTCACTACCTAAGAGCTTAGATCATGATTAGTATGAAAGTATGTCTTAGAATAATGTAATTAAAATTATATAGTTTATTTATTTTGCCTCACCAATTTGACTCAAGTTTTGGTGGACAATTATGCTTATATGCATGATGAAATTATGTTATGGGAAAATCTATGAGCAGTGCCTTCTTCAATCAAAGGGTTGGTGTCAGTAGTCTTGCAGTCCCTTTATCATGCAATGAGTGATGATTCTTTATATTCAAAGAGGGAAAATAATATGCAGGTATGATATGTCCACATTCATCATAAGCTTATTATGTCTAGATCAATTTTATTGATTGATTTCTATGGATTTATTATGAGATTATGATTTGTATTAGTTGTTAGTTGAAGTTCCTTATTTTAATTAGATAGAATATTTAAAGTCTTAAATAGCCTAATGAAATCCAGGCCACACATAATAATTATTACACTTAAAGCAACATATAAGCATGCCATTTATATTACATAGTTAAACTAAACACACTAAACATTCAATCAAATTAAGAGAATAATGAAAAGTTGGTGTGGCCAAGTTTTGCTACACACCCCAGAAAAAAAGTTGGGTTGCCAAACTCAACACTTATATAGCAAAGATTAAAATTACATAAATAAAATTAAAACAATCCATAGGGATCTTCATCTTCATTTGTTCTTCCAAGTCTTGAATCCTCTATGCATCATAGGGCCATCTTAAGTTTGTGCCTTCTAGCCTCTACTCATCTTGAAACCCATGACTTCAATCGTATTATATTACAAAATTATGTTAAAATTCTAAAAGAATTCTTAACTAAACTTGCAAAATAAAGGTTAGTTATAACACACTTACACACCATCAATTGAAGCCATTTTGACTAAGCTAACCCAATTGACCTTCTTAGCCTAAATTGACCTAAGAGATCAAATTGAACCAAAACTCATTCTAATACAAATAAATTCAAACCAACACCCATAATCATTCTTAAATGATCAGTCAAATAAAGACCAACCCTTCATTCAATCCAATTTAACAAATTTGATCAAATTGGTCGACTTGACCCATTTGGCCTAAATGAACTCATATGAACCAAACCTAAATCTACTCTAAATTGAGCCAAAATAATTGCACCAATGAATTTTGAATAACCAATTGAACATAATCTAAGTGCCCTCTTGACCCAATTTATTCAATTATTCAACCTAACCAAATTGAATCCAAATTGACCTATATAGGTCAAATTGAGCCAAACCCAACCAAACTTGGCATGACTGATCCTTAAGTCCCCATTGACCAGCCAAAGTTGACCCAACCCAAGGTGAAATTGATTTAGCCCAAACCAAGTGAACTAAGGATTCTAAATAAGATAAATATCCAAAATAAGAAGGTCAAGCCCCTCCCTTTGGCTTAGGTAGCCACCTTAGCATGTCTTGTGCTCCCCCATTCTAACTAGAACTGACCCAAACCTATTGGGCTCAACGATTGACCAAGGTGAGGTCCCTCTCACCTTGGCAAACCCTTGGTTCATCTTAAAGTACTTATCCCTCTCATGACTATCTACTAAACTCTCATAGGCACTAAGGGACCTCCACTTCACTAGACTCATGCCATTTCGGGTAACCCCTACTAGCCGACGAACTACCACAACCTAAACCAATCTCTTTAGTCAGTTCACATAGAAAAGAGGGTATACACTTCCTCCCCCATCGAAAATTATCTTACACCTTCAATAGAGGATTTCGAGTAGTCCCCAAGTTTCCTTGGAGCTCCCTATGCACCCCATTGTCAATCAAACCAACTCTATAGCCAAACTGTGCCACCATCCAATCTAACCTCACCCAAACTTTACCAAATCCTAATTAAATCTTTCCACACCTTCCTCCCACTCTAACAAACCATAATGAATCGATTCCCAATCGATTCAGGCACTAGAAGGCATCCCAAAACCAACTTTAACGAGCTTCATGATAGTGTTTGGTCCAGAGAACAACCATTGGGGAGGCAACTCATAGCCATCTCAATAGAGCATCATCTAATCAAGATGAAGCTACCTCAATCAGTAGACCATCAATATTTAGCTTTGATGAGATAATTTTTGGGCAAACTATAGTTTGGACATTGGGAGTTAGTCCTCTCTGAAGAAAATTTGTATTTAATGGGAATTCAATTGTAGGATCCTCTTAGAATTATCCCTTGATCATATTGGAGTCAAATCTACCATCAAATGAGCTCCTACATTCTAAGATTGGGCAAAAAAATGTAGATGGTGTCCATCTTATACCGCAGGAAGATGATGGATCATCGATCATCTGTTCTGCGTGATTAGAATGGATGGCCTTGATTAATAATACTAGATTTTCTGTATTTTTTCTATTAAAATTATGGTATTAATCTCCACCATCCGATTTATTTAGACGATTGAGATGAAAGCTCGTCTGTCGCTACTGAGTCTGCAGGCGTGTCGAACGATTTAAATAACCAATCTCACGGTGCCACATGAAAAGTTTTGTCATGTCAGTCACTATGCAATGCTGACTGTGTAAGTGGATTAATTAGGATAAAAATGTGATTTAATTAATCAAAACTTCAAAAAAATCATAACTAATTGTATAAAAATAAAAATTGAGCTTTAAATTTTTAATTAATTACTTTAATTAAGCCTTAATTACTTGGATAATTGGCCTGAGATTTTGTCTGATTATTCCTTGGGATGACCTTTATCTCCCATAATTTTTTAGGTCAATTTTCCAAGTGGATTAAGAGAGCTTATTTTTTAAATATTAATCAGCTATATTAAGCTTATAATAATTATTAAAAATTGAAAAATTATGAGATTAATTAGGGATGTTTAATTAACTATAAAAACATTAAGAGTAGCTAAATAAAAACAATTTAAACTTCTAATCTTATTTATTCTTCCAAAGTCACCCCTAAGGGTACTTAATGAATTAATTAAATAGTTTACTTAAATTAGAAAATAAATAACCTTTGTAATTAATTTAGTGGATCAAAATTCTTAATTAATCCTCCTTATGTGCTTAGCTAACATAAGGATTCCTTAATGAAATCAAGATTCCCCATTAATGTGGAAAATTTTGAAAGTAATTAATTAATTTGATTTTCTTCATAATTTAATTAATCATTAGTCATGGGACTAATTGCATTAGAACCTTAGGTCATTATTGATTTTATCTTTCATCATTTCATCATATTTATAGGCCCTTGATTGATAGGTAGTCAAAATGAGAAGCTTTTGGGGTATGTAATTTATGCCTACAATGAGATGTAATTAGAAGTGGTCATGGGCCAAATCAAGAAGAGAAGGCAGGCTTCTCCAAGAAGGTGGTTATCCTCAAAGGTCATATGCCTCTTATGTGTAATGGTGAAGTGCCCAATTTAAGAATTTAGAATAGTATGCTAACATGATTGACAAAAGCTAGTTGTTTCTAGTTGAATATATGTTATTCTTAGGGCTTTAATTTATGTCAGAAGTTTTGAATTTCTTTATTTTTTAAGTGTTTTATATTTAGGTTGGGTAAAAAATTTAGTTTTCCAAAGAGCATAATGTATAGGCATTCATCACAGAAAATACAAAAAGAAACCTAAACAAGTAGGTTGATTCTATTACGCATCCAAAATAAATCAATCCAAATTTAAATTAAAGAATAGGTCAATACGACCCTACGGCTATACACTTCGGAAGAAAGCAAAAAATGGACAATCGTGCTCCACCCTTATACCTAATCTAGAATTACAAGTCTAGATTTATGGGTCTTCCCCAAGATTGTCTCTTTCTTCAGGGACCTTCTTCGGGTTTCATAGGGGACCACTAGCTAATAGAGTCATTTCTTGCTATTCCTAGACCCCATAGATCCTAAACTAATTCTATACTCAAATTACATTTAAAATTCAAAAAAAAATCTAAGCCTTACAAAATAGACATTAGGAAATGCTAATAGTATACTAGCAGTTATGTTTACAAACATACGAGCTTATCATTAGTTGATTATCAAGCCCACTTGCCCTATTGGGCTATGCCTGGGGACTTAAGCTAACCTATAAGAAAATAATATTTATCTATAATTTATGATGGTGGTCCCTTTAACATAATCCCCTGTAGAAGACATCATTACTCCTAAAAATAACATCCAACCATCCAGTCCAATGGGCAAACAATCCTAGCCATCTTGTCTAAAATAGTGTGCAACAAAACAATGAAAACATCATATCACTTCACAGAACATTACGGATTGATAAAACCTAAATTAGGGTCAGTGACCTCAAAAAAATCTAGTGTGTGACGGAGGGGTTTGTGTGGCATGACTGTACTAGGCCTTCTAAGTTCAAGTTTTGGTTTTCATTTCAAAGTTTACTTATTTACCATTAGATGGTTTCAATTTAAATGATTTAATAATTTAAAATTGCATTTCCATTTAAAGTTCATTTTTATGTTGAAGTGAAGTTTAAGTTTTAAAGAATGAAGAATAAAATAAATTTTACTTTGGGTGAAACCGATTCTATTCAATATCTTAAATCTTAATAGAATGAAGTCTTTACCTTAAGGTGAAGATTTATTCAGAATGTCAAACTATGATCCTAAGTATCTTGATTAACCACTTCTTCAATTCTTTTAAGTTGGTTTAGTTTGAATATAATTTTAATTTTATTTTGGATTTGAATTAAGATTCATTCTTCTTTTTATTTATCTTTCAATTTGATTAATGTTTAAATGACTTTATTTATTCATTATTTTAGTTTTCATTTTATTTTGATTAAATGTTTATTTATTTTCATTTTTTTAATTATTTAGTTTATTTGACTTAAATTAATTTCATTAATTCATTTTAATGTTAATTTTTTATAAATGACTTGATTCAAGTGATTGTATTTATTTGAGTTAATTATTTCATTAAGGTTTATGTCTATTATTTCTTTTGTTTATTTAATTTGTTTGAATTTAAATTAATTCATTCAAATTGGTATTTTGATTTATTCTTAGTTTAGGATATTATTTTATTTTGTGTTAAAATTTTGTTAATAAATTTGTTTGATTTTGTTAATCACTTCATAACTTAGGAGACTTAAGCTAGTTTGGGCATCTAACTTAGGCCAATTTAAGCTTTTAAGTAGTTAGGTTTAATTGATTTGGTTAATTACCTTCATTTGCATTTGAAATTATGTTATTCATTAACCCAAATGGATTTAAAGAATTTCCATTAATTTTCAAAGGTTAATGAGTTTTGGTTTTCATTTGATTAATTAATTTATCATGGTTTTGATAAGTGATTAGCTTAGAGTTTAATTTTTCTTTAGTCCATTAAATCCTAAGTGTATGATTAATCAAATTCTTTAATTCAGAAGGTTGAAAAATTTTCTTTAAGTGTTTTGATGTTAATGTACATAATTTAGGGGAGGACTTTGGCCAAGGGTTAGACTTGATCCCTCCTCCCCTTGTGAGTGAATTGGAATGAACTCCTTGAGGGGTGGAAGTCTCTTCCTCCCTCTCTTTATTTGTCTGTGAGCTATTATCCCATGGAAGAGTCCTATTCAATGCTTGCCATGGTTATGGCAATTATTCCTTTGATCTCCTTGGATGTTTCCTCCAAGAGGTAGTCAACTAAATGGAAAGAATCCAATTTAATTGAGGAGAAGAGGTGGATGGATGTGGTATGGAAAAAGGGAAGTAGGATTTGATTTCCTTTATAATTTTAATTCATCTTTTCTTCACATGGTTTCCACATCATACCTTACTCTCCCATGGCCAACTCATTATCTCATAGTTTGCTGGTTGGTTGTTGACCTAAATCAAACCATTTAGTATGGATTAAGTGTTGAGTTAAATCCATTTGGGAATGGGATTAGCTCAAATGTTTCATTTCATGGTATTTGGGTTTTATTTTAATTTAATTAAGTTAATTTAGTTTAGTTATTTGATTGGTTTTAGTCCTGGATTCTAATCATTGTTGATTGATTAACAAATGATTTATGATTAAATTATGAAGGTTTGATGTAATTTAGACTAGCTTGACCCATTTGACTTGAATGACATAAGTTGAGTTTAATTGAGTCAAATGACCACTTTGGCTCAATTAAGTTATATTTGGACTCCAATCATGTTTAATCACATGTGTGAAATGATTTGGAGTGATTAATTTCATTTGATTTGAAGTTGATCTCAATTTTAACCCATTTGACCCTAAATTAGGCTTAATGGGTTAGGTTGGATTCATTTAGGTCAAATGACAAATTAGCCAAACTAAACCCAATGATTGGTTGGATTATATTCAAATATGATTTTAAAATGATTTTAGATAATCAATTTGAGTTGATTTTAATTTGATTTGGGTTTGGATCCAATAGGGTTCATTTAGGCTCATTTAGACCAAGTGGTTTAATTAAGCCATTTGAGGCTTTATTAGTTTTAAATTTATTTGGTTCATGCTTGAACATATTTATTTTATGAGTTCAAGCCTTTAAAATGGTTTCATTTGGTCGAATTTTAGTTGGTTGACCTTTGACTTAGTGGGACCCACATAAGTCAAACTTATATCAAAATGCTTGACCACATTTGACCTTGATTTGGTATTGGATTCATTCATGTTCATGTCATTATTTCATACTTTTAATTTAACTTGATTTAGGTTTATTTTGATTTCTTGGGTTTATGTGCTTTTTAACTTAATTAAGGGAATTAGGTTTAATTCCCTAAATTAAATGTTAATCTAAGCTTAATTAATTTCAAGTTTTAAGTGGTGTATGTTTTTATTTAGGATTGATATTTCAGTTGAATCTACCAAAACTCATTAAGTTAGATTAAACCCAAGGAAGATGCATTAGGTCACTAGGTGTAGTGTTCTTACTGCTTAATTAGGAGGTTCCTAATCTAAGATTAGGTGTATAATTAGTAGTTTAAGGATGATGTTAATCTCATCTAAAAATGAGATGCACATGTGCATGTACACTTTTGAAAGTATATGGCCTGGACATCATGTGAACATGAGACTTTAAGCAGTCCCAAGTGGGTCTTTGATTACCTCACTTCCCTAGTTCAAAAATGGCATGTACTTGTAAATAATCATTGTATACATACATGTGTTAACATAAAGTTGAAGTTGCATAAATAAAAATAAATGGAAAAGGTCCTCCCTCTCAAACTAGAATCCATGCATCATGTAATTAATATCTTAGGATTCATGCACATGTTAAAAGTAATGAAAACTAGAACAATTTTAGAAGGAGGATTATGTTAATCTCATCCATGCATCATGTAATCCCAATCCATGCTATTCAATTAATGATCTAATTAATATCTACTCATGTATGCATTGATTGTGATATGCTTAGTTAGGAATCCTGCAAATATTAGAAGTAAAGATATTCTTTTATTAGACTCACCTTGGATTCATTAATCTTAAGTTGACTTGTATTTTTCTAAATAAATTTTCTAAGCTAAGTCCAAACATAAATGAAATCACCAGGTCTAAAAGCTACAAATCCTACCTTTCAGATCAAACCTAAGAGTAGGGATGAGAGGAAGTTTCTCCTTCTTCTCTTCTCTTTATAATTTCAAAATTTTGTTTCAATACAATGAAATAAAATTTCCATCTAAAGCTCATTCTAATACAATAATCATGTAAAAGATAATCATCCTTAATGGGTAATTTGAAGATTCTACACTAAACAAATTTAAAATCTAATGCTAGCAAAGACATACCTCACTGAGCCTTACACCCACTTTAGAATGACATGCCATGGACTCTAGTCTTAAGTTAGGACATTATTTATTGTAGTGGTGTGATGTTTTATTTTATGATGTAATATTTTAGACTCGATGTTAGGATTCTTTATGCATAGTCTAGATGTTAGGATGACATTAGACTAACGATATTTTTTCATAAAGGATCGCGCTTAAGGGACTACTATAGTAATAATAAAAATATAAATGCTTCTTGCTTGTAGGTGTTGTTAAGACCCTAAGCATGATCTAATAGGATAGGGGGGCTTGGGCATGGTACAATAGGATAGGTGGGCTTGGTTACCCAAGGTAGGGTACTAAGTCCAAATATGTGGAATACAATTGCTTGGTTTGAATGTGAGTTATACTATTTTTTATTTTGGAGGTGTAGTTAAATTTGATTTCCTACAAAAATCTAACTTTTGCAATAGGATTAGGATCAGAGCTATGGGGTTTAGGATGAGAAGTGGATAGATGTCATAGACCTGAGAGGCCTTATGAAGCTTGGAGTGTTCCAATCTAAGGAGAGGATATGAAGATAAAGAATTGAAGACCCCCATAACTTTCTTTCATTGTAACTTAATTGTAATTTGGGCTGTATAAGGGTAGAGCTCGGCTACCCAATTTGTTCACTTTTCTGGGGTGTACGGTGATACCTGGCCACACCAACCTTTTATTCTTTTATGAAATTAATTATTTGATTATTGTGTTTACTTTGATTGCACAATAGAAATGATACATATTTTCATAGGTTTCTTATAGTTTGATTGTGTGGCTTGGATGCAGTAGGCTCTTTAGAAAAGAATAATTTTTCTACCCAACTTAATAACGTCAACTAAACGTTAATCAACTCATAACCTCACTATAAAGTAAGCTTAAGATGTTAATAAATAAAATTGAAAGATTGAACAACCCCCTTAGCTATATGATTGTATGTTACAATATCATGCATGCATATTATTTCATTCTTGCAAATAGGGGATCTCCACTCTTGCATGATAGGGGATAGGCTTGATTTGTGAGGGCAGTCCCTTGTAATGGAGAACACTCCTTCTATTTGATTTAGCCTATAATATACTTTTATCATGCATTTAAACATAAACCCTCCCAAGCCTGAGTTTAAAGTAATGAATCAAAAGTGAAATAAAAACAAGTAAATTTTGTTGTATTAATTTTGGTCATAACTTGCACACGAATCATGATCTAGTTGCTTAAGGAGTGAGTTTAGGACTTTATATTTATTCCAAAATAATAATAGTCTACTTATCTTACATTTAAATTTGATTAGCTCATATAGATCTAAAATTGCAAGAGTTGTTAGCTAACAACCACTCTGAGCGATTGTAAGTCCAGAAGAGTCAGGATTGGTCCACTCTCCCTAGTAGAAGTGAACTAATCTATCCTTTTTGCTTTAAGAAGACCCCACGTCAACTACTGGATTGAATCAGACTCATTACCTCTCATACAAATCTTGAATGAAGATAAGTCCAGCTGCCCCCTTGGCTTATTATCAACATCCAGAAAGCTATTAATAAGCTAAAAAGGAACCTCAAAATCTTTTGCTCCCATATATGGAGGGAAGGTAACAAACTTGCTGATCTACTTGCAAAACCTAAAGCACAATATCAAATCCTCTTATCCTCCAAATACCGTGATAAAGAGCTGAACTTACTTGTACATGGTGACAAGTTAGGCCTCCCATACATTAGAAAAAAATACTTGTAACCACTCTCTTCCTTTCTATCATTTTAAAGTACTATAATCTTCTAGTAATCAATAAAATTCCCCGCTTTGTGCCGAAAAAAAAAACATTCTCCCGAGGAGAATTTAGTCCAGCTCTTATTTTGTGCTAGAGCACTCTAGATATATGTTAAGAGGCTTCTAGTTTCTTCTTTCATATGAGTATAAGTCCTCACCTCTTAGGTACTTTTATAATCTTATGTTGTTGAAATCTAAGTGCTAACATTCTAATAAAATTTTGACTTAAATAAATAATTTTTCTCTATCAAAGAATGTAAAGCATTACCATATAGTAGATTGAAGCACTCACTATGCTTCCTAGCATCATGTGTGCTTCCTACTTATTCTCCTTCAAAAATTGCTAAGAACTCCTCATATTTGTGCTCTTCTCGATTGCTTTCCAAAAAGACCAATTCTTTGATTATCTATCTTTAAAATCTTTGGAGACATTAGTTTACTACTTTAATTGAAAGCATTCTTAAGAAATTCTTATTTCTTAGGATGTATTTAACTATGAAAGCTTATTTTCATAGGGAATTAAAGAACTAGGTATAAAGTAAACCCTACTTTACCTATCCATGTAAAGTAGAAGAAAGCTCTTTGGTATATATGTAGACTCATCTACCTTAGACGTCCTTATTAGGTGATTGAGTATATTTTAGAATGATGTTTCAATTTTAAGATAGTATATCCCTTAATGTCGTACAAGATCATCTCAATAAGTACCACCTAAGATCTATGTGGTGTCCTTATGACTCTAAATTAAAACACCACAAGTGATGATCATTAATCATTTTGAGATTGATTATAATCATTGATTTGATCCAATATGAGTTAAATCAAAGTTTCTTTTAATTTGATTGTTTAGGTTAAATTGTGTCAAATGGGATTAAGTAGGTCAACTAGCCAAATTGACCTACTTGATTTCAATTGAATGTTGTAATATGTTCATCAATCATTTTAGAAGTGGTTATAGAAGTTATTTTGGTTTGATTTAGGTTAAATTAAAGTTTGGTTCAATTTAACTCTTAAGGTCAAATTGGGCTACGTTGGGTTAAATTGGTTAATTGACCAAATTGGGATGCAATTGGTTAAGAGGAATGTCCCTAAGTATGTGATTAGGATATTGTGAAGGTTTGGATTGGTTCAATTTGGCTTAGATCAAATTGGATTTGATTATGACCCTATAGGATTCTATTTGGTCAACTTGGGCTAAGTGAATCAATAGACCAAATTGAACTCTAATGAGTCATCAATCAAGCTTAAATAATATTTTAAGAAATTTAGGTGAGTTCAACTAAAAAATGTTTGAATTAATTTTGAGTTTAGCCCCTTTAGGCCTAAATGGGTCATATTGGGTCAATTTGGTCACTTGGCCAAATTGAACACCAATTGGGTATGGTTTGAAGAATCTTAGGATTTTGAGTGGCATATAGTTAGTTGGGTTTGATATATGGGGTTCGGTTTGGATTCGAGATCATTGGGTCCGACTTAGTCCAAGTCATGATATATCTTTAAGATTAAGCCTTGTAAGTCTTATAGGCTTTGGGTTGATGTCCCCTTAGCCATTAGAGTGTCTTAGCTTTAGGTGATGAAACCTTAATGCCTAGATCGAATCTTAGGTCTAATAAATGTTGGATTTTAACCTCACCGAATTAAGTTGAACAGCTATATATCAACAAGCCATGAGTTGAATCTTTGACGAGTATGTTCATCACCAACATGAGTGTTTGTCGATGATCTCATTGTCAAAAGTAAAAAAAAACAAAACAAAAACCAAAAAAATATATGACATGAGAGTAGTTTTTGAATGATTATGACATTATAACCTAATGATTAACCCTCTGAAATGTGCTCTTAAGGTGACATCATGGAGTTTTTTAGGGTTCATCATATGACACTATGGGATCAAGATTGATATAAGGAAGATCAAGATGGTATTAGAAGTGTCTCCTCCTCAGAGTCTAACCCAACTCAAATCCTTTTAAGGAAGGTTGGAATATCTAAGCCACTTTATATCAAACTTATTTGACCGATGTCAACCCTTCTCGACGACAAAGAAGGATGCATAATTTTGATGGCTTGAAAAATGCTAGCTCATATTCATCAGTATCAAGCAATACTTGATAACGCTCCCATAGCTACCCCTATTCTGGTCGAACCCCTTATCCTCTATAAAGTGGCCTTAAGTGATTCCCTTGGCACTTTATTGGCTAAGCCATTGACAAAGGAAATGAAAATGCGCTCTACTACTTGATCCATTGCTTAATACATGTGGAAGTCAAATATCCCCTATTGAGAAGAATTCTCTATTTTTCATATTCACCCCCTAAAAACTAAAATACTATATGTTGTCCCATAAAATAAAACTAACTTCTAGAGTTAATCCACTATAATCTTTCATGACATGCCCAACGCTATCTGGAAGGGTGAAAAAATAGTCCATGATCATACTGTAGTTTGGCATTACATTTAGACCCCTTCATGCAATGAAAGGACATATGCTAGCTGACTTTCTACCAGCACACCATCTTCCTTTAGATTCTCCTTTAAATCATGATCTCCTTGATGGGCCAATCATAAGTTTCGGGAATGTGAATAGTCATCATTGAAAATTTTATATGGCCTTCTCCCAAAGAGGAGATAAACCACAATTAATCCTCCTATGCAAAGTGAGAAAAGGGATAGTTTTCTTGATTCAAGATTGTGGGATGTTGTGATTCTCATTTAATTTATTAGAGTCTTGTATAAATAATGAAGTTAAATATGAAGCTCTGACCACCAGTCTAGAGCTAGCTATTTCACTAGGCATTAAAGACATTAAATTTTTTAGGGAATCATAATTAGTGGCCAATCAGATCATCAAAACTTATGAAGTTCTCAAACTTAAACTCCATCAATATTATAAGTACACCATGGAGTAGCTAAAATAAATTCCATAGGTTACTATATATAGAATTCTATAAGGTGGAAATGCCATTATCGATGCTTTAGAAAAGATTTCTAAAGAATGGCATGTCCAAAATAATGAGTCCATAATGAGAGGTATGCAACCATCAAATTTTACCTCCCATCGATACCAAGCTCATCAATGAACAAGCTATAGAAGGAGAGGTTGCTACATTTAGGTGATGAAGAAGCTAATTGGAGATAGCCTTTTGTTAACTATTTGTGTGAAGATAAACTACCTGAAGAGAATCATTAAGCCCATCAAAGCAAACAAAGAGTATTATCTTACACTCTCATTGATGATACCTTGTATCGATGGTTCATTATAACATATGGTTATGTTGTTTAGAAAAAAATGAAGCTTAAAAATTATTGATTGAAGTAAATTTAGAACTATGTAGAGCATATCAATTCAGTTTGAAGATGAAATGACAAAATTAAAAGACTTAGATATTATTGGTCAATGATGATTATAAATTACATGGATGTAGAGCATCATTGTCACCAGTGAGGTGCATGGAGTAGTATTACATCAACCACCCAACATCCTCCATCCAATGATAGTTTCAGGGACATTTAAGTGTTGGGATACTGATATAGTGGGTCTGATCAACCTTTGTTCTTCTAAGGGTCATAGTTCCATTCTAGTAGTGATGGATTATTTTTCCAAGTAGGCAAAGGAGATTCTGTTGAGAGAAGTCAAAGATCACCGAGTCTTTTAAGTTCCTTAATACCCACATTATCTATAGTTTATGTTTACCATATCAGATCATATATGATAATGGTACTACTTTTATTAGCATAAAGATCAACAACTTTGTAATATCACACAACATAGATTGGAGGCACTCCATCATATATTACCCATGGGCATATATACTAGCAGAGGTGTTTAACAAAACTCTTATCTAAATCGTAAAGAAAATGTTTAATGATAATAAATGGCAATAACATGAGTAGTTAGTTGAAGCCTTGTGAGCATACAGTACCACATATTGGACTCTAATAAAGTCCACTCTCTTCTCCTTGTGTATGGATCTGAGGCTATTCTTCCCCTTGAAGTCAAGCTACCTTCACAAAGAGTTGCCATGGGCAACAATATAATAATTGAGCGAAATGTTAAGCTACATTGGAAGAGCTCAAAGGTCATGAAGAGTGATGCTTACAAGATTATCAAAACCTTGAGCTATTGTTGACCCGACTTTTGAGTGAGCTCTCAACTTTTCCATATTAGACATAGGACACCTCTAGAGATTAAGAGTTCCTAAGTCTTAAGATACTTTTAGTGATTAACTGAACACTTAACCTAACCCTTGAGACTTAGAAGAGTTAGCCATAAGGAATATGTTATGCCTTAGGGGGTATTAGGAAAACTTGCCTACCCTTTAACTTAAACCAAATCCTTGCTTCCTTCCTTTAAGTCAAAGTCAAACTTCAAATTCAAATCAACTTCAAATTCAAATCAAACTTCAATCAAATCAAACTTCAAACTCAAATCAACTTTAAATTCAAATCAACTTCAAATTTAAATCAACTTCAAACTCATATCAATTTTAACTTAATTGATTTTCTCAAATTCAAATCAACTACAAATCAAACCTTTAATCAATTCCAACCCAATTAATTTTCTCAAATCATCAAATATGTTCCAAAATCCAAATCATGAATCAATTCCAAATGATTGAAATCCATGATCAATTCTAAATCCAAAATCTTTCCTAAGCCTTTGATTTCATCTTATGGACTTAGCCAAATCACTCCAAATTCAAAATCTTTTCTCGTAACCCATTTATATCTTTATTTATATTCACAAATATAAATGAAATAAAAATTCAAAGAACCAAAACCAAGTTCAAAACTCAAATCCATATCCAACCTAAACCTGACGTATCCTCTTTCAAGTCAAACTCTTGAACTTAGCCAAATCATTCTCAAATAAATCCAAACCTTTGAATTTTCTCCTAAAAAAAAATCAATCCTTCAAACATAAACCCAAATATAAACATAAACTTCAATCATCAAATCAAAATCAAACCAACCTAAGTCAAGCCCATGTTCACCCTTTTGACTTGAAATTGTCAAATGAATCAAAACCCATTTGACTCGAAAACAACTTGCAATTGGATTTATATTTCCATGTCCATAAACTTGAATCAAGCATTGAACAAGCCAATTGATTCACTTAGGCTCACTTGACCCAAAGTAACTTAAAGCACCTTTTTGAGCCAAACTCTATTCCAATGCAAATTAGATTGAACTAAGCCCACCTAAGCCTCACATTGAGCAACAATCATCTCAAAATGATCAATAAGCCAAATTAGGTTAAACCAAGTCAAACCTAGGCTTTGACCAAGTCAACACTTAGCCTAAATGAAACCTAAACTAGCCAAAATATACCATAAGTTAAATTAATTGAAGCCATTAATCTAAAATAATTCATAACCAATGATTGAACTTGATCAAGCCATTAATTGAGCCAAACCAAGCCTAATTGGCCACTTGACCCAAGTTGATCCATGTTGACCTAAAAAGTCCAAATGTGTCAAATCTTGATCTAAGACAAATTGATTATAACCAATGAGTCAAATTCATACTAAATCACTCGTTGAACTTGACCAAAGCCTTAATTGGCCAACTAGACCCAACTTAGCCCTATTGACCATGAACCCAACTTGACTTAAAAGGTCAAATAAACTTGAAATCAAACCAAACCAAAATTGATTAAAACCAAAGCTTGCAATACATTCCAGATGATCGACCAAGCCTAAACCAACCCATGACCTAACCCAATTGGGTCAAATGGGTCAAATTGGCCAACTTTCACTTGAACTAAATGAACTAAAACTAAAATTGAACCAAACCAATGACACCCATAGGCTACAAATGATCATTTGAACTTGACCTAACCCATGGTTTGATCTAATTTGACCAATTGGTCAACTTGATCGAAGTTGACCCATTTTGACCTAAATGGGTCAACTTGAGCCAAATCATATCAAATCAACTCCAAATTCATTGAAAATTAGTACAACCCATTTTATAATCATCTCAAATCTACCCAAATCAAAATCAAGGCTAAATGACCATTTTACCCCAAGGTCAAAAGGGTAGCTTATGGCTAAATTCACTTGGAATTTGGCCATATCTTTCTCATGGCCACATGACATCCTCCTAGTGGACCATTTAGACACCAAGGGGGGGTGGTGCACAAGACCCAACCCAAGGCCAAACTGACCCCTCCAATGGAATTTCTCCACTCAGATCACCTCCTACACTCACCTAGCACATGTGCACTTCCTCCATTCCACTCCTCTAGCAAAACTAAAGTACATAGAGCTCCTAACAACCAAAACAACCCAATCAATCTCCTCAATTTGATCAAAATGGCAAGATAAATCTTGACTGTCCAATATAAGGAGGCAGAGATATACTGCCCCTTATTCTAACTCAAACCATCTTCCTTGCATTTGATTGAGCTCAGAGGATCAAAGGCAAGCTTTTCCAAGTTTCCTAAAGCATTACCAAGCTCATTCAAATTTCCTTCTCTCGATTTTCTTCGTAGCTGAAACAAGGGAGGCCTAAAGAATTTCCAACTTACTCAATTCTACACCAAACACCAATTCACTTTGCAAGCATCATCAAGGAAGCAAGTCAAGCTCTCCCAAAGCATTTCCCAAGTCTCCACGACACATGAACGAGGATTTCGATCAAAGCTGCAAGCCATTAGAGGGGAGCTTGGTCAATTGGGAGATCCACTTGAAATCAAGGCTTAAAACTTCCAACAGAGCTTCATCTCCACTAGATGAAGCTATGTCCTCAGTTGGAAGCACCGGTGATAGCCTCTGGTGAGGTATGACTCAAAACCGATCCAGAATTTAAAATTGCTTGTGGTCTTTTGTGAAGGGAATTGTAATACCATTAAAAGTCAACCATTGGATGTTCTTCCCTACACCTCTTGATTATGTGGGGTGAATCTCAGCCTAATCCGAGCTCAATTAAGCTTAGATCAAGCCATGGAGGACGGATGACCTCCATCTCCTACAGCTTAGGTAGGGATGAATCATGGGCCGTCCATCCTGTGTGTTTTGGACGGATGACCTTGATTAAATAATGTTAGATCTTTTATTTTAATTTTTTGAAACCATGGGATTAACCCTATCCATTCGATCCTTGATTAGTGGTCTAGGGTAAAGCGTGTCGCGCAGCCAGGTGACACGGCGCACAATGTGAAGATGAGCCTTTCCATTCAATACATCCAAATATGTTAAATGGATGTTTCATTTTCAAGCAAAATCACCCCATTTGAAATTCCACTCAACACATCCCACATGTGTTAAGTTAGAATTTCCTTCTTTTCAAAAAGCAATAATCACACATAAAGATTTCATCTTTCAAAAATAAA
Organism: Cymbidium sinense; assembly: GCA_021442155.1. NCBI lineage: Eukaryota > Viridiplantae > Streptophyta > Magnoliopsida > Asparagales > Orchidaceae > Cymbidium > Cymbidium sinense. The sequence goes on from CM038215.1 coordinate 80,117,928, forward strand.
ATATAATTGACTTCCATTTTTACATACCCAAATTTATTAAATGGAAATCTACTTTTCAAAATAAGAAAATCAAAACACATTTGGATTCTTTATTTAACATATCCAAATTTTCTTAGTAAAGATCCTCTTTTCAGAATCACTAAACATAATACATTTGGATTCTTTATTTAGCATACCCAAATTTGCTAAGTAAAGATCCTCTTTTCAAAAATCAAAACCAAAAATTAAACACATTTGGATTATTTATTTAGCTTCCCTAAATATGCTAAGTAAAGATCCTCTTTTCAAAATAAAAAAAATATAGTACATTTGGATTCTTTATTTAGCATACCCAAATTTGCTAAGTAACGATCCTCTTTTCAAAAATTAAAACAAAAAATTAAACACATTTGGATTCTTTATTTAGCATACCTAATTTGCTAAGTAAAGGTCATCTTTTCGAAAATCAAAAACCAAAAATCAAACACATTTGGATTCTTTATTTAGCATACCAAAATTTGCTAAGTAAAGATCCTCTTTTCAAAAATCTAAACCAAAAATTAAACACATTTGGATTCTTTATTTAGCATGCCTAAATTTGTTAAGTAAATGTCCTCTTTTCAAAAATCAAAATAAAAAATTAAACACATTTAGGTTCCTTCATTTAGCAGACCTAAATTTGCTAAGTAAAGGTCCTCTTTTCAAAAACCAAAACAAAATAATTAAACATATTTGGATTCTGTATTTAGTATACTTAAATTTATTAAGTAAAGTTCCCCTTTTCAAAAATCAAAACAAAAATTCAAACACATTTGGATTCTTTATTTAGCTTATCCAAATTTTCTAAGTAAAGATCCTCTTTTCAAAAATAAAAACCAAAAATTAAACACATTTGGATTCTTTATTTAGCATACCTAAATTTGACTAAGTAAAGGCCTCTTTTCAAAAATCAAAACAAAAAATCAAACACCTTTGGGTTCTTGCATTTAGCATACCTAAATTTTCTAAGTAAAGGTCCTCTTTTCAAAAATCAGTCAAACATATTTGATTCTTTCACCTAATTTTGCTAAGTAAAGATCCTCTTTTCAAATAACAAAACCAAAAATTAAACACATTTGGATCCTTTCATTTAACATACACAATTTTTCTAAGTAAAGATCCTCTTTTTCAAAAACAAAACAAAATGCAAAACACATTTGGGCTTTATTTTAGCAATTTGCTAAATAAAGATCCCAGCTTTTAAAAATTAGAATAAAAGATTAGATATGGAATTTATTTAGCACACATAAATTTGCTAAGTAATGATTCCATTTCTAAAATCACCCATGACTCACATCATGGTCAAAAAGCAAAAGAAGAAAATTATTTTCAAATACCTCATTAAGCATACCCAAATTTGCTAAATGAGTAAATCCACACAAAAAAAAATTGACCCTTTATTTAACATACTCAATTTTGTTAAATAAAGGATCCTCAAACATAAAAATTAAACTCAAATATGAACAAAGGAAGCAATAAAAATCTCTCAAAAAATATTGGAACCCATTCTTAACATGCATAAATTCATTGAAAATCTATTCTAAATTCAAAAATTTCTTCTCCAATCCATTCAAAAAATCTCTTCTAAATTCAAAGAGCCCCACTTAACATATTCAAATTATTGAGTGTGGGTTCAAATTCTAAATCAGAATTCAAAAGGTTAGCAAAATACCAAAGCAAAAATCTAATGTAAGTTCATTTTCAAAAATCACAAAATCTCAACTGTTTCTGTTGATGTCAAGTATGTCTTCACTTTTCATTTTGGGATGGATTTGTCCCATTTGAAACTTGCCCATTTAATTCACTTGCGAAATCACTCCCTCCTCTATAAGCAAAATGGTGGGCAGCCATCCATGTTGAGATGTTATCTGATTCTAAGTTTCCCTCATGAGGAAAGCTTATGCAGTTTCTTTAACAACAATGCATTGAGGTTCCCATTCTTGATGTAGGCTAGCACTCACTCGTTGGCTTCTTCCAAGGGGAAGGCTGCCCTATCTTTAGGGATAGTCTCCCCCACCTTCAATATGGGGTCTAGTTCTCATGCTACTCATCCTAGAAGAACTAAGCACCACAACAGATGTTGTAAGATCTAATGGAATCACTTGTGCATAGCCAAGGAGAGTCACCCAGGATAGTTTCCCCTTTGATCAGATAGAATAAGTTTCACCCTCTCTCCAAATCTGATGGAGAGGAAGATGTTAGAAGGATCTCAGTGTTACCTCCACCTGCAGTATAGTATGAGGCTCCTACTAGAGATACAAGGAGGTCGTATGCCAGCCTCAAGTCAGTTCTGCACTGAATTGGTGGGGCTTATAGATGGTCAGAGTTTGGGGCTCAATTTGATTTACGATTGATCATCCCTTGCAGCGTAAGAAAGCACATATGACAGGAGAGGACCAGGGAGCCCCGAGTATCAGTACATATTACTAATACAGAGAGGTGGAGGTACAACAGGCAATGAACGATCTCAGCCATCATGGATTTTCTTGATCGACGTGCTACCCGTGCTAGTCATACTAACAACATTCTATTGATGGGTACTACCTACCATAGGAGGATAGCTCCAACAAAGAGACAGTCGGTGTTGCCTCCACCACACCACTCTACTCCACGACCATCATCTCCAATGCAAGTTCCATCTTCCATCATTCTAGGAAAAGCCATGAAGGTAGCATCCGGGGAAAAAAAGCCCTGCTGGTGATCCAGCTATGGCCAAGAGATCCCATTTCATCTACACCATCGACTAAGCCGAGGCCGAGCTCTCCTGCTCAACCTCCTGGCCCACTTGTGGTGAAGAGGAAATGGAGACCTCGTAGCATCATAGTTGTGCCATCACCACCACCACCACCTCAACAGAGCATGGAGATAGTAGCAGTAGTGGGGGAAGGAGATAGTACAGTTGTCTCCATGGCGATAGATGCTCCCAGAAGTACCACTCCACCCAGATTGAGTGACAGTCATGTGCAGGTATCCTATAGTGAGCATAGTCCTCAAGAAATTAGCTCTACAGCAACAGGGAGGTAAGATGTATCTCCGTTCATGACAGTGATCTCACCACTGGTCAGCCATGATCATTTGTGCCTGAGCAGTTAGATCGCTCCCTAGATGATATTGTAGCACAATATCTAGTTGAGAAGAAAGAAATTTTAGGGTATTACTGGTTAACTTAGAGGAGGAGAAGGTCAATTTTGATCCCAACAAGATGATTTATTAGAGGACTCAGCATGAGTGCATATGGTTGATAACAGGGGTTCCTTCCTTCGGGATCAACAGAGTTTGGAAGGTGTTGTGGCTGAGCAAGATGATACAGCCTACTCGACCCAACACCTCCTTCAACAACTCAAATAGAAGGATGAACAAATTGATGATATGGGAAAGAGGCTTGAAGATTTGTTAGCAGTAGTTTTATCACTTTAAAACCAAGGCCCAACAACACATCCTACTATTGCAAAGACTTGTCAGCCTGAGTTATTGCATGTCTTGGATCAAGCCAAGAGTTTACCTCTGGTAGAGTAGGGTAGCACTAGCTTGTATAGAAAGGTAGTGGATAGTACCTCCATACAAGAAAAGGACATTAAACTCATGGTTGAGCAGTAAGTGAGAGAAGCGTTGTCACAAACCTGAGGAGGATCATCGGTTCCAAAGGGTAGACCCTACCTAGAGGAATTCGATGCTATCCAATAACCTAAGGGTTTTATGCCACCTTCTTTCAAAAGCTAGTGGTGGGAACCCATAACCCACTAGTTGTTTCAATCTTTAATGCATTACTATTCCATCATTTTTGTTAGTATGCATATCCTTGATTGGATTTGTTGAACTCCCGTTGAGTTTTTTGAGTTAGAGCAACTCTTTATTAAGAGGCATAAGAGCTTAAAATATCATTGACTATAGACATATTCCATTTGAGTACAAATATTCATGGCTTGTATATATAACATCAAAAGTTTTACCATCAAGACATTTGAGAAGTTAATCGAAAAGGTGGCTAGTCTACATGGAGAGGCCAAACAGTTGCCTTTTCAAGATCTGTCAACAAAACCAAAGCCATCAGAAAGCTTATGAGAGGAGGCCAGGGGTAGTAGCAGCAGTGGACAAGGGGAAGCAACCAACCAGAGAGCAGTATGAGAGACCTCGAGCTCCATAACAATCACTTCCACCTCCTCTACCACTGCCTTGGCCATCCTATCGGCCACCACAGTAGCCTCCATGGCCTTCACCGCCTTCTCCTCAGCCATACTCATAGCAGTGGTACACATATCGCCCCAGGTAGCTTCCATCCACCTACTCTTTTGGATAAACTAAACAACCTTGTTCATTTAAGTGGGAGGTAGTCAGGAAAATCTTTAAGAACCTCTTAAAGAAACCTAATTTTCAACTACCCAAGCCTAGAAAGCTAGGAGGAAGTGGGCAGGGGAAATGATCCTAACTTTTTCCCCTACCACCGTATGCTAGGCCATGTTTTGGAGGATTGCTTTACATTCAAGGATTGGCTTGAGCATGGCTATAATTCAGGTGCTATAGTTATTCCAAAGGAATCCATAGTAGAATAACCATCCAGTTTTGTTAGGATAATCCTTGGGGATACATGTTATCCTCTTAAAACTAAAGAAGGTTAGGATATCTCTATATCCCAAACCTCTAAAAAGATTATTTCAAAAATCAAGAAACTTTCCTTGGAGGTGCCTAAGGCAGCTCAAACCTCCAACATCAAGGAAGGTTCATAAGTTTCCAAAAACAACATGGGGAAAGTGGGAGCTCAACAGCAGTAGCAGTAGCCCATGCTAACCAGGGATAGCCAAGTAGTGCAACCACCAACCGAGCCCAACCTCCAGTCCACTGTTGTACTACTTCAGCCGACACTTCCACTTCAGCTAGCTCTTCTTCTAGTAAACAACTTATATCAGTGGATGAGGGCATCAAATCCCTCACCCCACTTACTTTACTAGATTTCTACTATGTACCTCCTTCTAAATCTAAGAAATTGAGGAATAAAGCTAGTTTCAATTTCATCTCTATTACTTCTGATGGGTTGTCTGATTCTACTCTTATAGAAAGCTCTTCAAGTATAAATAATAATTATAATAACTCTGATCTCCCTCTTTTTGATTCAGAGATGGACTTTCTTTCTTTGAATAATACGAGTTCACATCTTGAGATAGAATTGAAACCATCTGATTCTGAGGGTCCTATAGGAGAAGCTGCAGGTGAGCTTGATGAGTAGGTAGAATCTTTCACTAAACTATCACAAGAGATCATCAAAGTTAACCTTTATAATGGCAAGGTTCTACCTCCTAGGGCATCACCTCAAGATAAGAGAAAATAAGTCATTGGTACTAATGAGCCAGAAACCCCTTCACAGGATGCTCCACCCATGGATATGCTTATGGAGGATCAGCCTAAAATGGATTACAATGTCCTCGCTCACCTAAGGAAGTTGCTAGCTAAATTAAGCATATATGGTACTTTTTTCTTATCCAAAGAGATGAGAGAATCATTAATCAAGGCTCTTCTTGATCTAGAGATATGCTTAGCTCAGCTGACCACTATTAGAGAGGAGGCACATTATTCAAGAGAAACTTAGGGAGTCACATTCATAGACAAAGACCTTTTTTTGTGGTTTTGGGGAACATGGAGCACAACCGTCTCCTCTACATCACAGAGGATATAGGAAGATTCAAACTTTCTAGGGTTTTGGTTGATCCACGTGCATCGGCGAACATTATGAGTCTAAAGACTCTTGTCTACTTGAAGATTGACAACTCTACATTCTGAGGAGAACAGATGATGTCGAGAAGATTCAATGAACAGGGCGAGAGGGCTTTAGGCTCCATAGTATTACCTTTAGAAATAAGTAACTAGAAGACTGAAGCTAAGTTTTATATAATTGATTCAAATACTTCATTCACTGTTTTGCTCAGTAGGCCTTAGATACACCAAAATAAGATGATTCTATCCTCCCTCCATCTGTGCATCAAGTTTCAAAAAGATGGAATCGAATACCATGCCAAAGGAGATGAAAAGCCATTTTCAGCTAGAGAGATTGAGATATATGAAGATGCAACCTACTATCTTCATGATAACATATTTTGTCATGAACTTGGTCAAAATTCAAATACAAAAGAAAAAGAAAAAGAAGAAAAAGAAAAAAGAAAAAAAAAAGAAAAAGAAAAGAAGAAAGGGAATGCAAGTGAGCAAGAAAAGGACTTCAAGGAAGAAGTAGAGCTCCATGCCACATTCCACCCACAGTTCATTCCATCATATGGACATACGGGTAAGAAGAATCAACCTCTACTAGGCAGAGGTAGAGGCAGACACAGAGGCAATTCTAGAGGTGGAAGACCCCTTGGTTGGCCGCCAGCCAACAGGGGTTATATTCCAGTTCATAGGAGTACCCCTGGTATTCACATAGACTTGGAATCCAGCTCAGAGGATGAGTCTCATATGATTAGCATACCAGCCAACCCCTCTTAGCGGGTTTCATTAGAGGTGACACTTAAGCCAGATAGTTATAAAGACCAGGCCTCCAAGTAAAGAATGAATGTATTCAAATCAGGTTTATGTAAAACCATCAAGCAATAGTTGGGAACTTTAGCTCTAACCTCACTATCTTCTCAAAAAGGTGAAGGTTTAGTAGTTAAGGAAGCCCCTAGATCTTCCAATGATGTCAAGCCAAATATATTCCTATTGAGATCATCATCCTCAAGTCTAGAAGCTGATGTAGAATTTGAGGATAGTTCATATAAAGATTTAATGGAATTGCCTTTTGATTGGTACTTATCTTGTGTTCTTAATATTGAAAAGAAAGGTTTGATTCCTTACACATGGTTTAAGAATAGGTCAAAGTACTTCAAAAAGCTATGGAAAAATAAAGGCGGGGATGCACAATCAAAGATCAGGACTAGGATTCATATAGTGGGTCCAGTCGACGATGATGATTACTGCTTAATTATCACCAATCATCTAGAGTTTGATAGGATCTTCTCAAACCACACTAACTCTTTTGAGGAAGTGTATTTAGAAACTTTAGATGATCCAAATGATCTTCAAATCGAAGATGCACCTTCAGAATTTGAAGAATAAATCCATTCAATAATTGACAAGCTTAAAGAAATCAACCTCGGGATGGAAGAAGATCCACGCCCGACATACATCAGTTCTTTATTGAATGAAGAAGAAACCAATGATTTAGTTTGGCTATTGACTGAGTTTAAGGATTTCATTTTCATGGAATTATGAAGAAATGCCTAAATTATCTTTTGATGCAGTTGTCCATAAACTAGCAATAGACCCTAATGCCAACCCTATCAAGCAATCTCCTAGACGCATGTGATTAGAAATTGAACAACATGTCATTTTTGAAATCAAGAAATTGATCTATGCTAGTTTCATCAGGGAAGAAGAATATCATACCTGATTAGCCAGTGTCATGCTAGTTAAAAAATGGATGACCAAATTTGAATATGCATCAATTTTAGGGACTTAAATAAGGCATGTCCTAAGGATGAATTTCCACTTCATATACTAGAATTAATGGTGGACATCGCCTCATCTCATGCAGTATTCTCTTTCATGGATGGGTCATCTCACAACAACCAAATCAAGATGGCCCCGAGGATGAAAGAAACATCACTCTTTGAACCCTGATCAAAATCTTTTATTATAAGTCCTTAAAAATGCTAGTGCTACATACCAATGGGCCATAACTCAGATCTTCAATGAACTCATTAATCATCAAGTTAAATGTTATGATGATGATATAGTAGTAAAGAGTCAAGAAAAGGAAGACCATCTCTTTGACTTGAGACTGGTTTTCGAACGGTTAAGATAATTCAACCTCAAAATGAATCCCCTGAAGTGGGCCAAACAGCTAATTTCCATGTTTCAGGTGGACATATAGAGATACTTACATTAAGACTAAAGTTGAATTGCATTGTATGTTAGTTTCCTTCTATGGTAGAAGGCTTGTATTTGAATTCCTTTGTCGATCTTTGCCTAGGGTCAATAAGGCATTCTTTTGGGATTATACTTATCCCTCTTTTTATAACTTTATTTTCATTAATTCTTTTTAGAATGCAACTCAACCTTCAATCACAGTACAAAAGGGGGGAAATGGGTAAAACTATACACACTTTATTTAATTTCATGAGTTTTTCTAAAAAATGGAAAGAACTCCTTTATTTTAATATACATTCCCAGATGTTTGCTATCATTGAATGTATTACAATAAAGGGTATCAATTTAAGGACCATTTCTTGACTCTCTCTAGCTTTTGCGCAAAGCCAAGATAAAATCAATGACAAAAAGGACTTTGTGATTGTCTTTTCAAAATTTGAAACTTCTTTCTTCAATGATCTTCAATATTAATGATATATATATTTTTTATTATTACATCATATCAAATCCATTTTGGCCCAAAATTAAGTCTAACAAAAATGACCTTGCTATAATTAAAAGTTTTAAAGGGGTGGTTCTAGGACCCAGTCATTCAACTATGCTAAATGAAGAGTTTTGAAGCTAAGTTAAGAATATTGGATGAGCTCTACTAGGATAAAATGGAGAGGAATATAATGAGAAGGAAGGTAGTCTTAACCCATGATTAGCATAGGTACATTGCTAATGTATAGAAATAAAAGCCTATTTCTAAAGATGAAAAGTGGAACTACTTCCCAGCCAAGTCTGAAAAAGTCTATGAGAGTTTAAATTTTGAACACCACGCAGATCTTGAGGTACTAATTTGGGTAATTAAATATATCATTAAAGGATAAGTAAGACATAGTTTGATGGGTTTTGATGTACCAGAGATTTTTTAACTGAACCACATGGAGAAGTAAGACATAGTTTATTTCATTATAGGGTTCACAGTTCTCTAGAAGGGCAAGTCCCTATAGTTAATTACATTTAAGAATGAAGGATCTCTTCTAGGAATGCTCTTGATTAAAGAATTTGACTCTTATTTATAAAGATTTCAAAGTTGATTTTGAAAGGATGGTTAGTTTTAAATTTAGTAAGGAACACTTTCAAAGCAAAAAGAGTTCTTTTAGAGACCAATTGGGATTAAGTAGGAAATGCTTATAGATACTAGGATGCCCAATATGGATTTCAACTAACCTACCATTAGGTTTTACAATTTTGAGATTAAATTTAGTAGGTTTTGAATTGACATTTTATTAGAATTCTAGAACATAGATTCAAGCATCATAAGATAGAAGAAATACCTAAGGTTGAAGACTTACTCCTTGAAGGATGGTTCAGAACTTAAGCATATAAAAGCTTCTGACATAAGTCAGAGGCTTGACTTAGTTCAAATTTTGGGAATTATCAGCTCTTTCTCTCACTTGAGTAAATGAACCTATCTTGAGTCTTCTGGACTTGTCACTCACTTATAAGGACTATCAGTTAACATCGCCTAAATTATTTTTAAATCTATGAGTTCAATCTTCATGCAATGCAAGATGGTTGGGTTGTTGTATTCATGAAAGAGACTAAGAGTTTAAACTCACTCTATTTTTCTAAGATCAAATTAAGTATGATTGCACCTAATAAATGCAACAAATTTCATCTTTTATATATTTTTGACTCATAATTCATTTAAGGCCATGGGTATGTAATTTATGACAATAATGATATGTAGTTAGAAATGGTAGTGGGCTAAATCAAAAAGTGAAGACACATTTCCCCCAAGAAGGGTGGTCATCATCAAAGGCTAGATGTCTCCTTATGTGCAATTAGTGAAGCACCCAATTCAAGGAGAATGAACAATATGTTATCATGTTTCATAAAAGCTAATTGTTTCTAGTTACTTTTAAGTTATGCCTAGGCTTTAATTTATGTGATATTATAAATTTTTACTTTTATGTTTAGTTTATTTAGAATTAGGTGGGGTAAAAAATTTAGTTTTTCTAGAAGCCTAACATTCGAGGCATTTCATCCTAGAAACACACCACAAAAATAAACATAGAAAAGTAGGTGTTTTTATTATAGAGCCAAAATAAATCATGCATTATTAATTAATATAATTGGCTAATGTGGCTGGGTACCGTTGTACTTGCTCAAAGAAAAGAAAAATGGGCAGCTGAGCTCTACTCTTATACAACCTAGCCTAGAACTTAAAGTTTGATCTGTGGGGTCTTCTTTTATGTTCTTCACCTCTTTCATGGACCTCCACGAGCTTTACAAGGAACCACTGAGATAATGCACTAGTAGGGTCAGCTCCTGTTATTCCTTGACCTGATAGATCCTAACCTAATTATAAGCCCAAATTATATTTAAAATTTCAAAAATGAATTCCTAAACCCTATGAAGAAATAATTAGAAAATACACATAACACATCAGTAGTTATAATGCAAACTTACGGGCTTAGCATTAATTGCTTCCTAAGCCCACCTATCTTATTGGGCTATACTTAGGGATTTGTGGTGTTCTATTTTGTAGTCATAGGGACACATCGTAGATCTTATGGGGTACTTATTAAAGTGATTGGGTATGACATCAAGGTATGATGTGCCATCTCAAAAGATGGAAGTATCACTCTATAATGGACCTAATCACCTAAAAAATACTCTCAAGGCAGATGGGTCTTCATATATACTAGAGATCTTTCCCCTACTTTACATGGAAAAGTAAAGCATGGTTTATTTTATGCTAGGTTCTTTAGCTCCCTATAGAAGGAAGATTCCATAGTTAATTACATCTTAAGAAATAAGAATTTCTTAATAAAACTCTCAATTAAAGTATTCAATAAACATCTTCAAAAAATTTAAAACTAGACTATCAAAGGATTTGATATTTTTATGAAATCAAGTGGGAGATTTAAAATAGAAAGACTTATTTATGGATTCTAAAGGAAGATAAGTAAGGAAAACTCATGATACTAGGAAGCCTAGTGAGCACTCCAGTATACCTTATAGTGAGGCTTTATATATTTGAAAGAGATAGTTTATTTTCATATATGTTGGAATCTTCATTAGAATGCTAGTGCTTATAATCCATCGACACAAGATTATGAAAATGCCTTAGAGGTGAGGACTTATGCTCGTAGCCTGAAGGAAATAAGTAGCATTGGAACCTAAAAGATAAAAGCATGACTTATGTCTAATCAGAAAATGAGACATAGTGGTTTACCTCCATAAGAGAGGATAAACCCATCTTGACTCTTCTGGACTTATAATCGATTTGAATGGTTGCTAGCTAACACCACTTAAACTTCAAAACCATGCCAATCTTATGTGAATGCAAGATAGCTAAGCTATTTTTTAATTAGGAAGGAAACTAGAGTCCTAAACTCACTCTTTAAGAGACTACATCATTATTAGCATGAAGACATTACCTAGACTAATATAAAATTTATAATTTTTTTATATCATTTTGACACATTCATTTGGACTAAAGCTTAGGAAAATTATGCCTATATCCATGATGAATAAGATAATGGGCTAAATCAGTGGGAGGAGGTGTTCTCCACTATAAGGGATGCCCTCAAAAGTCAACATTCTCCTATCATGCAAAAATGGAGACCCTCCCTATTCAAGAGTGAAACAAGATGTTATGCATGATGTTATAACATTCAACATTTAGCTAAGGGGTTGCTAAATCTTTTAATTATCTTGATTATAACCTAGGCTTTTAAGGTGAGGTTCTGAGTTATATTTAAAATTTAGTTATGAGTTGTTTAATGAGGTAGAAAAATTAATTTCATCCTAAAGAGCCTGTCACATCTAGGCCACACATTCAATCATTAAACTTTAAGAACCTATGAAAAAAACATGCCATTTTTATTAAAGAAGCTAAATATGATAATCAAACATGCATAAAGTATGAGAAAGAATAAAATATTGGTGTGGCCGGGTACCGCCATACATCCCAAAAAAGAAAAGAAGTTGGGTAGTGGAGCTCTACACTTATACAACTGGGATTACAATAGAAAGAATATTATAATTCTAATGAAAGTAAATTCTATGGGGTCTTCATTCTTCATCTTTCTTTCCTCCTTTTGATTTGGTTTGATTTACTCTAGGCTTCACAAGGCCTCCCAGGTCTTTGCCTTCTAGCCACTACTCATTCTAAACCCCATAACACTAATCCTAATCTCATTAATCTTAAAATGCCTTTCAAATGGTGGAATATGCATGTATATATTTACTCAAACATGAAGTTAAAGTGGCTCATGACCTTTTAGTAAAAATGGGAAGATTGTCTAAGTTTTATTCTGTACTCAGACCTTCAAGCTCAGAATTAACTGTAATGCTTGAAGACCCATCATCAAATGAAATTATTGAACTCCAGTTTGATTGGAATCTTGATTGTGTTAAAAATTTTATAAGATGTGGTTTGATTTAAAATACTTGGTTAAAGCATGGAATGCTTGTGGAGTACTAAAAATAAAAATTTAAAATCAAATGCAGGCATTAAGTTTGGTACCATTTGACCTCTAAATAATGTGAAACATTATTTAATGATAAGAAATCATATGGAATCTGATATCCTTTGGGATATATTCTAACTATTATATGAATTCTATCTTGAAATAGTAAATAATAGTAATTTAGATGATTAATTAATTCATAATGTGCCCTCTAAATTTGAAGAAGAAATAAAATCCACTGCTGACAAATTAAAGGAGGTCTACCTAAGAACTAATGAAGACCCAAGACCAACTTTTATTAGTTCATTATTAGGTCTAAGAGATTCTGAAGAGTTAATTATTTATTTTCTAAATATAAAGACTTCTTTGCATGGAATTATGATGACAAGCCAAGTTTATCTCCGGATGTTACGGTTCACAAACTAGAGATTAAACCTAATGTAATTCTAGTAAAGCAAGCTTATAGATGCATGTGCCTAGAAATTGAATAGTAGGTCATTACTAATGTCAAAAAATTAATTGAAGCCATGTTTATACAAGAAAAATAATACCCTTCTTGGCTAGCAAGCATTATCCGGTAAAAAAAAGAATGGTCAAATATGCATTTGCGTTGATTTTAAAGACTTGAATAAGGCTTGTCCCAAAGATGAGTTCCCATTGTCGATACCAGAACTTATAGTGGTTATAGCCTCTTCACATGAAATCTTTTCATTCATGGATGGATCATCTGGCTATAACCAAATAAAGATGTCAACATAGGATGAAAATCATATGGCATTCAAAACTCTTATTGGGATATCCTGTTACACAGTCATGTCATTCAGTCTCAAAAATGTTAGGGCTACCTACCAAAGGGTGATGACTTAATTCATAATCAAGTTGAATGTTATATTGATGATTTAAGGATCATTTTTGAACGGTTATGCTGTTACATCTTAAAAATGAACCCTTTGAAATGTTCTTATTGAGTAACTTCAAAAAAGTTTTTTGGATTTGTAGAGAGGGAGCATAAAATCAATATTGATCCAAAAAGGATTAAAGCCATCATAGAAATGCTGCCCCGTACAAGTCTTACATAGTTAAGGTCATTCTAGGGAAGGCTAACATATTTAAGAAGAATCATATCAAACTTATCTGAAAGATGCTAGTCTTTTGCAGCATTAACTAAAAAAGAATTTAAATTTATCTAGGATGAAAAATTCTAGGGTGCATTTGAAAGTCTAGAAAAATATTTGATGAATCCTCATATTTTGTCTACTCCGATTCTAGGAAAAATATTAAACTTATATACTGCAGCCTTAGATGAATCACTTTGAGAATTATTAGCTCAAGTTAATGAAGAAGAAAAAGAAAATGCATTTCATTATCTAAGCTTGAGACTCATCCAAGAAAAAAATGGATTATTTGCTTATTGAAAAACATTATTTAGCTTTAGTCTTTGTAGTTCAAAAATTAAGGCATTATATGCTTACTCCTAATGTAAATTTGATTTTTATAGTGAATCCTTTGCAATATCTCATGACCCGCCCAACATTGTCTAAAAATTTAGCACACTGGTCTATAATCTTATTGTAATTTGAGATGACATTTATTCTTCTCCATGCTATAAAGGGTGAAGTTGTAGTTGACTTCTTAGTAGCACATGCTCTACCCGAGGGTTCTCCTTTAAATGATGATCTTCTAGATGAATAAATCATGATTAAAGAGTAAGAACCTAATGCTAGTTGGGAATTATATTTTGATGGCATAACATCATCAAAGAAAAATAAAACAAAAATTAAATTCTTCTATCCCAAGTAAGGCATGGATTGGATTAATTTTCATAACTCTAGACGAAGGAATGATGCGATATTCTTATCATTTATTTGAGCCCTTACAAATAATGAAGTTGAACATGAGGCTCTTATAATTGGGTTAGAGTTGGCAATCTTTATGGATATTAAAAATATTAAGATCTTTGGGGATTCCTAATTAGTTATTAACCAAGTGAGCAGTATCTATAAGGTTTGCACCCTAAGCTTTTCAATTATCACTAGTACATGATGAAATTGCTTGAAAAGATTTCATTGTAAATCTATATAGAATATTGCATAGAGATAATGCTATAATAGATGTTTTGGATAAACTCACAAAAGAAATTATATCTCTTGGAAAAGAATTTATTTCTATAGAAGTATAGAATCAACAAATTTTATCTCTTATAAATCTAGATTGCATGAATAGAAAAGTAAAAGTACAAAGGGTAGAAACTCTTGCTAAAGCTCAAGAAGAGAGTGAATAGGGGAAACCATTCATTAACTATTTAAGTGAGGGGAGGCTACTTGAACACAAGTCATTAGCAAATCAAATTAAAAAATGTGCTTTGCCTTATGCATTAATCAATAATATATTGTATCATAGGTCATTTGATCAAATGTGGCTACAATGCTTAGACAAATAAGATGCCCATAAGATCATAACTAAGGTACATTCTAGATTATGCAGCGCTCACCAATCCAAACCAAAAATGAAATTAAAAATAAAGTCTTGGATATTATTGGTCTTTGATGTTAAATGATTGCATGGAAACTGCACGACATTGTCATCATTGCAAAATACATGGTGTAGTCTTACATCAGCCTCTTAATGTACTACACCCAACTATTGCCTCTTGGCCCTTTGAGAGTTGGGTTACTAACAAAATATGGCATATTGATCCTCCTTCATCATAGGGGCATCACTTTATATTAGCTACAATTGATTATTTTTCTAAGTGAGCAAATGTAGTTCCACTAAAACAAGTGAAGGCATACAATATGCTTATATTCTTTCAGGAAAATATCATATATCAATTTGGCATTTTCTGTCAAATAATATCTGATAATGGTCCATCATTTAAGTCCAATAAATTGAATAATTTTATGGTTGGGCATAAATTCATAGGAGATATTTGACCATCCATTATACTACAATAAATGGATTGACTAAAGCATTCAAAAAAAACTCTTGTGAGGATTTTGATAAAGAAACTTAATGAAAAGATGCATTAATGGAATGGAAAGTTGGTTGAAGCCTTATGAGCCTATCAGACCACATATAGGATACAAACACAATCTACACCATATGCTTTGGTTTATGGAATTGAAGTAATTCTTCCATTGGAAGTGCAATTATCTTCTTTGAGGGTAGCAGTTAATAACAACATTACAACAAATCAAAATCATAAACTCTGATTGGAAGAACTTGAAAGTCTTGAAGGAAAGCATATGAAAGCTTAACAAGATCATGAAACTTTACCATCTCATATGGTTCAAGCACATGATAAGTCAATCTGTTCTAGAATTTTCCAAGTAGGAGACTTGGTCTTGGTTCTTAAGCGGGAAATTTTAGCTCATCATAGGATAGTTAGCAAATTCAAGTATTGAAAAAGTGTACTTATGTAGTCTCCCTCGAGTGTTTTCAAAATACAAATCACCATTGAAAACCCACACTAGGGAGGTATAGTGTAAATTGACCTACTTTGCATTCGACAATGGTTGTCTATGAAGTGAAGTAGATCCTAGGATTGATCAAACTGTATAAATCCATTTTAAACTATACCTTGATCATTTCGTAATTCAAATTTTGATATTTCATTACATAGATCACCGATGATTAGCCATAAAAAGCAGACAATGCTTGATCATCACTGCGAATAGACAATATGAAATTGTGTCTATCTGTTCTTTATATTTGGAATGCGTGACCATGATTTAGTGGAATCATTTAATTAAAATCCTTATAGTAAATTGTGGGATGATCCAAGCCATTTGATCATTGATCAGATGATCCGGATCAAACCACATACCGGTTTTGAAATAACGCAGGATCTACATGGATCCCATGTGGCCGAATCTAGAGCCACCACGTGTAAAGTTGCACCACATGGCATTGATGTAGGTAAATATGAAATTCATGTTTTTATGCCTTTAAAAAATTATGATATGCCCAAAAACTAAAAAAAATAATATAAAATAAAATATTCAATAAAAAAAATACAAATAAGAGCTTTATGGATTCATCTAAGTGAGGAGAATCCATTAGACCTAGAATTCCTAATTTTTATTTAGTATTTTTGGGTTAATTTAAGTTTAAATAAAAATAATTAAACTCAAATTAAACACAAACCATTAATCCAAATAATTTGAAACTTTGGGCAATTGAAATTAAAGTTAAAACACACTTTAGATAAAATTTTCATGATTTTGTGGCAAATAAATCTCAAAATATAAAATTTTCAAGCAATAGGTCTTAATTTAATTAAATGAAATAATATTAAATTAGAAAAATTATAAAATTATGTTAAATCATCATAATAAACCCTAATGAACCTATCTATATCATTAGAACTCTATAAAACCTTATAATCCCTAAAATGACCTAATTTGAAAATTAGTCAAATTAATTAATTCAATTAATGAACTTGAACTTCCAAAAAATCATAATAAATTAACCAAATTTCCCAAAATTCCAAATCAATTCTCAATGGATGCATCTTCGAGAGAGAATATAAGAAAATTAAAACCCATAATTAATTATGTTTAATTAGGCTTAATTTGAGTTTTTGTGAAATAATTAAAACCTTATTAGTCCCAAATTATGCATTTGATCAAAGTAAAACTTTAGAGAACCTCAACGGCAAGAAACTCAACTTGTCATACAAATTTTAGAGTCAAATGATACATAGATTTGATGTTGTCAAATTTTTAATCCTTAGGCTACTTTAAGTACAAATTTTAAAATAAAAAATAATAAAAATTAGAAAAATTTATAAAATCACTTTAATTCACTTTCACTAATATCTTAACACTTAAATAAAAATTTGCTAAGTCTCTAAAGTTGGAGAAGTAAATTAATAAAGTATTTAGGGTTTAAGGTTTAATTAAATAATTTAAAATGTAGAATTTTAATAAATTTTAAATCATTAGCTTCAATTAAATAATTAAAATTCAACATTAAACAATCTCTAAACTTTATATTAAACATTGAAATTCATTAATATAAAGAATCCTTTAAACTTATGAATAACATAATCCTAAGTATAGAATAAAAGGGGAATTAAAAATAAACTGATTCATTAAGTTAAGTAGATGTAGGAAAATCTAAGGAATTAAAATAGCCCATATTTGAGTTGGGAGCCCTAAGTTAATCAATTTCTTAGGTTTCTTAAATCAAGATGAGTAAATAAAATTCCATCATACTAAACTAAACTAAATTTTAACATATAATGTTTTATGAAGCTTAATTTTAAAATAATAATTTAGAACACATAACAATATGTATTTTCTAAATAATAAAATTAAGACTTCCTCCAAATTGGTTGGAAAAATTGAATTAATTTATTTAAATTCATACATGTAAATGTTAATGAAGTGAATGAAAGAAGTCATAACTTGAAATTGATTACATTAATCCAAAATTCATTAGGTCACAAGAATAAATGGAATTAATTAATATCAAATAAACCTAAATGATAAATTAAAAATATATAAATAAATAAATCATGAAATTGAAATATAATAAATCACTTAAATGATGGAATCAAAATCAAACTTGAATTAAGATATAAACTTATGTCAATTAAGTTCATTCAAACTAATAAATATTAATAAAATAATATTTAACATAAATATTAATGTAATGAATAAACAAGATTAATCTAAATTAAATAAATAAATAAATATAACAAATAAAATAAAATGAATAATGAACAAAATAAAAAAGATTAAATATGAAGTTAAGTTATAAAACTTAAACTAAAGAACATCAAATATAAAAGAATTAAAATCAAACATAAAATTAAAACTAAATCAAACTAAATCATAATAACATGAACATTAAATTCCTAATTAAGATTTAAAGAAATATATTAAATCTTAATAAAAGATAAAAATAAAAATCATAAAACAAATCAAGAATATGTTTAATTAAAATAAGAGAAATGAAAAGAAGATTGAATCTTAATCCAATTTTCAAATAAAATTAAAATCTTAATCAAATTAAATCAAACTCAAATAAATTTAAAGATACCTAAGATTTTAGCATAACCCTTAGAATAAATCTTCATCTTAGGATGAAGATCTCATTAGAATTTAGGATGTTGAATACAATGGGCTACGCTTAAAGTGGAATTTATTTTAATCTTCATTATTTACTTCATTTTAATATAAAATGAACTTAAAAATAAAAACAAAAAAATCACTAACTTATTAAATCATTTGAATTGAAACCATCCAATGGTAAAATAAACAAATATTGAAACCTAAACTAAAACATAAACTTAAATTGCCTAGCAAAGTCTTACCACACAAACCCCTTTCTCACACATTAGATTATTAGATCACTGACCCTAGACTTAGGTTAGGTCGATCTATGTGTGATATGAAAGATTTTTTTTTTTTTTTCTTTATTTTGTGGTGTACTATTTTATACCATATGGCTAGGATTGTTTGTCTAGTATTCTAAATGTTAAGACGTTCTTTTTAGCATAATATTATTTTTTGCAAGGGTTGTGCTAAGAGGGATTATTGTAATAAAAATATATATATAAATGTTGTTTGCTTTCAGATATGCTTAAGTACTTAAGCATAACCCAATATGACAGGTGGCCTTTGCAAGCAACTAATGCTATGCCCGTATGTTTGTAAATATAATTGTTAGAGGGCTATTTGTATTTTATAGTATTTGTTTTGCAGTGTTTAGGAATTTTATTTTAGAATTTTAAATGAAATTTGATCTTAGAATTAGGTTAAGATCTCTCGGGTCTAGGAATAGTAGGAACTGACCTTACTAGCTATTTTTCCCCTGTGAAGCTTATGGAAGTCTCTAAAGAAGAAGATGATCTTAGAGAAAGACCCATAGATCTAGACTTTTAATTTTAGCCTCGACTATATAAGGACTGAGCTAGGACATTTTTTTAGGCTAACACTATTTTTTATAAGGGGTTGTGCTAAAAAGGATAGTTGTAATAAGAAAATAAATAAATGTTATGTTCTTACTGGAATGCTTAAGTCCCTAAGAATAGCTAATTAGAACAATTTGGATTGGCAAGAAATTAATACTAAGAATGTATATTTGCAAATATATTTGTCAGAATGCTATTTGTATATCCTAATGTTTATTTTGCAGAAATTAAAAATTTATTTAAGAATTTTAAATGTAATTTGAGCTTAGAATTAGGTTAGGATCTATGGGGTGTAGGAATAGTAGGAGTTGACCTTACTAACTGGTGGTCCTCTATGAAGCCCGTGGAGGTCCTTTAAGAAGGAGACAATCCTAGAGAAAAAACCCCATAGATCTAGACATTTAGTTCTATATCGGGTTGTATAAATGTAGAGCTCATATGTCATTTTCTCTTTCTTCTGGGGCATACAGCGGTACCCGGCCACACTGACTTGCTCTTATTAATTAAATTTGTGTGACTTATTTTGGGTGCGTAATAGAAATTGCCTGCTTTTCTATGTTTCTTTCGGTGCTATGTTTCTGTGATGAATGCCTAGACATTAAGCTCTTAGGAAAAATAAATTTTTTATCTAGCTTAAATCTAAATAACTTAAATAAAAATAAAGAAAGTTGAAACTTCACACATAAATTAAAGTCTTAAGTGCAACTTAAAAGCAACCAAAAATAGTTACCTTTTGTGAAGCATACTAGCATATTGTTCAAAATCCTTGAATTGGGAACTTCACCTATTGCACAAAAATGGTATCTGACCTATGTTGATTACTACCTTCTTGGGGAAGTGTGCCTTCTTATTTTGATTTGGCCCATTGCCTCTTCTAACTACATCTCATTATAGGCATAAATTGCATACCCCAAAGGCCTTAAACGTATTATGAGTCAAAATGGTTAAAAGCTAAAAATTATTACATTAGAAAAGTGCATATTATACCTAACATGATCCTATGGTTTAGGAAGTGAGTTTAGGTTCCTAGGTTTCTTTCCTAAATTATAACAACCTAGTCAAGTTGCATATATAAGACTAGAATCCTGGATTTAAAAATTTACTTAGGTGGTTGTTGACCTCACTTTTGGAGTGAGCTCTCAACTTCCTTATCATAGACCTAGGACTCTCATAGAAAATAAGATTTTCTTAGTCTTAAGACACTTCTAGTGATTATGTGAACACTTAACCTAATCCTAGAGACTTAATAGAGTTAGCCATAAGGATAAGTTGTGCCTTAGAGATTTATGAAGACTTGCCTACCTTATAGCCAAAACCAAATCCTTGCTTCCTTCTTCCAAATCAAATATCAAATTCAAATCCAAAATCCAAAATCAAATCTAACTATTAAATGATTAAAACCTATGATCAAACTCCAAATCTCTTCATGAGCCCTTTGATTTTATCATATGAACTTAGCCTTAACCAAATTCAACTCAATCCCAATTCAATGGATAACCTCAAATTCAAATTCAAATCTCCAATCCAATTACAAATCATAAACCAATTTTAAATTCAATGATTGAAACCCATGATTAAGTCTAAATTCCAAAATTTCTTCGTAAGCCATATGAACCACCTTCATATGCTTGGTCAAAACTCTTTCAAACCAAATCAAGCTTTATTGATTTCTATATAAATCAATCATTCCTTCATTTATATTAACAAATATAAATGAAATCCAAATTCAAACCCTTCAAACCAAATCAAATTCCCAATTTTAGCCCTTTTAGCCAAATTCATGAACTTGGCTAAATGATACCCAAACCAATTTAAAACTCATGGATGTCTTTATGGTTCAATTATTCTTACAATCATTGACCAAAATATAAAAATAAACCATAATTATCAAACCAAACCCAAGTCAACCCAAGCCAAACCCATGTTGAACCCTTTTGACTTGAAATTATCTTATGAACTAGAACCCATTTGGCTCCAAACCAATTGCAATTGGATTTATATTTCAATCCGAAGCTCATGTGTAAGTTCAACTAAACTTGAGTCAAGCTATGATCATGCAATTGACCCATTTGGGCTCACTTGACCCATTTATGCTCACTTGACCCAAAGTGGCCTAAAGGGCCTTTTTGTGCTAAGTTCTAATCCAACCTAAATTGGATTGAACTAAGCCCATCCAAACCTCATAACATAACCAACAATCACCCCAGGGTAATCAATTGCCTTAAATTGGATCAAACCAAGTCAAACCTAGCCTTTGAACAAGTCAACATTTAGCCAAAATCAAATCTAAACTAGCCAAAATCCACCATATGCCAAATTAGTTGAACATGAACAAACCTTCACTTGAGTCAAACCAAGCCTAATTGGCCATTTGACCCAAGTTGACCCAAATTAGCCTAAAGAGCCAAACTGGGTCAAATTATGATTTAGTCCAAATTGATTGAAACCAATTGCTCAAGTTCATTCCAAATCACTTATTGAACTTGACCAAAGCCATAATTGAGCCCAAGTTGACCAATTGGTCCACTTGTCCCAACCTAGTCGAAATTGACCTTAAGGGTCAAATTAGCCAAAATACAAATTAAACCAAACAAAAACCTATAATCATTTTCAATTAGCCTATTGAACTTGACTCAACACCTAACTTAACCCAATTTAGTCAAATTAGTCAAATTGGTCAACTTGACCCATTTGATCTATATGAACCCAAATGAGCCATAGTCAAATCCAAACTAAATTGACTACATCAATGACACAAATACACTCCAATTGGTCATGTGAACTTGACCCAACCCTTGACTTGACCTAATTTGACCCAACATAACCCAATTTGACCCAACATAACCCAATTTGATCTTAATAGGTGAAATTGAGCCAAATCAAACCAAACAAACTCCAAACCACTTGAAATTTGGACCAACCCACTTTTGACCCATTTCATATGTGCCCAAATAACACCCATAGCCAAATGACCATTTTTCCCTAAAAGCATCCCATGAGATAAAACACATGCACATTGAGTCATTCTCTCCTCATGGCCACTTAGCACCCAATCATAGGTCCACCTAGGCATGAATTGGCTCACCAAAGGTGTGAACATGTTGGCATGAGGAGGTGAAATCACCTCCCCATCCCATTAGAGCTTAGACCACCAAGGACAAGCATTTCCTCTTGGTTACCATCATGCACCCAAGGACCTCCATCACCCTTTGAAAATGGCCAAATGATCATAAAAAATCTAAATCATCCATGGCTATCTGATCCAAGGAATGAGGCAGTACACACATACGGAGTTCCTAGATGGCTATCATGGCTATCTAAATCATCCATGGCTATCTCACCCAAACTCACACACTCACAATCGATTGAACCCTAGCATCCAAGCACAAGGTTCCTAGAGCCATTTCCAATCATTCTGAAGCTCCCATTCTCAATTTTACGTAAAATTAAAACATGGGAGGCCACCTTCATTTCTCATTTGCTCAAATTTACACCAAAGTGCAATTAACTTTGCACACACCTTCCTTGGAGCTAAACAAGCAAGCATAAATCCTTTTTGAAGCATCTCGATAATCGAAGGGTGGAGTTCGATCAAGACCAATCACCTATGTCTAGTGTTTTGGTCTTCTGAGCAAACCACACCAAATCAAAGCTCATGAGGCTTAAGAGGGCTTCATTTCTGCCAAAAAAAGCTTCCTCAATTGTTGGAACTACCAATCATAAGTTCCGGTGAGGTATTCCATTGAAATCTATCCTTGAATGAAAATAGCTTGGTCGTTTATGAAAGAAATTCTCATGTCATGTGATTTCCACCGTTGGATTTTATTGTTGTGCTTCCTCAAAGGTGAGGGATCATTTTCATCTCCATCTGAGCTCAAGTGAGCTCGAATCGAGCGATGATCAATGGACGGTATCCAATGTTTAGGGCTTGAGAAGAGATAGATTATCGATCATCCATCCCACATGATTGGAATGGACGGTACTGATCATATCACACTTAGAGCCCCTGATTATTCCTTCAAAATTGTGGGTTTGATAGTTGATCTTAGATCAGACGGTCCACAGAGTTACCGCATGTGCTATCATATGAGTTTGCACTCGGATGTGACAACTTACATAGCGAATCCTATCAAGCCACATGGAAAGTGCACCGCATACCGTTATTGGCTGGGATAAAAGGCTCTAATTAGGCTATTTTAATGAAACTTCCTAAATTCATAGGTAATTGTAGAAAAATTTGAAAAGCACAAACTTAAGCTCATTTTAAAGATATTTCAGAGTAGAAGTCAAGAAAATTCTTATTAATTGATTTTGAATAGTAGATTTGACTTAATTAAGATTTAATTAGAAATATAATTAGCCTAATTACCCTCTAATTAACCATCCAACTAATCTCAAACTTTTTGTGTGTGTTTAAGGGGATGACCTCTGCCTCCCCTATTTTTTTGGATTTTATTAGTTGTTTAATTAAAACCAATGGATTAAGTCTTAATCACTTTCTTAATATAATTAGTGATAATTAAGTAAATGAATAGTAAATTAGTCAATCAATTGAGCTTGTGAACCTCTATTAATGATGATGAAGTCTAGGGAAATGGATTGGGACTTCCTCTTCCAATCTTCTCTAATCCCTTAAGTAATTACTTAATTAATAAGATTAATCAAAAATCTAAATCATACCTCAACCTTAATTAATTAATTGAGAAGATTTAGGGATTGAGACTTGGACTCCTTTCTTTATCTCTTTCTCTAAGCCCATCTCACTTTAATTGGTTAAGGTTAATTAAGATTTAATTAGTTAATTAATGAACTTAATTAATTTAATTGAACCTAATTTCTCTTTCTAATCTTGGGTAGCTCTTTGGGTGTTCAATAACCCAAAGTAAGAGATGATAAAATTATGGTTAGCCCACATGTGTGAGAAAACCATAAAAGTAGTTAAGTGAGATCCCTTAAGCTTAATTAACTACTAATCATGAGCCAATTGCATTAGACCCCTTTCATTTCTTAGGAGCATTCAAAATTTACTTTCCATGTGGTTGCATATCATATTGGCTCATTATTAATTAATTAATTAACTTAAGGTGATGTAGTCAAGGGTTAATTAATTGGCTTAATTCATACCCTAACCTAATTAAACCATAAAATCAACCTAATTACTTCTTCATTGAATTAAAATTAACTCACACATGGGGAATGGGATTAGTACCATTAAACATCTTTCAATTTTCTTAAAATAAATGAAACCTAAAATTAAAAATGATATTAAAGAACTTCAGTTTATTTTAAGTGACTTTATTTAGTATGATTGTCCTTAAAAATTAGTTGGAATGAATGAGATCATGTGCTTATGTTCATTTACTTCTTTCCCTATCATGCTAAATGTTGCTTGTCATGTGTAAACATGCATTCATTTTTTTTAAAATTAATTAAATGAAATGGTTTCTTTTATGTCTAATTGCATGTGTTGATTTAAATTAAATAGGTGTGGCTATTATCACTACTAACTCAAAAATTATTTTTCAAAATGTATGAATCAATTATAACATACGGAGTGATGCTAATTACAAACATCTATAAGTTTGCATGTGTTGGTAATACAGGATATCTAATATGAAGCTTTGTTTCCTTATCCTACATGGAATGACATGGGATTCACAAATGTATAGTTCATTTGAAAAGAACACAACATTTTCCTAAATCTATTCCCATGCATCTCAATGTTAAGACTTAGGAAGAATTTCATATCACATGTATAAATCATATAATCAAATCAAATATAACTTCTTGCATGACTTCTTATTCTTGTGGTTCTTTTTGTACATTCATATGTATCTGAGAAAAGTGGTATATTAGTCTGGACATCTTGGGATCACATGGCTTTAAGTAGCCATAAGTAAGTCTTGTACCTTATGCCCTTGGTACAAAAAATAATGGTGATGTACTTACTTAAAACTCTTATACATATGTATGTATAATGTGGCTAATGAATAAGAATCATAAATCAAACACAACTTTTGCATGGGTTTATCCTGTCCTTATAGTTGCTTATACATCTAGATGCATCTAAAAAAAGTGATATATTAGTCTGGACACCCCAGGGCTACGAGGCATTAAGTAGCATTAAGTAAGTCTTATACTTTATGCCCCTGGTATAGAAAATAATGACACCGTACTCACTCAGAACTTTTATACATGTGGATGTGTATTTTGCTAATGGATGAAAAATCCCTCTTTTCTATTAAAAAGACATGCATTCATAATTCAATCAAATAAAATATTTAAATTATAAATACACTTCCTTGCATTTATCATTCAAGTATGCTAGAAATCTAAATTGCATGTATATATATGCTTAAGATTTATTCACATGCATAATATACATGATGGAAAGAAATGAATGAATATGCATATGTGATAGTAATTCATCATAATTAATCTTAATATGTCTTTCCTTATGAGTTAACCTGAACTTAGGATTGATTAAAATATATAATAAGCCATTCATTAAAGGAAATTAATTAAATAATTTACTTTAGAAGTGATTTAAGGTAAGATGAAAGAGAGATTCCCTCTTTTTATTCTATTTATAACACTTATTTATTAAGTGTAAGCTAAATGAAACAAAATAAAACATCAATTAAAACTTGTAAATTAACTAAACAACTTAAAGTGAAACAACCCTTTATAAATTAAATCATTCACACTTAACAAATTACAACTTTAAAGCCTAGTTAGGACATGCCACACAAGCTTTAATTCACACACATTAGACTAAGTCACCATTTCAAACTTTATATTAGGGTGGTGTATGGTTTGATGTATGATTATTTTATGATGTATTATTTTAGACTAGATGTTAGGGTGTATGTACACAGTCTGGATGTTAGGTCAATATTAGCTTAATCATGTTTTCTATAGGGGGTTGTGCTTGAGGGGCCGCTGTAATAAAAATATAAATGTTTTTTGCTGTGTAGGTTGCTTAGCCCCTAAGCATAACCCAAGTTAGGACAAGTGGGCTTGGTTACCCATGTTTGGTCTAAACTATTCATATAACTACTTGGGTTGTATGGTGTGTTTAGCTAACATTTATTCTGCAGGTGTAGCTAGATTTACTTTCCTTCTTTTAATGTAATGTTTCTTTAGGATTAGAATGAGTGTTATGGGAGATTAGGATGAGCATTGGTTATAAGATGAAGTCTTATGTACCATGTGATGTCTTTGGAGCAACCACATTAAAATCAAGCCAAAAAGAATAAAAAAATGGAGCAAATCAAATAAAAAAATCAAATGAAGAAATGAAGAATGAAGAATGAATACCCCCCATAACATTCATCATTTATAATTGTAATTACTTTCTTGTAGTCTGGGATGTATAAGGGTAGAGCTCAGCTACCCACATTTCTTTTTGGGTTGTATGGCGGTATCCAACCGCATCAGCTTTTATTCTTTTACAATAGCTTTATAAAATTTTTTGATATTTTTTTTGCTTGTGCAATATAAAAAGCATGCCTTTACATAGTTTATTTATGATTGGTGATTATTGACTGGCCTGGATGTGATTAGGCTCCTAAGATAAAAATTAATTTTTCTACCCCAAATTAACAACTCATAACTAAATCTTTAAAATAGTTCATAACCTCATATAAAAGCCTAGGTGTTAAATCAAGATAATAAAATATTTAGCAACCCCTTAGCTGGATGATTGCATATTTAATATCATGCATAACCATCTTCTTTCACTTTTGTTAAGAGAGGGATTCTATCTTTTCCAAATAGAATGGGCTTAACCTTTGAGATTCTATGATGGAAGAACACCTCTTTCCCTTTTGATTTGGCCCATAATCAATTTCTCATGCATTTAGGCAGACAAAATCCCATAGCCTCTGTCAAAATAAAGAGTCCTAAATTAAATGAAATTTGATAAAATTTGCATTAGATTTAAGTCATTATTCATACCCCTCAAGCTCTAGTCTCTTAAGGAGTGGGTTTAAAGACTTAGCTTCTTTTCTAAATAATATTAACCTATCCATCTTACAAAAGCATATGACTTGCCTACATAGATTTAAAGCATAGGACGAGTTAGTTGGCTGCCACTCCAAGCAATAATAACTCCAGGAGTCAAGTAGTTTACTCTCTTTTATGGAGGTAAAATGTATACCCACTTTCATCTTAAATTTAGGTCATTCTTTGGCCCTTGCTAAAGCTCCCTAGATTTAGAATCTGAGGTCACTATTTTCATTTGTGGGCTACAAGCATAAATCCTCACTACTTAGGCATTTCCATAACCTTGCATTATGAAATTATAAGTTTTAGATTTCTAATAAAATTTCAACTCATATAACTAAATCTCATTAACTTTAAATATATAATGCACAACCATAGGATAGATTGGAGTGTTCACTAGGCTTCCTAGTATCATGAGCACTCCCTACTTATTTCCTTTGGTGTCAATAATAACTCTCTCCTTTTGATCCATCCCACTTGATTTTTTAAAATACAATCAATTTAGTAATAGTCATATATTTGAATTCTTTGGAGTCAACAATCACCTACTTTAATCAAGAATATTATTAAGGAATTCACTTTACTTAAGATGTCATTAACTATGAGGGCTTGCTTCCATACGGAACTTAATGAACTCAGTTTAAATAAACCTTGCTTTACATTCCATATGAAGTATGAGAAAAATCTCTGGTATATTAG
The DNA here is from genome assembly GCA_021442155.1 of Cymbidium sinense. Classification (NCBI taxonomy): domain Eukaryota; kingdom Viridiplantae; phylum Streptophyta; class Magnoliopsida; order Asparagales; family Orchidaceae; genus Cymbidium; species Cymbidium sinense. The sequence continues at coordinate 80,145,936 of CM038215.1, forward strand.
GACCCAGCATGCCTTAGGAGTTTTTAGTAAGTGACTATGTCCATTATAGGGTAGTGACTTCTATCTTTCGAGATAATACACTATTTCTTGATGTCATACCCGATCACCTCAATAAGTACATCCTTTGATCTGTGTGGTGTCCCTCTCACATATACATATATGACCAAATTTGAAAATGAACCCCACAGTAGTGTTAGCTGACAGTCCCTCCAGGAAAGTGATAAGTCTGAAAGAGTCATAGATAGATTTCCTTCCTTAAGTGAGAGAAAGAGCCAATAATTTCCAAAATTTGAACTAGGTTGAGCCTCTAACTTATCTCAGAAGCATTTTTAGAGTCATGTACTTCTAGAATCTAAGTCCTACACTTCTAATAAAAAAATAATTCAAATATTAATAAATTCAATCTCAAAAATATGAAGTTATATGGTAAGATAGTTGAATTGCCTACTAGGAATCCCAATATCTATAAACATTTCCTACTTTTTCTCAATTTACCTCAAAAAGAACTCTCCTCCCTTTGAAGTGTTTGCTTTGAATTTCTAATTTAACCATCCTTTGGAACCAACATTGAAATCCATTAAAATAAGGCCTTACTTCTTTTATCGAGAGTATTCTTAGGAAGAGATCCTCATTCTGAAGATCTAATTAACTATAGAGGCTTACCCGTATAGGAACTATGATTCTAGCATAAAATAAATCTTGTCCTACTTTTCCATGTAGTTCAAGGGAGGAATCTCTGAATATTAAAAGACCTATTAACCTTAGGAGTCTCTATTTAAGTAAGCAAATCTATTAACATGCTTATCTTTTGAGATATGTGTTTTTTCTTTAATAATGAATTTGACTATGTAAATAAGAAATTCCTAAAGTCTATGTGGTGTCATAATTTTTCCACACAATAGTCACATGATATTTTATAGGTTCACATACAACTAATAAGGGCTTAAGCATCTGGTCTAACATTATACCATCATGTGCGCTAATAGATACACAAATTGTGTGGTTGGTTTCTAGGCACTTGTTATGGTGCTTTGATACTAGATTTACATTTTTTCTTTGGTTAATAAATTTAGGTTATTTCTCAATTGTTCTTAATTTAACTTGTTCACCTTAGTGCAATTTTTTTTTGTTTCTACATTATGTATAATATGAAGTAGTGCTTTTGAAGCTTTTCCTTGAACCTTTCCTTTAGAAGTATCTTTCCTTTAGCTTTATTTCTCATAGACCAAACTTTCTTATGTTGGTGTACAAGTAGGGATTGCTATTTTTAATACTCCAATTTTTTGAGGTATATTTTTTAACTCATATCATTAAGCTTTTTTCATATCTTATGAGTGGCCTATACTATCTTTTTATGATGTTTTTGGTGACAATGCTACCAGTAATTATTAAATGACAAATTCCTCACCTTAGTAAGTTTTAGGGTCCTCATAAACTTTGAAAGTTTATGATTTATCTTGAACCTTCAAATATAATTTTTCTTAATAAATAGCCAATTACACTCTCTCTATTGCAAGGAATGAATGCCCTAAAATAATTGGATACTTAAGCTTGCTATCATCCATGTACAATACAAAAAAATAATAATAAAGTAAAATAAAGGGTGATAAATTTATCAACTTTAATCAAAACATCCTTTATCATGCCCTCAATATAATTTATTATATTATAAGAAAACTAAAGGAAGATTGTTATGGCCTTAATGTGTACTAAAACAAGTTTTTATTAACAAAAAGTGACATAAGATTAATACTTGTGCTAAGATTACATAAAACATTGTCAAATTGCTCCCCACACCCACTCTTATTGGAGAGGATTTCCTTTATAAATTTGATGTAACTTTGCATCTTATTTAGTGTAGTAGCAAAACAATTATTTATGTACAATTTCTTAAAAGCATTTATGAACTTGGATAATTAGTTGTTTAACATTATTTTTTGAAGCATCGAGGATATAACAATGGTAGTGTGTAGGGAAGAAAATAATTTTTATTCTATCCACTACCAGTTATCTTCATTTTGGTTTTCCTTTAACTTATCATACCCCAGCTCGTTAAATTGATTGCCACTATAAAGGGAAATTGATTCAATATTCCTTCTTAGATTTACTTTTATATTACTTAGTAAAACACCAGGAAACCTAATAGATATTTCTTGTGATAATTTCCTTATTTTCATCTCAATGTTCCTTATTATTATTACTTATTATTAAATTGAGGTACCTACCATCTATACTATAGCATCCATCATTATTATGAATTGAGTAGTGGATCAATAATGGAAAAGCATTCTTTAGGTAGACTACTTCATTTTCTACTTCAATAATCTTGAGTGCTAGAAGATAACTTCTGTTAGGAACATACGAAGCAATTTTGTAGCTTGTGTGCTTTTATATAACTATGGAGTTTAAAATGCATGAAAATATGCATATTTTACAAGTTCTTATTTAGGTGATAGAACATGATATCAATTATAGTATATCACCCCAAAAGATATGAATGTCAAACTAGGATGTATGTAATTAATTAATAAGGGCTTATAAGGCTTATGAGTTTACGTGTACTTTTTCATTACCTAAATAGATTAATATAGGATAAAATTTATTTTTACCATGATTTTAACTTCCCAATTGTGGAAAACCTCATTAGTTAATTACATCCTAGAAGGTATGATCTCCTATAAAAACTCTTGGTAAATATAGTTAGTTATTCTAACTATAGAGTTTAAAGTTTATATCAATATTATCTAACCTGAAAATCAAGTAAGATAGCTCAATTAGAAATAGATCTTATTAGTTTTAAAATAAAGATAAGTAAAATGTTCTTAGATACTATGAAGTCAAGTAAGCACTTCAACTTAATCTATGTTGGGCATTCTATTTTTAAAGTTATGATTTATTATTTTTTTGAGTTGATATTTTATTTGAATACTTGTGCTTATATCCTAATAGTCTATGAATATAATAATTCCTAAGTGGTGTGAACTTATCTTAATAATTAGAAATAAATAGGTTACCACAAACCTTAAAGCTAAAGGTGCCTCTAGCACAAACTAGAAGCTTGACCTAGCCTAATGAGAAGAAATTAAGATGCATTGGTTCACTCTCACTTTAGAATAAACCTATCCCGACTATTTAAAACTTATAACCTGCCTAGATGGTCTAGGAGCTTGCACCACCTATGATTTATATCCATGAGCCTGGTCTTATTAATATGTAAAATAATTTAGGATGTTATTTAGTTTTGAAAAGTAAAAAGGAGATAAACCTAATCATTATATCTATGATCATGAGTGGTATTTGATAGTTTTAACTAATGTAAAAAATTTTTATTGAACATAGAATTTATTTATAAAATGGGGATTGGGTATGCAATAATGCTTATATACATGCAATATTAGAAGTGGTCAGAAGGCCAAATTAGATGTTACAAGGTGAATTTTCCCAAGAAAGGCTATCATCATCTCTAGATAAATGCCCCTTATATGCAATAGGTGAAGAGCTCATACAAAAATATGGAATAATATGCATCATATATGTCAAGTTGATATTATATTTCATTATGTAATGCTTCAGATATGATTAATTAAGAGTTTTTTAGTTTAAATTATGAATTAGTTAAATTTTGGTAGATAAAAAACTTTTGTGCGAGCCTAATAGAACTTCAAGCTTACATACAAGAAAATATCATCACAGAAAGAAGCTTAAAAATGGCATGCAATTCTAATGCACACTAGAAAGTAAACATTGCATCAAATAATGATATAATTTAAAATAAGGCCTATGTGGCCAAGTTCTGCTATACACCCTAAGAAAAATAGAAAGAAGGGTAGTGAAGATCTACCCTTATACAACCTAGCCTACAATAAGAAGGAAAATAACTTATTGGGGTCTTCATGCCATCTTCTTCATCTTGGAAATGCTTCAAGCATCATAAGGTCTCATGGGAGTGCACCTTATAGCCATAGCTCATCTTAAAATCCATGGATTTTACTTAGTTCTAGTTATAAATTACAATTGAAAGAAAATATTATTTTAAAACCTATAAAATAAGGATTAAATTTAAGGGAAAGAAATGCAAGTGCCCAGTCCCTCTAACTTAATTAACCATGCTTTGGTATTTAAGAAAATATCACCTACATGTAAGCATGTTAGTTTTTAAATCATTAACCCTTCAGGCACAACTCCTTGTAGAAGAGATAGTTAATTCTAACAGAGAATTTTCTTAATAGCCAATCTATGAGCAGACAAATCCTACCCTTTAATCCAAAATATTACACTAAATATAAGGAAAATTAGTGCATAACAATCAAACATCGTCCAAACCTAAGCCTATAATTGATAACCTAATAATCTAATGTGCGTGTGTAAGGCCTATGTGGTATGTCAATTATAGGCACTTCTATTTAAGTATTAATTAGAGAATAAAGTTCAATTTCCTACCAATCATTGGATATAATTTAAGTAATTAATGATTTGTAAATGATTTTAAATTTTGATTTATTTTACATTTAAATTGGGTTTAATAGTTTAAAAAGAGTGAGGACTATTAGGTTCCACATGGTATAAACTCACTCTTCTTTTCACCCCAACCTTAATAAGGTGGACACCCCAATAAGGATGAGGGATCACCTTAAGAATTTAAACAAAATGATTATAATAATATTTAAATTAATTTAACTAATGATGCTTAATATTAATCATTATTTAAATGATTAGTTTTAATTTTGATTTAGAATTAAATGACCTCATAATTTTATGGGATATGTCTTAAAACTAGAAAGACATTTTTGGAAAAATTTCATATTAGCTTATTAATTTTTTAATGAATAAATTTTTAATATTATATATTACTTAATAAATATCTAAAATTATCAAAAAATGCCAAAATACTTCAACAATTTACTAAAATATTCTCCAAAGTCACGGAAGACTAGCAAAGCATCCCATAATATTTTTATATTATTTTGAATTAATTTGGAATTTTTATGATTTTTATATCATTTTATGTCTTTGAAAATATTGAAATTGAAAGAGATTTTATAAAATTATGAAACTTTATAGGAGTGTTTGCATTAATGTTTGAACACTTTAAGAAAAATTTCATCTCATTGTTGACTCTATAGTCCCCATATCATATGAGATTGATTTTGATGATAAAAAAAACTATGTTAAAATGCTACTAATCAAGTTAAATTCAAGTGTAGAAGAAAAATTCTTCAACTCCTAGTTCTTTAGTTATATCAAATTATTAAAGCTACTGGACATGGACTGGGTGGGAATTTTTCTATGAATTACTACATTAAGCTAAATAAAAGGGCACTAAATTAAAATAAATGACTCATTCATTTTTAGATTCATCATGCTAAAATTATTTATATTTTTCTATATCTTAATATTGCAATTATCCATTAAGTTATCCATTTTGGATAGTATGAACAAAATGCATGATATAAGTTCCATTAAATTTGTGTTCAAGCAAATAAAATTATGTTTAAACTTTATTAAATTATTTTCATTCCCTTCAAAATTTTTAGTGCATTAAAATTCAATTATTCTAAAATTATCCTTTTTCTTCTTATTCCCTCTCTTATTATTATTTTTTATCTCTCTTATTATCATTTTCATCTTAACATTATTTTGGCCGACTTTTTTAATGCCTTTTGTGTAATAAATTGTATGAAATTAATTCAAAAAATTCCCATATCATTTTCCCTCATTTTTCATATTTTAAAATTCATTTATTTGAATTTTTGAATTTGAATTATTTTTGAATTATTCTTTAATTTAAACTCCTTTATGCATGAAGTGTACTTGCTAAATAAAATAAATTTTTTATGGAATATGTTGAACGTTACAAGAATGATTAATTGGGTTCATTTAGAGCCTAATTAATTTATTTCAAGGTATTTTAAATTTAAATTCAAATCAGCCCTCTTTTTCAAATTAATTACATTCCTTTCTTCCATTTTGACCTGTTTTAGGAAAGCTTAAGGGAGGCCGACCACTTTGCTTTAAATTTAATAAATTTAGCTGTTATTTAAACTTTAAATAAGTATAGAATTCAATCAACTTTGATTTAAATTAATCCATGCATTGATTTAAGAATTGCCTACTTCAGGAAACCTCTTTGGTTGAATTTTTTGAAGTGATATTCCATGGATTTATTTTATTCAAAATTCCCTCCATCATGTATAAATTTCCTTGGCAGAAATTTCTATGAGATTTCCTCCATTCTTAGCCATGAATCACATAGCATACATTCCATATTGGGTTTAAACAAATTTGTAAAAAAGCCTATGAAAGATCTCTTTGGCCGATCCCCTCTCTTTTGAATTTGAAATTCAAATTGATGCCAAATCAATTTCCCTCTTAGTGGATCAATTTTTGGCCGACCCTATAATCCTCCCTCATCTATTTTAGAGCCTTATTTTAACTTGATAAAGGTTCCAAATTGTTAAAAACTCTTTCTTTCTATCTTGCTCTCTTACTCACCCTTGGCCTATTCTTGCTATACAATCTCTTAGAGATTTTTAGTGATTCAAGTGAAAGAATTCCTAATAATTCTCCCTTTTCCTTGTACATTTATTTGGCTTGAGGATTGATTGGGAAAAGTGAAGGTTTGGTGTTTTTCCACCCTTCGCTAAAAACATGAACTCCTTGTTGTTTATTTTCTAAGGTGCTAAGTTCTTAAGCTTCTTTTATTTCTTCTTGGCTTTGGAGTTTACAAGGTTATGTAAATTTTCTTGTGTTCATTCATGACATAATCTTTAAATTTTTTTTGGTCAACAAGAAAGATATGAATATCAATTTGTGTGGACTTAACTAGATAATATTTTGATTTCTTGTTTGGCATAAAGTTAACATAAGAAATTCGATTTTGTTTTGTGCTTAATCATTAAATATTCCTTTTGTTTCTTGTTTGGCTGAAGTCTTTTTAAAAGTTATTAATTTCCTAACTGCTTAATAATTTGAATATCCATTTTTTATCCCTTTGGCTTAAAATTTTATTTAGGTTAGTTAAATTTGATTGTGCTTATAATTTTATTACATCTCTTTTTACATTTGGCTGACCACACCACATCTTGAATAAATTATTTTGTGCTTATTGATTACTTATATTTAATTGGTTTATGCATATATTAAGTGATAGTTTTCATGTGATATAATTTGAATCTTTTTTAAGTGATTGTTTGATTATTCAAATTACAAATACATGTATCATTTGAATGAAAGTTAGCTTGTGTGAAAAAGATTTAAAAGTAAAGTTTTTGTTGATTGCATTATAGTTTGCATTTCAAAGTCATTCAAGAAAATAATTTCAAACTTTTAATGATTATTTAAGCAACATTAAGTTACTTAATTGCAATAAATATTTGATTAAAAATTTCATTTTAATTTCATTTAAAATTAAAGTGAGCCCTCTTTTTCTTTAATATTCAATTTCTTTAATATTTGCATAGATTGGGTTGTGGGTGAAAAAATCATTTTAAAATTAGGAGTTAGACCTAAATATTTCTCTTTGCTTTGTCTTGATTTGTTGTTGGGTTGTACTTGCCCGTTATGGAAAGTACATATTAGATTATACTTTCCCATTAAGGAAAGTATGTGTTTGGTTATACTTACCCAAGAAAGAGAGTACGAGTTTTATTGTAAGCTGAACTTTAGTTTAATGAATTCTTAGCCTGGGTGGATAGGCGTGGACATAGGTCGATGTTGACCTCACTTTTGGAGTGAGAATTCAATCTTGCCTTCTTAGATCTAGGTGTCTTCTAGACACTAGATTCTCTTTATTCATAAGACACTCCTAGTTGTTAAGTGAACACTTAACCCAAACCTAAAGACTTAGGAAGATTTGCCATAGGATTAGGCTATGGCTTAGGATTAGAAAAACCTACCTACCCTATGACCTAACCCATGACTTATGTCTAACCTTAGGTCTAAAACCAACTTCAAATCAATGCAAACCAAATCTACAATCAAACCAATACCAATCAAATCCAATCTCATATCCAAACTCTAAGCCAAAATCAAATCCATCTTAATTCCTTAAACAAACCCTACAGACTAAACCAACATTCCTTCAATCAAACTTAACTCAATTTATTTTCTCATAAGAAAATCAATCATTCAATTATCATTCCAAACCATACCAAAAACTACAATCAAACCAATCAAACCAAAATCAATTCAATTAACTTAACCTATTTGACCTAAAGTGTCTAAATGAGCTAAAATCCAATTAAAACCCAGTCAACTACAATCAAAGCCATCAATTAATTATAGATCACTTATCAAACTCAATTGAACTCAATTCAACCCAAAATAAAGTCAATTGACCCATGAGGCTCAATTGACCCAAAGTGACATAAAGGACCCATTTGAACGAATCTCCAATCCAACTCAAATTGGATTGAACCAACCTATCCATAACCTTCTATAATGATTATTGATCATCCTTGATTGATCAATTGTAATCAATTGGGCCAAACCAGGTTAATTTGATCATTTGACCCAAGTTAACCCTTTTAGGCTACATGAGCCACATGACCCAAATTCCATCCTACATCAAATTGATTGAAACTAATGATCCTAACCAACTTCCAATTGATCTTTGAGGTTGACTTGAACATCAAATAAGTCAAACCAAACCCAATTGGCATCTTGACCCAAGTTGACCCAAGTTGATCCAAATTGACCTAAAAGCCCAAATTGGGCCAAATCAAGTTCTAAGCCAAATTGTTTGCAACGAATGACCCAAATTAATTATTAAACCCAATCAAGGCCTCCATTGAATCCAATTTAATCAATTGAACACAATTGACCCAAATTCATTCCAAATGATTGCAGGCTTTGATTTCAATCAATTTGGATTTAGGATTGATTTAGACCAATTCTACATCAAATTGATTGAAACTAATGATCCTAACCAACTTCTAATTGATCATTGAACATGACTTGACCATCAATTGAGCCAAACCAAACTCAATTGGCCTCTTGACCCAAGTTGACCCAAGTTGATCCAATTTGACAAAAAATGCTAAATTGGGCCAAATCATATTTTAAGCCAAATTGATTGTAATGAATGACCCAAATTCATTACAAATTAATTATTAAACTTGATCAAGGCCTCCATTGAATCCAATTTAATCAACTGAACATAATTGACCCATTTAGCACAAATTGATCTAAAGGGTCAAATTGGTCTAAATCATTCCGAAATCCAAATTGATTAAAATCAAAGCCTTCAATCATCTTCAAATGATCAATTGAACCTAAATCAACATTATCCCAAGCCAATTTGGCTAATTTGGCCAAATTAGTCAACTTAGCCTATTTAACCCATATGAACCTATATGGTACAAATTCAAATCCAAGCCAAATTAAACCAAAACATTCAAAATACTCATTTGAACTTATCTCAAGTTTTGGTTTGACCCAATTTGACTAATTGGTCAACTTGACCCAACCTAGCCTAATTTGACCTACATTGGTCAAATTGTGCCAAATCCATTCAAACCAAGCCTAAACCCATTGAAACTTGGCCTAACCCCTCCTTAACTCACCTTGGATCAGGCCAAGTCCACCCCAATCCAAACCAAGCTTGAATTGACCCATTACCCATTGGCTAAAGCCTCCCACATGAGATAAAACTCAGATTTGGATGGTCAAACCCACTCTCCTCCCCTTGGTAGCAACCCTAAGCTCTAAATGGACACAAGGACCACTAGCTCACTTGACCCAAAGCTGTTTGGGTCAGCCATGAGCCATGTGGACATGAGCTAACCCAGTTCTCCCCATTGGAACTGTTGAAACCTAAAGAATAACCGCCTTAGCCCTTGGCAGCCACATCTCCTCCCTTGGCCACTCAAATCAAGCACCTCATTGATTCTATGCCACCCACAGCCGCTTACAGTTGCCGAACACCTGTAAATGGTAGTTCCAATATCCACCATTTGATTGGAGGAGGGAGGGGGTATACTCCCTTCATTTTGACTAAAACACACACATTGGCATTCCTCAAAGCTAGAACACCTCAAGTCAAGTTCCCCAAGTAGATTTCTTGAGCTTCCTAAGCCTTCCCATTGTTGAAAATGCCAAGCTTGATATTGGACAAGGCCAATGTCTATCAAAATCCAACAAACCTCAACCAATCTTAAATTAACTTCACCCACATGTTCAACAAGCTCCAGCGAGACATAATGAATCATTTCCTGAGCAATTCGATCACTGAAGACCACTCCAAGCCTAACTCTGATGAGTTTTCTAGTGACATTTAATCCAAAGAGTCATCGATGAGGAGGAAAGGCACGGGCTTCTCAACAGGGGTTTGTCTCTTCAAGATAAAGCTACCTTGGTCGGTTAGCCACAATCTTTAGCTCTAGCAAGGTAAATTTTGGTAAATTAGCATTTTTTTCAACTTTTTTTAGGCCTTTATGAAGGAAAATATGATTGCATATCAATCCCACCATAGGATCCCTTTAGATCCCTCTGAACATTTTTGGATCAATTTTAATGTCTTATGACCTCTAGAGAGCTCGAATTGAGCGGGAAGATGATGTCCGTCGTCTATCACTCAGGGGATGAAGGATCATCCACCGTCCGATCCACATGATTAGAATAGAAGGCCATGATTAATCTGCTAGATTAGTTTGATTTAATCCCCTTAGAAATTGTAGGATTAATCCCTACCATCCGATCTTAAATCAGACAATGGGGACGAAAGTTCATTCGTCGTCGCCACATCAGTGGCATGTCAGACGGGTTTAAGTGGCTAATCTCATGACTTCACGTGGAAATTGCTGCCATGTCAGCGATCCGCATGGCATCGATTAGATTAATCATTAATTATGCTTAATAATCTATATTAATAACTAAAACTTTATAAACTCATAACTAATTGTAGAAAAATCAAAAAATTCAAATAAATACTCATTAGAAAGGTAAAATAGAGAAGATTTTATAAAAAATGATTTCATTTAATTTTGAATAGTGATTAAGGTTTAATTAAGTTTTGTAATTAAGGCCTAATTACTTGGGCAGTTAATCCCAATTTTAATTAAGCCATAATTACTTGGGAAATTAATCCCAAGTTGGGAAGATGATTTAATTGGATGACCTCAACCTCGCATGATTTGTTTGAGATTTATTGACTATGTAATCAGGAAAATTGGAAATTTAAACCTTAATTACCCTCTTAATTACTTTAATGATTAATTAATGTTGCAAATTGTAAAATTAATTAATTTAACTCCATTAATCACTAATTAATAATGAAATAATGGGGGAGAGTGATTAAGATCTCTTTTCTAATTATTTTCCAAATTCATTTCATTAAAAGAGAGTTGATTAAATTATGAATTGATTAATGAATTAATTAATTAATTAATTTCCAAATCAAATCAAATTAAAATGTTATCGCTTTAGATAATTATGAATGAAATTAAGGGGTCCTTTTTATGTGTTCAATAATATAAAGACCCTTAAGAAAATTATGCTTAACCCATAAGTGTGGAAAAATCATAAAAGTACTTAACTTGATACTTTAACTTAATTAATCTCCAATCATGAGCCAATTGCATTAGATTTTTTAGGAGCATTGCAATTTTATTTTCCATCATGTTCATTTCATTTGTGGTTTATTATTAAATGATTAATCAAATTAAAGAAGCATAGGAAAGAGTAATTAAATGATTTGCTTAATGATCCAACTTAATTAATTCATAAAATTTACTTAATTATCTTTCCTTAAACAAATTAAGATTACCAACATAGGAATGGGATTAAAATAGCAAATGATCTCTCTTCTTCAAATTTTAATCAAAATCCAAAAATCAAGTTAATAACAAGCTTTAGATATCATTATGTGATTTTATTTAATGTGATTATCCTTAGGAATTAGTGTAGGTGAATGAATCATATGATTTTGTTTGGCTATTCCATTCCAATCACTTTAAATGTTGTATGTAATGTGATTCCATGCATTCATATTTTCAAATTCAAAAGAATGAAACAAAATTTATTTGTGTAAGCTTGCATGTGTTGGGTTAATTTTATTATATGTGTGGATATTATCACTAATAAATTCAAATTTATTTTCCAAAGATATAAGTTGATAACAATATTTAGAGTTATAATAGTTATGAATATATATTATATATATAGGATTTTCTTGTGTTTATAGCTTAAGCATGTGAATGTAAAGCTCTCTTTCCTATGTTCATATACAAATTTACATTTGTTTGAATGATAATAAGTACATAGTCTGGATATCTTGAGAATAAGAGGCTTTAAGTAGTCCCAAGGAGGTCATTTGATTATCTCACTTCCCTAGTTAACAAAGGCATGTACTTATTTAATTACATTCTTATGTATATTTGTATTAGATTTGGATAGAGCTTTAACTCACAAGTATAAATAATTTAGTCGAAAGAAGTACAATCTTTTGCATGATTTTCATTCTTGTAATTGTATATACATTTATATGTATTTAAGATAACAAGTATTAGTATGGACATCCTTAGAATATGAGGCTTTAAGTAGCCCTAAAGAGGTCATTTTATTATCTCACTTCCATGGTTAATAATGGCACATACTTGCTTTCATCTTTTATACATGTGTATGTATATTTCATTAGAAAATGAAAATCCTTTTTTATTAAAATACATTCAACGATAACCATTTAAATATGCCAAAAATATATTACATGTAAAGATAATTTTTTCTTGCCTAAGTTTCTTATATGAATTTATCTGTGTTTGAATGATAATAAGTATATAGTTTGGACATCTCGAGAATACGAGGCTTTAAGTAGCCCCAAGGAGGTTATTCGATTATCTCACTTCCTTGAATAACAAAGGAACATACTTATTTTATTTCATTACTATGTATATTTGTATTAGAATTTAGATAGTGCTTTAATTTACATGTATAAATAATTCAATCAAGTAAAATACAATTTCCAAATGCATGCATCCATAATTATTTAAGTGTGCCAAAAATATGTTGTATATATAGGTATACTAACTGTTACATCATATGCATGTCATGCATGGTAAAAAGGAATGGTTTAGCATATCTTATGTGATGATAATTCAACTATATTAATCTTAAGATGCCTTTCATGTTGAATAAGATTCTTTAAGGTTAACCCAAACTTAAGATTAATAAGACATTTAAGAAATCATTCACTAAAAAAAACTAAATCATAAATATGTGCTTTTAAAAATAACTTAAGGTAGGGATGAAGGAGGTTAAGCCTCTTTCTTCCTTTATAACATAGGTGCTAAGTGTAAATCAAATAAAATAAAACAAAACACAAAACTAAAATTTGCAAGTCATCTAAACAACTTATAGTGAAATCACCCATCATATTAACTTGAACCATTTAAAACTTAGAAAATTATAATTCAAAAAGTCTAGTTAAGACATACCACATAAAACTTTAGCACACACATTAGAACTAAGCCACCACTTTTTAGTCCTAGGTTAGGATGGTGTATGTGTGATGTTATGTTTTGTTTTGTGATGTAATATTTTAGATTGTATGTTATGGTGTATGACTCGTAGACTGAATGTTAAGTCGTTATTAGATTAATATTTTTTTTCTATAGGGGATTGTGCTTAAGGGGTTACTTTAAAATAAATATAAGTGTTCTCTTTGCAGGTTGCTTATACCCCTAAGCATAATCCACATTATGACAGGTGGGTTTGGTAACCCATGTGCAGGGTGCTAAGTCCAAAATTATGAAATTTAATTGCTTGGAATTGTATATATGTTTAGCTAATATATATATTTTCAGGTGTAGTTAATTTACTTTTCCCATAAAAAAGTAACTTTATAATAGGAATTAAGATTAATACTATGGGGATTAGGATGAGTAATAGCTAGAAGGCTTAGTCCTAGGGTGCCTTATGATGCCTTGGACCAAATCAAATCAAAAGAAGGAAGAAAGAAGAAAGAAGAAGTAAAGAATGAAGAGCCCATAACATGTATTCAATTTCAATTATAATATTATTTTGTAATTCTAGGTTGTATAAGGGTAGACATCGACTACCCAACTTTTCTCTTTTCGGGTTTACGGTGGAACCCACCTGCATCGGTCTTTTATTCTTTTATGGAATCTATTCATGTTTGATTTATGTTATGTTTAGATTACATAATAGAACTGCATCTTTTTCATAGTTTCTTAATGATTGATGTTTGAATGAGTGGCTTGGATGTGGTAGGCTCTTAGGATAAAATTAATTTTTTTACCCCAATTAATAACTCATAATTAAATTCTAAACAACTTGCAATCTCATCTTAAAGCCTAGGTTGTAATCAAGTTAACTAAAATATTTAGCAACCCCTTAGCTATATGTTGTATGTCTCATCAAGCATGAAATCTTCTATCACTCTTGCAAAATGAGGGCCTCCATTCTCGCACTTTAAGGACAGCTTGTCCTATGATAGCAACACCTTATGATTGAGCTTCACCCTCGTTCTCTTTTTATTTAGACAATAACCAAATTTCATCATGCATTTAGGAATGAGAAATCCCAAATCTTTTGTCCAAATGAATGTTTCAAATAATATAAAATTTGAAAAGATTTTGTATTTTTAGACTAAGTCGTATGCTCATTCCAAACATGATCTAGTCTCTTAGGGAGTGAGTTTAGGACTCTAGTCTCTTTCCAAATTAAATACTGCTTAAACCAACTTGCAATTTCATTAGACCAGCCTACATGGTTTTGAATCGTAGGAGGTATTAGTTGGTGGCCACTCCAGATGGTTGTAAGTCCAGAAGAGTCGGACGGGTATATTCTCTATTGTTGAAGTAAACCCTCATGTTCCCTTTCTACTTAGATTTAGGTCATGCTTCTAACTTATGCTAATACTTCCTAGATTTAGGATCCATGTTGCTTATTTCTTTTGAGCTACAAGCATAAATCTCCACTTCTTTAGCATTTTCACAATCTTGTGTTGATGGATTATAAGCCCAATAAATCTAATAAAATTTTATCTCAAATAAGAAAAATTCTCTCACTTTCAAAAATATAAAGCATCACCATAGGATAGGTTGGAATGCTCATTAGGTTTCCTAATATCATGGGCATTTCCTACTTGTCACCCTTTGGATTCCAAAATAAGTCTTTAGAATTGCACAATCCCATTTGATTTTCCAAAATTAGCCAATCCTTTGATAGTCTTAACCTTGAAATCTTTGGAGATAATAATTGGCTACTTTAATTGAGAGTGTTCTAACAAAATCTCATTTCCTAGGATGAAATTAACTATAAAGGCTTTCCTCCATAGTGAATTAAAGAACTTATTATAAAATAAACCCTATTTTACTTTTCCATGTAAAGTAGAGGAAGAATCTCTGGTATATACGAAGACCCATCATGCCTTAGGATTCCTTATTTGATGATATGGTCCATTATAGGTGATGTTTCTATCTCTCTAGATATTACATCATACCTTAATGTCGTACCTGATCAGTTCAATAAGTACCCCCTAAGATTGGTGTGGTGTCCACCCGGTGCATCCAAAATAAACACCATAGCTGATTTTTGGGGTTTGCCCAAACCACATAAAATTTTCTATGTTATCTTTCTTTATTTAAGTCTTCTATAAAAGATAAAATCAAAATTTCTAAAAGATGATGGACTAATATGCAATGGGTGAAGGGCTCATATAAGATGATGGACTAATATGCATCATGATTCTCTAGTTGATATTTTTTATCATTACCTAATGCATTAGATTTGATTAATTATGAGTTATAAGTTTAAATTATAAATTAGTTAAATTTTGTTAGATAAAAAACTTTTCTAAGAGCCCAATAGAACCTCAAGCTTATGTACAAGCAAACATCATCACAAAAAGAAACTTCTAAAAATATGCAATTCTAGTGCACACTAGAAAGTAAACATTACATCAAATAATGAAATAATATTATATAAAACATTTGTGGCTAGGTTCTACTATACACCCCAAGAAAAATAGAGATAAGGGTAGTCAAGCTCTACCCATATACAACCCAGCCTAGAATAAGAATGAAAAAAGCTTATGGGGGTCTTCATGTCTTCTTCTTCATGGTGGAAATGCTTCAAGCATCATAGGATCTTTTGGGACTTAACCCTCTAGTCACTACTCATCATAAAACTCATGGCTTTAACTTGGTTCTAGTTATGAATTACAATTGAAAGAAAAGAAAATCTTAAACCATATAAAATAAACATTAATGAGAAGAGCAAACATATAAGTAGTTATATTCCATTATTGGAGTTACACCAATAAGTGTCTAGTCCTTCTAACTTAATCAACAATGCTTAGGGTCTTATGCAAATATTATATATAAGAAAACATGTTAATTTTTAAAATCATCATAATGACCCCTTTATGCATGGCTCCTCATAGAATAGATAGTAAATTCTAAAAAGAAATTTTCTAATATCAAATCTATGAGCAGGTAAATGTTATCGTTTAGTCTAAAATATTACACTAAAAGAAAATTAGTACATAACAATCAAACATCATCTTAACCTAAGTTTGGAATTGATAACCTAATGTTTTATTGTGTGCGTGTAAGGCCTGTGTGGCATGTCAATTATAGACACTACTATTTAAGTATTAATTTAAGAATAGATTTCCACTTCATACCATTCAGTGGATTTGATTTAAGTAATTAATGATTTGTAAATGATTTTAAATTTTGAGTTATTTTATGTTTAAATTGGGTTTAATAGTTTAAAAAGTGTGAGGAGTAGTGGACTCCACATAGTGTAGAGCCACTCTTTCTTTCACCCTAACCCTAATAGGGTGGACACCATAATAAAGGATGAGGGATCACCTTAAGAGTTCTAAAAAAATGATTTTAATAAATTTTAATTAAGTTAACTAATGATACTTAACATTAATCATCATTTAATTCATGAGTTTTAATTTAAATTTAGAATTAAATAGCATCATTATTTTATAGGATATGTCCTAAAACTCAAAAGACATCTTAGGGAATATTTCATAAGTAGCTAATTAAATCTTTATCAATAATAATTTAATAAGATAGATTAATTAATAAATATGCAAAAAAATTTTAAAAAATTTCAAAATATTTTAAAGAATTACTAAAATATTCTAGTAGAACATTCCAAAATAATTTGATAATATTTTGAATTAATATGAACTATTTTTATTTTTATATTATTTCATGTCTTAGAAATTATTGAAATTAAAATAGATTTTATAAAATTATGAAACTTTACTAGGGTGTTGGAATCAAAGTTTGAACACTTTAATAAAAATTTCATGCCATTTGGGATTTGTTCTGATTTTTTATGATTTATTTACTTATTTTAGTATTTAATTTATAGAAAAAGATTTAATATTCAAAATTAGTTCAATTTATTTATCTTAAGTCCTCTTTATTAAGGTGGATATCTAATATAATTATGCTATTATTTAAATTTTATTTATTTATTATGAAGTTTCAAAGTAAAATCATAATTAATGTAAGTTCTTATAGTAAGTTAAATAAATGACCACTTGAAATAAGTATTAACTAACTTAATCAATCTCAAACCTCATTAAATTTATTTTTTTGATGTCAACAAGGACCTTAGAGAATATTTCATAAAGTTTTAATAAATGTTTTAAATTATCTAGTATTTAAAATATTTTATTTAATTATTTCTTAAAGTTAATTCAAATATTCTAAAAATCTACTAAACTTTTATTTTTACTTGGAACAATAATGGGGCATATTAGTAAATTTACTTGATTATTTCAATAATTTTTATAATTTTATAATATATAGATATTATTTAAATGATTATTTTAATCATAATTTTTTAAATATAATTTATACTAGTTCAAAATTTTATTAAAATATTTCTAATGATTTTTACATAGTCTTTGAAACTATCAATGACATTTTCAAATCTTTTAGATATAATTTGAATTATTTATAGAAATGTTAAATTGTATGTTAATTTAACATTTGGTTTAACTTAAGATATTTAAGTTGATTAATGGGTTTAATGATTATTAGAGGTGTTTAGTATTTTCTAATTACTATTTACTCATTAAGTTATTTAAGCCACCAAAATATAATTTTTATAATAAGAAATTAATTAATTAAGCTATTTCATTTTTATTGCTAATAATTTGATAACTCATAAAATACAAGTCCAAATATTTTTGGAAAATGTTATAGACTTAGATGATAACATGTGAAACATTACCTAAAACTTTCAAAATAATGGGGCTCATATTTATTATTAATTACCAAGAATATACTTTCACTAAAGTTCAAAATACCACCAAAATACCACCAAAATACCTAACACTAATTAAGAATTTTGTTTTCATCAAATTTCTCTCTATAAGTGGAGAATAGAGTGGGGTCATTTACATGTTTTTTAATTATCATGTGATTGATTATAAAGTTACAAAATTATACCTAATTTAATGAACTAATTAAGGCTTTATTAATTTTAAATTATGAAATTTTATGACTAAATCAAAATTAGGGGGTCATTTACTTTTGTCTAAGTTCCTTCATGCAAATGAAGTGTGTTTACCTTTTAAAATTTTTATTCAATAATTTATTAAATTTTATATTATTTATTAGAAAATTTTCACTGCATAGGGGAAATTTATCAACTTATTATATACACATACAAATATTAGCTAATTCAAGAATAAAATCATTTATATTTTTGAATGTGTATTTTATTTTGTATGATTTTTATATATTTTTGGCATTTTAAAGAAATTTTAAAAACCCCATTTATCTATTTAAACAAATGGCAGCTATCTCAACTACATTATTTTAGATGGAGTGCTAAGCTAATAGGACACATGGTCAAATGAGTCTATACAATGTAATCACCATTGTCCATTTAAATCACACAAAATGGATGATAGTGATTGTGTCTTCTTTCTCTACCATGAAATGAAGATTGTTAAGCCAAAGAGCTTTAAATCAAAGAATTAAAGCTTAATATCTCAAAGCTTCTGCATTAAAAAGAATTTAGTGAAGAAATATAGTGGTTCCTTATTGTTAGATCCTAAAATAACACCCTTTCATTTCATGAAATGTAAATGGTTAGATCTTAAAATTGCAGCCTTTCATTTCACAAAATGTGAACACCTAGGGATCTAACTACGTGTTTTGGAGATTTTCCTCAGACAAGCAATATTGACTGGAACTAGGGAGTTTGTGAGTGTCCTCATGATTGAAGCTCTAGTTTTTTTCTCATGAAGTGTAAAAATAAGTAATACACTATCACCTCTCAGTGGATATTATCAATTTTAAGTTTCCTTAGCTCAAAATTGAAGAGTAATCATTCAATTTTGATGCAGAGTGTTTTGAACAGGTGAATTTCTTATTAGGTAGTCAATTTTAATGGATGTTGGTGGTTCTCAGGTTGTGGGCAAGTTAAGCCTCTAGAAATTCTTGAGGATTGTTATTAAGGTTGGCATTATGGTTTTGAGTGTTTGAATTTTTTATAATTCAAAGTATCCAAGACTTCTTTTTTGAGCCAAGATTTGTGCTTGGTTCAGCCTTTGGGAGATGGTGGCTTAGCTTTTAAAAGATGGTGGATCAGCCCCTATATCTATATGGAGCTTGGATTGACTATTTTGAAGTCTTCCATAGGTTGGCCAGATATAAGGTAGTCATTTAAAAGAGACAAACCATTAAGAGTAAACCATTATTTGGCCCCTTATAGTTTTGGATTCATTTAGGTTAAGTGATGGCTTAACTAGCTTTAGGTAGGTTGGTTCAATTAGACCTCAAGGGATCAGGTGACTACCCAAGCTAAAGAATAGGAGTTAACTTTGCTATTTTGGGGATTTTGGCCATATTTGGACCCATGGTTCACCTTCGGTCAAGTCCAATTGGGAAAACCCTTAAGGACACAAGGAAAAGTCCAATCATGTTTCGTGAGTTTGAACCTAATCAGGTTTGATTTGGCTCATGATGACCTAGTTAGGTGAATTTGGGTTCAATTGAATGAATTGACTAAATTGACCAAATTGGGCCCAATTGGATTAAGTTGGTCTAAATGAGTCAATTTACTATATTTAACTTTAATTAGGCTTCACTTGGGTGTGATTGGTAATTTGGGAGTTTTAATTTTTATTAGTTTATTTTAATTTCAAATCAATTAAGTTTTGAGTCAAAGTGGCCTAAATGTGATAAAATTGGGTTAAGTAGTCAAATTAGCCCAATTAATGACCAATTAGATTTGGTCCTAGTTCAATTGAATTAGATTTAGTCTAACAATTCATTTATTTTGTTTGATATTAGATTATGGGTGCCTAAGTTAGTTTGGTTTGTATTTAGCTTTGGTTTCTCCTAAGTCACTAAGAGCATCCTAACTCTAAGTGAGAAAGACTTATTGCTAAAAAAGAATATAAAGAGCTAAGTAGAAGACTTCATGTTAACTTTACTAAAAGTGAGCCCAATAATAACAAGTTTGATTGCCTCCTCCGCCTCAAATTATATTTTTTTAGGGTACAAATTATTTGGATGTTGATTCAGAAGAATGTAAGTCTACTCCATAAATAGTTGGACAAATAATTATTTATATTTCTTAAACATATGCAGCCTCCATGGAAGTCATAATATAATGTTAGTGTGTAAATGCTATTTTCATAACTGCTTCATTCATGAAGAAACATGAGAATTAATGCTATTATAGGCTCTACATCTTAAATAGCCATCACCAAAAAGTCATAAGTAACCTTCTATATTTCACTCAGGAAAGTACAATTACATACAACATAAATACACTTTCTTGTAGCTCTATCTAATCTATTATAAGAATCTAGATTAGGATTTACTTAGGAAGTCCATAGTGTAGGAACCTTTTTAATAGGTCATTAAACTTTTCATTCAATATTAAGCATTTATCCTTCTATTTGAATAATATTTAGAATATTAATTTTCATCCTTATAGTCTTGGAAGGGGGAAGTGTTTTTATATAAACTTTTGAGCAAAGACTTTAACTAACTAATTTCTCTGTCTCTAATGAAGATTGAAAAGAATCTCAATTTGATGGCATCATTTAAAACTTCATTATACTTAAATGAATTACAAATTTCTAAAAGAAAAATGATATGGGTTTTAAAATCCTTAGTCACGAAGTTCTCAAACTAAAATATCTATATCATTTACAAAATTGAAAGCATAATTTCAATGTTGTTACAGTTTAAGCTTGATGGTCACCTATAGTATTCAATGCACCCTTAGAAGGGCATAGTCACTTAAAGCCAAAGCTTCTTTGGCTAGACATGGTGTACCATCTTCATGATTAACTCTTATGAATCATGAGAGAGTACAAACTTACTATTTTCTTAATTTTCTTTAATAATATTTATTTTATTTTAGGTTTTAGTATGAGTATGTCAAGCCACTTAAGAAATGCATAACATATACTATTATAAATATAATATCATACCAAAAATATTAAGATAATCAAATATTGAAATTAAGTTGAGCTTTTACTATTTAGATGGTAAAAAATAAGTGATACATTTATTTGAAAATAAAAAATTAAACTAATAATATAAAGAACTAAGAAAATAATAAAGAGATTTACGACAAAAATTAATCATGTGAAGACTTAGAGATTAAATTTCACCATCAAGCTTTCTTTTGTTTATTTACATTGTAAATTAGTGTTTATAAAAAAAATTATATCATTGTCTAATCATAGTGCATGGGTTGTGGTTACACACTACTGTCAAGTCTTATGTCTTAAATAAGAAAAGTGGAGGGATTCATTAATACAATGTGTTAATGTTAGGGTCTTCCTTGGAAGTGACACATAATATGGTCTAAATATAATGAGAAGTGTGCTAGAGTTACTACATCAGTGTCTAGGTGTAATGTTAAATAAACAAGGGCTCTTACATTATGGATGAAAGTAGGTAAAGAAGCTAGTCCATGAAACTAGTATTAGGATAGGAACTTGGGAAAAAGCACTCTTACATGAATTAATAGAATTAATAGATGGTATTGTTTATAAGAGGATAAAAATCTTAGGCATTCAAAAGACTAAATGGGTTGGGGAGAAGGCCAAAGAGATTGATATTTCATGTTTTTTAAAATTTTTTATTTTGATAGGGGTCATACTATAAATAGTGTACGTGTGATTATAGATAAAAAATTGAAAGATAATATTATGCAAATTAATAGGATTGTAGATAAAATTATAGCTTTAAAGATTGTTGTTGATCTTTATATTATCAATGTTAGAAGTGCTTATGCTCCTCAAGTAGTTTTCGACTTATGCTTAAGAGAAATTTTTTGGAATAACTTATAACAATTAATATAACAAATAATTTTTGAAGAAAGACTATCTATTATAGGAGATTTAAATGGACACTCTAGTAGAGTGGTGTGGGCTTTGAAAATATGTACTCAACCTCTTGACAAAATGAGTTTGGATTTGCAAAGTCAAAATTTTAGAAGGTAAATGGAATTATAGATAAGATACTACCTAGATATGTATCTCTCATTTTGTGTGGACTTTAGATCTGATTCAAAATTTTATATTAGAACAAGCACCTATAGTTAATTACCCCTCCCAATGATGAGAGAGATCTTTGGATTAATGCTACTCTTTAGGTCAGTAACTATTGAATGTATAGTAGTTGTAAATGGAACATGAAATTTAGAATCATAAATTTCACCGCTTTAATTTAAAGTGAATCATGGTGGAAATGATGATTCCCTTGATCAAGATTCTATGGGTTTTTCATCTCGGACTATCATAGCCCTTGGTCTACATAGTCACTAGTGGTATTCTACCTAACTTGATATAAAAATCCTTTTTAGTAGCCATGGGTTGGTTCTTCCAAAATAACTTCATAAATTAATAAATCTTACTTGATGTTTATCTAAGAAGATAACTTTAAGTTTACCTTAGCTAATAAAGTGTTTTCTGACTTATCAAATATACCCTATGTATCATAACTCAAGGGAAAAATCTATTAGACAACATGTGGGTTACTATCATAGAGGTAACATAAGAGTGCTATTTGGTGATGAACACCCGTTTATAGAACTCTGGTCATAATTACATCATATATAGAGCCTACTAGCTAAACCATGCCAATATAGGATATTAGTAGAGAATAATTTAAGTGTGCACATAGTAGCACACTTGGCATGCCATTAGTTCCTTTGTGAGCTAGAGATTTTTAATTTGTTACCTCTAATAAATGATTATAGAAGGTGAATTAAGTGGATTTTACATTAGGCCTTCAATGCTGAATTTCTTTTAAACATTTAGAACTTAATAGCTTATGAAAATTTATATTTTGTTCGATATTGTTTGTATTAATTTGACCTAAAATTTTAAGCACATTTCTTATGATAATATTCCTTCTAGTTGAAATCTCATTCAATAAAATCATCATCGGGATATAGACCTAGTCAAATCTTCTTGTCATACAATCAGGTCAATTTAGAGATTAACCACCTTATACATCTTATCAATTCTAATTTAAAAATAAAGGATAGATCCTCAAAACAATTCAAAAGAGAATTGAAAGGAAGTTAAATAGATTCATTTGGAGCCTTAAACACAAATCCATCCACTAGGCCAACTGGAAGAAAATGAGCAAACCAACCTACAATGGTGGCTTGGGATTCAAAACATTAATAGATAATATTAAATGCAATACTATCAAAATATGGATCATATTTAGAGAGAGAAACACCCTATGGACTAAATTTATGCATCAAAAGTATTACCAACATAATCACCTAGTGACCACTCAACCAAAAAAAAAATAGACTCCTCAACTTGAAAATAATGAAGAATTTGAATGTGAAGTCATCTTATAGTGTGTGTGAGCTGCATTCCTTCTAAATATTTATAAAAATGATTCTCTTTCTCTTTTTTTTGTTCCCTCATGCTTGTCATTTAGTGTAGTGGGTCACATAAGAGATTTTATTTTGTCCCTATAAAGAAAGGGGGATGGAGATCTCAATTTTCACCACTTCTTCTCATTTGCAATTTGTGTTTTAGTTGGGTGTAAGCTTCGGAGGTTTAGAAGTTTGGAGGCTTACAAGTATTTTTTTCTTATGTTCCTTGTAAACCTGATATTTTTAACATGTTTTTATTACATTTCATCTTATTTTAAGTATATGATTCCTCATTTTACTTAATGTTAATTAAGTTTATTTCCCTTGTCTAATATCAATTCTTTTGAAGAGCAAAATTTGACAGTAACTACCTTAATGAGGAGACATCTAACTAAAACTAGGTTTTCTCATCCATCTAACATGATGAGCATGGGTGATATTTTATAACATCACAACCATGAGTCCTCCAACCTACTTGCATTTCACATCAACCTTCAAGTACTAGCATAAAATCAAATGACATTTTATTATACAATCACACATATTTTTATACTTTAACAATGTGAGCAGTGGTAGGTGACAAAAAAAATATGAGTATTATTGTTATTATTATTTTGGATTTCTAATCTTCTTCTTCTCTATTATTCAATTTCTTTGTAAATTAGAGAGAGATAGAGGGAAAAGACAATAAAATAAAAATTTTGACTCCTCTATTTAGAGAGATAGAGAGAATGAGTGGGAGTGGGAGAGAAGAAGAAGCAAGAGAGTTCAATTGGAAGTTTTAGCTAGAAATGGGGTGTGAGGAAATTGGCAAACAGGGTGCTGGTGTACAGAGTGAAGAGGGATCAAGCAAGAGGATGGATTGGGGAGTAGGCTTATGTTTGCTAGCTAGATTTAGGTGAGGTTACCAAGTTCGGCGGCATCAAACTACTATTGGGATAGCATGGCTATAGCGTGGGTTGTGTGGGAAGTAGATACTGGAGGCTATAGCTTTTTACTGTGTGGAGTGGAGAATGAGAAAAAGTGTGCAAGTTTGATGAGGGATAAGAAAGAGTCTAGCTGGCTAATGAGGCGATGAGACAGATAGGATGAGTTTAGGCTCGGCTAGACAAGGTGATGGAGAATGCTAAGAGAGAGAAAGAAGATTCTTAACTGGATGTAATTAAGAGACTTCACTGAGGTGGCTTATTTTTGGATAAATTGAGGGCCTAAACCCAATTATATTCCAATATAAAATTTACAATAAGAAGTACAGTAATCCCAAAGAGGACTGAAGAAAAAAAATGCATAGACCTTACATGCAAAAACCAAGCCACATAAAAATGTACTCAAGCAAAAACAAAGGACTGAAAGAAAAGGAGATAAAAATCGGTGGACTCATAGCAAAGAAAGCTCATCACAAAAATGATGATTAGACAAGAATAAAGTTTACTTCAACATCCAACAAAGGAGAAAAACTATATGAGTGTTGAGCATAACTACTCATAGTTATTAAAACTGCCATCCAAAGGATCCCACAAGACCAATCAGATGACAGAACTTGAAACCAAAAGCAAAAATAGGGACCCTTGGTGGCAGAGATAATCATCCAAGTGAGGGAGACTTGATGCATAGCCATAGTCATTGAAGTTGAGCTTGATCAAAAACTCATCATTGTCTATGAAAAATGAAACAAAGCAATAAGAGAGAATTGGGTGTAAACCAAAAATGAGAAATATAGCCATCATAAATCAATCAGTAATCCCATAATTCTTACAAATGTTCAAGACATATTGGACATATGGGGCCCAAGCCTCTTTGATATTCCAGCTCTTAAGCTTAAAAGCCAACATAAGTTTGATCTGAGATTCTAAATATATCAAAGTATGCACATCCAAGCCAAAGAACCTTATGTTTCTTTCCTTCCAAATGATGTAAATTCTTGTAGCAATAATCAATATACTAAGCCTTCTAATGACCTTTTGTTCAATGCAATCAGTCACCTCCAAAACTTGTGGAAGGGTGCGATGCATAAGGAAGAATTGTCCATTAGGTAGAAGTTTCCTAATTAATCTCAGTGAAATGGGGCACTCGAAGAGGAGACAAGAATGTGATTCAGGGGAGAGATTGCAATGGAGGCACACCATAATATTCCCAATTCCTCTATAGTGAAAGAGATTGGAGGTTTTAAGGCCCTTCATGATAGCCATCCAGCAAAATAATGCATAGTTAATCATATGGCCCTTAAACCAAATGTATTTATACCATAGGACTAGAGGGTAAGATTCAAAAAGAGATCTTTAAATGAGCTAAGAAGATACAAACTTTTGTCAATTCTAGAGAATAACATCAGGGCCCTGGGAAAGCTTAATAGAAGCTATTTTGTTATAGCTTGATGAGTGTTAAGAGTGAAGAGCATTGGGTAAAGCCCAGTAACCATTGCTAGTAATGGCATCTAAGGGAGCCAGGGGGGATTGCCCAAATAAGAAGAAGCATGATGACCCAATTAGTTCATAAATAGAGAACCCCCACACCAAAGGCTTCAGAAAAATTAGGAAGCCAAAGGATGGGTGCAGACATGATATGAATTTTAATTTGCACTAAGGCCCTTCATGCATTAGGAGCTCAACAAAATTTTTCTAATTTTAGTATTGTTGACATCATTTTTAGGATGAGCTCTCAACCCCTCCATCTTAGACATAGGACTCCTCTTAGACTTTAAGAGTTTCTTAGTCTTAAGACACTTCTAGTTATTAGGTGAACACTTAACCTAACCCTAGAGACTTAGAAGGTTTAGCTATAGAAATAGGTTATGCCTTAGGGGTGTTAGGAAAATTTGCCTACCTTATAGCCTAAACCAAATCCTCACTTCCTTCTTTCATGACAAACCCAAACTCATATCAACTTCAACCCCAAATCAAACCTTGAACCAATTTCAATGGATTTTCTCAAATCATGAATTAATTCCAAATAATTGAATCCCATGATTGAAATCCATAACCAAATTCAAATTCTAAAATATTTCCTAAGCACTTTGATTCTATCTTATGGACTTAGCTCAAATCAAATCCAAATCAATTCAAATTTAAGAAATTTTCTCATAACCCATTTATATTCTCATTTAAATGAAATTTAAATTCAAATATCCAAAACCAAATTCAAAACTCAAATTCAACCAAAATCCAACCTAAGCCTTTCAAGTAAAATTCTTGAACTTAGCCAAATCAAACACAAATCAAGCCAAACCCATAAATTTTCTTCATGATTCAATCAATCTTTCAATCACGAATCCAAATATAAACACAAACTTCAATCATCAAATCAAAATCAAGCTAACCCAAGTCAAACCCATATTCACTCTTTTGACTTTAAATTATCAAATGAATCAAAACTCATTTGACTCCAAATCACTTGCAAATGGATTTATATTTCAATCACAAGTCCATATGTGAGTTCTACTAAACTTGAATCAAGCCTTGATGAAGCCAACTAAACCCAATTAGCTCACTTGACCCAAAGTGACAAATTTGACCTACGTAAATCAAAATCCAATTCAATTCAAATCAAAGTGAAATAAGCCAATCCAAACTTCATGTCATGTTTGTTGATCATCATAGGTGAATCAATTATCATGAATTGGGTCAAACCAAGTCAACCCTTTAACCCACATGAATCCAAACTAGCCAAATTGCAACCTAAACCAAATTGATTGTAACAAATGGCTCACTCCAAATTGATTATTGAACTTGACCAATGCCTCAATTAAACCCAATTTGACCATTTGGCCAACTAGACCCAACATAGCCCAATCGACCATGAACCTAACTTGACCTAAAAGGTCAAATCAAGCCAAAACCAAATCAAACCAAAATTGATTGAAAGAAAAGCTTGCAACATATTACAAATGATCAACCAAACCCAAACCATGCCATGATTCAAGCCAATATGGTCAACTCGCTCGAATTGGTCAACTCAGCCCAAATTGACCTAAAGGATCAAATTGGCTAAAATCCAAATTAAACCAAATTAATTAAAACTAATTGAACCAATATACTCCTAATAGTCATTTGAACTTAACCCAACTCTTGGTTTGACCCAATTTGGCCAATTAGTTAACCTAACCCATTTTGACCTAACCTGACCCAAATGGGTCAAATTAACGCAAATTAAACTAAATGATCTTCAAATGACATAAAATTTGGTCCAACTTACTTTTGACCCATATCAAATTTGCTCAAATAAAATCCAATGCAAAATGATAACTTTGCCCTTAGGTCAAGGGCATCCCATGAGAAAAGAAACTTTTCCAAGTGGTCATTTCTCTTCTTTGGCCATTTGGCACTCATCCATTGGTCAACATAGGCACCAAGGACACTAATTTTCTGATCCAAGGAGTGGTTGGGGCAGCCATGACTCATGGGGAGGAGAAATCACCTCACCTCTCCCATTGGAACACTTGGCATGAAGGACTCTCACCTCTCCTTGGCTAGGACACCCATTTGTCCTTCATGACAGCCACTTTCCATGCCATAGCCAACCATAGGGAGCCACCTAGGATGATTATTTTCCATTCCCAATCACCCCAAGTCAAATGACATGAGTTTGGAGCTAAAATTTTAAAGAAAATGTTCATTTTAGTTCCCTTTTCATTCCAAGGCATTGCTAAGTTCCTCATTCTAGTATCATTTCTAAGCTTAGAATCATTCCCTTCATTTTAGAGAAAAATGGTGATGGAGGAAACTTTATGGAATGTGAGGATCAATCCAAAGGCTTCTTTCCTCACTCAACAACATGCTCATCACCACCATCAAAAATCATCCTCGGTGAGGTAACTTTCAAAAAAACTATAGCCGACCTTAGGATCCCTCATTTTCTAACAGTTTTTCAAGCGCTTTTTAGGAATTTATCATAGATAATCCCACATTTTTACTATAAATTATCCCAATTAGAAAATAAAATATTTTTGGTGCAAATCGATGTGAAAATAAGTCCATTTGGATACGTTTTCACTTAGAATTTCTCATTTTTATAAAAAAACCTTGATTTTATTGTTCATGGGGCAAAGTATCCGCGACCCCGATCCGCGGGATCATGGGACCGGGCGGCATGGATCATGTGATTTGGCCTCTTGGATCGCTTGATGCGATCTGTACTGTTTGATCATGTGGTTCACATGATCGAACAACTTAGATCATGCATCGATTCTGCAAGCTTGGCCTCTGGATCGCACGAATTTATCTGGACCATCCAATCGATGATCAAACGGTCCAGAGTGAACTATGGGTTACTCCCAACCCATTGACTGGTCTTTCTGCGTTTGGGCTATCTGCCGCACGCCAATCGCATACGGTCCGCGTGGAGCGAGACCGCGGCACCGCCATACAAATTTTTGGCTTTGCTAAAAAAAGGGTTTACGAAATAAAAAAATTACTTTTTAATAATTCATAAAATAGAAAATAAAATAGTTTGCAAACAAGGGCTCATTGGATTCAATCAGAGAAATCCAACAAACCTAAAATACCCAAATAAATATTTTGTTAATATTTTGATTAATTTAGTAAAAAAATCAAATTTTATTAATTAAGCCAAAAATATATTTTAGATTAAGTTGAAATTTTTGGAGATTAAAATTGATGTTAAAATACACTTACCATAAACATTTCAATTCAAAATGACCTTTGGATTAAAAGATATTGAATTTTGAGTGTCAAATGATTTATTTTAATGAAATAAATTAACAGAATTCATAAAAATTACTTAAATCAATTGAAACTTCCTAAATTCATAACTAATTGTAAAAACAATTCAAAAAAAAATGCAAACTCAAGTTCATTTTAAAGATAATTTAGAGGAGAATCCAATAAAATTTTTTCTAATTGAATTTGAATAGTAGATTTTTCTTTAATTAGGGTTTATTTGAAAACTTGATTACCCTAATTACTCCCTAATGACTTCATTAATTAATTCCAAACTTCTCAGGCATGTTTAATGGGATGACTTCTGCCTCCCCTAATTTTCTTGTAATTTATTAATGAGTTAATTAGGAAAATTAATTAATGAACCCCTAATCAATCTCTTAATATAATTAAGGTTAAATAAGCAATTGAACAGTGGTTTAATTCCTTGATTAAGATAACTAAACATTATTTAAGTGATTAAGAGGTTTATGGAATGATTTTGAGATATTTTCCTTAAGCTATTCCCTAAACCCCCTCTCTTCCTTAAATCCAAATCTAATTAAGGGTTAATCAACTAAAGATCTATTTAATTAATCAAATCAAATTCCCAAAACCAAAATTAATCCATAAACTTAATCAATCCTTCTTGGGTAGATTCTTAGGTGTTCAATAACTTAAGTAGCTTAAGGAAATCATACCTAATCCACATGTGAGGGAAAGGTTATGAAAGTACTTAAATTAAACCCTTTAACTCAATTAATCATTAATTGTGAGCCAATTGCATTAGGTACCTTTCCTTCCTAGGATGCAATATTGATTTAAATTTCTTGTGGTTTTATGTCATACATTTGCTCATAATTATTTGATTAAATATGTTAAAGTGGTATGTAATAATGAATTAATCTCTTAACCTAACCAAATCATAAAATTGATCTAATCACCTAAAAATTAAACTAGAACAATACACACATGTGGGAATGTGTAAGGACCAACAAACCTTCTCACATTTTCCTAATTCAAATCAAACTCAAAATAAAATGAAGATCTCTTTAAGCAACTTTTGATTCTCTTTAAATGATCTTACTTCATAAGAATGTCTTTAAGAATTAATTATTGTGAATGAAATTACATGCTTACATCACTTTATTTCTTTCTTAGCATGGTAAATGTGTATGTCATATGAGTTTAATACAATTATGCTTTTCAAAAATCAAATTCAAAATGAAATGTTTTCTTTATGTCAAATTGCATGTTTTGGCTCAAGTAAAAATATGAGTGGCTATTATCACTATTAAATTCAAAACTATTTTCAAAATCTATAAATCAAATCAAAACCAAAAGTGCTACTTATAATTATTTATAATCTTGCATGTGGATATAAATATGAAGATGTGCATAGTGTACTTTTTCCTTCTCTTTTCTTTTAGTTTTGAATAGGATTTGGCAAAAGTATATAGTTCATTTGAAAAGAACATAACACTTGCCTAACAACAAGGACATGCACATATACAAACAAACAAAACCAATACAAACTTTTGTATTTTTCTTTTCTTTCTATGCTTGTAAAGTGAAAGGACATATTAACCCGGTGAGGCTTTACCCTAAGTAGATCACCCCTAAACAATGGCTTACCTTTCATTGTATACATGTGCATATGAAAAATGGATAAAAGAAACCTCTTTTCAACTTAACAAAATCATGCATACATGAAAGATTTCAAATTTCCTTAAACAACATCTTAGCATCAATTTTTTTGTATACATGTAAAAGAAAAGTGGTATATTAGTCTGCATAATACACATTGTGAGAAATAAAATGTGTAGATCTTATACAATTCACTAATTAATCTTAAAATGCCTTTCTTAATTAGTAAATGTATATGAAAAATGGATAAAAGAATCACTCACTTCTACTTAACAAAATCATGCATACATGAAACATTCCAAATTTCTTAAGCAACCTCTTCTTAGCATTATTAGGTGTCTAATTACTTGAAATGCATGTATATATTCTGCATAATACACATTGAAATAAAATGTGTGTTCTGATAACAATTCACTTTACTTAATCTTAAAATGCCTTTCTTTTAATTAGTTTTTTATAGAGAATCTAAACTTAGGATTAATTAAATACACACAAAATATTCACAAGAAATCATTAGTGAATCTATCTTAGAAATCACTGTTGATGGGAAAGAGTTCTCTTTCAAAAAAAGTAGATCTCATCCAAATAATTATTAAGGGATTTACTTAAAAAAGCAATGTAACTTATAAAAGCATACTTATATAAAGTCACTTCTTGTCCTATGTTAGCGCATGGTTTGATGTTTACTTTATTTTTGATGTGATGTTTTAGTTAGATGTTATGTACATTAGAATGAATGGTAGGATGATTTAGTCTAATCATTATCTTTTGGGGATTGTGCTTAAGGCAATGTAATACATATAAGCTTTTGTTATGCAAGTTGCTTATACCATCCAACCAAAAAGAAGAAAAAAGAATAATGTGAAGGTGTTAAGCCCAATTTGTTTATGTACATGCTGAATGTTGTTTAGCTAATCTTTCATTTTGTAGGTTTTAGTTAGATTTACTTTTCCTTTTCATGTAATTTTGCAATTAATTTTGAATGTTATTTTGGGTGCATTAGAATGACATGTTATGAGATCACATCTTATGTACCATGTGGCCTTTGGAAAATATTCCAACCATCCAAAGAAGGAACCAAAAGAAGAAAGAAAAAAGAAGAAAAGAATAATGAAGAAATGAAGAATGAAACTCCTTATAACATGAATTTTTTTCTAACATCATGCATTAATTCATTTGTATTTGATGAAGGGTAGAACTTCGACACCATGATTGGCCACACCTCCTGATGATTTTGGTCCTTTTATTCTTTGCATTAGGCATAAAATGTTTGATGTTTTGTTTAGCTTGTGCATTAGAAATGACAATATTTTTCTAGGTCATTTTCATGCCCTTACATGATCTAGTCTCTTAGGGAGTGAGTTTAGTCTCTTTCTAAAATAAATCTTTTACCAAATTAATATGACTCATACAAAAAATGAATAACTCATAGATTTAAGCCTAAGTCAAAATCAAGATAAATGGTTGGATGAGTTTTGTCCTCCTTGTCATAATTTTCATTTTAAGATTTACCTCTAAACTTTGCTTTCCCTTATGACATAAACACACCTCCTCATGGGTATTTCCATAACTTAATCATGGAATTATAATACCTCTCAAATTATAAGCCCTCTAAAAAAATGTAAAGCCCAAAAATAGAATAATGTTTACTAAGCATCCACGCCCCTCTACTCACCTCCATTTGGCTTCAATAAGAACTCCCTCCTCTTGATCGATCCCACTTGATTTGCCAAAAATAAAGTAATTGATTGATAGACCTACCTATTGAAATCTTTGGAGACAATTATCATTTACCTTAATCGAGAGTATCCCTAAGGAATCCCCTTCCTTAGGATGTAATTAACTATGGGGGCTTGCCCCGGTAGGAAACTTAATGAAACTGATTTAAAATAAACCTTGCTTTACTTTTCCATGCCAAGAATGGGAAGAATCTCTGGTACATATGAAGACTCATAGTCCTTAGGAGCCCTTATTTAGATGATTAGGTCCGTTGTAGGGTGGTGACTTCTATCATTCAAGATAGTACACCTCTCCTAAATGTCATACCTGATCATCCTAATAGGAACATCTATAGATCTACATGGTGTCCCAACTAATAGGCGTATATTTCTATTTTCATTTATCCTCTTCAAAAGGATAGATGAAGGCAAGAATATTTTCACCACGAATTATTTTGGTGACTCTACTGGATCCCATAAGAGAAGCTATAGGTGAGCCTGATGTGTAGGTAGAACTTTCCATTACCCTGCCATAAGAGATCACCAGAGCCAACCTTTGTAGTGGCTAGGTTCTACCTCTTAGGATAGCACCTCAAGATAGAGGGAAATAAGTCATTGGTTTAGAGGATCAAGAAGCCCCTCCATAGGATGCTCCACCCTTGGATATGCTTGTGGAGGACCAGCCCAAGGTGGACTGCACTATCTTCTCTGACCTAAGAAAGCTATCATCTAAGCTAAGTATATATGATGCCCTTGTGTTATCCAAAGAGATGATGGAATCATTAATCAAGGATCTCCTTGATCTTGAGATATGCTTAGCTCAGTTGACCACTATTGGTGAGGAGGCACATTAGAGAAGCTCAACAAATCACTTTCACAGATGAAGACATACTTCTGGGGGACATGGAGCACAACTGTCCCCTCTACATTATAATTGGCATGGACAGATTTAGACTTGCCAAATTTCTCATCAATCTAGGTGTATTGATGAACATTATGAGTCTAAAAACCCTTGCCTATTTGAAGATTGACATCTCCAACTCTGAGGAGATTGGTTGATGTTGAGAGGATTCAATGAACAAGGAAAGCAAACTTTAGGTTCCATAGTGTTACCTTTGAAGATAGGTGACTAGAAGACTGAAGCCAAGTTTTACATAATTGATTTGAATACTTCATTCACCACTTTGCTTGATAGGCCTTGGATACATTAGAATAAGATAATTTTATCCTCCCTCCATCAGTGCATCAAGTTCAAGAAGGATGGGATTGAGTATTATGTCAACGGAGATGAAAAGCCATTTTCAGTTAGAGAGGTTGAGATATATGAGGATGTGACCTACTATCTTCCTCAAAACATCCTTTCTCATGAACTTGGACAAAACTCAAATTCAAAATCAAAAGAAAAATAAAATAAAGAAAGAGAAAAGCCAAAAGAAAAAGAAAAAAAAATGAAAACCCAAGTGAACAAGAAAGGAGAATTGAAGAAGAAATAGATCTGCATATCACATTCCACCCACAGTTCATTCCTTCATATGGACATGTGGGTAGGATGACTTAACCTCCACTAGGCAGAGGTAGAGACAAAAATAGAGGTAGTTCTAGAGGTGGAAGACCCCCTGGTTGGCCATCAGCCAATAAGAGTTATGTTCTAGTTCATAGGACTACCCCAACTATTCACATAGACTTGGAATCTACTTCGAAGGATGAGTCTAATGTGATTAGCTTACCAGCCAACCCCTCTCAATGGGTTTCATTGAAGGTGACACTCGAGCTAGGCAATGATGATAATCGGGTCTCCAAACAAAGCAAAGTATTTGAATCAGATGTATGTAAAACTATCAGGCAGCAGTTAGGAACCTTAGCACTAACCTCACTTTCACTCCAAAAAGTTGAAGGTTTAGTAGTTAATGAAGCCCTTAAGTCTTTCAGTGATATGAAGCCGAAGAGATTCTTTTTAAGATCCTCCTCCTCAGGAGATATGAAGTCCTGAAGATGATGTAGAATTTGAGGAGAATTCATATAAAGAATTAATGGAATTATCATTTGACTTTTACTCACCTTATGTTCATAATCTTATATAGAAAGTTTTGGTTCCTCATATGGTCCAGGCACAGGTCAGAGTATTTTGAGAAGATGGAACAATATAGGCAAGGAAGCACAATCAAGATCAGGACTAGGGTTCGGTATAGTGGGTCCAATCGATGATGATGACTGCTTAGTTGTCACTAACCATTTGGAGTTTGATATGTTCTCTTCACACCACCCTAACTCTTATAAGGATGTGTGTTTAGAAACATCAGAAGATCAAGATGACCTTCCAAATCAAGGATGCACCACCAAAATTTGAAGAGGATATTCATTCAACAATTGATAAGCATAAGAAATCAACCTTGGGACAAAAGAAAATCCATGCCTGACATACATCAGTTCATTGTAAAATGAAGAAGAAACAAATGACTTAGTTAGGCTATTGACTGAGTTTAAGGATTGCTTTGCATAAAGTTATGAAGAGATGCTCGAATTATCTCCTGACATAGTAATCCACAAGCTAGTAATAGATCTTAGCGCTAACTCTATTAAGTAAGTTCCTAGGCGCATGTGATTTGAAATCAAATAATAGGTCATTTCTAAAGTCAAGAAATGGATCAATGTTAGTTTCATCAGGAAAAAAAATACCCTACCTGGTTAGCCAATGTCATACTAGTTAAGAAGAAGAATGGTCAAATTTGCATATGCGTTGATTTCAGAGATTTAAATAAGGCATGTCCTAAGGATGAGTTTTCTCTTCCTATACTAGAATTAATGGTGGGCATCGCCTCGTCTCATGTAGTTTTCTCCTTCATGGATAGGTCATCTGCCTATAACCAAATTAACATGGCACCCAAGGATGAAAGAAACACTATTTTTTGAACCCGATTGGAATCTATTGTTATAGGGTCATGCCTTTCAGCCTTAAAATGCTAGTGCTACATACCAATGGGCCATGACTCAGATCTTCAATGAACTCATCCATCATCAGGTTGAGTGCTACATTGATGATCTAGTAGTCAAGAGCAGAGAAAGAAGACCATCTATTTGACTTGAGAGTAGTTTTTGAATGGTTAAGATAATATAACCTCAAAATGAATCTCTTAAAGTGTGCATTTGGAGTAGCTTTGGAGAAATTTCTTGGGTTTGTTGTCTGATATCGGAGAACAGAAATCGATCCAGAAAAGATCAAAGCTATCTTAGAAATGCCACCTCCTAAGAGTTTAACTCAACTCAAATCTTTCCAAGGATGATTGGTGTATCTAAGATGTTTTATTTACAACCTATCAGGGAGATGCAAGCCATTCTCAACACTTTTCAAAAAGGATGCCAATTTCAAGTGGGATGAAAGTGTCAGCATGCCTTTGAAGATATCAAGCAATATTTGGTGAAGTTGCTAGTTCTAGCAGCCCGTATCCCGGGCAGGCCACTCATTCTCTACACTGCTGTATTGGATGACTCCCTCAGCATTCTATTGGCCCAAGCCAATGATGAAGGGAAGGAGAGTGCTCTATACTACCTCAATCATCGTCTAATTCCCCCTAAAGTGAAGTACCCACCTATTAAGAAATATTGCTTAGCTTTGATCTTCACATCTCAGAAGCTATGACACTACATGCTTTCTCATAAGGTAAACTTGATTTCCATAACCAATCCACTGCAGTATCTCATGACCCGACCAATGCTATTTGGACATTTAGCATGATGGTCCATGATTCTCTCATAGTTTTATATCACATTCATACCCCTCTGTATGATAAAAGCACAAGCACTAGCAGATTTCTTAGCAGCACACCCACTTCTGTTGATTCTCCGCTTAGTGATGATCTCCCTGATAACAAATCATGAACATAGGGGAGGTTAAAAATTATTGTTGGGAAATGTATTTTGATGGTGCAGCTTCTTTTCATAAAGGGGAAGCACCACGATCTTCTCTTCTAGGAAAGGCAGGTGTAGGAATAGTTCTCTTAACTCCAGACCGTGATGTGATGAGATTCTCATAATATCTTTCCAACCCCTGCACTAACAACAAAGCCGAGTATGAGGTTTTGATTATTGGTCTGGAGTTAGCTATTACAGTGTGTGTCAAGAACATCAACATCTTTAGGGATTCTCAATTAGTCATCTATCAGATTGCAGGGTCCTAAAAGGTTCTCAAACCTAAGCTATCATTACAAGTATAGCATGAACCTATTGGCCCAAATCCCTGAAGTCACCATCTACAAAGTTCCCCGAACAGAGAATGCAGTAGTAGATTCTTTGGCCAAACTTGCCAAAGAATTGGCATGTCTGGATAATGAGTTCATTTCAATAAGGGTCCAAAACAGACAAGTCATATCCTTTATTGATGTTGAACTCATCGAGAGACTTTTTATTGAAGGGGAGGTTTTCATTGCCTATAAGGATAAGGAGCTAGATTAGGAAACCATTCATATATTATTTGAACACTGGCAAACTACCTCAAGAAAAGTCATAAGCCCATCAGGTGAAACAAAGAGCTCTCTCCTATTCTATCATTGATGACACCCTGTGCCGACGGTCCTTTATCAAATGTGGTTACATTGTTTAGACAAACATGAAGCCCATGGCATTGTAATTGAGGTACATTCAGGTCTATGCAGAGTGTATCAATCTAGTCCAAAGATGAAGATGAAGATCAAGAGACTAGGATACTACTGGCCTTCGATGATTACAGATTGCATGGTTGTAGCAAGGAGATGTCATCAGTATCAGCTATACGACATGGTCTTACATCAACCACCTAACATTCTACACCCTACATTGGCTTCATGGTTTGAGTGTTGGGGTACTGACATTATGGGTCTGATCGATCCTCCTTCTTCCAAGGGTCATCGGTTCATCTTAGCTGCCACCGACTACTTTTCTAAGTGGGTGAAGGCAATCCCACTCAAAGAGGTCACAACTCAGCATGTGCTTCAATTTTTTAAGAACCATATCATATATAGGTTCAGGGTGCCTCAACAAATTATATTTGATAATGGTATAATATTCAAAACACCAAGATCAATAGCTTTGCTAGAAGACACTGTATAGATTAGAGATACTCCACCATCTACTATCCCTAAGAAAATGGATTAGCAAAAGCATTCAACAAAACTCTCATCCAAATACTAATGATGACTCTTGATGATAACAAGCGGCAGTGAAATGAGCAGTTGGTTGAAGCTTTATGGGCCTACCACACCACATACCAAACTCCAACTCAATCGATCTCATTCTCCTTAGTGTATGGGTCGGAAGCCATTCTACCTTTAGAAGTTTAACTCTCATCACTAAGGATAGCATTGGGTAGCAAGATCCCTACAGAGCATAATGCAAAGTTGTGGTTAGAAGAGCTCAAAGGTTTAGAGGAGAGTCACCCACGGGCGTGCTAGAACCTCGAGTTGTACAAAGCCAAAATGATTCAAGCTCATAATAAGTTGGTCTGCCCTAAGTCTTTCTGAGTAGGATAACTTGTGTTAGTCTTAAGGAGACCAATTTTTGCTCGTCAAAAGATGGGAGAAATGTTTGAACCCACTTGGTAAGACCCCTATGTCATATAAAAGGCCTACCAAGGAGGATCTTATCAGCTTATTGATTGTAAAGGGGAATGCCCAATGCTTCAAATTAATGGGCTCTATTTGAAGAAATATTACCCATAAAAATCATGTTTAAAAATAATTCTATCAATCAACAAAAATCTAATTCCATTTCATCAAAATCTTCTATTCTATCGAAGTGTTATTTTCTTGTCTTGTGAATTTGCCATGACGTAT
Organism: Cymbidium sinense; assembly: GCA_021442155.1. Taxonomy (NCBI): domain Eukaryota; kingdom Viridiplantae; phylum Streptophyta; class Magnoliopsida; order Asparagales; family Orchidaceae; genus Cymbidium; species Cymbidium sinense. The sequence continues at coordinate 80,184,627 of CM038215.1, forward strand.
TTAGGGTAGGTGTAAGAGTCCCCCAGTGGTATCATATCCCTCTTTCACAACACAAACACAATCTTCTGATGCTATTAGAATAGGTGTGAGAGAACCCAAGAGGCATCCTATTTTAATTACCACAACTAAGTTAGGAGTGAGAGAACCCAAGCAGCATCCTTTCTTATTGGCAATCCCCATTTTCCATCTGTGGCACCATTTCATCAAAATCCCCAAGCATGTTTAAGGTAGGTGTAAGAGTCCCCCAGAGGTATCCTATTTCCTTTAACACATGAATAAAAATAAACACATATCTTTCATCTTGGGCTATTTTGATGTGAGAACAAGCCCCTATGACACTCACTCATTAGCTACTCTAGGTCGGGTTCACATGCTACTTTGCTAGTATGTCACCCATGCTTTCTTCCTAACTTGACTAATGCAAACCAATGAGCACTTTATTAGTATAGACTTCACTTCCTAGCCAGTGAGCTACCTGATGTTGATTTTATTTAAAAAGATGTGAGTCCCCGAGCTTTCTTCTTGAACTAATTATCATGACCTTACTAGGTCGAGTATATTTGAGGTCTAGGATAAGTCCCCTATAGCTTCCTTTCCTCTTGACTACATTTGAGTCGATATAAGTCCTCTAGCAGCATTCGCTCAGAAGTCACCCTAGGTTGGATGGCACCTATCGAGCCGAAGACAGACTATCCCAGCAATAAGTTCCTCTATTGGAGGATGTGAGTCCCCAAACTTTCTTCCTAGGCTGATCGCTGCAAACCAACAGACACCTTAGGTTGGTTGATGTTTGCTATACTGATAGCAACTCACCTGGTGGATACACGACTCTTTGCAGATGTCAGTCCCCATGCTTTCTCCTTGAGTTGGCCACCAAATACCTATTTGATATATGACTAGCCATGTCATCTTCTCCAATTGGATTAAGCCCTCAACGGCCCCTCTCCCTGCAAGCATTCTATTTCGATCACATTTTTTGTGACCCCACTTAGACACTACTCGGGTTACTCTTGGATTGGACAATCCCCCTTTCCTAGTAGTCACCCCTATGGTTGGAGAATTTGTTCAACGGATGCGCAGATTCTCCCTTGGTTCAGTAAATCTGAGATAGGTCTAGGCTGATGTAAGCACCTTCTCAGCTTGATCCCTCACAAACTAACAGGGTTCATAATTAATAAATAAATAAAATAAATAAATTAATTCACTTGTGAATTAGGAATTCAAGCCCCCAAAGGGCACTTTTCCCAAGCAGGCATCCTATCTCTAGGATAGTGTTAGTAGAACTCTCTATAGGAATTGCCTGACTACCTGAGTTGAGATAAATCCCCAGATTAGTACTCACTCTGTAGTTGCCCTTTGGTCAGGTTCAATCTATTTTTCCATAAGTAGGTTACCCCGATAATCATTTCACTTTAAAAGATGTAATACTATGATGCATTCTTTCTAGCATGACTGCCGTAAATTGATCGACAGGCCTAGGTCGGGTTCAATTTGTTGCCCAGAGAAATCGATCAGCCCAATGGTCTTTTGTAATGGAATATGTGAGTCCCTGACCTTTCTTCCCTCGAACTGATCATTGCAAACTGAAAGGCACTCCTTTGGTCGGATAGTTCTCCCATCGGTCGGCAAGCTACTCCCTTTGGTTCAATAAATCTGAGATAGGTTTAGGTTTATATAAGCTCCTTTCAGTGTGGTCAATCACAAATTAATGAAATCCATCAAAATAAAATAATTTAAAATAGAATTAATCTTGACTATCCTTGAGCTAATCTAAGTCTCCGAGCGGCATTCACTTAATAGTCAGCCCTATGTCAGGTTCGATTTGTGTCCCAAAGAAACCAATCACCCAGTGGTTCCTTATTTTGGAAGATGTGATCCTTTATAATCCCTTTGGATTGGTAAATCTGAGTTAGCCCAAAGCCACCACGACCCCTACTCAGTATAGTCCATCACAAATCGATGGGACCCATCAAAACAAACTAAAAAAATAAAATTAATTTTGACTATCTTTGAGGTGATTTAAGTCCCCGAGAGGCATTCACTCAATAGTCAACCCTAGGTTGGGTTCAAACTATTTCCTTGCCACTAGATCACCCCAGCAACTGGTCCGTACTTTGGAGGATGTAAGTCTACTATGCTTTCTTCCAAGTACTGCTACTGCACATCGAAAGGCATCCCCTTTGGTTAGCTAGTCCTACTATGTGCTTGGTAGGATCCCCTTTGGATTGGAAAATCTGAGTTAGGTCTAGGCATCCATTTCTCCTACTCAGTGCAATCCATCATAAACCAACAGGGCCCATCTCAAAATCTAAATTCTAAAAATCTGAAATAAATTAAACCCTACTTTGTCAGTGGAGTCAAACAACAAATAAAATAATTTCAACAAAATAAATCCAATCAACCTCCCCAACAGAGTCAATCAAATCAATCCAATCAAATCTTTCACTTCTCCTTAGTGAGAAGCAAATCTTTCTAGTTCCCCAGTGGATCCAGAATTCTAATCCCTCAGTAGATTTCACAACCTTTCCTCCCTTTTGGATGACTTGAACTTGCCTCCTCAATAGAGAGTTCACTTGCCTATCCCCAGTGGAGTCAAAACAAACACAATTAAACAAACAACAAATTGAAACAAATTCAACCCTCTTCCCCATTAGAACTTAATTAATCAAATCAAACCTCTCATCCATTAGCAGATGACTTGAACCTTTTCTCCTTAGCAGATGGTTCACATACTCAATCCCTAGTGGATTCCTCATTCACTCTCTTATGTCTTGGACATGAGAAGAGTCACTTTGCACTAAGCTCTTGATTCCTTATACACATTAAGTTAGGAGTAGATCACCTCTATTATTTCTTGTGATCGTTCGATGTTGTTGATCATTTTGGTCAACACCAATACGTGCGGCGTTCCTTGTCATTCACACCACACCTATTGGACGCCCTTTGTTAACCTCAATTTTAGGATGAGCTCTCAACCCCTCCATCTTAGACATAGGTCTTCTCTTAGACTTCAAGAGTTCTTAATCTTAAGACACTTCTAGTGATTAGGTGATAACCCTAGAGACTTAGAAGGTTTAGCTATAGGAATACGTTATGCCTTAAGGGTGTTAGGAAAATTTGTCTACCTTATAGTTTGAACCAAATCCTCACTTCCTTCTTTCAAGACAAACTCCAAACTCATATTAACTTCAACCCCAAATTAAACCTTGAATCAATTTCAATGGATTTTCTCAAATCATGAATCAATTACAAATAATTGAAACCCACGATTGAAATCCATAACCAAATTCAAATTCTAAAAATATTTCCTAAGCTTTTTGATTATATCTTATGGACTTAACTCAAATCAAATCCAAATCAATTCAAATTCAAGAAATTTTTTCATAACCCATTTATATTCTAATTTATATTCACAAATATAAATGAAATATAAATTCAAATATCCAAAACTAAATTCAAAACTCAAACTCAAATTCAACCAAAATCCAACCTAAGCCTTTGAAGTCAAATTCTTGAACTTAGCCAAATCAAACTTAAATTAAGCCAAACCCTTGATTTTTCTTCATTATTCAATCAATCCTTCAATCATGAATCCAAATATAAACACAAACTTTAATCATCAAATCAAAATCAAGCTAACCCAAGTCAAACCCATATTCACCCCTTTGACTTGAAATTGTCAAATGCATTAAAACTCATCTGACTCCAAATCACTTGCAAATGGATTTAAATTTCAATCAAAGGTCCATATGTGAGTTCAACCTAACTTGAATCAAACCTTGATCAAGCCAACTAAACCCAATTGGCTCACTTCACCCAAAGTGGCAAATTTGACCAACCTAAATCAAAATCTAATTCAATTCAAATCAAAGTGAATTAAGCCAATCCAAACTTCATATCATGTTTGTTGATCATCATTGGTTAATTAATTGTCATGAATTGGGTCAAAGCAAATAAACCTAGCCCGTTGACCAAGTCAACCCTTTAACCCACATGACCCCAAACTAGCCAAATTACAACATAAACCAAATTGATTGCAACCAATGGCTCAAGTTCACTCCAAATTGATTATTAAACTTGACCAAAGCCTCAATTAAACCCAATTTTACCAATTGGCCAACTAAACCCAATCTTACCCAATCGACCATGAACCCAACTTGACTTAAAAGGTTAAATGAAGGCAAAATCAAATCAAACCGAAATTGATTGAAAGAAAAGCATGCAACATATTCCAAATGATCAACCAAACCCTTACCAAGCCATGATTCAAGCAAATTTGGTCTATTGGGTCAAATTGATCAAATTGGTCTAAAGGATCAAATTTGCTAAAATCCAAATTAAATCCAAATTAAACCAAATTAATTGAAACCAATTGAACCAATATACTCCAAATATTCATTTGAACTTGAGCAAATTCTTGGTTTGATCCAATTTAACCAATTGGTTAACTTAACTCATTTTGACCTGATTTGACCCAAATGGGTCAAATTACCCAAATTAAACCAAATGAACCTTAAATGATATGAAATTTGGTCAAACTTACTTTTGACCCTTTTCAAATCTGCTCAAATCAAATCCAATGCCAAATGATCACTTTTTTATTAGGTCATGGGAATCCCATGAGATTCTTAAGTGGTCATTTCTTATCCTTGGCCACTTGGAACTCATTCATTGGTCCACATAAGCACCAAAAACACTGATTTTCTAACCCAAGGAGTGGTTGGGGCAGCCATGACTCATGGGGAGGTGAAATCACCTCACCTCTCCCATTGTAACACTTGGCATGAAGGACTCTCACCTCCCCTTAGCTAGGACACCCATTTTTCATCCATGGTAGCCACTTTCCATGCCTTAGCCAACCATAAGGAGCCACGTAGGATGATTCTCTTCCATTCCCAATTACCCTAAGCTAAATGACATGAGTTTGGAGCCAAAATTTTAAAGAAAAGGTTCATTTTCATTCACTTTTCATTCCAAGGAATTAGAGGCTAAAGCATTCACTCATTCCTCTCATACTCTTCCTCCTAGAGCTCCCAAAGCCATTGGCAATCACCCCCACTTCATTTTGGAGAGAAATACTTCAAAACTAATCGATTCTAGTGAGGAAGGGCTATCACCAAAGGAAACTTTATTTTGATGTCAAGGCAAGGGTCCAAGCTTGATCCAAGGCTTCATCCCTCACTCAACAGCGTGCTCAGGTCATCACCACTCTGAAAATCATCCCTAGTGAGGTAACTTTCAAAAAAACCATAGTCGGCCTTAGAATCCTTCATTTTGTGATTGTTTTTCCATGCAATTTTTATGAATTTACCCTAGATAATATCATATTTTTACTTTAAATCATCCCAATTAGAAAATAAAAATTTTTCCAGTGCAAATCGACGCAAAAATGAGTCAATTTGGATAGGTTTTCACTTAGAACTTCTCATTTTATAAAAAAACTTGATTTTTCTGTTCACCGCTGGCGGTGAAGCAGTAGCCATTCGATCCCATGGTTCATAGGATCAGATGGCTGGTTAGGCGATTCGGCATCTGTTGACCTCATTTTGGATGAGGTTAATTTAGCATGCTTAGGACACATGCTGAGTGACCTAGATAATTCACAGGTTGGATCTAACCTATTCATCTTAGATAGGATCAACTCAAGCATCCAAATTCAAAATCAACTAATCAACTTAATAATCAATAGTCATCAATCCAAAATTATTAAAGTCAAACCTAAAGTCAACCCTAGTTAACCTAGAATTGAAATTACTTGGTCAAAAGTCAACCCACTAAAATTTGACTAAATAAAATTACCAAAAAATATTTATAAAAATTAAATAAATAGTTTTAATCATAATAACAAATAAATTTGAGTTCTTTAAGGCTTAGATTAAGTAAATTAAATTCCTTAAAACAAAATAACTTAAATAAGCCACATTGAACTCAAATTGAAGAAAAATCAAAATAATATCAAACTAAATCATACGGGAATGATAATAGGACATAACCTAGCTCCCTATTAGGTCTGTTTAGGTCAAATAGGTCATTTGACCCATAAGAAAACAAGCTTGACTCAACTTAACCCAATTTGGGTTAAGTGAGTTAAACCAAACATAAAAGCATGAAAATTCAAAACCATCTTAACCAATGAATGTGCATAAGAGATTAATCATCTTAAACACCATTAATAAGTTAATTAATCTCTTTAATTAATAAATCAAATAACAAAATAACAAAAAAATAATTAAAAAAAAAGGATAAAGAGAGGAAAAATTCCCTTTGTCCTTATCCCACATCACCTACCCTAAGATAAAAAAAATATCTCTTGAGAGGTGGTTTCAACTAAAGCAGGTAATCAAGCATAAAAAAAGGCCAATCATGGAGAGAAGATAAGGAAAAAAAAGAGAAAAAAATTAAAAAGAAAGAGCATGCCATGAAGGAAATAACATATACACACTCTCTCAAGGCAAGAGAAGCTCTCATAGACCATCCCATTTCTTTTAAAAAGAGACGGACGATCCAGATCTAGGCTATTAATTCTGATTAAATCCCTTTTAGGAACTGTGGGAATGATCTGGACCATCCGATCCACGATCAGACGGTCCCGGATCATCACGCCGGATCAACCCGCGTGTGACACGCGGCTCGATCCCGCTAAACTGTGGGATCGATATTGACTGTCCGATCTTCGATTGGACGGTCTAAAAATAATCCCGCTCGATTTAGTTAAATTGCGTGGGGCCCATTTACTAAAAAAATGTTAACTAACGATTTGAGGAATTTAAAAAAAAATTCAGAAAACTTCAAAAAAATCATAACAAATCAAAGAAAATTAGAAAAATATAAATAAAAGCTCTATGGATTCGTCTTGATGAGAGGAAACCATATAAATTAAAATCCCCAAATTTTTTTGGGTTATTTTTCCTTAATTTAGGTTTAATTTAAAAACATTAAACCTTAATTATTCTTAAATTAATAATCCAATTAATTTGAAACTTTGGGTAAATGAAATTAAGATTAAAACATACCTTAGGTAAATATTTGGGGATTTAATTCTCTGAAATAAAATGAAATTAAAACTTTATGTGAGTTAACCCTTAAATTAAATAAATTAATTACTCTTTAATAAAATAATTATAAAATTTTAATTTAATAATATTAAATCAAAATAATGAACAATAGAATAATAATTGAACTTAATTAAACTAATATAAACCTAATATGAACTTAATTAACTTAATTTGATAATTAAAAGAATTAAATAATTCAACTAAATCACTTGAACTTAATTAAATCATAATAAATTAATCAGTTGACCAAAAATTATGAATAAACCCTCATTGGAAAGATATTTTAGTGAATAATAACTTAAAATAAAATCTCTTAATTAATCTTAATAAACTAATCTTAATTTAGGTTTTAATGAAATAATTAAAACCTTAATTACACTTTAATTACATATCTAATTAAGCTGAAACTTTAGGAACATAAAATTGGCATGTAATCACACTTGTCATAATTATCTCAAACCCAATTGTCTATAAATTTGGAATTCTTGATTTTCCAAATCTCTAGGTCAATATGAATGAAATAATAATTAAAAAAATCATTGATTCATTAAATTAACAACTAAATTGAAATAATTGGAAATAAATATCAGAAATAATTAAGATAATTTATTAAAACTCTCTAAGTCAAGGAATCTAATCAAATAAAAAAATTGTAAGAAAATCAATGCTTTATGAAATTTAAATATAATCAAATAACCTTAACTTGAATTTAATAAAACCATTTATCCTTAATGAATTTAAAATAATAGATTTAAAACTTAGGTTAATCAAATTAAATTAAGTAATTAACCTAACTATTTTAGGTTAAGAATAATTTATAAACAAACCTAAGATATTAATTCATATTAATGAACTTAAAACTTAAGCTTATAAATTCATAATTTAACATCTTAAGTTAAATTGAATGAAATCAAACTTAAATCGAACTCTTTAAAATAACATAAGCCAAATCAAATGAAATCCATATAACTTAATTCAAAATGAAATTAATCAAATAAATTAAATCAAACAAAGCAATTCAAATAAATGAAATAACATAAATCAAACCTAAACATAAATAAAATCAAAAGGATTAATTAAAGTACTTAAGGATTTTAGTTAGAATTTTGGAAACCACATTAGGATTTAGGATGCGGATTAAAGTGAGTTTCACCTAAAAATAAAATTCATTCTATTCTCATTCTTAAAAACATATACAACTTTAACCAAATAAAATGAACATAAAAATAAAAATTTAAATCACTAAACCATTTGAATTGAAACCAACCAATGTTAAAATTTAAACTAATTAAACTTTCAAACATCAAAACTTAAACTTAAAGGCCTAGCAAAGACTCACCACACAAACTCCACTTCTACACACACTAGATTTCTCAGGATCCTAGATCTAGGTTAGATGTTCGTGATTTTCTTTTAATCTCCTATGATATGTTGTGTTGTACACATGTCTGTGGGGTATTGCTTTTGGATGCCTAGACTTGTTTGTTCGTTAGACTGGATGGTAGGGCATTCTTTCTAAATTTAACACTATTTTCTGCAGGGGACTGTGTTAAAGAGCTCACTGTAATAAATAAATCATAAAATTGATGTTTACTTACAGGTGATAAAAATCCCTTAACATAGTCCATAGGACAGGTGGGCTTGGCAAGCAACTAATGTTAAGCCCATATGTTTGTGAAATTTAAAATGCTTTGTATGCTGTGTGTATTTCCTAACATCTTTTTTGCAAGGCTTAGGATTTTCTTTGAATTTTAAATGTAAATTTTGAGCTTAGAATTAGGTTAGGATCTATGGGTCTAGGATTAGCAGGAGCTGATCCAACCAGGAGATGGTGTGGTGGTCCCCTGGGCGATGGATGTCCTCGAGACTTTCCTGGAAAAAAAGACCCATAGATCTAAACTTGTAGTTCTAGGTTGTATAAGGAGAACTTGGCGCCCATTTTTCTTTCTTCGGTGTCTGGCAGTATGCATTAACCTTTTCTTATATAATTTAATTTGGCTTGATTTATTTTGGGTGCACAATAGAAATAGCATACTTTTCTTAGGTTTCTTTCTATGCTATGTTTATACTGTGATGTATGCCTGGACGTAGGCTCATAGGATAAACTAAATTTTCTACCCAACTAAATCAACTGAAACATAAAAATAAATACAACTCATAATATTCACATAAAATCCTATGTATTAAAACAAGATAAAATATGTAGCAAACCTCAGCTAGATGTCATGCATAATCATATTATTTCACTCTTGATTAATGAAGGAATTCCATCTTTACCTAGGCTTGACCTTTGAGAGCCTATGATGGAAGTACACCTTCTTCTATTCTGATTTGGCCCATAATCTTTTTCTAATTACATGCATTAGGCATAAATAGCATTCCTATGGCTTAAAATGAACCTTGAGTCAAAATTATAAAATTTGAAAAATATGCATTATTTAAGTACATCTTCATACCCTACATAATCTTAGGGGTTAGGGAGTAAGTCTAGGTTCATAGATTTCTTTCCTAAAACTATAACAGCCCAGCCATCTTGCATTCATATGACTTAGCCTCATGATTTTAAATTGCGATTAGGTGGTGTTAGCTTGACCTTCTCCGAGGTTGTAAGAGTCGAGGGATAGGTTAGTTCCTTCAAGTGAAGAGCGACCAATGATTCCCAAGAATAAAACTAGGTGGAGCATCGACATGTGTCGAGCACCAGTAGGTTATGAAGCATCCTTTTAGGAATAAGTCTTCAACTCTAGGCATTTCTGTAGTCTTGTGCTGTTATAATCTAAGTCCTAGATTTCTAAGAAAATGATAACTTGAAATCTAAAATTAAATCCCAAATTTAAAGCCCAATCATAGGATAGATAAATGTCTACTTGGCATCCCAATATCAATAGACATTTCTTACTCTTTTCCATTTGACTCATGAAAATAACTCTCTCTAATTTGGACCTCACCCAATTGAATTTCCAAAAATCATTTCTTTGAAAGCTACCTTAGTAGTCTTTAGAAATAATCACTTATTTCTTTAATCGAGAGTATTCTTAGGAAGAGACCCTTCCTAAGATGTAATTAACTATAGAGGCTTGCCTTTATAGAACCATGATCCCGAAAATTGACTCTGTTCTACTTTTCCATGTAGTTCATGGGAAAATACTCTGGTACATGAAAGACCCATTAGCCTTAGGAGTCTTTTATTGAAATGATTGAATCCATTATAGGAGAGCTTGTTTATTTTTCAAGATAATATGTTTATTCCTTAATGCCATATTTGATAATCTAAAAAAATATTCCTAAACTCTATGTGGTTTCATTTCTTTTCTCTATTCAGAGAGAAAAAGAAAACCAACAGTTCCCTTGGATCGCTTGATGCAATCTGGACCGTTCGATCACATGGTTCACATGATCGACGGCTCAGATCACATGTCGATCATGCGATCCTGCCCTTTGGATCATGTGATCTCATCTAGACCATCCGATCGGTGATCAGACAGTCAAGAATGAACTGCAGGTCACTCTCAACCCATTGATTGGTCTTTCTCGCTCCTATGGGCTGATGCGGCACCACACACCAATCTCGCGGTCCACATGGCATGGGCGTGTGTCCAATCATGTAGTGCCACATGGCGCTGCATTGCCACGTCAGCGCCACACGGTGCACTAACTGTGCTAAATACAAAAATTAGACTTTTTATTTAAAAAATTACTTTAAATCACCTGAAACTTAAAAATTTCTAAAATCAAATACTTAACAAAAATTACAAACAAGGGCTCGTTGGATTTGTCTTTTCGAGAGGAATCCAACAAACCTAAAATCCCCAAATTTTACTAAATATTTTGAGCTTAATTTGTGTTTTAGTAAAAATTAAATTTCATTAATTAAACCAAAAATACATGTGAGATTAAGTTGAAATTTTTGAAGATTAAAATTGATGCTAAAATAAACCTAGCATAAATAATTCAAGTAAAAATGACCTTTGGATTAAAAGATATTAAATTTTGAGTGTCAAATGATTTATTTTAATAAAATAAATTAACAGAATTTATAAAAATCACTTAAATCAATTGAAACTTCCTAAATTCATAACTAATTGTAGAAAAATCCAAAAAATACAAACTCAAGTTTATTTTAAGATAATTTAGAGAAGCATCCAATAAAATTATTTATATGTGAATTTGAATTGTAGAATTTCTTTAATTAGGGTCTATTTGAAAATTTAATAACTATAATTACTCCCTAATGACTACATTAATTAATTGCAAATTTCTCAAGCATGTTTAGTGGGATGACTTCTTACTCCCCTAATTTTCTTGGAATTTATTAATGAGTTAATTAGGGAAATTAATTAATGAGCCCCTAATCACTCTCTTAATGTAATTAAGGTTAATTAAGCATGTGAACAATAGTTTAATTTCTTGATTAAGATAATTAAGCATTGTTTAAGTGATTAGAAGGTTTATGGAATGATTTTAGGATATTTTCCTTAAGCTATTCCCTAAACTCCCTTTCTTCCTTAAATCCAAATCTAATTAAGGGTTAATCCACTAATGATCTATTTAATTAATCAAATTAAATTCTCAAAACCAAAATTAATCCAGAAACTTAATCAATCTTTCTTGGGTAGATGCTTAGGTGTTCAATAACATAAGTAGCTTAAGGAAATCATACCTCTTTCCTTAAATAGATAACAATGGCACCATACTCACTTATGCCTTTCATACATACATGTGTGCATGTGAAAAATGGATAAGAAAATCTCTTTTCTACTAAACAAAATCATGCATACATGAAAGATTTCAAATTTCCTTAAGCAACCTCTCTTAGCATTCTCTTTCCATGCATTTCTTTTTGTACATGCACATTTATTTAAGAAAAGTGGTATATTAGTCTAGACAATACCAAGGTTGCGAGGTTTTAAGTAGCCCTAAGTAGGTCTTGTACCTTACACTCCTGGTTAACAATGGCATCATACTCACTTATGTCTTTGATACTTGTAAATGTGCATATGAAAAATGGATAAAGAATCACTCTCTTCTACTTAACAAAATCATGCATACATGAATCATTCCAAATTTTCTTAAGCAACCTCTCTTAGCATTCATTATTAAGGTGTGCTAAATACTTGCATTGAATGTATAGATGTGCTTAGGATTCATTCATGTGCATGATATACATGTGGGAAAGAAATAAAATATTGTGTGTTTATGATAGTAATTCACTTTACTTAATCTTAAAATGCCTTTCTTTTTGAATTAGTTTGTTTAGAAAGAATCTAAAATTTGGATTAATTAAAATACATAATAAATATTTACTAAATAAAAATCATTAATGAATCTACCTTAGAAATCACTTAAGGTAGGGAGGAAAGAGAAGTTCTCTTCTCTTTTCCTCTCTTATAACCTTTAGTAATTAAGTAGGTTCATTCAAACCAAATTGAATCATCAAATAAAATTAATCCATATCAACTAAACAACTTAAATGAGACCACCCTTCTAAGTTGAACATTTTCTCACTTACAAAATCCAAACCTTATAGCCTAGCTAAGCATACCACACAAACCTTACATGGCACACACATTAGGCTAAGTCACCACTTCTAGTCCTATTTTTGGGCGGTGCATGGTTTGATGTTTGCTTTTATTTTATGATGTGATATTTTAGTTTGGATAATTGGGTGTACGTACGTAGAATGAATGGTAGGCCGATTTAGTCTAATCATTATCTTCTGTAGGGAAAATTGCTTAAGGGTGATGTAATAAACAAATAGCTGCTTCTGCAGTGCAGGCTACTCATATCACTAAGCATAATCCAAAATAGGCCAAGTGGACTTGGTTATCCATGTGTGGGGTGTTAAGTCCAATTTTTGTGTATACATGCTTGGGAATGTGTGGTTTGTTTAGCTAATCACTATTTTGCGGTTTAGTTAGATTTACTTTTCCCTTTTTCATGTAATTTTGTAATTAGAATTTTAAAATGATTGTTATGGAGGAGTCAGGATGAACATTGGTTATAAGATCAAATCTTATGTACCATGTGAAGCCTTTGGAGTATCCACATTTGAACCATCTAAAAGAAGGAACCAAAATAAGAAAGAAGAAAGAAGAAAAGAAGAATGAAGAAATGAAGAATGAAGACCCCCATAACATGAATTCCTTGCTTGATTGTAATTAATTCATTTGTAATGCAGGTTGTATAAGGGTAGAGCCCAGCTATCCAATTTATTTTTGGGTTTGTGCGGTGGTGCCCCACCACACTTGGCCTTTTATTCTTTTGCATTAGCTGTATAAAATGTTTGATGTTTTATTTAGCTTGTGCATTAGAAATGACATGTTTTTCCTAGTTTCTTCTTTGCTTTGATGTATGGAATAGATGGAGATTAGGCTCTTAGGAAAAAATAAATCTTCTACCACATTAATCAACTCAAAATTAAAAATGAATAGCTCATAACCTCATTTAAAGCCTAAGTTAAAATCAAGATAAAAGAATTAGCAACTCCTTAGTTGGATGAGCATTTTTTCCTAACATCATGCATAAAAATATATTATTTCACTCTTGATTGCAGGGCTTCCACCTTTGCCATAGAATTTGGCTTGACTTTTGAGAGCCATGGTGGAAACACACCTCCCTTCTCGCTGATTTTGGCCCATAATCTTATTTCTCATGCATTAGGCATATGAATCCTATAAGCCTGAGTCAAATGATTGTCCAAAAATAAAAAATAAAATGTAATATATTTTTGCTTTAGAATCTGATCTATTCTCTCATGGAGAGGAGTTTAAGGACTATCTTCATAAACATATGACTTTTCTACATATTTTAAAATCATAGGAGTTAGTTGGCAGCCACCCCTAGGTGGTTGTAAGTCTAAACAGTCTAGTGGTTTGTCCTCTCTTGTAGAGGAAAATCGAGTACCCATTTTTCACCTTAGATTTAGGTCATTCTTTTGGCCCTTGCCAAAGCACCCTAGATTTGGGTTCTGAGGTTGCTTCTCCCTTCTATAGGTCATAAGAATAAATCTGACCTCTTAAGCATTTCCATGACCTTGCATCAGGGAATTATAAGCCCTAAACTTCTAATAAAAATTTAACTCAAAAAATAATTTTTCTCAATTTTAAAAATGTAAAGCCCAACCATAGGACAGTTTGGGATGTTTAGTAGGCTTTCTAGTATCCTAAACATCCCCTACTCACTTCCATTTGGCTTAAATAAGAATTCCCTCCTCTTGATCGATCCCACTTGATTTTTCCAAAACTAAATTAATCGATCAATGGTCCTTCCTACTAAAATATTTGGCGATAATGATCATTTACCCTAATCAAGAGTATTCCTAAGGAATCCCCCTCCTTAGGATGTAATTAACTATGGGGGCTTGCCCCTGTAGAGAACTTAATGAACCCAGTTTAAAATAAACCCTTCTTTACTTTTCCATGTAAAGAAGGGGAAGAATCTCTGGTACATACGAAGACCCACAATCCTTAGGAGTGCTTATTTAGGTGATTAGATCCATTGTAGGGTCATGACTTCTATCTTTCGAGATAGTTCACCTCTCCTCAATGTCATACTTGATCATCCTAATAAGAACATTTGGGATCTACATGGTGTCCCAATTAAAAGGAGTATATTTATGTTTTCATTTATCCTCTTCAAAAGGATAGATGAAGGCAAGAATATTTTCACCACAAGTATATTAGTTATTGGAGCAACAATGATACAAAAATTCTTGATAAATCTCTGATAAAAGGTGGCTAAACTATGGAAGCTTCTAGCTTTAGTAAAACTTTTAGGTGATGGTCAATCTAAGATTTCTTTCACTTTCAAAGGATCAGGTTTAAGTATAGCAGTTGATATAATAAAGCCTAAACAGATTACCTCAACTTGCAAAAAGAACCACTTTTTTAAAATTAATGTATAATTTTTCTTTTCTAAGTATTTCAAAGACTTTTTGAAGGTGTTGTAAATGGTCATTTTCACTTGGATTGAAAATTAGAATATCATCGAAATACACCATAAAAAATTTACCTATATATGATTTAAGAATAATATTCATTAATCTCATAAATGTGCTAGGAGCATTTGAAAGTCCAAAAGACATGACATGCCATTCATAAAGTCCATCAGGGGTCTTAAAAGTCATCTTCTATCTAATATGAATTTGATGATATCCACTTTTTAGATCCATCTTTGAAAAATAATTTGCTCCTGAGATTAAATCTAACATATCATCTAATCGAGGAATAGGAAACCTATACTTGATAGTAATTTTATTTATTTCTAGACAATCAACACACATTCTCCAAGTTCCATCTTTCTTTGGAATTAATAAAGTTGGGACTACACAAGGGCTAAAACTCTCTTTAATGAAACCCTTTTTTAAAAATTTCTCAACTTGTCTTTTAATCTCAACATGCTCGATACGGTTCATCCTATAATGTGGAAGATTAGGAAGTTGAGAATCGGGTAAGAACTCAATAGTATGTTGAATGTCTCTTAGAGGAGGAAGCTCACCAGGAAGCTCACTGGGTGTAATATCTTTAAAATCAAAAAGAAGGGAAGAGACCATAACAGGTATGTGAATCTCATTAGAGTCTGGTATGACTTCTTTTACATGTAATAAGTGAAGGAGAAATGGATCAAAAAATTCTTTTCATAAGGCTCCAAAACTTATTATTTCTATCTTTGGGGTCAAAGAAGAAAGAATAGATGTTTTAAAGCAAGAATCAGAAATGGTAGTATTAACACTAATAGTAGGATTTTCTATGATAATTAATTGAAGTTTGCCATTTTTCTTCAATAGAGGCTTAAGTTGCAAGTCAGAAGTTATTTTGTGTGGCACTATGGAGAGCATTTTTTCTATTGGCTATATTGCTAGGAGTTTAATTATTTTATTATTATGTTTAAAAACATATGTATTTTCCTTACCATAGTGAATAACATTTATATCATACAACCAAAGTCATCTTAAGAGAATATATGCAATGTCCGTAGGGAGAACATCACACCAAATTTGATCCTCATAGCTATCTATTTTAATTGGAACTAAACATTGATTGGTGGGAAGAGATGTATGATTTATCTAGCTAACATGAAATGGTTCAGGGGGAAGTTCAGATTTTAGGTTGGCTCAAGCTATGGTGTGTGTTGAAATGACATTCGTAGCACTTCCTCCATCTATAACTAACCTGCATCTCATTTTTTTAAGAAAATAGGGAAATATTGTTGTAACAAAAAAAAGGATACAAAGTCCTTAGAGGGGGAAAATCTCTAAATTAATGCCTAAAGAGCTACAAAAAGACCTAAGGAGATAAGCCCGCTAGCTAATACATTAGAAAAAGAAATGAAGCAAATCATAAAGGAAATAGAGGTCCATAACAAAAATTCTGTGAGATTAGCAGCAACCTCCCTCTGGTCCTTATAAAACCAACACAAAACAACAGTAAAGGTCTCCCAACTTGCACCAGAGATCATCCTATGTTCCAGAAGAAGCCAGCATAATCCTACAGCAAAAGTCTCCCAACCTGTATAAGGGCTCTGTAACAAGCTTGGAAATGGATTACTATAGATTATGCAGTAGGTAATTATGCATAAGGCATAAAAGTAAGAAGAAGTTAGAAAATGAAAGAAAGGCTCAGGCTCAATTATAATTATCTTAAGGAGCAACACTATATGTAAGCATCCAAACTTCGATTGAAGGGTTACAATAGCATATAGCACAGCAATACGTAACTGAACGAAGTATCACATGGCCATCATTGCTAGCAAACCTCTTGTAACACCATGTCAAGTGATGATTGTCGCATGAACCTACAAAGAACTTCAAACAGCAAATGTAACCAATAGAAACCTAGCAGTTAGGAGATCAAACTGAGTAAAGCACGCCAGCAATCCTATGAGGAAAGCCATAGAACATAAAATACACCACTAGAGCCACCACCAAAGATTACTAACATAGATGCTAGATGGAAACTTCAGAATACAAAAAATAGGATTAAGCAGAGACCCATCAAATGCAAAAAGAAACACTTAGAAGATCAAGTTATTCATCAACAAAACATAAATGATAATAATATCCAAAATAATAGAAGACATAATCTAAAAAATGATAGGGATCAAAGCAACCAAAAGAGAAGAAAGGGAACTTAAATAATCAAAAATATACTTAGACTGGAGAGGGACAACACTGTTAAAATAAAGAAAATACTTTATAAAACTAACCAGCTAGTTATAAAAACCAATCCAAGTAGAGGGTGAGTCCTTACAATCCACTAAAACAGCCAAGAACCACCTAGATGAAAGGTAGAGGAGTTCATCCAATCAACAATATCATAATTGTTGACAAAGATCCAAGGGAAAACCATAAACAACAACCAACAATCCCAATCCAAATACATGAGGGTCATGTTAAAGCCGCTGAACACCCCAACCAAAAATAAAGGAGGTAAAACTACTGTATGGTTAGAATTATTCCAACAGCCAGAGTCATTCGCAAAAAATAAGACCAACAGGTTAACAATAGCCACATTAGACAAACCTCCAAATAGTAGGTAGCCGCCTCCTAGTACAAAATACCAATTGAGGGAATTATTTGTAGAAATATTTTGAATAAATCTCACCTGAATTATCAGCCAAATTTCTATGAAAAAATTTGTCCAAATCAAAATGTGGATGGTGAGGATGATAGGAGAGAAAAGATAGAATAATTGGAGAGAGAAACTAGAATAATAGAATAATTAAAAAATAATTTAACTTTCATGCAATAAATATATGAATAAAAATTATGATTAAGCATGGAAACGATTTAATAAGGTTTGACCTTAGTTTATCTTGGTTGAAGATGCATTAAATGAAACTTAACTCATGCACCTAGTTCATATTATCCAAAAAGATAATTCAAGGAATAATTGTAATTTTGACATGTAAAAAAATATGGATAATTTAAAAATAATTTATTTTGAAATTAATAAATCATTGACTTTATTTAATTGAGCTCTTTAATTACCTTTTAATATTGTGGTTCTCAGAAAAATTCCCAGCCAGTTCAAGTCCAACTTTAGCCTTCCGAATTGATTGAAGAATCTAGAGTTAATAAATTTTTCTGCAACACTTGAATTTAAACCAATTAATTGCATTTGGACATATGTTTGTTATCTTACAAATCAATCTCAAATGAGTTGGGGCTCATGAAGTCAACACCTCTCTCCATCTTTAGAGATAGACTTTTATCTCTATATATTGGCAATGTACTTTTGTTATTCACGGGTCTTAGTTGCCTTTCATTTCATTGAGTACCTATCCATTTCATTCTTCATAGAGCATGTTGATCTCATTTTTGGATGAGGTTAATATCACTTGCAAAGACAATCTTTATGGCTTTTAATCCTAAATTAGAAGTCTTCTAAATAAGCACCTAGGACATTACACTTAGTGATCTAGTGTACCCTATTTGGATTGATCTAACTTAATGGGTTTAGTAAGATTAACCCAGATATTCAACATAAACATACACCACTCAAAATTTAAAATTAATTAAGCTTTAATTAAGGTTTAATTATGGAGCTAAACCTAATTGCCCTAATTAGCTAAGAACCATATAAATCTAAAGAAATTCAAATTAAATACAACCTAAATAAAATGAAATTAAAAGCATGAAACCATGACATAAAATTAAATAAATCCAAATCTAAACTAAAGGTAAAAAATTGGTTAACCATTTTTACATGGGTTTGACTTAGGTGGGTCCCACCAAGTCAAAGGTCAACCAACCAAAATTTGACCAAATAAAATCATTCTAAATGGTTGAGGTCATGATATGAACATATGTAGATATGAATTAAAAAGAATATGAGTCCAATGTGGCTTTAATTAGGCTAATTAGGTCATTTGACTTAAATTGGCCTAAATGGGTCTTATTGGGTTCAAACCCAAATCAATTGTCCAAAATTATTTGAAAATGATTACTACATAAACCAACCCATAGTTGGGTCCAATTTGGCCAATTTGATCATGTGACTTAAATGAACCCAAACTTAACCCATTAAATCTAGTTTGGGTCAAATGGGTCCAAATTAAAATAAAATTTAATTGTTTGATCCAATGCATCCCAAATTGCTTGGATTAATCCAATTAAAAATTAAATACAATATAGTTGAGCCAAATAAACCATTTGACTTAATTCAGTTCAACCCAAATCCATGTAAATTAAAATGGGTTAAGACATAAAGTAAGCAATCAATAAACTTCAAATCCTTAAAACCTTTGATTAAAAAGTTTATTAGTGATTAAATGGATATAATCCAAGCGTTAATCTAAAGCCACTCCATCAAGTAAAGAAATCTAAATCAAGCCAATTGAATGGCATAGTTCAAAGGGATTTTGAATCGAATCTCCAACTAATTTCCTTGGGATGCAATCAAGTCCTACTTAAGTTAAAATATTGTTGATTATCAGCCAACATTAAGCCATTTAATCAACTCCAAATAAATCCAAGGCACTAGAATATTCCATGGAAAAGAGATGATGCATGGAGACAGAAATCTCTAAGCCCATACTCTCTTTCCCTTGGATCTTCCCACCTCTTTAGCCTTAGGCAGGTGTTAAATGGCTAGTGAGCCATGTAACTAGCCTCCAAGGACTTCAATCACCCCCAGCTTCCCAAGAGGAGAAAAGACCAAGCTTAAGAGGCTAGGCTTAAATGGAAACTTCACTTACATCCATTCCCAAATGAAATTGGCTATCCCACCACCTTCCACACTTTGCATGAAGATGTACTCGATCCCCTCATCACCGACAAGCCAAAGAATGACCAAAGCTAATGAAATCCAAGCCGAGCTTGGGTTAAGAGGCAATCCACATGGAGGCAACTCAATTACTTTGGCATATGAGCTCCCCACATCATTCCATAGCTATTGGAGTCAATTCCACCACTATAGATCATTGGGATCTAGGTATGCCATTAACGACCTCCCCAAGCTTTCAATTTTGGTACTTTTCAAAAGAAGTTTAATCTCAAGTGAGATCAAACAATTTTGATCTTCATGATTTCATCCACTGATGGATTTGGCATCAAAATTGCATGATTTCAATAGTCGGATGGTCGAAAATCATGCAAAAATGATGGACGGCTCTCGACCTCCATTGTTGCCATAGAAAATGTAATCTCTATCATTCATTTCCTTTATAAGGAATAGACAGTTGAAATCTAGCTGGATCTCTAATTTAAACTGATAAGAGGAACCACAGGTCAAATCATGATCGTTCGATCTTCGATCAGACAACCCATAATTAACCCACATGTGCTGCCAATTTAACACAGATCCATGTAAATCCTGAATTGTACTATGATGTGGCATGGAAAGCGGTGCCATGTCGAATCCTAATTGATCCGATGCACCTAAACAAAAATTTTGGGTATCCCAAATTAAAAAAATTAAAGAAAAATGCTTAAAATTTTAAAAAATTGTAGAAAATTAAATATAAATCCAAAAAAAATTTAAACTTGGGCACTATGGATTTCTCATGATGAGATGAATCCATTAAAATTAAAATACCCAAATCATATGGAGAATTTTAGCCTTAATTTGGGTTTGAATGAAAAAGTTCAAATCCTAATTAATCCCAAACCAATGGTCAAATTGAAATTAAACTTTAAGGAATTGAAATTGATGTTAAGATACACATTAGGTAAATTTTTCATTATTCATAGAGTAATGAATCTTAAAATTTGGAATTTAAAACCCTAAACTCTGAATTACATAAAATAAATTAATAATAAATGAAATAAATGATTAGATCAATTTAAAATACAATAATACATTCTCATAAAATAAATAAGTCATTGAAACCCATTATAACTTAATAAATTACAGGGTGGCTTAATTAGGCCATTAATTGAATTAATTAATTCAATTAATCAACCTAAACTTAAAAATAAATTATTAAAAATAAAAAAACCCCAAAATTATGAATAAACCCTATTTTGATGTATATTCCAAATAGGAATCATGGAAAAATAAAACCCCTAAATAATCTTTTTTAAATTAGACATATTTTAGATTTTAATAAAATAATTAAAATCTTAATTACACATCTCATTAAAATAAAACTTTAGGAAAATAAAATTGGCAAGGAACCCCACTTGCCATAAAACTTTCTAACCCAATTAACCTATAGATTGAGAATATTTGAATTTTCAAGTCTCTCATCAATTTAAAGGAAATAAGAAATCAAAAAAATAATAGAAATTACAAAACTCATAATACAAACTTAAGACAACTTAATTGACACCATAACACTTAAATAAAAATACCCAATGAAGCTGAAAATAAATGAACCTAATTAATCCTAAGTTAAGGGTTATGAAAAAGTTTAAATATAAAATTTAATCATATTCCAAGAGTAATAACACCTTAAATCATAATGAATCTATCAATAAACTAAACTATAAAGCTCATTAATCTTTAAAATTTATAAGTCATCAACATATAAATATATTAAAGTCATTTAGAATAAGGAATGAAGTGGCACAAATGCAAAATGAAAGATTAAGTGTAAACTGAACTTTAGGTTGAATTGAATTTAGAATAACATAAAAAAAAAACTCTAGAGTAATACAAGGCAAGTTTAATGCACATGAAAATAACCTTTCTTTAAACTCCTTAAATCATGATGAATAAAGGAAATTACATTAGGCTGAGTGTTTTTCAAATAACATAATCATCACTCCCTTTAAATTAATTAAAATGAAATGAACTACTCCATAATGTATGATATATATAATTTGGAATTAATCATCTTAGTCTAAATTTATTAATAAACCTTAGAAAATTTCATGAAATGAATAAATTAAAATAAGAAAGAATCATTGATGCAAATGAGTTATAAAATTGAAGTATAATGAATTGAACAATACTAAACATAATAAATTGAATGTAGATTTACTTAAGTTAATGAACATTATTGAAAATGAATAAATGAAATTAACTTGAATTGAATGAATGAAATACCTATGCCTAAATGTAATAGCTTAACTAAATGCATTTTAAAATTAAATAAAGAAATGAATTGAAAATAATTTAAATGAAAAATAAAGAAATATAATGTAATGAAACATTAAATTAAATAAAATTAAAACATAAAGCTTTACCCTAAATATAATAAAACAAATAAACAAAAATGAATATTAAATTAAAAATGAATTCAAATAACACAAACATTAAAACTTAATCAATGTAAGTTACAAAAGTAAGACAAATTAAATGTACAAGTAAAGTAAATCTAATAATTTAAACTTGGGAAAGATATATATCATCATAGTCAATAAAAAAACATCTAAACTAAAAATAATAATGAATCAAATAAAGAAAATAAATGATTAATTCTGAAATATCAATAATATAATATTAAGCCAAAGAAATTAAATGGAATTAAATCATAAACCAAATTAAATTCATAATAATAAGAAAATTAGACTTAAATTCAAGATTAATTCAAATCACAATATTATTGATAAATAAACACAAAACACTAAGTGAAAAAGAATAAATAAATTTCAAACAAAATGAAATAAAATATGATAATTCAAATCTTCTAAATTTAAAGAAAGGATCAATTAAAATACTTGGGATTTTAGTTAAATCTTTAGGATGAATCTTTTCCTTACAATAATGAT
Organism: Cymbidium sinense; assembly: GCA_021442155.1. NCBI lineage: Eukaryota > Viridiplantae > Streptophyta > Magnoliopsida > Asparagales > Orchidaceae > Cymbidium > Cymbidium sinense. The sequence goes on from CM038215.1 coordinate 80,207,337, forward strand.
ATCATCCTATTAAGACTTAGGATGTTAAATGGAATGGGTTCCACCCAATGTGGAACATATTATATTCTTCATTCTTGAAAACTTAATATAACTTTAATAAATAATGTACCTAAAATGAAAATGAAATTGCAAATCATTAAATTATTTGAGTTGAAATCACCCAAAGATAAAATAATCAAACTTCAAAAATTCAAATTAAAACTTGAATTAAAAAGAAGGCCTAGAAAAATATTTCCACACAAATCCCTTTTCTTCACACACAAGAATTATAGGTCATGGACCCTAGATTTAGGTTAGGTGGTTCTATGACTTTCTTTGATTTTTTATGATGTTGTGAAATAAATTATTTTTATTATTTTATGGTGTAATATTTTAGAATAGACGACTAAGATTGATTTCCATTAGCCTGGATGGTAGGACATTATTTTTAGAACTAACCTTGTCTTCTACAAGGGGCTATGTTAAAGGGACAGTTGTCATAAATAAATTTATTAAATTATTGTTTGCTTGTAGATGCTGAATAGTCCTTTAGCATAGCCCATAGGATTGGTGGGCTTAGCAAGCAACTAATGTTAAGCCTATATGTTTGTGAAATATAACTGTTATATGGTGTTTGTATTTTTTGAACATCTATTTTACGGGGCTTATGATTTATTTTTAAATTTAAAATGTAAAATTGACCTTAGAATTAGGTTAAGATCTATAAGGTCTAAGATGGTGTAGAGGTCCCATGTGAAACTCAATGGAGGTCCCTGAAGAAAGAGATGATCCTATAAAGAAGACCCATAGATCTAGACTTGTAGTTCTAGGCCAAGCTGCATAAGGGTAGAGCTCAGCTACCCATTTTCCTTTCTTTCAGGGTGTACAGTGGTACCTGATCACATTAGCCTTTATTTAATTAAATTGATTGATTTATTTTGGGTGCACAATAGAATCAACCTACTTTTATAGGTTCTATGTGTGCTTTCTTTGATGAATGCATGGACGTAGGTTCATAAGAAAAATTAAGTTTTCTACCCCATTAAATCTAATCAACTCAAACATAAAAATAATGAAATTCAAAATCTTACATAAATTGAAATCTTTAGAGAATAACTTAAAATCCATTAGAAATAACTAGATCTCAAAAAATCATACAATCATATTACTTTAATCCTTGAATTGGGTAACTTCCCCCATTGCACATAAAGGGCATCTAAACTGTGAGGATGACTGCCTTCTTAGGGAAGTTTGCCTTCCATTATTGGTTTGGCCCATGACCTTCTTCTAATTATATACCATGTAGGCGAAAATTGCATACCCATGACATAAAATGATCATCGAGTAAAAAGGTATAAAAATCTAAAAAATGTGCATTAGTTAGTACATTTCATTCCTTACATTATCTTAAGGATTAGGGATTGCGTCTATGATTCTTAGCTTTCTTTCTTAAAAATACAATATCCTATCTATCTTGCATACATAAAGTTTAGCATCATGAAATTAAAATGCGCTTAGGTGGTGTTAGCTGGCAGCCCCTTTCTAGGCGGAATGTAAGTCCAAAAGAGTCAGGGATAGGTCGAATCTCCCAAGTAAGAGGAATGGCTGATAATTCCCAAAATTAAATTAGGTCGAGCATCTAATATGTGTTAAAAGCACTTGTAGACTTAGGTTCTAAATCATCCTCCTTGGAGTATGTCTTCAACTCTAGAGAATTTTGCAGTCTTGTTCTGCTATAATTTAAGTCCAAGATTTCTAAAAAAATGTTAACTCAAAACCTTAATTAAATTTCAACATTCTAAACCCAATGGTATGATAGATGAAATGCCTTCTAGGCATCCCAATATTAACGGACATTCCTTACTTCATCACATTTGTTCTCCTAAAATAACTCTTTCTACTTTGGATTATTTCTAATTGAAAATTACAAAGATCATTTCTCTGAAAACCAACTTAGAATTCCTTAGAAATAAAATCTTATTTCTTTAATCATGAGTATTCTTAGGAAGAGACCCTTCTTAAGAAGTAATTAACTATAGAGGTTTGCTTCTATAGAGAACCATAAACCCAATCTAAAACAAATCTTCTTTTACTTTCCATGTAGTTCAGGAGAAAAATCATTGGTACATGAAAGACCCATTATCCTTAGGAGTCTTTTATGAAATGATCGAATCCATTATAGAAAAACATGTTTATCTTCCAACATAATATGTTTATTTCTTAATGACGTATTTGATCATTCAAACAAGAAATTTCTAAACTCCATGTGTTGTCACAAATTTTTACCATTAGAGCATACTCAACATCTATAAAATAAATTATAGAACCTTCTTATTGGTCCAAAAACTAATAGACGGGTCTTATGATTTCCATATTTTCAAATGTCAAAATGTTTATTTTAAAAATTTTGGCCATAATAAAGATGGCTAAAAATCTCTTAATGGGTCAAAAGAGTTTTGACTTCATTATACAAATAAAAATTATTTTAACAAATATTTCTTACTTGAAATAGAAAATGGTTATACAACTCATTTTTACTGCAACTTCTAGGATCAACTTCTCTATTGATGGCTCCCTCATAAAATTTGGTGCTGGCATTAAATACTTGAATATTCATACTGATGGAGTGACCCTAACTCTTACTAGTAATGTATTTATTAAAGACAAAAACTTCATCTTGGAGTTCTCCAAGGTACCTGTAGCACTCTTACTATTAGTAGGGAGGTGGCTATAGAAAGTACAGAGAGAGCCCAGGTAGGTCTTGTACTGAAGAAAATCAAATTGCCTATTACAAGGACACATGTTTTCTCTTTTCCTAGCACTTTTAAGATAGGTTCCACTTATAGGCCTCCTTGATGACCAAAAGTCAAAAGAGAAATAGAAATAGGAGGCTTATAATACAAGCCATTAAAGAAGGAAAGCAACATGAGCTCTTAAAAATCAAAGAAGCTATGGTGAGGGAGGGGTATACCCTTCTAGATACTTCTCCTCTTTAGGGAGGTAGTAGATTTCACCTTGTTTCTATTGCCCAAGAATGGGAAGATGTATATAGAATAGTGAGTTCTCCACCTTGCCCATTTATTTATGAAAATAAGAAGAGTTTATATCTATTAAATAAAGAAATTTGTGTTAGACTGTGGCAGGTCCCTGAACTACTAGGTCCTGTTTACTTCATGAGCCTCACCTTATATAAAATTAATTTTAATGATACAAAACACATGTTCCAATGCTACTAATCAAGTTAAATTTAAGTGTGCATGAATATTCTTCAACTCCAGGTTCTTCAATCAATTAAAGCTTTGGAGTTGAAGTAGGTGAGAAATTTTGTAGGATTAACTATATTAAGGCAGCTGAAAAGCTCACTAAAATAAAATAAATCATTCATTCATTTCAAAATAATCTATTTTAGAATTATTCATAAATTCTACATTTCATATTTACAATTATTCTTCAAATTATCCATTTTTAAATAATGTGAACTAAATACATAAACTTTGTTCCAATTATTGTGCTCTCATGTATGTTAAATTAAGTTCACATTTCATTACATTATTTACATGTTTAGTCATGTTCAGTATCCATTTATTCAATGCAAAAATCTAAATTATCCAAAAATTATTCAATGTATTATCTTTCTCTGTCCTGTTATCCTAGTTTTCTCTCTCCTATCCTATCTATCATCCTAAACCTTTTTGGCCAATTTGTTTCAAGATTATTTGCAGAATAAATCATGTGGGAGCCATTAAAATAATTTTCATAATTATAATCCATCATTTTATAAATTAAAATTTTAGTTATTTAAATCTTTAATTTGAATTATTTTGAATTCAAATTAAATATTCTCTTGCTTAATTGTGCAAATTTAAACCTAATTGTTTATGGAATATTCGTGGAGAACCATATGCTATTTTAAATTATCTAATTTGAATTAATCAAAATTTATTTGAGTTAATTCAAATTCAATTAAAACAAGCCATGAAATTATCCTCTTTCCTTTGTAAATGTTTATTTTTGGAAACCATTCATGGTCAGCCATACACTTAATTCAATTCAAATTATTCACATGATGATTATCAATCTTAAATATTATAAAATATAATACATCATCATTTAATTTAATTTGAGTGCATTAAAATAGATCTAATCTATTTTTTGTTACTAGCTTGGCCAAAATTTATTAATTCCTTTGGATTTTATTTAATATGCTTTATAATCATATCTTTCCCTCTTTCTTTCAATCAAGATTAATTGAGTGAATATTCCATGATATTTAATTTAATCATAATTGAATCTCCTCATGGAAAGCTCCTTGGTCAACCCCATCATATACTTAATTAAATTAATTAAAATTTGAATAGCTAATTAATTGGAGTCATGATATATATGTTAATTTTCAAATTCACCTTCTCTTTTCTCTCTCTTGTCTGATCCTCATGTTAATTAACTTCTTAATTACATTAGAGATCATGTCATTTGATTAATTGTTTCAATTTAAATTTCTTTCCAATTTAATTTTTGCTCTAAGGTGCATTGGCTATTTTTTTTCATCATGCTAAATTAAATTAAATTTAGTTGATTCAAATTGAATCACTTATGAAATAGGATTTCCCTATTCTTTTCCTTGACTAAACTCTTCATCATGAAATTTGAAATTCAATTTGATTGATTCAAATCAAACCATCTTTCCAAATAGAATTTCTCTCTTATTTACCTTAATCGAATTCTCCCTCATGCAAATTAATTTTTATTTTGATTGGCTTAAATTAAATTAATTCCAAAAGTGTTTTCCCTCTTATTCTTATCTCTTTGGCTGACCCCTTTGGTCTCCTTCTTTTTATTTATATTGTTCTTAATTATATGTTAAGCTCTCTTAGACTTTTCTCCTCACTTGGCCAAACCCTTGGAAAACTTTTTCTTGGAGATTTCTCTTGGTGAATCAAGTGCTAACCACTTCATTATCCTTCCTCTTTCTTCCTACAAGTGATTTCTTGAAGCTTGCACAAAGTAAGTTGGTGATGCAAATCCCTTAGGCCGAGAGCTTTACAAGATTACATTAATTTATTTTTGTTGCTATTCATGTGTGTGACCTTGATCTTTTTCTTTGTTTAAGGTTTCTTATAGTTTGGTCAATTTTTTTTGTGCTTAAAACATCTTTACATATCATTTTTTAAGTTGGTTGAAACATTGATTTTGATTGGATAAATAATTGTGATTGCAAATTCTTCTCTTTCCTTTAGTCTTACATATTTTTAAGTGATATTAATTTTTTGTTGATTAGTTCATATAAATTTCTTATGAGTAGCAAGTTTTCTTTTCTTTTAAATTGTCTCAACTTTTCCATATGTGATAGTTCATTTAAAAGAGACTTCATTTAAGTTTATGTGCTTTAATATTGCATATTCATTTGATTTTTCAAAACTCATGTCTCCATATAAAAATTGATTGGTTTAGTTTTCAAGTCATTATTGTGCCATACTTTAGATCATTAACTAAATCACTTTTATTTCATGTTCTCATAATTCTCTTCAAACATTTTAAAGATTTGCTTGCATCATATACATCTTTCATGTTTAATCATTACTTTCAATTTTAAATACAAATTAAAGTGAGCTCTCTTTCTTACTTTAATTTTCACTTGCCTTAATATTGTTGTAGTTGGGTTGTCAGAGCAAAATACTTTTAAATTGGGAGTTAGATACTTTCATATTCCTCTTTCTTGTTTTTTTGTTGAGTTATACTTGCTCGTTATAGAAAGTATGTTGTTGGAAGTTGTACTTGCTGTTAAGAAATTATGGTGTTAGGTTATTCTTGCCCGTGAAGGAGAGTACACACGATTTTTTGTAATCTCAACTTTAATTTAGTGAATTCCTAGCCTGGGTGGCTAAGCGTGGATGTAAGCTAGTTTTGGGGTTTGGAGGAATCACGTAAAAATCTCTATATTCTCTTTCTTCATTTTTCTGCACTTTACTTTTCTATACTATTGTTGATTATTGTTATATTTTTTAAACCATAATTATGAAGGTTTAAGTTATCTACAAAATATTAAAATTAAGGTTTTTGATATTATTTTTAAAAAACCCAATTCACCCTCCCTTTTGGGCGCTATAGCTGAATTACACTGCTTATCTAAAGAAGAGCTACTCATGGTCACGAAGGGACAAGTTATTTAAGAACATGAGAAAGAAATTCTAGGAGAAGCTATGACTATCCAAAATAAATGAAAAGGAAATGTAGCTTCTTAAGAGAGAAGAAGGCCCTATCAACCCATGCCTGTTGTGTATGATTGGTATCAACGTCTCCCAGCAAGGTCATTAAGATATGTTTACGTTCCGAAGAAAGAGAATAAGAAAATTTATGTGAGAAAGACCTTATTGGCCATAGAACTAAAGTCACACTCACTTCGTTTACAACCATCATAACCAGAGAGATTGAAAGTTTCTTGGCCTCTTAATGAGAAGTCCCCATATCTTTTGTATATCCATCAAACTAACAAACTGTCATCATCCCAAATCTCTAGAGGAGGGATGAAGACTCTTAATCCATCACCTTATAATAGAGAAATTTTGGATGATAGACACCTTGGTTTTGGAGTCACTCCTACCAAGGAGGAAGTTCCCATTATCCAAGAAAGCCATAAAAGAGAGACATCCAAACCCAAGCCCATGGATGTAGAAACTAATGATAAACTTGAAGTAGTCCTTGATAGTAATGGTCAGTTAATTCATCTAACTCAAGAAGAAACGGGGACTATTATGAAAGAGGATGAAGAAAGAAAAATAAATAACTAGAATTAAAGAAAATTTTGACTTAGATCAGGATGACCTTTTAGATGAAGATTCAAAGCTACTCGTAGCCCACATCTTTATGGTATACATGAGAGCATCTACAAAGAGCAAGAAGAAACTCAAGATATCACAAAAGATAGTCCTATACCTGATCCTATTTAATAATTCATCCTTCAATTACAAAAGAAGGATGACCAAATCTTAAGAATGAAAAACAAAATGGAGGTGATGATTGCTATAATGAAATCATTCCAAAATCAAACTCCTACCACTTCACAACCTCATTCACTAGAGGACCAGAAGATTCCCATCTCACAGATGAGAAGAATTTTGGTAGAGGATCAAAACTAGAAGCATATAACAACTGATGATGTGTCACCAAAAGCTGACTTAAAATCTATAGTGGACCAACAAGTGAAAGAGGCATTAGCATAGTATTGAAGTATGACTCTAATTCTAAAAGATAGATCTTACCCTAAGGATTAAGATTTTGTACCTTATCCAAAATGATTTTTATTCCCTACTTTCAAAGTATTTGATATGACAGTATTGACCTCACTTTTAGAGTGAGCTCTCAACTTCCTTATCATTAACCTAAGACTCTTATAGACACTAAGAGTTTCTTAATCTTAAGACACCTCTAGTGATTAGGTGAACACTTAACCTAGCCCTAGAGACTTTGAAGAGTTATCCATAGGGATAGGTTGTGCCTTAGGGATTTAGGAAGACATGCCTACCCTATAGCCTATACCAAACCTTTGCTTCCTTCTTCAAAATGAAATCTCAAATTCAAATCCAAATTCTAAAATTAATTCCAACTTGATTGAAACTCATGATCAAATTCAAACTCCAAATCTCCCTTCCTAAGCCCTTTGATTTTATCTTATGGACTTATCCTTAAACAAATTCAAATCAATCCCAATTCAATTGATTTTCTTAATTATCAAATTCAATCCCAAATCAAATTCTAAATCATAAATCAATCTCAAAATCAAATCCAAATGATTGAAACACCAATCAAATCGAATTCCCAACTTTAGCCCTTTTAGCCAAATTCTTGAACTTGGCTAAATGATGCCCAAACCAATTCAGAACTTATGGATTTATTCATGATCCAATCATTCTACAATCATTCACCCAAATATAAATATAAACCATCATTATCAAACCAAAGCCAAGTCAATCCATGCCAAACCCATGTTGAACCCATTTTGACTTGAAATTATCATGTAAACCAAAACCCATTTGGCTCTGAACCAATAGAAATTGGATTTATATTTCAATCCTAGGCTCATGTGTAAGTTAAACTAAACTTGAATCAAGCCAGGATCAACTAATTGACCCATTTATGCTCACTTGACCCAAAGTCACTTAAAGGATCTTTTTGAGCCACATTCTAATCCAACCCAAATTGGATTGAACTAAGGCCATCCAAACCTCACAACATAACCAACAATCACCCTAGGGTGATCAATTGCCTTAAATTGGGCCAAACCAAGTCAAACCTAGCATTTGACCAAGTCAACATTTAGCCTAAATGAAACCCAAACTAGCCAAAATCCACCATATAATAAATTGATTAAAACCAACTCATAATCGATGATTGAATTTAACCAAACCTTCACCCAAGCCAAACCAAGCTTAATTGGCTATTTGACCCAAGTTAACCCAAATTGGCCTAAAAAGCCAACATGGGTCAAATCATTATTTGATCCAAATTGATTATAAATAATGGCTGCTCATTCCAAATCACTTATTGAACTTGACCAAAGCCGTAATTGAGCCCAAGTTGACCAATTGGTCAACTTGACCCAACTTAGCCCAAATTGACCTAAATGGTCAAATTATCCAAAATCCATTTTAATTCTAAATTGAACCAAACCAAAGCCTACAATCATTTCCAATTAGCCAATTGAACTTGACTCAATACCTAACCTAACCCAATTTGGTCAAATTGGTCAAATTGGTCAACTTAACCCATTTAACCTATATGAACCCAAATGAGCCATAATCAAATCCAAAGCAAATTGAATCAAACCAATGACACCAATACACTCCAATTGGTCATGTGAACTTGACCCAACCATTAGTTTGACCTAATTTGATGAATTGGTCAACTTGACCCAACCTAACCTAATTTGACCTAAATAGGTCAAATTAAGCAAATAAAACCAAACAAACTCTGAACCACTTAATATTTGGGCTATCCCACTTTTTACCCATTACAAATCTACCCAAATCAAACCCATAGCCTATGTCAAAATAAAGAGTCCCAAATTAAATAAAATTTGATAAATAATTTTCAATAGATTAAGTCATTATTCATACCCCTCATTGCTCTAGTCTCTTAGAGAGTGGGTTTAATGACTTAGTTTTTTTTCTAAATAATAATAGCCTAGCCATCTTGCAAAAGCAAATGACTTTCCTACATGGATTTAAAGAATAAGAGTTAATTGGCTATCACTCTGGGTGGCAATAAGTCCAACAATCAGCTGGATTACTCTCTCTTATGGAGGTAAACCATATATCCACTTTCACCTTAGATTTAGGTCATGCTTTGGCCCTCGCCAAAGCTCCCTAGATTTATGATCTGAGGTCACTATTTCCCTTTGTAGGCTACAAGCATAAATCCTCACCTCTTAGGCATTTCCACAATCTTGTATTGTGGAATTACAAGCACTAGATTTTTAATAAAATTTTAACTCAAATAAATAAATCTCCTCAACTTCAAATATATAAAGCCCAACCATATGATAGATTGGAGTGCTCACTAGGCTACTTAGTATCATGAGCACTCCTTACTTATCTCCTTTGGCATTGATAATAATTCTCTCCTTTTGATCCATCCCACTTGATTTTCTAAAAAAAATAAACCAATTTATTGATAGTCCTATCTTTGAATTCTTTGGAGACAAATCACTTACTTTAATTGAGAGTATTCATAAGGGATTCACCTCCCTTAAGATGTATTTAACTATGGGGGCTTGCCCCGATAGGGAACTTTAGAACTTGATTTAAATAAACCCTACTTTATTCATCCATGTAAAGTAGGAGAAAAATCTCTGGTATATTCGAAGACCCATCATGCCTTAGGAGTTCTTATAAGGCGATTAGGCTTATTGTAGGGTAGTGACTTCTATCTTTCAAGATAGTACACTATTCCTCAATATCATACTCGATCACCTCAATAAGTACATCCTCAGATCTGCGTGGTGTACACCCTTTACATATACACATACAAATGCTACCAAAAATAAACACCACAGACAGGCTATCCAAAATAGCCTTTGTCATACTTTTAGGAAAATTATTGTAATGCTAGAGGAAATGATGTTTTATTGTTTAGGAGATTTGTTTGTAGTTTGGTTGGGGTTTCCTTTGAGTAGTATGTAGAAATTCCAAATGATTCAGTTTACACATTCACTGAACTTAAAAAACTTATTTGTAAAATAATTCACTAGTACCCAGCATCACACTACAGTAGGTGACTTAGTCATCAAAAACAAAAACCCAGTGAATCTTTCATAGATTATATACTGAGATGGAGGATTCTCAGTGTTATGTGTGAACCTAACTACAAGAATAGCACACTATGGAAATCCTTTTCCAAAATATCCATGGTCTTCTTATTTTTGGCTGTTAAATGGCTTTACTATTAAGACCTTTAAAAAATTATTAGGTAAAGTCTTTAGCCTTCAAGAGGAAGCCCTTAGGATAATGTTTTGAAAAGGCCAATCCACCATGGAACCTTGTTAACCTAGGAAAGTGTCAGAAAATAACAAGCACTATCTCAACAATGGACAAGGGAAGACTCTAATCTAACTCCAGGTAGAGTGCCCTCTACCTCAAAGGACAAGATAACAATAATTAGCACCACCCAAGAAATATCTTCCAAGCTCTCTCAGTGAGAAATTAAATCAAAATTATTCTTTCAATAGAAATGTTGTATGAAAGATATTTAAGAATTTGAAGAAAAAGTTAGATTTCAAACTCCTTGATCCAAAGAAGCCAGAAGAAGTCAGCAAGGTCAATGACCCAAATTATTATCATATCATCAAATGGTAATTCATACCATTGAAGACCTCTTCTCTTTAAAGTTTGTCTTTAGAGAAATTCCAAGAGTGGGTTAGTGATTATTCTTAAGGAATACCTTGTGGACTCTAGATAGAGGTCAGTTAAGGTGATCACAAGTGAATCTTCCACCTCTTTTTTAAAAGATGAATTTCTTTCAAATGATTGGGATATGGATTTATCCCATTCTTCTATAAGGTATTTGATGAAAAAGTTTAAAAAATCCATATAGGATCATACGAAGACTTAGAAGATGATCATCCAGGTTGATCCATTGGTGTTAGATGCAATTCCATCTCAACCCCACTCAACACCACCAAATGCTCAAATGTTTAAAGAGAGTGGTGAGAGAGGAATGATTACTATATCAAAGAGAGTACTGTATAATATGGACAAAGAGTCTAGGCCCTATTCCATTTATCTTTATGTACTTAGTTCAAAATTTTGAATAAAATGTCTGCCATAAAAGCCATTTCTTATGTTTTTGATGTTCTGATGATAATGATATAAATGAATTAGAAAAGAAAAAAAATAAAGATGAACTTTTTCAAGATTAATGTAATATATTTTATGTATTAAGATCAAAAAATGATATTTTTATGGGTTATTTACATGGAGATCCTGTTAACATAGAAATATAATTTTAGATTATGACCAGTATTTAGAAAAGAACATCAATGACAAGGGACAAGTTGACATGACCCCTGATTTTGATTTAGGAGATATTATTAAAGTTAATCTCGATAGTGGAAATGTCCTACCACCTTGCGTACCTTCCTCTAAAGACAAAGGTAAACAAATTATTGTCCAATGTCTTGGACCTTTATATAATGATCTAATAGTTGAGCCAGCCATGCCCAAGGTAAACTACAATGCCTTAACTTATCTTAGAGAGCTATCTACTAGACTAAGCATTTATAATGTCCTTGTTCTATCTAAGAAAATGAGGAAATAATTAGTCCAAGCATTACTTGACCTAGTGATATGCCTGACACAACTAGCAACAACTTCCTCTAATGAGGCTTGTTATTTCAAAGAAGTCCCCAGAGTAACCTTCTTAGATAAAGATTTACTTTTGAGAACTATCGACCATAATTGACCCCTCTATATTTCAATCAATGTCAAAAATTATAGATTATATGTAGTTCTTATCAATCCTGGCATCTTAGTCAATATAATGAACTTAAAATATTATCATATTTGAAGATTGACACACAGAGACTTAACTCAGACAAGATGTTATTAAAAGGATTTAATGAAATAAGAGAAAAGGTTAACTCCATTATTAGAAAATGATGGGTTAAAAACTAAAGAAAAGTGTCATATTATTGATTTAGAAACATCTTTTAATGTATTTTTAAGTAAGCCACGGAGACATGAAAATATAATGGTTCCATCATCACTCCACTAGTGTATTAATTACACAAAGGATGGAATGGAATATACCATAAAAAGAGATAGAAAACCATTCTCTATTCATGAAATCGAGCTATACAAAGATGCTACTTATTATATGCCTAAATGACAAATGACTAATTTTTGTGAGATCTGGCATTGTTAAGGCTTCAAATAAATGTTCACATCAAAAAACAAATATGTGTCATAGCACCAAGGTACCATTATGATAGCACTGAGGTCCTACCCTCTTTGCATAAAGGCTCTACTCATTTATACTTTTAAACTAAATATATAACTAGCTAATGATATGAAAACCCTATACATTGGCATTACAAAGGTATGTAATCTTCGTCTTCTATCTATTTGTCAAGTTGTTGACCTCATTTTTAGCATGAGCTCCCAACACCTCCATCATAGGCTTAGGATTCCTCTTAGACATTAAGAGTTCCTTAGTCTTAAGACACATCTAGTTTTTAGGTGGACACTCCCCTATCCATAGAAGACTTAGAAGAGTTAGCCATAGGAATAGGTCATGCCTTAGGGGTGTTAGGAAAATTTTCTACCCTTTAGCTTAAACTCAAATCAATTCCATGATTCAATTCTATGATTGAGATCCATGATTGAAACCCATGACCAAAATCCATCAAAAATTCCTAAGTTAAAATTTCCTAAGTCCTTAACCCTTTCTTAAGGACTTAGCCAAAATTATAATCAAAACCTATCCAAATATTTGAGATTTTCTCATGATCTACTTATACTCTCATTTATATTTTTATATTTATAAATGAAATATGAATTCAAATCAATCCAATCAAATTCAAAATTCCAAATTAATTCATAAAAGATTTTTAAGTCCCTTTAATTTTCCATAAAAGACCTAGCCAAAATCAACTCTAAACCTTGATCAAATAAACTCAAATCCTTGGGATTTTCTCAAAACTGATTTATATCATCATTTATATTAATCAAAGGAAAAATTAAATTCCAAATTTAAAATGCTTGAAATTCCCTTAAATCCCTTAATTTTCCATTAATGGATTTAACCTAAACTTTGATCAAACCATTTCAAACTCATGGGATTTTCTCAAAACCTATTTCTATTCTCATTCATATTCTCATATATAAATGAAAAATGAATATAAATCAATCAAATCTAATTAAAAAAAATTAAATTTCAGATTATAAATCCTCTTAAATCCTTTAAAATCACTTTAATGGATTTAACCTAAATCATGATTAAACTCTTTCAAATTCTTGAAATTTTCTCATGATCAATTTATATTCTCATTTATGTTCTAATATATAAATGAAATATAAATTCAAATAATCAAAACCAATTCCAAAAATCAAATTCAAATCCACTCAAAATCAGATCTAAGCCTTTCAAGCCAAAATCTTTAACTTAGTCAAATCATCTTCAAATCAAGTCAAATCCCTGATCTTCTCTCATGGTTCAATCAATACTATAATCATGAGCTCATATATAAATCCAAACCTCAAATAAACAATCAAAACCCAAATCAAAAATCAAACTCAGGACCCCTTCATATTCTTCCTTTGAATATGAAATTTTTAAATTGATCAAATTCCATTTGACTTCAAACCACTTGTAAATGGATTTATATTTCAATCATAAGTCCATACACAAGATCAACCAACTTCAAATCAAGCTTTGACTAAGCCATTTGACCACTTAGGATCACTTGACCCAAAGTGACCTACAGTACCCTTATGAGCCAACTTTTGATCCTAACCAAATTGGATTGAACCAAACTCATATATACCTCTCATCATGTTCAACAATCATCATGAGATGATCAATAAATCAAATTGGGTCAAACCAAAACAAACCTAAGGGTTGACCAAGTCAACCCTTAACCTAAAATGAAACCTAACATAGCCAAATTCAACCATAGGCCAAATTGATTAAAACCATTGATCCAAGTTCACTCATGACCTATGTATGAACTTGATCAAGCCAACATTTAAGCCTAACCTAGCCCAATTGGCCTACTTGACCCAAGTTGACCCATTTTGACCTAAAGGGCCAAAATGCATCAAAACTTGATCTAAGCTAAATTGATTGAAACCAATGGGTCAAGTTCATTCCAAATCACTTATGGAACTTAACCAAAGCCTCAATTGGCCAACTAGACCCAACTTAGCCCAATTCACCTTAGACCCAAGATGACCTAAAGGGGTCATGTTGAGCCAAAATTGAACTTAACCCAAATTAATTGGAAACAAAGATACCAATCCACTCCATATGATTGAACAAACCTAAACCTACCCTTAACCTAACCCAAATAGGTCAAATGGGTCAAATGGGTCAACTTATCCCATTTAACCTAAATGGGTCATATGAGCCAAAACCAAATCTAATCCAAATTGAACCAAACCAAAGGCACCAAAACATTTCAAATGGTCATATGAACTTGACCCAACCCTTGGTTTGACCCAATTTGACCAATTGGTCAACTTTACCCAAGTTGACCCATTTTGACCTAAATGGGTCAACATGAGCCAAACCTTGTCAAATGGATTCCAAATCTAATGAAACTTGACCAAACCTATTTTCTCAAAATACGAAACATACCCAAAGTTTAAAAAAAAATGAAAATGACCATTTTACCCCTAGGCCATAGAACAAATTTTGGCTTAGCCCATGGGTATTTTTGTCATACCCTCATCACAATCACTTGAGGCTTTCCTAAATGCACAAGGGGACTTAGTGATGAGTGGTGCACCCAACCCAATGGGTTTGGGTCAGCCCATTTGACCCATGGACCAAACCCGACCCTATAGCCTAAATTTCAATTTTCAAACTCCCTTCTAAGCTCAATTTGATGCACATGGGAGGTTGGCATTCCACTCAAGGATCAAACCAACCATGTACAATGATCTAACAGCCTAAACAGCTCACTTCATATGGTCAATTGGATCGAAATGGCAACTAATGGGTCGGCCATCTAAATGCCTTAAGGGGAGATATACCACCCACCCAATGAAAATTTGAATTTTCACTCTTGATCACATTGATCCATGAATCCTTACAACACCTCCAGCACACATTTTCTAAGAGACATTCAATTCTCATTTCCCACATCAAGGAATCAATCTATCAAGCTGAGGAGGTCTTGAGGATCCACCACTCAAGGATCTAGATAGCTTCCATCATATGAAATCGCAGATATGATCCCTCCAGTGTGTGATCACCAGATTAGTCTGTGGAAAGGAAATTTTTGCATTGAAATCCACTGATGAGATGGATGGGTTGAGTCTTAAATGATTATATGCTAGATCCTGATTTCCATATCACCGTGAAATTGGCTTCTCATCCATCCATCTGCATTTTAGATGAGAATTATTAAGCACATTTTATAAATCCTTTATTCGATTTAAGCCACGGGTTAATCCTTAGATGTCCGATCTTTGATCGAACAGCCAAGGATATAAGCGTGTCTACCGCCAACTGCCTTCCCAATTTGACATTTAAGTGGATGGCTCATGACATGACACATGTAAAGCATGCTGATCGACCATGCATCGCACCGTGAGCTGGTATTTAGTAGGGATTAGTTAAGGATTTTAATTAATTCCTAATTAATTAAAAACTCTTCTAAAAATCATAACTCCTTCAATAAAATTCAATAAAATAAAAGAAAAAATGCAATGGATAGATAATTTCATATATAATATTTTAAAAATGTTTTCAATAGTTTTTTAAATTCCCCCTTTCTCTGAATTTAGGTTTCTTTAAGAATTTTAATTAGCTAATTATTCTTTAATTAAGTCACCAATTGATCTCAAGTTTCTAGGATTCATTTTATGGGATGATCTCTGCCTCCCCAAATTTTCTTGAGATTTATTGACACCCTAATTGGGAAAATATTTATTTTATTCCCTAATTACTCCTTTCATGTAATTAAGAGTAATTAAGGTGTGATTAGTGGATTTACCCTATGATTAAGTTTGATTAAGGTTAAATCCAGTGAGTATGGGTTTTATGGAATAATTTTGGGGTATTTCCCCTAAGCTGTTCCCTAAACCCCCTTTTCTTTTCTTTAATCCCCTCTTAATTAAGGGTCAATTCATTAATTATCCCTTTAAACAATTTTCAAAAATTCTAAATAGTTCCAGAACTTAATTAATCTACCTTGGGTAGATGCTTAGGTGTTTAATAGCCTAAGTCTAATTAAGGAAATTAAAGCCCCTTTCATAGGTATGAAAGGGTGTTTTAAAAGTACTTAAGCTAAACCCCTTAGCTTAATTAACTTTTAATTGTGAAATAAATTTCATTGGGCCTTTCCATTATTAGGTGCATTGCAAATTTAAATATCTTATGGGTTTTATGTCATCTCATTGGCTTATATTAACTTAGTTAAGTTTTCTAAGATGGTGTAGGTAGAGGTTAATTAAGCCACTTAATTCATACTCTAACCTAATCAATGCTTAAAAATGGATTTAATTATCTAAAAATTAAACAAAAATACAAAACACATGTGGGAATGGGTTAGGGATACCAAACTCATCTCACCTTCTCAAAATTAAATCAAACTCCAAATTAAATAAGAATCATTTTGAAATTCACTTTGATTTATTCAAAATTTTCTTATTCTTTAAGAATGACTTTAGGATTTAAGTAAAGTGAGTTAGGTTACATGCTTTCGCTGCTTTAGATGTTTTTCAACATGTTAAGTTGTATGTCATATGATTCATGCATTCATAATTTAATGTTTCAAAATTTTAAATGAAATTGTTTACTTTATGTCAAATGTGCATGTGTTGGCTAAAGTAGAATATGAGTGGCTATTATCACTACAAAATCTAAAGTATTTTCAAAATTTAAAAATGAAACATCAAATCTGAAAGTGTGCTATTATTATACTTTAATTATAAGCCTGCACGTGATGGATTATAAAGTAATGTTTAGTGTAGCCTTTCCTTTCTTTCTTATGTTAACATAATTTTGATTAGGAGTTGGTAAGATATAGGGTTCATTTGAAAAGAACCCAACACTTACTTAATTCTATATCCTATTCATCCCTATGCCATTATCTAAGAAGGATTGTATATACATGCATGAATAAATTACATAATCAAAAGTAAAACTATTAAACAACTTTTGCATATTCCTTCTCCATTTCATTTCTTTTATATGCTTGTTTGTACTTAAGGAAAGTGGTATATTAGTCTGGACAACCCTGAAGTTGTGAGGATTTAAGTAGCCCTAAGTAGGTCTTGTACCTTACACCTCTAGTTAATAATGGCACTGCACTCACTTATGCCTTTCTTACTTTCATGTATGTATGTGAAATTTTGGATAAGGAAAACCATTTCTACTTAAGAAAAATCATGCATATTCAACTTCTAAATTTCCATAAATGAATTACTTAGCATGCATCATAAAGTGTGTTAACTACTCTCATTTGCATGTATAGATATGCTTAGGATCCATCCATATGCATGTTATATATGTTGCGAAAGAATTATAGTAATGTGTGTTAAGTGAATTTTGATTCATTTTATTTAATCTTAAAATACCTTTCTTTTTGAATAGGTTTGTTTAGGGTTTATCTATACTTAGGATTGAATAAAAGATGTAATCAGAACATTCACCTAAAATCAAATTAAAATGTGAACTTACCTTAAATATTTCTTAATGATTAGGGATGGAAAGAGAAGTTCCCTTCTCTTTCCCTTTCTTTATAACTTAGTAATTAATTATGGGTTTCACTTAAACCAAATTAAAACATGAAATAAAAATAACCCAAACACTTAAACAACTTAAATGAAACCTTCCTCTAAGTTGAACATGTCCTTCACACTTAGAAAACTTGAACCTAAAGTCCTAAGCTAAGCATGCCACACAAACCTTCAAAGCACACATATTAGCCTAAGTCAGCACTTCTAGCTTTAGGTTGGGTCAGTGCATGGTTTGATGTTATTTTTTTTTTCAATGAATGTTTTAAACTGGATGTTAGGGTGTATGCTCGTAGAATGAATGGTAGGACGTGTTTAGTCTAACTATTCTTTTCTGTAGGGGATTATGCTTTAGGGACGCTATCATAAATAAAAATATAAATGTTTTTTGCTTGCAGGTGCTTATACCCCTTAGCATAATGCATAAGTCGGGTGGACTTAGTCAACCATGTATGGGGTGATAAGTCAAAAATACATGCTTGGGATTTGTGTAGCTGCTTTAACTAACCTTTATTTTGTAGGTGTTAGTTAAATTTATACTTTTCTTTTTCATGTAAAAGTTTGTATATTTAGAATTTTGGAATGATTTATTATGGGGGATTAGGATGAATATTGGTCATAAAATTCTATCTTATGCACCATGTGAAGCCTTGGAGCTTTCACCTTCCAACCATCCAAAGGAGGAACCAAAGAAGAAAAGAAGAAAGAAGAAATAAGAAATAAGAATAAAGCTTGAAGACCCTTATAATAATGAATTCCTTTGCTTAAATTGTAATTTAATTTATTTATAATCCGGGCTGTATAAGGGTAGAGCTCAGCTTCCCACATTTAATATTTTTGGGTTTGTGCGACTATACCCGACCATAAATGACCATTTATTCTTTTTTTGTGATTAGCTTTATAAATTGATTGATGATTTGTTTAGATTTTGTATTAAGTGGCATGCTTTTTCTAGTTTCTATCTTACTTTATGTATGTCCTAGATGTGGATTAGGCTCTTTAGGGAAAAATAAATCTTTTACCCAACTTAACAATTCAAACTAAAACTAAATAACTCATAACCTCACTTAAAGCTTTGGATTAAAATCAAGATAAAAGAATTAGCAACCCTTAGCTGGATGAGCGTTTCTTTATAATATCATGCACAAATGCATCTTATTTTACACTTGATTGGCCAATAATATGATTTCTCATGCATTAGTCTAAAAAATCTATTAGCCTGAGTCAAAATGATTGTCCAAAAAATAAAAATAATATAAAATTCAAATTGCATTAGATTCATGTCATTTGAAGCATGCCCTTTACATGATCTACTCTCTTTAGGGAGTGAGTTTAAGGACTTAATCTATTCCCAAATAATAACAGCCCAGCTATCTTGCATAAGCATAAAGACTTGCCTACATGTATTTAAAATCATAGGAATAGTTAGTTGGCGGCCACCCCTAGGCAGTTGTAAGTCCAAGCTATCGAGTGGTTTGTCCTTTCTTGTGAAGGCAAACCAATTACCCATTTTTGACTTAGATTTAGATTGTGTTTTTGACTCTTATCGAAGCACCCTAGATTTAGGTTCTGAGGTTGCTTTTCCCCTTTATGGGCCATAAGCATAATTCCTCCCCTCTTAGACATTTCTTTAATCTTGTGTTATGGAATCTTAAGTCCTAAATTTCTAATGAAAAATATAACTAAAATATAAAAAATCAATTTTTAAAATGTAAAGCCCAACTATTGGATAGTTTGGAATGCTTGCTAGGTTTTCTAGCATTGTGAGAATCTCCTACTTATTTCCCATTTTGGCTACGATAATAACTCCCTCTTTTGATCAATCTCATTTGATCTTCAAACATAACCAATCGATCGATAGTCCTTCCTATTGAAATATTCAAAGATAATGATCATTTACCTTAATCGAGAGTTTTCTTAAGGGATCCCGTCCTTTAGGATGTAATTAACTATGGGGGGCTTGCCCTGTGAAACTTAACAAACCGGTTTAAAATAAACCTACTTTACTTTTCCATGTAAAGTAGGGAAGAATCTCGGTATATATGCCCATCATCCTTAGAGTCCTTATTGAGGTGATTGGTTCTATTAAAGGGTAGTTACTTCTATCATTCAAGGTGGTACACTATACCTTGATGACGTATCTGATCACCTGAATAAGTACACTTGTAGATCTGCGTGCCATCTTACCAAGATGAATTTCTATAAGGTCTCTTCTTTCTTTTCTCCACATATTTGAAAGGTGACTCCCTATAAGAGATTTATTCGACCAATAGATTTTTTTGGAGACTCCATTGGGGAAGGTTTCTCTCTCTATCTTTGGTAAATGATCATTATCTTTGAGTATCGATAGTGGGTTTGTACTTTGGTATGAATCCAAGACTATCCTTCTTTCCGTTGGCACTTAGCTCATTTCATTCTTGAGTTAAGTTAGCCAACATCTTTAGGCCTTAGGACCGCATTCCTTGTTGGTCTTAAGACCCCAGTTGGGTTCTCCAATGGGTAAAATGAAAAGATCTAAAATAAAAAGAAACATCCCTTAAAGACTTCCTCCTTATAATCTTCATGATAAAGAAAGGTTCATCCTAAAAATAATAAATCTTCCATAAAGAACTTTGCTTTTCAAAAGCACCTTTTTCAAAAATGCACTTAATAAAATATTTTCCACAAAAATTTTCACCCTCATTTAACAATTCATATAATTGTTACATGTAGGGATTTTCAAAAATAAAACTAATAATATTTTCCAAAAGCACAAATGAATATCTTCTTTCAATTCACTTTGAGGAAGATTTCATTTTTAAAATAAAATAAATAATCATCTTTTTCAAAAAAAATCACAATCATAATCATGAAAGTTTTCAAAAGCACACATGAATTCTTCTATTCAATATATTCACACTTATTGAATGGAAAGTTCATTTGTAAATAAAATTAAAATTTTCAAAAAGCACACATGAATATCTTCATTTTAATTTATTAAATGAAGATTTCATCAACTAAAAATAAAATATCATTTAGGAAATCCCACTTAACATATCCTCATATATGTTTTAAGTTGGAATTCCTCTCTTTCAAAAGCAACAATCACACACAAAATAAAAAATATCATATTTCAAAATAAAATGGATCTCCATTCTACATACTTAAATTTGTTGAATGGAGGTCTCTTTCAAAACATTAAAACCAATAATCATAACTCAAAGATTTCAAACAACATTTGGAACTTCATTTAACATACCCAAATTTGTTAAGTGATGTCTCCAAATTTAAAATGCAACAAAATTTTTCATAAAATAAATTTGGAATTTCACTTAGCATACTCAAACTTTGCTAAGCAAAATTTCCAAATTCAAAAATTCAAAATCAACAATCACATTTCAAAATTTTATAAACACATTTGGAACTTCATTTAACATACCTAAATTTGTTATGTAAAGTATCCAAATTCCAAAAATTCAAAATTTCAAAAATTTCCAAACAACATTTGGAACTTCATTTAACATACCCAAATTTGTTAAGTGAAGTCTCCAAATTTAAAATCCAATAAAATCTTTCAAACATACATTTGGAACTTCATTTAACATACCCAAATTTGTTAAGTGAAATCTCCAAATTTAGAATCCAACAAAATGTTTCGAAAAATACATTTGGAATTTCACTTAGCATACTCAAAATTTGCTAAGTAAACTTTCAAAAGTCAAATATTTTAAATCAACAATCACATTTCATAATTTTCTAAATACATTTGGAACCTCACTTAACATACCCAAATTTGTTAAGTAAAGTTTCCAAATTCAACAAAGTTTCAAAACACACATTTGGACCCTCACTTAACATACCCAAATTTATTAAGTAAAGTTTCCAAATTGAAATATTTTCAAAACACACATTTGGAACCTCATTTAACATACCCAAATTTGTTAAGTAAAGTTTCCAAATTCAAAAAAAAATTCAAAAAAAACATTTGGAATCATACCAAATTTGTAAGTAAAGTTTCCAAATCCAAAATTTAAATTTTCAAAACACATTTGAAATCTTACTTAACATACCCAAATTTGTTAAGTGAATCTCAAATCCAAAATTTCAAAATTTTCAAACAATATTTGGAACTTCATTTTATACCTAAATTTGTTAAGTAAGTTTCCAAATCAAAAAAATTCAAAATTTGAAACATATTTTGGAATCATAGCATACTCAAATTTGTTAAGTTTCCAAAGTCAAAACAAAAACATTCAAACACCTTTTTGGAACTTCTTCCCTTAGCATACAAAATTTTCTAAGAAGAAGTTCCCATTTTTCAAAACCAAAATAAATCAAAATTTTATATACACCATTTGGAATTTCATTTAGCATACTCAAATTTGCTAAGTGAAATTTCCATTTCACAAAACCAAGTGGGACTTCATCTTTAGCATACTAAATTTACTAAAGTTGAATATCCACTTTAATCATTTCAAAAACAAAATGAAGCACCTTTTAGCATATCAAATTTTCTAAAGGATCCTTCCCTTTTCAAAAATCAAAATTTTCCAAATTAATGAAACACTTAGGATTTTCTTAGCAATCCTAAATTTGCTAAGAATCCTATTTTTCAAAATCAAACAAAATGCACTTGGGTTCTTCATTTAGAATGCCTAAATTTGCTAAGTAAGAACTCCAAAATTTTTGAAAAAAAATTGAAACAAAATAAAAATTTTCACTAAAAAGAAATAATCACTTTTACTTCACTTAGCATACCTAAATTTTCTAAGTAAATAAATATTTTAAAACATTCAAACAAAACAAAACCAATTTGACCATTGCTTCAACATACCCAAATTTGTTAAAAGAAAGGGTCCTCCATCACAAAAACTCAAATTCAAAACAAAATGAACCTATGGAAGCATCCTATCAAAATTGTGAATCCATATTTCAACATACTCAAATTTGTTGAAGTTTGAATTCATACTCAAATTCCTCTTTCAATCAATCTTTCCAAATTCATTTGAACCACACTTAACACTTCCAAGTTGTTGGATGTGGGTTCAAATTTTCAAAATTTAAAAATTCCAAAATCTATGGAGCTAGAAAATTGATGCAAGTTTGTTTCTCATTGTAGATTATTTTCAGGCAGTATAGTTTCAGTTTGAGTTTAGTTTAGTCAATGCAATGGTAGGCTCTTAGAAATTTGTCTTTACATTCCCTCACGGCATGGATATAGCCTTGGATCAGGCTGACTTCCTTAATTTGGATCACACCCATTTGATCCATTTTGGCCATGGATTTGAGGAGGCCAGGATCACTTGTGAGGGCATTCACCTCACAATAGTCAGTAGGAAGAGTGTGGGCGAAGCTAGTCATCGGGGTAGACTTACCCTCATTATCTCCTCAAGAGAGGAAAGTTGTGGTACCAGACTTGGTTTATCGATGCATAGTTCATTCTTGGAGTTCATCCCAAGTTGCACATGTTGCCCCGTGTGCAGCACCATTGTACCTAGGTAAGGCTCCCCAGTTTGAGCTTTCCTCCCCACTTTGAGAATAGTCTACTCCACTAGTCCTACTCTACGTACAAGGCATGGTCAAATGGTTCCATACCTGGATAGCTGAGAGAGAGCGCAGTGACCATGGATGAGTCTCCCATGGTCACATCACCCAGTTATAAAATCAATTTCATTCTCTCATGATCGGATAGAGGATGCGAGGATCATTCATCACCTCCTCCATTGGTGCACTACCAGTAGTTTCGGTAGGAGGTCATACGTCCTTTATCTGCCAGTGGGAGCATCTGGGCTTAGTCAGTACTCAATTTGCTTATGATCTATCCCCACAACATAGGAGGTAGATCCATCATGAGGGCCGTGAGCCCATACATCATCATCAGAAGTGATGGAGGTTTAGCCATCGGTTCTTCTTGCTTTGGTTGAATTTCAGCTGCATTCCGATCATCGCGATAGTCCTCATGGGGACCACCATCACAGAGGGTAGTATACATTTGGTGGTGTCCACCCCCCCGCTCTACCCCTGCCATTCAGGCAGTTTGACATCACTTCCATCTAAGGCCATGAAGGCCATTTGGGAAAAATGTACCCATTGGTGATCCGTATGGCCAGATCTTTCCTCACCCCATTATGGTAGGGTCGTCTCTCTCCTTTTACATAGTGGTGTGGAAGGAGTGGCGACCCCAAAACATCGTGGTCATTCCTTCACCAACTCCACCCATTTAGTTGGATGCAATTATGGTTACAATTATCAAGGATATTCCAGATGACAGTTTAGTGGCAGCAGTGGTAGAGGATCATCCCAGGATTGTTACCCCTATTACAGCCAGTATTAGTCAGGATTATCATTCTTCTAGTGAGTACAATCCGCACAGGATTGACTCCCCAACTTAGGTGGTGCCTCTCTTCATGATAGCAATCACAGTTAGCTATTTTACCTACTAAGTTAGATGATCTTAGATGAGATAGTTGCACTATTTTATGGAGAAAAAGGAGATCTTAGGGTATGCATGGTCGATGAAGAAAGAGTCGATCCCAATGAAGATGACTTGATGAGATTGGTGATATGCATGGTGATACTAGAGGTTCTCTTCTTAGAATAGGCCATGGAAGGTGATGAGGTTGATCAGGAGACACAGAAAATCACCTCCCAACTTTAGTTAAGCGAGAAAGATGATTGATAGGATGGCACGGTTGGACTTGTTTGCAATATGTGCTTAAAGCAAGCCCCAGTTCCTGTATACATCAATGTTAGTCGAGAGCTAGTGCATGTCTTAGATCAGTTAAGACTACCTCCCATTGAGCAAGGTAGCACTAGTGTATAGGAAGGTAGTGGAAATCCATACATGAAAAGATATAAAATCCATGGTTGAGCAGGTGAAGCTTTGGCTCAAGCCGGGAGGATCATTAGTTCCAAAGGGTAGACCCCTAGAGGAATTGATGATCCCTATCCCAAGGGTTTATGCCTCCTTCCTTCAAGAACTTTAATGGCAGTGGCAACCTGAGGCAGCATATAGCTCTCTTCAGGGCAAGTTATTGTAATGCAAGTGGCAGCGAAGCTTTACTCTTTAGACTCTTTGTTAGTAGCCTAGCGAGTATCACTTTTAATTGGTATGTTGAACTTCCCAACAATTTAGTAAAGACATTTGTTGAGTTAGAGAAACTCTTCATCAAGAGATTTGTTGGAGCTCAGCAAAGGGTTATTGTAGGTGATCTCATTATAGCCTAATAGTACTTCGGTGAGTCACTTATTAAATATATTCTCTGATGGCATCACTTGAGTCTGAAATGTGAACCACAGATGTTTGAACAGCATGCCATTGAGATTCTCTTAAAGCATATCCATGGCCCGGTCACCTTTATGCTTAAGGGCTTCAATATAAAGATATTTGAGAAGCTAATCAACAAGGCAGCTAGTCTATAAGGAGAGGCCAAACAGTTGCCTTTTCTAGATCGGTTGCCAAGCGAAATCCCAAAGGTATGAGAAAAACGAGTAGTAGTATTGTTGACAAGGGAAGCGAGACTAGAGATCAATTCAAGAGACCATGACCTCAGTGGCCTCCACCTCCTTTGCCACCATTGAGGTAGCCATACCAACCTCCACCTCGACCTCCAACACATACCATACCTCACCATATACCACACGGCATGCATATCCCAGTAGCTATGGTCTACCTACTCAATTAGATAAGTTAAACAAACCTTATTCTTGTAAGAGGGAGGTAATCAAAAAAATCTTTAAGAATCTCTTAAAGAAACCTGATTTTCAACTACCCAAGCCTAGGAGAATGGAGGAAGTAGGCAAAAGTCTTGGTTCAAACTTTTGCCCTTACCACCATATGTTAGGCCATATTTTGGAGGATTGCTTTATATTCAAGGACTGGCTTGAACATAGTTTCAAGATTAGTGTTTTCATTATCCCAAAGGAATACCTTATGGAACAACCTTCCAGTTTCATTAGGGTAATCTTTAGGGATACAAGTGATCCTACCAAAACCAAAGAAGGTTGGGACATCTGTTTGTCTAAAACCTCTAAGAAAATAATTCAGAAGATCAAGAAGCTTTCCTTAGGTGCAGTCGACTCAAACCTCCAACACCAAGGAATGTTTGCAAGTTGCTAGTGCCAACTCTAGGAAAGTTGGAGCTTCGGCAAAACAGGCGTTCAGGATAGCCTTGCCGACCATACCATTTCAGACTCCATCCTTGATTTGCTTCCACATGGTGACTTCTACCATTTACTAGCTCTTCTATTTCTTCTACTAGTAGAACTCTTGTATCGGTGGATAAGGGCATCAAATCCCTTACTCACTCACTCTTGACTTTTACTTTGTACCAAATACTTCCAAGAAATTGAAGAATAAAGGCGATTTGAATTACATGTGTCTCTTATGAGTTTGTCTTCTTATATTCCTAATGATAACTCTTCAAGTCTAATTAACAATTGATCTTCCTCTTTCGATTGAGTTGGACTTTCCAAAATACTATGGGTTCACCTCTTGAGATAGACTTGGAATCATCGATTAGAGAGTCCCATAGAGAAGATATAGGTGAGCACAGTGTAAAACTTGCCACCACCTTGCCTCAGATTACCAAGTCAACCTCCATAGTGGGTTCTACCTCTAGGGCATCACCTCTAGATAGGGGAAAAGTCATTGGTCTGAAGATCAAGCCCTTCCAGATGCTCCACCCTTGGATATGCTTGTGGAAGACCAGAAGGTGGACTACAATATCCTTTCTCATCTAAGAAAGTTCATCTAAGCTAAGCATATGATGCCCTTGTCTTATCCAAAGAGATGAGGGAATCACTAATCAAGGCCCTCCTTGATCCTGAAATATGCTTAGCTCAGCTGGTTACTATAGGTGAGGAAGCACACTATGCAAAAGAAGCCCACCTTCATAGATGAAGACCTTCTACTAGGGGACTTGGAGCACAACTGTCCCTTATACATTACAATCGACATGGACAGGTTCATATTACCAAGTTTCTCATGGATTCAGGTGCATCAATAAACATTATGAGTCTAAAGACCCTTGCTTATTTGAAGATTGACATCTCTACTCTTCGAGGAGATAAGATGATGTTGAGAGGATTCAATGATCAAGGTGAGTGGGCTTTAGGTTCTATAGTGTTGCCATTGGAGATCGATGACTGGAAGACTGAAGCCAAGTTCTACATCATTGATTTGAATACTTCATTCACTACTTTGCTTGGTAGGCCTTGGATACATCAGAACAAGATCGTTCCATCCTTCCTTCATTAGTGCATCAAGTTCAAAAGATGGAATTGAGTACCATGTCAATGGGGATGAAAAGCCATTCTCAGTTAGAGGTTGAGATTTATGAGGATGCAACCTATTATCTTTCTCAAAACACCCTTTCTCATGAACTTGGATAAAATTCAAATGCAAATGCAAAAGTAAAGAAAATGAAGCAAAAAAAAAAGATAAAAGAAAATGAAAAGGAAAATAAAAGTCCAACTGAGCAAGAAAGGGAATTGAAGAAGAAGTGGATCGCATATCACATTCCACCCACATCTAAGTCATCAATGAAGGACTTGAAAGAAGATACAAAAGAATTAATGAAATTCTTGACTTTTAGTCACCTTGGTTCAAATCTTATCTGAAGGTTTAATTCCTTACACCCTCTAAGAGGTTAATATTTTGAAAAGATGGACAGCAGGGAAGCAAATCAAAGCATATTAATTTATGTGAATTAGTCGATGGGAATTTACCCTAATTATTAGTAACCATTTGGAAGTGATAGGTTCTTTCACACATCCCCAACTCTTATGAAAGTGTGTTTAGAAACATCAGGATGATCAATGATCTCAGTTAAAGAGCACTTTCAAATTTGAAAGAAATACATTCAATAATGGACAAGCTAAAGAAATCAACCTCGATAGAAGAAAATTCTCACATACATCAATTATTCTTTGAATGAAAAAGAATATTAGTTAGGATTCTTTGATTTAAGACTACTTCTCATGGGTTATGAAGAAATCTTGGATTATCTCACGGCGTTGCTCCACAAGCTAGCAATGAATCTAATGTTACTATTAAGCAAGCTCTAGACAGCAATTATTGAACAACAAGTCATTTAGAAGTCAAAGCTTGATTGATGTTGGTTTTATCAGGGAAGAAAAGCATCCTACCTGGTTAGCTAGTGTCGTCCCAATTAAGAAGAAGAATGGCCAAATTCACTTTTGCATTGATTTTATGGACTTAAACAAGGCATGTCCTAAGGATGAATTTCCTCTTCCTATATTAGAGTTAATGGTGGACATTGCCTCATCTCATGCAGTCTTATCTTTCATGGATGGATCATCTGGCTATGACCAAATCAAGATGTCTCTTGAAGATGAAAGAAACATTGCTTTTCAAACCCTGATTAGAATCTTCTATTATAGGGTCATGTCTTTTGACCTTAAAATCTTTGGTCTACATACCAGGCCATGACTTCAGTCTTCAATGAACTCATCCATCATCAGTTGAGTCCTATATTGATGATCTAATAGTTAAAAGAAAAGGAAGACCACCTCTTTGACTTGAGTAGTTTTCAAATGGTTAAGATAATATAACCTCAAAATGAATCCCTGAAGTGTGCATTGAGTAGCTTAGAAAATTCCTTGGGTTTGTTGTTCATTGGGGAATAGAAATAGATCACGAAAAGATAAAGCTATCTTAGAAATACCTCTAAGAGTTTATCTCAAACTTATCAAGGTGCAAGCCCTTCTCGACCTTATCAAAAGGATGCTAAGTTCAAGTGGATGGCAAGTGCCCGACGCGAAGAAGACATCAAAGAATACTTGGTGAAGCACTAGTTCTTACTATCTCGAGGCCCATTGATCCTTTACACTTGCATTGGATGACTCTCTCGATTTTATTGGCCCAAGCAATGATGAGGGAAGGAAAGTGCACTCTACTACCTCGTATCGATCCCTCTTGAGCAAAATCCACCTATTGAGAAATATTGCTAGCTTTGATCTTTGCATCTCAAATGACACTACATGCTTTCTCATAAGGTGAACTTGATCTCCCAAAACCAATCCTTGTAGTACTCATGACATGACCAACACTTTTAGATGTTTGGCTCATTGGTCCATGATACTCTCAGTTTGATATCACATTTGTACCCTCGTATAACATGCACTAGCAGATTTCTTAGCGGCACACCCACTTCTGTTGATTCTCCACTTAGTGATCTCCCAATGAACAAATCATGAACTTAGGGAGGATTGATGGGAGATGTATTTTGATGGTGCTTCTTTTCTTAAAGGTGAAGCACCATGATTCTCCAGAAAGCGGGGGTAGGAATAGTTCTTCTAACTCTGCGTGATGTGATGAGATTCTCATACTATCTTTCCAACCCTGCACCAACAATGAAGTCAAGTATGAGGCTTTGATTTTGCTAGTTTGGTTAGCCATCAATGTGTCAAGAGCATCAACATCTTTGGGATTCTCGGTTGGTCATCAACAGATTGTTGGGTCTACAGTCCTCAAGCAAGCTTCATCATTACTATGAGTATACCATGAAGCTGTTGGCCCTTCCAAGTCACCATCTATAAAGTTTCCAGAGTAGAAGAGATGCCTTGGAAAAACTTTCCAAAGAGTTGGCATGTCTGAAAGATGAGTCCATTTCAATAAGGGTCCAAAATAGACATGTCATATCCCTTACTAATTCAGAACTCATCGAGAGACTTTCTCTTGAAGGGGAGGTTATTGTTGCCAAAATGGACAAGGAGCTAGATTGGAGGCAACCATTCATAGATTACTTGAACAGCAAACTACCTCGAGAAATCTCAATCAGTGAAACAAAAGCTCTTTCTATGCTCTTGTTGATGGCACCATGTGCAAGGTCCTTTGACAAATGTGGTTATGTTGTTTAGACAAACATGAAGCCCATGGCATTATAAGGTACATTTAGGTCTATGTGGACATCGGTCGTCCAAGATGAAGTTAAGATCAAAAGACTTGGATACTCGCCTTCTATGATCACAAATTGCATGGATGTAGCTAGGAGATGCCATCGGTGTTGGTGCATGTGGTCCTCCCAACCACCCAACATTCTACACTACATTGGCTTCATGGCCATTTGAGTGTTGGGGAATAACATTGTAGTTCGATCGATCCTCCTTCTTCCAAGGGGCATTGATTCATCTTAGGCGCACCACTACTTTTCCAAGTGGGGAAGCCATCCACTCAGAGGTCATAGCTCACCATGTGCTTTAGTTTTTTAGGAACCATATCATATATAGGTTCAGGGTGCCTCGATGAATTATATCCGATAATGGTACTACATTCAAAAGCATGAAGATCAATAGCTTTGCCAAGACGATAGATTGGAGATACTCCACCATCTACTACCCGAGCTAATGGTTTAGCGAAGCATTCAACAAAACTCTCATCCAAATAGAAGACTCTTGATGACAATAAATGATGGAATGTAGTTGGTTGAAGCCTTGCTCTGCACCACATACCGAACTCCAACTCCATTTACCTCATTTTCCTTAGTGTATGGGTCTAAAGTCATTCTTCCCTTAGAAGTTCAACTCCCTTCACTATGGATAGCATTGGGTTACAAGATCACTAGAGAATGCAAAGTTATGGTTAGAAGAGCTCAAGGTTTGGAGGAAAGTTCTACGCATGCAAAATCTCGAGTTGTAAGGCCAAAATGATTCAAGCTCACAACAAGCTGGTCACCTAGGTCTTTAGTAGGAGAACTTGTGTTAGTCTAAGGAGACCAATTGTTGCCCATCGAAAGATGGGAGGCAAGTTTGAACCCTTGGGAAGGCCATGTCATAGAGAAGGCCTACCAAGGAGGATCTTATCGACTTATTGATTGTAAAGGGGAACACCGATGCTTCCAATTAATGGGCTCTATAAAGAAATATTACCCATGAAATAAACTTGTTTGAAAATAATCATTAATAAAAGAACAAAATCTGATTCCATTCATCAAATCTTCTCTTCTTTTGAAGTGTTGTTTGCTTGTCTTGTATCTGCGTGATGTGTAGGGTAGGTGTAGAGTCCCCAGTGGCATCCTATCCCTCTTTCACAACACAAACAATCTCTTGATGCTATTAGAATAGGTGTAAGAGAACAGAGAGTCTATTTTGATTAGCATAACTAAGTTAGTGTGTGAAGAGAACATCCTTTCTTAGTGGGAATTCTTGTTGTCATCGTGGCATCATTTCATAATTCCGGTGTTTTAAGGTGTAGGTCCTAAGAGGTGTCCTATTCCTTTTACACATGCACAAAATAACACAAATCTTTTCTCGAGCTATTTTGATGTAGCAAGCCCCCCATGTCACTCACTCATTTGCTCTAGGTGGTCTACATGCTACCTGTTAGTATGTCACCCGGTGGTCATTATTGGAAGATGTGAGTCCCATGCTTTCTTCTTGATCATTGCAAACCAATGAGCCTTGTTAGTATGGTAGTCTTCACTACCAGATGCTACCTCATGTTGACTTTTGTTTAAGATGTGAGTCCCATGCTTTCTTTTTGAACTAGCTATCATGTTCTAACTAGGTTGAGTATATTTGAGGCTTAGGATAAGTTCCCCAGAGGCTCCTTTCCTCTTGACTACTTTTGAGTTGATCTAAGTCCCCTAGTGG
Organism: Cymbidium sinense; assembly: GCA_021442155.1. Lineage (NCBI taxonomy): Eukaryota > Viridiplantae > Streptophyta > Magnoliopsida > Asparagales > Orchidaceae > Cymbidium > Cymbidium sinense. Next base: position 80,238,866 of record CM038215.1, read on the forward strand.
CATTCACTTTTGCCCTAGGTTGGATAGCACCTTTTAAGATAGACTATCCCAGATAGTTTACTATAGAAATGTGAGTCCCGAGCTTTCTTCCTAGGCTGATTATTGCAAATCGATGGGCACCTTAGGTTGGTTGATGTTTGCTATGCTAATAACGAATCACCTGGTGAGTGCACCACTTTTGGTAGATATGAGTCCCTGCGCTTTCTCCTTGAGTTGGACACTGAATACTTATTGAATTTATGATTAGCCATGTATTTTTTCTCTAGGGTGTTGTATTAAGCCTTTACTAGCCCCATCCCCTATGGGCACTCTATTTGGATCATGTCCATTATGACCCCATTTAGACACTACCGAGGTTACTTTTGGATTGGATAGTTCCCCTTTCTAGCCACCCCTATGGTTGGAAAATTTGTTCGGGATCTAAATTCTCTCTTGGTTCAATTGAGATAGGTCTAGGCTGATATAAGCTCCTTCTCAGTTTGATCCCTCACAAAGGGCCCACGATAAAATAACTAAAACAAAAACAAAATTAATTTGCTTGTGGATTAATTCAAGCCCCCAAAGGGCCCCTTCTCCGCGGGCATCTATCTTTAGGCGTGTCGTGAGAACTCCTATAGGAATTTGACTACGAGTTGAGATAAATCCCTGTGTACTCACTCCATAGTCTTAGGTTAGGGTTCAATCTATTTTTCCATAAGCGGTTACCCGGTCATTCTTTGAAAGATATAAGACTATGATGCATTCTTTCTAGCATGATTGTGTAATCATGGCGGCCCTAGGTTGGTTTGATTTGTTGCCCAAAGCAACCGATCACCCTAGTGATCTTTTAGTGGAAGATGTGAGTCCGAGCTTTCTTCAATTGATCATTGTAAAGAAAGGCACTCCTTTGGTTGGATAGTTCTCCCATCGGTGAAGCTACTCCCTTTGGTTCAGTAAATTTGAGATAGGTCTAGGTTTTTATAAGGTCCTTCTCAATTTGATCCATCGCAAACCAACAGAATCCATAAAAATAAATCAAAAATGAAAATTAATCTTTTGACTATTCTTGAGATGATGTAAGTTTCCCAGTAGCATTCACTCGATAGTCATCCCTAGGTCGGGTTTGATTTGTTGACCAAAGCAATCACCTGGTTTCTTGTCTAGAAGATGTGAGTCCATGCTTTCTTCTTAAGACTTGACCATTGTGATACTAAAGGCATTTCTCCTTGGTTGGATAGTCCTACCTTGTGGTTGGTAGACTACTCCCTTTGAATTGTAAATCTAAGTTAAGCTAGGCTTCCTACTTAGTGCGGTTCATCTAACTATGGGATCCATCATAATCAAACAAACAAAATTTAAAATGAAATCAATCTTGACTATCTTTGAGTTGATCTAAGTCCCCAGTAATTCACTCAATAGTTCTAGGTTGGGTTCAATCTATTTCCTTGCCAATAGATTACCCCAACTAGTCTTTACTTGGAGGATGTAAGTCTACTACGCTTTCTTCTAGTCACATTGTATGCAAAATCTTTCCCTTTGGTTGGCTCCTACTATGTGTTAGTAGACTACCCTTTGGATTGGTAAATCGAGTTAGGTCTTAGCCTCCATGGCTCTTTCGTATTGCAAACCAAAGGTTCATCTAAAATTCAAACCTAACAAAAATTAAAATAAATTCAACTCTCTCCCCCAGTGGAGATCTCTCCAGTGAGATTCAAATCAAATCAAACCTTTCATCTCCTTGTAGATGACTTGAACACCTTCCCTAGTGGAAGGTTCACACTCTATCCCTTAGTGGATTTCTTCCCTCTCTATGTCTTGGACATAAGTAGAGCCACATACTGCTAAGCTCTGATTCTTTCTTTCCGGGTTAAGGATAGATTATTTATGTTAGTGCTTGTGATCTCGGTGTTGTTGATCATTTGTCAACACCAATGTGTGTTCCTTGAGTCACACCACCTATTGGGCCCTTTGTTGACCTCATTTTTGAGCTCTCACCTCCATCTTAGGCTTACTTCTCTTAGACTTTAAGAGTTCTAGTCTTAAGACACATCTAGTGATTAGGTGGACACTCCCCTAGCCTAGAAGACTTAGAAGAGTTAGCCATAGGAATAGGTCATGCCTTAGGGGTGTTAAGAAAATTTCCTACCCTTTAGCTTAAACCATTTCTCACTTTCCTTATTTCAAGTCAAACTCAAATCAATCTTATTTGATTTTCTTAAACTCAAATTAATTCCATAATTCAATTCCATGATTGAAATCCATGATTGAAACCCATGACCAAAATCCATAAAAAAAACCTAAGTTAAAAAATTTCCTAAGTCCTTAATCCTTTCTTAAGGACTTAACAAAATTATGATCAAAACCTATCCAAATATTTGAGATTTTCTCATGATCCATTTATATTCTCATTTATATTCATATATAAATGAAATATATTCAAATCAAATCAATCAAATTCAAAATTCCAAAATCAATTCATGAAAATTTTCTTAAGTTTAATTTTCCATTAAAGGACTTAGCCAAAATCAACTCTAAACCTTGATCAAATCCAAATCCTTGGGATTTTCTCAAAACTTATTTATATCTCATTTATATTCTCATATATAAATGAAATATAAATATAAATCAATCAATCAAACCAAAAAATTAAATTCCAAATTTAAAATCCTTGAAATTCCTTAAATCCTTAATTTTTCATTAATGGATTTAACCTAAACTTTGATCAAACCATTTCAAACTCATGGATTTTCTCAAAACTTATTTGTATTCTCATTTATATTCTCATATATAAATGAAATATAAATATAAATCAATCAAATCAATTAAAAATTAAATTTCAAATTAAAATTTCTTAAATCCTTTAAATTCCCTTTAATGGATTTAACCTAAATCTTGATTAAACTCTTTCAAATTCTTGAAATTTTCTCGTGATCAATTTATATTCTCATTTATATTCACATATATAAATGAAATATTAATTCAGAAAATCAAAACCAATTCCAAAATTCAAACTCAAATCTTCTCAAAATCAAATCTAAGCCTTTCAAGCCAAAATCTTGAACTTAGCCAAATCAATTCAAATCAAGCCAAATCTTGATTTTCTCTCATGGTTCAATCAATCTACAATCATGAGCTCATATATAAATCCAAACTCAATCAAAAACCAAATCAAAAATCAAACCCAAGACCTTCATATTCTTCCTTTGAATATGAAATTTTCAAATGGATCAAAATCCATTTGACTTCAAACCACTTGTAAATGGATTTATATTTCAATCATAGTCCATCAATCAAAAAAAACTTCATCAAGCTTTGACCAAGCCATTTGACCACTTAGGCTCACTTGACCCAAAGTGACCTAAAGTTATGAGCCAACTTTTGATCCTAACCAAATTGGATTGAACCAAACTCATCTCTCATCATGATCAACAATCATCATGGGATGATCAATCAATCAAATTGGGTCAAACCAAGTCAAACCTAAGGGTTGACCAAGTCAACACTTAACTAAATGAAACCATAGCCAAATTCCATATAGGCCAAATTGATTGAAACCATTGATCTAAGTTCACTCATGACCTATGTTTGAACTTGACCAAGCCAACATTTGAGCCTAACCTTAATTGGCCCACTTGACCCAAGTTGACCCATTTTGACCTAAAGGGTCAAAATGTGTCAAAAATTGATCTAAGCCAAATTGATTGAAACCAATGGGTCAAGTCCATTCCAAATCACTTGTGGAACTTGACCAAAGCCTCAATTACCTACTAGAACTGGCAATTGACGACCCAATGACTAAAGGGGTCATGTTGAGCCAAAATTGAACTTAACCCAAATTGATTGGAAACAAAGATATCCACTCCATATGACTAACCTAAACTACCCTTGACTCAAATAGGTCAAATGGGTCAAATAGGTCAACTTGACCCATTTGACCTAAATGAGTCATAACTAAATCTATACCAAATTGAACCAAACCAAAGGCACCAAAATATTTCAAATGGTCATATGAACTTGACCCAACCCTTGGTTTGACCCAATTTGACCAATTGGTCAACTTGACCCAAGTTGACCCATTTTGACCTAAATGGGTCAACATGAGCCAAACCTATCAAATGGATTCCAAATCCAATGAAACTTGGCCAAACTATTTTCTCAACATACCAAACATACCCAAATTGAAAAATAAAATGACCATTTTACCCTAGGCCATAGAACAAATTTTTTTGCCCATGGGTATTTTGGTCATACCTCTTCACAATCACTTGAGGCTTTCACAAGGGGACTTAGTGATGAGTGGTGCACCAACCAATGGGTTTGGGCCATTTGGACCAAAACTGACCACCACAAATTCAATTTTCAAACTCCCTCAAGCTCAATTTGATGCACATGATTGGCATTTTTTGGATCAAACCACCATGTGCAATAACCTAAATAGCTCACTCCATATGATCAATTGGATCAAAAGCAAAATGTGGTCATCGATTCATGGGGATATACTCCCCTAATTCACTAAAATTCACTTCTTGATTGATTGGAGCACAGGAATCCTTAGCACCATCAGAGCATTCCTAAGCTTTGTGGATTTGAATTCATTTCTCAATTTTGCATAGTGCAAAATAGGGAGCTCGATTCCAACTTCTTTACACTTGATCTTAATCCAATTCCTTACACTCCTTCAGGACCAATTAGCTTGCAATCCATTTGAGTTCTCAACAAGGAAGAGCTCAATTTGATCAAAGTTGCAAGGATCTTGAAGGAGTTCATCCATTGATCACTCAACCCAAGGCTAGGAACTTTCAAGCTTCATCTCCACCATCTACCTCATATCTCAGGTGATCACCTCTAGCGAGGTATGTGATTTTTTGACCACTTAGATTAGTAGGTGTTGGTCCTTTGTGAAAGGAATTTTCATTGGATGTGAAATCCATCGTTAGATTAGTCATTCTATTTCTCTAGATTATGTGGGTTGAGTCTTGAATGATTCTATGCTAGATGCTTGGATCTCCCTTGGATCATGGATTCTCATCCTGGGGAAGAACTTGGCTCATCTCACCATCCATCATGCATTTTAGATGGGCGGTGAGATTATTAGCATTTTTATCCTTTTATCAATTTAAGCCATGGGTTAATCCTTTAGCATGATCTTTGATTGACGACCAAGATATAGCTGCCACCCATTTGACATTTAAGTGGATGGCTCACGGCGTGATGTAAAGCGTCTTGACCACCGTCGCATCCGTGAGCTAAGAGGATTAGTTAGGGATTAATTAATTCTAATTAATTTAAAATCTTCAAAATCATAACTCCTTCTAAAAAAAAATAAAAAAAAGGAAAAATGCTATGGATAGATAATTTCATCTAGAATATTTTAAAATGTTTTCAATGGATTTTGAATTTCTTTTCTAAATTTGGGTTTCTTTAGAATTTTAATTAGAAAATTTTTAATTAAATCTATTGATCTCAAATTTCTAGGGTTCATTTTAGGGATGACCTACCTCCCCTAATTTTCTTGAGATTTGAGGGAAATTAGAGTATTTCATTCCTAATTACCCCTTTCATGTAATTAAGGGTAATTAAGGTGATTAGTGGATTTACCTATGATTAAGTTTGATTAAGGTTAGATCAGTGTGGAGGTTTATGGAATAATTTTGGGGCATTTCCTAAGCTATTCCTAAACCCCTTTTTCTTTCCTTAATCCCCTCTTAATTAAGGGTTAATTCATTAATTATCCCTTTAAACAATTTTTAAAAATTCTAAAAAATTTGAGTAATCTACCTTGGGTAGATGCTTAGGTGTTTAATAGCCTAATTAAGAAAATTAAAACCCCTTTCATAAGTATGAAAGGGTGTTTTAAAATACTTAAGCTAAACCCCTTAGTTTAATAACTTTTAATTGTGAGCCAAATTGCATTAGGCCTTTTCAGTATTAGGTGCATTGCAAATTTAAATACCTTGTGGGTTTTATGTCATCTCATTGGCTCATAATTACTTAGTTAATTTTTCTAATTGGTGTAGGGGTTAATTAAGCCACTTAATTCATACCTAATCAATGCTTAAAATGGATTTAATTATCTGAAAATTAAATAAAAATACAAAACACATGTGGGAATGGGTTAGGAATAGCAAACTCATCTCACCTTTTCAAAATTAAATCAAACTTCAAACTAAACAAAAATCATTTTGAAATTCACTTTGATTTATTCTAAATTTTCTTATTCTTTAAGAATGTCTTTAGGATTTAAGTAAAGTGAGTTTGTTTACATGCTTTCATTGCTTTAGATCTTTCCCAACATGTTAAGTTGTGTCATGTTTCATGCATTCATAATTTCATGTTTCAAATTTTAAAATGAAATTGTTTACTTTATGTCAAATGTGCATGTGTTGGCTAAAGTAAAATATGAGTGGCTATTATTACTACTAAATCCAAATATTTTCAAAACTTATAAATGAAACATCAAATCTTAAGTTTTCTATTCTTATACTTTAATTATAAGCATGCATGTGATGGATTATAAAGTAATTTATAGTGTAGCCTTTCCTTTCTTTCTTATGCTAGCCTAGTTTTGAATAGGAGTTGATAAGATGTAGGGTTCATTTGAAAAGAACCCAACTTACTTAATTTTATACCTATTCATCCCTATCATCTAAGAAGGATTTCTATACTTGCATGAATAAATTGCATAAACAAAATAAATCTATTAAACAACTTTTGCATATTCCTTTTCCATTTCATTTCTTTTATATGCATGTTTGTACTTAAGGAAAGTGGTATATTAGTCTGGACAACCCCAAGGTTGTGAGGCTTTAAGTAGCCCTAAGTAGGTCATGTACCTTACACCTCTGGTTAACAATGGTGCTGTACTCACTTATGATGTATTTGAAATTTTGAATAAGGAAAACTTTTTCTACTTAAGAAAAATCATGCATATTCAACTTCTAAATTTCCTTAAATGAATTACTTAGAATGCATCATAAAGTGTGTTAACTACTCTCATTGGCATGTATAGATATGCTTAGAATCCATCCATATGCATGTTATATATGTTGGGAAAGAATTGAAGTAATGTGTGTTATGTGAATTTTGATTCATTTTTTTAATCTTAAATTGCCTTTCTTTTTGAATAGGTTTGTTTAGGGTTTATCTAAAATTAGGATTGATTAAAAGATGTAATCAAAACATTCACCTAATATGAAATTAAAATGTGAACTTATCTTAGAGATTACTTAAGGATTAGGCAAGGAAAGAAAAGTTCTCTTCTCTTTCCCTTTCTTTATAACTTAGTAATTAATTGTAGGTTTCACTTAAACCAAATTAAAACATGAATTAAAAATAACTCAAAAAACTTAAACAACTTAAATGAAACCTCCTCTAAGTTGAACATGTCCTTCACACTTAGAAAACTTGAACTTAAAGCCTAAGCTAAGCATGCCACACAAACCTTCAAAGCGCACACATTAGCCTAAATCACTACTTCTAGTCTTAGGTTAGGTCGGTGCATGGTTTGATGTTATATTTTATTTTGTGATAAATGTTTTAGATTGGATGTTAGGGTGTATGCTCATAGAATAAATGGTAGGACGTTCTTAGTCTAACCATTATTTTATGTAGTGGATTGTGCTTAAGGGGTGCTATCATAAATAAAAATATAAATACTTCTTGCTTGCAGGTGCTTACACCCCTAAGCATAATCCATAGGCCAGGTGGACTTAGTCACCCATGTGTGCGGTGATAAGTCTAATATACATGCTCGGGCTTTATGTGGTGTGATTTAACTAACCTTTGTTTTGCAGGTGTTAGTTAGATTTATACTTTTCCTTTTCATGTAAAAGTTTGTATATTTAGGATTTTGGAATGATTTGTTATGGGGATTAGGATGAATATTGGTCATAAGATTCTATCTTATGTACCATATGAAGCCTTGGAGCATCCACCTTCCAACCATCCAAAGGAGGAACCAAAGAAAAAAAGAAGAAAGAAGAAGAAGAAAGAATGAACAAAGAAGAAAGAAGAATAAAGCTTGAAGATCCCCATAACAATGAATTCCTTCGCTTAAATTGTAATTTAATTTATTTGTAATCCAATTTATATAAGGGTAGAGCTTGGCTACCCACATTTGATATTTTTGAGTTTGTGTGATGGTACCCGACCACAAACAACCATTTATTCTATTTTGTGATTAGCTTTATAAATTGATTGATAATTTGTTTAGCTTTTGCATTAAGTGGCATGATTTTCCTAATTTCTTTCTTGCTTTATATATGGTCTGGATATGGATTAGGCTCTTTAAGGAAAAATAAATGTTTTACCTAACTTAATAATTCAAACAAAACTAAATAACTCATAACCTCACTTAAAGCTTAGGATTCAAATCAAGATAAAAGAATTATCAACCTCTTAGCTGGATGAGCATTTCTTTATAATATCATGCACAAATGCATCTTATTTCACTCTTGATTGGAGGGCTTCCATCTTTGTCAGATAACCTAGCTTGAACTTTGAGGGCCGCAGTGGAAACTCACCTCCTACCTTCTCACAAATTTTGGCCAATAATCTAATTTCTCATGCTTTAGTCATAAAAATCCTATTAGCGTGAGTCAAAATGATTGTCCAAAAATAATGAAGTTTGAATTGCATTAGATTTAGGTCACTTGAGCATACCCTTTACATGAACTAGTCTCTTTGGGGAGTGAGATTAAGGACTTAGTCTCATTCCAAAATAATAATAGCCCAGCTATCTTACATAAACATAAAGACTTGCTTACATGTATTTAAAATCGTAGGAGGTTAGTTGGTGGCCACCCCTAGGCGGTTGTAAGTCTAACCTGTCGGTTGGTTTGTCCTTTCTTGTGAAGGCAAATAAATTACCCATTTTCACCTTAGATTTAGGTTGTGCTTTCAGCCCTCAACAAAGCTCCCTAGATTTAGGTTTTGAGGTTATTTTTCCTCTTTACAGGCCATAAGCATAATTCCTCGCCTCTTAGGCATTTCCTTAATCTTGTGTTAAGGAATCTCAAGTCTTAAATTTCTAATTGAAAATACAACTCAAATATACTAAATCAATTTCTAAAATGTAAAGCACAACTATTGGATAGTTTGGGATGCTCATGTATGCTCAGCTTCTTGTTTACATCATAATAAAAGAAACAAAACAAAATAATAAAAATTTTATTCTTTGGTTATAGCACTACGGTGTTATGTCCATAGTGCTGAAGCATTACCCTGATCTCCTAGAAGAAATAATTGCTCGATCCAGCTATCAAATTATTGTACAATGTCGTGGCACCAAGGTAATTTATAGTACAATGCCACGGTATTATGATCTTAGCATCAAGGCAGTGCACCAACTATTTAGAGGGAATAACTATTAGCCCCTTCCTATATATATAAGTGATCAGTTCACTCAAAATACTTTTCACCCATTTAATTGTAGCCTTTCTAAATGGTGCTCACACTTCACTCCGAGTTTTTCACTTCATGTAAAGGATCTATGCTTTTTAATGCTAGTTTAACAAACATTTTACCATTGATGTTTGATCCGGTGAGAAAATTTTAGAGATTTGAAGACCTCCACCATTGAATTTTATTCCAGTGTGAGATGAAAACCTCCTCCCCTCTGTTAATCTTAGATCAAGAATAAAAGAGAAGAGTGTTTTGTACTATACAATTTTGAAATCTAGCACTACTAAGGCGCAATGTTACTGAAATTTCTAATTTTTTAAAAAAATTCACACTTTAAATTTCAAATATGACCTATAGCACCAAGGTTTTGGACATTAGCACTGTGACACCATGCTTTCAGGTATTAATGTTATAGGAGCCATGCCACATTGCACAAGAATTGGTACTGCAACACTTGAATAGAAACCCATAGTGACATGGTGCCAGAGCATCAAAACCATGGTGCCATATCCATGTGTCACTTGAAATATTACTTAAAATATTTTGATAAAATAATGAAATAATATCCCACAGCATTGTGGCGTTGTGGGGATAGCTCTACAGCATTGTGTTACCTTGCTACATGTGAAAAAGGACTTAGAAAATTTTCTGTTGGGGAGGAATAATATCCTACAATGTCGCGGTGCCATAAGACAACATTGTGGCACACACCTCCCAAGCCCTTTGTTCTATCTCCAATGTCACAACATTGTACCCTAATTTGATTTCTTTTTTATTTTTTATATAAGTGTTAAAAATTTTATTTATCTTGGAGCATCAATAGTGGCAAAATAATATGCAAGCACACAACACAAAGATACTGAAAAGGGGAATTTTTTTTCTTCAAAAAAAATTACAAATTATAAATATAAGAAAAGAAGAAATAAATACAAACATGGTCGTACTCATCGCCACCTTCCTCTTCTTCTTCTTCCTCCTCCTCCATACCTAATAGTGGTGGAGTAATCTCATAGGGATGATATTGAAGCACTGTAGGGAAGGAGACTTGTCTAGGATATGTAAGGTTGCAATTCTAAAACATGTTGACCAGTGCAATGTTGAACTGGGCCATGTAGGAGAATTGCATCTATTGTTGATCCATATGATTTCAAATTTGCATTCTAGCATCTTCTGCATATGACTACTCTTATCTACCTTCTTATGCAAGTTTGAGACTTGGCTACTGATCACTTGAACTTGCTCTACCATGGACTTGGGAGTTCAGGATCTAGATCGGTGAGGACATGAACTCTCACCCACTTCAAATCATTTCATAAAATTATTGATGTTTTAAAAGGGTATAAGCTTGGTAGAAATGAAATAGTGCCAATCCTTAGAGGCGGTTGTCATATTGGTGGCAAGAAAGTTGGTAATCCTTTCCTCTCATCATTTCTATTGCATGCTTTCATTTCTTCCACAAAAAAAAAATAATCTCATCAAAATTGAGATGATCATTGTAATAGGAGAGATATTGATCATACTCAATATTAAGGAGATCGTAATATGTGTTTATAATAGTACTGTTATAACTTACCAGGTTTCCTGATACGTATGCTTTATTATTCTAGTCATCCTATGAATTTAGGAAGAATTTGTGCACCATGAAAATGATGTCGAGTTGCTATCGTAGGCCAATTTGAGCCACCTCTACTCCATAATTATCCCCTCAATGCTACCACCAAGATTCTAGAATCCACTCCCTAGAATCAAATCCTTGAGGAGGAGAGCATGCTGGTATCGTTCCTCGGTGTCAGCGCTAATAAAGAGGTTGGCATTGTTGGATGCCCTCTTCTTGCCCACAACTCTTTTAATAGGCATGACTAATAATTAAAATTCAAAAATACAAATAGGTAAAGATAAAGAAAGTTCTCAAAGTGAAGGGATCATTGAATAAAAATCCTTAATAACCTGGGCCTCCATTTATAAATCATGACCTAGGGTCGTGACCCTAGACCTGGTGATGAGGTGTTATCCTCTCATGTTACAGAACACTACCTCAACACTGCATTGCCCACATTTAGCATGGAGGCTCTGGTCAACCCATCCAATCGAATACTATGCAGTCAAAAAGATAGAATTAATGTTAATAATTTTCATGATCGATGTGCATGAAAAAGGTACATTGCCACAACGCTCTAACCTAGAGCCATGGTGCTCATTAAAATGAGGTTATTATTTCCCCTTAAAACCCACTGCATGTCCATCAAAAATCTTGACTAGCACTGCAACACTACAAGGCAGCATTGTAGCACTATTCAAATGGTTAATTGTCTAATAATAACAGCACTGAGAAGCTGAGCCTCTAGCTCATCTGGCTCGTGTCATGCCTCATAAGCACTGGGCTCCACTATCACAGTGTCAAGGCACTAGGTCTTAAAATGAGAATTTTAAATATTTAAAATAAATTTCAAATTTTTATTTATTTTCTACACAAACACCACTACGTCCACCATGTAGGACAAACCTAATTTTTCCATTCCAAAAGGATGTAAGTCTAGCCTCTTATTCATTCAACATGTGAATATCTATTCATATGCCATGCAAACACCCCATAATTTGTTCATCACACAAACATATTCATATCCATCCACCATGTAGGACAACCTTAATTTTGGCAATCCAAAGAGATGTAATCCCAGCTTTATATTCACTCATAATGTGAACATCTACCCGTTTTCATGTGAACACCTTATAATCTATTCACCACGTAAATAGTCTTGCACCACTTACACTGAACTTCTAAGTCTACTCGAGATACCTAAAACATCAAAGTCTACTCGAGATACCTAAATTGAGGCAACCCTTGGCTGCTAATCAGATTCTCTGGACATTACGGCTATGGTCCATTGATGTTGGTAGACTAGAATAACATTATTATCGGATGACAAAACCATGGGATCTTGATCAGGATCCTACTCTTATTTATTTTTAAATGGTCATATATGCCACACACATGTCTAAGACACCAATTGCATATTAGATAGATATGTTTGTTTCCAACCTTTATCGAGAGTGCTCTCCTATTGTAGTAAGAGGGTAATTAACTATGAAGGATTGCATTCATAGAAAGTAGAACCTAGATCAAAATAAAACCTAACCTAAATGTTAGGGAAAATCTAGTTGAATAAAATATAACTGAAGAATTAGGAGTTGAATAATTTTTCCTGCACACTTGAATTTAACTTGATTAGTATCATTTCAATATTTATTTGTTATCATCAAAATCATTCTCATATGAGATGGGGCTCATGAAGTCAATACTATTTTACTCCACGATATAGTTCATGGGAAAGATCTCTAGTACATCGAAGATCCATTAGCCTTAGGAGTATTTATTAAGTAATTGAATCCATTATAGGGTAATATGTTTATCTTTTGAGATTATATATTAATCCCTTAATGACACATTTGATTACCTAGATAACTACTCCCGAGATCTGTGTAGTGTCATAAATTTTTTTTACAAGAGTGATTTTAGTTGTAGAAGATCTAGTGGTGGAGTATTGATAATGGATGATCAAGACATTAAAAGGAGTAAACATATTAAATATCTCAAGTCTATTGTTCAAAGTGATTGTGATACAGATGGGGATGTTATTAGTAGAATTTATGTTTGATGGGTGAAGTGGAGGAATGTAGGTAGCCTATTGTGTTTTAAGAAAGTAGCACCTAGACTCAATGAAAAATTTTATAAGATAGTGGTGAGCATGCAATGCTTTATGGTGTAGAATGTTGGCTAGTAAAAGAGAATAAAAAATTAAATTAAGTATTTCAGAGATAAGGATTCTCATATGAATGAGTGGCTTTGCTATTAGAGACAAAATGAGAAATAAATATATACATGATAAGGTTGGAGTAGCACTAGTGGCGTATAAGATTAGAGATTATAGTCTTAAATGGTTTGGTCATATTAAATATTGATCATTTGATGACCCAGTTAGGAGAGTAGATGTACTAAATTTGGCCTAGGTTAAAAAAGATAAAGGTAGACCTAAGAAGATTTGATTGGGAAGTATAAAAACTGATAATAATTTATTATGATTAAATGAGAATATGGCACTTAATAGAACACATTAAGGAAAATAGATTAATGTAGTCAACTCCATGTAGTGGGATAAAGGCTTGTTGTTGTTGTTACTGATGCCATGATGTAACCTACCATTCCTTCAAAAGTTTAGCATCATTATTTTATTATATGCTATAAAAATAGAGCAAAAAATAGGTTATTAGGCTTAATAAGTTTTTGGAGACATTCGAGCACTTCATGATGCAAACTTTTTATTGATTAAGCAATGTTATGAATGTGATATATACCCATACAATATTATGAGTAAACTTTAAATAAGAGCCCCATCATAAACCATTCCATTTGAGTTGTGCAAACATACTTATCACATCTTAATAACACTTAGTATTTATTATGATAGATACTTATGAGGATAATATTTGGTATGATATTATATCTATGGACATAGCACACATCCTACTAAGCAAACTCTAGCTCTAAGAATTAAATATGATACAATGTGGTCTAACATAATATTAAGCTTATAAAATTATTTTATGATAAGCTAACAAATAAATAATCATCTTTGATGCCATATAAACCCAATTCTTAGATTTTGTCAAAGAAAAGTTAAAAGAAAAATGCTAAGCTGTCACTTATAATTATATCACCCTTACTACTAACATAACATATTTTCACTTCACCTTTTCCTTTTGGCACTCCTACACCTTATCTACCACCTTTAAATGATAGAGTAGAATTTTCAGCATAATCAAATAATTTTTAAGGATCGATAAAATAGTTATCAAATCCTCCACCTTCTATAATATATAAATAAAAGAAGTTGGCCTTAATGCATATCACCACTACATATCTACTATGATATTATATTTAAGGATTATGTTTAGAGATCTAAATCTTGATGATTTACCAAATTAGTTACCACCTTTAAGGTATAAACAGCATGCCATAGAACTGATTCATTATTTACAAATTCTAATTTGCCACAGTTGAGAATGAACACAAAGAAACATATTGTACTAAATTTTCAAGTTGAAAAACTTTCTAAAAAGGGCTTCATTCATAAAAGGTTGAGTCCTAATATAGTTATTATCCTCTAAACACTGAGAAATGATACTAGTTAGGGAATTAGCACATATAATATACTAGTAGGTAAGTTCAAAATTAAAAATAGTTTTCTTATTTTTGGTCTAGATGACATTCTTGAACTTATTATTTAATCCATCCCCTTGAGCTAAGACTTACACCATGAGTAGGAGTGGAATGAATAATCTTATATATGATTTGTGTGTTAGTTATTTGTTATTAATTTGATTATTATATTTTTCATTTAATTTTTTATAAAATTAAGGTCATATATAAATTTAAATTTTAAAAGTTAAAATTCTAGAATTTATAAGGTTAAAAGATCATATTAAGATTTGTATTCATTTTCATCTAATTTATCTAGAGCATAAGTCTAATGTTAAATCTTTTGATAGCTCGAACATGGTTAATGATCATAATCTTGATAAAAGAATGAGATATATATGTATATATATTCTTAAGACATCTATGATAGAATTCCTCATTATGGAACTTCATCCTAACAGATTTTAGGACATTTTAAAGAGTTTAAATCCACAAACATGTTTAACCCTTAGACTTTTTTATCCCTAACTCAAAAGAGATGTTGAAAGTCAGCTAACTCAATGTTATCCATGTTACTTAGTAAAAGATAGAGATTTGGGAAGTATATTACCTAATCCATTTCTTAGAAAGATCGAGAGGACAAATTAATTGATTTTTTCTCTAGATTTTCCTCAAGTATATGATAACATCTTTCTTATTACTAATAAATTAGTTAAATGTCACACTTCTTATTATGCATAAAGTCAAATAGTACCTCACACAAATTAAGTTATTTCATAAGTAGATAATTAGATTACACAAGCTTCCATTCATAATAGTTTTAGATTCAAATGTAAAATCTATATTATATTTCTAAAATAATGAAAGTTAATTGGTGCCAATTTGACATTCTCATATTCTTTTAGATTCATGAAAAAATTATGATGTTTAGTAGGAAAAGTGTTTAGAAAATTGTGAACTTCACATTTGTACATCAAATTTGTATATAATAACAAAAAATTAAGAATTATAGATAAAACATCTTTTGAATTTCATTTGGTTTAATTCAAAGAAGCCTATTAATCTTATTAGCATGCCCACTCATTAATTTTGGAATTCAATATTTGTAGGTGCACGTAATTTTTTTTAGACATCAAAACATGTTCAGAAAATAATTGCAAGAAATAATGCAAGATATAATGAATAAAGAAATATTGAAAAAAACTTTGTGAAATATGATATAGATAATCATATATTGCTTTGTATTTGACCACAGAAATATCCTTTAATAAAATATAAAATATTGTAAGTGAGAGCTTATGGACCATTCATAATTATTAAAAAAAATCTTGGTTTTAATACTTATATTCATGAATTTCCTCATGTCATATTTATAAGATCTATTTCTAATATAAGAAAATTAATGTCTTATAAAAAATTTAGCTAAATGAGGAATTTAAAATTATGAAGAGTGGGAACACCAAGCAGATCTTGGGGGGTACTTATTGAAGTGATCGAGTATGACATCAAGAGAAGATATACTATCTTGAGAGGTAAGGATATCACTCTTCAATGGACTCAATCACCTAATATAAAATCCTAAGGCTAATGGGTCTATGTATCCTAAAGATTTTTTTCCTAATTTACATGGATGAAGTAAAGTAGGGCTTATTTTAAGTCAAGTACATAAGTTCCCCATAATTAATTACATCTCAAAAAGTAGAGATTTTGAAAGAATACTCTCGATTAAAGTACTCAACTAGTGTCTCTAAAATTTTTCAAATTTTATCATCAAAGGATTAATGATCATTAGAAAGTGAAATGGGAAGGTTCAAATAGGAAGATTTCTTAATAGGATCTAAAGAAGGATAAGTAGGAAGCACACCTGATATTAGAAAGCTAGTGAGCACTTCAATCTAACCTTCGTGGGGCTTCATATTTTTGAAGTCGATAATAATGATTATTTAAATTGGCATTATATTAGAAAGCTAGGGCTTATATTCTAATAATACAATATTATAGAAATGACTGAGAGGTGATGACTTACCCTCATAGCAAGCAAGAAACAAGCAGCCTCTAAATTTACATTTAATGTGCTATAGCATAAGCCAAGGGATCGACTTAATTCTACTCATTGTAAAATGGGATATATTGGTTCACTTCCACTAGAGAGCATAAGCCTATCCCAACTCTTCTAGATTTAAAACCACCTGGTCCCCACCTAACATATCCTAAGCTTTTAAAATCATGTGTCTAACTCTTATGAATGTAAGATGGCTGGGTTATTATTTATTTAGAAAGAACCTAAGATCCTAAACTCACACCTTAAAAGCCTAAATCATGGTTGGTATGAAAGTACATCTTAAATTAATGTAATTAATGTTATAAATTTTATTTTATTTTTGACTAATCATTTTAGACTCAAGCTTAAAAGGCAATTATGCCTACATGCATGATAAAATAGAGTTGTGGGCTAAATCAGAGAGAAATGGGTTTTCTCCACTATAAGAGAACTTCTATCATAGGTCAAGCCTTGTCCTTTATCGTGCAAGAGTAGAAACCCCTTATTTACAAGGAATGAAATAAAATGCATGCATGATATTAAAACATATTTAAACACCTAGGCTTCAAATTGAGGTTATGAGTTATTATAATTTTAATTAGAGTTAGTGAGTGGAGGTAGAAAATTTAAGTCCTTAAAGAGCATATTGCATCCAAGCCATCAAACAATCATACACCTATATATCTTGGATTATAATTAATTTACAAATAAAAATGCCACTAATAATCATCCTCGAAAAGAAAAAGATTGGGTAGCTGAGCTCTACCCTTATACAGCTTGGATTTTAATTAATTTACAAATAAAGATAAAGGTATGGGAGTCTTCAAGTCTTCATCTTCATGTTCACTTTCATGGATTTTGGCACTGCAGTTATCATAGAGCCTCCCAGGTCTAAGCCATCTACCCATTGCTCATCCTTATCCCCATAGCTCTATTCCTAAGTCTATTATAAAAAATATATTTTATGAAAATTAAATCTAACTACACCTTCAAAATAGAAGTTAACTTAATATACATTCACATTAAGTAGTTATATTTAATACACTGAGGCTTAGCACACTACCTTAGGTCACAAAGCCCACTAGTCCTACAAGATTATGCTTAGGGACTTGCAGCACCTATAAACAAAAGCATTTATATGTATATTTTTTTTATTACAATGATTTCTTAAGCACAATCTCCTATAAAAAAAGTATCATTAGTCTATTGTTGCCATAACATCTAGACTATGCTCATACAATCCTAACACCTAGTCCAAAACATTACATCACAAAATCGAACATCAATCCATAAAAAAGCACAATCCTAACCTATATCTAGAATAATAAATTGTTCCTTTTGACTGGTATAGTAACTGTTTTGACCAGCTAACAAGCGCTTAGGCACTGCATGTGAAGCTCTACAATGCTAATTTTTTTATTCCATAACCTAAGATGTTAGTGCCTCGACACTACTAATGTAGTGCCATAGTGCGAGTTCTTTGTTCTAGAACTTGAGAGGTTAGCTCCACAGTACTAGGACTATAAATAAACCCCCAGCAATGGATTTCTTATTTTTCAATCTTTTTTATAGGAATCCTTAGAGCCCTCTTTCTATCAGTCTTTTTTTCATAGTAGGAAAATAATCATGGTACTCAAAAGACTCGTAAGCAAGAGTAGGGTGACTTCATGTAATACTAATAGGTTTATTAGTATGAAAGTGGAGGAGAGGTGACAATATGCCCTCATTCACAAGTACATCATTCCGAAGAGAAGATTCCATAATCTAGTTGTGAGTGTGGAGAGGTTCATCATCGAGCAAGGCTGAGAAAAGCTGGCATACGAAAGCAGGTCCTACTTCATTCCTGTGGTGTGGAAGTTTCTCACCAATGTGAAGGAGCATCAAAGTAATATGGGAGAAATTGGTAAGTTTTGATAGTAGTACATTAATGCATATTACAACCAACAAAATATAGTGTAAAATCAATATTCTTCTTATTATAATGATCATCCTGATTTTGATGAAGTCGTTAGTTTTCTCACTGGCAGAAATGCCAATATTCAACATAAATAGTAAGAGGGAAGGATCATCAACTTTTCTTCTGTAGGCCTAATGATAGAGTTTAAGGCTTAACACTATTTTGTTTCTGTCAAGTTGATGCCCATTGATAATATCAATGAGGTGACCAAGGACAGGGCCATTTTAAATTTTGCAATTTAAAAGGGCTTTACGATAGATATAGGAAATATTATTTATAATTTCATTTGTAATATGCTTAGGGGTAATATTACTATAGGATACAATCATCCTTCCCTTATTTATGGTTTATATGCTTGGGGGAGCTTGATGAAGAAGTTCTTATTCAAAAGCTCCTCTAACAAAGAGGATAATTGAGGGATTTTGGTTGAGGTTCAATGTGGGGGAAAGTTCATGTGCCCCACGTGCCCCACAACCTTGATCTCAATCCTCTAAAACCTTAAATGAGAAACTCTAAAATATTTGAGAAGAAGACTCAAATTCAAGGAAAAAGGTTGGCGATAGTAGCCATAGGCAAGAGGCCTTGGAAAAGAAATTTGACTATCATATGGATCAAGAGCATAAATAGTTTTTTATATGACTGAGTTTAACTTAGCATTAGTTCATATGTTTAAAAATTATGATTTTATGGGTCCAGGTTAGGCCTTTGTTCCTACAGTACCTCAATTTTCACCTTATGTGAGCACCACCATCGAAAGAATAAGAAGAGGAAGAGAATGAATATGATTACTAGTTTCCCCCTTTTTATTTTGTATTTTCTTCATTATAATACAATTTATGTAATCAATTTTTATGTTTAATAAATATATCCTTACTTCATATGTTTATGTATATCTGTGTTTATTTCCTTTTTTTGTCATTTGAAAGCTTCAAGATTTAAAAAAAATGGAATTTTAATAACTTTAAATGATATCACAATAGTAGCACCTCAACATTGCTAGGTTATAGGACAAAGGTTTAAAACCAAAAAAGGCTATGTTATGGCGCCTAAGCTATAGCATTGTAGAACTCTTATGATAAAAAAATTTTGGTTTATAGCCCGAGAGTGTAGTGCTACGATGCTCGATATACGGTGTTGCGAAGCTCTTAAGAGAGAAGCTTTTTGTCATCCTACCCGAGAGTCTAGTGCTGCGGTGCTATTAAGAGAGACACTTCTTATCATCCTACCCAAGAGAAAAATGTTATGGTGCCTGATGTTCAATGTTGCGACTCCAGGTAAACAAGACATAGATTTTGAATTTAGCGAGATCAATATTCCAAATGTTCAAAATCATGACATTAATGCAACATCGTGGAGCTATGACTAGAACTATTTGGCTTACAAAACCGAATAGCTCAACACCTTGGTATTTGACCCACAACACCTATGTAATTTTTCATCAGTGCCTAAGATTTAATAGTTTTTGGAGAAAATTTAAATTTTGACAGCATAATGAGTTAGTAGTGTAAGGTTTCCTAATTTTTAGTGCATTACCACTCTTCTCCCTTATTTCAAATTCAAGATCAATGGAGAGAGGATTTTATTTCACACCAAATTCAAGTTCAATGGTGTGCTGACCTCCATGCATGCTACATCAGCTGAGTCGAGCTTACAAGAAAAATTCAATGGACTTCGGATGCAGCAGTGCGCAAATAACAACTTAAATACACTCGACATCACCAAAAATTAGTTTAAATGACCTCCAATCGATGAACAAAGTTCTCCATCATGTTTAGAATGTCAAAATTAATCAAAATACACATATTGCACAATTCAACGATCAACTAATCAAGAATAAAATCCATCGACGCACATATGGGCATATCAAGGTTGAGAAGCTACGATGATGCCCAAATGACCTCTATTCATGAAATTGATCATGCTTTTAGTGTCAAAACATAGAAACCTATCAAATAAGACTTCCCATGCTCAATTCAAACAAGTCTAGATGAACTTCAAGTAGTTAGAAGTGACGGCATGCAATTTTAAATTGAAATTGACCCGATTCGATGTTGAGTCAAATTAAACAACCTTTGATCATGAAACAGACTGTGTTGTTGCATCTGGGATATCAGAGTAACCTAAAATTGATATCCAATTTGCCTATGTGTGGATAAAATTATGAAAACTCAAAATTAAGTTTATTTTATCTCAAAATAAAAGAAGAGAGACCCTTTATAAATACCTTTATTACCTAACCCTAATCCACACATCACTTGTATTCATAGTTCGATACTCCCATTTTGTACTGCAAACCCTCTATTCATCTAGATCCTTCCCCTTATCGAGCTTGGCATTACTCAATCGTGCCACCTTGCAGTCCTTCCTCTCAATCGAACAAGAGCTGAAGCCCTCCCTTCAATTTCTCTTGGTCGAATGAAGCAGCCGAATGTTGCTTGCACCTCTTGATTGTGCGAGCTCCCATTTGGTCAATCCTCCCATCCACCACTCTCTCTCTCTCTCTCTCTCTCTCTCTCTCTCTCTCTCTCAGTTTGAACTCCACAACTGGACAAACTGAGAGTTAAAGCCTTCTCTCTAGTCACTCGACCAACTTCCCTTTTGGCCTTCCCCATTCGTCCAGCTACAGTAGCCAAGTCGACCAAATCACAGTTATCTGAGCCTCCCTCTTTCTCCCTAGTTCGTATGATACTGTACAAGAAGAACTAAACCATCTCCTTCTCTCATTCCCCTCTCTGTGTTACAGTGCCCAAGCGAAGTCCTCTCATGAATCCATCTCCTGATCGGCCAATCCCATTGATACTGTAGCGTCGTTACTGTAGCATTGTACTATAGCACAGTATTATAGCAGGATACTATAGCACCAAAAATAACTTTTATTTTCTTATTTTTTTAGCCCTCTCTCATAATAATGCTTTGATGTTTGACATGAAAGAAGTTGAAATGGAGTTAGATCCATCAGAAATATATGGTTGGTGCTACTATAAAGTAGATAAAAAAAAGAGAGAGATGAGTGAAGCAATGAAAAAAGTTATACTATGATAGACTATTTCATTTGTGTTCAATCATATCAGCTCAAAGTATATGTAAAAGAAGAATTGTGATAAGATATGTTCTAGTCTTAAGTACTCGTTTGTGTTGTTTCAATTTAGTAGGGAAATTTGGTAGACCTAAGTACTCATGCATGCTGCTTCAACATGTCAAGGAAATCATGATGCTTTTATATAGGTTTGAAGGCCTATGCAATGCTTTGCATAAGTATGGTAGGTGCAAGAAAATCACTCGATCATGGTGTCGCAAGACACCTACCATGCATGCTTCCCATAAGCATGGTGGGAAGGCCTCAATACTCCCGATGCAGTCCCCTACATGGGGATGCTGCTGGGAGGCTGTCAAATTTCATTTTAAATGTCTCTTATGCAGCTATTAAAGGCCTTTGCATGCTTTCTTAAGCATGGTTGGTTTGAAGACCTCTTAAGCTCTAGTGTCACAAGACACCTACCATGCATGCTTCCCATAAATGTGGTGGGAAGGCTATAACACTCCCAGTGCAGCCCCCTACATGGTGATGACATCCAGAGTCTGTCGAATTTCATTCTAAATACCTATGCATATGTTTGTTTCATATATTAAATTTTGATACCTACTGCTTTAATAAAATTGCACATATTTTCTAGATATAAGTACTCATGCATGTTGCTTCAGCATAGCGTGAAAACCAAGATGTCTCTTATTCAGGTACTGAAGGCCTATGCATGCTTTCTTAAGAGTGGTGGGTTTGGAAGACCTCTTAAGCTGTGGTGTTGCAAGACACCTACCATGCATGCTTCCCATAAGTATGGTTGGAAAGCCTCCGTACTCCCGATGTATCCCCTTATACGAGGAGGATGCCGGGAGGCTGCCAAAATTTTTCCAAACTCTAAACTCGCACAGGACTTAAATAGAGTTTGACCAAGATTAAAATAAGCACTTAAAATAAAATATACTCTAATCATGCTTAAGTTTGGTATCAAAATAAGATCAAAATTACATGCGGGAGTTCTAAAACTTTAAACCAAAATCATATCATAAGAACTTAGATTCAAGCAATCTTAAAGGGATTTAATGACTATTCTACAAACAAGAATAAATATCAGACATGATAAATTTATAAAGATTTGAAAGTTTGCTAAATAGCATGCACAAAGTCTTTTAAAAATAATTGAAGTTGCATTACATGATATATTGGAAGAATCAAAAAATGGCTTTAACTAATCTGAACGAAATTTACAGCAACCTTACAAGCTCATCGACAAACATGAGCTTGGTCCTATTGAAGTTTGAGAATCCAATGAATTCAAAACACAATGTCAAAATAAATAGCATTACCTTAATTGATTATATAAGAACTAAAATAAATGCCATAAAATTCATAATACATCATACAAGCAAACAGAAGGTATTAATTAAGGCTTCAATTAAATAACCCGCATGGGCCCTGACACTATGCTAAATGCCTAAACTTAGTGTGTGAGGATGTTGCACGGGTTGATTCCCGATTGGATCTTAGGACCAGGTCCGAGTTATAAAACTTAGAAATCCAATAATAATATTATATAAATTTCAACTTAGTAAAATAGCTGAAAAGCTAATTCTTTCATATGACAATTAATCTTATCCTCTATTATTAAACTAATAGAGTTGACAGGATCCAGAATAACAAAATATTACATTCACCCCGATGATGGCTATGTTGAATGAAGATTTCGACCGGAGGGGATAATACGATCAAAATATGTTTAAAATTTCAAATAAAATTAATATAAATTAAACATCAATAAATGAAAAATCTGATGAATTATTAAACTCAAAATTCTTAAATGAAATTCAACCTAAAAAAAACTTAAAGCTAAAATCCCACCTTGCGCAATTGTTTATTAGAGGTGACAAATTAAGAAAATCCTAGCTCATAAATGAGCTAATGTCAAATCAAGTATTCTACTATGTTCACTCTCAATTCATATCATGCTAGTAAGGATGTAACCTATGTCTTTTGACTGCGTGGCTTGGCCAGTTAGCTCCATATATGATGCAGTTATGACCAGAGTCTTCTGATTGTATGGTTGTCGCCAAATGACACCATTATATTACGGTCATGGCTATAGCCTGTATTGTCCCCAATGGCTCTGATGTTTTGTGAACTATAGGGTGTACCTGATAGGGCAAAAATCTCTCTATAAGCTAAGGTGGACTTAAGCATATCTGCTTAGAAAAACACTACCCTAGGTCTACAAGGATTACTTGGATGATGCAAGCTATGGTTGTTGATAAGGATCCTTGGTCAGGTTGGCTCGACTGCCTCCTCTAACTAAATAGACTAGGGACCATGATAACCTAGGATGACAGAACCATGAGATCTAGATGTTGGGAAAGAAATGAAGTGATGTATATTTTATGAAATTGGTTTATTTTATTTAATCTTAAAATGCCTTTCATTTTGAATGGGTTTGTTTAGAGTTCATCTAAACTTAGGGTTAATTAAAACACTTAATCAAAATATTCACTAAACAAAACTAAAATGTGAATCTACTTTAGAAATTACTTAGGTTTGGGAAGGAAAGAGAAGTTCTCTTCTCTTTCCCTCTCTTTATAACTTAGTAATTAATTGTAGGATTCACTTGAACATAATCAAAACATGAAATAAAATTAACCCAAAAATAATTAAACAACTTAAATGAAACTCTCCTCTAAGTTGAACATGCCTCATACTTAGAAAATTCTAACTTAAAGTCAAAGCTAAGCATACCAAATAAACCTTCAAAGCACACACATTAGGCTAAGTCACCACTTATAGCTTTAGGTTAGGGTGATGCATGGTTTGATGTTTATTTCATTTTGTGATATATGTTTTAGACTAGATGTTAGGATGTATGCTCATAGAATGAATGGTAGGATGCTCTTTGTCTAATCATTATTTTCTATAGGGGATTATGCTTAAGGGGCACTATCATAAATAAAAATGTAAATGCTTTTGCTTGCAGGTGCTTTATACCCCTAAGCATAATCCAATAGGCCAGGTGGACTTAGTCACTCATGTGTGGAGCTATAAGTCCAATATACATGCTTGGGATTTGTGTGGTTTATTTTAGCTATCTCTATTTTGTAGGTGTTAGTTAGATTTCCATTCCTTTTCTTTTCATGTAAATTTATGCAATTAGGATTTTGGAATGATTGTTTTGGGGATTAGGATAAACATTGGTCATAAGATCTTATCTTATGCACTATGTGAGGCCTTGGAGCATCCACCTTCCAACTATCCAAAAGAAGGAACCAAAGAAGAAAAGAAGAAGATAGAAGAAAAGAAGATAGAAGAAATGAAGCTTGAAGACTCCCAAAATAATGAATTCCTTGGTTAATTGTAATTTAATTCATTTTTAATCCAGGTTGTGTAAGCATAGAGCTCGGCTACCCACATTTGTATTTTCAGGTTTGTGCGGTGGTGCCTGCCCACAACGACCTTTTATTCTTTTTGCGATTAGCATTATAAATTGATTGTTGAATTGTATAGCTTTATAAATTGATTGTTGATTTGTATAATTATTCATTTGCATAATTTCTTCCTTGCTTTATGTATGGCCTGGATGTGGATTAGCCTCTTAGAGAAAAATAAATCTTTTACCAAACTTAACAACTCAAACTAAATAAATAAAGAACTCATAACCTCACCTAAAGCTTAGGTTTAAAATCAAGATAAAAGAATTAGCAACCCCTTAGTTGGATTAGTATCTCTTTAACAATATCATGCACAAATGCATCTTATTTCACTCTTGATTGGAGGGCTTCCACCTTTGCTAGAGAAACTTGGCTTGACCTTTGAGTGCCATGGTGGAAACACACCTCCTCCCTTCTCACTAATTTTTGTCGATAACTTTATTTCTCATGCATTAGTCATATGAATCCTATTAGCCTGAGTCAAAATAATTGTCCAAAAATGAAAAAAAATAAAATTTGAATTGCATTATATTTAGGTCATTTGAAGCATGTCCCTATATGATCTAGTCTCTTTAGGGAGTGAGTTTAAAGACTTAGTCTCTTTCTAAATAAATAATAGCCTAGCTATCTTGCATAAGCATAATGACTTACCTACATGTATTTAAAATCATAGGAGGAGTTAGTTGGCAGCCACCCCCAGGCGATTGTAAGTCCAACCAATCAATTGGTTCATCCTCTCTTGTGGAGGGAAACTAATTACCCATTTTTGCCTTAGATTTAGGTTGTGCTTTCGACCCTCACCAAAGCTCCCTATGTTTAGGTTCTGAGGTTGCTTCTCTCTTTTATGGGCCATAAGCATAATTCCTTGCCTCTTAGGCATTTCTTTAATCTTGTGTTAAGAAATCATAAGTCCTAAATTTCTAATGAAAGATGCAACTCAAACAAACTAAATCAATTTCAAAAATGTAAAGCCCAATAATAGGATAGTTTGAGATGCTCGCTAGGTTTCCTAACATCATGGGCATCTCCTACTTATCTTTCTTTTGGCTTCGATAATAACACCCTCTCTTTGATCAATCGCATTTGATCTTCAAAAATGAACCAATCGATGGATAGTCGTTTCCTATTGAAATCTTTGAAGACAACAATCATTCACCTTAATCAAGAGTTTTCCTAAGGAATTTCAATTTCTTAGGATGTAATTAACTATGGGGACTTGCCCCTGTAGGGAACTTAATGAACTTGGTTTAAAATAAACCCTGCTTTAATTTTTCATATAAAGTAGGGGAAGAATATCTAGTACATATGCAGACCCATCATCCTTAGGAGTTCTTATTAAGATAATTAGATCCATTAAAGGGT
The DNA here is from genome assembly GCA_021442155.1 of Cymbidium sinense. NCBI lineage: Eukaryota > Viridiplantae > Streptophyta > Magnoliopsida > Asparagales > Orchidaceae > Cymbidium > Cymbidium sinense. The sequence continues at coordinate 80,265,272 of CM038215.1, forward strand.
AGTGACTTCTATCTCTTGAGATAGTACACTATTTCTTGATGATATACCCAATCACCTAAATAAGCACATTTGCGGATCTGCGTGGTGTCCCTAAAAAGATGAATCTCTATATTCTTGCCTATTTTCTCCACAGATTTGAAGGCAACTCTATTGAATTTTTCACCATAGGTAACATCATTCATCAACCTATAGATCTGCTACATCCGATGGTAGCATCTTGGCCATTTGAATGTTTGAGAATGGATATAATCGGCCTGATCGATCTGCCATCATCAGCCGGACATCAATTCATTCTAACAGCTACTGATTACTTCTCCAAACGGGCTGGAGCTACTCTTTTTAAGGAAGTCACTACTGATTGAGTCATTTACTTCTTCACCAACAATATTTTCTATAGATTTGGGGTGCCATGATGAATCATTTCAGTCAATGGTGTAGCCTTCAAGAGTGTGAAGATATACAAATTTGCTAATCAACATGAAATTGATTTACGATATTCATGAATCTACAATCCAAGGGCCAATGGTTTAGTAGAGGCTTTCAATAAAATTTTAGTGAAATTGCTCAAAATGATTCTCACAAAAAATAAAAGATAGTGGCACACTAAAATGATGGAAGCACTCTAGGCATATAGAACAACTTATAAAATGCCAACCAAGGCCACTCCTTATGCTACCACTAAAAGTTGAAGTTATTCTACCACTAAAAGTTGAGCTACCATCACTTCAAGTAGTTGTCCAATTCAATCTTACTCAAGATGAGAACTATCACCTATGAATAGAAGAGTTGCATGCACTTGATGGAGTTAGACTCTAAGCTCAACAAAGTTTAAAAATTTACAGAGCAAGGATGTCCAGAGCATTCAATAGTTCAGTACGTCCTTGGACATTCCAAAAATGTGAATTGGTTATGGTACTGAAAAGGCTAATCATCCCTCATTACAATATCGATAGAAAATTTGAAGCTAATTGGGAAGGTCCCTACATCATAGAGAAGGTGTATGAATGAGGAGCCTACTAGCTTATTGATAGGAATGGTCAAAGACCGATGCCACCAATCAATAGTCGATATCTTAAGAAATATCACAATTGACTCTAGATAAGCATATAAATACTTAAAATGAATCTTGCAATAGTAAGGATTTCATACCAAATAAACATGTAATGTCACTTAAAGATTCTCTCATAAAGCGAGAATGCATTTTTCAAGTTACTGGGAAAGCCCCCTATGTTAGATAGAGGGCATTTTTATAAATTTATCTAAGTCGATATCGTGCTTCAGGCCGAGATCCTAAAATAAATATATATGATGATCAAACTGAATTATGTTTATTTATATTAAAAAATGTTCAAATTTTGAAATATATTTTTGATTTAGTCTGCAATCCCTCTGTTAGACAAAGGGCATTTTTTATGATCAAGGTTGTTCAATCCTCTCTTGTGAAACAGAAGAACTTTGTATATATATTCAAGTTTACATAGAACTTTATAACGAGATATCTAAATATATCTATAATTATTATTGTTAAAGTTTTAGGCTCTTGGAAGATTGAGAATAATCCATTTTCATAACTTATTGACAGGAATGGTCAAAGACCATGCCACCAATCAATGGTGGATATCTCAAGAAATATCACAATTGACTCTAGATAAGCATATAAATACTTAAATGAATCTTGCAATAGTAAGGATTTCATACCAAATAAACATGTAATGTCACTTGAAGATTCTCTCATAAAGCAAGAATGCATTTTTCAAGTTACTGGGAAAGCCTCCTATGTTAGATAGAGGGCATTTTTATATATTTATCTAAGTCGATATCATGCTTCAGGCCGAGATCCTCAAATAAATATATATGATGATCAAACTGAATTATGTTTATTTATATTAAAAAAGGTTCAAATTTTGAAATATATTTTTGAATTAGTCTGCAACCCTCTGTTAGACAAGGGGCATTTTTTATGATCAAGGTTGTTCAATCCTCTCTTGTGAAACAGAAGAACTTGTATATATATTCAAGTTTACATAGAACTTTATAACAAGATATCTAAATATATCTATAATTGTTATTGTTAAAGTTGTAGGCTCTTGGAAGATCGAGAAGAATCCATTTTCGTAAATAGAAGGACAACCATAAATATCAAAAGTTTGGCTCCCAGATACATCAAATTTTGAAGATCAAGTTAGAAGAACTCTCAGGAAGCTTCAATCAACTAAGTTGGAAAATCATCAACCTCTATATCTTCAAGTTTGGGACATGGATGGGTTCTAAAAGTCGAACTCAACAAGCCCATAAGTGGCTAAGTTATTGATGCTCTCCTCACTCAACAAGTAGCAAAAAGGATGCAGTGAAAGATCTCCCGTTCGTTAGTCTAATGACCAAACCACTAAGCCATCACAAAGATAAGTCAAGACTGAGTAGTTCTAAAGGTCCCAACAAGCCTACAAATGTTGAGCTTCTTTTCACTCAACAAGTCACAAGAAAAGGACGTAGTTAATAAGCTTCTGCTTATCAATTTAATGAAGATAGTTGTTCAATCTCAAACCAGATCCAACTTAGTGACTACAAGCAACCAGAATCCAAGAGATCATCCCATTCAATCGATGGACCAAGATAATCTGAGAAAACTCTTAATTCATAGCTACCTCAAATCAATCTATATATTGCCCGCAAAGTGATATTCTAATCCTTTTTCAAGTGAGATGATCAAGCACAAAGCATAGATCAAAGTCAATTTCCTCATCAAGTTCATCAAAGTAGAAAGCATAGGACCGAGGAAGTGATTCCATAGTTCACACAAAGGCAATGATCGAACTAAAGGAATTCTGCGATTATTCAGTCTATTAAAGTACATATTGCTATACTAATAACTCAACATTAACCTAATATGAGCCAGAAGATTGGGCCATCTATATGCACCCTTCAATGAGTCCATCAAAGCAACAAGCACTGAACTTAAGACATACATACACTGTTTGACAAGTTAATATGGACAAATTAGGTCAATCCTCAATCAAGTCGATCAAGCTTACAACTATGATAGAAGAAATTTCAAATCTCAAAGTAAACAAATCAATTCCTCCATCGAACCTGATCAAACACAAAGCTAGGGTCAGAGGAAGTTCAAATTTAAAATAACACAAGAGAAAGAGATCTTAAAAGAACCCATTGAAGTAGAGAGTAGATGGGGGAAGAAGCTCTTCAGTGAACCCATTGAAATTGAAACTGGAGAAATTCAAGATCCATGGCCAGCCCAAAGGGTCAACTAATTTTTAACAAATATGACTCACTCCATGCTTGAATCACATTTTTTGGGGGCATTTGTTGACCTCCATGCATGCTGCATCAGTCAGTCGAGCTCACAAGATAAATTCGATGGACTTCAGATGCAATAGTGCACAAATCAGGGCTAAAATATACTCGATGGCACCAAAAATCAGTCAAAATGACCTCCAATTGATGAATGAACTTCACCATCATATTCAAAATGTTAAAATTAATTAGAATACACATATTGTGCAATTCAACGGTCGATCGATCAAGAAGAAAGTCCATTGATGTGCATACATGTATATTGAGATCAAAAAGCCATAATGATGCCCAAACATTCTTTGTTCATAAAATTGATTATGTTGTTAGTATCAAAACATCAAAACCATTCAAATGAGACTACTGGTGCTCAATTCAGATGAGTCTATGAGAATGTCGAGTGGTCGAAGTTACAGTGCTCAATTCTAAACTGAGATTGACCCGATTCGATGTCGACTCAAACCAAATGGCCTCCAATCTCAAAATGGACTACACTATTACGTCCAGAACATCGGAGTAACCTAAAATTGATATCCAATTTTCCTATCAGATACAATTGTGAAAACTCAAAATTAGGTTTATTTTATCTTAAAAAAAAGAAAAAAAGAGAGCCCTTTATAAATATTTATATTACCCAACCCTAATCCACACATCACTTATATTCATAGCCTGATACTCCCATTTTGCATCTTAAACCCTCCATTCATCTTGTTCCTTCCCCTGATCAAGCTTGCCATTACTCAGTCATGCAATCCTACAGTCCTTCCTCTCGATCGAAAAAGAGCCAAAGCCTCCTTCACTTTTCTACAATGAAGCTGAACATTCGCACTTTTGATCAGTGAGCTCGCTTTGTTCTCTCCTTCTGTCCACCCCTCTCTCTCTCTCTCACTCAGTTCTAACTCCACAACTAGACAAATTGAGAGTTGAAGCCCTCTCTCCAGTCACTCGACCAGCTTCCCTTCTGGCCTTCCCGATTCATCCAGCTACAATAGCCAAGTCGACCGAATCGTAGTTATCCAAGCCTCCCTTTTTTCCTTAGTTCACAAGAGATTGTACAAGTAGAATTGAACCATCTCCCTCTCTCATTCCCGTCTCTATGCTATAGTGCCTGAGCCGAAGTCCTCCCTTGAATCCATCTCCTGATCGGCCAATCCCGCCAGTACTATAGTAGGGTACTGTAGCACCGAAAATAACTTTTATTTTAATAATTTTTTTATCCATTTCTCATAATAATGCTTTGATGTTTGGCATGAAAAAAGTTGAAATGGAGTTAGATTCATTAGGGATGTGTGGTTGGCAGTACTATTAAGTAGATAAAAAAAGAGAGAGACGAGTGAAGCAATGATAGGAGTTATACGATGATGGACTATTTTATTTGTTTATGTCCAATGCATATCAACTATGATAAGAGATGATGATACTCATTTATGTTATGTGAAAAATTTGTTAGACCTTGCATGCTACTTTAGGATTAGGATTTTTTTTTTTTTTTTTTCATCATCATGCACACTCATCATAAGCGTGGTGGAAATGTCTCAATACTCCAAATGCAGACCCCCTATGCCGGAATGACACTGGGAGGCTGCCAAATTTCATTTCAAATGTCTCTTATGTAGGTATTGAAGCCATATGCATGCTTTCTTAAGTGTGGTGGGTTATAAAGACCTCTTAAGCTGCAGTGTCACAAGACACCTACCATGCAAGCTTCACATAAGCGTGGTGGGAAGGCTATAGCACTCCCAATGCAACCGCCTACACGTGGATGACATCGAAAGGCTATCAAATTTCATTCCAAATACCTATACATATGTATGATTTATATTTTAAATTCCTGTACCAACTGCTTTAATACAATTGTATATATTTGTTAGATATAAGTATTTGTGTATATTGCTTCAGCATAGCGAGAAAACCAGGATGTCTCTTATGCAGGTATTGAAGGCATATGCATGCTTTCTTAAGTGTGGTGAGTTCGGAAGACTTCTTAAGCAGTGATGTCACAAGACACCTACCATGCACAGTTTCCATAAGCGTGGTGGGAAGGCCTCAACACTCCTGATGCAACCTCTATGCGAGGATGACATCGGGAGGCTACCAAAATTTTGCCAAACTCTAAACTCACACAGTACTTAGATATAGTTTGAGCATGATTAAAATAAGACACTTAAATAAAAAATTACTCTAATCAAGCTTAAGTTTAGTATCAAATTAAGATCAAAATTTTATGCGGGAGTTCTAAAAATTTAAACCAAAATCATATCATAAGAATTTAGATTCAAGCAAGCTTAAAGGGATTTAATGACTATTCTTCAAACAAGAATAAATATCACACATGATAAATTTATAAAGATTTGAAAGTTTGTTAAATAGCATGCACAAAGTCTTTGAATAATAACTTGAAGTTGCATTACATGATATATTGGAGGAATCAAAAAATGGCTTAATGAATCTGAATAGAATTTGCAACAACCTTACAAGCTCATCGGCAGACATGAGCTTGGTCTCATTGAAGTTTGAGAATCCAATGAATTCAAAACAAAATGTAAAAATAAACAGCATTAGCTTTATCGACTAGAAGGTATCGTACAAGTGAATAGAAGGTATTAATTAAATCTTCAATTAAATAACCCGCATGGGACCTGACACTATGCTAAATGCCTAAACTTAGTGTCTAAGGATGTTGCGCGGGTTGATTCCCGATTGGATCTTAGGACCGGGTTCAGGTTAATATAACCTAAAAATCTAATAATAATATTTTATAAATTTCAACTTAGTAAAATATCTGAGAAGCTAATTCTATCATATGATAGTAGATCTGATCTTCTATTATTAAATTAATAGAGACGACAGGATTTGGAATAATAAAATAATACATTCACCCTGATGATGGTTGTGTTGAATGAAGATTTCAACTAGAGGGGATAATACCATCAAGATATTTTTAGAGATTCAAATCAAATTATTATAAATTAAACATCAATCTAAATAAAAAATATGATGAATTATCAAACTCAAAATGCCTAAATGAAATTCAACCTAAAAGAAACTTAAAGTTAAAATCTAACCCACCTTCCACAATTATTTGTTGGAGGTGACAAATTAAGAAAATCCTAGCTTATAAAAGAGCCAATGTCAAATCAAGTGATCTACTATGTTCACTCTCAATCAATCTCATGCCAGTAAGGATGTGGCCCATGTCCTCTAATTATGTGGCTTGGCCAGTTGGCTCCATATATGATACAATTATGACCAGAGTCCTCTGATCGGATGGTTGTTGCCAAATGACCTTATAGTATGGTCACGGCTGTAGCCCGTATGCTCCCCAATGGCTCTACCCTTGTTGTGAACTATTGGGTTCACTCGATAGAATAAAAAGCCCTCTGTTAGCTAAGATAGACTTAAGCATGTATAGACTTAAGCATGTCTTCTTAGATAAACACCACCTTAGGTCTACAAGGACTACTTGCACGACCCAACCCATGGCTGCTGACAAGGATCCTTCGGTTAGGTTGGGTAGACTACCTCCTTTTACTAAGTAAACTAGGGACCACGATAGCCCAGGATGACAAAATCATGGGATCTAGATTGGGCACGTCATCGTTCCCCCAACCATCCGCTTTAAATGATGAATTTTATAAATTCTAAATTCTAAAAACTCCATATGCTGCTACTATACCTACGCATTTAGTGATCTAATGACTGGCCTTAATTGAAAGTTCTCTCTCAGCATTGAGAGGGGTAATTAACTATAAGTGCTTATGCCTATAAGAAACCTGGAATCAGATCTAAAGTCCTCACAAAATGAGGGCAAAATCTCTCGGTAGTGCCTTATCTACTATTCCATCTGCCTTTTAAAAATTTCACCGGCATTTAAATCTACTCTCGTAATAGAGAGATCGGTGGAGAATTTTCGGAGCCCACACGGTGGATTAAACTACAGGATGTAGCACCTCGATGCTGGAAAAATAGTTTTACGACACTATTTTAAATATGTGAAACCCAAGAGCTTAGCATTGCGATGTTGAGATATAACGTTGTGTCCCTGCAAATAAGGTACCATTTCGAAAGCTTAGCATCATGATGCAAAATACCTAGTTCCTCGGCTCTATGAGACTGAGCGTCATAGATTTAATTCCTAAGAGCTCAGTGCCACACTGCGGCAGAGCGAGAACTCTATTTTGAACCCAATTCTTAAAAAAATTGATAATTTTTTATAAAAGTTTGGCAGTATAACATTTTAACAATGCTAGATTTTTACGTATTTAGTACAAATGCACTCTTCTCCCTTGTTTTGGATCACAGATAGAAAAAGGAAAGGTTTTTCTTCTCACACTGAAACCAAGTTCAATGGCAGAGGTCTTGATTTCAAGATTCTAGAATTTTGGATTTGGGGCTTTATTTTTTACTTTGAATTTAAGATCGACAAAGATAAATCTCTTTATTTCTCACATGATCCAAGATTGACAGTGAAAATCTTTTAAATTTTCTTTTCAGTGAAAAAAATGTTTAAAGAAAGTATTTCCATAATTTTTTGCTTGGAGTCGATGATAGTGGACTTTTATCTTATCTTGTGCATGAGGAGAAACACGTGATATTGAGAGTGCAGAAGACAGGGAGTAAGAATGGGGCAGGTAGGTTAGAGGGAGAGTGAGGTAAAAGGAAGAAGAAGAATAGTGGGGAAGTCCTCCCCTATTAATAGAGAATTTCTTACTGTTGGGGCGATTTTCCACCCCATAATAGTTCCCCTCACTCGCCCCTTAGCGATTATTACTTCTGGGATAGGAACAATAGTTTTTCTGCTTTTAAAACTGAAGGTTTTCATGATAGAGTCTCGACGTTGGCATTACAATGCAACATTGTATTATTTAAGTAGGTAACTGTCAGGGGCGGTTTGAGTTTCTAGATTGTATAAGACAAGAATGATAAAACTGATTACAGGCAACGACCAAGTCGATGTTCAGTTTGTTTAATTTGTTTAGATGCAAACACATATCATCGTAAATTAAGTATCATTAAGTCAACAATCAATATATAAGATTTTAGTGATATGGAAGGACAAACCACTAAGTAAAGATACAAAATTTACAAAAGAAGAGAAATGCAAGCATGCACTTGATGTAGTGTAAAACTACCTTGACTTTAACTTATTAAAAAATAGTTTCTTAATTTCAAAGAAAATTGATGTGGCATAAGGTGGTAATGTTTGAAAAGGAGTGATCAACCACTATAGCTCAATGCTAAAAAGAGGTGTAGGTAAGAGTGGATCCATGATTATAGAATCATGTAGGATTTACATTTTAGTCTTGTGTGATTATTATAATAATTGTGTAGTTATGTTGAAATATTATGTGTAAATTTGAAATTTTGAAATCATTTTCCTAAATTTAAATTATGAAATTTTTATTTTTTTTAAAAAAGTTAAAAGTTAATTTTTTTTTTAAATTTAGGGAGTTCAACTTTAAAAGAATTTGAAATTTATTTATTTACATAGAAATTAAAAATATATAGTTACCACTTTTGTAGTTAGCCAAGCACTTATGGAGGGATGGTTGAAAGGTAGTTACAGCTTCTCTCATTCCTACTTTCTCTAATGGCTAGCTCCCCAACCTCATCCCATTTTTCATATAATTTTGAATAGCTTTCCTAAAACAATTATAAATATTTGCTAGAATAAAAAAAAAGAATAATTACTGTTTTTTTTGCATAAATTAGTGGATTTTATTTTAAGAGGGAATAGTAAGGTGGCCAACTTTAACCCTTAAAGGATTTAGGCAATTCCATTAGCCCTTGTAACTTTAGTGAGTAATACATCTAATTATTTCTTCATAAATCTTAGTTTTATTGCTATAGAATAGTTTCTTATTTTTCCTCTAATCACCCCATGCCATTTCACCATAAGATTTCAACAAAAAGCTTTTCCCCATACCCATTGAAATTTATCATGAATTTGTCTTGTACTAATGGCCAAGTGAACTTCTCAAATCTCTTGCAAATTGGGGGAAAACATCTAAATTATTTTGATCTTTTAATCTTAACCCTAACTCACTCTGTTATAGCCCAAGCTAGGGCTATCAGCTAAAGCAATTTTTCACAAGAACTTGTTTTGTCCAGACCACCCTCTTTAAAATCTTAAAAATGTAAAACACTTTAGATTTAGTCTGGATACACTAACCTTACTATTCCAATTTTTTTTCAAATCAAATATTTTTTACTTTATCCACCCTGTGACTGAAAGTCCTTATGAAGCAAGTTCTAAAGTTTTGACGAGTTTTAGGTTGACCCCTAGTAGATAAATCCGTAATTTTAATTATTCTCCTGTATCACTAAAGCCTACATACACTTCCAAACCATTCTGATAAGATTTCCTTCATAAATAATGTTATTATTAAGTACAATTAGTATTGTTACATAAATAAATTTAGAATTTTTATATTTATTCTGGAACTCGATATATAGAAATTGGCAATTTGGTACTCCTTGAGAATTCTTTTCATCATTTGTAATACAACTATTCAAAAAAAATTAAGTAGAAAATACAACTCAAGGATTGCGCTTGGACGAGTCTCCACTATTCACATTGCAAACAAGTGAATGCCAGCCTATCTTTATCATCAAGTTTAATCTCGCCATTCAAATATCTATCTCCATTCTCATAGAAGATGCTCGAGTTGCACTTAATATTTTAATGTCACTTTTTCCTTGTATTTGATAAAGCTAACAAATTCGATAGACTCGATCTGGCATTTGAGAAATACTTGGTTGATCCAAATTCATCTTTTCTTTTCATAAAATACAAAGGCTAGGCCAACATTTTACATGCAAACTCTTAATTCTGTAAGGGAAGAGCTAGGAAGTTGAGTCTGCTCTCTAACTCGGTAGTTCTCTTCTTATGAGGAGATTTTTATATCAAATCTTTTCAGAGTGGCGAAAAGCTGATTTGAGATATATTCTCAGTAGTCATTTTTTTCTCAAATCAAAGTTAGTTCGTGAAGTAAGCTTAATATTATTTTAAGATTTCAAATTAAAAATATTTGTCATAATAGTCATTGGAGTGGCTGAAATCGGTAGCCTTTTCAGATTATTCTGCTTTACTCACTCTTCAAAAGTTGCACTTTTTGCTACGCCAGTAGTGGCATGAAATAGTGAATCAACAAGCTCGTTGTCATCATGAGTTATTTGGGTGCTATAGTAACAACATGAAATACTTTTTTTGTCATCTCTAACGAAGTTGTACTCAGTAAAAAAAAAAGAAGTTCCTTCTATTCTCTGTAACTAGAAGATGGATTTTAGGAAGATGACTTATAGTATGAATTTTAGGTTCAACTTTTTTTCTTGGCGCTCTAATCAAGTTCTTTCTTTATCATTTTCAAGGGAGACGAAGAAGACTCCAAAAGAATTTTTTTTCTAGCATTCCTCTAATTAATTCTCTGAACTAATATTTTAGCAATGTCAGGCCCGAAACCCTCTTAACTCGAACCATTAATTGAGAGAAAATAGGTATAGAAGCTAAGGATGGAGGATTTCCAAATGAACACAACGAGATCTTGATAGTATCTTTTTACATAAAAGGCAGTAAAATATCAAATCAAAATATTATATTTTTGATTAAATTGCTAACTCAACAGAAATATTTTTTCATGATCATTTGTTTTTGTAGTTTCCCAGTAAAGAAAAAAATAATAATAAGTGAAATAAATAATAATATATATATATATATATATATATATATATATATATATATATATATATATATATATATATATATATATATATATATATATATATATATATATATATATATCCAAAATATTCTCAATACTTTAGGTAAGCTGATTCAAACTAGTTGGTCAAGAAATCCACATGAACTCGCACAAAGTCCAGATGAACTCATCCAGACTAGAACAAGCTCACTTGGATCACCTAAACTTAGTTAAAGGTGGATCAAACCTTCCAAAATTCTAAAAAGTCATTAGCGTCCATACATTCCATATCTTCAAGAGCACCATTCCCGATTTTTTTTTTTGCTACAACCCTTGCATGGAAGATCACTTTCCCAACACTGGAGACATTCACCCAGAGTACAAGAGAACTAGTCATTCCATGGTGTCGTCTTTATCTATTTAGTTGGTGAAATCTTCAAAACACTCATCAAGCAGCCATCCACATGTACTAATTTGGAGAGTGATTATCACATGCACGTATTTGTAATACTTATATCATGTATTTATTTATTTATTTAATAGATTAAAATGTAATTTTCCTGTAGTGACCGAAATCACTCAAGTAGAAGGTCAAATTGCCATTTTTGAGGAATATTTATCCAATGTGCTTTACGCCACCAATATAATACTCAAAGCTTCTCTCACTGCTAATATTCTCTCCCTCCCTCTCTCACTCTACTTTGCCTCTCTATTTTCTATCGTGCTTGGACCTTGTGTGCCTTATAAATAGGATTGTGATATCATCACAAACAGATTTGGATCAATTAATGAACAAATAAACCTATTATAGCTTATTACATTATAAATAATTTGACACTCAATGTCTATCTGATTATTTCAGCATTTCTATGTGATATGACACTGAAAATTCTACTAGTCGAAGCACGAATCTTGATGTCAAAAACAAGTTGATCATAAGTTGAAACTAGTTGAGATCAAACACTTAAAATATCATTAGAAACTTTGGGATATCAGTTAAATCCCTAAATAGCTCTTAAACATGGAGTGTTTATAGTCAAATAGAGCGTCTTGACGAGTCGAATCTAACAAGCCTAAGATCACATAATTCTGACTTTATTTGATTATTCAAATACTTAAAATACATTAAATGATCAAAGGAATCATTTTGAGCCGTCCGATGGAGTGGTTCGGATTTTGAATGTATTTATAGAAATGTCACTCCTCTAATCTATAAATAACCCCTCATTCTCCACATGAAGGAGCCTAAGCTAAAGAGAAGAGAGAGCTTTAAAGCTTGAAAATCCTCCAAGCATAATCATGCCACCACTCGACCGTCGTCGACCTCCTCATAGCGCCGCTGCCGACCTCATCGCAATCTCCGCCGGTGCTACCACCGAATTATCGCCGGCCACGCGGTATTGCAACCACCGTCGTCGGTCATTATCGCCGGTCATCGCCGTCAACCATCGTCGCCGGTCATCCGCTGACATTGCCGCTGCCAGCTACCACGTTGCTGACGCCGCTGCTGATTACCGCCATACCATCATCGGCCATCATCGCACCATTAATCATCATCATTGCGGTCATTTATCAGACCACTGCTGCGGCTAATTTTCACGACCACGCTATCGCTGTTGCACCGAATTATCGCCATCTCCGCCGATCATCACCATCATCACCATTTGGCCACCACGCTATTCAACATCATCAACTACCACTAGCAACTGTCACAACCTAACCATGGCTATATAGTTATTGTTGTCTGATTCTGAGATTCCCATTGTCAGCTCTTCTCATATACAATTATGTAATCCCATTATCGGGAAAATTTTATACTCTGAAACAGATACATAGTAGAAGATTTTTATTGGGCTAGGCCCAGTAATTTTTTCTCTCTTTTTGAGGTTTTTCCACGTAAAGATTCTGGAGTTTCTTATTAATTCCTCAAACATCTATGTGTGTGCTGGATTCCGCAACAAAGCTATGGCACAAATTTTTATTCTACCGCAACTGGTTTTCTAACATGCAACAGTTTGACGCCGTCTATGGAAAAAGAACCCCTCAATCACAATTTCCTTGAACACCTTCATTATGGCCAATAGGCGCAATTGTAACAACGGAGCCTCCCACTCCAACTCTCATCACTCTCGAAACCAATCCTTAAACGATGGATGCCAAACTTCTGCCTCACTTCCCCCTGATAAGTGTAACCCTGTCGGTGAACGCGCAACAGGAATCTCTTTAGAAGATCATGTGCGCCGAATGAAAGAGTCTCAAAATTAGATGATCTGACTTTTATGAGGAACATGACAGCCACTACCGTGGCAAACGCATCTCCCCCAAGATCGATCGTTAGCTGTGGGAGGTCAAAATGCTAATCTCCTTGACATTGAAGTTCCTCTCGCTTCCGCACGATGATCGATCTCCTGACACTAGTTCTACTCATCCATTATGTGTAGCTCAACCGACTGGTAATCCACTAATTATTGCTGGTGGCTTAGCACATTGTCGTCCTGTTGACCCCACTCATCATGTTATACGTGCAAAATTACGACTCTTAATGCAAGACAAATTTCACCTAAAAGATAGAAATCATCATCCCCCTCACCGTGGATATGAGGAGTCCTCACCTTTAGTTGAAGATATTCTTCAACATTCTATTCTCGTAGGTTTCAAGCTTCCAAGCATTGATTCCTATGATGAGGCAACTGACTCATATGAACACATCAACCATTACAGGACCATCATGCATATCCAACGAGCTTCTGACACACTGCTTTGTCAGGTCTTTCCGCTACCCTCAAGGGGCAAGCTCACACTTGGTTCTACTCCCTTCCAAGGGAATCCATCCATACCTTTAACGAACTCGCCAAGATTTTTGCAGAATAGTTCATTGCAAATCAGAAGATCATTAAAGATTCATGTCATCTCTCAAGCATTCGTCAAAATGAGGGTGAATCACTTAAGAAATACTTCCAAAGATTCTCCTTAGAATCTCGCTAAATACCTGGGGTAGACCCTGAATTACTAAGAGGAGTTTTCCTTGGAGGGCTCGGTCCTGGGCCTTTCTACTTGTCACTAATGCGAGATACGATCCGCTCATATGCTAACTTGGTTCATCGTGGAATCATTAATTTTTGCTGATGAGGCTATTAATGCCCATCAAAAATAATTTGAACAATCCACGGGAAAACGTAAGAGTGCCCTAGAAAACACAGATCAACAATCCCATCAAACGAAGCAACAAGGCAGTCATGATCTCCCTCCACAACCCCCACATCAACGACGTGAACCACGATTGGAAAAGAATACACACCACTGAACACATCTCGTGTTAACGTCTTGATGGCCATTCGAGATGAAGAGACCATTAAGTGGCCACATCCACTGAAACTAAATTCAAGAAATCAGGAGCAATATTATCGCTTCCATCAAAGTCGTGGACATACTACAAAGGCGTGTATGCAACTTAAAGAAGAGATCGAAAGGCTCATTCAACAGGGATATCTGCGTCAATTTGTGTAGAACCAATCAACTTAAGCAAACATAACTCCAACTAGGGGGCAACCGGGACAATCATCACTGAAACAACACAATAGTCGCCAAATAGTTGGAAAAATTGAAACAATTGCAGGAGGGCCACTACTACCTAATCAAGTCTTCATCACCGCCTTTGAAGAGCCAGAGTTAAAAAAATCTTGTATTAATCATCCCATCATTTTTAATGTCTCGGACTTGGAAGGAGTCCAAGTTTTACATCAAGATCCTCTTGTCATCAGTGCGGGGATCGGTGACCCCTATTATAATGTTAAGAGAATTTTAATTGATAATAGGAGTTCCATTGATGTTTTATTTTACTCCACCTTTCTTAGCATGGGCCTGGTTAAGGAAAAACTTTAACCTACAGGGACCTTTATATGGGTTAGATAATCGCCCTGTACGAGTGGAGGGGACAATCACCCATCCTGTTATTCTCAAAGAATTTCCTCAATAAATCACTAACTCAGTTCAATTCATAGTGGTCAAGTCAAATTTAGCATACAACGCTATCTTTAGAAGACCCCTCCAATCAATCTTTGGTGCTGTCACTTCAACACATCTTAAGATGAAATTTCAAACCCCCATTGGGGTTGGAGTGGTCTGTGGAAATCAATAAATAGCACAATCATGTTATCTCAGACAAGCTCAACCACGCCATTCGGTGACATTCAACATCGAAAATTTTAATCTTCGAGATGAAAAAGTACCTCAGAGGGTTTTGTCTGTAAATACTTACTCCCCGTTTCATTATTAGATGACCAACCACCAAGCTATGATCAAAGATCCAGAGGAAAAAATCTTCCCTAAAACTTTAAACATTGAGGGTCTTTGAAAGTGTTATATGTAATTCTTGGTGCGTAAATATTACAGCCTTTAATTTATCCCATTTGTCTTTTCTTCTCCACCCTTTGTCTTTTGTTAACTCTCTCTAAAAGTTTATCTCATTCCTCTTGTTAAGTTATTTTATGATAATATTGTATCACCAATATTATCAAAGTAATGAGTTTATGACATTTTCTTACAAGCTTGTTGCACATAAATGATCTTCTTCATTTCAATCTTCTTACTTAAGAAATGCACAACTCACATTGTGTCTCAGTCGGGATATGATCAATCCCAAGGGGATTTGATCGGACCTCTCTCTGCCAGGTTAACGTCATCGGGTAACACTCTGACAAACAACCTTGGATAAGTCAAAAATCCTCAGCGGATTCAATTCGACCTCTTCCATACAAGTTAACGTCATTAGGTAACACTCTGACAAACAACCTCGGATAGGTCAAAAATCTCAGTGGATTCAATTCAACCTCTTCCATAGAGGTTAATGTCATCGGGTAACACTCTGACAAACAACCTCGGATAGGTCAAAAATTCTCAACGGATTCAATTCGACCTCTTCCATACAGGTTAACATCATCGGGTAACACTCTGACAAATAACCTCAGATAGGTCAAAAATTCTCAGCGAATTCAATTCGACCTCTTCCATACAGGTTAACGTCATCGGGTAACACTCTGACAAACATTCTCGGATAGGTCAAAAATTCTCAGCGAATTCAATTCAACATCTTCCATACAAGTTAACGTCATCAAGTAACACTTTGACAAACAATCTCGGATGGGTAAAAAATCATCAGCGGATTCAATTCGACCTCTTCTATGCAGGTTAATGTCATCAAGTAACACTTTGACAAATAACCTCGGATAGGTCAAAAATCTTCAGCGGATTCGATTCTACCCCTTACATGTAAGTTAACGGCATCAAGTAACATCATGGAGAATGATACTTTGAAATTATATATCAGACTTTCTGATTTGTTCGAAGGATGGTTTCTAATTAACGCTTCCCCATGATCTTGACAGTTATCAACTGTTGAACCATCCATTGAAGTTTTAATAAATCCAATTTCCTACAAGAAGATGTAGGAACTACGGGTCTTGATCACCTCCTAATCCGGTCGGTCCGACGAGGACAGTTGATGCCTCTTTCGAGGGAAAATCTGAGCCTCGCCGTATGAACTACGAGCCTTGATGCCGAACTCTGCCCCGACGAAGATTGACGCTCTTCGAGGGAAAACTGGAGCCTCACCGTATGAACTACGAGCCTTGATCACCTCCAAACCCGGTCGGTCCAACGAGGATAGTTGACGCCTCTTTCGAGGGAAAACTGGAGCCTCTCCGTATTATCTATGAACCTTGATCGCCTTCGAACCCGGTTAGTCCAATGAGGATAGTTGATGCCTCTTTTAAGGGAAAACTGGAGCCTCGCCGTATGAACTACGGGCCTTGATCACCTCCAAACCTGGTTAATCCGACGAGGACAGTTGACGCCTCTTTCGAGAGAAAACTGGAGCCTCACCGTATGAACTACGAGCCTTGATGGCTTCTGAACCCGGTCGGTCCAACGATGACAGTTGACGCCTCTTTCGAGGAAAATCGGAACCTCGCCGTATGATCTACGGGCCTTGATTGCCTCCAAACCCGGTCAGTCCGACGAGGATAGTTGACGCCTATTTCGAGGAAAAACTGGAGTCTCGCCATATGAACTAGCCTTGATCCCAACCCTGAACCGATGAGGAGGACGCCTTTCGAGAGAAAATTGGAGCCTCGCCATATGAACTATGAGCCTTGATCGCCTCCTAACTCGGTCGGTCTGACGAGGACTTGACGCTCTTCGAGGGAAATCGAGCTCCAGTATGAACTACGGCCTTGATCCCTCCAAACTGGCCAACCAGAGAACAATTGATGCCTCTTTCGAGGAAAAATCGGAGCCTCGCCGTATGAACTACAGGCCTTGATCGCCTCCAAACCCGGTCGGTCCGATGAGGACAGTTGACGCTTCTTTCGAGGGAAAACCGGAGCCTTGCCGTATGAACTACGAGCCTTGATCACCTCCGAGCGACGTTCTCTTAAGATGAAGAGGAATACTAGAGCATATGAGATTTGTGTCTTCTCCCTTGGTCCTAGGGGGGTTTTTATAGATGCCCTATAGGAGCAAAAGGTAAAAAATCAAAGAAAAATGGTAAAAAAAAGGGTGAAAATCGTGAAAATGGGTGAAAATGGACCAAAACGAACAAAAAAAACCTCTCATCGGCAGCCTTTCGCCTCGGTAAGACAGCAGGCTTCATGATGCCACTCGTGTGCACCCATGTATGGCCACGGTGTCGCCATGGTGCCGGAGCGCAGTGAGCGGTGTGAGCGGCGCCGTAAATGTCCGGATGGGTCCATAACCCCAAACTTGTGTCCATACAGACCGCGACACATCTGCGCTCTGCAGCTTCCGTGATCATAATTCAGACTTCTAAGATCTGTTCTCTCAAAATGTATAATTAATAGACTTGCAAATTTCATAACCTTGTGTCCAGCTCATGTTAGTCTTTATAGTAAACTGTTAGTTTTTTTTTAAATTATCTTATAATTCAACTTTACTTTAATCATTGAGAGTTAATGAGCATCATCAAATATCCACATGTTATGACAGGTCTCATAATTCAGAGACACTTTCTGCACCAATGTATTCACAGAATTATTTACAGAAAGAAACCCAATCGAGTAACAAAACTGTAATCTTTTGCAATATTACCATCTCATAATTGAAATTGGATTCAATTTTCCCGTGCATAAAAATCCCTTTCGCTACAACTGTGCACAGGGTGTTTCTGTTAAATGATGACAAAACTAACGGTAAGGACCGGCGACCGACGATTCTTCCATCCACGAAGAAAGATTTTGGGAGCAAACTTAATTTTAGTAATTTCACATATTTTTTTATCTTTCAGTATATATTCAGAAAATTTCTGATTATTCTTTCAGTAATTAAATATTTTAGTCTCATTTTATAAAATTATTATTGGATATAATTTAAATTATAAGAATGCTTGCCGCATATATCATGTATAATTTAAGAAAATTACATGTTAACAAATATCAGTAGAAAATTTTCTTAATCATGCTTTAAAAAGATGTGCTCAATCATCAACTAGGTTTCATTATTTACGAAATACTACAGTAATTTTAGTTTTGGTTCTTGAGGCAATCTGTCGTTATTATTCCAATAAAATCTTACATCATCGTTTGAATTTAGAAAATATTTTTGTAATATGACAGAATTTTGTAGAGATGTTAATAAACTGAGTGAAACTAGAAAGCAATAATGAACACTGCCGACGCCCATAAAATTTTCAGTTTAGTATTTTTATTTGACAGTTTAACTGATTAAAAAGTTAATAATTTTATTACATATTCTCAATTTACAGCCAGCCAACAAGCCATAGAATGGATAATTTAAATTTTCTTTAAGTGGAGACCTAAAATTAATGGAGGTATATCACAGTAATGAAGTTTCATTAAAAAAAAGCCCATTTCCGGTTATTAAAAGAAGAATATTGTATTTTTTTAAGATCGTGATTCAAGTGGCAAGCACTGTGAGTCACTATGACATATTTTTAAAAATTTTAAAGTTAAATCTCAAATTTTAATTTTTAGTAAATTTTTTTTATTTTATAATGACAAACTATAATTTATAATGCAACAGAAGTAAAGTGCATCAATGTAAAGAGAGATAATAATACATGATTTTTATATGGTTTGGTCAAATCTCAAAATAGCTTATATCCACATCTAGCCACTTCAACTAAGAATCCACTAAATATAAAACTAATTTATAATATGTACTCTCTTATAGTGGGGTAAGTACAAACTCTATAGTAAACAAAAACTCTCTTATAAAAGGTCAAGACTATTACAAACAAACAAATTTAAAGCACATAAAGAAATTAAATAAAATAATACACTACAGAGAAAATTGCATATTTCCGACTGACCAATCCGTCAATAATCAACAATAAATCCGTTGATAATGAGCTTTTCTGACGGATTTCTGATAGATTTTAGTTTGACAGTAGAACCCTGGTTGGAAATGATTTTTGATGGATTGAAAATTAGACTGAAAATGCATTCCATCGGATATCCGATAGACTATCTACCAGAAAAGTTATCAGGAAGAACAGGCAAAAATACTAGCTGAAAATGCTATCGGATTATTGGTCTGTTTCCGGCATCCATGCCGGCGAACAATGACACCAAAAAATTTCGGCGGAGCTGATCTACCGGAAATCAGCCAGAATCTATCTAGTCGAAAAATTTTCGGCGATTGTTCATTTGGCAACGCCTTGTATCGAGGTTACTGGTGGAAAATTCGTCGGCAATCCACGTGAAACTTGTATAGAAAAGAAGAAAAAAAATAGAGCTTCACTCATGCTGTGATTTTTTACATCCGTAGAAAATTCACAAGCAACTAATCATAAGGATACACTCAACATCCACATATGACAACAAACAGCTAATCTTAAGCATTTATTCATAAGTTTCTGTATTTTGAAAATCATTAAAATTAACTAATAGTTTCAAAATGTTTAAATAAAATAGTCTAAATTATGAAAATCTGAACAAAATGTTTGCATATGCAAATAAAGTAGAAATGAGGCTAACTCATCATGAGTCTCCTTATCATCCTATTCTTCCTTCTCCTCCTCGTCAATCTCAACCACTGGATCCTTCCCCTTATGGCTATCCCTGGCTATCTTCTTCATTCTCTCATCCATTTCAGCCATCCGGGATTTCATCTGTGTAGTCATCCTAGCTTTTATCTCCTCCGCCATCGTAGCAACCCTCCTCTGATCAATCTTGTCAATCAACTGGATGTTTGTTCGAGAGAATAAATGGTGTGCATCATATGCTACTCCCTATGAGCCCAGGCCGTAAATCCGTCCCTTCTTCATCCTTCCATATATTATATTTTGACTGCTTAGAATGCCCACTAGAACTGTCTGCATCAGTGGAGCCCTGACTAGTAATATCCTTCAGCCTCATGCAACCGTCTTATGAGCAATTAGAATGTAAGTTAATTATAATAGATTATTGACTGAGTTATATTTCAAAAAATTTAATGTTAACTTACATATGCTCTTCGTGAATGTTCACTCATTGTTGGTCAATTTAATGTTAATGTGTTCTACTATGCAATTCAACATTAGTAGGCTCTTGGCCAAGAATTTTAACCTATAGATAGTATAATGCAATTCATTAATTGTAATTATATGTTCAATTAGTAAAACTAACAAATGACTTACCATCCTCTGTCGGTACTCTGTGTGTGATGATGAACCTCCAATGTGCAGAGAGGTGCCTATGCCCCCACAATTAGAAGCGCAATTCTGCTTTGCCTGCTCTCTCTTGTGAATATAACTTAGGAAGGCCCATACTCTGCAGAGGTCAACCCACATGTCCTCTCCAGTCCAAAGAGATCTTCGTCCAGACTAGCGTATGTTTGTGAGCATATCGCACAGGCGAGTAGCCCCTCTAGACTCAAAGTTTCTTTTAATCTTCTAGTTGTGCTCTAGCAACTAGCTAAAATCATTATATAACATCAAAGAAATATATGCTAATTAGTAATTTTTCATGATAAACTAATGTATTAAAATATTTATAAATAGTTTAGGTAATACCTCAAACTCTCTAAATCACATGTCTTGAGCCTCAATTGTGACCTTCTTCCATGATATATAGTGCATCGTACTTGTTCCTTATAATGTCCTTGATTTTATGAATAGCTTCCATGGATGGATTGAACCTGAAAATTGTAATTCATATTGGAAACATAATCTGTCAAAAGTAGAACTTTAAAAATG
Source organism: Cymbidium sinense (assembly GCA_021442155.1). Lineage (NCBI taxonomy): Eukaryota > Viridiplantae > Streptophyta > Magnoliopsida > Asparagales > Orchidaceae > Cymbidium > Cymbidium sinense. The sequence goes on from CM038215.1 coordinate 80,286,491, forward strand.
CTTATGTGTTGCCCTCCATTTCAATAAAAATACATATCATCGATGGCTCAATGGGCGTAGAAGTACCGGGCTGATTAGAAGGTGTATGCTAAAACCTGGGCTCTGTGAAATCTATGAGTGGCTTATATGGGTAGAATGGAGTAGTGTTTGCAAGCTCTAGAAAATGGTAAGCATGTGAATCAACTACTCCAAAAGTCCAAGGTGGCGAAATTGAAGTGGTGGTCGAGGTAGTGACTGTAGTGGTAGCCTGAATAGTGGGTCGACTCACAACCTTCTTCTGCCTAAAAGTGCCCGTAAATGAGCATCGTGGAACATCATCACCACCACTTGATGTCATATGTAAGGAACAAAAATTAAAATGATTCGATCAATCATAAATAAAGTTACTTAAAGAGGTTAACAAAAATAATATACAATTATAATAAGAATTGCACATTTAATCTGCAGTATACAAAAAAGACATGTAAAAATTATGTAATCGTTGTAGTCTAAGTCATTTGTAATGAATGAAATTTTTTTACAACTAAAACCGTGGTAGCCTATAATCACAAAATATTTTTTTTTACAAAACTAAAACTAGCACATATTGTAAAATTTAATTAAATGCATCAATTTTTTTAAAGAAACCATATAATTAAAAATTTTACACATTAAATGACTTAGATGATTAAGTAGGCTTAAATTCCTGATCCTACTAATATGTGCAACTAAAGATCTACTCATAAATATACATTTCAATGTACTATTTAACAAATTCAAATAAATTTGGAGAAGATTTAGCCTAAAATCCATTAAAATATCTCAGAACTTTAAATCTCTATTTCTCACAAAAAATTATAATAAAAGGAAGAGGTCAAGGTATATATTTGATTCTATAGAGAAAATAGAGAAAATATACATGTTTTGAATGCGAATCTACGTGCCCTAGGTGTCTTTCCATTGAGAGAGAGAGAGAGAGAGAGAGAGAGAGAGAGAGAAGAAAATTAAGGAAATTTGGGTCGATTTATTCAACCCTATAATAATGGTTTCTCGCGAACCATCCACAGGAAATTATTATGACAGCGTAATCTGTCGGAATCAATCGAGTTTAAGTGATTCGAGCCAGACATACTCCTCAATGAGAAATATTTTCGGCTGACTGTCTAGTTGATTATTCAGCAGGTAATTATCGATGGGAAAACAAACCGAAAATGCCGCAAGAAAACTGCAATTTTTTAAGTGATAATTTTAATATAATATATTTTTCACAAATATTACAATTAATCTAAATTAGAAAGGTGATCTCATAATTTTTAAATAAGTTTGATAAGAGAAAATGCTCACTTAAATTTGATAAGAAATGGAAAATAGATAACTTAAAAGATTTTAACAATATAGGCTAATATAAAAATGATTATAAATAAATTCATAATAGTCTATTGCATAATAAAATAAATTTCAGCAAAGAATAATTTTAACTTTATGAGAAATTATAACTAGTTGTATATAATAATGTTAGAAAGATTTACTTTCCACCCAAAATATATGTTTTTAATTATGGAATAATAAAAATAGCAAGCTTTACTAAACTTCAAAAAGATAAAAAAAATATTTAAACAAAGTATATTTGTTGAAATAAAATGACAAGTGAAAAATTAAATAATCTAACCTTTTATAAACTATATCTTATAAAGAAACTTGACATAATAAATCCAATAAATAGTCTAAAATTATACCAAAAGATACTTTACATTAATGATAAAAGATTAAAAAAAAATACTTAAATGCATTTAGTATAGGATAGATCTAAAAACACTAGGCACGTTTTGAATAAAATAAAAAAGCTAGCAAATATTACAAATATTTTCAGCATAATAAATTAATTTTAAATGTTTGACATATAGTTCTAAATAGATATAAAGATAAATGATCTTTCAAGCAAGACTAATGAAGAAATATTTGAGGAAACAAAAATGATATATATACAAAAATAAAAAGTTTAGCAAGATAAAATATATCCTACAAACTATCACAATAGCTTTTCAAAAACTTGATTAGATTTAAATAAATAAAAAAATTTTGATGTGAAAAACTAAACTATGTTTCAAAAATAATCTATCAAAAGTACAGATTTAAAAAAAAATAGATGGTAAAAATAATATACAAAAATGGCCAGAGTTTAAGATAAAGAAAACTAACTCAAGTAATTTGAGAAAGCTTTTAATTGAGAGTGTTGAAACAACCAAACCATAGATTTGATTTTGCAATATTTGGAGAGCAGTTGAAAGAAAAATCTAATGAATTTTTTCTTAGATTTGATGGAGAATTTGAATTTGAAGAGCAGCCCATTTATGAAGGGAATGATAGCTATTTATAAGTAACAATTTTATTTAGATTAATTTAAATAAATAATTTATTATAATATCATTTTGACATATAATATTATAATATTTAATAAAAAATTATTTATATTAAATACATAATAGATGCAAATAACTAGAAAATTGCTAGTCGAAACCTTACTTCAATCTAAAATTTTATATTTTTTTGTTTAATGATTTATCAACTATAAAAATTAAAAGAAATTCCAAAAGAAGATGGTTGTTGGATAGGGCCATGGTCTAAAGTAATCTATATCATTGAAATATATTTTAATAGATCTAGTGGTTAAGGGATCATCTTCTACCTCCAATTAAGCTCAATCTGGAAGTTAAGGGATCATCTTCTACCTCCAATTAGGCTCAATCTAGGTATATTAGGCTAGGCTTAGGTTAATGAGGTCAAATCCTATCCCATTTACTTTTTCTCTTATTATATTTTTCCTCAAAAAAATTCTTTTGATATGAACCCTGAAAGTGATTTGAGGGATTGAATGCATGGCTCACCTAGCCTTACTATGACCAAACTTACCTTATAGACCAAGCTATGGTTGAAAACTTTAGGGTCTTGGAATGGCATAAAGATAGTTTTGACTAAAAAAAAAATTAATTTAAGAGCTTGAAGTAGTCAAGATGAGTAATCTTCTAGCTCAAATTTCATTAGCTCCACTTGAGTGAGTGTAATGGCTCAACTTTGAGCTCTTTTGATCATTTATAAACATTTGATTTACATAGTGATTATTCAGTGTGAGGGAATGATAGTGAAGCTTTCCCAAGATTAGAGAAGCTAATTCTTCTATATAGTAATACTCACCTCATTATAAGAAAGTATGATTTATGAATTCCTTTTATGTTAAGTGGATTACTGGCTGAGGAGGTTGGGCGTGGATGTAAGCTATTTTGAGGTTTAGTCGAACCACATAAAAATCATGTGGCTGATTTCTCTCATTACTTTAGTGCACTTTACTTTACTACATTTTGAATTATAGTTTTTCACTATTAATTCAAAAATTAGTTTTCTACTGAAAGTTAAAATTTGAGATTTAATTTTCAAAGTAATAAAGATAGCCATATCACCCCTCCCCCACCTCCAGCCCTTCTTAAGAGCCATAGTGATTTATAATTAGTATTAGAGCCTAGGATATTTAATTTACTTAACATCCAAGAGTACATCATTTTTACTATGGCACAATGTTGTTTTAAAGGTTCACAACAAAAGAGACAATCCACTAATAGACCTCCACTTTTAAATGTTGTACCATCTGATTATTGAATGAATAAGATTAGTACATTTATAAGAGGTAAAGATGCATGCTTGTGATATATGTTGACACATCATTATCACATACCCATTATAGAAGTAAATGGCATTAAAGTATAAAAACCTTTTAAGGAATGGACTGTAGCCGAAAGAGAACTTGATGAACTGATTGCCATGGCTTGTAATACTTTATATTATACTTTTTTATCTAATGATTATATGAAATTTTATTTGTTTAGTAATATAAAATAATTTGGGATAAATTAATAATAACTTATGAAAAATCTAGTGATGTTATAGATGCTCACATAAATAAACTTGTTCACGAATATGAGTTACTTTGCATGCCCCTCTGTATGGATCTATTTTTTTGATATGTATACTAGATTCATGAAATTGATTGGCACATTATATCCTCATGGAAGATATATAGTAATCAAGACTTAGTCTATAAAATTCTTAGTTATCTTTTAAAAGAATAGTATGCTGAAGTAACAATGATTAATGAAGCTAAAAGATTATCTGCTTATCCACTTGGTCAAATTTTAGGTTCTTTGATAGTAAATAAATAGGTTGTGACTCAGAGAGATAAGATGGATGACTCATCAAAAAAAGAGAAGGAGAAAGGAAAATCTATTACTTATAAGTTGATGATAGTGACGAGCATATCACTTCAAGCTCAGATGGGGATAGTGATGAGGTGGCCATGCTATCAAAAATGCTTAGGAAATTTTTATGGAAAAATTAAATGTATCAAAAATCTAAAAATTATAAAATTTAAACTAAGAAATTTCCTCCAAGTGAAGGAATCATTCGCTACCATTGTAAGAAGCCTAGACTTGTAAGATGTAATTGTCCAAAACACGCTAGGTAAAAGAAGGAAGAGATTAATGTAAAAGAAAAATAATAAGGAGAAAAAGTATCAGTAAAAAAGAAGAAGGCCTTATGTGCCAGTCCAGATTTAGATGAATAAAGTACAGGTTCATTGAAGGAAGGGATCAACATACATTATATGGCAAGAGGAGAATCTGACTTAGATTCTCAAGAGGTATGTAATGATATATCATACGATGAATTAGATGATTCTTTTAATGAATTAGTCATTGAATATAAGAAACTAGAAAGAAAATACAAAACCATAGAAATATATTTAAATTTATATATGTATTTTTATTAATTAAAAAATGAATGTGATGCCTTGAAAAAGACCATTCCTTAATTAAATGTAAACTTGAAAGAAAGAAAATTTTGTTAAAAATAAGATTATAATTATGTTTGAAATCACAACTTCATTACAGTTCTTCATCAAGTACAACATCTAGTAGAAATCATTTTCATTATACACATATTACTCATATATCACTTAATTATCATGATAAGCGAGATGCAAACACTAATATTTGGTGAAACTATTGTGGTAGAAAGTGATATATTTCATTTGATTGCTTTGCATATAAATTACAAAGCACTAAATAGTCACCTTATGTTTGGGTATCAAAAGGTTCAAGCACTACACAAACCATATACTAACAAGAGGTTCAGCTCTTTAATGTACCAAGATTGACTAATGAATAGGCCAAAAGCAAAGAATGAGCTGTCTCCACCCTCTTAGGTACGAACTTCTCACCTTTAGGGCATTGTTACATTAGTTATTATTCCATTGCTCTTCTCTTCATGGAAGGCCCATCTTATGCTGCCATCCTCTCCATTAATCTTACAACAAATGAGTCTTCTGATTCCTCCATCAAACTCATATTCTTGCAATCATACCATGATAAGTTTACTAAAGGTAGTGAGGCTAGTTTCATCAAAAAATCCAATTGGAAGAACATCAAACATGCTTTATTCCATTTAGAAACTAAATCTTCTCAGTTAGCCAAACCTCTCAAGCTCAATTTGATTGGAAGGTTTATCTACAAGAATCCAAAGATAGACACTATTCAAATACACTTTGATGAACTTAAACTCATTGGTATTGGAATGTTGGACTTCTTGATGGTAGGCATATTTCCATTTGACTTAATAGGGAGAAGGACTATGCTAAACTCTTCTCCAAAAAACTCTACCACATAGATAAAGTCTTAATGAAGATACTTAAATGGACCCCAACTTTTGACCATAGTATTGAACCTCTTATAGTTTCAATATGGATTAAGTTTCCTAACTTAAAACTCCACCTCTTCAATAAACAAATTTTATACACCGTAGCTGCAAACTTTGGTTAACCCCTTAAGCTTGATCTACCCACTTTCAACCTCATCAGGCCATCTGTAGCTTGAGTTCATATCAAAATGGACATTATTGCACCTTGTGCCAATGAAATCTGGATTAGAACACCAAAAAATGGCTACTGGCAATAAGTGGCTTTTAAAAGTAAGCCACACTAATACCCCAAATGTAGGATGTTTGGACATTTACTTGAAGACTGCTACATTGCTTGAACATTAAACATAATGGTGTTCATGAAGCTAATCCTAGAGATCCCCTAGATTTACCTCCAAGATTTCATCTAAGTACTACCAAAAACCAAATTGTTGAAGTTCTTACTATAGAAAAACCAATAGATGCTTCAGAAATAAGTAGACATACAATAATGCTTTTTGGGAAAAACATGCATATTCCAACTAAAGACCAACAAACCATTCAATCCAATTGATTGAACCAAAATAACACTGAAACATAGACTCATACAGCCTTACTCCCAGATTAGACATCAAATCAAGAGGGTATCCATATTGATCTTTTAAGTTGTTGTCTAGAGCAAACACAACTTGTTGATGTGATTCTTTCTGAAATTATGCAGCAGAAAGGCAATGCTTCAAGAAATAAACACAAAGACATAAAGGAACTATGATATATTAACCCAAATGCAACATCCTATTTAGGCACTACTTTTTTTAACTAGTATTCTTACCAACCTTGATGATTGAATTACTATTAGAGCCTCTAGGGCCCTAAGTACTCCAAGCATAATTGACTTCCTAATATGAAACATTAAAGGCACTGCAAACTGTGTTGCCTCTAACAGACTTAAGAGTCTTATTAGAACTTATAACCTTCAAATTTTTGCAATCCTTTAACCACTCATCCAACCTCAAAACATAGAAAAGTTGAAAAAGAAATTCTAGTAATTCAACATAACTCAAAACTACACAAACAAGATTATGCTTTTCTGGAAAAGCCCTTTTATGTGGTCTCTTGGCTGATGGCTCTCAATTTTTGCATATTCACATTACCTACAATAATTTCTCCATTCAAGCTACCATTGTATATGCAGCCTGCTCTAAAGAATCAAGAAGGGAACTTTGGGCCAAAATCATCTCTATTAGTCACAATTGCCAACTTAGTTGGCTTGTTGGTGGAGATTTTAATATGTTTACAAACTCAAATGAGAAGAAAAGTAGAAGGAATCCAAAAGAAAATGTCATGGGAGAATTTTCCAACTATATTGAAGAAGAATAGTCAAATGATCCATGTTTTTGTGGATCTCCTTTTAATTGGAATAAAGGAATGGTCTTTGAAAGACTTGACAGAGTTTTGATAAACACCCATTTGTTTGCTCATTTTCAACACACTGTCATCATACATTTGAATATGACCTATTCAAATCATGCCCCTTTACTATTAACTATTGACCTACAAGAAAACCTTCCAAAACCATTTTCAAATTCTAGGACATGTGGGCAAAGCATGATCTCTTCATTAACTATCTTCAAAATGCATGGAAAGTTGATTCTATTGACCCATGGACTAGATTATGGAAACTTCACAATAACTTAACCATAAGCCTTAAGCAATGGAGCTTGTCAATCTTTAGTGACATGTACCATAAGGTTGAAGCACAAGAACAAATAGTTTCTACCCTGGAAAACATTTGCATTGAAGGTCTTTTGAGGATGTTGAAACATACTTAAAGCAAGCCCATCTAACACTCAAAAATCTCATTACTATGGAAGAAGATTTCTTAACACAAAAATAAATTATGAAAAATCTAACGGAAGGTGATAGAAATACTTAATGCTATCATGCTTGCATTAAGAAATGGAAGGAGTACAAAGCCATCACCTAGATTAAATCCAATCATAGTTGGTTGGAAATAAAAGGGGAAATCATTAAAGACAATATTAACTACTTCAAATATCTCTTTATTTGGAGCAAGAGGAAAACATATCCCTGTTCTGTCCTAATCTACTCAACACCAATCCCAAAACTAAGACAACTCCATTTAACCAATACTCTTATGGAGGCTAAAATATGGAATAATCTTAACACTTCTTATGGGTCAAAAGCTGCTGACCTAGATGGTTACACAACACACTTCTACCAACATTTTTGAAATTGGATTAAACATGATATCATCTCAGCTATATAGTCCTTCTTTGAAAGAAATGAAATTCTTAAGTTTTTTAGTTCTACTTCCATCACTTTCATCACCAAGTCCCCAAATAAATAGAATTGGGAGTACTTCCGGCCTATCAGCTTATCATTAGTTATAAGCAAAACCATAAGCAAAATTATTTCCTCATAGCTCCAGTTACATCCGACCAAACTTATTAGCAATAACCAAACTATTTTTGTCTAGGGGAGAAGTATAACTAAAACATTATCCTTTCCTAAGAACTCATACCTGATCTTGACAAAAAATGTAGAGGTGGAAATCTCATTATTAAACTTGATATAAAGAAGGCCTTTGACACGATCAGCTAAAAATTTATTTTGGCAACTCTAAATTTCTTAATGAAACTATGCTCTCTTGTCAACAGACTACTTTTAAATAACTTTTATTTTGTTATCATCAATGGTGAAGCACATGAATACTTTAAAGCATCGAGAGGTATAAAATATGGTGACCCGCTTTCTCCATCCCTCTTTATTCTTACACTTGATTACCTTTCTAGAATGCTGAATGCAAACCATAATGATAATAGAGAAATCAATTATACTACAAAAGGAAAAATCAACATATTCCATTTGGCATTTGCTAACAGCCTTTTATTATTTTACAATGGATCCAAAGATATATTCAGAGAATCATGTTTATTCTTAACACGTTTGAAATACTTTATGGGATGAATTTCAACAAATCAAAATGATTATTCATACTAAGCAAAATTACAAAATATTCTAGAAATGGATTAAAGAATTCACTAGTTTCACCTCCTCATATCTTCCACTCAAATACCCTCTAACCAATATTTATAAAGGCTGGCAAAAATCCCATTACTTTTGGTGGTGTTATAAGTTCTATCCAAGCTAGAATAAACTCATAAGATAATATGTTCTTATCTTCTGGTGGGTGGATTACCTTGCTACAAAGCATACTCAACTCAATCCCTCTCTCCTTCTTATAATCCATGACAATGCCTAATCAAACACAACTTAAGATTGAGAGGATCTTCAACAAATTCTTATGGAGTAAGAATAATACTTCCATTCACCGAATGAGTTGGAAGAAGATGTGCAAACCGAAAAAGGATGGTGGTCTGGGTTTTCATTCTCTAGCGGATTCCATTTGTATCAATCAAATAAAATTTTGGATCAAATGTAGGCAAAATAATTTTTTATGGGCTCACTATCTTCTTAGTAAATATTGTTGGAAGACACACCCTTCTTTAGTCCAACAAAGAAAGATTGATTCTCCACTATGGAAAAGTTTACTACATTATAGAGCTTATGCTGAGAACTTAATTTTTTAGTAGCTGGGGCATGGCGATCTCAGGTTCTCAAATGATCATTGGTTCCTTGATGGCCTAATGCCAAATTTCCTAACTAAAAGCATCTTAGATCAGACACTTATTTTTGACTTCTGGACTAATGGTAGCTGGAACATTTCAAAACTTAAGGATTACCTTCTTGTTGATAGTCTGAATGAAGTTTCCAAGATCCCCCTCATCTCTCATACAAAGGACAAATTAATGTTAAAGTATCATAATGCTAATCTCTCCATGCCCAAGACAATTTTCCAAACTACTTACCTATCTGTTAGTGCCCCTACCTGGTACCCTTTCTTTTAGAATGTTGCTTTTAAGCCTTCAATATCCTTCTTATGTTGGAGATTATGGCATAATATAATCCCCACTAATAATATTATAAAGCTTAAGGGCCTCAAAGCCACATTTATTTCTCACTTATGTAGAATGGAAGAGGAGAGCATCAACCATCTTTTTATCACTTGCTAGATTAGCAAAATAGTCTAGAATAAATTACACTCTATTTTCAATATTAACAAATCAAATGAGGACACTATATACAACTACTTCAAGGTTTGAAATAGTCCATACCATTATACAAAAGAAAAAAAAAGTCTATATCATTCCATTCATTGTTGTATGGTTCATTTGGATGATGAGAAATTCAAATAAGCATATAACTCAAAGAGAAAGTGGGAAAGATATCTTGTCTCATATCAAAAACTAAATTCAAAAGCTAGAAGTTGCCAACTTACTCAAAATGCCTTTCATGCTTAGAGAGAAGCCAAATATGCTCTACTCCCTTTTCATTAAATGGAATAAACTAGAAACCAACTGCAACAAAATCAACATAGATGGTAGCTTCAAGAAAACTAATTAGACTGCAGGTATTGGTGGTGTCTTCCGAACACATGCTAGCTAATGCATTTACCTCTTCTTCATTCCTTGCTTTGCTCTAAATGCTCTTCATGCTGAAGCACTGGCTTGTCCACAGCTCTAAAACTAGTAGTTTCTCTTAATTTAAGGAAAATTTAAATTGAAACCGACTCTACATTTCTTTGCAATTGCCTTTCCATGGATGATCATGGCCCATGGGACATGAAATACATCATCAAGAACATTTTATTGGTATATAAAAAAATTCTCTATACACTTCAACCGCATCCATTGGGAGGGAAACCAACTGACTAATATATTGGCAAAGATGGGATACCTAGCGGATAGTCCAAATTTCTCTGATCAATCACTTCCTCAAATTATCTTTTCACTCCATAGTGACTTACAAAACATACCTTATATTAGAAAGATGTAATGTTGTTTAACTTTTATTTTTCTTGTATACTGTTTGTACTCTTTTCTCTTCATAGTTAATGACATCTTCACTTAAAAAGAAAAAAAAAGCATTACACAAATCACACATGCTAGATATTAAACTTCTAATTTAGAATGTGGACCCAAACATATTTGTCTTTAAAAAGTTAACATGTAATTTTCCTATGCAGGAATGCCTTCAATGCAAAATCAAAGAAAGCATGTGACACAATGGTGTTTTAATTTCGGGTCATAGGGACACCACACAAATCTTAGGGGGTACTTTTCTAAGTGATCGGGTGTGACATTAAGGTATGATATACCATCTCGGAAGATGAAATCATCACCCTACAATTGAGCTAATCACCTAATAAAGACTCTTAAGGTAGATGGGTCTATGTATATACTAAGGATCTTTCCCCTACTTTACATGGAAAAGTAAAACAGAGTTTATTTTATGCTGAGTTCTTTAGTTCCCTATGGAAGCAAGCATAAATAATTAATTACATCTTAGAAAATGAGAATTTTCCAAGAATACTCTTGATTAAAGTAGTCAATAAGTATCTCCAAAGATTTCAAAGATAGACTATCAAAGGAGTGGGTATTTTTCAAAATCAAGTGGGAAGGTTAAAATAGGATGAGTTATTTATTGATTCCAAAAGAGAATGAGTAGGAAGCACTTAAAATATTAAGAAGCCTAGTAAGTGCTTCAATCTACCATATAATGAGGCTTTACATTTTTGAAAGAGAAAATTTGCTTCTATTTAATTTGGAATTTGATTGGAATGCTAAGGCTTATAGTCTAACAATACAATATTATGGAAAATGCCTAAGAAGTGAGAACTTATACTCATAACCCTAAGAAAATAAGTATCATCTGAACTTAAATCTAAAATGCCTTAGCTCAAGCTAGAAGCACGACCTATGTCCAATCAAAAAAATGGGACATAATGGTTTACCCCAGAGAATAGACACATCCCAACTCTTCTAGCTTTACAACTACCTATTGTGGCCGCCAGCTAACACCTCCTATGCTTTAAAACTATGTAGGCTAGTCTATGTAGATGCAAGATAGCTAGGATATTATTTAATTAGGAAGGAAGCTAAGATCCTAAACTCACTCTTTAAGAGACTAGATTATGATTGGTATAAAGACATGGCTTAGACTAATGAAAAATTTAAAACTTTTTAAATCATTTTAACACAATTACAAAGGAAACTAGGATTCTAAACTCACTCCCATGTTGGTGATTTGATATATATTTAAAGAAAGCAATTAAATGGATTTTATGGGTTGATTAGGTTCAAACCATTAAGCACATCAACTTAATTACCCTTGCCTAAGCTTATTTATTTTAATTTACTACTTGATCATGAGCCTTCAATGATATGCTTTTGGGAAAGTAAAATTTACAATGCATCGAAAAGAATCTAATGCAATTAGGCTCATGTTTAAGAGCTAATTATATTAAAGTAAGAAAGAATCTAAGCTAAGTACTCTTATGATTTTCCCATACCAATGGGTTAACCATAATTTCCTTAATAACTTTATATATTAAAAAACATAAAGGAAAATTAATAGATTATATTTAAATTATCTGAACCTATCATTAATTTTATTTCATTTCTATTTTTTTCGTTAATTTTCCTAGTTAATCCATAATTATTACATATGTTAATTATCCTTCATAAGGAAATACATTTGGAAAAATAAGTAGGAGAGGGGTCTTAATTTCATCTCCTCACTATCCCTAATGTTCATAATGATTAATTATCAATAATTATTTAATTTTCACTATTTATTAATTTTAATAATTATTAAATTAATTAAGGAGGATAATCAGGATTGAAATTCTAAATTTCTTAAATTGTATGGCAAATAATTCCAAGAAACTTATGGGAGGCACAGGACATCCTATGGAATCATTCCACCCAATTTGAAATTATTTAGCAAAGTAATTAGTCCTTAGTTATGGTAATTAACATAAGTTTCAAATCTTAAGTAAGCATTGTTCACTAGACATAAATTAGAGATTTTATTTTTTTATTTTTAAAATTCCTCTATCTAACCTTTTCCAAATTTGGTTTATTTGAATTTTTTTAAATTTTTCAATAATTAGTTATGATTTTTTGAAGTTATGGCCATTTATTTAATTTTTTAAAGCCTAATTAACCCTTTATTCCATCAACACCATGTGGACGCTGACGCAATAGCACTTTGCACATGGCATCACGGTTTTGGTTACTCATTGGCGTAAATGACTCGGGTAATTTCATCTCAGTTGTCCGATCTAGGATCTCACAGCCAAGATTAATCCCATGATTCTAAAGGAATTAAATTGAATTTTCTAAGATGATTAATCATTCTTCTAATCATGTAACTGGCGGTGATTTCGTTGTCCTAGTGTTTGAGGACGGACACCATCCACCTTTTGCCACTCAATTTGAGCTCTCCAGAGCTTATCCTATGGAAAAATTGACTCCAAAATGTTGAGGGAATGAGTCTAAAGGGATCCTTCGATGGAAATCACATGAAAATATGATTCACTTAAAAAAGACAGACAACATGGGACCAAAGCTATCGTTGCCATATTTTTACCTGACCACTGCTATTGATCGACAATCTACTGATAGAGGTAGCTTCATTTTGAAGAGATGAACCCTGTTGAGAAGATCATGAACTACCTCCCCGCCGATCGCTCTGTCGGCTAAACGCTATCGCAAAACTCATTGGAGTTGGTCTTGAGATGCCTTCCGGTGGTCGAATCACTCGGGAAATGATTCATTTCTATTTGTTGGAGTAAGGTAAAGAAGTGTAAAAAGTTAATTTGGGTTTGGTGGAGGTTTTAAAAACTTAGACAGACAAAGCTCTCGTGTTCAATTGGGAGATTTATTAAATTAGATGAAGAGAGGATGGGGACTGTGGAATTCTCTACTAAAGGTGTATTCTCAGATTGAATCCATGGGGAGGAGTATACCCTCCTCCCCAGCTAAACCAAGGATCGGGATTGGTTTAGCCTGCATCCACCGGGGTAGGTGGTGAGATGGTAGGGGACCGCTGAGATGGCGGGTGAGAGATTGAAGGAGTGTAGTATGCTGACATGAGGTGTACCCTCGCTCTTACATGGACCAATGGGTTGCCATGGGTTAGGCCCACTTGGGCTTGACCATGGTGACCCAAGAATGAGTTATGCTAAGTTTGGTTGAGTTTGGGCTTAGTTTGGTTGGGTTTGGCTCAATTTGACCCCTATGAGTCAAGTAAGTTCAATTGGGTTAAGTTGACCAATTTGATCAAATTGGGCCAAAGTGATGATTTGGGTGAGTTCAGTTGGTCACTTGGAGTGAATGAGTTATTTGGTTTGATTAAATTTGGGCTAGATTTGAATTTGGCTCATATGATTTAATTTAAGTCAAATGGGTCATGTTGACCAATTTGACAAAATTGGCCAATTTGTCTTAAGCATGGGTTAGCTCTATGTTCAATTGATCATTGGTGATTGATTAGAAGAGTTGATTTAACATTATTTGGATTATGGACTGAATTGGTTTAATTTGACCCTATAGGTCAAATTAGGCTAAGTTGTCTAACTTCGTTAGGTTGGCCAAATTGGATCCAATTGAAAGTTGGATTATGTTTAATATTGAATTAGTGATTGGTTGGAAGTATTGGTTTTAATCAATTTGATTTAGGATTTGATTTGGTTCAATTTGACCCTTTAGGCCAAATTGGGTCAAGTCAAAGGGTCAAATTGGCTTGATTAGGTCCAATTGATTGTAGTGGAGTGTTCAATAATGATCAACAATCATCAATGAAGGGATTAGATGTCATGATTTGATCCAATGGGAGTTTAATTGGAGTTTGGTTCAATTGGCCATTTTTGGAAACTTTGGGTTAAGTGACTTGGTCAAGTCAACTTGGACCAATTGGGGTTGTGGATTGTTGGGGTGTGTTCAATGATAAATTTGAAATTAACTGATGGATTTGATTGCAATTGATTTGAGTTCAAATATGTTTTGGCACATTTGAAACCTTTAGGTCAAATGGCCTAACTTAGGTTGGTCACCTTCTTTTGGTTTAATTGGGTTGATTGCAGGTATTAGAATGGTTTAAAATGATCTATTAAATAACTAGAGTGATTGAGAAAATTAAGTTGGGTTTAGTTTGATTGAATTGGATTGAGTTGATTTATAGGATTTTTGTGGGGTTAACTTGGGTTAAGTCCCAAGTTAATTTGGCTTGGAGCTTGGATTAGAAACCAAAATCAATTAAGATTAATTTAATGGGTTGGAGTTGGTTTAACTTCATCTACATGAGCTTGAGTTTGGATGAGTGGATATGTATGAGTCTTGATTTAGGCCATAGGATGGATGAAACCTATTTTTCTTAAGGTGGACTCTAAGCTTAGGGTCACACCTTCTAAGTCTCTAAGCTTAAGTTTTAATATCCCCTTAATCACTAGAAGTGTCTTAGCACTAAGAAAATTTGAGTGTCCGGAGGTTCCTAAGTATAAGATAAGAAAGGTTAATCCTCACTCTAAAAGTGAGGTCAACAGAAGGACCCCTAACAGGTGTGGTGTAATTGGAAAGGCACACCGCACGTATTGGCATTGAATTCAAAAGCACCATTAAGGTCATGAACATTAATCAAAGGTGTTCATGCCTGAGTGGAGAGGTAAATGGAACTAAGGTCCTAATGTGATTTGGTTCATTTCATTTCATACCAAGGGCCTGGGAGTGGAATTGTTTGAATTTGGTTTAATTTATTCATGGTTTGGTTTTGTCTCAAGGATACAAAGAATGATCCTACTGGGGATCAAGTCATGCTGGGGGCATGAATGTGAATTTGCTAAGCATGATGATTTGGAATTTATCTTTGCATCAAATACGCAAAGATGAGTTTACTGGATTGAATCATACAAAGGGTGTGAATGAGAGCCTTGTTAAAGGAGAGTGAGGTTTGGGTTAGAGTTGATTTGGTTTGGTTAATTTAGTTTAGTTAATTGGTTTAGTTGATGAATTTTTTTTTGTTTAACTTTTGTAATTCGTGTTGATTTTGACTTACATTTGATTGCTTCGATAATATGGACTCTGTTGGTTTACGATGAGTCACACTAAGGAAGAGGTACCAAAACCCAGACTTACCTTAGACTTACTGACTCAAAGGGGTAGTTTGCCAACTGTATCATATAGATTATCCAACCTAAGGGTTGCCCATCAGTTTGCGATGGCTGAACTAAGAAGAAAGCTCAGGGACTCACATCTTCCAAAGAAGAATCAACCATCAGGGTGAGTCACTGATTATACAACAAGTCAAACCTGACCTAAGAAGACTACTAAGTGAGGGATTTTATGGGTCTTATCTCAACTTAGCTCGTCAAGGTTTTGCTTATACTACCAAAAAAATAGGATGCCTACTTAGGAAGCAGTGTCTGTAAGGGTATTATGCTAATCCACAAGAGATGTTATTTTATTTGTTTGTGTTTGTTTATTTAGCATGGACCCTATTGGTTTTCAATGGGCCACACTAAGAAAGAGCTATGGGGACTTTGACCTATCTTAGGTTTACTATATCTGTAGTACAAAGCTTCTAACCTAAGGGGTAGCTACTAAAAAAGGGGAACTGTTCAATCCGATGGTAACCTAGGTCATGTCTGGATGGGGTCATGAGGATGTGATCCAAATAGAATGCACATTGGGAAGGTTTCTCCCGGGATCTTATCCAAATCCTTGAAGTATAAAGCTTGTAGGTATATGAAGGTTGACTTAGAGAGAAAGCACAGTGTCTCACATCTTTCTAAATGCCGTTATCAACTCGGTGGGTTGTTGTCAACAAAGCGAACACTGGCCAACCTAAGGTGGCTGTCGATTTGTGATGATCAATCTAGGAAGAAAGCATTAGGGAACTAATATATTCCAAAGTGGAATTTCCATTGGGACAGTCTGTCATCATCATTAAGGGAGGTTCCACTTCAAATTATTGAAAGGATTAGTTGATTTTTAATTTTCATCTTTCTTGTTCCATGTGATGCCTATTTAATACTTAATTATAAAGAGAAGAAAAGGACCTAACCCCTTTCATCTCTATTCTAAGTTATTCTCTAAAGGCATATTAATATGATTTTAGTTTCTTTAGTGAATGACTTATTAAACATTTTTTTATTAAACCTAAGTGTGGGTTAATTTTAAAGAATCTCATTCAAACATGAAAGGAATCTTAAGATTAATAGGATTGAATTACTATCACATGGGTAACATTTCATTATTCCTTTTCATCATCAATAACATACATGCCTCTTTATTTTATTATTCATAATATTTAATTTAGCATACTTATTTATACATGCAATATACTTTTTATATTTTTGCACACTTGATGATTCTTAATGCATATATTTTAGTAGAAAAAAGAGATTTCATTCCTTAGTAAGCATATGTACACATGTATTAAATATTTAAGCAAGTACGTGTTGTTGTTAAACCAAAGAATAGAGATTATATAAGACCTCCTTGGGGCGACCTAAGCATCATATTCTCAGGATGTCTAGACTATATATTTGCTATCTTAAATACATATAAAACATGTGCATAAACATAAGAATGAAAATCATTCAAAGATTTTATAATAGCAAATCATTTATTCATATAAAGCAAAGTTCTATCCCAAATTCTAGCATATGCATACACAAGAAATGAAATTAAGCAAGTACATGTCATTGCTAAACTAGGGAAGTGAGATTATCTAAGACCTCCTTAGGGATACTTAAAGCCTTGCATTCTTAGGATGTTCAGACTATATACTTCCTAATCTTCAAACATATGTAAAAATGCACATGAACCATGAAAATAGAACAATCCTTTACCATGTTTAAACTATAAGTAAATGTAAATTTCATTGAACATTCATAGCCAACAACAATTTAAATTTTTATCAATAGCTTATAACTTTGAAAATAATTTAAGATTTATTAGTGATAATAGCCACACCAAAACAATATTTATCCAACACATACAACATAAATATATCCATATTCTTTTGACTTTTATTTTGAAAACATGAATGTATGAAAACAAATGGCATGCAAATTTATAATGATTGAAAAGTAATGACTAAACATTGACATATAACACATTCAATCACATTAATTCCTAAGAACAATCAAGTCAAATAAAATTCTTTAAGATTAACCAAAGTTTTTATGAAATTTGATGTTTTATTTTTGAATTATCAAAACCTAAAGAGGAGAAATGACATTTAGTGTTTTCCCCATCCCACATTAGTGATTTAATGTATTTAAGGAAAGTGATTAAATAAATTTATGGATTTATTAAGTTCAAGTCATTAAGCAATCAATTTAATTACCCTTCCCTAAGCCTTTCTAATTTAATTAACTACTTAATCATGAGCCTCCAATGATATGCTTATGAGAAATTAAAATTTGCAATGCACCTAGAGGGACCTAATGTAATTAGGCTCATGCTTAAGAGCTAATTACATTGAAGATGAAAAGAATCTAAGTTAAGTACTCTTATGGTTTTCCCACACCGATGGGTTAACCATAAATTCCTTAATGACTTTATGCTATTATACTCATAAAGAGAAAATTAATAAATTACATTTGAATTATCTGAAACAACCATTAACTTAATTTAATTTTTATTACATCAATAATTTTTCTAATTAATCCCTAATTATTACACAGGTTAATTAACCTTTATATGGAAATGCATTTAGGAAAGTAATTAGAAAAGAGGTCTTAATTATTTCCCATCACTATTCCCACTGTTTATAGTGATTAATTATCACTAACTATTTAATTTCCACTGTTTAACAATTTTAATGAATAATAAATTGATTACTAAGGATAATTAGGATCAAAAATTTCACATTCTTTAAATTACATGGCCAATAATTCCAAGAAAATTATAGGAGGCAGAGTATATCCCATAGAACTATAGAACTATTCCACCAAATTTAGAATTAATTAGTCAACTAATTAGGCCTTAATTAAGGTAATTGACATAAACCTCAAATCTTAATTAAGTACTATTCACTAATCAAGGATTAAGAATTTTATTTTGATTAAATTATCCTCTATCTAACCTTTCCAAAATGAATTTATTTGTATCTTTTGGAATTTTCTGCAATTAGTCATGATTCTTTGAATTTTTGTCCATTTAATTGCATTTTTAATGCCTAATTAACCACTTAAACCATCGGCGTCATGCAGACGTTGACGTAGCACCATTTTCATCGTGTTGCCATGGTATTGGTTATTTAAAATGTTCGATGCAGTAGTTAACTCAGCGATGATGGATGCGGGTTCATCCAGATCGTCCGATCTCAGGTCAGACGGTCAAGATTAATCCCATGGTTTGGAAAGGATTAAATAAAAAATTCTAGCACAATTAATCATGAACGTTCATTTGAATCTTGGAAATTGGAAGGTCGATGATTAGTAATCCCTCAAGCATCAAAAGATGGACACCATTTGCCTTTCGTCGATCAATCTGAGCTCACCAGCGTTTAATGGTGAGATCGATTCCAAAATGTTCAAGGAGAAGATCTAAAGGGATCTTATGATGGAAATCACAAGAAATCTCACTTTACTTAGAAAAAGACCAACAGCATGGGGAAAATCTATGGTTAATAGATTTTTATCTCAGTGGAGCTAAAGACCTATGGTCTATCAACTAAGGTAGCTTCATCTTGAAGATATGAAGCACTGTTGAGAAGATCTTGAGCTGCCTCTTCATCATTTGCTCTATGGACAAAATGCCACCGTGAAACTTTCCAGAATGCCTTTCAGTGTTCGAATTGCTCGATAAATGATTCATTTTGACTTGCCAAAGTGAGGTGAAGGTGTGGGACGAGTTAATTTGGGTTGGGTTTAGTTTTAGTGAGATTGGACTGACGTGACTCTTAGTTTTGCTCGGAGGTTGGTCTCACTATTAGTGGAGTGCATGAGGACCTCGGGGAAAGGTCTAGGACTGTGTAGAATGTGTTGAGAAAGGTCTCTGAGAAGTTTGAATCTTTAGGGAGGAGTATACTCTCCTCCTTTACTGAACTAAGGGTTGAGATTGGTTCAGCCTTTGGCCTATCCAAGTTGGGGTGAGTGAAGTGAGGGCTACTCTTGAGGTGGAGGTGCTTAAGTGGCCAAGTGAGTGGCATGGGCTACTATGGGGTGTACAAGCTTTCTTAGGTAGATCAATGGAGTGCCATGGGTGAATTCCCCCTCTCATGGCCAAAGGATGAACTCAACAACCTTGGGTTAGGTTGGGTTAATGGTCCACTTATCCAAGAGGAGCCAAAGGTGGTTTCCATGAGGTAAGGAGGTGGTGAAGCCATCCAAATGGGGATTTATCTATTTGGGTGGGTTGGTTCAATGGGTTTGACCCAAACTGGATTAACCATGGGTTGGGCCCACTTAGGTAGGCCCATAGTGACCCAAGGATGAGTCATTCCAAGTTTGGTTGGCTTTGGACTTAGTGTAGTTGGGTTTGGCTCAATTTGACCCATATGGGTCAATTTGGGTTCAATTGGGTCATGCTAACCAATTAATCAAATTAGGTCAAACCAAGGGTTTGGGTGGGCTCAATTGGTCAATTGGAATGCATTAGTCTAATTGGGTTGGATCAATTTAAAGTGGATTTGGATTTGGTTCATTTGGGTTCATCTAGGAAAAATGGGTTAAGTTGAACAATTTGGCCAAATTAGCCAAATTGGCTTAAGCATGGGTTAGGTTTAGGTTTAATTGATAATTTAAGAATGATTGTAAGTGTTAACTTGAATTAATTTGGATTAGGGAATGATTTGGTTTATTTAGACTCTTTAGGTTAATTTGGGCTAAGTAGGTCTATTATGTTGGTTTAGTCAAAATGATTTTAATTGAAGGTTGGATCATATTCATTAATCAATTTATTATTGCTTAGAAGCATTGGCTTTAACTAATTTGGTTTAAGATTTGGTTTGACTCAATTTGGCCCCTTTAGGTCAAATTAGGTCAACTTGAGTCAAGGGCAAATTCTAGCGATAGGTAATGAGACTTCAGGATTTTGATTACAAATAGATTAATGATTGATTTGCAATTGATCTCCATATCTTATTGTAGATAAATTTGACTTGACAAAGTGCCAAACCAAAATAAAAGGGTGGTTTGAGTTAGAGAATACCTCGTTGGCATTAATCTTCGGTGATGCTATCATTTTGAAAGCTTCACAAGATTGGGACAAAGCTCTAGAAAGAGTTTGGTGGCTTGCTTCTATTAAGAATAATGTGGAGACCACCATGCACCTCCGCTCACCAGAATTTCATTGAAAGGGTTTTCAATAGGTTGGGGAATGGAAAAATGATTTGTTTGAGTTTAGTTTTGGCTAGGGAAGGTGTATGAAGTGTTAAAAGGTGAAATTAAAGCTTCTCCCCTCTTTTTATAATTGGTCAAACCTTTCCCCTTTGGAGGTGCCTAGCCATGGAAATTGAGCTCCTCTAAATGTGCTAAAGCTTGTTAGAGGATTAGAGGATCATTTATAGTTGGCTAATTAGAATGATGAGGGTAATATGCATCATTTAAAAGTAATTTAATGAATAATAAATTTCATAAATCCTACTTACAACATTTGAAGATATTATGAAATGTTTTCTCACCTCTTTATTCAATATACATTTCATAATATCTATGATGGCTTGAAAGTTAGATTCATCTACTTACTATATATTACTAACCTTCATCATTTCTTCAAAATAATTAAATAAATGAAACTTAAAATAAATCAAAATTTAAATAAATTCTATAAATCATTGTCTACATATAATTGAAAAATCTCTATATATATTGAACATTAATTCAAAATTTTAAAAAGGTGAAACATAGAGTGAAATCTAGAAGTAGAGACCTGCAAGGCCTAGCACACACTAGATGCTAGATAAGGACATAGCCCATAGAACCTTAAATTAGGATTGATTGCCTTGTCAGTATGATTGGATGTAATGTTATGTTGTTGTGTATTGTGATGGATGTTTGTAATATGTTAGATATGTGATGATTGATAGAACTTTCTAGAAATAAAACTTATAAAAATTTTGCTTCAAATTTATAACATCTACTTAATTGTGAACGTTGCCTAGATGTTTCCCTAGTAGAACTAAGATATATTAACTCTCTATTCAAACTAAAATAAATAAAAGACATAAGAATAAAATGAAGTGGGAACTCCTAGGCTATGCCACCATGATGATATTCATATTATCCCTAATTTTAATACGCACCATAACCATTTCACCAATAGTGGCCACTTGAGCTTTGAGAGTGATAACTACTTCTTGGGAGATAACTTCATATTAGGATAGTTCAAGAAAATGAAAATTTTCATTACATATTAGAGTCATGTAAAAGAATAAAAAAATAATAAAACATAATGAATTAGCAAGGAGCATTGTATCTCATTATGCCTTAGCTTTAATATTAGGTCTAAGTCTTCTTCTTAATAAATAATGGCCTTACATATGTTACATTTTACTTAAATTATATATTATGATTTTAACATGATTAGGTATGTTAATTGGAAATCTTTTATAGGTAGGATTATAAGTCAATTAAAGCTAACCTTAGTTCAAATTTAGGTAAAGTTGAAAGCTATAAAGCTTTTGCAAATTGCCAGAGTTTGGTCTGAGTAACTACTTGACAATAGTTCTCACCTTACTTTGGGATCCAATGTTGATCATTTCTATTCAACTATAGCATAAGTCCTCATAACCTATGAACTTTCATTGTATTATGCTAATAAATTATAAGCACCAAATTTCTAATTCATGTTTAACTCAAAATAAAATAAATTCAAATGCCATGATTATAAATCCCTACCTTAGGATAGTTTAGAGCAATTCTTAGCTTCTTCATATTGATTACCTCACTTTCCTGGTTAATAATGGTACATACTTGTTTATGTCTTTATAAATGTGTATGCATATTGATTACCTCACTTTCCTGGTTAACCATGCCCACTTGTCCTAACTTGGGTTATGCTTAGGGGTATAAGCAACCTACACAGCAAAATAATTTATATTTTTATTACAATGGCCCCTTAAGCATGACCCCCTATAGAAAATATGACTAGGCTAATAATGACCTAACATCTAAACTACGTGCATAGACCCTAACATCCATTCTACAATAATACATCACAAAATAAGCATACATCAAATCATACACCGCCTTAACATAGAGCTAGAAGTGATGACTTAGTCTAAAGTGTGTGCATCAAAGCTTGTCTGGTATGTCCTAACTAGGCTTTAAAGTTGTAATTTTGCTAAGTGTGAAGGATTTAATTTATAAAGGGTTGATTTTTCTTTAAGTGATTTAATTGATTTGAAGAATTTAATTAATATTTTTTTTGTTTCATTTGACCTACACAAAATAATTAAGTGTTATAAAGAGAAGAAAGAGAGGAGACCCCTCTTTCATCTCTATCTTAAGTCACTTATGAAGCAGGTTGATCAATTCTCTTTAGTGAATGGCTTATTACATGTTTTGATTAACCCTAAGTTTAAGTTCACTCTAAATGACCTTATTCAATAAGAAAGGCATCTTAAGATTAATTAGAATGAATTACTATCATATAACACATATTCATTCATTTCTTTCCATCATGTACATCATGTATTTGATTAAACCCTAAGCATAGCTTTATATTTAATTTGTCTCTTAGCACTCTTAAATGATGAATGCATGTCATTTTAATAGAAACATGTGTGTGTGTGTGTGTGGGGCATTTTATCCATTAAGTAAGCACACATTCCCATGTATAAAAGTTTTAAGTGTACAAGACCTACTTAGGGCTACTTAAAGCCTCGCAGCCCCGGGATGTCCAGACTAATATATCACTTCTCTTATATACATGTAGATGTATAGGCAACTATAAAAATAAAAAAAAACCCATGCAAAAATTGTATTTGATTTTCTTGATTCAAGTGTCTTATTCATTAGTTATATCACACATTCATATGTATAAGATTTTTAAGTGAGTATGACACAATTGTTCTACACAAGGCGCATAAGGTATAAGACCTACTTAGGGCTACTTAAAGCCTCAAAGCCCTAGGATGTCCAGACTAATATACCAATTTTCTTATATAAATATTAATGTATAAAAAGAACCACAAGAATGAGAAGCCATGCAAGAAGTCATATTTGATTTGATTATATGATTTACATATGTGATATGAAATTCTTCCTAAGTTTTAGCATGGGGATACATGGGAATAGATCTAGTCAAATGTTGTGCTCTTTTCAAATGAATTATACATTTGTAAGTCCCATGTAAATCCATGTAAGATAAGGAAAGAGAACTTTATATTACATACCTTATTTTATCAACACATACAAACTTATAGAGATATTTGTAATTAACATCACTCCATATATATTTCATAGTTGATTTATGAGCTTTTGAAAATAACTTTTGATTTAATTGTAATCATAGCCACACATATTCTTAATTTAAATCAACACATGCAATTTGACATAAAAGAAACCATTTCATTTAATTAATTTTAAAAGAAATTAATGCATGATTTCATATGGTAAGCAACATTTAACATGATTGGAAAGAAATAAAGGAATATAAATACATGATCACATTCATTCCAATTAATTCCATAGGAAAATCATACCAAATAAGGCTATTTAAAATAAACCAAAGTTTTTTAAAGACATTTTTAATCTTGAATTTGATTTGATTTAGGAAATATGAAAGTGGTTTGCTAATCCTAATCCAATTCCCCATGTGTGAATTAATTTGGTTTAATGAAGAATATTTAGGTTGATTTTAAGCTTAAATTAGGTTAAGGTATGAATTAAGTGAATTAATTAACCCTTACCTACATCACCTTAAGTTATTTAGCTAATTAATAATGAGACAATATGATATGCAACCACATGAAAAGTAAATTTGCAATGCTCCTAAGAAATGAAAGGGGCCTAATGCAATTGGCTCATGATTAATAGTTAATTAGGCTTAAGGCATCTTACTTAGTTACTTTTATGATTTTCTCACACATGTAAGCTAACCATAATTTCATTATCCCTCACTTTGGGTTGTTGAACACCCAAAGAGCCTAATTAAAGCCTTAAACTCATCGAGCCACATGGCGGCTGATGCGACGCCGACACGCTTTCCCACGTGGCATGATGGGATTGGCTATCTAAGTTGTCACATCCGAAGGCTGACTCGGATGGCAGTGGGCGTGCTTTCCCATGGATAATTCGATCTAAGATCGGATGACCATGATTCAAACCATAATTTAAGAAAGAAAATAGTGGATCTAACACTGGATTTAATCAGAGCCATCCATTCCAATCATGTGGAACGGATGGCTCACGATCTCTCCCATTCACGAGCTATGAAAGGTGGATGACGTCCATCTTTCCCCATTCGATTCGAGCTCAACTGAGCTTGGATTGTTTCCAAATTCATCTCACACCTTCATGGAAGGAGATGCACACATCCAATGGATAAAAACTCATGACATTCGAATTTACTTCACAAAAGACCAACTCATATTTGCATACAAGAATCAGTTTGTAAAATTACCTCATTGGAGCTAATTTCTGGCGGTGGGTCGTCGACGGTAGGTTCGCTTAATTGAGCGAAGGGCCAGTTGAGAAGCTTTGAGCTCAATTTGGGGTATAGTGCTCAGTTGACCAATCCACGCATGCAAAAGCCTCAACTCTGATCAAACTCCTATCTTCAGTGCTCGTGAAGGCTAGAAGAAAGTTCAGTTGGCTTCGACAGAGTACAAGAATGGTATGGGTGCAAGGAATTGAAGTTTAATTTAGTAGAGGGGGAGTATTGCTCGAAAGAGTGATGTCCTATTTTAGCTTTGGTCAGCAATGAGAAAGGTCCATCTAGGAGGGCTTGAGGATGCTTGGGAATGCTCTAAAGGAGTTCAAAATTATCTTAGGAAGTCTCTCAATGCAATTTTTTTGTTTGTCGCTCGAATTGAGGTGGTATACCCCTCAATTTCTCTTGATGGATGGATGGGATTCATCCCACAATTTTTGTTGATTGGCTACCGTTGGGTCATCAGAGGGGTTGCCGTCAGTGCCGCATGGCTTGCCAAGAGTGGTCGAGGCAGTGGTAGGAGTCTCACGGCTTGATATGGAGGGATTATGTGGGATTGATCTCCCTTGCATCCAATGGGTTCGGCCATGAGGGTGGAATGGCTTGGCTTTATTCTATTGATCCATGGTAGATACTAGGGTCTGTTAGGTTGGGCTAGGAAGTTCTAGGAGTGCTTCAATTGGCCATTTGATGGCTGCCATGGGGAGACAATGCGGACTTTGCCACTTAAGGAAAGTATCTAATGCAAATGAGAGGGTGTCCATTGGTTAATCCATTTGGGTTGGGTCCCACATAAACTAGGGTTGGTTTGGGGTTGACCAAGGGTCCAATTAGGTCAAGTTTGGTCAGCCACCAAGGTTCCATAAAGTGGTTTTGCATGATTTGGGTTCATATGGTCAAAATGTGTTCATTTGGGCTAGCTCGGGAAATATATAACGTTACTCCACTCATTTCTTTGCTAGATGGATGCAGAATAGTTGGATGGCCTCAGTTAATTAGTCTAGCCTACCTTCCGAGTCAGATTTATTCCAGAATTTTTTCTTGTCAAGTGAAAATGGAGATGAAAAAAAAGGTGGTTGGGTTGACCAATTGGTCAAATAGGGTGAAACTAAGGCTTGGGTTAGACTCAAATGATGATTTGGGATGTTTTGGTTCAATTAATTTTGGTAAGTTTGGCCTAGGTTTGGATTTGACTCATTTGGATTCAAAAGGATCAAATTAGTCAAGCTGACCAATTTGACTAATTTGACCAAATTGGGTTGGGTTAGGTGTTGAGTGAAGTTTAATTGGTCAATTGAAAATAATTATAGGCTTTGGTTTGGTTTAATTTAGATTTAATTTGAATTTTGGCCAATTTGATCTTTAGGTTGATTTGGGTTAGGTTGAGTCAAGTTGACCAATTGATCAACTTGGGCTCAATTATGGCTTCGGTCAAAGTTCAATAAGTGATTTGGAATGAACTTGAGCCATTGGTTGCAATCAATTTGGATCAAATCATGATTTGCCCTATTTTAGCTCTTTAGGCCAATTTGGGTCAACTTAGGTCAAATGACCAATTGGACTTGGTTTGGCTCAAGTGAGGGTTTGGTCATGTTCAATCATTGATCATGAATGGGTTTGAGTCAATGGTTTGGGTGTCATTTAGCCAAGTTCAAAAGTTTGGCTAAAAGGGCTAAAATTTGGATTTTGATTTGATTGGACCATTTGAATTTATATTTTATTTATATTTGTGAATATAAATGAAGATATAAATAGGTTATGAAAATCACTTGAGTTTGGAGTGATTTGAGAGCAAATTTGACCAAGTTGAGCGATGTAGGTCAAAAAGGGCTTAAGTAGAGAATTGGTCTGGTTTGATTTATTTTTGGTCATTGGAGGGTAGGATTCATTTATATTTGTGGATATAAATGAAGGAATAGTTGATTTATAAAGAAATCGATCAAATTCAGTGTGGTTTGAAGGAGTTTTGGCTAAGCATATGAAGATGATTCATATGGCTTGGGAAGAGATTTTGGGGTTTGGATTTAATCCTGGGTTTCAATCATTTGAAGTTGGATTTGATTTGGAATTTGGATTAGGATTTAATTTTTGGTTAAATTTGCTAGTTGAGAAAATCAATTGGATTGGTGTTGATTTGAATTTGGTTGAGGCCAAGTCTATATGATAAAATCAGAGGGCTTAGGGAGGGATTTGGAGTTTGAATTTAATCTTGGGTTTCAATCATTTGAAGTTGGATTTGGTTTTGGAATTTGGATTTGAATTTGAGGTTTGGTTTGAAAGAAGGAAGCAAGGATTTGTTTTAGTCTATAGGGTAGGCAAGTCCTCCTAAATCCCTAAGGCATAACCCATTCATATGGCTAACTCTTCTAAGTCTCTCGGGTTAGGTTACGTGTTCACCTAATCACTAGAAGTGTCTTAAGACTAAGGAATTCTTAGTGTCTATCAGAGTCATAGATCTATGATGAGGAAGTTGAGAGCTCACTCCAAAAGTGAGGTCAATAAAAGGGCGCCCAATAGGTGCAGTGTGATTGACAAGGCACATTGCACATATTGGTGTTGACCGAGATGACCAACAACGTCTGAAGGATCGTAAACACTAGAAGAGATGATCTACTCCTAAACCTGAGATGTTGAAGGAATCAAGATCTTAGTGCAATGAAACTCCACTCATGACAAGGGCATAAGGGAGGAGGAAGGGATCCACTAAGGGATCAAGCATTTGAACCTTCCACTATGGAAGCAGGTTCAGGTTATTCGCTAGGGATAAAGATTTGAATTTCTTTGTTGCAAACTTGCTGGGAAATGTTGATTTGAATTGGATTCAATTGACTCCACCAGGGAGGTTGGGATGATTTATGTTTCATTGGGGAGATGTTGGTTGATTGTTTGTTTAAGTTTAGATTTTGAGATGGACCCTATCGATTTGTGATGTACCGCATTGAGAAGGGGCTATGTCGGCCTAGGCCTATCTCAAATTTCTCAATCCAAAGGGGTAGTTCACCAGCCACATGGTAGAACTATCCGACTAAAAGGGGTTGCATTTTGGTGTACAACAGTTGTGCTAGGGGAAAGCATAGCAGACTTACATCCCCAATAGCAAGGGACAACTGTTGGGTGATCTATTAGATACAACAAATCAAACCTAACCTGGGGCGAGTACTGAATGAATGCTACTGGGGGACTTATATCAACTCGAAAGTAGTCAAGATAATGTCATTTGATTGAATTGCACTTGTTCTAATTTTATTTATTTTAATTTGATGGATCCTCTCGGTGTGTTATAGATCCACTAAGAAGGGGCTAATATCAGCCTAGACATGTCTTAGATTTACAAATCCAAAGAGATAGTCTATCGGCCATGAGGGTAGAACTAACTAACGCAGGGGGTTCCTTTCTGTAATGGTCAAGTTAGGAAGAAAGTGTGGGGAATCACATCCTCTTACACAAGGAACCACTGGGGTGATCGATTGCTTGCACAATAAATCAAACCCAACCTAAGGCTGCCTGTTGGTGTGCAATAGTCATGCTGGAAAAAATGTGTGATATACTTATATCTTTCAAAGAGAAGATGACCATCGAGGTGACTCGTTGGTGGTACAACAAGTTGAATCCGACCTAAGAGTGACTATTGAGAGAGTGCTGACCTGGAGGATTACCTCAATTCAAAGCAGTCAGGAAATTCCTAAAGGAAGTTTTGCTGACACTGCTCTAAAGATAGGATGCCTGCTTAAAAAAGGGGCCACTAGGGGCTTGAATTCTAAATCCACAAGCGAAGATACATTGTATTTGTTTTATGTTTGAGTGGACCCTATTGGTTTGCAAGGAACTACATTAAGAAGGAGCTTATAACAGCCTAGTCCTATCCCAGACTTACTGGACCAAGGGAGAACCTGTGCATCTGCTGAACAAATTCTCTAACCATAGAGGTGGCTACCAAGAAAGGGGACTATCCAATCCAAAAGTAACCCGGGTAGTGTATAAATGGGGTCACCAAGGATGTGATCCAAATAGAATGCCCACAGAGGAGGTGCCGCTGGGGGCATTATCTAAGACCCTGTAAAAGAAAGTCTATAGGTATTTAGTGGTCAACTCAAAGAGAAAGCATGGGGACTCACATCTGCCAAGAGTGGTGTACCCACCGGTGTCATCACAAAGATGGTGATAACTAACCAACCCTAAGGTGTTGGTGTGTGTGACAATCCCTAGAGAAATGGGTGTAGACTTACATCTCTAAAGCAACTAATTACTGGATAGTCCTCATTTGGCAGGGCTATCCGACCTAGTGACTACTTGGCAAGTCTTATGTGACTAAATTAGCTTGAAGTAGTCAAGAGGAAAGGAGCTACTAGGGGACTTACCTTAAGCCTCCAATATACTTGACCCAATTAGTGCATGATGGCTTGTCTAAGAAGAAAGCATGTAGGCTTACATCCTCTTAAACAAAGTTAACATGGGGTAGCTTACTGGCTGCATAGTAAGGCCTACCAAACCGGTGATTTTCATGGGATTTGCAATGGAAAGTTAGAAAAACATCATCATCCGAACAAATGACCACGGGTGACACACTAATGAGGTAGCACTGTCAAGACTAGGCTAATGAGTGAGTGCCATAGGGGGCTTGCTCTGACATCAAAATAGCCCGAGACAAAAGATATATGTTTGTTTATGTTGTGATCGAGGGAATAGGTTGCCTCTCAGGTTCTCTTACATGTACTCTAAACACGTAGAAATGTGACTCCACCAAGAAAGGATGCCTCTTTAGGTTCTCTTACACCTAGCTTAGTTGCGCTAGCTAAAATATGATGCCTCTTGGGTTCTCTTACACCTACCCTAATAGCACTGGAGGATTGAATGTAGTTTGTGTTTTTGCTACAGAGGGATAGGATATCGCTTGGGTTCTCTTACACCTACCCTAAACACACCATGTGAATTCACAAGAAAAAGATATTTCTAACGCATAAGAGATGGAATTTGATATGAAAAGAAAGTTTTATTGATGATTATTTTCAAACAAGATTTTATAGATATTACTTCTTTAGGTAGAGACCTTTAATTGGAAGGATTGGGCGCTCTCCCTTATAATTTATAAGCTGATAAGATCCTACTTGGTAGGCTTTCTCTATGACAAAAGGGCCTTTCCAAGTGGGCTCAAACTTACCTCCCATCTTTTGAGGGGCAACAATTGGTCTCTTTAGAACTAAAATAAGCTCTCCTACTTGAAAAGCTCTTGGACGTACCAACTTATTGTGAGCTTGAGTCATTTTAGTTTTGTACAACTCGAGGTACTGGCGTGCCCGAAGGCGTCTCTCCTCCAATCCTTCAAGCTCTTCCAACCATAACTAGGTGTTCTACTCCATAGTAATCATGCTACCCACAGCTATCCTTAGTGATGGGAGTTGGATTTCTAATGGTAAAATATCTTTGGACCCATACACTAATGAGAATGGGGTAGATTGAGTTGGAGTTCTGTATATGGTGCGGTAGGACACAAGGCTTCAACCAACTGCTCATGCCACTATCACTTATTATCGTCGAGTGTCTTCTTCAATATATGGATGAGAGTTTTATTGAATGCTTCTGCTAGATCATTTGCCTTCAAATAGTAGATGGTGAAATATCTCCAATCTATGCTATGTCTCCAGGCAAAGTTGTTAATCTTGGTGCTCTTGAATGCAGTACCATTATCAAATATAATTCATCGAGGAACCAGGAATCTATATACGATATGGTTCCTGAAAAACTGGAGCACATGCTGAGCTACGACCTCTCTAACTTGGATTGCCTCTGCCCACTTCGAAAAGTAGTCGGTGGCAGCTAGAATGAACTGGTGACCCTTGGAAGAAAGATGATCGATCAGACCAACTATGTCAGTGGCCCAACACTCAAATGGCCACGAGGCCAATGTAAGATGTAGAATGTTGTGTGGTTGATGTAGGACCACACCGTGCACCTGACATTGGTGGCACCTCCTAGCTACATCTATGCAATCCGTAATCATCAAGAGCCAGTAGTGTCCTAGTCTCTTGATCTTAGCTTTCATCTTCAAATTAGACTGGTGAGCTCTGCATAAACTTGAATGCATCTTGGTTATGATCTTATGGGCTTCATGTTTGGCTAAACAATGTAACCACATGTGATCAAAGGACTGCCAGTATAGGGTGCCATCCATGAGAGCATAGGAGAGAGCTCTCTATTTCACCTGATGGGCTAATGACTTCTCTTGTGGTAGTTTGCCTGTGTTTAGTAATCCATGAGTGGTTGCCTCCAATCTGATATGTCATCCTTCTTGGCAACGGCAACCTCCCCTTCAAGAGAGTCTTTCGATGAGTTTAGCATCAATAAGGGATAAGACTTGTCTATTTTAGACCCTTATTAGAATAGACTCATCTTCTGGGCATGCCAACTCCTTGGTGAGCTTGGCCAATGCATCTACTATAGCATTATCTCCTCAAGGAATCTTGTAGATAGTGACCTTCAAGATTTGAGCCAACAATTCCATGGTATACTTATGGTAATGATGGAGCTTAGGCTTTAGAACTTTATAAGACCCAATGATTTGGTTGATGATGAGCTAAGAATCTCCGAAGATGTTGATGCTCTAGACACATAGTGTAATGACTAACTCCAGACCGACAATCAAAGCCTCATATTCAGCTTTATTATTGGTGCATGGATTGGACATATGATATGAGAATCTCATCACATCACGGCATAGAGTTAGGAGAACTATTCCTACCCCTGCCTTCCAGAAGAGTAGATTATGGTTCTTCCCCTTTTTGAGAGGAAGCCACACCATCAAATTACATTTCCCAATGGTGAATTCTAGTATCCCCTAAATTCATAATTTGTTTATCACGGAGGTCATCACTAAGCAGAGAATCATCACGAAGTGGGTGCGCTATTAAGAAATCTGCTAGTGCATGTCCTTTCGCAGCATGGAGGGGTATGAATGTGATGTCAAACTATGAAAAAATCATGGACCATCATGCCAATCGTCTAGATAATATTGTCCATGTCATGAGAAATTACAGTATTAATTCTAGAGATCTGATTCACCTTATGAAAACATGTAATGACATAGCTTTTGAGATGCAAAGATTAAAGCTAGGTAGTGCTTCTTGATAGGTGGGTAGTTTGCCTCAGCAGAGATTAGATGATGACAGAGATAGTAGAGAGCATTTTCCTTCCCTTCATCATTGGCTCGGCCTAATAAAGTGCTAAGGGAGTCATCTAATACAACAGTGTAGACGATCAATGCTTGCCTTGGATAGGGACTATTAGAACTTGCGATGTCATCAAGTAGATATCTTCAAAAGCATGCTGGCACTTATCATCCCACTTGAACTTGGAGTCCTTTTTAACAAGTGCTGAGAATAGCTGGCATCTTCTTAATAAGTTAGATATGAAGCATCTTAGATATGCCAACTGCCTTAGGAATGATCTGAGTTAAGTTAGACTTTTAGGGGGTGACATTTCAAACATAACCTTGATCTTCTCTGGGTCGATCTCTATTCCCCGATGTCAAACAACAAACCTAAGGAATTTCCCTGAAGCTACTCAATGCATGCCGGATTCATGAGGCTAGATTCTCTTAACATTCAAAAACTACTCTCAAGTCAAAGAGATGGTCTTCCTTTTCCTTGCTTTTGACTACTATATCATCAACATAGCATTCAACTTGATGATGAATGAGTTCATTAAAGATCTGAGTCATGGCTCACTGGTATGTAGCATCGGCATTTTTAAGGCTGAAAGGCATGACCTTATAACATTAAATTCTGATCAGGGTTCAAAAAGTAGTGTTTCTTTCATCTTCGGGGACCATCTTAATTTGGTTGTGAGCCATCCATGAAAGAGAATACCGCATGAGATGAGGCAATGTCCACTATCAATTCTAGTATATGAAGCAGAAATTCATCTTTAGGACATGCCTTATTCAAATCCCTAAAATTGATGCATATGTGAATTTGGCCATTCTTTTTCTTAACTGGAACAACACTACCCAACTAGGTAGAAACATTTTTCTTTCTTGATAAAGCCAGCATCGATCAGTTACTTGATTTCAAAAATTACTTGTTGCTTAATTTCTAATCACATGCGTCTAGGAGCTTGCTTGATAGGGTTAGCATTAGGATCTATTACTTGTTTGTGGGCTGCCATGTCAGGAGATAAACTGACATTTCTTCATAGCTTCATGCAAAGAAGTCCTTAAACTCAACTAATAGCCTAACTAAGTCATTAGTTTTTTCTTCAATCAATGAGGAATTGATGTACATCAGGCGTGGATCTTCTTTTGTTCCCTTGTTGATCTCTTTGACTTCATCAATGGTTGACCTAATTTCTTATTCAAACTCTAGTGGTGCATCCTTGACTTCAAGATTATTTGGGTCATCTAATATTTCTAAACACACCTCCTCATGAGAGTTAGCATGATTTCAAAAGGAACTATCATACTACAAATGATTGGTGATGATTAGGCAATGGTTGTTATCATTGATTGGACCCACTGTGTCGAATCCTAGTTCTGATCTTGATTGAGAATATCAACTTTGGTTGTCCCATTGTCTTTCAAAGTAATTCAATTTGTGTTTAGACCAAGTATGTGGGATAAATCCATGCTTTGTAAAGTTAATAACACAAGGCGAATACCAGCCAAAAGGTAGTTGTATTAAATCTTTATATGAATCATGCTCAAGTTCTACATCAACTTACTAACTTGAGGATGATGCTCCTAACAAAAACTGTTTAGGCTTGACATCTATGGATGAGTTGGGGCCCTCCTTAACTACTAAACCTTCAACTTTCTGAGAAGAAAGTGAGGCTAGAGCTAAAGTTCTCAACTTCTGCCTGACTATTCTACATAATAATGATTTGGGTACATTTATGCTTTGCTTAGAGGCCTGGTCTTCATCACTATCTGGCTTGAATGTCACCTGCAAAGGGACCCACTGAGAGGGGTTGGTTGGCATGTTAACCACATGAGACTCATCTTTTGAACTAGACTCTAAGTCTATGTGGATAGTGGGGGTACCCCTATGAGTTGGAACATAGCTCCTACCAGCTAGCCACCAGCAAAAAGGTCTTCCACCTCTGGAACTGCCTCTGGACTTGCCTCTTCCTCTACCTGGTGTGGGTCGAGTCATCCTACCCATGTGTTTGTATGGAGGAATGAACTGTGAGTGGAATCCAATATCTGGCTCTACTTCTTCCTTAGTATGTGATTCTCGCTCACTTGTACTTTTATTTTTTTTCTTTTCCTTTTTCTTTTTCTTTTTCTTTTTCTTCTTTTTCTTTTGTTTCTTTTTCTTTTATTTTTGAACTTTCACAAAATTCATGGGAATAGACCTTTTGATTTGGAGGAAGATAGTAAGTTGCATCTTCATATATCTCAATCTCCCTAACTAAAATGGCTTCAAGTCTCCTTTGACACAATACTCGATTCCACCTCTTCAAAATTTGATGCAGTGATGTAAAGAGGATGTAACTGTGTTGTTCCATGTATCTAAGGTCTACGGAGCAAAGCAGTGAAAGATATATCTGAATCAATTATATATAACTTGGCCTCTATTTTCCAATCATCTATCTCTAGTGGTAACACTGTGGAGCCTAAAGCCCTCTTGCCTTGCTCATTGAATCCTCTCAACATCATCATATCTCCTCAGAGTTTGGAGATGTTGATCCTCAAGTAGGCAATGGTCTTTAGACTCATAATGTTCAGTGATGCACCTGAATTAACTAATACCCTGGAGAGTTTGAATCTACCCATGTCCACTATGATGTAGAGGGGATGGTTGTGCTCTATTGTCCCCAAAAGAAGGTCTTTATCGGTGAATGTAACTCCACAGGCTTCTCTTGAATAACATGCCTCCTCTCCAACAGCTTCAGCTGAGCTAAACATATTTCTGGATCAAGAAGAGCTTTGATCAATGACTCCCACATCTCTTTGGATAAGACAAGGGCATCATATATGATTAGTTTAGCTAGCAACTTTCTTAGATGAGTGAGGACATTGTAGTCAACTCTGGGCTAGTACTCTACAAGCATATCCATAGGTGGAGCATCCTATGGAGGGGCTTCTTAATCACTAGAATTAATGACTTATTTACCTTTATCCTAAGGAGCTACCCTAGGAGGTAGAACTTTGTCACTACAAATGTTGACTTCAGTGACTTCATGGGATGGTTTAATGGAAAGTTTTACCTGCTCATCGGGTTCACCTACAACTTCTCCTATAGGATCATTGAAGTTGGATGACTCCAAAGCAATCTCAATGGGCAAACCCGGGTGATTTAGGAATGAGTAATCCATCTCTAAATCAGAAAGAAGTGGATGAAATTTGTTATAATTATTAGTACTTAGAGAGCTTTCTATAGGAATAAAATCATCAAGATCATTGAAAGTAGAGAAGATGTAAGCGAAATCAGTCTTCTTCTTCATCAATTTCTTAGATTTGGATGAAAATACAAAGTAGAAATCAAGTAAAGTATGTGGGGTGAGGGATTTGGCACCCCCTCTACTAATACAATATGGTTATTAGAAGAAGAGCTAGCTGGAAGGACTGTAGTTGCAACTATAGGAGTGAGAAAATCAATCGGTGGTCGCACTACTATACTATCCCAGGCAAGTGGAGGCTGTTGCTGCTGCATCTGGGCTTCTACCTTCCTCAAGTTGTCCTTAGCAACTTGCAAACCTTTCTTAGAGTTAGAGGTTTGAGCTGCATCAAGCACCTGCAAGGGTAACTTTCTGATCTTAGAAATAATTTTCTTGGACATTCGGGATAGAGAGATATCCCAACTTCCTCTATCTTAAGAAAATTGCATGTATCCCCAAGGATTACCTTAACAGAATTAGAGGGTTGTTCTAGTAGGTATTCCTTAAGGATGACAATGACACTCGACCTGTAGCTATGCTCAAGCTAGTATTTAAAGGTAAAGCAATCTTCTAAGACATGAACTAGCATGTGGTGGTAGGGGAAATTATTTGGATCATGACTCTTGCCAACATCCTCCAGCCTCCTAGGCTCTGGTAACCAAAAAATAGGTTTCTTTAAGAGGTTATTAAAGATCTTCCTAACTACCTCCCTCTTGAATGAATAGGGTTTATTCAATTTGTCAACAAGAGTAGGTAAGTAGTAGTTACGTGGTGGATAGGAATACTGCTACTAATGTTATGGATGAGGTGGCGATGGTGGTGGCCGTTATGGAAACTAAGGTGGCGGTATGGCCGTAGTGATGGTAGAGGAGGGTGGTAGAGGCTGGCGAGTTGAGGCCCCTCTTCCACTTTAGGTTGCTTCCCATTATCAACTACCATGACTACCCCTGGCTAGTTCTCAAATGCCATCTATGGTCTGGGCTTAGTTGACTGATCTTGGAAAGGTAATTGTTTGACCTCACATTATAGACTAGCCACCTTGCTGATTAATTTTTTAAATTTCTTAATGGTAAACCCTTTAAGCATGAAGGCTACCAGGCCATGAATATTCTTGAGTAAAATTTTAATGGCATGCTATTCAGACAGTTATGGTTTGCATTTCATACTTAATTGTGCCATCTAAGAATGTAATCAATAAGGGACTCACCGGGGTGTTGTTGAGCTACAATGAGATCACCCACAATTACCCTTTGATGAGCTCCAACAAATCTCTTAATAAAGAGATACTCCAACTCAACAAATGTCTTCACTAAACCATTGGACAGTTCAGCATACCAATCAAATGTGATGCTTGTCAAACTACTGATGAAGACGTGGAAGAAGAGTGCATCACTGCCACTAACATTACAACATCCGACCCTGAAATGTGATGTGTACTACCGGGGGTTCCCACAGCCATCAAAAATTTTGAAGGACAGAGGCACAAAGCCCTTAGTCAATTGGACACCATAAAATTTCATAGGGTAGGGTTTACCCTTTGGAATAGATGAGCCACCTCAGGCTTGCACCGACGCATCCCTCAGCTCCTACTCCACCATGTGTTTAATGTCTTTTTCATGCATGGAGGTGCTATCCACCACCTTCTTATGCAAGCTACCACTGTCTCTTTCTCGACAGGAATGCATCTAGGATGATCTAAAGTCATACCTACTCTATGTACGTGGAGAAGGCGGTGAGCTAAATTTAATGCTTCACCGCCATCAACTCTTCAATCTTCTTCCCCATTCTATCAATATGATCATCCTTCAGCCTAAGTTGGTGGAGGAGGTATTGAGTTGAATGGACGACATCATCCTTTTCAATGACAATGCCTTCTTGGCTCTGTTGATCATTATGGAGGGAGCTCCTAGTATCGACCATGTAGACTTCGATCGAATCCTCAATGAGGTCATCTTCATCAGGATCAAATGCTACCCTCTCATCCAATGAGTCTGTGTTATCACTACCTAAGAGTCTCATCTTCTCAAAAAAATAAGCTGTTAAAATCTTATCTAAAGATTGGTCTAATCATGTCATCACAAATACTTGGTGGTAGGGATCATGTGAAATACATCACACTGCACCTTGCTAGAGTGTTATCTAAGGATTATGCTCACTAGAAGATATGATGGATGTCTTCAGTGGTAGTGGTTGTCTCCAGGGATCCACGCCATGGGCTGTTTTCCCCTTCTCTGTCTAGCTCGATGGTGGTGACCACGGCTGTGGTCTCTCTTCTTCACCAAGGCTGAAGAGAAGGTCCGGGGAGAACTCTTCACCTCAATCGGTGGAGTAGTTGAAGTGGGACCTTTGGCCGTAACCAGATCACCAAGGGGGCTTTCTTCTCCCCAGATGTTATCTTATGTTTCTTTGTAAGAATGGTGGTTGGCGAGACTTGAACCGGTGATGGTGGGCGAGGACTGGATCAATGTGGTAGAGACAACTTTGGCACTACCTCTCGAGATTTTCTCTATGCGGTACAATTATATGATTATCGAATGGTCCGATGAGGAAATCAAGAGCAAAGTCATCGAGCAAACCTCTATCACTCCTTGCTCCCTAACTAAGTTGCTACCCTAGCCTCTAATGCTCTATCACACTCTGTGTAACACTCATGATGATTAACCTCAAGTTAAATGTGGAACTCAGCATCCGGTGCACCTACAGGTGTAGTATCATCAAGTAGGCATAGGACTTCTCTTATCCAAAATCTGTCTTATCTGAGAGGTTGAGAAATCATCCTCTAAAATCTACCTCTCATGCCAGAGGGGTGGAACTTGTTGCTTTAAAGTGGAGAAACCTCAGGAGAACCCTCCTATAATATATGGATTCTATCTCTCCGGCCTCATGGTGCCACTTGATCTGTAGCTCTATTGCATTGATGTAATCTTTGAATAAAGGCGGTGTGAGCTAGAATACCTGAAGGTGGAGACCTCAGTCAAGATAACCTTCAGAGGACCAAAAGGAGGTTTTACCAGAGGGTAGCAACTAATTTAGTGGAGTAGGTGGCAGAACCTCAACCCTTCAAGGAAGAATACTTAGTGTTGGAAGGCAGGTCAATTTGGATGACTGGCTTCTACCCAGCCACCTCATCCTAGCTGACAGTGGTGAGGGTCACCCACTCATAGGTAATGCAGGATCCTTTGAATCCTCGACCTAAGAAAACCAAATGGGTGGATTCAGTCTGAGAGAGGTTGGCCTGATCCAAGGCCAAATCCATCTCGAATAGAAAGATGAAGACAAACTTCTCGGAAGCCATGTCGTATAAGGGTGAGCGCACAGTTTATCTTGCTCCATGTGTTGAAATATAACTTGAGTGAGATCTCTACTTTAATACTTATCCCGAGAGAGTGACATAGATTTGGAGTTTTGAACCCATACTCAATAATTCAAATATGTTAAGATGAGTTCATTGGAGAGATTTTGGTATTGAGGAGAGTCTTTGCAATTTGATTTTAATTTATAACCCATACTCGACCAATTTAGGTAGGTTGGGTGGGGTTCTAAAATTTGAGGATAAATTTTTGGAGATATTTGTGTTCTGTGCATCTTATTTAAAAATATTGATGATTTGAAAGAACCTTTACTTAGCAAATTTGAGTATGCTAAGAAGATTTTATGATTGTGTGTTTGAAATTTTTTTATGAAATACCTTTTGCTTGAGATTAGTGATATGTTTATTTGAAAATGGGGCTTCTTAATTAACAAATTTGATTTGTTAAGTAGAAACCACATGTGTTCGATTTATGTTTGAAAATGAGACTTTCACTTAACAAATTTGGTATGTTAAATGAAAGCCAAATGTGATTGATATATGTCGTGCTTTTGAAAATGGGACTCTCACTTAACAAATCTGGTATGTTAAGTGGAAGCCCAAATGTGATGTGATTTAAAAAGGAGATCCTTACTTAAAAAATTTGGTATGTTAAGTAGGAATCAAATATGACTTTATAAAGATAAGACTCTCACTCAGCAAGTTTGATATGTTAAGTGAAAGTCAAATGTGATTGATATATGTTTTGAGAATAGGACTCCCAATAAGTAAATTTGGTATGTTAAGTGGAGGTCAAATGTGACATGTAAATTAGATCCTCACTTAACACATTTGGTGTGTTAAGTGGGGAGTCAAATGTTTATGAAAATAAGATTCTCACTTAACAACTTTGATATGTTAAGTAGAATCAGGTATGACATGAGAATGAGATTCTCACTTAACAACCTTGATATGTTAAGTCGAATCAAATATGTCATGAGAATGAGATTCTCACTTAACAAACTTGATATGTTAAGTGGAATCAAATATGTCATGAGAATAAGATTCTCACTTAATAATCTTAGCATGTTAAGTGGAATCAAATGTATATGAAAATGAGATTCTCACTTAACAACTTTGATATGTTAAGTGGGAATCAAATGTATTTGATGATCAGATTTTCACTTAACACCTTTGATATGTTAAGTAGGAATCAAATATGACA
Organism: Cymbidium sinense; assembly: GCA_021442155.1. Taxonomy (NCBI): domain Eukaryota; kingdom Viridiplantae; phylum Streptophyta; class Magnoliopsida; order Asparagales; family Orchidaceae; genus Cymbidium; species Cymbidium sinense. Next base: position 80,326,611 of record CM038215.1, read on the forward strand.
TGTGATAATATTCTCACTGAACAATCTTGATATGTTAAGTGGAATCAAATGTGACATGAAAATAAGATTCTCACTTAACAACCTTGACATGTTAAGTGGGAATCAAATGCATATGAAAATGACATCCTCACTTAACAACTTTGATATGTGAAGTGGGAATCAGATGTATATGAAAATGAGATCCTCACTTAGTAACTCTGATAAGTTAAGTTGGAATTAAATGCATATGATGATGAGATTCTCACTTAATAACTTTGATATGTTAAGTGGGAATCAAATATATTTGATGATGAGATTCTCACTTAATAACTCTGATATGTTGAAAATTAAATGGTAAGATTCTCACTCAAACAATCTTGATATGTTAAGTGGAATCAAATGTGAATGATTCTCACTTAACAACCTTGACATGTTAAAGAATCAAATGAAAATGAGAACCTCAACAAGATATGTTATGTGGGAATCAATTGTATTTGATGATGAGATTCTCACTTAACAACCTTGATATGCTAAGTGTGAATCAAATGTATTTGATGTGCTCTCTCTCTTTGAAAAATATGGCACATCAGATAAGATTCTAAAATAGAGGGGGATATTATTTAACAAATCTTAAGTATATTAAATAGATTTCAATGATATGTTTTGATGCCATGTATGTGATTCCTTGATTTTGAAAAGAGAGAAACTTTAACTCTAGTTTACGTGAAATATGTTGAGTGGAGTTTCAATTTTATGTTATGATTTGAAAGTAGAATCTTCATTCAACAAATTTGAGTATGTTGGATGAAGGTGGCTATTTGAAAAATAGTGCTTTTGGTAAGTGTTACTTTGTAAAAGAAATTATTTTTTTTAAATTTTATGATGAACTTTGCCTCACCAAGCTAGTGGAGAGGAGGTTCTAAATTTTTATTATCTCTCCCTACATTGATAAATTCTATCCTCACCTATAGGGGTTTCAAGAACTATGTGGAGTGAGGTCTTAAAACCTAAAGGATATTGGCTGACTTTGCCTAAGAATGGAATAAGCTAAGTGCCAATGGAAGAAAAGATAGTCTCGGACTCACATAAAATGCAAGTCCACTATCGATGCTTGGAGATAATAATCATCTACTAGAGATGGAGAGAGGAACCATCCCTAGTGGACTCGCTAGAAAAATCTGTGGTGTTTAATTTTTTGGTATATATATGTGAGGGGGACACCATGCAGATCTGAGGATATAATTATTGAGATGATCGTGTATTACATCATGGAATAGTATACTATCTTAAAAGATAGAAGCCACTACCCTAGGATTAACCTAATCACTTAATAAGGACTCCTAAGGCATGACTGGTCGTCGGCTATACTAGAGATTTTCCCCCTACTTTATATGGATGAATAAAGTATGGTTTATTTAAATCGAGTTCTAAAGTTTCCTATGGGGGAAAGTCCCCATAGTTAATTACATCCTAAGGAAGGTGAATTCCTTAGGAATACTCTCGATTAAAGTAGATAATGATTATCTCCAAAGAATTTAAAGATAGGACTATCAATAAATCAGTTATATTTGCAAGATCAAATGGGATAGATTGAAAGGAGAAATTTTTTATCGATGCTAAAAGAGATGAGTAGTGGATGCTCATGATAATAGGAAGCCTAGTGAGCATTCCAATTTATCCTATGGTTGGGCTTTATTGTTTAAGATTGAGGAGAAATTATATGTTTGAGTTGAAATTTTATTAAAGAGCTAGGACTTATACTCTAACAACATAAGATTATTAGGATGCCTAAGAGGTGAGGATTTATGCCTGTAGCCTAAGGAGGAAATGACAACCTTAGATCTTTAATCTAGGGAGCTTTGGTGAGGGCCAAAGCATGACCTAAATCTAAGGCAAAAGTGGGTATATGGTTTATCTCCACAAGAGAGGGTAAACCACAAGACTGCTAGACATAACTGCCTGGAGTGGTGGCCAGCTAACTCCTTCTATTTTAAAACCATATGGTCAAGTCATATGCTTTGCAAGATGGTTGGGCTGTTATTTATTTAGAAATGAAATTAAGTCCTTAAACCCACTCCCTAAGAGACTAAAGCATGAGGGGTATGAATAATGACTTAATCTAATGCAAATTCTTATCAAATTTTATTTAATTTGGGACACTTGGTTTTGACTAGGCTATAGGATTTTGTATGCTTAAATGCATGAGAAATTGATTATGGGCTAAATCGAAAGAGAAATATGTGTTCTTCCATCATAGGCTCTTAAAGGTTAAGCCCATTTCTATCTAGCAAAGATTGAATCCCTCTCTTAACAAGAGTAAAATAAGATAATTATTCATGACATTAAACATACAACATCCAATTAAGGGTTGCTAAATATTTTATTATCTTGATTTAATGCGTAGGCTTTTACATGAGATTATGAGTATTTTAGAGATTTAGTTGTGAGTTGTTAGTTTGGATATAAAAATTAATTTTTATACTAGGAGCTTAATCGCATCCAGGCCAAACAACAATCACCAATCATAAATAAACTATGAAGAGGCATGCTTTTTCTAATGCACAAGCTAAATAAAATATCAAACAATTTTATAAAGCTATCGCAAAAGAATAGGAGGCCGATGCAGTTGGGTACTGCCATACAACCCAAAAAGAAATGTGGGTACTCTAGCTCTACCCTTATACATCCTGACATAATGAAAGAATAATTATAATTGTAAATGATGAGAGTGTTATGGGGTCTTCATTCTTCATTCTTTCTTCATTATTTCTTCCTTCTTTCATTTCTTCAATTGATTTGATCCATTTCTTTCTTCCTTTTATCTTGATTTGGATGTGCTTGCTCCAATGGCATCACATGGTACATAAGACTTCATCTTATAACCAATGCTCATCCTAATCCCCCATAACACTTATCTTAATCCTAATGCAAAATTATATTAAATGAAGGAAAATAAATCTCGCTACACCTGCAAAATAAATGTTAGCTAAACACACCATACAACCTTGCTAGTTATATGAATAATTTAGACTTAGCACCCCGCACATGGTTAACCAAGCTCACATATCCTAACTTGGGCTATGCTTAGGGGTATAAGCAACCTACACAGCAAAAGAATATATATTTTTATTACAGCAGCCTCTTAAGCATGACCCATGTAGAAAATATGATTAGGCTAATAATGGCCTAACATCCAGACTATGTGCATGTACCCTAACATCCGGTTTACAATAATTCATCACAAAACAAGCATACATCTAACCATACAGCGCCTTAACATAAAGCTAGAAGTTGTGACTTAGTCTAAAGTGTGTGCATCAAGGCTTGTGTGGTATGTCCTAACTATACTTTAGAGATGTAATTTTACTAAGTGTGAAGGATTTAATTTATAAAGGGTTGATATCTCTTTAAGTGATTTAATTGATTTGAATATTTTACTTAATATTTTCTTTTGTTTCATTTGACCTTCACAAAACAACTAAGTGTTATAAAGAGAAGAAAGAGAGGAGACCCCTCTTTCATCCCTACCTTAAGTCACTTCTAAAGAAAGTTGATCAATTCCCTTTAGTGAATGGATTATTACATGTTTTAATTAACCATAAGTTTAGGTTCACTCTAAATGACATTATTCAATAAGAAAGACATCTTAAGATTAATTAGAATGAATTACTATCATATAACACATATTCATTCATTTCTTTCCATCATGTCCATCATACATATGATTAAACCCTAAGCATAGCTATACATGCAATTTTCCTCTTAGCACACTTAAATGATGAATGTAAAGAAGGGTGTTTGGACTTTAAACATTTCATTTGATTGAATTATGAATGCATGTTGTTTAAATAGAAAAGAGGTTGGGGGTTTCATCCATTAGCTAAGCACACATTCACATGTATAAAAGTTTTAAGTGAGCATGACACCATTATTCCACACTAGATAAGTTACAAGACCTACTTAGGGCTACTTAAAAGCCTCATGCCTCGGACTAATATACTACTTTTCTTATATACATGTAGATGTATAGACAATTATAAAAATAGGAAAACCCATGCTAACATTGTATTTGATTTTCTTGATTCATGTTTCTTATTCATTAGTTATATCACACATTCATATGTATAAGAGTCTTAAGTGAGTATGACATAATTATTCTACATGAGAGGCATAAGGTTCAAGACCTACTTATGGCCACTTAAAGCCTCGCAGCCCTAGGATGTCTAGACTAATATACCACTTTTCTTATATATATATGAATGTATAAAAAGAACCACAAGAACGAGAAGCCATGCAAGAAGTTATATTTGATTTGATTATATGATTTACATATGTGATATGACATTCTTCCTAAGTTTTAGCAACAGGATACATGTGAATAGTTCTAGTCAAATGTTATGTTCTTTTCAAATGAACTATACATTTTTAAGTCCCATGTAAATCCATGTAAGGTATGGAAAGAGAACTTCATATTACATACCTTAGGTTATCAACACATACAAACTTATAAAGATATTTGTAATTAACATCACTCCATATATATTTTATGGTTGATTTATGAGCTTTTGAAAGTAACTTTTGATTTAATAGTAATAATAGCCACACCTATTCTTAATTTAGATCAACACATGCAATTTGACATAAAAGAAACCATTTCATTTAATTAATTTTTAAAAGAAATGAATGCATGATTTCACATGGCAAGCAACATTTAACATGATCGAAAAGAAACAAAGGAATATAAGCACATGATCTCATTCATCCCAATTAATTCTTAAGGATAATCATACTAGATGAGGCTATTTAAAATAAACCAAAGTTCTTTAATGATATTTTTAATCTTGAGTTTGATTTGATTTTGGAAATATGAAAGAAATTTGCAAATCCTAATTCAATTCCCAATGTGTGATTAATTGGTTTAATGAAGAATATCTAGGTTTATTTTATGCTTTAATTAGGTTAAGGTATGAATTAAGTTAATTAATTAACCCTTACTTACATCACCTTAAGTTAGTTAACTAATTAATAATGAGCCAATATGATGTGAAACCACATGAAAAGTAAATTTTCAATGTTCCTAAGAAATAAAAGGGGCCTAATGCAATTGGCTCATGATTAATAGTTAATTAGGCTTAAGGCATGTCACTTAACTACTTTTATAGTTTTCTCACACATGTGAGCTAACTATAATTTTATCATCTCTCTTTGGGTTATTGAACACCCAAAGAGCTACCCAAGATCAATTGAAGGTTGCTCAGGTGTGAAGTGGATTTTAGATTTAGTTAAATCAAGCTTATTGATTAGTTGATTGAATTCTCTAATTACATTTTGATTAGGATGATGAAATTAGCTTAAAGAAAGGGATCAAGGACAAGGCCTCAATCCTTAATCCCTAAGCCATTTCAAACACTCAATTAGGCTCTAATTTTTTCATAAAAATTAAGTAATTAACTAAGCACTTAATTACCTCATTAATCATCTATTAATTTAATTCTAAAAAGTGAAGAAAATCTATGAAATGAATTAGGAAAAATCCAATTACACTCTCTAAGTTCCCTTACTATTCCACAGAGGTAATTAGGCTTAAATAATTGATTAAACTACTATTAATTCACTAATTATCACTAATTAAATTAAGAAAGTGATTAAGGCTTAATTAATTGATTTCCTGATTTAGCAACCAATAAAATCTCAGAAAGATGGGGGAGGCAGAGGTCATCACCCTAAACATCCACTAAAAATTAGGAATTAATTGGTGATTAATTAAAGATTAATTAAGCTAATTAGGTATCCAATTAAACCTTAATTAAGCTAAAATCACTATTTAAAATTAACTAATAATAATTTTCCTAGATTCTACTCTAAAATACCTTTAAAATGAGCTAAAGTTTGCATTTTTTTTGGATTTTTTCTACAATTAGTTATGAATTTAGAAAGTTTTAACATTAAAAAACTAATTAAAATAGCCTAATTAAAGCCTTAATCCCATGCCACACATGGCCGTGTTGGCGTGTGATCGCTTTCCATGTACGATGAGATTCTATTTAAGTTGTCACATCAAATTTGGATGGCGCGAACATGCTCATGGACCATCTCTGGATCTGATTGGATTTTAACCATAATTTAGGAAAGGTAATAGGGGATCTAATGTAGGATCTAATTCGATGATCGCATTCCAATCATGGGCTTCTCTCTCCCATTCACGAGTGGAAAAAGATGGATGTCGTCCATCTTTCCCTGTTCGATCCGAGCTCACCTGAGCTCGGATTGCCTCCAAATTGATCCAAGGCTTTGGGGAAGGGAGACGTACACATCCAACGACTAAAAACTCATGACATTCGAATTTACTTCACAAAAGACCAACCCATTTTTGCATTCAAGGCTTGATTTGCAAAATTACCTCATTAGAGCTATTGTCCGGTGGTTGGTCATCAGAGGTAGCTTCGCCTAGTTGAGGCGAGGCCCTGTTGAGAAGCATTGAGCTCAATTTGGGGTAAAGTGCTCGGTTGACCAATCCACACATGCAAAGGCCTCAACTCTGATTGAACTTCTATCTCCAGTGCTCAGAAGGCTAGGTTTGGTTGGCTTGAACAGAGTACGAGAATGGTATGGGTGCAAGGAATTGAAGTTTGATTTAGTAGAGGGGGAGTATTGCTCGAAAGAGTGATGTCTTATTTCAGCTTTGCTCAGGAATGGGAAATGCCGATTGAGGAGGGCTTAAGGATGCTTGGGAGTGCTCTCAGGGAGTTTAAAATTATCTTAGGAAGTCTCTCAATGCAGTTTTCTTGTTTGTCACTCAAATTGAGGCGGTATACCCTTTAATTGCTCATGATGGATGGATGGGATTCATCCCATAATTTTTGCCAATTGGCCACTATCGGGTTGTCAGAGGGGTTGTCGTTAGTGCCATGTGGCTCGCCAGGAGTGATCGAGGTAGTGGCAGGAGTCTTAAGGCTTGATATGTAGGGATTGTGTGGGATTGATCTTCATTGCATCCAATGGGTTTGTCCATGAGAATGGATTAGCTTTGTTCTATTGGTCCATGGCAAATTCTAGGGTGGGTTAGGTTGGGATAGAAAGTTCAAGGAGTGCTTCATTTGGCCATTTGATGCTTATCATGGGGTGACAAAGTGGACTTTGACACTTAAGGAAAGGATCCAATGCAAATGAGAGGGTGTCCATTAGTTAATCCCCTTGGGTTGGGTCCCACAAGGACTTGGGTTGGTTTAGGTCTAACCTAGGGTCCAATTGGGTCAAGTTAGGCCAGCAACCAAGGTTCCATAAAGTGGTTTTGGGTGATTTGGGTTCATATGGTCAAAATGTATTCATTTAAGCTAGGTTGGGTTGGGTTGACCAATTGGTCAAATTGGGTCAAACCAAGGCTTGAGTTAGGCTCAAATGATGATTTAGGATGTTTTTATTCAATTAATTTTCTTTGGTTTGGCCTAGGTTTGGATTTGACTCATTTGGGTTGAAAAAGATCAAATTGGTCAATTTGATTTGACCAATTTGACCAAATTGGGTTGGGTTAGGTGTTGAGTCAAGTTTAATTGGTCAATTGAAGATGATTGTAGGCTTTGGTTTGGTTTAATTTGGATTTAATTAGAATTTTGGCCAATTTGACCCTTTAGGTTAATTTAGGTTAGGTTGGGTCAAGTTGACCAATTGGTCAACTTGGGCTCCATTATGGCTTTGGTCAAGTTCAATAAGTGATTTGGAATGAACTTGAGCTATTTGTTGCAATCAATTTGGATCAAATTATGATTTGACCTATTTTAGCTCTTTAGGCCAATTTGGGTCAACTTAGGTCAAATGACCAATTGGACTTGGTTTGGCTCAAGTGAGGGTTTGGTCAATTTGAATCATTGATCATGAATAGGTTTGAGTCAATGGATTGGGTGTCATTTAGCCAAGTTCAAAAGTATGGCTAAAAGGGATAAAATTGGGAATTTGATTCGATTTGGATTTGGTTTGGACCATTTGAATTTATATTTTATTTATATTTGTGAATATAAATGAAGATATAAATAGGTTGTGAGAAAATCACTTGAGTTTGGAGTGATTTGGAAGCAAATTTGACCAAGTTGAGGGATGTCGATAAAAAAGGGCTTAAGAAGACAATTGGTTTGGTTTGATTTATTTTTGGTCATTGGTGGGTGGGTTTCATTTATATGTGTGGATACAAATGAAGGAATAGTTGATTTATAAAGAAATCAACCAAATTTGGGGTGGTTTGAAGGAGTTTTGGCTAAGCATATGAAGGTGGTTCATATGGCTTGGGAAGAGATTTTGGGGTTTGGATTTAATCCTGGGTTTCAATCATTTGAAGTTTGATTTGATTTTAGGACTTGGATTTGATTTGGAATTTTAATTAGGATTTGATTTTTGGTTGAAATTTCTAGTTGAGAAAATCAATTGGATTGGGGGTGATTTGAATTTGGTTGAGTCCATGTCCATAAGGTGAAATGAAAGGACTTAGAGAGGGATTTGGAATTTGAATTTAATCCTGGGTTTGGTTTTGGTTGTAGGGTAGGCAAGTCCTCCTAAATTCTTAAGGCACAACACACTTCTATGGCTAACTCTTCTAAGTCTCTAGGGTTAGGTTAAGTGTTCATCTAATCACTAGAAGTGTCTTAATATTAAGGAACTCTTAGTGTCTATAAGAGTCCTAGATCTATGATGAGGAAGTTGAGAGCTCACTCGAAAAGTGAGGTCAACAAGGGTGCAATATTAGGTCATAGATTTAACTTAGAGAGTCAAAATAATATGCATGATTTTGATGATATGATCTACTAAAATAATTTAGAAGGTAATAAAAGTCTTAAGATGGTATGTAAGTTCATCATCAAATGTCTATTCTCCACCAAGTTACCCACATACTTAAGCATTTAGCTTGTGTATATAGATTCTAATGTAAATTTAGTCAAATCATATAGTCAACCATATATAATGAAAAGGTTGAAATTAAATATATTAAGTTATGAACTTCTATGATAGTCCAATGTACTACATGTTCCTAGTATGTAATACGTGAATGCAATCAAATCTTGCTACCTTCCCTTCACCTCTGGTCTTATCTTTGTTTTCTTTTGGATTTTTGGACCCCTTGCCATCGTAATTCTTATGGTTACTACCCTTTTGCTTCATTCTTGGGATCCTTAACATTTGTTTACTTTGGTCGAATTTGGGACTGTGGGTAATTCAGCTTGGTTCTTGTTTTGTAGATTATTATTAATCTGAATGGCTTGGGATTAATTAATTTTTGGTGTTTGAAGGTTTGCTGCCATGGTTGTTTGATGATTTGGTTAATTATTTGCCTTGGGTTTTGGGTTTGATTCTTCTTCTTGATTCCATCTCAGTTTTCTATTGATGCCTTCTTACGTCTTTCTTTCTTTGTCTTGGCAAGCTCAGTTTTGGACTTTGCTAACTTAAATTCTTGATTCCTTTGAAGTCTCTCTCTAGTTGGTACCATTGTTACATTATACATTGTTGGGAGTGACTTTGAATGTCATCCTTGATTGGATGTCTGTGGGAGTCTTGTTGCCCTTTCTCCTTTAATCTGCTGTTGTCCTTTAATCTTTTCCTATCGATTTCTTTTCACTTTGGTTTCTAAATCACGGAAAGTACTATAGTCAGAGGTTTGCTCCTTTTTTTGCTTTTCTTTCCCTTTGGATTCCTTGTTGTTGCCATTTCCTTTGGCAAACTTGGATTTTGGTGTTTGCTTCTAAAAGCAAATCTATGAGTCTTGGAATGGATTGGGTTTAACTACATTTTGGTTCTTGGAGGTTTCTTTGTCATGGTGGGTTGTTGATTTGGTTTTATTCACTTTGGGTATGGGTTCTTTCAGACTTTTCTACTTCTTTACTTCGATCTTTCTCTTGTTGTTTTTTGCCATCTTACTGCTTCTTTGTCTTGGCTTGTTAGTTTTGGTCCTTTAATGACTTCATATTATTGCTTGGTTATAAAGTCTATACTTGGAAACGTCTCCCTATTTTATATTCTAGTAGCTTCCATTGTTGCATTACTTGCTCTGATGGGAGTGACTTCTGATTACACGATTTATTTACATTTGGGTTCTTTGTTAAATTTAGGGTGGATGTGAATCATATTCATCATTGCTTATATTGCAATCTTACATTTGGTTTATCTTTGTTACCTCCTTGGATTGAGTTTCCATTATTAAGAGGTATTATAATCTGTATTCTTTGTATTAAGGCTTTGGTTGTTTGTGGATGGTTTATCGGTTTATCGATCGGTTGTCTCAGGCTACTATTTTAACTTGTTATTGTATCCCTTTTAATGAAGTATAGTGCGAGATCTGCTTAATCAATTGCTCTACTTGACTTTAACATGTGGTTTGTATACTCTCAATGATTGTACTTATGGCAAACCTGTGGGGTATTTCTGCAAGGATTGTGGGCTGAAAGGGGATTTTGTTGGTCTTTGTTATGAATGTTCCTTATGTGGTATCATCTCGATTTTCAGTCATTTGTTTACGGTGAAGTCTTGACATTATCTTTATCTATTAAATCTTTAACTTTAATGCTTTAATTTGTGTGATAACTTGGTGGAACTTTCTTGATTTACTTTTCACTGGTTGAATTATACATGAGGTGTGTTTGTAATTGATCCATCAACAAGTTGCTATCTCCTAAGTTTGTTGGCTATGATGGCTATGATGTTTTCACTCCATTTTGTTTTGGTAGTAGCTCTTGTGAAGTAACCCTTCTCCCCAGTTTGGATGCACACTTTTGCATCCATTCTCAGTGTGATTGAGCGAGCTTTCTCTATCTTCTCTCTCTACTAAATTTTGAATTTGCATTTTTGAACATCCTATTATTTATACTACTATAAGCTAACTCTAACTTTGTCGGTCTAATTATTGGTCCTCCTTTCTTTTTTTTCTTTGGTTTGTAGTGGCGTCATTCTCAAGTGCTTGAGTATTGGCCATAATTTGCTTTTGGATTATTATCATGCGAACCTCCTATCTTTTGATTGTTTTAATCGTTCTTTTGCTTTTTACGTATCTAGGCGGGGATTTACTCCTTAGGCTGATTGTAGCTCTTTGAGCAGTAGTTCTGGAGTTTATCCCCTTTAAGGACTTTGTAACCCTCTTTTTGTGGTAATAAAATACCCCTCATGGGGCTTCCCCTAAAAAAATTAAAAAAAAAAAAAAAAAAAAAAAAAGCACCTTAGTGCAGTATTATGTTATAAAAGATTTTTAATGGAAAATTTTAATTTTGGTCAAACTAGTTAACTTACATTTTTTAATAAACCTATTTTTTAAATTATAAACCCTTTCTTTCCATATTAGGTTTATAGTTAATTTATTTGAGTGCCAAGATGCTGCACTTTCAAGTTCTAAAGCATTGTAAATACCAAAGTGCTACATAAATCTCCTTTTGGCACCATAAATATGGAGAAGACTATTCTTAAGTGTTGGTCCAAAGCACTTAGGAGCCACCTCCTTTCCCAAAAAAAAAAGACTATAGCAACACCAAGGTGTCTAACTTTCAAGAGCCTTGATAATCTAAAATAATGCTAAAAAATAAATGCAGTTATTGATTAGAAAAAGAAGGAGGTCTAGCCAATTTTATGAAGTTAGGTTAGAGATTTTGAGGATGGAAAGCTAGAAAATTTAAAATGGGTCTCGTAAAAAAAGAGGGCTTTTTCAATGAGATTAAAGAGGATAAAAGTACAAGGAAGAAGAATATCTAGTGCAATTTATAGAAATAAAATTCATCTTTCATCATTTCCTATTAATTTCATCTCTTCTTATTAACTTGTAATGAATTTTATGTTTTCCACGGCTTTCATGTGTGAAGATATTAAGGAAAAGTCTTTTTTTCTAGTTTTTTGGTGTACCCATGACTTTTTTGTCAATGCAATAGTTTGAATGCTATAATACTGCTTGATAATTATTTGATTTATATTGTGCTACATTTAGTTGCTAAGTGATAAATTTTCAACATAAAATATATAACATTTTATAATATTTAAAAAGCTATTTAATGTGTAATATAATACATTTCAAAGCATGTTGTTATAACATTAAGGGTAACAATGTACTTCTATTTTGGTAGTTTATGAGTAGCTTATCAAGAGTAGCATTTGATTTGTATGTTGAGCTACCCAATAGCTCAATAAAGACCTTTACAACATTAGAACAATTGATTATCAAGATAATTGTAGGTGCACTATAGAGGGTTATAATAAGAGATCTAGTTGTTGAGAAGTAGAGGCTAAATGGGTTCTTAGTGGACTATATCCTTAGATGGAGGAACCTAGTCATGAAATGTGAACCCTAACTCCATGAGTAACATGGTATTGAGAATCTTTTCAAGAATAAGAATATCCATCGATTACTCAAGTGTTTTATTATTAAGATATTTAAGAATCTTATAAGTACAACTACTATCATTCAAGGAGATGATAAAGTGTTATCATTTATAGATCAATCATGCAAGCTAAATCCTTAAAAGGTATTTAAGAAGAAACCTTGATTCATATATACATTAGATAGAGGGATGTAAATCATTAAGGCTTAGACCAAGAGACATAGACTCTAACAGCCTCCATTTCCACCTCCACCTTTACAATGACAACAGTTTCAATAATTCTTTCATCCACAAGGTAGATGTTATTCAAACCTTATTAAGAAGTTAAACAAACTCTATTCCTTTAAAAGAGATGTGGTTAGAAAGATCTCTAAAAGTTTAATAAAGTAGGTAGGCTTTCATTTGCATGAGCCCAAAAGTTGAAATATGTGAGTAAGAGTGATGATCCTAACTATTGCTCTTACCACCACTTAATTGGGCAAGCCATAGAAAATTTCTTTATCTTCAAAGATTAGCTAAATAAAAATAATAATAAATATAAATCCGTAGTGATTCTCAAGAAACATCTGGTAAAATTGGAGTGGGTACTATTAAGACAATTTTTGGCGAATCATTCGATCCTTTGAAAACCAAAGAAGGTTGAAATATATCTTTATTTAAACTTCTCAAAAGATCATTTCTAAAGTCAAGAGACTTTCTTTATAGGTACCTGAACAAGTTTAAACCTCCATTCTAATAGTAAGCCTACAAATTTAAAGGGATAACTATGTGAAAGAGGATAGCAAGTACAAACCTCTAGTGGAAGCCTAAAATATAATAGCTATATCATATATAAATATGAGGAGAAATATTACTATGAATGGCAACATCAAATCACTCATGTTGCTCACTATATATGATTTTATTTTGTTCCTGTGGAACTAAGAGAATAATTATATACACATAATAAGCAAGCTATCCAAATGCTAAAGACTCATAACATGCATGGAAAGCACAAGAAAAACTTTAGAAGAAGGAACATGGCCATCAATCACATGGGCATTGACTCTCCTTTAGTAGGTAAGTAATTAAGGTAGAATAGCTATCTTAAACCAAATGAAGCCTAGTATCTCTCTATTGTTGGAGAGTGGCCACACATGAAATTATGCTACAAGACACTTTCCATGAGTCTCATCACTCACCAATGAATACTTTGCCATAGGTTTAGGTGAGTTTTATTAGTACTGAACAAGTATTCCATGTACTAGCCTCTTATATCACATCTTCCCCCAAACATTATAAAAATGGGTAGGGGAGGGGTGGGGGATTGGGGAAGGGACCCTTTTTAGGTGTTAGCCAATTATTTGGCTTAGTTCATTAAGGACCTTAGAGAATTTACAACCTAAAACTTTATCTACTCCTAAGCTTTGTTTTTTCTTTCTCTCTAAAATAAGGGAAGTCTCCCATCTTATATTAAGACAACTTATAAGAGAATACTGGATCACCACCTTATTCTATCCATTACTTGCTATTCCTCTCTTTACTAACCTTGGTTCCTAGGTGTCTCCCAAGGTTTTGCATCCACAGATAGATTTAGATCCAACATCCTTTAAGGTATGATGAGCATGGAACTAGGAGTCAAATATAAAGTAAAACAAATGATTTAGTCTAGAATCACTCAGCATAAATGGAACCAAACACCTAATAATTTGCCACCTTATAAGGCTTGAAAGATCTGGAAAACAAGATCACTTACCTGGTGCAAGTAACCTTGGAAAGATCTAATCACCATACAAAGATAGTGGAGCATGAAGGATCCATACAATCACTAACATGCCAAACTTGTAGTTCTAGAAGGAAACTATTTAGAACTTCTAGCTTGGATGACAAGTCCTATTATTCTAGCGAGGAGGAAGAACTAGAGAGTGGACAACTCTTACCAATGCTTTATCATGAAGATCAAGCTCACCCTTGCATAGGTTTAATATTCTATAATTGGAATCCTATCAAGGTCAAATAGACTCAACATACCACATTGCCTACTTTGAGTTGGTAACATCATTATTGGCTTGGACAACACATTGAAATGTTACCTTTTCTTTACTACCTTCAAAGAATTAACCCTGGGGTGATTTTCATGCCTCTCGCTAAGGTCATCACTTATTTCTCTAATTTTAAGAAGATATTTGACACATAATTTGCTAACACCCAGAAGCTATTGAAAAGATCTTAGGCTCTCCTTTAAATAAGGCAAGAGCTAGTGAGTCCCTAAAGTGATTTACAACTCAATTTCAGTGTGGGATGCTTAAAGTCAAGGATCTAGAACTCATTGTGGCTCAGGAAACACTCGCTCAAGGGTTGAAGGAAGGCCCATTTAGATACACCCTGGGGCTCTAATATCCCTAGACATTTACTAAGCTGCTTGAGATGGAAAATAATTAATTCATTGCCATGGAGTGTAACAAAGTCACTCATCTGAGTCCGTTAACCTGCACTAATGGCTCATCAAAGAGACTACATTTAGGATGATCAGCCGAAGACAAATTTTGAGCATAAAGGCTAGATAAGAGAAGACTAGCAAAAACATTCATACCCATGAGAGACTTGAAAAATCCTATAACTCACTATCAAGGGAATGAACATTGATAGGCTCTCGTAGATACTCCATTCAAGGTATCGATGGTCAATTTGATGGAGGCCATCTTCAACAAAGATTTCATTAAAAGGTTACCATCACTAAGGCTCGATGGTGTACACAATTGCTCTAAATAATGCATCTACCATAGAGATCATGGACATGACATAGACAAACACCATCATTTAAGAAGTTTGGTCAAAGAGATGATAAATTCTGGGAAGCTCGAAGAGGTCACCAGAAGAAAGGACAAGGAAGTAATTAAGATGGGTAATAAACTTACCCTAATAAGTGCCATCCATATTACAGAAATAGAACTACCTTTGTTAGAGGAGATAGAGAGTCTTCATGAAGGGTGATTCTTTAATGACTATGGTATAAAAGAGTCAACTTAGTGTTCATAGAATGAGCATCTTACACGTCTAGGACCAATCCTTATAATGATGTAACAGTCATCATGATGTTAATTGCAAACTATCAAATTAGAAGTATATTGACTAATATTGGGAGCTCAGTTAATATCATCTTCAAATCTATTTTTGAAAAATTAGGATTGGCTCATTCCAAAACCACCCCTTAAAAGGACCAATATTCAAATTCTTGGGAGAAAAGAGAGAAACTTAAAGATTAATCACTCTTCCAATAACCTAGGGTAGAATGATTGAATTACACTATAATGGCCAACTTCAACATAGTGGAACATATAATGACATTTCTTATCATCCTTTACTTAATAGTTTCAAGGTAATGGTATGTACTTATCATGCAATTATTAAAGGTAACCTAAACCAAACAACAACCTACAACCATAAAGCATTGAAAGAGTCTAAAAAATAAGATGAAGTTTTATAATTGGACATTGCACACAATATGCTCAAAGTGCTTGAAGAGACAGAGAAAGTACCCACCTCTTCCAATCATGAGTGACTCCTTAAGATTAGCTTAAAATTTAGCCTCAAACACAGGGAAGCCCTCATTCAAACCCTTAAAGAAGATGTCAGCGTATCCACTTTCATTATTGTCGAGATGCTAGGAATCGACATCATTGTCTCTTACCATTGCCTCTACATTCACAAGGATGATTATCACATCAAACAAAAAATAAGGAAGACTAGGATGCTACTTGTCAAACCTATCAAAGAAGAAGTCACCAAGTTACTGGATGATGACTTCATTAAAGAAGTATATCACCCTAAATGGGTATCAAATGTGGTCATGGTTTAGAAGTCCAAGGGAAAATGGATGTGCATTGACTTCATCAATCTAAACTTAGCATGCCAAAAAGATGGATATCTCTTACCCCAGATAAATGCACTTGTCGACTCGATAGTGGGATATTTCATCATGAGCTTTCTCAATGCATTTTTAGGGTATCACCATATCCCGATGCATCCGGCCAATTTTGATAAAACATTTTTTATCATGAGAGAAAGACTATTAGTATAGTGTAATGCCATTCAAGCTCAAAACTATTAAGTTGACTAACTAATGGATGGTGGACTAAGTGTTTAAAGAGGAAAAATGAAAGAATGTTGAATTCCACATTGTTGATTTGTTGATCAAAATCAAGTTTCTTGTGTAGCATATCGAAGACCTCAAGGAGACTTTTGCCACTATGATAAAAGCACCACATGTACCTAAATCCTCTAAAGCGCACTTTTAGCACTAGGTTAGGTAAATGTTAGAGATTTTTTATTACAATTGAGGGTATAAAAGTTAACTAAAGTAAGGTGAAGGGCATAATCGAGATGCTTACACTAAGAATAGCCAAAAAAAAGTATATAGTTACTCATGGGGCCAACTACAAACTAAAATTTATTTTTAAAGCTAGAGAATGTTGCTCGCCATTCTTCAAAGTCCTTGGGAGAACTAGGAAGTTTTAGTAGACTTTAGAGAATGAGAAGGATTTCTGTGACTTGAAGAACTTACTCACATTATAGCCTCTATTATGAAGCCCAAAAGATGGGAAAACCATACTATTCTACCTAGGAGTTGGAGAAGATTATGGCCCATCTACTATGTCACATAATCTTTTAGAGGAGCCAAGCTAAACTACTCAATAATGGAGAAGCTCGCACTTGCTCTCATTGTTTTGGTGAGGCAACTTTAACCATATTTCTAAGCAAACTTGATTCAGGTCATCATTGATAATCTGCTTAAATCTATACTCAGCAAACCTAATCACTCAGGCAGATTGTTAAGTTACTTGGTAGAATTGACCATACTTAATATATCCTACTTTACTAAATAATAATTAAGGCTTAGGCACTCGCAAATTTTCTCATTGACTTTTGTAACTTACAAGAAGTTGCAGTCAATCAAGAGAACTTATGGCTTCGTATGTGGATAGATCAGCTGGCGAACATGGCATAAGTGTAGTCACAGTGCTAAAGAGTCCAACAAGAGTCACTATATGGAAATCATTCAAGTTTAGCTCCAAGTCAATGAATAACCAATTATAATACAAAGCCTTACTCACATATCATAGATTTGCCCAAGGACTCAGAACATTATACATTATGGATTACTTAGACTCACAATTGGTGGTAAAGTAGGTCAATAAAAATTATAAAGTTAGAGATAAGCTCTTACAAAAGATCTACTCAAAGTCAAAATATAGATTTGTTGATTGAAATACTTTAAATCAAGCAAATTTAAAGAGAGAAAAACCAACTAACCAATCTATTGTCTAGAGTGAGTGGACTTGAAGGTGACTCCTCTATTCAGTTTAGCCAGCCAAGCACTGAAGAAGAAGAATCAATCCAAATAAATAGTGAGAACTTGCCCAGTTGGATTGATCCTATCAAAAAATACATACAGACTGGGAAGATAGATGAAACAATAAAAGATGTAAAGAGATTTAAGATAAATGCCATTTAGCGCATACTAATTAGTGGCAAGTTACTTAAAATGTCAGTGACTTCACTTAATATGAGGTGAGTGTCACAGAACAAAAGAAAGTGCAAAAAGATATACACTCTGGTGAGTGTGATAGCCATTTAGGATGAAAAATACTCATCCATAAAGTCTTATGGCAAGGTTATATCTAGAACACACTGAAGAAGGATGCTAAAACCTTTGTGAGAAGTTATAACCAGTAAAAAAATTTAGCCCTCTTCAATAACAACCATCATAATCTTTGCAACCCATTACAAGTCCTTGGCCCATCGCTATTTAGGTGGATGGACTTAATTGGCCCATTAATAATAGCTAGTGGATAGAGAAGATTCATCCTAGTATTGATCAACTATTTTATCAAGTAGATTGAAGCTAAGCTACTAATCAAATTAATTTCCCCCATAGTTTGGAGCTTTATCTCAACTGATATCATTTATAGGTATGGGTTGCCTATAGCTACCATCACAGAGAATAGGCCATAATTCACCAACTGTGGGTTAAGAGACTTATACAAGTCTCAAAGATTAAAATTGAAGTTTACTTCAATACATCATCCATAGAGCAATGGACAAGTTGAAGTGGTGAATAAGAAGATCATTAATCTGTTAAAAAAGAAAGCCTGGGGAACCAAAATTAAATGAGTCAACACACTGCTTGTGCTCTTATCCCTTAGGATAACTTGCACTATTACTACTAGTCATAAACCCTATTTGCTTTCACATGGGATAGAAGTTGTGTCGCTATTTGAGTTAGAACTCCACAGTTGGAGGGACCTAACAACTATAGAATTAAGAGAGAATACTAGCTAGTGTGAAAAGGTGAACTCTAAAGTCATGAAAGATACACTCTACATACTCAAGGAATTAAGGAATGAGACCTTATTAAGGTAAAAAGAGATAAAGAAGTGAATGATAAGATATTATAATCACCATATGAAAGAAAAACACTTCAAGAGTGGAATCATGATTTTCAAGAATGTTGACCTAGTGGCTAGACAAAATGTCCTTGGGCTAACTCGCCTATATATGGGATGGCCTATATATTATCAAGAACCAACTTAGCCTCGGAGCTTACCAACTTCAAACCCATGAAGGGCAAGACCTACCACTTACTTGGAATGCTAAAAACATCAAAAACATAAAAAACATTTACCATTGAGGCAAACAATATCTTATTCGATGTAGTCTACTATCTTCATGTTCATTTGAGATTCATTTAATGAGGTTAGAATTTTTTTCTTGTGTTATTTCTTAGTGTGATGTTTAAAAATGCTTGATGAGTATAAAGCAAAACACTTGGGGGCTATGAGTCAACTCAGAATACTTGGTGCACCATTTTTGGCCCTAGCAAAAGGTCTCACTCAGTAAGCTATAAAAGCTCAAATAAGTGATTTAAGTACTCAAAACATCATTATTGGCCTGAGCATATTGATATATAGCAAAAAAAATCCTTGAATGAAGGAACCCTTAGGGAGCTGCCTGATGAGTCAGGACACTTAGTTTGCCATTTTTGGCCTAAGAAAAAAGTCACACTTTGTAAACAACAAAATCTCTAATAGGAGATCCAAATACTTGGTGTGCCATTATTGGCCCAAGGATATTGTAGTTGAACAAATAATCCTTCAATTAGTTTCACTAAATACTCACTTAAGCTTATTTTATATAACTAAAGTGTAAGACTAACACTTAGTGAGGTTAGGGACTATAGTGTAAGTCAGATACTTTAGCTTATTTTATAAAACAAAAGTGTAAGACCAACACTTAGTGAGGTTGGTGAATATAGTGTAAGTCAAATGACTTAGTTTATTCCATAAAACTAAATTGTAAGACAAACACTTAGTGAAGTTAATGACTACAGTGTAAGTTAGACACTTTAGCTTAGTTTATAAACTAGTGTAAGACCAACACTTAGTGAAGTTGGCAACTACAATGTAAGTCTAACACCCAGTGAGGTCATAAACTAAATAAAAGACAAACACCCACTAAGGTTGGCGAATACAGTGTAAGACTAATACCCAATGTGGTTGGAAACCACAGTGTAAGACTAACACCCCATAAGATCAACAGCTTAATAAAAGATCAACTCTCTTAGTTGAAAAACTGAAAGACCAACTCTCATTATTTCCAAATTAAAATACCAACCCTCTTAGTTGATAGACTTAAAGATCAACTCTCAAAGTTGGTGACTATAGAAGAAGGAAAAGGAAAAATGAAAGGTTGACTGATCATATAAGATAACACAATTAAAGGCTGGCAAACTAAAGGTGGCTCCTAGAAAGATCGACTCCTTTGATGTGCAAAATAGAACCTACTCACCCAACCAACAGCTACGAGAATAACTCCTCATGACCACAAATTAAACAATAATGAACTCAGCCCACAATCAACACTTAAATTTTTTTTCTAAGTACTAGACAAATAATTGAAATGTCAGTGAGCAAGATCAAACCATTATAATTGAAAATATGGAAAGTTCTTAGCTAAAATAAAAGGGGTACATCTCTTTTCATTTCCAAGAATAACATGTAAAAGTGGGCGAGCATTGAATTATATGGAGGACTTTTTTTCTCCCAACTCGTAGCAACAAAATTGGGAAAGTAAAAGGAAAATGGTGAAGGAAGAAGGAGGGCTATCTCATGCTACTCTTATCATTGTCGAAGTCCAAGAGGGCAACTATGTTAGAGAATTCCAAGAACTTGGGGTCTGACTAGCCATGCTGCACAACTTTGGCAATTTTGAAGTCTGTACCTACGAACTCTATCTTCAATAGCCCCTTGCACTCATTAGAGTCCAAAATCCCTACAAACTAAGCTTATTTCTTCTAAAACTCTTCTGAGTGGAGAAAGAGATCCTCTAACTCTCTCTTTGCCTTAGTGAGGAGAGTGAGCTCCATGATAGCTTGCGGTGTTAGTTTGGGGTTGCTGCGAACACCATGCAGATCTTAGAGGGTAGTTATTGAAGTGGTCGGGTACAACATCAAAGTATAATGTACCATCTTAAAAGATGGAAACATCACTCTACAATGAACCTAACCACCTAATAAGGACTCCTAAGGTAGATGGGTCTTCATATATACTATAGAATATTCCCCTACTTTACACAAAAGTAAAGCAGGGTTTATTTTATGCCGAGTTCTTTAGTTCTCTATGGAAGTAAGCTTCCATAGTTAATTACATCCTAGGAAAGGGGAATTTCCTAAGAATACTCTCAATTAAAGTAGTTAATCATATCTCCAAATATTTCAAGGTTAGACTTTCAAGGGTTGGGTATTTTTTGAAAAATCAAGTGGAAATGTTCAATTTGGAAAGACTTATTTTGGATTCCAAAGGAAGATAAGTAGGGAATGCAGATGATACTATGAAGCCTAGTAAGCACTCCAATCTATCTTATAGTAAAGCTTTATATATTTGAAATAGAGAATTTATTTTGATTTGAGTTGAAATATTATTAGAATGGTAGGGCTTACAATCCACCTACACAAGATTGTGAAAATGCCTAAGAGGTGAGAATTTATGCTCGTAGCCTAAAAAAATAAGCAACCTTGGATCCTAAATCTAGGATGCTTTAGCACAAGCTAAAAAAACATGACCAAAATCTAAGCAGAAAATGGGACATAATGGTTTACCTCGATAAGAAAGGATAAACCCATCACGACTCTTCTAGACTTACAACCACCTGGAGTGGCCACTAGCTCCTACGCTTTAAAACCATGTTGGTCGATCTTATGTAAGTGCAAGATAGCTAGGCTATTATTTAATTAGGAAGAAGACTAGAGTCCTAAACTCACTCTCTAAGAGACTAGATCATGACGGACATGAATATATGACTTGGAATAAATGAAAAATTTTATAAATTATTATGTCATTTTGACACATTCATTTGGACAAGGGATTAGGATAATTATGCTTAAATGCATGATGAAATTAGATTATTGAATAAAGTAGTGAGAGGAGGTGTTCTCCACTACAAGGGATTCTCTCAAAGGTCAAGCATTCCCCTATCGTGCAAGAGTGTAGACCCTCCCTATTCAAGGATGGAACAAGATGATATGCCTGCCATTAGAACATACATCATTTAACTAAGGGGATGCTAAATATTTTAGTTATCTTGATTATAGCCTAGGCTTTAAGGTGAGGCAATGAGTTATTTTAAAATTTAGGTATGAGTTATTAGTGGGGTAGAAAAATTAATTTTTATCCTAAAGAGCCTACCACATCAGGCCACACATTCAAACATCAAGCTTAAGAAACCTATGAAAAAGATGTAATTTCTATTATGCCAGATAAATAAATTAATGAAACATTTATAGATTATCGTGAGAGAATAAAAGGCTGGTGCGGCCAGGTACCACCGTACACCCCGAAAAGGAGAGAAATTAGGTAGCTGAGCTCTACTTGTATACAACTTGGACTATAATGAAATTTTACAATTACAATTAAATTAGATGCTAGGGGGTCTTCAATCTTCATCTTTTCTTCTTTTTTATGATTTGATTTGGTTTGCTCCAAGGCTTCATCGAGCCTCTTATGACTTTTCCATCTAGCCACTGGTCATCCTAAAGCCCATAGTACTAATCCTAATTCCTACTGTAAAATTACATATTTGTGGAAAGTAAAAATCTAACTACACCTGCAAAAGGGATGTTAGCTAAACAACCATACAAAGCCAGGTAATTAGTATTCCATAATTTTGACTTAGCATGATGCACATGGGTAACCATGCCCACATATTCTAATGTGGATTATGCAAAGGGGGTATAAGCAACATGCAAGCAAGAGCATTTATATTTATTTTATTTTCAGTAACCCCTTTAGCATAATCCCCTACAGAAAACATCATTATGCTAATAACGTCCTAACATCCAGTCTTTGCATAAATGATCCTAACATCCACTCTAAAATATTACATCACAAAATAAAATACAACATCATAACATACACCACTCTAACTTAAAGCTATAAATGGTAACTTAATATTCTAATGTGTGTGCTTTACTCTGAGTGTGGTATGTTTTTGCTAGGCTTTTAGGATTATAATTATCTAAGTTTGGAATATTCAAGTTACATATGTGGGTTATTTCATTTCAAGTCATTAAGAGGATTTGCAAATTTTAATTTGTATTTTAATTTGTTTTATTTGATATTTACTTAACATCTAATTATTGTAAAGAGAAGAAAGTGGTTTGATCCTCTTCATCCCTATCCTAAGTTATTTTTTAAAGGAATATTATTATAAATTTTGGTTTCTTTTAGTGAATGGATTATTAAATATTTTTATTAATCCTATATTTGGGTTACTCTTAAAGAATCCTATTCAAACGTGAAAGGCATCTTAAGATTAATAAAATTGGATTACTTTCACATGGATAATGCTACATCATTCCATTTCATCATCAACATTAGCATACTTATACATGCAATATATTTTTGGCACACTTAGATGATTGCTAATGCATGCACTTTTTGGTAAAAAAAAAAGAATTTCATTCCTTAGCTAAGTACACTTACACATATATTACAGATTTAAGCAAGTACATGCTATTGTTTAAACCAAGGAAGTTAGGTAATCTAAGACCTCCTTGGGGCTACTTAAAGCCTCGTATTCTCGAGATGTCCAAACTATATACTTGCAATCTTAAATATATATGAATGTATACACAGCCATGAGAATGAAAATCATTCAAAAGATTGTATGTTAACATATTTATTTATTCATGTTAAGTAAAGCTTTACCCAAATTTTAATGTATGTAAACATGTAAATGAAATTAAGTAAGTACGTGCCATTGTTAACTCGGGAAATGAGGTAATCTAAGACCTCGTTGGGGATACTTAAAGCCTCGTATTCCTAGGATGTCCAGACTATATAATTACTAACATTCAAATACATGTAAACATATGCATGAATCATGCAAATAAAATAGTACTTTAGCAAGCTTAAGCTATAAACAAATGTAAATCATATAGAATATTCATAGCCAACATCAACTTAAATCTTCATGATTAATTTATAACTTTGAAAATAATTTTGAAATTTATTAGTGATAATAACCACACATATAATAGGATTAATCTAACACATACAACTTACACATAATTAAATTCAATTGATTCTTTTATTTGAAAACATGATTGCATGGTATCAAATAACATACAAATTTACAATGATTAAAAAGGGAATAATTAAACATTGCCAAATGATACATTCAATCACATTTATTCCTAAGGATGATCAAGTTGAAGAAGATTATTTAAGGCCAACCAAAGTTATTATGGAATATAATTTTGGATTTGAATTGTTACACTTAAAGAGGAAAGATAATATTTGTTATTTTAACCCCATCCCACATTAGTGACTTAATGTGTTTAAGAGAAAGTAACTTAGTGAATTTTATAGATTAATTAAATTCAAGCCATTAAGAAATTCATTTAATTTTCCTTTCCTATGCTTATTTAATTTAATTAATCATTTAATCATGAGCCTCTAATGATATGCTAATGAGAATTAAAATTTGCAATGCTCTCAAGGGATTAAGGAATCACTACTTATATGGTTTTCCCACACCCATGTGTTATACATATGTTTTTTAAGGCTCTTTATGTTATTAAACACATAAAGAGGTTCCCATAAATTCAATTGGAATTATCTAAAGTAATTATCATTTTATTTTGATTTAATTTTTACCATTAATTTGCTTAATTAACCCTTAATTAAATCATGCATTAATTAACCCACTTAAATAGAATAGATTTAGGGAAATAATTAGGAAAGAGGTCATAATCATTCTCCCCATCATTTCACTATTAATCAGTCGTTAAACATCATTAATGCTTGGAATTTTACTATTTAGCATTTCTAATAATTATTACATTGATTAAAGATGGTGATTAAAATTAAAATTCTAAAATCTTTTAATTACCTAGCTGATAAATCTCAAGAAATTATGGGAGGTAGAGGACATCTCATGGAGTTAACCTATCCAATTTGAGACCCATTGGCCAAGTAATTAAGGCTTAATTAGGATAATTATCCTTAACTTTAAATCCTAATTAAGCATTGTCCATTAATTAAACCTTAGGTATTTTATTTTTATTAAATTCTTATCTATTTTCCCTTTCCAAAATAGTTTTACTCATATTTTTAGGATGCTTCTACAATTAGTTATGATTTTTCAAAGTTCTGAGTGATTAATTACATATTTAATTCCTAATTAATCCCCTAACCCATTAGTGCCACACGAGAGTTGATGTGGTGATGCTTTCCATGTGGCTCCATGAGATAGGCTACTTAAAAGTCCCCTATGGCGGTTATGTCAGCAGTGGCACAGTTTCATCTTCGTCATCTGATCTTAGATCGGATGTTGAGGATTAACCTCATGATATCTAAAAGATTAAATTAGATATTTTTTAGCAGATTAAATCATGGCGCCATTCTAATCACGTGGAACGAATGAAGAATCATCCTTCATCCCCACGAGCACCGGAAGATAGATAATGCCAGCCTTCTGCTGCTCAATCTGAGCTCAATAAAGCTCATGGGACATTAGGATTGACTCCAAAATATTCAAGGAGGAGATTCAATAGGATCCTATGATGGAAATTGCGTAAAATAACAAAATCTTTCACCAAAGACCAACACCTAGAGGATTTTCTATGATTTGCCAGAATTTACCTTACCAGAGCTCAAGACCATCGGTCTAATGACTGAGGCAGCTTTATCTTGAAGAGACGAAGCCCTATTGAGAAGCTCTTGAGTTTCCTCCCTACCGATGCCTTTGTGGATGAAACACCACCATAATAGTCATTGGAGTTGGTCTAGGAGTGGTTTCTAGTGATCTAATTGGTTGAGAATTGATTCGTTTCAACTTGTCAAAGCTTGGGAAGATGTAAGAGAAGTTAATTGATATTTATTGGGGTTTGAGTCAGGTTGGATAGATAGAGGCCTCAGTTTCATTCAGCTTTGGTCTCACTAGTGATAGGGAGCATGAGAAGATTAGGGAAAGCTCTAGGATGCTCGTAAACACTTAAGGATGCTCTCTATGTCATTTGAATTGAATGGGGAGGAGTATACCCTCCTCCTGAAGTGATCTGACGATTGGGATTATCTCAGCTTTTAACACTCATCTGGCTGGCACAAGCAGCTAGAGGTGTTATTGATGGGCTAAGGTGGAGGCAGTTGAGTGGCTCACAAAGTGGCATGGGTTAAAGTAGTGTGCACCTCCTCCCCCAAATGTGCTAATGTGGAGCCATGGGTGAACTCACCTTGTCTTGATGCATGGATAAACCCAATAGCCTTGGGTCAGCTGAGTCAGTGGTCCAAGTGTCCAGAATGAGAAAATCATGTATGTGTGTGTGTATGTGGGGGGGGGGGGGGGGTGACTTAAGGGTTGGTTAGTAGGTAAGACCATCCAAATAGGGATTTTATCTCATTTGGATGGTTTGTCCAATGGATTTTGATCTAATCAGCTCTAACAAGGGTTGGGTTCATTTGGGCTAACCCATGGTGACCTAAGGATGTATCATGCCAAGTTTGGTTGGGTTTGGACTTGGTTTGAATGGGTTTAACTCAATTTGGCCCATATGGGTCAAATTAGGTTCAATTGGGTTAGGTTGACCAACTGGTCAAATTGATAGTTTGGGTTCATTTGATCATTTAGAGTGTATTGGTGTCATTGGATTGGTTTAATTTGAAGTGGATTTTATTTTGATTCACTTGGGTTCATATGGGTCAACTGGACTAAGTTGACCAATTTGGCTCAAATTGGCTAAATTGATGGGTGGAGGGTTGACATAGGTTCAAATGATGATTTGAGAATGCTTGAGGTGTTGATTTGAATTGATTTGGATTTGTGAATGATTTAGTTCAATTTGACCCTTTAGGTCAAATTAGGGCTAAATGGGTCAATTGGGTTGGTTTGATAAAATTGGATTCAAAGGTTGGATCATGCTTAATAAGCAATTTGTGATTGATTATAAGCATTGATTTCAATCAATTGAGTTTAAGATTTGATTTGGCCCAATTTGGCCTTTTAAGTCAAATTAGGTCAAGAGCCCAAGTTGGCTTGGTTTGGTTTGATTAGTGGTTGAGTCATGTTCAATACTAAATTTATGGTTGAGGGGAGTCATTGATTACAAACAATTGAGTTTAGAATGGGGTTTGGTTCATTTTGGTCCATGTGGGTTAATTGGGTCAACTTGGATCAACTGATCAAATTAGTTTGGTTTGACCCAATTGATTGCAATAGGATAATCAAGGATGATCAACAATCATTATAGAAGAGATTGGATGGGTTGGTTTAATCTAATTAGGGTTGGATTGGAGTTTGGATCAAATTGATCCTTTAGGTCACTTTTGGCCAAGTGGACCAAATGGGTTAATTGAGTTGGATTAGATTAAATTGGTTGAATTGAGTTTAATGATGGGTTTAGGATTGATTGATATCTTTGATTGCAATTGATTTGGATTTAATTGGATTTTGGCTCATTTGGACCTTTTGTGTCAAATGGGCTAACTTGGGTTGATTGGATTCAAATGGTTTGATTGGGATTCTTGGAAGAGTTTGAAATAGAGGTTTGGATGATTAGAGTGCTTTATAAAAGTCAATTTGATTATGTTCAATTGAATGGGCTTGAGTCATAGGATCGTGGTATGATGGTCAAATTACTTTAAGTTAAGGGTTAAGTTAATTTGGTTTTGGATACGTGGATGAGCATTGGTTTTGGTTTAGACCATAGGGTAGGTAGGACCTATTTACCCTTAGGTATGGCCTAACCTCAGGGTATGCCTTCTTAAGTCCCTGAGCTTGGGTTTAGTGTTCCTTTAATCACTAGAACTATCCTATGACTAGGGAAATCTAAGTATCTAGATGATTCCTAAGCCTAGGATAGGAAGGATGAGTCCTCACTCCAAAAGTGAGGTCAACAAAAGGACCCTCAATAAGTGTGGTGTAACTGACAAAGCACACTGCATGTATTAGCATTGAACAAGATGATCAACAACATCCAGGAAGATAACAAGCACTAAGGATGACCATCTATATCTAGGTGATAAGGTAGATGGAAGCATGGATCCTAACATGAAGCAATTCGCTATCATGCCAATGGCATGAGAGAGATGGGTGGATTTGATTTGATTTGTTAAGAATTAATTTCATGCCAAGGGCACGGAGGAAGATCTGCTAAGGATTTGCACATGAGTTTGGTTGATTTAGAGATTGATTTATGCTGAGGGCATAAGGAGGATCTACTGGGGATCAAGATTTGATTGAATTCATTTGATTTATAGGTTTATTTATACCCGAGTTATAGAAGGAAATCTGCTGGGGATTGACATTAGATTGAGTTTATTTAATTTGTTTTGATTATGTTGATTGTCTTTGGTTTGAATTTGGGTTTTGATATGATTTGATTGTATTGATTAATATGGTTTGAGTTTGGCTTTGATTTGATTTTGAATTTGATTTAATTTCTAGATTTATTTAATTTAGACCATGTCTATTTGCGATGGACCACACTAAAGAGGTTCCATATGAGCCTAGACTTGCCTTAGATTTACCAGTCTAAAGGGGTATTCTGCCAGTCGTATGGTAAAGACTATCAAACTTAAGAGTGGCTTAATTTGCAATGGCTACATTAGGAAGAAAGCTCAGGGACACACATCTTCCAAGTAGAATCATCCATTGGGGAGACCTACTGATGGCATAATAAGTCAAATCCGACCTAGAGACTATCAAGTGAGTGCTTCTAGGGGTCTTATCTCAACTTAGAGTAGTCAAGGTGATTCCTATAGGGAGTTTTGATGACACTATCCAAAAGATAGAATGCTTACTTGGGAAGAGGTGCCTCTTATGTCTTATCCTAATCCACAAAAGATCTCATTTTGTTGATTTTTTTGTTTGTTTGTTTGTTAACGTGGACCCTACTATTTTGTGAGGGCCACACTAAGGAGCCATGGGGGCTTTAGCCTATCTTAGATTTACTGGCCCAAGGGATAGTTTGTACATCTACAGTATAGAGCTTCCAACCATAGGGATGGCTACTAGAAAAGGGGAACTGTCCATCTCGATAATAACCTGCCACCTCTTCACCAGCTTCAAAGAACTACTAGGCTTTGCCTCTTCACCAGCTTCAACGATGGCTAACATGCCACCTCCTTCCTTGCCTTCATTCTCATCAAAGAATCAAATTACTGAAGGGTTGAGTGCATCGGGTATAGCCTCCTCTTCACCTAATAGTTAAGGACATTAAAGCTAGTGAGTTGAATAGGATCATATTAATGCTTAGAAATGGTAAGTACAAAATACTTACCACAAAGGACACTAATAACTTGGTTTTAAAAAGTATAGTGACTACTATTCAAGTATTATTAGTCACTTTTTTCAGCACCTCCTCCAGTTGAGCATTCATCATTAGGGAGGCTATCTTACTTGGCTAAAAAGGTGTGAAATTTCTTATTTAGGTAATCAAATTCATCATTAAGGATTATGCATATTATCTAGAAAGATGTATATGTTATCATATAATGGATTTAATCACTTAAATAATAACTCCTAAGGCTAATGGGTCTCATTACTATTCTATAGATTCTTCCCTTGAACTACATGAAAAAGTAGAACAAGGTTTATTTTATATTAGGATCATGGTTCCCTATAATGGCAAGCCCTTATAGTTCATTAAATCCTATGAATAAGAATCTCTTTGTAAGAATACTCTCGATTGAAGAAATAGGAATTTATTTTTATAGATTTCTAAGCTAATTCCAAAGAAAAATTATAATTTTGAATTTCAAAAGGGAACACTACAAAGTGGAAGGAGTTCTTTTGGAATCCAAAAGGGATAAAGTAGGAAATGTCCATAGATATTGGGATACCTAGTGGACATTTCAAGTATCATACTAATTGGCTTTAAATATTAAATTTAAATTAAATTTTGAGTTAAAATTTTGTTAGAGATCTGGGACTTATATTCTAGCAGCACAATACTGTAGAAATGCCTAAGGTTGAAGACTTACTCCAGTAGGATGCTTCAGATCCCAAGTCTATTAATTGCTCCTAACACAAGTTAGAGGCTCGACCTAGTGTCAATTTTGGAAATTATTGGTTCTTTCTTTTACTAGAGAAAGAAAACTTATCCTTGGCGATTTTGGACTTATAACTCGCCTGGAAGGGCTACTAGCTAGCACCACCTAAGTGAATTTTAAATCCATGATGTCAAGTTTGATAAATGCAAGATGGCCAGGCTGTTATATTTTAGAAAGGAATCTAAGAACATAGACTCACTCCTTAATCAATAAAATTATGTTGTGTATGATATATACCTAACTATTGCAACAAATTGCAACTTTTATAACTTGACTCACAATATATTTAAGGTTTTTGGGATATGTAATTTATGCTTACAATGAGATGCAATTAGAAGTGGTCGACCAAATCCACTTCCTACAAGATGTTGACCTCATATTTGGATGAGGTTAACATTTCTTCCAAACTTATTAAATAGGATACCTAATCTTAGATTATGATCTCCTAACTAAGCACCCAGGACACTACACTTAGTGACCTAGTGCATCCTCCTTTGATTGATCAAACTTAATGGGTTTAGTTAGATTCAACCTGAATCTCCAACCTAAACATACACCACTCCAAATTTAAAATTAATTAAGCTTAGGTTAAGGTTTAATTAGGGAATTAAACCTAATTATGTTAATTAAGCTAAGAATCATACAAACATAAGAAAATTAAAGTAAACCTAAATAAACCCAAATCAGATGAAATCAAAAAGCATAAAACCATGTCATGAAATTAAATAAATCCAAATCAAAACCAAAGGTCAACATTGGTCAACCCTTTTGACATGGGTTTGACTTATGTGGGTACCACCAAGTCAAAGGTCAACCCACAAAATTTTGATCAAATAAAATCAATCCAAATGATTTTGATGATGATATGAACATATTTAAATATGAATTTAAAAGAATATAAGTCCAATGTAGCCTTAATTAGGCTAATTAAGTCCTTTGACCTAAATGGGCCTAAATGAGTCTTATTAGGTTCAAACCTAAATCAAACTCAAATCAACCCATATCAATTGTCCAAAATCATTTAAAAATTATTATTGAACATAACCAACTCATCATTGGGTCCAATTGGGTCATTTGACCCAAATGAACCCAAACTTAAACTATTAATCCCAATTTGGGTCAAATGGGTGTTCAAACTTAAATAAAATTAAAATTAAATAAAATTAAATAAAATTAATCACACCAAATCATTTTACATATATGATTAAACATAATTGGAGTGTGAACATAACTTAATTGAGTTAAAATGGGCACTTAACCTAAATGGATTCAAATTTAACCCAAATTTAACCCATGAAACCAAAATGGTCCAAATTGGGTTTTAAACTTTAAATAAATAAAATTGTTTGATCTAATGCATTCCAAATTGCTTGGATTAACCCAATTAAAAATTAAATACAATCTGATTGTGCCAAATATTCCATTTGACTCAATTAAGTCCAACCCAAATCCATTTGAATCAAAATAGACTAAACATAAAATAAGTAGTAATAAACTTCAAATTCTATAAATCCTTTGATTAAAAAAGTTCTTTAGTGATTAAGTAAATATAAGCCAAGCACTAATCTAAAGTTAATCCACCAAGTAAAGCAACTTAGATCAAGCTAATTGAAAAATCTAAAGTTAATCCAAATAGATATGAGGTAATAGAATATGCCATGGCAAAGTAAAGATATATGGAGACAGAACCCATAAGCCAATACTCTCTTTCCCTTGGATATTCCCACCTTTTGAGCCATAGGAAGGTGTTAAGTGTTTAGTAAGCCATGTAGCTAACTTCCAAAGTTAGCAATCACCCATAACCGACCAAGAGAAAGAGAAACAAGCTTAATAGCTCTTGAATCTAATGCTCAAACCCAAGAGAGAGGTTCTTAAGAAAAATTGATCATCCCATCACCATCCACACCTTGCATGAAGACAAACCTGATCTTCCCCTGATACCCTCGATGCCGGGAAGCCGATGAAACTCATGTTGAGCTTGGTCTAGGATGTGATCCATAAGGAGGTAATTCAATTTCTTTTGCACAAGAGCTAACCACATCATTCTGAAGCTATTGGAGTCGATTCCACCATCATAAATCACTCGAATCAATGAATGCCATTAACAATATCTCCAAGATTTTAGTTTTAGTACTTTTTAAATGGAAGTTTGATCTCAAGTGAGATCAAATCATTTAGATCTTCATGGTTTTGTCCACTGATGGATTTGGCATCAAAATCTTGTGATTTTGACAGTCGCATAGCCATAAATCATGCAAAAATGATGGACAGCTCTAGGCTTCTACTATATTTGTAGGAGATGAAATCTCTACCATATGTTCCTTTTATAAGGAATGGACAGTCGAGGTCTAGCCAGATAATCCAATTAAAACCCTTAAGGAGAACCACAGGTCAATCGAGGTAGTCCGCTCTTCAATCGGATGACCTAGAATTAACCCACGTGCACCACCGTTTAGACATGGGATCCACGTGGATCCTGCATGGCACAATGAGGTGGCGTAACATTAGATCCAAGTGGATCCGACAAGCTTAAGCTAAAAATTCAGCCTTTTTGAATTAAAAATTTAAGGAAATTTCTTGAAAATTCAAAAATTCTTAGAAAATAAGATATAAATCCAAAAATTACAAACTTGGGTTAAAATTTAAATCCCCAAATTATGTGGGATATTTTGGCCTTAATTTGTGTTTGAATGAAAATTTTCAAACCCTAATTAATCCCAAACAATTGATCAAAATGAAATGAAACTTTGAGGAGTTGAAATTGATGTTAAGATACACATTAGGTAGATTATTCATAATTTATTGAGTAATATATCTTAATATTTGAAATTTCAAACCCTAAACCCTAATTAAACATTAATTACACCTTGATTATACATTTGATTGAAGTGAAACTTTAGGGAAATCAAAATGGCAAGGAACAGCACTTACTATAAGAATTGTAAACACCATTGACTTCTAAATTGGAAATTATTAATTTTCCAAGTCTCTAGGTCAATTTAAACAAATAATAAATAAAAAATTACAATAAATAGTAAAATTGCATAAATCAATTTAAAACACTCCTATCAATATCAAAATACTTATATATAAAGTTTTCCAGCACCCTAAGTTAAAGATTTGATTAATTATAAGCCTAGGATTTAATAAAAATAATAATGAAATGAAGCTTAAGTAAGCTTTAATAATAATGTATTCACAAATAAATGAATTAATGAATTTTTAGTATACATTCAATTCAAACTAGGAAATGAATAAAAGATTAACCTAAATTTATTAAGCTAATATGATTTATATTAATTCAAATTAAACTTTAATAAATTAAATGAACATAATGAAATGAATAAGTTATATAATTGGAAATTTTGAAAGCCTTAACAAGAAATGAATTCAGTAGACTTAAGAAAAAATTGAACTTAAGAAGGAAAAATAAAGCAAACATATAAGTAAAGGAATAATGAATAAAATTAAGAAAAGTTTGAATATAAAATAAATGATGAAATATAAAATATCAATAGAATAATATTAAGCCAGAAGAATTAAATGAAACTAAAATCATAATAATGAATGAATTAAACTTAAAGAGAAAACCAAACTAAATCATAATGACAAATGAATTAAACTTCAAGTGGAAATTGATTCAAATTAAATCACAATAACAATAATAACTTAATATACCTTAAAGAAATAAAAACACAAAACATTAAGTGAAAATAAAGAATAAAAAAATTTAAAACAAAATGATATAAACTAGACTAATTCAAATCATCTAAATTAAAAGAAAGGATTAATTAAAATACTTAGATTTTAGTTAGATCTTTAGGATGAACCTTTATCTTAAAATAAAGATATCATCCTATTAGGATTTAAGTTGTTGAATAGAATATGTTTCACCCAAATGTGGAACTTATTTTATTTATTTTATTCTTCATTCTTGAAAATTTACAATTCACTTTAACATAATAAAATGAATCTAAAATGAAAACAATAATAAACAAATCATTAATTTATTTGATTTGAAACCATCCAAAGCTAAATAAAAAAAAAAATACTCAAATCCAAAATTGAAATTGAATTTCAAAAGCCTTGTAATGTCTTACCACACAAACCAACCCCTTTTCTTCACACACTAGAATAATAGGTCACGAATCCTAGACTTAGGTTAGGTCATTCTATGATTTTCTGTAATATTTTGTGATGTTGTGGTGTGAAATGCCTTTTAATTATTTTGTAGTGTACTATTTTAGACTAGATGGCTAGGATTGATTACTGTTAGTCTGGATGGTAGGAAATTATTTTCAGAATTAACATTATCTTCTATAGGTGATATGCTAAAAGGAGTCAAATAAAAATATAAAATTGTTGTTTGCTTGTAGGTGCTGAATAGTCCCTTAGCATAGCCCAATAGGATAGGTGGGCTTGGCAAGCAACTAATGCTAAGCTCATATGTTTGTAAAATATAATTACTATGTGTTGTTTATATTTTCCTAATATTTATTTTGTATGGCTTAGAATTTATCTTTGGATTTAAAATGTAAATTTGTGCTTAAAATTAGGTTATGACTTATGGGGTCTAGGATTAGTAAGAGCTAACCCTACCAGGAGATGGTGCAGAGGTCCCCTATAAACCCCAATGCAGGTCTTTAAAAAAGGAGATGATATTAGAAAGAAGACCCATAGATCTAAATGGTAGTTCTAGCGATTGTATAAGGGCCAAGCTCAGCTGCCCATTTTCTTTTATTTTTTGGTGTACAGTGGTACCCAACCGAATCAAACTTTCTTTAAAACTAAATTAGCTTGATTTATTTTGGGCACGCAATATAATCAACCTATTTTTCTTAGTTTCCTTCTGTGTTGTGCTTCCTGTGATGAAAGCTTGGATGTAGGCTTATGAGAAAAATTAAATTTTCTACCCAACTTAAATCCAAACAACCTAAACAAAAATAAATAAAAAATTGAAACTTCATGTAAATTAAATCCTTAGGCAAAACTTAAAATTAATTAGAAGCAATTAAAATTCAAAAATAATGCAACCATATTGCTCAAAATTCTTGAATTAGATAGTTCACCCAATACACAAAAGGAGCATCTGATCTGTGATAATGACCACCTTTTTGGGAAAGTCTACCTTCTCGTAATGATTTGTCCCAAAACCAATTCTAATTGCATGGCATTTAGGCATAAAAATGCATACCCAAGACCTTAAAAGATTCATGAGTCAAAACATATAAAATCTATAAAATGTGTAGTAGTTAGATGCATTTCATACCCTAAGTGATCTTAGGGATTATGGAGTGAGTCTAGGATTCTTAGATTTCTTTCTTAAAAAGATAAAAACTTAGCCATCTTACATAAATGAAACTTAGCATCATGGATTTAAAATACGCTTAGGTGGTGTTAGTTGGCAGTCCTTCCAAATGAGTTACAAGTCCAGAAGAGTTAGAAATAAGTTTGTTCCCTCAAGTGAGAGGAATGATTGATAATTCTCAAAACAAAACTAGGTTGAGCATCTGACTTGGGTCAGAAGCACTTATAAACTTAGGTTCTAAAGCATCCTCTTTAGAGTAAGTCTTCAACCCTAGGTATTTATATAGTCTTGTGCTACTAAAATCTAAGATCTAGAATTCTAAAACTTATCAACTCAAAATTTAAATTTAATTTTAAAATCAAAGGACAATGATAGGATAATTAAAATACATACTAGTAACCCCAATATCAACAGGCATTTCTTACTTCGTTCCATTTGGCCTCCTAAAAAAACTCTTTCCACTTTGGATCCTTCCTAATTAAAATTCCAAATGTCTTTCCTTTGAAAACCAACTTAGAACTCCATAGAAATAATATCTTATTTCTTTAATTAAGAGTATTCTTAGGAAAAACCCTTCTTCCTAAGATGAAAGTACTATAAAGGCTTGTCCTTATAGGGAATCATGAACCCAATTTAAAATAAACCTTATTCTACTTTCCATGTAGTTCAGGGGAAAACTTTTTGGTACTTGAAATACCCATTAGATTTAGGAGTCTTTTATTAAATGATCAAATCCATTATAAGATAACATGTTTATCTTTCATGATAATATATTTATTCCTTAATGATAAATTTGATCATCTAAATAAGAAATTCCTAAACTCTATGTGGTGTCATAAATTTCTTCCATAATGTGCAATGGGTGAAGCATCCCACTATAGAATTTAGAATAATATGCTAACATGATTCACAAAAGCTATTATTTTTAGTTGATTTTAAGCTATTCATATGGCTTTAATTTATGTGAGAAGTTTTGAATTTTTATATTTTTTTAAAGTGGTTTAGATTTAGGTTGGGTAGAAAATTTAGCTTTTCTAAGAGCCTAATGTTCAAGCATTCATCATAGAAAATATAGAAAGAAACTTAAAAAAAAGTAGGTTGATTCTATTACTCACCCCAAATAAATCAGGCCAAATTTAAATTAAAAAATAGGCCAATGCAGCTGGGTACTACTGTACACCCAGAAGAAAGAGAGAAATAGCATTCGAGCTTTGCCCTTATATAACTTGGCCTAGGCTATAAGTCTAGATCTATGTGTCTTCCTCCAAGAACATCTCCTTCATTATGGACCTCCTTCAGGCTTTAGAGGGGACCACCAGCTAATAGGGTTAGCTCCTCCTATTCCTAGACCCAATAGATCTTAACCTATTTCTAGGCACAAATTACATTTAAAATTCCAAAGAAATTTTTAAGCCCTAACAAATAAATGCCAAGAAATACAAATAGCAAAGTAGTAGTTATATTTGCAAATATACTGGTTTAGCATTAGTTACTTGCCAAGCCCACCTATTCTATTGAGTTATGCTTAGGGTCTTAAGCATACCTTATTAAAAAATAGCATTTATATATTTTATTACAATGGTTCCTTTTACCATAGCCCCCTATAGAAGACAACATTAATTCTAGAAAGAACATCCTATCATATAGTATAATAAGCTCATAATCCTAGCCCTCTAGTATAAAATATTACACCAGAAAATAATAAAACATCATAGATCAGCCTAACCTAAATCTAAGGTCGGTGACCTAATATTCTAATATGTGAAGGAAATGAGTTTGTGTAGTAAAGCTGTACTAGATCTTTTAATGTTTAAGTTTCAATTTAAATTTTCAATATTTAATTTAATATGATTTCGAGATATTTTGCTTTTCATAATTTTGCTTCATAGATATGTGTCATTATTATGCCAGAGATTTGAGGTATCAAGACCTCCTTCAGACCAATAACCCTGTGACTTTGGGTGTTCAGATTATATACCATATGTTGCTAATTATGAAAAATTTTATCTATTATTCTTTTGATTTATTTTACTCTTAAAATTGGTTTAATTTATTTTCAAGTTTTTAGATTCATTTTATGTTAAAATTAAATTTAAAGTTATCAGGAATAAAGGATATAAGAAGTTTCACTTTGGATGGAACTCATTCTATTCAACATCCTAAATCCTATTAGAATGATGTCTTTACCCTAAGGTAGAAAATTCATTCTAAGGGTTAAACTAAGAGCCTAAGTATCTTGATTAACTTCTTAAGTTCTATTTGGATTTGGTTTGATTAAAATTTTAATTTTAATTTTAATTTGAATTAAGATTCATTTTTCTTATTATTGATTAATTTTGTAATTTATTCATTATTTTAGTTTTTATATTTATCTTGAATGCTTATTTATTTTAATATGTTTTAATTATTTAATTTGCTTAATTGATCTCAATCATTCATTTCATTAATGTTATGTTTATTAATATTTATGTTCATTTAATTTTTATGTTCAATCCCTTTGATTTGGTTCATTATTCATTTGATTTTGTTTATTTTATTTAATTTGTTTGATTTTAAGTGAATTAAATTCATTCATTATTTCCTTCAAATGATTAAATTCAAGTAATTAAGTTTATTTAATTTAATTATTTTATTAAAGTTTATGTCTATTATGTTCAATTAATTTATTTGAATCTAACATAATTCATTTAAATTGGTATTATAATTCACTTTTGATTTAGTTTAGGTTTTGGTTTCACCATGTCTTAAGATTAGCTCAATCCCTTTAGATTAAATTTTGTTTATTATAACCTAAGTGACTTAGGCTATTTTCGGCACCAATCCTAACTTAGGCCATTTCAAGTTCCTAAATTATTTTAAGTTTAATTGATTTTATTAATCACTTTTATTTGCATTTAGAATTATATTATTCATTAACTTAAATAGACTTAAGAAGTTTTCCCATGTGTATTAGATTAATATCATAACTCAAATTTTAGTTTGATTTCACTAATTTATTATATTTCAATTTCTTAATGTATAGGTTAATTTATCATTTAAATTCACTTGATTTTAACTATTTTCACATTTCGTGAATGTTATTAGTATAATGTTAATGAATTAATATTAACTTACTTGAATTCAGCTCTCATTTTATTCTTGATTTTATTTAGGTTATCTCATGTCAAAATTTAATTTCTTAAAATAAGATTGTACCCATTTTTTCCAAAGTCATTTCAAATGTTTATGTTATTTAGGTATGATTAAATTTATTTATGCTTTTGGATTATATGACTTATTCACTTAAACAAATTTCAAGAATTTTCATACCAATGAGTTTCACATGTAAATATGCATTTCAGAGGTTGATTAGTTCTAATTTTAATTGATTAATTAGTTTATTATGGATTTCCTAAGTTGATTATTTAGGATTTGATCAAATTTTATGTTCTTAATTATTTTATTAAGCTCTAATGCTTAATGAATTGAATTTCCTATCTTGAGGGTTAAAAAATTTTCTTTAAATGTTCTGATTTGGCTTGATTAAAATTTTCTCTAATGCATAATGGATTTGGTTTGATTAAAGTTTTCTTTTAATTGAAATATTTGAAGCTGATTTCATGAATTTTTATATTTTTTTATAATTTTTAGATTTAATATTTCATGTAAATTGACCTAAAGACTTGAATATTTAATAACTTTTGATCCATATATCAATTTTCCTTGAAGTTTTATGGTAAGAGGCTTTCTTAACAATTTGATATGCCTAAAGTTTTACTTTAGTCAGGTGTGTATTTTAAGACTAATTAAGGTTTTAATTATTTCACTAAAACCAACATTAAGCCTAATTTAGGTAAAATTACTTAGGAGTTTTATTTTTCTTAGATTCCTCTATAGAAGATGCATCCATAGAAGGTTCATTTGAAATTTGTTGATTTTTGGTTGATTTACTTAATTTTCCTATGTTTGGGATGATTAATTGAATTAATTACTTTAATTAATTACCGAATTAGGTGATTATATGATTATTGAATTTTAGAGAGTTTCAATGGGATATTTAGATTCATTATAGTTTATTACGATAATTTAAGGTGATATTATAATTTTTAATGTTTTTTTTTAATTTCATATTAATTTATTTCATTAAAATTAGGGTTAAAGTTTGAAATCCAATATCTTTTGATTGACAGAAATAAATCATGAAATTTTTTCCTAAAGTGTATATTAACCCTAATTTGATTTCTCTAAGTTTCAAATTAATTGGAACAGTGGTTTGGGGTTAATTTGAGTTTGATTATATTTAGTCAAAATCAACTTAATCCAAAATTACCTAATGAAAATTGGGGATTTTAGGTTTAATAGATTCCTCTCATTAGGAGAAATTCATAGAGTTCTTGATTGCATTTTTTATGTATATTTTATTTTTTATGATTTTTAGATGTTTCTATTAATTTTTTTGTTAATTTTAAGTTCAAAAAACTCGAATTTCCTAGTTAAACATGTTGGAGCCATGTGGAGCCTCTTTACATGTGGCAACATGTGATTCATCCATGCGGGATCCATGTGGATTCTATGTTAAAATGGTGGTGGGACATGGTTTGATCCAGACTATCCGATTGAAGATCAGACGGCTTAGATCAAACCCATAATTTCTTATAGGGGTTTAATTGATTGGTTCGACTAAATCTCGATCGTCCATTCCAAATGGATGTAACAAACGATAGAAATTGCATCATGTTTGACAACAATTAAAGCCATGAGCCTTCCATCAATTATGGATGCTTTTTGATGATCCAACCATTGAAATTGCTCAATTTCAATTCCAAATCCATCAATGACACACATAAATCACATATATATGGCTTAATTTCACTTAAGATTAAGTTTCTTCTACAAAAGACAAAAATCAAAAGTTAAGAAGCCCGAGTTTGGTGCGTACCTCATTGGCAGTAATCTTAGGCAACTGGGATAACTCGATTAGCTTCATGGAGGTGTGAATTAGATTATCTCCCCATGGATCAGCATGGAGACCAAGCTTCATATCTTTTTTGATGGGTTTGGTCATTTTTTAGCTTGCTAGTTGTGTGGGGTTTGGGGAAAGGTTGCGCTCAACTTCATTTTGCTTGGGGAAGGTGATGGGATGCTCAAATGGGATTGGGAATGACTCTCTCCATGATTTCCATGTATTGTTAAAAGCTTTATCCAAGTTGCCCCATGGCTTGGTTGGCCAAGGTAATTGCCACCCTTAGACAAAAGCTTCAAGGGTGGTTGGCTGCCTAATACCTGTCCAAACATGCTATGGTGGAGGAGCAAAGAGAAGGAGTGGATTGGGGAAGAGAATTTGTCTTCATCTACTCTTCTCTTGCCATGGAATATTCCTTCTCTTGGATTGACTTACATTTCATTGATTTTCTTACTCTTGGCTGCCAATTGTCTTGAGCTCACCTTAGGATAGGTTTAGATGTATTCAAAGATGTTTGGTTTAAACTTTGATTCCAATCATTTTGAAATTATGCCATTTAGGCACTTTTTATATGGCTCGATCTAGCTTACTCCATTTGATAGATTAACACTAGGTTGGTACTTCAATTATATCAATTTAATCATTTATGATGGTTTTAATCAATGGGTTTTATGGAATTTGAAATTGATCATTTGCTTATTCCATATTTAACCCAATATGGCTTAAGTGAATTTGATTGAATTGAATTGAGTCAAATTGACTTGCTTGGCTCAATCATGATGTATTTATCTTTCAATTATATTAATCCATGCATTTGTAATGAATTTGATTAATTAATTTCACTTATTTAGAGTTTAAAACCCATTTTGGCCCAACTTGGTCTTCATGGGTTAAGATTGGGTTAATTAGGTTAAATGGTCATATTAACCAATTTAACTCCAATAATTTATTGATTTCTATTTAATAATCATTTTCAAATGATTTTAAACAATCAATTTGAGTTGATTTCAATTTAATTTTAATTTTGAATTGAAGAAGGCTCATTTAAGCCCATTTGGATCAAATGATCTAATTAGACTAATTAAGTCCTTAATGGATTTATATTTCCTTAGATTCATGTTTAAAACATGTTTATTTTATTATTTAGACCATTTGAACTAACTTCATTTAGTCAAATATTGGTTGGTTGACCTTTAACTTGGTGGGGCCCATATAAGTCAAACCTATGTGAAAAATGGTTAACCAAATTTGACTTTGATTTGGATTTGATTTTATGCTGTCATTTGATTTCATGATTTCATTTTATTTTAATTTGGTTTTGCTTCAATTTAGTTTGAATTTCTTTAATTTTAAGTAACTTTAGGGTTAAATATATAATTAGATTAATTATCCTATTCACCTTAATTTAAGTTTTCTTAGATTTAGATTTGAATTTAGTCTAGGTCTATCCAATTCTATTGAGTTAGGTTAGACTTTAGAAAGATACACTAGGTCACTAAGTGAAGTGTCCTAAGTGTCTAATCAAGAGATTACTAATCTAGGATTGAGTTTCCCAATTATTAACTTTAGAAATGATTTTAACCTCATTCAAAAATAAGGTCAACAAGGGCTCCATTGATAGACTCTCTTAGGTTGTAATCAATGTTGGATCTTATGGAGCTGCTCTCCAACTTGGAATGATTTTTAAGGTTGTAAAGTATTTACCTACTGGACCTATAACTAACCCTCTCATCAATGGCATTGGAATGCCAAAGGCATTTAATAAGGGAAGGAGGCCGAATGTGATCATTCGTAATGAGCCCAAGGCCTAAACCTCGAAGAGGGGTTCTGTCTTTGATAGATTGTCAAAGGCAATGCTTACTAAGGATAAGACAGTTGCCAAGCCTAGGTTGAAGTCCATCATCATCAATCCATTTAGCAGTGCATCAGGGAAGCCTATTATCCCACAAGATGCCACATTTACTCTAGGTTGTAATGACCATGAAGCATCTTCCTCTGGCACCAAAATATCTAGGAGGGCTAGGAGAAAGTATAATGCCTCTCGTAGAGCTATTGGACTACCCATTCATTTTAAATAGTAATATGACCCACCAGTCGATGCAAACATACCCTCCAATAGTAACTTTGATTTGCTCTGATGGGTCAAGAGAAATAACTACGTAGGAGTTATAAAGAAGTCATTTTGGGATGAACATATACATCCCAGGTCATAGAATTAACCACAAAAGGAATAGACCGTATCCTTCAAAATCTATAAAAATTTTAAGGTTGTTACAAAAAAAACCTTCAAAGAAGAATTAAGAAGCTTGTGAGCTAAGTCGCCAACCCAATAAATCCCTACTCTAAGAGAGCTAGAAATATTGAAAAATACCATGCTCGTCTAAGGCAAGACTCAAAGTCCATAGGTATTATATTTGGTGAACACCAATAATGAGCCCTTCAATACGAAGATACTATGTGATAAGTTGTTGGAAGGTCCCGACAACATCCTCAGAAAAACCAATATAATTTGTCTCATGAACACCAGGGTATGGAATCTTGGCTGGAAGGTCCCAATCAATTTTGGAACCTAAAGAATCCCAAGTAATCAGTGATGAGATATCTCAATATGAGTTAGCCCCACTAGATCACAATGGAATTAATCTCTTATCATCAACTAAAAATGCAAGTTTGAAAGGGTTAGCTAGTGGATAGTCAACTCTTCTAGGAAGATGATGATTTCCCAATCAATGAAGAGTAACCAATTATGGACCTCCAAAATGATGATGATATGGATTGTAAGGAAGTCAAAGTTGTTAGCATTGTTGATACACATTTATGAAATAAAAATGTGGCACTTAAACAACAAAATGAAGAAGAACATCAAGAGAACCCAAGCCATCAACAACTTGGAAGTGAAACTCAAGTAGAAGTTGAGGTAACTGAAGAGTTAACCAATAATGTAAAAGATTACAATGACAAATGGGTTCTCAACTCCAAAAAAGAAACCAAGATATTAGTTAGCTCAACAACCATCTCAAGGAAATGAGTGGGTTGATGAAAGTGTTGTTTGGTTAGCCTAACCTCTTAAAAATTGCAACACAACAAGTCCCACCAAGAAATCATCCAAAAATAATCAATCCATTAGCTAAAACTAGAGGCATACAAAACACCACACCTAAGTTGCTGATAGCTTAAAATTAAGGCATAAAGCACTAAGAGAAGTTACATTAAATGCTCATCAAGAAGTTGATGTTATCACCAAATCTCATGTAGAATCAATAGCTAGAAAGTCAAAGGAGTTATCACTTCAGATGTAGCTGAACAGCTAGTTGGAAAAGTCTGACCATACTTGACCGAATATGACCAAGTATAGCATCACAAAGGGTATGTTTTGTCAAAATTTACCACCTTTGCAGACATAGAAAATCCATAGTAGCATTTATCCCAATTCAAAGCCACATGTGGAAATACTGAGGAGAATGATGTCTTAGTGCTATGACAATTTATTAGCAGTCTTACCAATTCGGCCTTCAAATGGTATAAATAGTTACTCAACAAATTAGTAAAAACCTTTATCGAGCTAAAAACACTCCTTGTCAAGAGATTCGCAGAAGCAATCAACAAAGTAACAATAGCAGATCTCAGCTAAGAAAAGACACAAAAAGATGGGAGTGTTACTAAATGCATTACAAGATGCAGAAATATAAGTATTAAATGTGATCAGTAGCTCACGAAAAGCATGCAGTAGAACTCCTCATGGGAAATATTGATGATCAAATGGCTCCATATCTAGCCATGGCTACGATTAATATGTTCCAAGAATTATTAGATTATGTAGCCAAGTTTGAAAGGCTCCACAAGAAAAAAGGCCTTAGTGCCAACTACAATAATAATCTTTTTGGAAAAGAAAAACAACCAAAATCACATGATGCAAAGAAGAGTGGTGTGAACATAACATTCACATTAACAGTTGACAAAAAGGAAAATGGAGGTGCGTCAACCTCACGACTAGAAACAAAGATAATAAAGGATAAGAAAAAAAAGGGGTCAACCCTCCAAGAGAAGATGTCTAAACAATACACATTCAAAATAGAATATACTGCTAAGATCATTAGAAATGACCTAAAATTGGGATTATAATTTTTAGAGCCACACTAGCCAGAAAAAGTAGACAAAGTTGATAATCCCAACTATTGTTCATTTCATAAGCACATTAGTCATCCAATTGAAGATTATTTTATCTTTAAAGATTGAGTAGAAAAGAGTTATCAAAATGGGAAATTCATCTTATCAGACACTATACTAGTACATCCTTAAAAAAAGGTGAAGGTTATTCCAACACACCCAATCTAGGATGCAAAAGGAAAAGATACTGAACTATCT
This sequence comes from Cymbidium sinense, assembly GCA_021442155.1. Classification (NCBI taxonomy): domain Eukaryota; kingdom Viridiplantae; phylum Streptophyta; class Magnoliopsida; order Asparagales; family Orchidaceae; genus Cymbidium; species Cymbidium sinense. The sequence continues at coordinate 80,371,131 of CM038215.1, forward strand.
GAAACTTAGAATATGAATGAAGATAGGGGAAAAGCTCTGCAAACATAAGAAGAAGAAGAAAAGGTGGTTGGGATACCTTCATCTCAAAAAAGACTAAATGGATGATTAACATACTTTTATCCATAGAAGGCATCCGATAAAAGAATTTCTTACAGCCTAAAATAAATCTAAAAAGATTTTTCCATAAGAGGGGGAAATTTTTACATAATATAAAGAAGTAGATTAAAATCAACCAGTCTTCTTCATCAAAGACCTAGAAATCAAAGATAAAGAGAAAATCTAAAAATCCAAAGTCTCAAAAATAAAAAATGATTGACTCTTTAGAAGAGTATGAGAAACTTCCTTGAAGGCTTGTTAAACTCAAAGAATATATGACCCACTTACATCTTGACATGAAAAATCTAGAAGAAGTTATGATGAAAATGGGTCATGTCATAATTATGATCATAACTTTAACTGACTTTGAGGAAGAATTAAGCTTTCTGAGAGAAAAGATTATTAAATAGAAGATCAAGTCGCTCAAAGAATTTATACCCTAGATTAGGTAATAATTCTGAGAATACTAAAAACTACAAAAGCTCTGAAGAAACATAGAATTCAAAGACTTCTTCAGATAAACAGATTGATAAAGGAAAAGAAAGTAAAATTTATGAAAATATCTTACCCCCATCACTGATTGAGCCTCAAAAGTCTACCCAAATAGAAGTAGACTATAATGTTCTAGCACATTTACACAAGCTCCCCACTTTACTAAGTATTTATGATGATCCCGTGCTGTCTAAAGATATACATGAGACATAGATCAAAGCATTACAAAACCTAGAATAATATGAAACATCTTTTTCTGAAAAAAAAGAAGATGAAAGTGGACTTAACATCTTAAAAATCAGTAACAATTACATTCAATAAGGATGACCTACTGTTAGGGATGATCAAACATAATCGACCCTTTTATGTTATAGCTAAAAGTAACTATATCTAAATAAAAAGGATATTGATTAATCTAGGAACTTTGATCAATCTCTTAATGGTTAAAATGCTTTTAGCACTAGCCTTAGATGCTCGCGATTTGGAAAAAAGTATAATTTTCTTATAAGGATTCAATGAACAAGGACAATAAATCTTAGGGTCTCTTATTCTACCAATACGCTTCAGAAAACTATACATAAAAGCTAAATTTTATGTGATTGAAGCCCAAGTTACTTACAAAGCACTTCTTGTTAGGTCATGCATTCATGACTACACATAGTGCCTTCAACTCTTTATCAATGTATGAAGTATATTCAAAATGGTCAAGAGCATTGAATTGATGGAGACATGAATCTATTCTTGATACATGATATCAAGATCTATGATGATGCCAAGTAATTCATGCCTTAAAGAAAAGGACAAAAATACTAAGGAATTAAAGCGACGAAAGGTAATTCCCCACGTCGATAGTGATATTAAGGATAATGAAGAGAAATTAGTACTTTATTGACCCAAGAAAGCCTTAGCTAGCTAAAAGAAAGAAGAAGTTAGTAATAGTAAGTGATAAAGAAATTGGAGGAAAATCATATTTTTTTGATAAAGGTATCTAAATCCCAAGTTTCTAATAAGGCTATGAAAATAACTACAAAGCCAAAGGCACATATAGAAGCCTTAAGAACTTCAAGAAATGAGGAAAAAAATAGTTAAAAACTTTCTATGTCCCTTCTAAGAGGCTATAATGAATGAGGGATCCTTTTCTACAAGATAGAAGAGTGAACCCAAAATCTCCCACAAATGTTGTTAAAAAAAGATGATTTTGAGGAAGAAGATGTCTCAATAATGATTCTTCAATACTTTTCATTGACTATAAAGAAGTTGGTTAAAAATAACATTAAACTTATTCAATCAAGAATTTAGGCTCGATTATTTAAGAAACTCTAGCCAAGTGATAACACCCAAAATTCCATAGGATATAAAATATTCACTACATGGGGATTAGGATATATTGCTTCAACATCATCTGCTCCAATGAGCTCATGCTATGCTATATCCTATAAAGAAAAAGTCCCTGTGGAAATTGCTTATTAACAAAGGAATGTTTTAACTAAGAATATACCCAAAGAGGAATTAATAATTGACCTCGAAGTGGCCTTGAAAGAATTCAAAGAAGGTAATCAAGCTACCATTGATGAACTCCAAGAAATCAACCTAGGTACTAAAGAAGAACCTAGGCCAACCTTTGCTAGTAAAAACCTCACATTAGAAAGATTGGAAGAATTAAAAGAACTACTATATGAATACGTATATTTCTTCATATGGAGTTACAACAAAATTCTAGGCCTATCACCAGCTATGGTTGTACATAAACTTGTCATTAAACTTGATGTATAACCTAAAATAACATCAAGGCAAATGCAATTGAAAATCAAAGAGCAAGTAATTGCTAAAATAAAAAGCTCATCAAAGTAGGATTCATCCAAATTAGAAGTTTGTTGATTGAATTATCAATATAATCCTAATAAGAAAAAAGAATGAGCAAATATTTATTTGTATTGACTTTAGGGATTTTAACAAAGCATGCTTGAAAGATGACTTCCGACTACCCAATGTAGAACTCATGGTAGACAACACATCAAACTATGATATGTTCTCCTTTAAGGATGGTTCATTAGGCTATAACCAAATTAAAATGGCTCCAGAAAATGAAAAGCATACCTTCTTCCACACACCAATTAGTATATATTGCTTCAAAGTCATGACATTCGGCTTGAAAAATGTTGGTGCTATATAGCAAAAGTAAATGACTTGCATCTTCGATGACCACATACATAGATATGTGGAATGTTACATCGATGATTTAGTTGTTAAGAGAAAAAATTTAAAGTGACCACATATTGGTTACATCCCTTTTATATGGGATGATTCTTGTTAAAAAGCATTTAACAGTATAAAATAATAGTTATTACATCCCCAAATTTTAGTAGCACCAATAACGAGAAATTTATTGATATTGTATACAATAGCCTTAAAAGAGTCATTGGGAGCTTTGTTAATAAGAGCTAAATTAAAATATTCTCTTATTGAGAAGCAATGTCTAGCATTGATATTTGCCACTCAGAAACTATGGAACTATATGTTATCACATAAAATAACTTTGACATCTAAAATCAACAATCTTAAATTCTAGACCCATCTTACTAGTTACTTAGCTAAATAAGCATTCATATTACTTCAATTTGATATTATATATGTCCTATAAAAGGCTATAAAAGGGAAACCTCTTGCAAATTTTCCAGATGCTCATATCTTACCATTAAACTCTCCACTCAACGATGAATTATTTTATGAACAAGTATTCAAAGTGAAAGAAACTCAACAATCATTAGAATGAGAACTCTACTATGATGGGGCTTCATCAATAAAGCTAGCTAAACTGCCCAGTTTACCTACAGTACATGTCATAATTGACTTAATATTTATGACACCATAGGGTGATATTCTTTGATATTCATATAGTCTAACAAAACCATAAACTAATAAAAAAAAGCTGAATATGAAGCATTAATTGTGACTATAGAGCTAGTAATTAACATAAAAATTAAAAAGCTTCCTGTTTATGGAAATTCCAAACTCATGATACAACCAATAGTTAGGACTTTCAAGGTAAATAAGCTTGAATTGGTGCTTTATCATAAGCATACTGTGAGGCTTCAGAAATAAATCCCTGAAGTAATAATTATAAGTGTGTCACATCGAGACATTGACAAAGATGATGTATTAGCTAAATTAGCTAAAGAAATGATAAACCCTCAGGGACAGCCTATTAGAATAATAGTCCAAAGCTCTCCAACATTAGCACCAACCCTTCAAGCCTTTAAAGCTAAGAAAAATTAAGAGATTTCAATGATAATAGATGAAGTTGACAGGTAAGAATCGTTCATCACCTACCATAAAGGTGGAGAATTATCAAAAGATAAATTAAATGCTCATCAAATTTTTTAAAGGCACTATGATATGCTCTTGTGAATGATACATTGTATTGGCACTCATTTGACCAAAGGTGATTATGATGCTTAGGACCAGATGAAGGGTTGTGTGGTGCACATATTCCTACCCTAAAATGAAAACAAAATCAAATGAATGGGATACTATTGGTCCAATATGATTTAAGACTACATTGAACATGCCAAAATATGTCATCAGTGTCACATATATGCTATCACATTATAGTGACCACCTAATCGCTTACATCCAATAGTCGTGTCTTTACCATTTTAAATATAATAGGCCAAATAGATCCTCTATCATCTGGGGGATATCATTTCAGTTTATCAACCACTAATTACTTCTCCAAATGGCAAAAGAAATTCCATTTAAAAAAATTAAAGCAAAAAGAAATTTTTTTGAGACCATATTATCTACTGATTTGGAGTATCTCGAAGAATTATATCTGATAATGTCACTACCTTCTGGAATGCCAAAGTCTATTATTTCATTTAAAAATATAAGATAGATTGGTGATATTCTTCAATATATAACCCAAGAGCTAATGGTCTCGTAGAAGCATTCAACATAATGTTGGTTAAACTTCTCAAGAAAATTCTCTCTAAAAATAAAAGGGAATGGAATGATAAATTAATAAAGGCCTTATAGTCATACTTATTTTATATATAAAATTGTTACACAAGCAATGTCATACTCCTGTTATTTGAATCAAAAGTAATACTTTCTCTTGAAGTAGAACTACCTTCACTCCATATAGTAGTTCAAAATAAACTTACAATGGAGAAAAGTGCCCGACTACCACTTGAAGAGCTTGAAGCTTTAGACAAAACTATATTACAGGTCCAACAAAATCTAGAAATATATTGAGTAAGGATGACCCAAGCTCATGATCACATGGTTCACTGAAGAAACTTCAAAGCAGGTGAACTAGTATTGGTACATAGAAGGCCTATCATTCCACATCAATGAACTAGTGGAAAGTTTGACCCAAATTGGGAAGGACCATATATTATTGAAAAAGTATATGATGGGGCAGCTTATTAGCTCTTTGACATAAAAGAGATATGACCTATGACCCCTATAAATGGATAATATCTTAAGAGATATTATGCATAACTAGTAAAGATGTTATGCTTTACAAATGCAAGAGAAAAATCAACTCCAAATCTATCAATTGATAAAATACTCTTGGCTTAAGTATAAGAAGAACCTACTCATCTCAAAGAAAATTATTTTATCAATCAGGGGCAATTTTATCAATCGGGGGCAATTCTATAATCATAAGCTATTTTGAATCAAGATCCATCTTGCCCAAAAGGACTGGATCTAAATTTAAATCAAAGATCTATCATGCTAAAAGAGGCTGAATCTAAATTTAAACAAAATGTCATTATGAAAGTGGATTAGATAATCATATTTAATCAAATAAATTGAAGATCATCATCCCAAAAAGGTGAATTAAATTTAAATCATGTCATATGAATAAAGAGATCATATAAGCTGACATAAATATATCTAAAGGCTATAAATGAACTTAAATTTATATACAAACAGATGATCTACAAAATTTATAGTCTGAGCATATCTAAGATGGGTTTAAATATAAATTTGAAGTCAATATATTGAAAGTAAGATTAAATTTAAATTTTATAAAACTGGAGAAGATTAAATTAAAGTCTACAAGCATAACATAGACAAATTTAGATATTTTTGCTTTTTATAATGCCTATGAAACTTGTATGCTTATCTTATCCATATTTATTATAGATTACATAATGTTATTGGAAAGTGGATGATATGTCCTATTAGCACAAAGACATGGACATCCAAATTATTCACATATTATGATCACTTTGACATCATTTATGAATAGAGATATTTTTGAGATGCTTGTTTGACATAATGATTCACCTCTAATTACATGAATGACCATCATTAGATAGGGAGTCAATTTTAAAGATGATAAAGTCATGATGTTCTTTAGAGGTATCATACCATCTTGTGATCAAGATATTCTAGGCCATGATATCACTCACTATGCCACTTTATTTGTGATTACACATGATCAAGAAGAATTTTTATTACATTTCAGCCCTTTATGATATGGGGTGCATTATCACAAATGCATGGTGACATCCTAAAGGAAATGCGGATATATCACATATTTAGAGCACTTTTTTTATTAAGACCACTCATTTATTTAGAGATAGTGAATATTCACAAGATTATCCAACCTAAACAAATTGAGGTATAGATCATATTCCTATGTAGGATGGTCCTATTATGTATTATATGGATCACCTCAATCATGAGATCTTTTCATTGTAGTCAGCTTGGGATAGATCATTATATTTTTGTTCCATCATGATCACCATTTCTATTCAATTATATATGGAAGAGACACAAAATTAGACACATTATTGGTTTCTTATTAACAAATATACTAAAATAATTTGAGATATGTTTAACAATGGATCTTATCAGAGACTACAATCACATATCATTTCCGAGATCATTTTTTATAATGCATTATAGGAGCTTTTTACACCATGGGCTTTCTTACTTCACTTGGTTTGAGTTTTTCATATTTCTAGGTCAAAGTAGACTTTTTCATCCTTCCACTCTTTTGATGTCCATCTTACTTGCTCATAGAGAAATGATAGATTATCACTACATCATCAGCCAACCTATACCGTAGATTAGGCAAGGTGAGCATTATGATTGACTCATAATGCTTATGATGTAGATGCTCCTTGGCACTACTTGCAAGGATGGATTCATGCACATATATTAGGATCTTTCAATTGTATTGAGACACCGTCCTATTTTAGAGAGTAGCATTTCACTATGATCATGTAGTTCAACAGGGCTAAAGTTGCCTTAGATAGGGATCAAATCTAAACTACCATGTTTGTTCCATCATGCTTAATGGATCACTTTCAAATTATTTATGGATCATCCTTTCATTGCCTTCTTGCTCGAGCTTGGGATAGAGATTCACATATTCTTTTACTAATAGAGAGACACCATTACTATTATCAAAGCCAAAATATAGATGCAAAGCCAAAACCTTGATTGAGCTAAGACATGGTTGGCTTTCTTATTAATGTCATGAGTGATCTTGGAGTGACATAATCCCAATAGAGTGGCTAGGCATTATGGCTTTACTCAGACTATGCTAGTACATAGACTACCACTGATACTCATTTCCTGAGGATACTACCACTATATGTTCATTTAGCAATAGCTTTTACACCATCGGCTTTCTTACTTCACCTGGGACTTTGGTTTCTTTCAAAATATTTCTAGTAAAGGTATGACATTTGCATTCCTTCCATCTTATGTGATCATCTTACTGACCATTAGAGGGCCAAAATGGTATGACATTTGCATTCCCCCCAACATGTAACTCATACTATTAAGTGATCATTATGATTGACCATAATGCATGATGTAGTGAGCTCATTTGGTGTAGATGATTCAATACATATTAGGATTTTCATGATTGAGCAATTCAGTATAAATAATTCTACTTATATTCTCATCTCACTAGTAGACAGGACAGATAGAGAGAAAAGTCACTTTGGTAGTATCAACAGATACTAATACTACTCATCTTCCTAATGTGTACTCAGCCTATCAATAATGACCATATGCATATTGAAGAAGACCCACATATAGAAGAATCTGGCACTCTGATGACTAGCCATGAGCCCTTCTTATTAGATTCGACTTGGGTGATAATTTGTGCCACCTAGGATGAAGAAGGAGAGCTTTGGAAGTCTAGCTTGAGCTTCTTAGCTTCTATTTGGAACAAAAATTATTTATTAGATTATACTGTCACCATAGGTTTAAAGAAGGAGAGCTATAGTTGAATCTCTATTTAGAGTTGTAGAGTTTGGAATATTTTTAGTATGGACTACTTATCAAGAGGTTTTGTCAGACACAATCACTATTATAGAGACCACACTCAATATAACTTCACATCAAGTCTCGCTAGTTTGCCAAGACCTTGGGCATAGTCTCAGATCCTTGAGATCCTACCATAGAGAGTTTTCTAGAGTATAAATTGAACTACCCAACATATCTACTGAATTGAGAGAATTAAAGCTAAGGAGATAGTATCTAATAAAAAGGAAGTCTATGGTCAGATAGGCTGTCATAGCTATAGATAAGGATAGCACATAGACATATGCTCAAGTGACCAAACTTGAGTAGATTCTTTCCTCATTAGTCCATGACTAGGAAGCTACACTTCAGCATCTCCATGAATCTTGAGAGAAACACTCTACTATGGACTATAAAGCTCATACATTCTTGGTCTGTATTAGAGAAATTCATGCTAATCATTTATAGTTGTAACATCTTTTATGTCATTGTCTTATATGATATGTAAAATTGGTTAAAGATTTTCAAAGACTATGTTTTCTCATTATATTATTGCATATAATCATAAATTAATAAATAAGAAAAATGAATGCTTCATGTTCAATAAACATGATATATTCATTTTGGGAGGTTTGGCATTTTGTTTACATATAAAAAAAAGAAACAAATTGAACATCTTAACTTATGGCGATCCTAACTTGGGGCACCACAATGCTACAATTGCAATGCCTAGGCACTGTTAATATCTTATAGAATCTTGAAACTAAAATAGCCCTAACAGTTGCTTACTTAAATAATATAGTGTTGAGGCACTATTATGATGACCTTCAATTTTAAAATCAAGAAGAACTATCATTCCCACCACAAGAAAAAAAATTTAGAAATGTTTTATTTCTATCTAAAAAAAGATTTAAAATTTTTTTCCATCAATCTTGGATCCAGTGAGAAATAAAAAGGCTTATCTTCGTCGATCTTGGATTTGGAGAAAAAATAAGGTCCCAGACCCAAAAAAATTCTAAAATCTTGAAATCCAAACATCTCTGCTATTAAACTTAGATCTAACATATGAGGAAAAACCCTCCCTCTATCAATCTTAAATCCAAAATAAGGGAGAAGAGTGGGTTTGCACTAAATACGTAAAAATTTAGCACTATTAAGGCATTATTCCATCAAAGTTTTATGAAAATTGTTAAATTCTGTAAGAATTTGGTCCATAAATGGAGTTTCCACTCTATAGCGTCTCAGCATCGTGGCATAATACTCTCAGGAATGAAATCTTTCATGCTCTCAAGAATGAAACCTTGGGTTTAGGTATAATTCTTGCAGTGCTGCATCACTAAGCTTTTAGGTTTCACATCTTTAAAGTGAAATTGAAGGGCTATTTTTCAGAGCCAAGCTGCTACTTCTTCCACTATCAAACTTGGTTTTGGTGTGAAATAAAATCCTACCTCTATTGATTTTGGATCTAAAAAATGAGAGTAGGGTGCTAATGCATTAAAAATCATGAAATTTAACACTGCTAAGATGTTACACTGCCAAAATTTCAAATTTCTCCAAAAACTATTAAATTTTAGACACTGATAAAATAGTGTAGAGGCCCTGAGCTCTCAGGTTTTATATGAAAAATCTTGTTATAGCACCATGGTGTTGTACCTTAAGTGCTGAGGTGCTATTTTAATTTCATTATTTTAGACACTTGGAATATTGACCTCTATAAATTCTAAGTCTAAGTTTGTATACTTAGCATCGCAGCGCCGACCATAGGGCACCACAATGCTGACCTCTCAGCTAGGACAATATGAAATTTCTATCTTAATAGGGATGCATCGACGCATATCAAGCATCACAGTGTTAGACTCTTGGGTTATAGACTAGACATTTCTATCTTAAGAGCACTGCAACTTAGGTGCCACAGCGCATCCTTTTTGGGCTTTAAACTTATGTCATGTAGGCTAGCAACAACATCGATGCAACTATTGTAATATCATTTAAAGTTAGAAAAAATTCTATTATTTTAAATCAAAGAGCTTTCAAATAACAAACCAAAGGACACATACATAGAATTACATAAACATGTGAAAATAAAAGAAATGTGGTGGGGAGGGCATGGTCGGGTACAAGTAATCATTTTCTTCATCCTCATCCTCCTCTTCTTCTTCTAACACCAACAGGGTACTCACATAAGTTGGATATTGAAGCATCATAGGAAAAGAGGCTTGGCCTAGGTCCACAAAGCCAAAATTTTCAAACATATGAACTAATGTTAAGTTAAACTTGGTCGTATAAAAAATGTTTCTGTTGATGATCCATATGACAGTCAAATTTCTTTTCCAAGGCCTCTTGCCTATGACTGCTCTGACCAACTTTTTTGCTTAAATATGAGACTTCTCTTCCAATTTCTTGGATTTGTTCATTTAATATTTTGGAAGATTGGGAGAGAGGTTGTGGGGCATGGGGAGCATATGTGCTTTCCCCCACTTCAAACCTCAACCCAAATCCCCGAATTATCCTCTTCATCAAAGGAGCCTTTTGAATAAGAACATCTTCATCAGGCTCCTCCCTCGACACACCTACTATAGTACATAAATAATAAATAAGACAAGGATGATCATATCCTCCAGTAATACTATCCCTAAGCATATTACAAATAGAATTAAAAATAATCTTTCTTATATCTATTATAAACCCTTTTGAATAGAAAAATTCAAAATGGTGCTGCCCTTAGTCACCTCACTATTTTTATGAGTGGACATCAACTTGTCAAAGATAAAATGGTGCCATGCCTTAAACTTTGCCATTAGGCTGAGGCAAAAAAGTTGATAATTTTTTTCTATCATCATTTCCACTAAATATTGATATTTCTACTAGTGAGAAAAATAAGAACTTCATCAAAATCAAGATGATTGTTATAATAGGATAGATATTTATTATATACTATAGTTTGCAAACTATAATTTGTGTTAATGGTAGTACTATCAAAATGTACCAATTTTCCCCACACAAGAACTTTGTTATCTTAGTGCTTCTTCGCATTGGCGAAGAACTCCCACACCACAGGAATAATGCAAGAGCAACTTTTGTATGCAAGCTTCTCCCATCCTTCTTCGATGATAACCCTCTCCACACACCCACCAGGATTATTGAAACTTCTCTCTAGAATGAGGTGCTTATGAATGAGGGTATATTAATACCTCTCCTCAACTTCCATGCTAACAAACCTATTAGCATGGCTTGAAGTCACACTCCTTTTACTAGCAAGCCTATTGAGTGGCATGATTGATTTCTTAGTGTGAAAAAAAGTGGAGGGAAAAGAATACTCTAAGAAATCTTATAGAAAGAAGACTACATAATAAAAAATTTACAACCCATGGGTTCTTTTTATAAATAATTTCTAACGCCATGGTGCTATAAAAGCATCACCGAGGCATTAATTTCTAAGGTTATAGAACAAAGAGTCTATGCCGCGGTGCTACATTAGCAGTGCTAACATGCTAAGCTCTCAGGTTTCAGAATAAGCAATCAGCACTATAATGCATCACATGCAGCACCTAGGTACCAACCAGCAAGTCAAAATGGTTACTATGTTAGACAAAATAGAATACTTATTATCACTTATTACAATTAATTTTGTAATCGACCGAAATTGGAAAGCATGTCAGATATTGATGTGGCATTATGGCACTCTGTCTCAACATCACAGCACTAGTAAAAAGTTTATCTTATTAATTAAATGTGTCTGTGAACTTGTTAGTCCATTTGAATAGTCTTTTGATTACCATCGAGGCACTACATAGCCAACCTAAGCGTTGGTCAATCTTCCAACCAACTTTCAAATGTCCTTTATAGCACCTATAATAATATGGTGTTAATTTTCTAGCATCGAGGTGCCATCATAATAATGCTTAGGCCCCATTATCTATAGTGTTGAGGCACTCACCTTCATAGATCCTAGGTTGTATACCTTTGGCGTGAGGTGCCATCATCCAAAGCAACCTATTTATGTTTTCTAAGAGAACACCCTATAATTTATTCACCATGTGAATACCCTATATAAATATGGAAATTCAAAGGGATGTAAGTCTAGTCAATCTATCTATTCATCATGTGAATAAATTTATAAATATTTCTTTCCAATAGATGTAAGCCCAATCTACTCATTCACCATGCAAATAAACCCTATATATTTGCATTCCAAAGGAATGTAAGCCCAGTCTTCTATTCATTCGCCATACGAACACCCTATAATTTGTTCACCATGTGAATAATAATAACAAGCCTTTATCCCACTAAGTGGTGTTGGTTACATGAATCCTTCATCTCCATTATGTCCTATAATGTTTAAAATTCTCATTTAATTTTAGTATACTAAGGCCATTTTTATACATCTTAACGAAGTCTTTTTAGGTCTACCTCTACCTTGCTTAACATAAGGAAAATCTAATGCATCTACTCTACTAACCAGTTCATCGTATGGCTAACGCTTTATGTGGCCAAGCCATCTATGGAAACTCTCTCTAATCTTATCTGCCACTGGAGCTATTCCAACTTTTTCCTGAACATACTCATTTTGCATTTTATCTCTAAGAGTAAAGCCACTCATCCATTTGAGCATCCTCATCTCTACAACACTTAACTTAGTCTTATGCTTCTCTTGTACTAGCCAACATTTTGCATCATAAATCATAACAGGTCTTACCACTATCTTATAAAATTTTCCCTAAAGTTTAAGAGGTACTTTTCTATCACACAATAGGTCAGATGCATTCCTCCACTTCAACCATCCAACTTGAATTCTACTAATAACATCTCCATCTATTTCTCCATCATTTTGAACAATATAGCCTAAATATCTAAACCTCTCACTCTTTTTAATGATTTGTTCACCTAATGTCACAACACTACCACTAGAATTTCTATAACTAAAATTACACTCCATATATTTAGTTTTAGATCTACTTAAATGAAAACCTTTAGAATTTAAGGTTGACTTCCATAATTCAAGTTTCTCTTGGACTCCCCCTCTAGTCTTATCAATAAGAAGAATGTCATCAGCAAAAAGCATACACCAAGGTACATCTTCTTATAAATGCTTAGTAAGAACATCCATAACTAAAGCATCAAGATAAGGGCTTAAAACTGATCCTTGATGTAATCTAATTGAAATAGGAAAATAGTTTGTCAATCCTCCTTGTGTTTTGGACACAAGTAACAACTCTAGTATACATATCCTTAATGACTTGAATATAACTAATATTAACTCATTTCTTTTCTAGATCTCTCCAAAGAATATCTCTTGAAACTTTATCATAAGCTTTCTCTAAATCAATAAATATCATATGTAGATCCTCCTTACCTTGTCTATACTTCTCCATCAAACCTCTTAATAAATGTATATAGCATCCATAGTAAATCTACCTAGCATAAAACAAAATTGATTGTGAGAAACTTTAGTATCACATTGTGATATATGATCAATTACTCTCTCCCATAATTTTAATGTATGACACATTAACTTAATTCCTCTATAATTTGGACACTCTTTTGCATCACCTTTATTCTTAAATATAAGAACCAACAAACTCTTTCTCCACTCATCTGGCATCCTTTTACTCTTTAAAATAACATTAAAAAGATTTGTAAGCCAAAAAACTCCTTGGTCTCCTAGACATGTCCACACTTCTATTGGAATATCATCAGGTCCTGTTATTTTTTCGCATTTTATTTTCTTTAAAGCTTCTGTAACTTCATATTTACTAATACGATGATAAAAACAAAATTATCTATTTTTGTTTAGGATATTAAGGTTTCTAAAATCAATCATATTTTTAGATCCTTCATTGAAAAGTTTATCAAAATACCTCATCCATCTATTTTCAATATCATTTTCTAAGAAAAGCACTTTAAGATTTTCATCCTTAATACACCTCACTTGAACTATATCTTTAATTCTCCCATCTCTTTGGTTGACTAACTTATACATACATCTTTCACCTTCTTTGGTATCTAATCTATTGTATAAATCACTAAAATCTATTTTTTTTCATCATATATTGCTTTCTTATAATCTCAACAGGCCACTTTATATCTTTCTCAATTCTCTGAGTTTTTACATCTAACCCTAGTTTTATAAAAATACTTCATATTTCTTATCTTTTATTGCACATTCTGACTCCACCACCAACTATTTTTATTAAAAGAAGCTTTTCTTTTTGATTCTCAAAGCACATTTTTAGCAAATTGCTTAATTTCACTTGCTACTTTTTCTCACATAACATTGGCTTCCTTATGATATCCCAAATTCTAAGCTCTTGTAGCTTGCTCTTAAAAATATTTTTATTAGTGTTCTTTAAGTGCCCCCATCTAATCCTAGAATAATAATTTGATTTATTTTTCATCTTCTAATCTTTTATCATAAAATATAAAATTGACAATAAATGTTGGGTACTTAAACTTTCACTTGGAATGACCTTACAATCTTTAAAATATAAATGATCTATTTTATTATCAAAAAATAATCAATCTATGTTTTAGTAGATCCATTTTTAAAAGTAATAATACGCTCATCTCTTTTCTTAGATAAAGTATTAGCAACTATAAAATCATAGGCTAAAGCAAAATTTAATATAGTCCTACCTTTTTCATTAGTCACTCCAAATCCATAACCACCATGAATAAATTTAAAATTTTCTACCACTCTATCAACATGTCTATTTAAATCTCCTCCAATAAATATTTTTTTCTTCAAGTGGAATTTTTTTTATCAATCCCTCTAATTCATTCAAAAAATTTTCTTTTGAGCCTACATCCAAACCTAGTTAAGGAGCATAAACACTTATAATATTGATAATCTTAGTATCAATAATAATCTTTAAAGCTATAATTTTATCTTGACATCTATTAATATTTATAACATTATCCTTTAAACTTTTATCTATAATCACACCTACGCCATTTCTAATTCGACGTCTACCTGAATACCAAAGCTTAAAACCTAAACTATCAATGACATTCCAATGAGAAGTAAGTCTAACCCTATGTGTTTGTCATGTGAATATCTTAATGGCTTTTTAATAGATGTAAGTCTGACCTATTCTTACAATGCAAGCATTACACCCTACTGGCATTCCAAAGGGATGTAAGCTTAGTCTTCTATTCATTCATAATGCAAACAACATACATCTTTCTAAACATTGTAAGTTTGAACCATACTAACAATGCAAGCATAACACCCTTCTAGAATTCTAATGAATGTAAGTTCAATCTATACATTCATCATGCAAACACCCCTACATAAAATATCTTCTCCACTCAAGATATCTACGACAAGGAAACTCATGGATGCTAATCAAACTTCCTCAACATAATAGCTAGCCCTCTAATGTTAGTAGACTAGAATAATATGGTCCCAGGATAACGGAACCATGGGATCTTGATCTGGATTATTCTCTTATTTTCTTTAGACAGTTATCTATGCAACATTACACATACCAATAAACATTAACTCATGTCAGGAAGATATATTTATTTCTAGCCTTAACTCTTACTACAATGAGAGGGGAAATTAACTATGAAGGCTTATGTTCATAGAAAGTAGCCTAGATCTAAATAAAAATTAAGATAATGTTAGGAGAAATTTGGTTGAATACATATCAATCTACCTCATGAGAAAATATACTCCTCCCTATCCCAATAAAGATGGTAGAGAGCATCCCCAAAAGTTTTTTTTTTTGAGTGATCAGATTAATTAGAGACATTCAATCTTTGATCAAACTGCCCTGATCGATACTTGCCTTCAGCCAGCTAAGTCAATGTTTTAAATAATCAATCCCATGGCACCATGTGTAAAGCTTAATGACTCAATAATGATTATGTAAATCAATTTGATTATGGTTTTAAATATATTTAATTTGCTAGAAGTTTAAAAAATTATAATTCATTATAGTAAAATTTAAAATTTCAAGTAAATACTCTCTAAATTTTGTAAATATAAGAGAATCAAGAAAAAAATAAAAGCTTTAATTTTTGTCCATTAAACAGGGAATAATTTTGATTTAAAAATTTCAATGATTATTCTTAATAATGTTCTATGCCTCATATAATTATTTCATGTCATTTGAGTGAGTAAATAGCCTCTAGATCACCACAAGGTGAAGAGTTGATAGATGGTGTGCCAATTTTGGCTAACAATAGTTCCTTGTGAAGAAGTGGAAACTATCGATGATAAGGTCATTCATATGCTAAAGATTGTGGTACTTATGATAGCAATGAGAGAAAGATTGTGAGTGTTGTTGTTGTCACCACCGCTTAAAGTAATGACCAAGACAATCAAAAGAATATATATATATATATATATATATATATATATATATATATATATATATATATATATATATATATATATATATATATATATATATATATATATATATATATATATATATGTGTGTGTGTGTGTGTGTGTGTGTGTGTGTGTGTGTGTGTGTTAGAGACTCCTTTAAGAAGGGGACCTTTGAAAAATGGAACAATTGTTCTTATGATCCACGAATTACCAAAGCATCTTTTGTCATCTATAATATGGGAGTCTTTGTGTATTCTCTAATCATCAATGATCATCTCATCGAGCTACCTCACAAGAACTTATACTTTAAACTATAATTGCTCAGACATTAAACTAGTAGACAACCTTTGAGCTTTATGAGAAGTATGCCAAAGTTCTTAGAGACTTGGTGCAAGTTTTAAGGGATCAAACATCCCATGATCCATTTTTTATGTGAAGATTGACCTCTAAAAGGTAGTTGATAGTATTTTTGCCATGACCAAGTAAGGAAAGAATAAACTTGATGTTAAAGTTGCCAATAGTGAGGTAGAAAGCAATGAGCTAGCTATTGAACATGACAATATAGAATAAGAAAGTGGTGTGCTCACAATTAAGCAAAGCATGTGTATGTCAAAGTGTATGTGAGTATTATCTCACTTAGAGAGTGAGACTCTAAGTGAATATGTTTGTGTCCAATATTTGTACTATCTATATGTTGTTTGTGGTGAAGATTGAAGAAGGAGAAGATCTAAAAGTAAAATATTTAAATTGGGAGGCAAAAGATAAGAATAAGAAGAATATATAAGACAATACTCTGTTCTATATTGGCTTATTTTTTTAATGTCTCAAATGTTTCTCTACATTTATGATAAGATAATTTCTTTTCTCGTACGAGTAACTAAAATAGTAGTCCTATGTATATATAGGTTCTCGTATAAATTTTTGTGGTAATGTGATGTGGAATTTCAAATTAAAATTTTTTTGTTATGTGAATATTTATGTTTGATTGCTTTATCCATGCTTTATTTAGTTATGATCTATCAATTACAAAACTAGTATCTAATGTGATCTAGTGACATTGAAAGGGTCCTAATGGAAGAATTAAGGGAAAAAAAACAAATATTTTTAATTTACATTATCATATGATATTTAAGGACTTGCAATCGCATTGGGAGATAAAATAATGCAATCACTTATTTTAATTAGTATATAGAAATATGAATAATTAATTATAGTGAGTAGTTATTTTAGATCCAAGCATAAACATAAAGATATTTATGCTTTTGATTGGCAACTATCTAAATTAACTTCAAAATTACATAAATCATATAAATAATTAAAAGATCATAAATTCATAGTATATTTTCTAAAACTAAAAAAAAACTATTCTAAAATAAACTTTTATAACTTATAGTAAATTTAAATCTTTTCCATTTTCATTTGGTAGAATAAAAATTAGGGTAGCATAATATTGGTATAATTTGATCTTAATAAGAATTTTATAAAAGATCCTTGTGGGAATAATAATCAACTCAAAAATGTATAATTTGAATGACACATGCACTTGCATTCACGATTTTAACTCGAACAAGTTTTTAGCCATTGCTGAGGATCTAGCAAAAGTTATAATTAATTTAATATCAATCTATCTAATATGTTGTTAATTCAACTTTTTTGCATTAATTTTGTTTCATAAAAATGTGATTAAGTGCTTTAAAAATCTTATTGTATTTTATCATTCTCATAAAAATAGTTGAAATTTCATGTTGTGTTTATTAATTTTATTATGTTTTACTATTTTGTATGCTTAGTCATAATATTGTGAAACTCTTATTGTTAAATCTTCAAATTGAAAAACTTATATAAGAAACTTAAAGAAGAAAAAAAAACCACCTTGAGAAATACAATATCTTAGACCACTTAGAGATTATGCTACACCTTTAGTAGATGGAGTGCATCAAAGTATAAGTAGACTTGTAATTTAAGCTAATAATTTTGATCTAAAACATTCAATAACTCAAATGGTTCAAAATTCTCTAATTGGGGGTTCACCTATTGAAGACCCTAATATGCATATAGCCATCTTCCTAGAAATATATGCCACCTTTAACCATAATGAGGTTAGTGATGATGTTATTAGACTTAAGTTATTCCATTTTTCATATGGAGATAAAGCTAAAATTGGGTTAAATCCATTGCTTCGAGGATCTATAACTAGTTAGAATGATTTAGCTCAAAAACATTTAACTAAGTATTTTTCATCTTTGAAGACTACTAAGCTTAA
Source organism: Cymbidium sinense (assembly GCA_021442155.1). NCBI lineage: Eukaryota > Viridiplantae > Streptophyta > Magnoliopsida > Asparagales > Orchidaceae > Cymbidium > Cymbidium sinense. The sequence goes on from CM038215.1 coordinate 80,389,595, forward strand.
GAATAATATCTCTTCCTTCATTCATATTGATAATAAATCAATTTATGAAGCTTGGGAGAGGTAATAAATCAATTATTGAATCATTTTATAATGTATTCATAGGATTACCTAGAACCATTGTAGATGTAATAGCTGGGCATAGTCTTATGTCTAAACCTTTTAAGGAAGCCAATATTTAGCTGAAGAAATGGCTACTAATAAATTTCAATGTTCATCTAACAGACTAAACCTTAAGAAAGTATCTAGTGTGCACAACTATGATATAATATTCATGTTGACATCACATGTTCAAGTTTTATCTAGTAAGATTAATAATTCAAAGATTAATCAAGGCTTTAGTCCTATCAATCATGCTAGTTAGAGTAAGAAACCATTCATGTTTGAAGAGTATAATAATCAAGGAATATAAATGCTTAATAGTAGCTAATAGACCAATGATCCTTTCTTAAATAATTATAATCCTAATTGGAGGAATCACCTCATTTTTTGTGAACAACAATGTAAATTAAAATTAAATAAAATTACAAAAAATGGGAATAATTGAAAATTTAATAATCAAAATTATAGACTTATGGTTCTATCTAAATATCTCTCTGCAAAACAAACTTAATAAAAAGAAGTTGTAATTAGAAGATTTTGTCTTATAAATAGTGACCTAATTCCAAAGTCAAACTGCCTCTATTAGAAATTTAAAAATTCAATTAAGGTGATTGGCTTGCAATTTAACTAGTAGACCACATGATAGTTTACTTATTAGCATTTAAGTAATTCCTAAGGAGAAGGGTAATAGAAGATCAAATTTAAGATTTAAAGGATTTAGTTGAGGAAAAGAAAGAAGAGAAATTCAGAGTGAGAAAGAGAAAAGTAAGAGAGAAGCATTTAGGACAATGAGAGAGAAACTACCACCACCATTCCCTCAAGGAGTCCGTTAATAGAATTTAAATAAAAATTAGGAAAAATTTTAGATGTGTTGAAGAAATTATAAATTTATATTCCATTTATTAAAACTCTTAATAAATGTCAACTTATGCTAAATTCATAAAAGATATATTTTATAGAAGAAAATAATTGGGAGAAAATAAAATTGTAACATTAAATGAAGAATGTAATACAATAATTCAAAAAAATGTAAAAAAAAACATAAAGATCTAGGAAGCTTTACTATACCATTCACTAAGAGAAACAATTCTTTGAAAAAAACCTTGTGTGACTTAGAAGCTAATATTAATTTCATGCCACTACTTATATTTAAGAAATTAAAATAATGAGATTTCAACCCACTAATGTGATCCTTTAGTTAGATAATAGATCTTTGATTTATTTTAAGGGTATTATAGAGGATGTGTTAGTTAAATATGAAGAAGATATGAAAATCCCAATTATCATAGAAAGACCTTTTTAGCAACATGGAGAACTATGATAGGTGTGGAGAGTTTAAGATATCACATTGAATTATGTTAATTCAAAAAAATTCTCTAATGATAAAAATGAAGAGTCCTATAATATAAACCTTAGTGATGAGTGCGTAGTAGAGGATTTGGAAATGTCATTGGTCGAAGATTTATTAAAATAAGCATTAGCTGAGGATGATGAAGAAAATTATTATGTTTCATTCCCTAGGTCTACACTTAAAGAATTTAAAGAAAAATGTTTGCCTTTAGATGTTCTTATAAGAACTCATAATCTTAAATAATTTATTTAGAAGCACCAAAATTAGAATTAAAATCTTTAGCTAGTCATTTAAAATATTCATATTTCAAAAATTATCAATTATACCCATAATAATATCTATAAATTTGGATGAAAGTTAAGAGGATAAGTTGAAGTTTGTGCTTAGAAGATTTTAGAGGGATCAACCCATCTATGTATATGCATATAATTTTGATAGAAGAAAATTATAAACCTTTTGTAGAAAATCAAAGAAGACTTAACCCTATTATAAAAAACATTTAGTGAAAAAAGAGATTTTGAAATGGTTGTTGACCTTATTTTTGGATGAACATGACATCACATCTGAAATCAATAATTAAGATACCTAATTTAAGATTAGGAACCTCCTAATTAAAGTTCTTAGGACACTATATCTAGTGACCTAGTGCATCCTTCTTAGGTTTGCTCTAACCTAATGGTCATAGGTAGACTCAGCCCAAATTTCAAACTTAAATTAAATCATATCAAATCCAAATAAATCAAAATGAATTCAAATTAAATTAAATGAATAAATGCAAATTCAATTAAGGTCAAATATAGTCAACCTTTTTGGCATGGGTTTGACTTTTAGGTGGGTCCCACCAAGTCAAAGGTCAACCTACCAAGAATTTGACTAAATGAAATGATTCCAAATGTACCAACTAATAAAATAAGCATGTTTAATCATGAATCTAATGAAATTTAAATTTATTTAGGCCTTACTTTGGTTAATTATACCACTTAGTTTAAATGAACTTAAATGGGTCCTATTAGGTTCAAACCCAAATCAAATTGAAATCAATTCAGTTTGATTACTCAAAATCTTTTGGAAATAATAGCCAAACACAATCCAACTCATCATTAGGTCTAATTTGGTCAAATTAGTTATTTAACCCAAATGAAACCCATGTTTAACCCATTAAGCCCATTTTAGATCAAATGGGTTCAAATTGAAATCCACTTGGAATTAAATGAAATTAATCATTCAAAATAATCTCACACATGTGATTACACATAATTGGGGTGTGAAAATAATTTAATTGAGTTAAATTTGGACATTTGACTCAACCAAATCCAATTTATCCCATTTAAGGCAAAATGGGTAAAGTTGACTTGGAATTGGACTAAACCCTCATGTGGCATGGGTTAAGTCAATTCCTCCTCATCCAATGTACAATTAAGGATGATTTAAACTAAAATCTAAAGCTAATTAATAGTGATTAAAGCATTTTAAACTTAAATTAATTCTAATGCTAAGATTAATCCCCAAATGGATTCAAATTCAAACTAAACCTATGCAAACCCATCTAAATTCATCGTAACGTGGGTTAAAAAAGATTGCCAACTAATCTTAAGCAAACTAATTAAGTTTAAATCAAGCCAAAATGATGGATTATACAATGGAAAAGAGGCATAGCATGAAGAAAAATCCAATTTGCCTAATCCCTCATCCTCTTAGTATTCCACCTCTTGGCTTCAAAGAAAAAAAAAATTTGCTTCATTCCAATTAATTGAGGGCCTTCAAAAATAAGAAAAAGAGAAATCGCTTACTTCCATGAGAGAGAGGAAGAAGGCAATGGATCAAGTTCTCAGCCAGGAGAGGAAAGGGGAGGAAATGAATTCCTCCCATAAAACTTCTTATCCCAATATGCTCACAATGGCAAGGGGACTAATCCACCCTTTGGACAACCCTCCCACTGCCGGTGGTCAGAATCCAGCCACCTAGAAGGCTAAATACATGTCTCTCGACCATGTATGAAAAGAGGCCAAAGAGACCCTCTTTTTCCCCCTCTTTCCATCTAAATCACTCACAAAGGAAGGAGAAGAAGAATTGGATCGTTACCCTAGCCTCTCACCATCATCACGTCAGAATTTGACCAAATACGTCGGCCAACTAGCAGCCTTTAATGGAAAAAAGGTAGAGAGAGTGTACCACCTCCAATTAAATATTCTAACACATTCTATCGGTTGAGGCAACCTCAAACAAATTTTCACCACTACCCCTCACAGTCATGAACTTGGAGAACAACCAAACTCGAAGGAAAATGGCCATAAGTTGCTCCACAAGGCATTTGGCAATAAAGCCACCAAATCAAGTCCATGGCTTCATCATGTTGAGATGAAGGTGTTTGAGTCGATCTCATTACTAAAGATCATGGGAATTGAGGTATGCCTCACCACTAACTTATTGAGTATTCAATTTTGGTCTTTAATGAAACAAATTTATCACCATGAGAATCAAACCATTTAGATTGATTGCAAATTGATCCTTAATCATTTTGCAATTGAAATCGTGTCAAAATCAGCCTTAGATCACAAGAAATTTGTTAAATTTGATGGACAATTTTTGTCTATCGTTGCAGGCGAACAGGGAGCAAAAAAATGCAAACTTAAGCCTTATGGATTCCTCTTGATGAGAGAAATTCATTAAAATTTAAATTCCCAAATTATGTGGGGGAATTTTGGCCTTAATTTGAGTTTGAATGAAATTAATCAAACCCTAATTAATCCAATACCATTAATCCAATTGAAATGACACTTTGGGGAATTGAAGTTGATGTTAAAACACACCATAGAAAAAATATTTATGAATTATTTCAATATAATTTAAGAGTTATTAAATTTCAAACCATAAACTTCAAATTTAACTAAATAAATTAAAATTAAATAAATCAAGTAACTTTAAATTAACATAAAAAAAATCCAAATGAACTTAAAAACACTAATAAAACTCATTGGAACTTGATAACCCATAAAATGAATTAATTAGGCAATTAATTGAATTACATAATTTAAATAATAAACCAAAACTTAAATAAATCATAATAAATCAATGAAATCTCTAAAAATTATGAATGACCCTCTATGTAAGCATCTTTTAGAGAGGAATTAAGGAAAAATAAATTCTACAACTAATCCTCATTAAATTAGGCTAAATTTGGGTTTTAATGAAGTAATTAAAACTTTAAAAACTCCTTAATAATGAATCTGATTAAAATGAAACTTTGGAAATATGAAAACAAATCATTAAATCATTTGAATTGAAACCATGCAAAAGGAAATCAAATAAACTTAAAAATATAAATTAAAACTTGAACTAAAGAGGCCTAGCAAAGTCTTGCTACACAAGCCTATTCCCTTCACACACTGGATCATTAGGTCATGAATCGTAAACTTAGGTTAGGTTATTTTGTGATTCCTTTTTATGATAATCTGTGTTATGTTTTGATGTGCTTCACATGTCTTTGTAGTGTAATATTTAGACTGCATGTCTATGATTATTTATCTATTAGACTAGATTATAGGATGTTCTTTTTAGACTAACATTGTCTTTTGCAGGGGCTATGCTTGAAAGGACTGTTATCATAAATAAATTAAAATTATATTTTCTTGTAGGTGTGCTTAAGTCCTTAAGAATAACTTAATAAGATAAGTAGGATTGACAAGCAACTAATGTTAAGCCCATATGCTTATAAAATATAACGATTGAGTGCTATTTGTATTTTTCTGACATCTGGTTTGCTGGGGTTAGGATTTATTTTTGAAATTAACAGGTAAATTTGAGCATAGAATTAGGTTAGGATCTATCGGGTCTAGAATTAGCAAGAGCTAACCCTACCAGAAGATAGGTGCAGAGGCCCGTTATGAAGCCCAACAGAGGTCCCTAAAGAAGGAGATGATCCTAAGAAGAAGACCCATAGATTTAGACTTGTAGTTCTACACTAGGCTATATGATGGCAGAGTGTGACTTCTTGTTTGCTCTTTATTCTAAGGTGTATAATGGTACCTAGCTGTAATGGCCTTTATTTAAAATAAATTGGCTTGATTTATTTTGGGTACCCAATAAAATCAACCTACTTTTCTAGGTTTCTTTCTGTGTTGTGTTTTCTCGTGATGGATGCTTGGAGGTAGGCTCATAGGAAAATTAAATTTTCTTCCCAATTAAATCTAAATAACTTAAACACAAAATAAAAAAGCATGAAATATCATAAAATTAAAGCCTTAGGCAAAACTTAAAACCAACTAGAAATAATTGGTATTTGGAAATCATGCAATCATATTGCTCTCCAACTCTTGAATTGGGCACTTCAGGCATTGCACATAAGGGGCATCTAACTTGTGAGAATGATAACCTTTTTAGGGAAGTCTACCTTTATCTTAATGATTTGGCCCATAACCAATTCCAATTACATGGCATTTAGGCATAAAACATGCATACCCAAGACCTCAAATGAATCATGAGTCAAAACATATAAAATCTAAAATGTTCATAAGTTAGCACATTTCATACCATACATGACTTTAAGGATTAGGGAGTGAGCCTAGGATTCATAGATTCTTTCCTAAGAATATAACAACCTGGCCATCTTGCATACATGAGACTTAACATCATGATTTTAAAATGCACTTAGATGGTGTTAGCTAGGAACCCCTTCAAGCAGGTTATAAGTCCAGAAGAGTAAGGTATAGGTTTGTTCCCTCAAGTGAGAGGAATGATTGATAATTCCTAAAATGAAATTAGGTCCAGCATCTGACTTATGTTAGAAGCACTTATATACTTAGGTTCTGAAGCATCCTCTTTGGAGTAAGTCTTCAATCCTAGGAATTTTTGCAATCTTGTACTGTTAGAATCTAAGCCTTAGATTTCTAAGAAAATGTCAACTCAAAATCTAAACTAAATTCCAAAATTTACAGTATAATTATAAGATATTTTAAGTTCCTACTAGATGTCCTAATATCAACAAGCATTTCCTACTTCATCCTATTTGGCTTCCAAAAATAACTCTTTCCACTTTGGACCAATCTCAATTGAAAATTCCAAAGATCAAGGCAACCTCAAATGAATCCTCACTAAGGCTCACCACCGATGAGCTAGACAATAGTCAAACTTGATAGAATGGGCTGCATGTTGGTCTCCAAGACATTTAGCAAGGAGGCAAGCCATGAAATAATATCAACGATTTCATCTCATTGAGCTGAAGGTGTTCGAGTCAATCCCACTTCCGCAAATTGTCGGAGTTGAGGTATGCCTACAACTAACCTATATAGCAAATTTTTTGGGTCATTTTTGAAACAAAATTGATCCCTATGAGGATCAAATCATGTAGATCAATTGCAAATTGATCTTTGATCATTTTGCAATCAAAATTACATCAAAATTGGCCTTGGATCTCCAAAAATCCATCAAATTTGATGGACAGAGTTTGTTTATACTCGGAGATGCTTGAGAAATAATCTCCATCATCCATTCATTCTATTTAGAATCAACAGTTGAGATATAGCTGCATGATTCGATTCTACCTTATAAAAAACCATAAAATGAATCGGGATCGTCCAATCTTCGATTGGACTGCTGAGATTCATCCCGTGTGGTATGCTTTTGATTTTGCCACCATGTTGATTCTATGTGGCCTAGTGGCGCTGTGCATGTGGCAATGGTGCCACATCATTTATGCCATTTTAAAATTGTAATTCCTGTTTTAATTAATTAAAAATTAAGGAAAATTCCTAAAAATTCAAAAAATCATAGAAAATAAAATATAAATCCAAAAAATTAAAATAAGAGCTCTATAGATTCATCTTAATGAGTAGAATCTATTAGGCCCCAAATCCCTAATTAATTTTGAATGCGTTTGGCTTAATTTGACTTTAAATGAAATCAATTACACTCATATTAATCACAAACCACTAATCCAATTGACATGAAACTTTGGGGAACTAAAATTGAAGTTAAAACACACATTAGGAAAATGTTTCATGAATTATTGCAATATTATTAAAGAAATATAAATTTCAACTCCAAACTTTAATTTTTATTAAACAAAGTAAAATAAAATTTTAAAAATCATAAAAATGAATAAAATCACTTAAAATTAACATAATAAACATTAATGACTTAAATATATCAATGAAACCTATTGAAACTTAATAAACCACAAAATTCCCTAATTTGGTAATTAATTGAATTGCTTAATTCAAATAATTAATCTAAATTTAAATAAATCATAATAAATCAACTAAATTTTCAAAAATTATGAACAAACTTTCTTTGGAAGCATCTTTTAGAGAGGAATCAAGGAAAAATAAATTCCCCAAATAATCCTCACTAAATTAGGCTTAATTTGGGTTTTAATGAAATACTTAATATTTTAATTACACCATAATTATGCATCTAATTAAAACAAAACTTTGGAAATATGAAATTAGCATGAAACCTTGCTTTGCATAAAAATTTTAGACCAAATTGACATTTGGATTGGAAATTGTTGAATTTCCAAATCTCTAAGTCAATATAAATCAAATAATAAATAAAAAGAATTCATAAATCATAAAATTCATAGAGTAACTTGAAATAATCTTCACCAACATCCAAAAATTCAAAGATAATTTTCCAACATCCTAAATCAAGGAACTTGATTTCTTTCATACTTAAGGGTTAATGATTAATAATGCATATTAAGATTAACTAAACTTTAAGATTAATGAATTCATAATCAAACAAATCAAAGAAATCCTAATCCATAATCAATGTAACCTAAGAATGAATTAGAACACTAATCTAAATTAACATAAATCCAATGAACATAAACACAATTCAAAATAAAACTTTAGCAAAAATAAATGTTAAATCAATCCAAATCAAATGAAATAAATCAAACCAAAATGAAAATAAACTAAACCAACAATGAAAAATAAATCAAATCAAAGAAATAAAATGAAGAATTAAATTACACAATAATTGAAACATTAATTCAAATTGAACTCAAACACAAATCATCTAAATGAAACTAAAATGATTAATTAAGATACTTAAGGATCTTAGTTAGGCATTTGGGATAAATCTTCATCTTAAGATGAAGGTTTCATACTAATAGGGGTCAAGATGTTGAATAGAATAGGTTCCACCCAAAAGTGGAATCTATTCTACTCATCATTCTTAAAAACCTAAACTTCACTTTAATAAAATAAAAGTGAACCTGAAAATGAAAAAAAATCATTAAATCATTTAAATTAAAACCATCCAAAAGTAAATATAATAAAATCAAATGTCCAAATAGAAACTTGAACTAAAAAGGCTTAGCAAAGTCTTGCCACATAAGGTTATTCCCATCATACACTAGATCATTATGTCACGGACCCTAAACTTAGGTTAGGTCATCTTATGAAGCTTTGTGATACTCTATGTTGTGATGTGATGTGCTTTTCATGTCTTTATGGTGTGATATTTTAGACTGCATGTCTAGGATTGTTTGGCCGTTAGACTGGATATGACATTCTTTTTAAAACTATCATTATCTTCTACAGGGAGCTGTGCTAAAAAGGACTACCATCATGAATAAATTAAAATGCTATTTTCTTGAAGGTATGCTTAAGTCCTTAAGCATAGTCCAATAGGATAGGTGGGCTTGGCAAAAACTAATGTCAAGCCCATATGTTCATAAAATATAACTATTATGTATTATTTGTATTTTTCTAACATCTATTTTGTAGGACACAAGATCTACTTTTGAATTTATAATCAAAATTTGAGCTTAGAATTAAGTTAGGGTATATGGGGTCTAGGATTAGCAAGAGCTGACACCTACCAAGAGATGGTACAGAGGTCCTCTATGAAGCCCAATGGAGTTCTCAAGAAGGAGATGATCTTGGAAACAATACTCATAAATCTAAACTGAAGTTCTATGTTGGGTTGTATAAGGGCAGGACTCGGATGCCCATTTTCCTTTCTTTTGGGGTGTACAATGGTACCCATCCACATTATCCTTTCTTTAAATTAAATTGGCTTGATTAATTTTGGGTGTGTAAAAAAATCAACCCACTTTTCGAGGTTACTTTTTGTATTATCCTTTCTATGATGAATGCCTAGACGTAAGGTCATAGGAAAAACTAAATTTTTTCCCAAATTTAATCTAATAAACTCAAACATAAAAATAATGAAATTCTAAACTTCACATAAATTGAAGCCTTAGGGATAACCCTAAAATTAATTAGAAATAATTAGCTCTTGAAATTAATGTAATCATATTGCTCTAACTCTTGAATTGGGCACTTCACCTATTTTACATAAGGGGCATCTAACCTATAAGGATGATTGCCTTCTTGGGGAAGTCTTCCTTTGTCTTAAGGATTTGGCCCACAACCAATTCTAAATTTATGGCATTTAAGCATAAAAATGCTTATCCAAAGCCTTAAATGAATCATGAGTCAAAATATAAAAAAATTTGTAAAATGTGCATTAATTAATGTATATCATACCCTACATGATCTTAGGGATTAGGCCATGAGTCTAGGATTCTTAGATTCTTCCATAAAAAGATAACATGTTAGCCATCTTGCATACATAAGACTTGGCATCGTGAATTTAAAATGTGCTAAGGTGGTGTTAACTGGCAGGCCTACCAGGTGTAAGTCTAGAAGAGTTAGGATAGTTTTGTTCTGTCAAGTGAAAGGAATAGCCAATAATTCCAAAAATAAAACTAGGTTGAGCATCTTACTTATGTCATAAGTACTTGTAAACTTAGGTTCTGAAGCATTCTTCTTAGAGTATGTCTTCAACCCTTAGCATTTTTGCAGTCTTGTGCTACTAGAATCTAAGCCCTAGATACCTAAGAAAAAGTAAACTCAAAATCTAAATTAAATTCCAAAATTCAAAGCCTATCGATAGCATAGTTGAAATTCTTACTTGCATCCCAATATCAGCAAGTACTTTCTACTTCATCTTGGCCTCCCAAATGAACTCTTTCCACTTTGGATCATTCCCAATTGAAATTTCAAATGTCTTTCCTTTGAAATCAACTTTGAAATTCATATAAATAATAACTTATTTCTTTAAACAAGAGTATTCTTAGAAAGATACCCTTCTTATTAAGATGTAATTAACTATAGGGGCTTGCCCTTATAGGGAACCATGAACACAGTTTAAAATAAACTTAGTTCTACTTTCTATGTAGTTCAGAGGAAAACTATCTAGTATATGAAAGACCCATTAGCTTGGAGTCTTTTATTAAATGATCGAATCCATTATGGGATAACATGTTTATCTTTTGAGTTAATATGTTTACTCATTAGTGACACATTTGATCATCCAAATAAGAAATCCCTAAACTCCATGTGGTGTCAAAAAATTTTTCCACAGAGATATTTTCTGGTGACTCAACTAAGGAATGGTTCCTCTCTCCATCTTTCAAAATAAGCTATTATTTTTATATATTAGAAATGTACTTGTCCCACTCATGGGTCAAGACTGCCTTTCTTTCTATTGGATGTCTCTCTGTTTCATCATTGGTTGAGCCTATCCAACATCTTGAACTAAAGTTCTAGAACTCTTCATTTTCCAAAGAAATAAATGAAAATTAAGGCATTTTTGTTAGACCTAAGTATTGTCAAGATGGATTTAATATCATTCCAATGTGGAAAAGAAATGTTATATTCAAAAAGTTTGAAAATCACCTTAAATTTTGAAACGTAAATCTCAAAGCTAAATTTGTCCTTAATTTTAACTTTTTCTTTGTACTATAGCTAAATAGAAACACGACAGAGTCTTTAAGTTGATACCCTTTGTTCTAATACATTCAAAGGTAGCAAATACCTAAAGATCTATATTGAATAAAGGAGTTCTTTCAAACCTGAAGTAAATCCAAATCAAAGAAAGTAGTCATAGCTCACCTATTGCTCCTTACCACCATGACTGAAGCTTGAATTGTAAATAAATAAATAAAAATCAACTCAAAATAAAATTATAAAAGAGGGATAGATTTAAAAAATTATATCAAAAAATTGCCTTATTGAACTTAGGTAGAGGTCGATTAAGGAATTAAATGTAATCCTTATATCTTTATAAGAGGCAATTTATAAAAATGCAAATCAGCTTTAATCATAATTCATCTCCACCATAATTTTGAAAAATCAGTTGTTCAAGCTGATTGGCTGATTCTAGGAAGTGACTTGGAGGTAACCCTCTTTTAGACCCTCTAGAAACCTTGAATCATTAAGAGTTTAGGAGAGAGTCAAAAGAGGAAGATGATGTGCAAAAAAAAATTTCTATACGGGACGGAGTCACCTTCAAATCTGCTGGTGAGAAAAGAAAGAAGACACAAGCATATAGAAATTCATCTTTTTAGGATGCCACGTAGATTTATAGATATACTTATTCAGGTGATCGGGTACATCATCAAAGAAATAGTGTAATATCTTGAAAGACAGAAATCACTACCCTTTAATGGTCCTAATCACCTCAATAAGGACTTCTAAGGATGATGGGTCTGCATATGTACCAGAGATTCATCCCCTACTTTACATGGAAAAGTAAAGCAGGGTTTATTTTAAACTATGTTCTTTAAGTTTCCTACAGGGGCAAGCCCCCATAGTTAATTACATCATAAGGAATGGAGATTCCTTAGGAAACTCTTGATTAAGGTAAATGATCGTTGTCTTTGAAGATTTCAATAGGAAGGAACTTTCAATCGATTAGTTCATTTTTGAAAGATCAAATGGGATTGATCAAAAGAGGGAGTTATTATCGAAGCCAAAATGAAAGATAAGTAGGAGATGCCCACGATGCTAGGAAACCTAACGAGCATCTCAAACTATCCTATAGTTGGGCTTTACATTTTTGAAATTGATTTAATTTATTTGAGTTGAGTTTTTCATTAGAAATTTAAGACTTATGATTCCTTAACACAAGATTAAGGAAATGTCTAAGAGGTAAGGAATTATGCTTATGGCCCATGAAGGGAGAAGCAACCTCAGAACCTAAATCTAGGGAGCTTTGGCGAGGGCCGAAAGCACAACCTAAGTCTAAAGAGAAAAATGGGTATTTGGTTTATCTCCATAAGAGGACAAACCACCCGATAGCTTAGACATACAACCGCCTGGTGGTGGCCGCCAACTAACTCCTCCTATGATTTTAAATACATGTAGGCAAGTCTTTATGCTTATGCAAGATAGCTAGGTTGTTATTTATTATAAAGAGACTAAGTTCTTAAATTCACTCCTTAAAGAGACTAGATCATATAAAGGGACATACTTCAAATGACCTAAATCTAATGCAATTAAAATTTCATTTTTATTCTCATTTTGGAAAATTATTTTGACTTAGGCTAATAGGATTTTTATGACTAATGCATGAGAAATAAAGTTATTGGCCAAAATCAATAAGAAGGGAGGAGGTGAGTTTCCACCATGGCTCTCAAAGGTGAAGCCAAGTTTCTCTAGCAAAGGTGGAAGCCCTCTAATCAAGAGTGAAATAAGATGCAGATGCATATATTACAAAAGAAAAGCTCATCTAGCTAAAGGGTTGCTAATTCTTTTATCTTGATTTTAAACCTAAGCTTTAGGGGAGGTTATGAGTTCTTTATTTTTCATTTGAGTTGTTAGGTTAAGTAAAAGATTTATTTTTTCCTAAAGAACCTAATCCACATCTTGGCCATACATAAAGCAAGGAAGAAACTAAGAAAAGCATGCCACTTAATGCAAAAGCTAATTAAATCATCAATCAATTTATAATGCTAATCGCAAAAAGAATAAAAGGCCATTGTGGTCGGGCACCATCGTACAAACTTGAAAATATCAAATGTGGGTAGCCGAGCTCTACCCATATACAACACAGATTACAAATGAATTAAATTACAATTAAGCAAGGAATTCATTATTACGGGATCTTTAAGCTTTATTTCTTCTTTCTTCTTTTCTTCTTTCCTCTTCTTTTCTTCTTTCTTTCTTCTTTAGTTCCTCCTTTTGGATGGTTGGAAGGTGGATGCTCCAAGGCTTCACATGGTACATAAGATAGGATCTTATGACCAATGCTCATCCTAATCCCCATAATAATCATTCCAAAATCCTAATTGCACAAATTTAGATGAAAAGGAAATGTGGAAATCTAACTAACACCTACAAAATAAAGGTTAGCTAAAATAAACCACATAAAATCCTAAGCATGTATATTGGACTTATCACCCCACACATGGGTGACTAAGTCCACTTGGCCTATAGATTATGCTTAGGGGTATAAAGCACCTACAAGCAAAAGGATTTATATTTTATTTATGATAGCGCCCCTTAAGCACAATCCCCTGCAGAAAAGAAGAGTTAGACTAAGAGCATCCTACCATTTATTATACGAGCATGCACCCTAACATTCAGTCTAAAATATTTATCATAAAATAAAATAGGCATCAAACCATACACCGACCAAACCTATAGCTAGAAGTGGTGACTTAGGCTAATGTGTGTGCTTTGAAGGCTTGTGTGGTATGCTTAGCTATGGCCTTAGGTTCAAATTTTTCTAAGTGTGAAAATATATTTGATTTAGAGGAGTGTTTCATTTAAGTTGTTTAATTATTTTGGGTTGATTTTATTTCATGTTTTGATTAGGTTCAAGTGGATCCTACAATTAATTACTAAGTTATGAAGAGAGGGAAAGAGAAGATAACTTCTCTTTCCTTCCCTAACCTAAGTAATTTCTAAGGTAGGTTCACACTTTAATTTTGTTTAGGTGAATGTTTTGATTAAATCTTTTAATTAATCCTAAGTTTAGATGAACTCTAAACAAACCTATTTAAAAACAAAGGAGTTTTAAGATTAAATAAAATGAATCAAAATTCACATAACACACATTACTACTTTTCTTTCCTAACATATATAACATGCATATGGATGGACCTTAAGCGCATCTATACATATAAATGAGAGTATTTAACACACTTTATGATGCATGCAAAGTAATCCATTTAAGAAAATTTAGAAGTTAAATATGCAGGATTTTTCTTAAGTAGAAAGGGATTTTCTTATCCAAATTTTGACATACACACATGAAAGTAAGAAAGACATAAGTGAGTATAGCACCATTGTTAACCAGAGGTGTAAGGTACAAGACCTACTTAGGGCTACTTAGATCCTCATAACCTTGGGGTTGTTCAGACTAATATACTACTTTCCTTAAGTACAAACATATGTATAAAAGAAATGAAATAGAAAAGCAGAATGCAAAAGTTGCATTAATGGATTCATTTTATTTATGCAATTTATGTATGAAAGTATAGGTAGCCCCTCTTAGGTGAAATCATAGGAATGAATAGGATATGGAATTAGGTGAATATTAGGTCCTTTTCAAATGGACCATATATCTCACTAAATTCTTATTCAAAACTATGCTAATCATAAAGGAGAAAGGAAACCTCTGCTAAGCATACCTTTATAATCTTTCACATGCAAGCTTATAATTAAAGTGTAAGTAGTATACTTTCAAATTTGGTATTTGATTTATGTATTTAAAAAATAATTTGAATTTAATAGTGATAATAGCCACACATATTTCTACTTTAGCCAACACATGCAAATTTGACATAAAGTAAACAATTTCATTTTTAAATTTGAATTTGGAAAATATAGATGCATGAACTCACATGACATACAAATTTAACATGTTGGGAAAGACTCAAAGAATTAAAGCATGTAAACAAAATCACTTCACTTAGATCCTAAACACATTATTATAGAATAAGAAAGTTTAAAAAAAATCAAAGTGAATTCAATGTGATTTTTATTTAGTTTGAAGTTTGATTTTATTTTAAAAAGGTGAATTAAGTTTGCTGTTTCTATCCCATTCCACATGTATTTGATATTTTGGTTTAATTTTTGAGATAATTAGATCCATTTTTATACATTAGTTAGGTTAAGGTATGAATTAAGTAACTTAATTAACCCATACCTACACCACCTTAGAATAATTAACCAATTAATTATGAGCTAATGAGATGACATAAAAATTCACAAGGTATTTAAAATTGCAATGCACCTAATAAGAAAAAGACATAATGTAATTTGGCTCATAATTAAAGGTTAATTAAGCTAAGGGGTTTAGCATAAGTAATTTCAAAACCCCCTTTCACACCTATGAATTGGGTTTTGATTTTCTTAATTGAACTTAGGTTATTAAACACCTAAGCATCTACCAAAGTAGATTAACTTTAGAATTTTTTCAAAATTAAGGAGATAATTAATAAATTAACCCTTAATTAAGAGGAGATTAAGGAGAGAAAAGGGGGTTTAGAGAATAGCTTAGGGGAAATACCCCAAAATTATTTTATAAACCTCCTACTTACTGATTTGACCTTAATCAACTCTAATCATTGATTAAAATCACTAATCATGATTATGCTTAATTACATAAGGAGGGTAATTAAGAAATCCATATACAATTCTTCTAATCAAGCCTTCAATAAATCACAAAAAAATTAGGCGAGGTAGAAGTCATCCCCTAAAACATACCCAAGAAATTTGGCATTAATCAGAGGCTCAATTAAAAAGTAATTAGAAAAATGAAGTTTCGAAGAAAACCAAAAATTAGAGAAAATTATAATTTAAAACCCATCCAAATTAATTTAAAAATATTCTAGGTTGAATTATCATTCCATAAGATTTTATTTCATATTTTTCTAAATTTTTTAGAGGGAGTTATGAATTTTAGAATATCCCTAGGTTAATTAACATTTAATTAAACATCCTAACTAATCCTCTAGCTCACGACATGATGCATGGCGGTGGTGGTCAGCGCGCTTTACACGCATCATGTTATGAAGGATTCACTTAAATGTCAAATCCAAAATGGTTGCTGGTGGTGCACGTAGTTTGATCTCTGCCATCTGATCAAAGATCAGATAGCTAGAGATCTCCCCACGATTTTAAAATGGATAAGGGATTTATGAACGTGGGAAATTATTTCGGTCGTCCATCCAAAATATGCAGATGGATGGCTCAAATCTCCCAAGTTCTTCCCCTTGATCAATAGAGACCGTCCATGATCAAGGGGAAAATCCGAGCTCAATTGAGCTTGGATTCAAACTAAACGCAACCCACACCATCTAAAGCTAAAGAGCGGCACATCCAATGGTCAAAACTCCATGGGATTAAAATTTCTTTCACAAAGCTCCACACATTGAGTTTAATGGTCAAAAAATCCCATACCTCGCTGGTGCTCGATTCCCTTGGAAAAGCTTCATCTAGTTGATATGAAGCTTTACTAAAGTTTTGAGCACTTGGGGTTGAGTGGATTGATATATGGACCACCTCCTCCTTAGCTTGCTTGCGGCCTTGATCCAATTCAACTCTTCCTTGCTATGGGAACTCCAAAGGAAGCTTGGGTGCACTCGACTTAACTCCTTGATGAAGTATGCAAGAGCAATTGGATGGAAATTGAGTGAAGAGGAAGTTGGCTCTTCAATAGACCTCCCCTATTTTCAAACTCTGAAATTTGAGAAATAGAGTTTTCAAATCCTCTCTAAGAAGCTTGGGAATACTCTCTAAAGCTTGCTCTGAGTTCCTTAGCTTCAATCGGCAGAGAGAAAGTTAGAATTGAAATGAATTAGGAGGAGTATATCTCCCCTTTGAAGGATCAGATAGTGGTCCATCCTCTTGCCATTTTGATCCAATTGATTATATTGGGGAGTTTTTTTTTGGCTATTTTGAGTGTGCACATGGTTGGTTTTAGCTAAGGAGTGGATTGCCAACCTCCCATGTGCTTGAATTTGAGTGGGAGAGGGAGTTTGAATTTGGAGTTTTGACCCATGAGGTCAGGTTTGGTCTAGGGGCCAATTGGGTTTACCCAAACCCATTGGGTTGGGTGCACCACTTTTCACTAGGTCCCCTTGAGCTTTTAGGAAAGCCCCAAGTGAATATGAAGAGGGTATGACCATATTACCCATGGATTAAGCCAAAATTTGTTCTATGGCCTAGGGGTAGAATGGTCATTTTGTTGATTTTTTATTTGTATATGTTGGGTATATGGAGAAACTAGGTTTGGCCAAGTTTCATGATGTTTGGAATTCATTTGATAAGGTTTGGCTCATGTTGACCCATTTTGGTCAAAATGGGTCAACTTGGGCCAAGTTGACTAATTGGTCAAATTGGGTCAAACTAAGCATTATTTCAAGTTCATATGACCATTTGAAATGTTTTTGTGGCTTTGTTTGATTCAATTTGGTATAGTTTTTGATTTGGCTCATATGGCTTTACTTAGGTCAAATGGGTCAAGTTGACCTATTTGACCCATTTGACCTATTTAAGGTAGGTTAAGGGTGGTTTAGGTTAGGTAGTCATATGGAGTGGATTGGCATCTTTATTTCCAATCAATTTTGGTTAAGTTCAAATTTAGCTCAACATGAGCCCTTTGGGTCATGTTGGGTCTAAGGTCAATTGGGCTAAGTTAGGTCTATTTAGCCAATTGAGGATTTGGTCAAGTTCAACAAGTGATTTGGAATGAACTTGACCCATTGGTTTGGATCAATTTGGCTTAGATCAAGTTTTGACATATTTGGTCTCTTTAGGTCAAAATGGGTCAACTTGGGTCAAGTAACCAATTGGGCTAGGTTAGGCTCAAATGTTGGCTTAGTCAAGTTCAAACATAGGTCATGAGTGAGCTTAGATGAATGGTTTCAAACAATTTGGCCTAGTGGAATTTGGCTATGTTAGGCTTCATTTTAGGCTAAGTGTTGACTTGGTCAACCCTTAGGTTTGACTTGGTTTGACCCAATTTGATTGATCGATCATTCCTTGATGATTGTTGATCATGATGAGAGACATAAATGAGTTTGGTTCAGTCCAATTTGGTTAGGATTAGAATTTGGCTTATAAGGGTACTTTAGGTCACTTTGGTTCAAGTGAGCCTAAGTAGGTCAAATGGCTTGGTCAAAGCTTGATTTGAGTTTGATTGATCTTGTATATGAACTTATGATTGAAATATAAACCCATTTACATATTTGAAGACAAATGGGTTTTGATCCATTTGACAATTTCATATTCAAAGTAAGAATATGAAAGGGATTTTGGCTTTGATTTTTGACTGTTTGAATGAAGTTTGGATTTATATATGAGCTCATGATTGTAGAGTTGATTGAATCATGAGAGAAAATCAAGAGTTTTGCTTGATTTAAATTGATTTGGCTAAGTTCAAGATTTTGGCTTGAAAGGCTTAGATTAGATTTTGACTAGATTTGAGTTTGATTCTAGGAATTTGGTTTGTGAATTTATATTTCATTTATATTTGTGAATATAAATGATAATATAAATTGATCATGAGAACATTTCAAGGATTTGAAGTGGTTTAATCATGATTTAGGCTAAGTCCATTAAGAAGGATTTAAAGGACTTTGGAGTTTGACTTTTTTTTTTAATTTGGTTTGATTGATTTATATTTTTATTTCATTTACATATGTGAATATAAATGAGGATATTAATTTATTATGAGAAAATGTCATGACTTTGAGATGGTTTGATCAAGATTTAGACTAAGCCCATTAATGGAGAATTAATGACTTAAGGAAGATTTTAAATTGGGAATTTAATTTTAGGATTTGATTTGATTGAGTTGTATTTATATTTCATTTATATATATGAATATAAATGAGAATATAAATGAGTTTTGAGAAAATCCCAATGATTTGAATTGATTTTGATCATGATTAGACTAAGTCTTTAATGGAAAACTTAAAAGACTTAAGGAAAATTTCATGAATTGATTTGAAATTTTGAGTTTGATTTGATGGGTTTAAATTTATATTTCATTTATATATGTGAATATAAATGAGAATATAAATAGATTATGAGAAGATCTCAAAGATTTGAATTGGTTTTGATCATGATTTTGGCTAAGTCCTTAAAAGAAGATTAAGGACTTAGAAAATTTGGACTTAGGAATTTTGATGGATTTTCATCATGGGTTTTAATCATAGATTTCAATCATGAATTTCAATCATGGAATTGATTTGAGTTTGAAGAAAATCAAATGAGATTGATTTGGAGTTTGACTTGAAGGAAGGAAAGTGAGGAATGGGTTAGGCTAAGGGTAGGAAAATTTCCTAACACCCCTAAGGCATGACATATTCCTATGGCTAACTCTTCTAAGTCTTCTAGTGCTAGGTTCAGTGTCCACCTAATCAGTAGTTGGGTATTAAGACTAAGGAATTCTTAGAGACTAAGAAGAATCTTATGTCTAAGATGGAGGGGTTGAGAGCTCATTCTAAAAATGAGGTCAACGAATGGCACCCAATAGGTGTGGTGTGACTAACATGAAACACCACATGTATTGGTGTTGATCAAAATGATCAACAACACGAGAAGATCACATGCACTAGCAAAACAATCTATCCTTAACCCAAGGCATAGAGAGAATCCAAAGCTTAGTGCAATGTGGCTCTACTTATGTCCAAGACATAAGAGAGAGGGAAGAATCCACTAAGGGATAGAGTGTGAAGCTTCCACTAGGGAAGCAGGTTAAAGTCATCCACAAGGGGATGAAGGGTTTGATTTGATTTGAATCTCACTAAGGAGAAAAAAATATTTGTTCAAGTTCTGTTAGAGAAGAGGGTTGAATTTATTTTAATTTTGTTCAATTGAATTTTTAGATGAACCCTGTTGATTTGCGATGGGTTGCACTAAGTAGGAGCCATGGAGACTAAGACTTAACTAGATTTACCAATCCAGAAGGGTAGTCTACTAAACACACAGTAGGACTAGCCAACCAAAGGGATGCCTTTCGATATGCTGCAGTTGTATAGGAAGAAAGTGTAGTAGACGTACATCCTTCTAAGTAGAGACTAGTTGCCTGAGTAATTTATTGACCAGACAATAGATTGAACCCAACCTAAGGCTAACTATTGAGTGAATGCTACTGGTGGACTTAGATCAACTCAAAGATAGTCAAAATTGATTTCATTTTTAGATTTATTTATTTTAATTATTATGGATTCTATAGGTTTGCGATGAACTGCACTGAGTAGGGGCCATGGAAGCCTAGACCCACCTCAGATTTATCAATTCAAAGGGAGTAGTCTACCAACCATAATGTAGGACTATCCAACCAAAGGAGAAAATGCCTCTTGATATACAATGGTCAAGTCTTAAGAAGAAAGCATAGGGACTCACATCTTCTAGAAATAAGGAACCATTAGGGTGATCAATTACTTTAGGCAACAAATCAAACCCAACCCATGACCGACTATTGATTGAATGCCGCTAGGGGACTTAAATTAGCTCAAGGATAGTCAAAGATTAATTTTTATTCTTAGTTTTATTTTGATGAATTTTGTTGGTTTACGATGGATCAAACTGAGAAGAAGCTTATAGAAGCTTGGACCTATCTCAGATTTACTGAACTAAAGGGAGTAGCTTCCCGACCGATGGAAAAGTTATCCAACCAAAGGAGTGCCTTTCGGTTTACAATGATCAATTGAATGGAAGAAAGAGGACTCACATCCTCCACTAGAAAAGACCACCGGGGTGATCAGTTGCTTTGGGCAATAAATCAAACTCGACCTGAGGCTGCCCGTCAATTTGTGATAATCACACTAGAAAGAATGCATCATAGTCTTATATCTTTCAAAGCAGAATGACTGTTAGGGTAACCTGCTTGTGGTAAAATAGATTGAACCTAACCTAAGGGTGACTACAGAGTGAGTCCCAACCTGGGGATTTATCTCAACTTAGGTAGTCAGGCAATTCCTATAGGGAATTCTGCTGACACTACCCTAAAGAAAGGATGCCTGCTTGAGAAAAGGGGCCCTTTGGAGGCTTGAATTCTTAATCCACAAGTGCAAATATTTTGTTTATTTTGTTTATTTTAATTATTTATTTATTTTATTATGGACCCTGTTAGTTTATGAGGGATCAAACTAAGAAGGAGCTTATATCAGCCTAGACCTATCTCAAATTTACTGAACCAAGGGAGAATCTGCGCATCCGCTAAATAAATTCTCCAACTATATGGGTGGCTACTAGGAAAGGGGAACTGTCCAATCCAAAAGTAATCTGGGTAGTGTCTAAATGGGGTCACAAAGGACTTGATCCAAATAGAGTGCTTGTAGAGGATGGGGCTGGTAAGGGCTTAATCCAACACCTTGGAGAAGATGACATGCTAGTCATATATCCAATAGGTATTCGATGTCCAACTCAAGGAGAAAGCATGGGGACTCATATTTTCCAAGAGTGGTGTACTCACCGTGAGTCACTGCCAGCATTGCAAACATCAACCAACCTACGATGCTTGTTGGTTTGCAACAATCAGCCTAGGAAGAAAGCTCGGGACTCACATCTTCTTATAGTGGAACTGATTGCTGGGATAGTTTATCCTTGGCTCGATAGGTGCTATCCGATCTAGGGAGATTACTAAGTGAATGCCTCTAGGGGACTTATATCAGCTCAAAAGTAGTCAAGAGAAAAGGAGCCTCTAGGGGACTTATCCTTAACCTCAAATATACTCAACCTAGTTAGAGAATGTAGGCTAGTTCAAGAAGAAAGAACGGGACTCACATCTTCTTAAATAAAACCAATCATGAGGTAGCTTACTGGCTAGGCAGTGAAGACTACCATACTAATAAGGCGCTCATTGGTTTGCAATGATCAAGTTAGGAGGAAAGCTCGGGTCACAACTTCCAAAATAAGTGACCATTTGGGTGACATACTAACAAGGTAATATGTTGACCCGACCTAGAGCTGCTAATGAGTGAATTCCATAAGGGGCTTGCTCCCACATCAAAATAACTCGAGATAAAAGATTTGTGTTTGTTGTTGTGCAGTTGTTAAAAGGAATAGGATGCCTCTAGTGGACTCTTACACCTACCTTAAACACATTAGGGAATTTGATGAAATGATGCTGGATGGCAAACAAAAATTCCCACTAAGAAAGGATTCCACTTGGGTTCTCTCACATCTAACTTAGTTTGCTAATCAAAATAGGATGCCTCTCAGGTTCTCTCACACCTATTCTAATAGCACAGGGAGATTGTCTTTATGTTATGAAAAAGGGATAGGATGCCACTGGGGGACTCTGACACCTACTCTAAATACATCACGATAGATTCGCAAGATAAGAAAACAACACATCATAAGAAGAGAAGATTTGATGAATAGAATCAGAGTTTGTTCTTGAACACTACCATTACCGGCCCCAAGTCCTGATGAAAAAAGTGGAGGGTTGCGTTAGGTAGTCGACAGCCAGTGTAAAATTTGTCAAAATAATCATGACATGAATCCTTTAAATCATTGTGTTAATGCTAGGACATCCCGGAAGCACGTATGGCTTGAATACGTGAAAATATGCTAGAGCCATCGATCGCCCTGCAGTGTTAAATAAGCAAGGGTTCCACATTGTGGACGGATGCGGGCAAAGAAGATAGTCCATGAACTAGAATTAGGTTAGGATTAAGGAATATAGGTACTCTTACAGGTAAATTAATGGAATTAATAGATATTATGGTTCATAGAAAGATAAATATTTTATGTGTTCAAGAAACTAAATGGGTTGGGGAGAAAGCCAAGGAGATTGATAGTTTAGGTTTTAAATTTTGGTATTCGTAAAAGTCGAACTAGAAATGGTGTAGGTGTGATTACAGATAAAAGTTTGAAGGATAATGTTATAAGGATTAATAGATGTGGAGATAGAATTATAGCTTTAAAGATTATTGTTGATACTAAGATTACCAATGTTATAAGTGTCTATGCTTCTCAAGTAGGTTTGGAGGTAAGCTCAAAAGAAATATTTTGGAATGAATTAGAGAGATTAATACAAAAGATACCTCTTGAAGAAAAAGTATTTATTGGAGGAGATTTAAATGGACATGTTGGTAGAGTGGTAGAAGATTTTAAAAGTATTCATGGTGGTTATGGATTTGGAGTGACTAATGAAGAAGGTAAGAATATATTAGATTTTGCCTTAGCTTATCATTTTGTAGTTGTTAATACTTTATTTAAGAAAAGAGATGAACATATTATTACTTATAAAAATGGATCTAGACACAAATTGATTATTTTCTGATAAGAAAAATAGATCTTTTAGATTGTAAAGATTATAAGGTCATTCCAAGTGAAATTTTAAGTACCCAACATCTAATTATTAGTTTTAGATTTTAAGATGAAAGGTTGTAAGAGAAAAATAAATTAAATTATTGTCCTAGGATTAGATGGGGACACTTAAAGAATACAAATAAAAATATTTTTAAGAGCAAGCTACAAGAAATTAGAATTTGGGATGTTCATAAGGAAGCTAACGTTATGTGGGAAAAATATCAAGTGAAATTAAGCAAGTTGCTAAAGATGTGCTTGGAGAATCAAAAGGAAAAACTTCTTTTAATAAGAATAGTTGGTGGTGGAGTCGAGTGCAAGAAAAGATAAGAAATAAGAAGCATTATTATAAAACTTGGTTTAGATGTAAAACTCAGAATTGGGAAAGATATAAAGTGGTAGAGATTCTAAGAAAGCAATATGTGATGCAAAAAAAATTTAGCTTTAGTGATTTATACAATAGATTAGATACCAAAGAAGGTGAAAGATGTATGTATAAGTTAGCTAACCAAAGAGATAGACAAGTAAAGACATAGTTCAAGTGAGGGGTATTAAGGATGAAAATAATAAAGTGCTTTTCTTAGAAAAGATATTGAAAATAGGTGGATGAGGTATTTTGATAAACTTTTCAATGAAGGATCTGAAAGTACGATTGATTTTAGCAACCTTACCCCTAAAAAAAATAGAGAATTTCATTTTTATCATGGTATTAGTAAATCTGAAGTTAGTGAAGCTTTAAAGAAAATGAAATGTGGAAAAATAGACGGATAATATTCCAATAGAAGTGTGGAAATGTTTAGGAGATCAAGGAATTTATTGGCTTACAAATCTTTTAATGTTATTTTAAAGACTAAAAGATGTCGATAAGTGGAGAAAGAGTTTGTTGGTTCCTATATTTAAGAATAAAGGTGATGCACAAGAGTGTGCAAATTATAGAGGAATTAAGTTAATGTGCCATACATTAAAATTATGGGAGAGTAATTGAGCATAGGTTACGATGTGATACGTAAGTTTCTCAATCGCTTTGGTTTCATGCCGTAGATCTACTATGGATGCTATACATTTGTTAAGAGGTTTGATGGAGAAGCATAGAGAAAGTAAGAAGGATCTACATATGATATTTATTGATTTAGAGAAAGCTTATGATAAAGTCTCAAGAGATGTTCTTTGGAGAGTTCTAGAATAGAAAGGAGTTAATATTGGTTATATTCAAGTCATTAAGGATATGTATACTAGAGCTATTACTTGTGTCCAAACACAAGGAGGATTGACAAAATATTTTCCTATTTCAGTTGGATTACATCAAGGATCAACATTAAGCCCTTATCTTTTACTTTAGTTATGGATGTTCTTACGAGGCATTTACAAGAAGATGTACCTTGGTGTATGCTTTTGTCGATGACATTCTTCTTGTTGATAAGACTAAAGAGGGAGTCCAACAGAAACTTGAATTATGGAGGTCAACTTTAGAGTCTAAAGGTTTTCGTTTAAGTATATCTAAAACTAAATATATGGAGTGTAATTTTAGTTGTAGAAGTTTTAGTGATAGTGTTGTGACTTTAGGTGATCAAGTAATTAATAAGAGTGAGCATTTATATTTAGGTTCTATTGTTCAAAATGATGGTGAAATAGATTGAGATGTTATTAGAGAATTCAAGTTGGATGGTTGAAGTGGAGGAATGCATCTGGCCTATTATGTGATAGAAATGTTCCACTTAAAAACTTAAGGGAAAATTTTATAAGATGTTGGTAAGACCGCAATGACTTATGGTGCAAATGTTGGCCAATAAAAAAGAAGCATAAGACTAAGTTAAGTGTTACGAGATGAGGATGCTCGTGGATGAGTGGCTTTACTCTTAGAGATAGAATGCAAAATGAGTATGTTCGGGAAAAATTTGGAGTAGCTCTAGTGGTAGATAAGATTAGGGAGAGTCACCTTAGATGGTTTGGCCACATAAAATGTTGGCCATCCGATGACCCAATTAGGAGAATAGATGCATTATATTTACTTTATGTTAAGAAAGGTAGAGGTATACCTAAAAAGACTTGGTTAAGATGTATAAAAAATGATCTTAGTATACTTGAATTAAATGAGAATTTGGCACATAATAGGACACAATGGAGACGAAGGATTTATGTAGCCAACCCCACCTAGTGGGATTAAGGCTTGTTGTTGTTGTGGGTGTTCTCCTTTACAATCAATAAGCTGATAAGATTCTCCTTGGTAGACCTTCTCTATGACATAGGGGCCTTCCCAAATGGGTTCAAACTTGCCTCCCATCTTTTGATGGGCAACAATTGGTCTCCTCTAGAGTAATACAAGTTCTCCTAGTTGGAAAGACCAAGGGCAACCAACTTGTTGTGAGCTTGAATCATTTTGGCCTTATACAACTCGAGGTCTGGCACGCCCATAGGTGACTCTCCTTCAAACCTTCCAGCTCTTCTAACCATAACTTTGCATTTTCGGTAATGATCTTATTACCCAATGCCATCCTTAGTGATGGGAGTTGAACTTCTAAAGGAAGAACGACTTGGGCCCATACAGGAAAATGGGTAGGCGAGTTAGAGTTATGTGGTGCGGTAGGTCCACAAGGCTTCAACCAGCTACTCATTCTACTATTATTTATTATCATCAAGAGTATTCTTCAGTATCTGGATGATAGTTTTGTTGAATTCTTCTGCTAAGCCATTTGCTCTAGGTAATAGATGGTGGAGTATCTCCAATCTATACCGTGTCTTCTGGCAAAGCTCTTGATCTTTGTACTTTTGATTGGAGTACTATTATTGGATATAATTCATAGAGGCACTAAACTTATATACGATATGGTTTCTGAAAAGTTGAAGCACATGCTGAGCTGTGACCTCTCTGAGTGGGATGGCTTCTGCCCACTTGGAAAGTAATTAGTGGCAGCTAAGATGAATCAATGCCCCTTGGAAGAAGGAGGATTAGACCTATAATGTTAGTACCCTAACACTCGAATGGCCATGAGGCTAATGTAGGGTGTATAATGTTGGGTGGCTGGTGGAGGACCACACCGTGCACCTAACGCTGATGGCATCTCCTAGCTACATCCATGCAATCTGTGTTCATCAAAGGCCAGTAGTATCTTAGTCTTTTAATCTTCATCTTCATCTTCAAAGCACTTCGCATAGACCTGAGTGTACCTCAGTTACAATGCCACGGGCTTTGTGTTTGTCTAAATAATGTAACCACATTTGGTCAAAGGACCGGCAGTATAGGGTGCCATCAACAAGAGCATAGGAGAGAGCTCTCTGTTTCGTCTGATGGGCTTGTGACTTTTCTTGAGGTAGTTTATCGGTGTTCAAGTAATCTATGAATGGTTTCCTCCAATATAGCTCCTTGTCCTTATAGGCAACGAGAACCTCCTCTTCAAGAGAAGTCTATTGATGAGTTCAGCATCAATAAAGGAGAATTTGTTTATTTTGGACCCTTATTGAAATGGACTCATCTTCCGGACATGCCAATTCTTTGGCAAGTTCGGCCAAGGCATCTGCTACTGCGTTCTCTGCTCGGGGAACTTTGTAGATGGTGACTTCAGGAATTTGCACCAACAGCTTCATGGTATACTCATAGAAATGACAAAGCTTGGGTTTGAGAACTTAGTAGGACCCAATCTGGTTGATGACCAACTGAGAATTCCCAAAGATGTTGATATTCTCGACACTGATAGTGATGGCTAACTCTAGAATGGTAATAAAAGCATCATACTCAACTTCGTTGTTGGTGCAGGGGTTGGAAAGATAATATAAGAATCTCATCACATCATAGTTTGGGGTTAGAAGAGCTATTCCTACCCTTTCCTTTCCTAAGAGAATAAATCGTGGTGCTTCACCTTTAAGAAAAGAAGCAGCATCATTAAAATACATCTCCCATCAGCGATTGTTGGCCTCCCCCATGATTTGTTCATCGGGGAGATCATCACTAAGCGGAGAATCAGCAAGAAGTGGGTGTGCCACTAAGAAATCCACTAGTGCTTATCCTTTTACTACGTGGAGGGGTATGAATGTAATATCAAATTGTGAGAGTATCATGGACCAACAAGCCAAACATCTAAAAAGCATTGGCCATGTCATGAGATACTATAGTGGATTGGGTCTAGAGATCAAATTCACCTTATGAGAAAGCATGTAGTGTCGTAGCTTTTGGGATGCAAAGATCAAAGATAAGCAATGTTTCTTAATAGGTGGATAATTTGCTTCAGTAGAAATCAGACGATGGTTGAGGAATTAGAGTGTGCTTTCCTTCCCCTCGTCATTGGCTTGGGCCAACAGAGCACCGAGAGAGTCATCCAATGTAATAGTATAAAGGATGAGTGGCCTGCTTGGGATAGGGGCTGCTAAAATTGGTGGCTTCAACAACTACTCTTTGATGTCTTCAAAAGCATACTAGCACTTATCATCTCACTTGAACTTGGCATCCTTTTTTATAAGTGTTGAGAATGGCTTGCATCTCCCTGATAGGTTTGAGATAAAGCATCTTAGATATGCCAACCATCCTTAGAAGGATCTGAGTTGAGTTAAACTCTTACGAGGTGGCATTTCTAAGATAGCTTTAATCTTTTTAGGATCTATTTCTATTCCTCAGTATGGAACAATAAACCCAAGGAATTTCCCTGAAGTGACTCTGAATGCACAATTCAGGGGATTCATTTTGAGATTATATTATCTTAATCATTTGAAAACTACTCTCAAGTCAAAGAGATAGTCTTCCTTTTCTCTGCTCTTGACTACCATATCATCAACGTTGCACTCAACCTGATGATGGATGAGTTCATTGAAGATCTGAGTCATGACCCGTTAGTATGTGGCACTAGAATTTTTAAGGCCGAAAGGCATGACCCTATAACAAAAGATTCTGATCGGGGTTTGAAAAGTAGTATTTCTTTCATCTTCAGGAGACATCTTAATTTGGTTATAGCCAAAAGGCCCATCCATGAAAGAAAAGACTACATGAGATGAGGCAATGTCCACCATTAATTCTAGTATAGGAATAGAAAACTCATCCTTAGGGCATGCCTTATTTAAGTCCCTAAAATTGATGCATATGCAAATTTGGTCATTCTTCTTCTTAACTGGGACGACACTAGCTAACCAAGTAGAATATATTTCTTCCTTGATAAAATCAGCATCGATCAATTTCTTGACTTCAGAAATGACCTGTTGTTCAATTTTTAATCGCATGCTTATAGGAGCTTGCTTGATAATGGTAACATTAGGGTTTATTACTAGCTTTTGGACTGCTACGTCAGGAGATAATCCAGGAATTCCTTCATAACTCCATGAGAAGCAATCTTTAAAGTCAGTCAATAGCCAAACTAAGTCATTGGTTTCTTCTTCAGTTAGCAATGAACTGATGTATGTCAGGTAAGGATTTTCTTCAGTCCCAAGGTTGATTTCTTTAAGCTTTTCTATTATTTAATGAATCTCCTCTTCAAATTCTGGAGGTGCCTCTTTGACTTTGAGATCATCTGGATCCTCTGAAGTTGGGGATGTATGAGAAGAAACTATCAGATTCCAAATGGTTGGTAACAACTAGGTAATAATCTTCATCATCAACTGGACCTACTATACCGAATCCTAGTCCTGCTCTTGATTGTCCTTCCCTGCCTATGTTATTCTATAACTTTTCAAAGTATTCTGACCTATGCTTGGACCATGTGTGAACTAAACCTTTCTTTATAAGATTTTAAACACAATGAGAGTAAAAGTTGAATGGTAATTCCATTAATTCTTTAAAAGTATCTTCCTCAAGCTCTACATCAACTTCAGGGCTTGAGGAGGATGATCCCAAAAAGAACTTCTTCTGCTTCATGTCACTGGAAGACTTAAGGACTTCCTTAACTACTAAACCTTCAACTTTTTGCTATGGTTCCTAGCTGCTGCCTAATAGTTTCACATAAACCATATTCGAATACTTCGCTTTACTTGGAGGCCTGGTCTTTGTCTCTATCTGGATCAAAAGTCACCTCCATTGGAACCTGCTGAGAGGGGTTGGTTGGTATACTAATCACATTAGACTCATCCTATGAGTTGGATTCCAAGTCTATGTGAATAGTAGGGGGACTCCTATGAACAGGAACATGACCTCTATTGGCTGATGGCCAACTAGGGGGTCTCGCACCTCTAGAACTACCTCTATTTCTACCTCTATCTTTACCTGGTGGAGGTTGATCCATACTACCCACATGCCCATATGATGGAATGAACTGTGGGTGAAATGTAATATGCTAATCTATTTCTTCTTCAATTCCCCTTTCTTGTTCTCTTGGACATTTATTTTTTTTTTCATTTTCTTTTATCTTTTCTTCTACTTCATTTTCTTTTGCTTTTGTATTTGCATTTTAATTTTGTCCAAGCTTACAAGAAAGGGTGTTTTGAAGAAGATAGTAGGTCGCATCCTCATAAATCTTAACCTCTCTAACTGAAAATGGCTTTTCATCTCCGTTGACATGGTATTCAATTCCATATTTTCTAAACTTGATACACTGATGGAGAGAGGATGGAATGATCTTGTTTTGATGTATTCAAGGCCTACCAAGCAAAGTAGTGAAAGAAGAGTTCGAATCAATGATGTAGAACTTAGCTTCTGTCTTCCAGTCACCTTGTTCATTAAATTCTCTCTACATCATCCAGTGTCCTCGGAGTGTAGAGATGTTGATCTTCAAATAAGCAAGGGTCTTTAGACTCATAATGTTCACCGATGCACTTGAATCCATGAGAACCCTGGTGAGTCTGAGCCTATCCATGTCAACTATGATGTAGAGGGGATGGTTGTGCTCCAAGTCCCCTAGAAGAAGGTCTTAATCTATGAAGGTGATCCCTTGGGCTTCTTTTGCATAATGTGCTTCCTCACTTATAGCGGTCAGCTGAGCTAAGCATATTTTAGGATCAAGGATGGCCTTGATTAGTGATTCCCTCATCTCTTTGGATAAGACAAGAGCATCTTATATGCTTAGCTTAGATGGAAACTTTCTTAGATGAGAAAGGACATTATAGTCTACCTTCGGCTGGTCATCCACAATCATATCCAAGGGTAGAGCACCTTGTGGAAGGGCTTCTCGATCTTCATTACCAATGACTTATTTCCCTTTATCTTGAGGTGTTGTCCTAGGAGGTAGAACCTTGCCACTGCGGAGGTTGACTTCAGTATCCCTTAAGGCAAGTTGATGGAAGGCTCTACCTACACTTCAGGCTCACCTATAGCTTCTCCTATGAGACTCTTAGAATCGGATGATTCCAAGTCTATCTCAAGAGGCGAACCCATAGTGCTTAGAGTTGGAAAGTCCAACTCTGAATCAGAAAGAGGAAGATCAAAATTGTTATAGTTATTCAGACATGAAGAGTTATCATTAGGAATAGAAGAAGATAACCCATCAAAAGTGACATAGATGTAATTCAAACTAGCTTCATTCTTCAATTTCTTGGAATTATTTGGAGGTACAAAGTAGAAGTCAAGTAGAGTGAGTGGAGTAAGGGATTTGATGCCCTTATCCACAGGTGCAAGAGTTTTACTAGTAAAATAAATAGAAGAGCTAGCTAAAATGGGAGAAGTCACCAGTGTGGAAGCTGTAACTGAAGACTGGAGGCTAGACATGGTTGGTGGCTATGTTAAAGGGCTATCCTGGGCTGACACATGCTGCTGCTGCTGCTGTTATTAAGCTCCCACTTAACTAGAGTTGGCACTGGCAACTTGCAAACCTTCCTTAGTGTTGGAGGTTTGAGCTGACTCAGGCACACAAGGAAAGCTTCTTGATCTTCTAAATGATTTTCTTAGAGGTTTTGGGCAAGGAAATGTCCTAACCTTCTTTGGTTTTGGTAGGATCACATGTATCCCCAAGGATTACCCTAATGGAACTAGAAGGTTATTCCACAAGGTATTCCTTTGGGATAACTATAGCACCGGTCTTGAAACTGTGTTCAAGCCAGTCCTCCAAAATGTGGCCTAGCATACGGTGGTAAGGGCAAAAGTTTGGATTATGAATTTTGCCTACTTCCTCCAGTCTCCTAGGCTTGGGTAGCTAAAAATTAGATTTCTTTAAGAGATTCTTAAAGATCTTCCTGATTATCTCCCTCTTAAAAGAATAAAGTTTGTTTAACTTATCTAAAAGAGTAGGTGGACCATGGCTACCTGGCGACGGGTATGCATGCCAACTTAGTGGTGGATGTGTGCTAAATGGAGATGCAGTGGAGGTCAGTATGGCTCCTTCGGTGGTGGCAAAGGAGGTGGAGGCTACTAAGGTCGTTGTCTATCAGATTGATCTCTAGCTGGCTTCTTCCCCTTATAATCACTACTACTACTCCAGGTTTTTTCTCATAGACCTTCTATGGCTTCTGCTTAGGAAATTGATCTTGAAAAGGCAATTGTTTGGCCTCTCCTTGAGACTAGTCATCTTGTTGATTAGCTTCTCAAATGTCTTGATAGTGAAGCCATTAAGCATGAAGGTGACCGGGCCATGGATATTCCTTAAGAGAATCTCAATGACATGCTATTCAAATAACTACGATTCACACTTCATACTCAGGTTACTTTATCAGAGAATATAATCAATAAGTGACTCACCGGGGTGTTATTATGCTACAAAGAGATTACCTATAGTAACCCTTTGCTAAGCTCCAGCAAACCTCTTGATGAAGAGTTGCTCTAACTCAGCAAATATCTTTACTGAACTGTTGGGCAGTTCAACATACCAATCAAAAGCAATACCCACTAGGGTACTTAAAAAAGGTGAAAGAGTAAAGCATCATTATCACTTGCATTGCAATAACTAGCCCTAAAATATGCTATATGATGCCTTGGGTTTCCACTGCCATCAAAGCTTTTGAAGGAAGGAAGCACAAAACCCTTGGGATATTGGATAGCATCAAATTGCTCCAAGTAGGGTCTACCCTTTGGAACCGATGATCCTCCCCAAGCTTGAGCCAATGCTTCCTTCACTTGCTGCTCAACCATGGATTTTATGTCCTTTTCTTGTATGGAGGTACTTTCCACTACTTTCCTATACAAGCTAGTGCTACCTTACTCAATGGGAGGTAGAGTCTTGACTAGGTCCAAGACATGCACTAACTCAGGCTGACTGACGTTGAGTGTAGTAGGATGAACTAAATGGGCTTATTTCTGAAGCACTGACACTACTGCTAACAAGTCTTGTAATTGATGTGCCATCCTATCAATCTTCTCATCCTTTTGCCTCAATTGATGTCAGAGGTGCTGGGTTGATTCTGCAGTGTCTTCCTGATCAATCTCATCACCTTCTATGGCTTGTTGTTCCCTAAGAAGAGATCATCTAGTGTCAACCATGCAGACTCTAGCTGAGTCCCCTATCAAGTCATCTTCATTGGGATCAAAGTTAACTTTCTCTTTGCCTAACCAATCGTACCCCAAGATTTCCTTCTTCTCCATGAAATAATGTGCAATTATCTCATCTAAAGAATGATCCATCTGAGCAGGTATAAATAGTCTAGGCTGACTGGTGTGATCACTATCATGCACTAAGAGGCAACTGACCTCTCCTATCACTGGAGAGTAAATCCTATGTGGACTCTACTCATTGGATAAATGACACTCCTAACTACTACTGGCTATAATAGGGGTAACAATCTAGGATGTTCCACTACCACTAGTGTAGTTGGACTATCATCTGGAATATCTGAAATCACTATCACCATCTCCACATCCTGTTGTATGGGCAGAGTTGGTGAAGGGATGACCACGATGCTTCGGGGTCACCACTCCTTCCGCACCACCATTGGGGCAGAAGGTCAAGCAGGAGAGCTCGACCCTACCACAATGGGTGGTGTAGAAAGGGTAGGATCCCTTGGCCATAGTCGGATCACCAACAGGGTGCGCTTTTCCCCAAATTCTACTTTCATGACCTTAGATGGAATAGGAGATGTTATAAACTGAACTGTTGATGGTGGACGAGGGGTAGAGCGATGGGGTGGAGACACCACCGACTCTCTGTGCACAGGAACTGCCCTTCTATGGTGGATAGTCCCAGTGAGAAGGACACTTCCAGTATGGTCAGCGTGGGTAGCGTGCTGAGCTGGAAAGTCAATCAAAGTGGAAGCGGCCGACTGACGGCTGAACCTCTCTCCTTGCTAGTAATGTGGGTTATATGGGCCTCACCTACCCTCTCTTGACGAATTTGCTTCCCCATGCTATGGGGAATGACAAAATGAAGATCTAATTGTGTCCCGGACTCTAAGCATCTGTGTGCTCCACTTACTTGGCGTAAGACAGATCGATGGCCGGCGTACGACCTCCTACTCCTGGAAATTGCTCACTAAAATGCACCACTAGAGGAGATAATGAACGGATCCTCTTGACATCCTCTCTATCTGATCCAGAGAGAGGATGTAACTGGTTTTCTATAACCAATGGTGAAGTGACAATGTGAAACTCATCCACAGCTGATCGAGCTGTTGCCTCTAGCTCCCTAGCTATCCTGGTGTGGTACCACTTGATCATGCAGTTCTTATTCCTACATTATGTACTGGTAGGCTAGGAGGAGTGTGAGGTAGACACATACTCAAATGTAGGGGAGGCTAGCCCTGAGACCAGGGGAGCCTTACCCATAGAGAATGAGATGGTAGGTAGCCCAGCCCTCTTGGGGCAACATGAGCAACAGGGCAAGCTGCAATTGGAGGCATGCTTGGTGGCACAACCTTCTTATAAGCGAGTCTATGGTACTACCATAGCTTTCCTCTTCAATGAGGAGACATCAGAATCAGAGGGTAAGTCTATCACGATGAGCTTTTAATCACATTGGTCTGGCACTATAGTGAGGGGAATCGTCTATCTAGCTCCCTCAAATCCACGGCCAAAGTGAATAGAGTGGGTATGGTCAGGATGGGAAGTCATCTAAATGAAGCCATATCCATATGGGGAAGGTGAGAACAAACTTAGAGAATGGCATTTGAATAATTATAATAAAGACTATGTAAGATGCAATGAGAAATGAACTTGTATCAGATTTCTATCTCTATAGATTTTGAATTTTGAATTTGAAAATTTGAACCCACATCCAACAACTTGGAAGTGTTAAGTGGGGTTCAAATGGATTTGAGAAGATTGATTGAAAGAGGAATTTGAATATGAATCCAACTTCAACAAATTTAGGTATGTTGAAATATGGATTCAAAATTTTTGATAAGGATGCTTCCATAGGTTCATGTTTATTTGAATTTGATTTTTTAATTTGAGGACTCTTTCCTTTAACTAATCTGGATATCTTAAAGTAAGGGTCAAATTGATTTTGATTTTGTTTGATTATTTTGGAATTTTACTTAACAAATTTAGGTATGCAAAGTGAAGTGTTTGAAGAAGGTGATTATTTCTTTTCTTTTTTTTGTGAATTTTATTTTAATTTTGAAATTTGGAATTTAACTTAGCAAATTTAGGTATGCTAAAGATGAAGTTCCACTTGGTTTTGTGAAATAGGATTCTTAGCAAATTTAGGTATGCTAAGAAAATTCCTAAGTGTTTCATTTTGATTTGATTTTTTTTTTGAAAATGGATCCTTAGCAATTTGGTATGCTAAGAAAATCCCAAGTGTTTCATTTTTTAGATTTGGATTTGGAGACTTCACTTAACAAATTGGTATGTTAAATGAATTTAAAGTTGTTTGAAAAGAATTTGTTGAAGACTCCTAAATTTGGGTATGTTAAGTTTTAAATGTGTTTAAAATTTTGATTTTTTAATTTGGAGACTTCTTAGCAAATTTTTGTATGCTAGAAAATTCAAATGTGTTTTAAAATTTTGATTTTTGAACTTGGAACTTTCACTTAACAAATTTAGGTATGTTAAATGAAGTTCCAATGTGTTTTTTTGATTTTGGACTTCACTTAGAAATTTGAAATTATGTGTTGAAAATTTTGAATTGAATATTTGATTTAAATTTTTATTTGGATTAAATGAAGTTCCAAATGCTTTTGAAAATTTTTTTTGATTTTATTTTGGAGAAACTTCACTTACAAATTTGTATGTTAAATGAAGTTCCAAAATGTTTTGAAATTTGAAATTGATTTTTTGATTTTGGATTTGGAAACTTCACTTAGCAAATTTGAGTATGCTAAATGAAGTTCAAAATGTGTTTTAAAATTTTGATTTTGGATTTGGAAACTTTACAAATTTGAGTATGTTAAATGAAGTTCCAAAATGTGTTTTGAAATTTTGAAATATGATTGTTGATTTTATTTTTTTTGAAAATGAAGTTCCAAAATGTGTTTAACATTTTGAGACTTGAGACTTCACAATTTGGGTATGTTAAATGAAGTTCAAAAATTTTGAAAATTTTGAAATATGATTGTTGTTTTTGATTTTG
The DNA here is from genome assembly GCA_021442155.1 of Cymbidium sinense. Taxonomy (NCBI): domain Eukaryota; kingdom Viridiplantae; phylum Streptophyta; class Magnoliopsida; order Asparagales; family Orchidaceae; genus Cymbidium; species Cymbidium sinense. The sequence goes on from CM038215.1 coordinate 80,425,459, forward strand.
ATTTGGAAACTTTACTTAGCAAATTTGATTATATGAAGTTCAAAATGTGTTTTGAAAATTTTGAAATTTGATTTTTTAAGTTTTTATTTTTGGAAAGGGGACTTCCATTCAATAAATTTAGGAATGTAGAATGGAGATCAATCTTATTTTTGAAATGTAAAATTTTTATTTTGTGTGTGATTGTTGCTTTTTGAAAGAGAGGAATTCCAACTTAAAACATATGTGAGATATGTACAAGTGGGATTTCCTAATAGTTATTTATTATTATTTTTAGTTGGGAATGAAGTCTTCATTTAATATATTTGAGTATATTAAATGAAGATATTCATATGTACTTTTTGAAAAGTTTCATTTTGTTTACAAATGAAATTTTCATTCAATAAGTGTGAATGTATTGAATAGAAAAATTGATCAACTTTATGATTATGATTGTGATTTTGAAAAAGATGAATTTTATTTGAAAATTTTAAATAATTGTTATTTTTAATATTAAATTATTTTGAAAAGGTGCTTTTTTTGCAAAGTCTATGGAAGATTTTTTGTCTTTATTATTTTAAGATGAACCTTTCCTTATCATGAAAATGATAAAGAAGTATAATGTTTTCTTTTTTATTTAGATCTTTTCATTTTACCATTGGAGAAACCAATGGGGTTTTAAGACCAACAAGGAATCGGTCCTAAAACCTAAAGATGTTGGCTAACTCAACTTAAGAATGAAATGAGCTAAGTGCGGAAAAAGGATAGTCTTGGATTTATACCAAAGTACAAACCCACTATCGATACTTAAAGATAATGATCATTTATCAAAGATGGAGAGAGGAACCGCCCCTAGTCGAGTTGCCAAAAAAATCTGTGGTGAAATAAATTTCTATATGGGAGGGAGTCACCTTCAAATCTGTTGGTGAGAAAAGAAAGGAGACACAAGCATATAGAAATTCATCTTTTTAGGATGCCACACAAATCTGCATATGTACTTCTTCAAGTGATTGGGTACATCATCATGGAAATAGTGTACTATCTCAAAAGATAGAACTCACTACCCTTTAATGGACCTAATCACCTCAATAAGGACTCCTAAGGATGATGGGTCTGCATATGTACCAGAGATTCTTCCCCTACTTTACATGGAAAAGTAAAGCGGGGTTTATTTTAAATCGGGTTCATTAAGTTCCCTATAGGGGCAAGCCCCATAGTTAATTACATCTAAGGAATGGAGATTCCTTAGAAAACTCTCGATTAAGTAAATGATCATTTGTCTTTGAAGATTTCAATAGAAAGGACTATCAATCAATTAGTTCATTTTGAAAGATCAAATGGGATTGATCAAAGAGGGAGTTATTATCAAAGCCAAAATGGAAGATAAGTAGGAGATGTCCAATGATAGAAACCTAGCGAGCATCTCAAACTATCCTATAGTTGGGCTTTACATTTTTGAAATTGATTTAATTTGTTTGAGTTGCATTTTCATTAGAAATTTAGGACTTATGATTCCTTAACACAAGATTAAGAAAATGCCTAAGAGGTGAGGAATTATGCTTATGGCCCACAAAGGAGAGAAGCAACCTCAGAACCTAAATCTAGGGAGCTTTGGCGAGGGCTGAAAGCACAATCTAAATCTAAAGCAAAAAATAGGTGTTTGGTTTGCCTCCATAAGAGAGGACAAACCACCTGATAGCTTCAACTTACAACTGCCTGGGGGTGGCCGCCAACTAACTCCTCTTATAATTTTAAATACATGTAGGCAAGTCTTTATGCTTATGCAAAATAGCTAGGTTGTTATTTATTAGAAAGAGACTAAGTCCTTAAACTCACTCCCTAAAGAGACTAGATCATGTAAAGGGACATGCTTCAAATGACCTAAATCTAATGCAATTCAAATTTTATTTTATTTTCATTTTGGACAATTATTATTTGACTTTAATAGGATTCATATGACTAATGCATGAGAAATAAAGTTATTGGCCAAAATCAGTGAGAAGGGAGGAGGTGAGTTTCCACCATGGCTCTCAAAGGTCAAGCCAAGTTTCTTTGGCAAAGGTGGAAGCCCTCTAATCAAGAGTGAAATAAGATGCAGTTGTGCATGATATTACAAAAACAAATGCTCATCCACCTAAGGGTTTGCTAATTCTTTTATCTTGAATTTAAACCTAAGCTTTAGGTGAGGTTATTAGTTTTTTATTTTTAATTTGAGTTGTTAAGTTGGGTAAAAGATTTATTTTTCCTAAAGAGCCTAATCCACATCAGCCATACATAAAGCAAAGAAGAAACTAGGAAAAGCATGCCACTTAATGCAAAAGCTAAACAAATCATCAATCAATTTATAAAGCTAATCACAAAAGAATAAAAGTTGTTGGGGCACCATTACAAACCCAAAAATATTAAATGTGGGTAGTCGAGCTCTACCCTTATACAACTCAAATTACAAATAAATTAATTTACAATTAAGCAAGGAATTCATTGTTATTGGGGTCTTCAAGCTTTATTTCTTCTTTCTTCTTTTCTTTTTTCCTCTTCTTTTCTTCTTTCTTTCTTCTTTGGTTCCTCCTTTTAGATGGTTGGAAGGTGGATGCTCCAAGGCTTCATATGGTGCATAAGGATCTTATGACCAATGCTCATCCTAATCCCCATAATAATCATTCCAAAATCCTAATTGCATAATTTTACATGAAAAGGAAAAGTGAAAATCTTACTAACACCTACAAAATAAAGGTTAGCTAAAACAAACCACAAAAAATCCCAAGCATGTATATTGGACTTAACACCCCATGCATGAGTGACTAAGTCCACCTGGCCTATAGATTATGCTTAGGGGTATAAAGCACCTACAAGCAAAAGCATTTATATTTTATTTATTATAGCACCCCTTAAGCATAATCCCCTATAAAAAAGAATTATTATACTAAGAGCATCCTACCATTCATTCTATGAGCATACACCCTAACATCTAGTCTAAAACATATATCACAAAATAAAACAAATATCAAACCATGCACCGACCTAACCTAAAGCTAGAAGTGGTGACTTAGGCTAATATGTGGTATGCTTAGCCATGGCTTTAGGTTCAAAATTTTCTAAGTGTGAAAACATGTTCAACTTAGATGAGGGTTTCATTTAAGCTATTTAATTATTTTGGGTTGATTTTATTTCATGTTTTGATTAGGTTCTGGATCAATTAATTACTAAGAGGAAAGAGAAGAGAACTTCTCTTTCCTTCCCTAACCTAAGTAATTTCTAAAGTAGGTTCACACTTTAGTTTTTTTAGGTGAATATTTTGATTAAATATTTTAATTAATCCTAAGTTTAGATGAACTCTAAACAAACCTATTCAAAAACAAAGGCATTTTAAGATTATATACAATGAATCAAAATTCACATAACACACATTACTTCATTTATTTCCCAACATAAATAACTTACATATGGATGGACCTTAAGCATATCTATACATACAAATGAGAGTATTTAACACACTTTATGATGCATGCTAAGTAATCCATTTAAGAAAATTTAGAAGTTGAATATGCATGATTTTTCTTAAGTAGAAAGGGATTTCCTTATCCAAATTTTCACATACACACAAGAAAGTAAAAAAGGCAAAAGTGAGTATAGCGCCATTGTTAACCAGAGGTGTAAGGTACAAGACCTACTTAAGTCTACTTAGAGCCTATATACCACTTTCCTTATATACAAACATATGTATAAAATAAATGAAATAGAAAAGGAGAATGCAAAAGTTACATTAATGGATTCATTTTATTTATGAAATTTATGTATGCAAGTACAGGTAGCCCCTCTTAGGTGAAAACATAAGAATGAATAGGATATGGAATTAGGTGAATATTAGGTCTTTTTCAAATGGACCATATATCTCACTGAGTTCCTATTCAAAACTATGCTAATCATAAAGGAGAAAGGAAACCTGTGCTAAGCATACCTTTATAATCTTTCACATGCAAGCTTATAATTAAAGTATAAGTAGCATACTTTCAGATTGGTATTTGATTTATATATTTAAAAATAATTTGAATTTCATAGTGATAATAGCCACTCATATTTCTACTTTAGTCAACACATACAAATTTGACATAAAGTAAATAATTTCATTTTTAAATTTGAGTTTAGAAAATATGGATGTATGAACTCACATGACATACAAATTTAACATGTTGGGAAAGACTCAAAGTAATGAAAGCATGTAAACAAACTCACTTCACTTAGATCCTAAAGACATTCTTATGGAATAAGAAAGTTAAAAATAAATCAAAGTGAATTCAATGTGATTTTTGTTTAGTTTGAAGTTTTATTTTATTTTAAAAAGATGAGTTAATTTTTCTATTTCTAATCCATTCCCACATGTATTTGATATTTTGGTTTAATTTTTTAGATAATTAGATCTATTTTTATGCATTAGTTAGGTTAAGGTCTGAATTAAGTAACTTAATTAACCCTTACCTACACCACCTTAGAATAATTAATCAAATAATTATGAGCCAATGAGATGACATAAAAACTCACAAGGAATTTAAATTTATAAATCACCTAATAAGAAAATGGCCTAATGCAAGTTGGCTCATAATTAAAGGTTAATTAAGCTAAGGGGTTTAGCTTAAGTAATTTCAAAACACCCTTTCACACCTATGAATTGGGTTTTAATTTCCTTAATTGAACTTAGGTTATTAAACACCTAAGCATCTATCCAAAGTAAATTAATTAAGTTCTGGAACTTTTTAGAATTTTTAGAAATTAATTAAGGGAAAAATTAATGAATTAACCCTTAATTAAGAGGAGAAGAGAGAAAAGGGGGGGGGGGGTTTAGGGAATAGATTTGGGGAAATGCCCCAAAATTATTCCATAAACCTCCAATTTACTAGATCTGACCTAATCAACCCTAATCATGGATTAAAATTACTAATTACACCTTAATTATGCTTAATTACATAAAGTGGGTAATTAAGAAATTCATATGCATTTATTCTAATCAAGCCTTCAATAAATCCCAAGAAAATTAAGGGATGTAGAAGTCATCCTCTAAAACATACCCAAGAAATTTGGGATTAATCAGAGCTTAATTAAAAAGTAATTTACAAATTGAAGTTTCCAAGAAAACACAAAATCAGACAAAGTTATAATCCAAACCCCATTGAAATTAATTTTAAAATATTCTAGGTTGAATTATCTTCCATCAATTTTCTTTCATATTTTTCTAAATTTTCTAGATGGAGTTATGAATTTTAGAATCCTTAGGTTAATTAGCATTTAATTAAACATCCTAGCTAATCCTCTAGCTCACGACACGATGCGTGGCGGAGGTGGTCAGCACGCTTTATACACGTCATGCTGTGAAGGATTCACTTAAATGTCAAATTCTAAATGGCGGTTGGCGGTGCACACGGTTTGATCTCTATCGTCCGATCAAAGATCAGACCGCCAGAGATCTCCCCATGGTTTTAAAATGGATAAGGGATTTCTAAACATGGGGAATTATCTCGACCGTCCATCCAAAATGCATAAATAAATAGCTGAGATCTCCCAAGTTATTCCCATTGATCAACAGAAATAGTCCATGATCAAGGGAAAGATCTGAGCTTGATTGAGCTCAGATTCAAACCAAACTCAACCCACGCCATCTAAAGCTAAAGAGCGGCACATCCAACAGTCAAAACTCCATGGGATTAAAGTTTCTTTCACGAAGCTCCACACGACATTGAGTTTAATGGTTAGAAAATCCCATACCTCATCGGAGGTGATCACCGATGCTCATTCCCTTGGAGAAGCTTCGCCTGATCGAGATGAAGCTTTGCTAAAGTTTTGAGCACTTGGGTTGAGTGGATTGGTATATGGACCACCTCCTCCTTAGCTAGCTTGCGGCCTTGATCCAATTCAACTCTTCCTTGTTGTGGGAACTCCAAAAGAAGATTGGGTGCACTCAACATAGCTCCTTGATGAAGTATGCAAGGGCAATTGGATGGAAATTGAGTGAAGAGGAAGTTGGCTCTTCAATAGACCTCCCCTATTTTCAAACTCTGAAAACTGAGAATTGGAGTTTTCAAATCCTCTCTAAGAAGCTTGGGAATACTCTCTAAGGCTTTCTGAGTTCCTTAGCTTCAATCGATAGAGGGAAAGTTAGACTTGAAATGAATTAGGGGGAGTATATCTCCCCCTTGAAGGATTAGATGGTCGTCCATCCTCTTACCATTTTGATCCAATTTATCATATTGGAGAGTTTATTTTGGCTATTTTGATTGTGCACATGGTCAGTTTTAGCCAAGGAGTGCATTGCCAACCTCCCATGTGCTTGAATTTGAGTGGGAGAGGAAGTTTGAATTTGGAGTTTTGACCCATGGGGTTGGGTTTGGTCTAAGGGCCAATTGGACTAACCCCATTGGGTTCATTAGGTCCCCTTGAGCTTTTAGGAAAGCCCCAAGTGAATATGAAGAGGGTATGACCTAATTACCTATGGATTAAGCCAAAATTTGTTCTATGGTCTAGGGGTAGATGGTCATTTTACTAATTTTCATTTTGGATATGTTGGGTATGCGGAGAAACTAGGTTTGGCCAAGTTTCATGAGATTTGGAATTCATTTGATAGGGTTTCGCTCATGTTGACCCATTTTGGTCAAAATGGGTCAAGTTGATCAATTGGTCAAATAGGGTCAAACTAAGGGTTGGGTCAAGTTCATATGACCATTTGAAATGTTTTGGTGGCTTTGGTTTGATTCAATTTTGTATAGTTTTGGATTTGGCTCATATAATTCACTTAGGTCAAATGGGTCAAGTTGACCTATTTGACCCATTTGACCTATTTGAGGTAGGTCAAGGGTAGGTTTAGGTTAGGTCATGGAGTGGATTGGTATCTTTTTTCCAATTATTTTTGGTTAAGTTCAATTCAACATGACCCCTTTAGGCATGGGGTCAATTGGGTTAGGTTAGGTCTATTTGGCCAATTGAGGCTTTGGTCAAGTTCAACAAGTGATTTTGAATGAACTTAACCCATTACTTTGGATCAATTTAGCTTAGATCAAGTTTTGATACATTTTGGCCCTTTAGGTCAAAATGGGTCAACTTGGGTCAAGTGGCCAATTGGGCTAGGTTAGGCTCAAATGTTGGCTTAGTCAAATTCAAACATAGGTCATGAGTGAACTTAGATCAATGTTTTCAAATAATTTGGCCTATGGAGGAATTTGGCTATGTTAGGTTTCATTTTGGGCTAAGTCTTGGCTTAGTCAAGCCTTAGGTTCGACTTGGTCTGACCCGATTTGATTGATTGATTGATCATCCCATGATGATTGTTGATCATGATGAGAAGCATAAATGAGTTTGGTTCAATCTAATTTGGTTAGGATTAGAATTTGGCTCATAAGGGTACTTTAGGTCAAGTGAGCCTAAGTGGGTCAAATGACTTGGTCAAATCTTGATTTGAGTTTGATTGATCTTGTATATGAACTTATGATTGAAATATAAATCCATTTACAAATGATTTGAAGCCAAATGGGTTTTGATCCATTTGACAATTTCATATTCAAAGGAAGAATATGGAAGGAGTTTTGGCTTTGATTTTTGACTTTGGTTTTGATTGTTTGATTGAAGTTTGGATTTATATATGAGCTCATGGTTGTAGGGTTGATTGAATCATGAGAGAAAAACTAGAGTTTGGCCTGATTTCAAATTGATTTGGCTAAGTTCAAGATTTTGGCTTGAAAGGATAAGATTAGATTTTGAGTGGATTTGAGTTTGATTTTTGGAATTGGTTCTAATTGTTTGAATTTATATTTCATTTATATATGTGAATATAAATGAGAATATTAATTGATCATGAGAAAATTTCAAGGATTTCAAGTGGTTTAATCATGATTTAGGCTAAGTCCATTAAGAAAGATTTAAAGGACTTTGGAGTTTGAATTTTTTTTTTTTGATTTTTTTTTTATTTATATTTATATTTCATTTATATATGAGAATATAAATGAGGATATAAATGAATTATGATAAAATCCTATGACTTTGAGATGGTTTGATCAAGATTTGGACTAAGCCCATTAATGGAGAATTAATGACTTAAAGAAGATTTTAAATTGGGAATTTAATTTTAGGATTTTATTTGATTGAGTTGTATTTATATTTCATTTATATATGTGAATATAGATGAGAATATAAATGAGTTTTGAGAAAATCCTAAGGATTTGAACTGAATTTGATCATGATTAGGCGAAGTCTTTAAGGGAAAACTTAAAAGACTTAAGGAAAATTTTATGAATTGATTTGGAATTTTGAGTTTGATTTGATGGGTTTGAATTTATATTTAATTTATATATGTGAATATAAATGAGAATATAAATAGATTATGAGAAGATCTCAAAGATTTGAACTAGATTTGATCATGATTTTGGCTAAGTCCTTAAGAGAAGATTAAGGACTTAGGAATTTTGATGGATTTTGATCATGGATTTTAATCATAGATTTCAATCATGAATTTCAATCATGGAATTGATTTGACTTTGAAGAAAATCAAATGAGATTGATTTGGAGTTTGACTTGAAGGAAGGAAAGTGAGGAATGATTTAGGCTAAGGGTAGGAAAATTTCCTAACACTCCTAAGCCATGTCCTATTCGTATGGCTAACTCTTTTAAGTCTTCTAGGGATAGATTGAGTGTCCACCTAATCACTAGATGTGTCTTAAGACTAAGAAATTCTTAGATTCTAAGAAGAATTTTATGTCTAAGATTGAGGGGTTGAGAGCTCATTCTAAAAATGAGGTCAATAAAGGACTCTCACTAGGTGTGGTGCGACTGACAAGAAACACCGCACATATTGGTGTTGACCAAAATGATGAACAACACCGAAAGATCACAAGCACTAATAGAAACAATCTATCCTTAACCCAAGGCATAGAGAGAATCTAGAGCTTAGTGCAATCTGGCCCACTTATGTCTAAGATAAAAAAGAGAGGGAATAATCCACTAAGGGATAGAGTGTGAACCTTCCACTAGGGAAGCAAGTTAAAGTCATCCACAAGGGGATGAAAGGTTTGATTTGATTTGAATCTCACTAAGGAGAAAAAAAATTTGTTCAAGTTCCACTAGGGAAGAGGGTTGAATTTGTTTCAATTTTGTTAGGTTTGAATTTTTAGATGAACCTTGTTGGTTTGCGATGGGTTGCACTAAGTAGGAGCCATGGAGGCTAAGACCTAACTTAGATTTACCAATCTAAAGGGGTAGTCTACTAAGCACATAGTAGGACTTGCCAACCAAAGGGACGCCTTTCAGTATGCAGCAGTTGTTCTAGGAAGAAAGTGTAGTAGACTTACATCCTCCAAAGTAGTGACTAGTTTCCGGGGTAATCTATTGACAAGACAACTAATAGAACCCAACCTAGGGCTCACTATTGAGTTAATGGCACTGGGGACTTATATCAACTCGAAGATAGTCAAGATTGATTTCATTTTTAGATTTTTTGTTTTGATTATGGATGCCATAGGTTTGCAATGAACTTCACTGTGTAGGGGCCACGGAAGCCTAGACCTAACTCAGATTTATCAATTCAAAGGGAGTAGTCTACCAACCACAAGGTAGGACTATCCAACCAAAGGGGAAAATGCCTCTTGGTATACAATGGTCAAGTCTTAAGAAGAAAGCACGGGGACTCACATTTTATAGAAATAAGGAACCATTAGGGTGATTTGTTGCTTTAGACAACAAATCAAACCGACCTAGGACTGACAATTGAGTGAATGCTAAGGGACTTAAATCAGCTCAAGGATAATCAAAGATTAATTTTCATTCTTAGTTTTTTTTTTTTGATGGATTCCGTTGGTTTGTGATGGATTAAACTGAGAAGGAGCTTATAGAAGCCTGAACCTATCTCAAATTTATTGAACCAAAGGGAGTAGCTTCCCGGTCGATGGGAGAACTATCCGACCAAAGGAGTGCCTTTCAGTTTGCAATGATCAATTGAAGAGAAGAAAGCCTAGGGACTCACATCTTCCACTAGAAAAGACCACCAGGGTGATCGGTTGCTTTGGGCAACAAATCAAAACTGACCTGAGGCTATCCGTCGATTTACAATAATTATGCTAGAAAGAATGAGTCATAGTCTTATATCTTTCAAAGCGGAATGACTATCGGGTAACCAACTTATGAAAAAATAGATTGAACCCGACCTGAGGGTGACTACGGAGTGAGTACTGACCCAGGGATTTATCTTAACTCAGGTAGTCAGACAATTCCTATAGGGAGTTCTGCTGATACTTCCATAGAGATAGGATGGCCTTAGGAAAAGGGACCCTTTAGGGGCTTGAATTCCTAATCCATAAGTGAAAATATTTTGTTTATTCTATTTATTTTAATTATTTGTTTGTTTTATTGTGGACCCTGTAGTTTACGAGGGATCAAACTAAGAAGGGGCTTATATTAGCCTAGACCTATCTCAAATTTACTGAACCAAGAGAGAATCTACTCGTCTGAACAAATTCTTCAACTATATGGGTGACTACTAGGAAAGGGGAATTGTCCAATCCAAAAATATCCCGGGTAGTGTCTAAATGGGGTCATAGAGGACTTGATCTAAATAGACTGCCCATAGGGGATGGGGTTGGTAAGGGCTTAATCTAACACCTTGGAGAAGATGACATGGCTAGTCATATATCCAATAAGTATTTGATGTACAACTCAAGGAGAAAGTGTGGGGACTCATATATGTCAAGAGTGTTGTACTCACCGGTGAGTCACTAATAGAACATCAACCAACCCGTCGGCCGCTTGTAACAATCACCGCCAAGAAAGCTCAGGGACTCACATCTTTCTATAATGAAATTGATTATTGGGATAGTTTGTCTTCACCTCGATAGGTGCTATCTGGCCTAGGGTGATTACTAAGTGAATGCCTCTATGGGACTTATATCAGCTCAAAAGTAGCATTTAGGGGACTTATCCTTAACCTCAAATATACTTGACCTAGTTAGAACATGATGGCTAGTTCAAGAAGAAAGCACGGGGACTCACATCTTCTTAAACAAAACCAATCATGAGGTAGCTTACTGGCTAGGCAGTGAAGACTACCATGCTAACAAGGTGCTCATTGATTTGTAACAATCAAGTTAGGAAGAAAGCTCGGGGACTCACATCTTCCAAAATAAGTGACCTTAGGATTGGGTCCTAAGAGAGATGTTTCTATCTCTCATAATGAAAATATGAAAACTTAAATCCCTAATAGATTGATAGATAAATCACTTGGGACTTTGTTAGTCCAAATTAATGAAGAAAGCCTTAATGTTCTCCACTCATAAACTAAGATATTATATGCTTTCATACAAAGTGAACTTAAGGTGAATCCTTTACAATGTCTTACGACCCTCCTGACATATCTTGATGTCTAGCATCGTGGTTAAATATTGTATTGTAATTTGAGATTACCTTTAATCTTCTTTGTGCTATAAAAAGTATTAGTCATACCTGACTCCTTAGTAGCACATCCTCTACCCAAGGGTTCTCTTCTAAATAATGATCTTCTAATTGAGAAGACCATGACATTAGATGGTGAACCTATGCCATGTGAGAATTATGTTTTGATGATACAACGTCATCAAAGAGAAATAAAAAAATTGAATTCTTCTATTCCAAAGAAGGTAGAGATTGGATTAATTTTCATAACTTCAAACAAAAGAATGATAAGATATTCTTATCCTTTGTCTAAGCCTATATTTATAGACCCATTTGAGAGTTGGGGTACCAACATCATGAGTTCAATTTATCCATTGAGGATAGAGTTCTACCTACCCTACCTCCATATCACAATAGAAATTATTGAAGTTAAATTCAAAATGGTAGAGTCATACCACCTCAAATTACATTGAAAAGAAATGAAAAATAAGCCTTTCACATCAAAATTTAAAATATGATGTTTTGCTCATCTTAGAGAAGTTGCTTGCAAAATCAAGCATCATAATGCACTATAAAAAAGAAAATAAAATAAAATAAAATGAAATAAAAGAAATAAAATGAAAAGAAATGAAAATGAAATGATTATTAACCAAGGAATTACACAATGTTATAATTTACCTTCTTTAATTATAAGCAACTTCCTCCACTATAAACAAGTTCTAGGGTTATCATCTATGATGAAGATATACTACTAAGAATTATGGGAAAACTTTATGACACCATATAGAGTTTAAGAATTTCCTATTTGGATGATCAAATGTGTCATCAAAGAATAAACAAATTATCTCAAAAGATAAATATGTTATCCTATACTGGATTCAATCATTTAATAAAAGATTCCTAAGGTTAATAGGTCTTTCATGTATTACAGAGTTTTCCCATGAACTACATGGAGAGTATAATAGAGTTTATTTTAAATTGGGTTCATGGTTCCCTATGAGGGCAAGCCCCAATAGTTAATTACATCTTAGGAAGAAGGGTCTCTTCCAAAGAATACTCTCCATTAAAAAAAAGTTATTTTTTTATGGATTTCTAAGTTGGTTTTCAAAGAAATGATATTTGCAATTTTAATTGGGAATGATTCTAATTAGAGAGAGTTCTATTAGAATCCAAATAGGATGATGTAGGAAATGCTTGTTGATATTAGGATGCATAGTAAGCATTTGAACTATCCTATCACTGGGCTTTCAATTTTTGAATTTAATTTAGATGTCGAGGGCCTAGTAGACATTTTATTAGAATCAAGGGCTTAGATTCTAGCAGCACAAGACTGAAGGAATGCCTAAGGTTTAAGACTTATTCCATAGAGGATGCTTGAGAACCAAAGTCTATATGTGATTTTGACATAAGTTAGATGCTCGACCTAGTTTTATTTTTAGAATTATCGATCATTACTCTCACTTGAGGTAACAAACCAATCTGTGACTCTTCTAGACTTATGTATGTAGGATGGCTAGGGTGTTGCCTTTTAGAAAAGGAATCTAATAACCTTAGATTCACTCTATAATCCCTAAGATCATGTAGGGCGTGGAATGCATTTAACTAATGCATAATTTTTAGATTTTTATATATTTTGATTCAAGATTATTTTAAGGTCTTAGGGTATGCGTTTGTATGCCTAAATACCATACAATTAAAATTGGTTATGGGTCAAATCATTAAGAGAAAGGTAGACTTCTCCAAGAATGCGGTCATCCTCAAAGGTCAAATGCCCCTTATGTGCAATGGATGAAGTGCCTAATTCAAGAATTCAAAGTAATATGATTGCATGATTTTTAAGAGCTAATTATTTCAAATTGATTTTAAATTTTGCCTAAGGCTTTAATTTATGTGAGCTTTCAAGTTTTCTTTATATTTGTATTTGAGTTATTTAAATTTAGATTGGTGGGAAATTTAATTTTTCCTATGAGCCTACATCCAGGCATTCATTATAGATAGCACAATGGGGAAAAAATCTAGAAAGTAGGTAGATTCTATTACACCCCCAAAATAAATCAAGCTAATTTAATTTAAAGAAAGGCCAATGCTGTCAGGTGCCATTGTACACCCCGAAAGAAAGAGCAAAAGAGTAGTCGAGCTCAACCATTATACAGCCCGACATTGAACAATAGTTTATATCTATTAGTCATCTTTCCAAAATTGTCTTCTTTTTTAGGGACCTCCATTGGGTTTCACAAGGGATCATTGTACTTATCTTCTAGTAGGGTCTGCTCATGCTAATCCTAGACCTCATATATCCTAACTTAATTCTAAGCTAAAATCTACATTTGAAATTCAAAAATAAATCATAAGCTTTATAAAACAAATGCCAAAAAATACAAATAGCACACAACAGCTATATTTCACAAACATATGGGCTTAGCATTTGTTACTTACCCGCCCACATATCCTATCGGGCTATACTTAAGGACTTAAGCATACCTGCAATAAAATACTATTTGTAATTTATTTATGATAGCAGTCCTTTCTGGCATAGTCCCCTGTAGAAGATAATATTAGTTCTAAAAAGAACATCCCATCATCCAGTCTAATGGGCAAACAATCCTAAACATGCAATCTAAAATAGTACACCATAAAGACATGTAAAACATATCAGATCACAACATAAAATATTATAGATAATCATATAACAACATAACCTAAGTCTAGGGTTCATGATCTAATGATCTAGTGTGTGAAGGAAATAGGCTAGTGTAGTAATACTTTATTATGCCTTTTTAGTTTAAGTTTCAATTTGGATTTTGAGTTTGTTTGATTTACCTTTAGATAGTTCTAATTCAAAAGATTTAATGATTTATTTTCATTTTCATGTTTACTTTTATGTTAAAGGGAAGTTAAGGTTTTCAAGAATGAAGAGTATAATAGATAGCACTTTTGGGTGCAACCCATTCTATCCAACAACCTAATAACTAGTAGAATGAAACCTTCATCTTTAGATGAAGATTCATCTCAAAGGCATAACTAAGATCCTTATGTATAATAATTAATCCTTTTAGTTTCATTTAGATGATTTGGGTTTGAATTTAGTTTTGATTTTTTATTAATGTTTCAATTCTTTTCAAATTTAATCCTTCATTTCATTTCTTTGATTTAATTTAATTTTCATTCTTGGTTTAATTTATTTTCAATTTGGTTTGAGTTGTTTCATTTGATTTGGATTACTTCATTTATTTCATTTGATTTGAATTATTTCATTTATTTTATTTAATATGAATTGGTTTAACATTTAGTTTGAATTATGTTTATGTTTATTGAATTCATGTTCATTAGATTTGGTTTGAATTATGTTAACCCAATGCACTTATGTTAATGTATTAATTCATTCTTAGGTTACATTGATTGTGGACTAGGATTTCATTGATTTGTTTGATTATGAGTTTATTAACCTTAAAGTTTAATTATACTTAATATTCATTATTGGTTTCATTGACCACTAAGTGATCAAATTCTTTGGTTTAGGATGTTGAAGAAATACCCTTGAATGTTTGATGTTACTAAAGATTATTTCAAGTTACTTTATGAATTATATGATTTATAATTTTTTTATTTATATGACCTAGAGATTTGGATATTCAATAATTCCCAATCCAGAGGTCAATGGGGTTTGAAATTTTTATGGCAAGTGGTGTTTCATGGAAATTTCATATTTCCAAAGTTTCACTTTGATCATATTCATAATTAATCTGCAATTAAAATTTTAATTATTTCATTAATACTTAAATTATGCCTAATTTAATGAAGACTAGTTGGAGGTTTTATTTTTCCTTGATTCCTCTTTGAAAGATGCTTGCATAGACGGTTTGTTCAAAACTTTTAGAGATTTGGTTGATTTATTATGATTTTCCTAAGTTCTCATTAATTATTTGAATTAATTAATTAAATTAATTACCTAATTAGGGCATTTTGTGGTTTATTAAGTTTTAATGAGTTTCATTGGTGTATTTAAGTTCATTATGGTTTATTATGTTGATTTCAAGTGGTTTGATACACTTTTCTGATTTATTTTATTTAATTTAATTTATTTAATTAAAATTGAAGTTTAGGGTTTGAAATTTGATATTTCTTGAATTACTCTGTGATAATTCATGAAAATTTTTCTAAGTTGTATTTTAGCCTTAATTTCTATTTATTTTAATTGGATTAGTGGTTTGTGATTAATTTAAGTTTAATTATTTTTATTTAAATCCAAATTAAGCAAAATTTAGCCAAAATTAATTAGGGATTCTCGATTTAATAGATTCTACTCATTGAGATGAATCCATAGAGCAAAAGTTTGCATTTTTTTATTTATGTTTAATTTTCTATGATTTTATAAAGTTTCAAGTATTTTTTGATAAATTTTTAATTATTTAAAATGGGATTTACTGTTTTAAAATAGCGGCACCAATGTGGCACCTTTGCCACCTAGCATGGCGCCATTGGGCCACTTGGACCCTGCATGGCCGCCATGTCAAAAATGGCGCCATGTATGACAGATCTCGACCGTCCAATCTAAGATTGAATGGTCACAATTCATTCTATAGTCTCCTTAAAGGGATTAATTAGATCATGTGGCTAGATCAACAATTCTAAATAGAAGGAATGGACAGCGAAGATTACTCCTAGTTCGTCTCCAATGAGAGACAGACGTTGTCCATCAAATTCAATAAATTTATGGCAATCTAAGGCTAATTTCAATGTAATTTCAATATTAAAATGATCAAGGATCGATTTGCATTCAATTTATACAGTTTGATCCTTATGGGGATCAAATTTCCTTCACAAAAGACCAAATATGAATGCTATAGAGGTTGGTGGTGAAGCATACATCAACTCTGTAGATCTCCGGAGATGGGATTGACTCAAACACCTTCACATCAATGTGACAAAGCCGTGGACATGATTTGGTGGCTTGCTTCCCTTCCAAACACCTTAGAGACCAACATGTGCCCATTTTCTATCGGGTTAGGCCGTAGTCAAACTCGTCGATGGTAAAAGGCCATGGTGAGGATTTATTTAAGGTTGCCTCAACCTATAGAACATGTTGGAACATTCAATTTGACGTGAAACATACTCCATACCATTTTTCCATTAGAGGTTGAATGGAGGCCACCAGATTTGGTGGAATTCTAGTGTGCCAATGGTGAGGGGACCAGGGATTGCTTCCTTTCTTCTTCTCCTTTGTGAGTGTTTTGGGATGAAAGTGGGAGAGGAAAGGCTCACCATCCTCTCTTTCCACTCATGGACAAGATCCATGTATGTTGGCTCTTGGATGGCCAAATTCTGGCCACCGGTGGTGGGAGGTTGGCCAAAGGGTGGATTTTGTCTTACTTAGCCTTGTGAGCATCTTGGGATAAGTTTTTAGGAGAGGAATTCATTTCCTCCCCTTTCCTCTCTTGCGCATGAGCTTGCTCTCCATGGCTTTCTCCCTTACCTCCTTCTTGCTTCCCTCATGGAGGAATCTAATTCTCTCTTTTTGTGAGAGTTGGTCCATTGATTTGTAGCCTTGGAATCCTCTAAGTGGTGGTCAAAGGTCAAAGCTCACTTGGATAAAATCCAATAAATTTTGGATGATGGGAAGAAGAGGAATCTACCAAGCATCATTACTTGGTCCAAGCCTTAACTCATTTTCCATTAGTTTCATTTTTGAGTTTTGGCTTCACTACCATAACCTTTGGCTAGTGTGTGGCTGCCCAAATTAAACTCAATGTGAGTTTGAGGTTAAATCCAAATCCATTTGAATTAGATTGGAAATTTGAACCCAATTCAAGCAATCGGATTCAAAGTGTTTGATTTTGGTTTAATTCATTTAATTTTGAGTTTAATTATATTTAATTAATGATTAATTAAGTTTTGATTTAATTAATTCATTTAGATTTAAATTAATTTTGGATTTCATTTTATTTCAACCCATTTATGGCTAAATGGGTTAAGCATGATTCCAATTGGGTTCAAATTACCATCTTGACTCAATTAGATTTTGATTGGACACTAATCATGCTTGATCACATGTGTAGGATGATTTATGATTGATTTCATTTGATTTCAATTTCATTTCAATTTGAACACATTTGACTCAAAGTGGGTTCTAATGGTTTAAGCTTGGGTTCATTTGGGTCAAATGACCAATTTGATCAAATTAGACCAAATGAAGGGTTGAATTATGTTTGATAATCATTTCTAAGTGAGTTTGAGTAATCAAATTATGTTGTTTTCTATCTAATTTGGGTTTGAACATAATAGGACCCATTTAGGTTCATTTAAACCAAGTGGTCTAATTAACCTAGGTAAGGGCTAGATAATTTTAATTTTTTAGATTCATGATTAAACATGTTTATTCTATCATTTGAAATATTTGGAATGATTTCATTTGGTTAATTATTAGTTGGTTGACCTTCAACTTGATGGGACCCACCTAAGTCAAATGTATGTCAAATGGGTTGGCTAGATTTGACTTTGATTTGGTTTTGGATTCATTCCTTTAATTTAATTTGAATTCAATTTTATTTATTTGGATTAATTTTGATTTAATCCAAATTTTAAATTTGGGTTGAGTTTACCTAAGCCCATTAGGATAGATCAAACCTAAAGAAGATATACTAGGTCACTAGATGTAGTGACCTAAGCACTTAATTATGAGGTTCCTAATCTAAGATTAGGTGTCCTAATTATTTATTTGAGAAGTGATGTTAACCTAAAAAAAATGAGGTCAACAAATGGACGCCCAATATGTGTAGTGAATAGGTCATAGTTCGCTGCATATAATGGTGTTGACCGATATAGCCAACACTACAAGCAAAAGCTTGAAGAAGTTAAATTTCAGAATTATTATTTTTTATTTTAATTTTGATTTTTATTTTGATTTTGATTTTTATTTTGATTTTAATTCATGTTTTGAATTTGATTATGAAAGATAGGCATATGTATGCCTAAATTTGTTTTAATTTGGAATGATTCATCTTAGGAATTTAAATTCACTAAGTTCTTAAGATGAATAGGGATGTCATTAAGAATAGACTCAAGGAAAGGTCTAATCCTAATATAATCACTATACTAAGAGAAAATGCCTTCAGGGGACTTACTCTTATCTAAGAATAGTAGTTGGAGAGGATGCCAATATGGGCACTTACTCCTAATCCATATTTTGACCAAAGAAATATAACATTAGGGGATTTACTTTTATTTGGTTAGCTATAAGGACAGGGTGTTTGGAGACTTGATTCCAACCTAAATAGCTAAGCTAAGCTAATGAGAAGGGGCTTGAATAGGTTAATCCTAAACCTCCATATTTTTACTACTAAGGGCCTTCAATGGCCTATTTTCATTCCTTTGTTTCTTTTATTTTATATTATAAAAAATAGTCACAAGGGCTTGAATCATATTCTAATAAAGTTTAGCTAACAGGAAGTGGCCTTCAATGGCTTAATTTCAACCTGGGTAGCTTGAAAGGAAAGGGGTTGTAATAACTTTCTCTTATCCTTATAAGGATACCAACTAAAGGACCTACTCCTTTGTGATTGACTATTAAGAAGGGCCTTAATCAGCTTAATCTAATTTGAGTAGCCATAATAAAGAAGAGGGGTCTTAGTAACTTATTCCTCAAACTCAAATTTTGGTTAATAGGAAAGGGGTCTTTATGACTTATTCCTAACATAAGTAGTTATGATGTTATAATTTTAAGCCATAGAGATGCCAAGTAGATCTTAGGGGGCACTTGTTAAAGTTATCGGGTACCACATTAAGGTATGGTGTGCTATCTCAAAAGAGGGAAACACGACCCTACAAAGGACCTAATCACCTAATAAGGACTCCTAAGGCAGATTACTCTTTGTATATACTAGAGATTTTTCCCCTACTATACATCGAGAAGTAAAGTAGGGTTTATTAATTACTGATATTTTTAGTTTACTATGCAAGCAAGTTTCCATAGTTAATTATATCTTAGGAAATGTGAATTTCCTAAGAATACTCTCGATTAGAGTAGTCAACAAATATCCTCAAAGATTTCAAAGCTAGACTATCAAAGGATTGGGTATTTATGGAAATCAAGTGGGAGAGTTTAAGTAGAAAGACTTATTTATGAATTCCAAAGGAAAATAAGTATGGAGCACTCATGACACTTGGAAGCCTAGTAAGTGCTCCAATATACCCTATAGAGAGGTTTTACATGTTTGAAAGAAAGAATTTATATTTTGTTTATGTTAGAAATTTTATTATAATGCTAAGGCTTATAACCCATCAACACAAGATTCTGGAAATGCCTAAGAGATGAGAACTTATACTCATAGCCTAAATGAAATGAGTAGCCTCAAAACATAAATCTAAAGGGCTTTGGCACAAGCTAAAAGCATGACCTAAGTCTAATAAAAAAGGTGGGACATAATGGTTTATCTCCACTAAATAGGATAAACCAATCTCAACTTTTCTAGGCTTGCAACCATTTGGGGTGGGCCTAATACCTCCTATGCTTTAAAACCATGTAGGCCAATCTAATGTAGATGCAAGATTGCTAGGATGTTATTTAATTATAAAAGAAGCTAGAATCCTGAACACACTCCCTAAGAGGCTTGATCATGTCTGGCATGAGAACATGACAAAGTTAATGCAAAAATTTATAGCATTTTTATATCATTTTAACACATTCATTTTGGACTAAGGCTTGGGACAATTATGCATATATGCATGATGAAATAAGGTTAAGGGATAAATCAGCAGGAGGAGGTGTTCTCCACTACAAGGGACTCTCTCAAATTTTAAGCATATCCCTTATCGTGTAAGAATGGAGACCCTCCCTATTCAAGAGTGAAAGAAGATGATTTGCATGATGTTATAACATTCAACATTCAGCTATGGGGTTGCTAAATCTTTTATTTATCTTGAATATAAACCTAGGCTTTAATGTGAGGTTATGAGTTGAATTAAGATTTAGTTATGAGTTATTTACTGAGGATAAAAAATTTAATTTTTATCTTAAAGAGCCCACCACGCCACACATTAAATCATCATACTTTAAGAAACCTATGAAAATATGCCATTTCTATTGAACACTCTAAACATAATAATCAAACATTTGAATTTTCATAAAAGAATAAAAGGCTAGTGCGGTTGGATACCGCCATACACCTTAAAAAAGAAAGAAAATTAGGTAGCCAAGATCTACCCTTATACAGCTCAGATTACCAAAGAATATTACAATTATAATGAAATTGATGCTATGAGGGTCTTCAACTTCTTGTCTTTTCTTTCTTTCCTTCTCTTCATTTTAGATTAGCTTTGATCCATGCTTCATAGAGCCTCCTAGGTATTTTACCTTCTATCCACTACTTATTTCAGCGGTCGCTTCAGCATAATCACCTACATAAAATATCATTAAGCTATTAACGATCTAACATCCAATCTATGCATAAATAACCCTAACATCCAGTCTAAAATATTATATCACAAAAAAAATATAACACCACAACATACACCAACCTAACCCAAGTCTAGAATTGGTGACTTAGTATTCTAATGGGTGTGTTGAGATTTTAATGTTGTATGTCTTAGCTTGTCTTTAGAAGTATGATTATCCAAAGTTTGGAGTTGTTTAAGTTAAACATTGGGGATGTCCCACTTCAAGTTATTAAAAGGATTAGTTAATTTTAATTTATATTTTCTTTATTTCATTTGATGCTTATTTAATATCTAATTATTATAAAGAGAGGAAAGAGGTTTGACCTCCTTCATCCTTATCCTAAGTTATTTTCTAAAGATATTTTATTATGACTTGGGTTTCTTTAGTGAATGGGTTATTAAACATTTTCATTGAACCTAAGTTTGAGTTAGTCTTAAAGAATTTTGTCCAAACATGAAAGGCATCTTAGGAGGTGAATCACTATCACATGCAAAACATTCCACCATTCCTTTTCACCATTAATAGCATGCATATGTCTTCAATTTAATTATTCATGGTACTTGATTTAATACATATATTTATACATGCAATGTATATATTTGCATTTTGGCACACATCAATGATTGTCAATGCATGTATTTTGGTAGAAAAAGAAGGAACTTATCCTTTATCTAAGTATATATACACATGTATTAGAGATTTAAGCAAGCATGAGCCATTGTTAAACTAGGGAAGTGAGATTATCTAAGACCTCATTGGGACTACTTAAAGCCTTATATTAGCAGGATATCCCGACTATATACTTGCTATCTTAAATACTTGAACACATACACATAAACATAGGAATAAAAATCATGCAAAGATTATATAATTATAAATTCTTTATTCATGTAAAGTAAAGTTCTATCCAAATTCTAGTACATGTGTACACGTGAAATCAAATTAAGCAAGTATATGTCATTGTTAAATCAAGGAAATGAGATTATCTAAGACCTCCTTGCGGCTATTTAAAGCCTCATATTATTGGGATGTCCATACTATATACTTGCTAACATTCAAACACATGTAAACATACATGTGAATTATGAAAATAGAACGATACTTTAACATGTTTAAATTATTTTATTGAATATTCATAGCCAACATTAACTTATATTTTATTTATTGACTTATAATTTTGAAAATAATTTGGGATTTATTAGTGATAATAGCCACAATAATAATATTAATCATCATATATATATATATATATATATATATATATATATATATTATATATATATATATATATATATATATATATATATATATATATATATATATATATATATATATATATATATATATATATATATTTATATAACCATATTCATTTGATTCTTTCATTTAAAAACATGAATACATGATACAAATGGCATGCCAATTTATAATGATTGAAGAGGAATGGCTAAACATTGCCACATAATACATTCAATCACATTGATTCCTAAGGACAATCAAGTCAAATAAACATTCTTTGAGATTAATCAAAGGTATTTACAAAATTTGATTTTGGTGTTTAAATTTTTAAAACTTAAAGATGAGAAAAGACACTTAGTGTTTTCCCCCATCCCATATTGGTGACTTAATTTGTTTAAGGTTAATAATTAAGTGGATTTTATATATTGATTAGGTTCAAATCATTAAGTAATTAATTTAATTACCCTTCCCTAAGCTTTTTTAATTTAATTAACCATTTAATCACGAGCCTCTAATGATATGCTTTGGGGAAATTAAGATGTGCAATGCACGTAGAAGGACCTAATGCAATTAGGCTCATGGTTAAAGGTTAATTAGATTGAAGCAAGAATCTAAATTAAGTACTCTTATGGTTTTCCCACACCCATGGGTTAGCCATAAATTCTTTAATGACTTTATGCTATTAAACACATAAAGGAAAAATTAATCTATTATATTTAAATTATTTGAACCCATCATTAATTTAATTTGATTTCTCATCTTACCATTAATTTTTCTTAATTAATCCCTAATTGTTATATGTGTTAATTAATCCTCCTAAGGAAATGCATTAAGAAAAATAATTAGGAAAGGCGTCCTATTTATTTCTCCTCACCATTCCCACTATTCATAGTGATTAGTCATCATAAATAATTTCATTTTTCCTATTTAACCATTTTAATAAACATTAAATGAATTAAGGAGGGTCATTAAGATTAAAAATTGCACATTCTTTAAATTACAAGGCTAATAATCCCAATAAAATTGTGAGAGGCAGAGGACATCTATAGAACTATTCCACCAAAATTGAGATTAATTAGCCAAGTAATTAAGCCTTAATTAAGGTAATTAATCTAAATATTAAACCTTAATCAAGCAATGCTCACTAGACAAAACTTAAGAATTTTATTTTTCTTAAATTCACCTTTGTTTAACCTTTCCAAAATGGGTTTATTTATATTTTTTTAGATTTCTCTATAATTAGTTATGATTATTTGAAGTTTTATCTATTTAATTACATTTTTATGCCTAATTAACCACTTAAATCATTGGCACCACGGATATTGGTGCGGTAGCGCTTTCCATGTGGCACCATGTGATTGGGCATTTAAAACTTCCAATATGGCAGCATTCTTAGCGATGATAGATGCAATTTCATCTCGATTATTCTATCTCAGATCGGATGATAAGGATAAATCCTTTGGTTTCAAATAGAGAAAATTAGAAAATATAGTAGATTAAATCACGATCATTCATTCTAATCATGTGAAACAGACAGCCGATGATCCATCGTCCCCCAAGCACCTCATGATGGACACCATCCACCTTTTACCACTTGACTCACCAGAGCTCATGCAATGGCAAAATTGACTCCAAAATATTTATGGAGAAGATCTAAAGGGATCTTACAGTGGAAATATCATGAAATGACATTTCATTTTGAAAAAGACCAACACCTAGGGGAAAATCTACAATTACCAGATTATTATCTCATCATAGCTAGAGACTGGCTGTCTATTGACTGAGGTAGCTTTATCTTGAAGAGATGAAGCCCTATAGTGAAGATCTTGAGCTGCCTCCTCATCCATTCCTTTATGGACGGAATGTCACCACAAAGCTTGTCAAAGTTGGTATAAGAATTCCTCCGGTGATCGAATGTCTCGGGGAACAATTTTGACTCAAGTGTGGTGAAGGTGTGAGAAGAGTTAATTTAGGTTTACTAGAGTTTGGTGAGGTTGGACAGATGGAGCTCTTGGTTTCGCTCGGTGGCTGGCCTCACCTGTGATGGAGTGCACTAGAGATTCAGGGAGAAGGCTTAGACTGTGTGGAATTCTCTGAGAAAAGTGTCTATGAAGTTTGAATGGAAGGGGAGGAGTATACTCTCCTCCCCAAGAGAACCAATGGCTAAGATTGGCTCAGCATTTGGTAGCCGTCCAGCCAGGGTAAGTGGTCGGAGGTGGTAGAGGACTACTAAAGTGGATGTGTGTGTGAGGCTGAGGGAGGATAGTTGGTAGCCATGGAGTGTACATTCCTCCTTAGATGGACCAATGGTGTGCCATCGGTGAGTTCACCCTCTCATGCCCAAAGGCTAAACTTAACAACTTTGGGTTAGTTTGGGTCAGTGGTCCTAATGTCCAAGAAGGGCCAAACGTGGCTGCCAAATCATGTGGAGTGGAGAACCCATCTAAATGGGGATTTTATCCCATTTAGGCGTCTTGGTTCAAGCGGTTTAACCCAAACCAAGTTCAGCATGGGTTAGGTCCACTTGGGCAAACCCATGGTGACCCAAGGATAAGTCATGGCAAGTTTTGTTGGGTTTGGACTTAGTTTGGATGGGTTTGGCTCATTTTGATCCATATGGGTCAATTTGGGTTCAATTGGGTTAATTTGACCAATTGGTCAAATTAAGTCAAACTAAGGGTTTGGGTGAGTTCATTTGGTCATTTGGAATCCATTGATGCAATTGGTTTGATTCAATTTGATGTAGATTTGAGTTTGGTTCATTTGATTTCATATAGGTCAAATGGTTAGGTTGACCAATTTGGTTAAATTGACCAAATCGACTTAGGCATGGGTCAGTTAGGTTAAATTGATCATTTTGGAATGATTATTGGTGTTAGTTTAAATTGATTTGTATTAGGGAATGATTTTGTTCAATTTGATCATTTAGGTCAAATTGGGCTAAGTAGGTCAATTAGGTTGGGTTGACCAAATTTGGTTCAATTGAGGGTTGGATCATGTTCAAAAGTCAACTTATGATTGATTAGAGGTATTGATTTTAATCAATTTGGTTTAGGATTGGATTTGACTTAATTTAGGCCAAATTGGGTCAACTTGGGTCAAGAGATCAAATAGACTTGGTTGGGCTCAACTGGTGGTTGAGTCATATTCAATATTCAATTTGTGGCAATGGGAGTCATTGATTGCAATTAACTTGGCTTGGAGCATGATTTCACACAATTTGGTCATTTATATTAAATTGGGTCTATTTGGGTTAAATGGTCAAATTGGTTTGGTTTGACTCAATTGATTGCAATTAGGTCATCAAAGATGATTAACAATCATTATGGAAGAGATTGGGTCAGTTGATTCAATCCAATTTGGATTGGATTAAAGTTTGAATCAAGTTGGTCATATTCATCATTGGATCACGTGAACCAATTGGGTTGATTAGGTTAAATTGATGTCAATCTAGTGTTGAGAGGGATTCAATGAAGGATTTAGAATTGATTAGTGGCCTTGGTTATAGTTGATTAATGCTTGATTGAATTTTGGCTCATTTGAATTTTTTGGCTTAAATGAACTAATTTGGGTTAAGGTCCAAGTTTGTTTGGCTTGGAGCTTGGAATGGAAAACCAAATTTAATCATGATTAATTATATAGGTTTGAGATTGGTTTATTTCATTCATGTGAGTTTAGATTTGAATGAGTGAATGGATATGGATTTTGGGTTAGGCCATAGGATAGGTAGAACCTATTTTTTTCTAAGATACCTCCTAATCTTAGGGTATGCTTCCTAAGTCTCTAAGCTTGGGCTTTAGCATTTCCTTAATCACTAGAAGTATCTTATCACTAAATAAATTTAAGTGATTAGAAGGTTTCTGAGTCTAAGATGAGAGTGGTTAATCCTCACTCCCAAAGTGCAACAAAAGGACCCTCTAATAGGTCTAGTGTAACTGGTAAGGCACACCACACATATTGGCATTGACCGAGATGATCAATAGCATCTAGATAGATCACAAACACCAATGACGAATATCCATACCTAAGTAGACAGGTAAATGGAATTACAGTCCTTGTACGATTTAGCTCGTTTCATGCCAAGGGCATGGGAGAGTTAAGTGGATTTGGTTTGATTGGTTGAGAATTGGTTTCATGCCAAGAACTCAAAGATGGATCCATTCGAGAATACACATAAATTTGATTGGATTATAGATTGATTCATGCCAAGGGCATGAGTGGGAATTTGTTAAGAGTTGATGAGATTTGAATATACTTATGTTTGAATTAACTTAATGATGTTGATTAATTTGATTTGATTTTGATGATTTGTGTTGGTTTTAATTTTATATGAATTTATTGAATAAGTGTGAACCCTATTAGTTTGCAATGAACCACACTAAGGAGAGTTTATGTGAGCTTGAAACTACCTTAGATTTACTAGCTCAAAGGTGTAGTCTACCAGTCATATAGTAGGGATTATCCAACCTATGGCTTGCCCTTAGTTTACAATAGCTGCACTAGGAAGAAAGCTCGGAGACTCACTTCTTCTAAAGTAGAATCAACCATTAGAGTGGCTCGCTGATGGAACAACAAGTCAAAGTTGACCTAGGGTGACTATTAAGTGAGTGCCTCTTAGGATCTTACCTCAGCTTGAAGTAGTCAAGGTGATTTCTATAAGGGGTTTTCCTGACATTATCTAAGAAAATAGGATGCCTGCTTGGGAAGATGTGTCTCTAGGGGGTCTTAACCTAATCCATAAGCAATTTTGTTTTATTTTGTTATTTATTTGTCTTTTTATTTACTGTGGACCCTGTTGGTTTGTGACGGGCCACACTAAGAAAGAGACACGGGGACTTCAACCTATCTCAAATTTACTAGCCCAAGGGATAATCTGTACATCCACAGTATAAAGCTTCCAGCCATAGGGGTGGCTACTAAGAAAAGGGAACTATCCAATCTGATAGTAACCCGGGTCATCTCTATATGGGGTCGTGAAGATGTAATCTAAATAGAATGCCCACAAATAAGGTGCCTATGGGATCTAATCCTAATCCCTGAAATATAAAGCATGTAGGTACGGTGGCGAGCTCAAGTAGAAAGCATGGGGACTCACATCTACCTAAGCAGTGTTATCCTCCGGGTGGGTTGCTGTCAACAAAGCAAACACCAACCTAAGGTATCCATCGATTTGTGATGATCAATCTAGGAAGAAATCACGAGAAGTCACATCTTCCTAAGCAAAAATAATCATCAAGATAGTCTGTTGTCAGCTAAACAACCATTATTCGACCTAGGGTGACTACCAAGTTGGGAGTCACAAAGAAGGACTGAACCCTAACTTGAAGTAGTCAGGAAGAAGAGGAGCCACTAGGGGTCTTACCCTAATCTTTAAATATATAAACTCAGACCTAGTCAGTGCACGATGGCTAGATCAAGAAGAAAGCTCGGGGACTCACATTTTCTTAAGAAAAGCCAATCATCGAGGTAGATTATTGGTCATGTAATAAGATGTACCAAACTAACAAAGTGCTCATTATTTGCGGCTATCAAGCTAGGAAGAAAGCATGGTCTCACATCCTCCTAAGAAGAAATAACTACTTGGGAGACACACTAGCCAAGTAGTGAATTAAGCCTAACCTAAAGCAACTACTAAGTGAGGGCCTCTAAGGGTCTTATCTCAGCTCAAAGAAGCCTGAGGTGATTGGGTTTTTGTTTGACTTGTTTATGTTTGTGTGTAATTTTGTGTTTGTGTTTTGCTAATAAGGGAAAGGATGTCGATCTAGTTCTCTTACACCTACCCTAAACACATCGCTAGTTTGGTAATTGGAAATATTTTGACGTAGAGAAAAGTTTGATCAAAATGGAATTTTTATTAATGAAAAATAATTTGGAACATTGTTCATGCATAATATTTCTTTAAGTTGAGTCCATTGATCGGGAGCATCGGGTGTTCACCTTAATGATTGATGAGTTGGTAAGATTCACCATGGTAGGGCTTTTCTATGGCAAAAGGGCCTTCCCTAGTAAGTTCAAATTTGCCTCTCATCTTACGATGAGCTATAATTGGTCTCCTTAGAACTAAAACAAGCTCTCCAACTTGAAAAGTTCTAGGGCAGACAAACTTTTTATGAGCTTGAACCATTTTTTCTTTGTACAACTCGAGGTTCTGCCATGCTCGCAAGCATCTCTCTTCTAAATCTTTGAGTTTGCATAACCACAGCTTGGTGTTTTGCTTGGTAGTGATTTTACTACCCACAACTATCTGTAGTGATGGGAGTTAAACCTCTAATGGTAAAATGACTTTGGACCCATACACTAAGGAGAATGGGGTAAGTTGTGCTGGAGTCCTATAGGTAGTGTGGTAAGCCCATAAAGCTTCAACTAACTGCACATGCTACTGTCACTTGTTATCATCGAGCATTTTCTTGAGTATTTGGATGAGAGTTTTGTTGAAGGCTTCTACCAAACTATTTGCTCACATGTAGTAAATGGTAGAATACCTCCAATTTATATTGTGTCTCTAGGCAAAGTTATTAATTTTGGAGCTCCTAAAAGTAGTACCATTGTCGGATATGATTTAGTGGGGTACTCCAAATATATACATGATATGGTTCCTAAAGAATTAGAGCACATGCTGAGCTTTAACTTTCCTAAGAGGAATCTCCTCTACCCACATGAAGAAGCAGTTTGTAACTACTAGAATAAATCGATGACCCTTAGATGAGGGAGGGTCAATAGGACCCACTATGTTAGTGCCCCCAACACTCGAATGGCCATAAAGCTAAAGTTGGGTGTAGAATGTTGGGTGGTTAGTGCACAACCACTCCATGTACTTGAATTTGTGACAGGGAATCACTACGTCCATGTAATCTGTGATCATCTTTGGCTAGTAGTATCCAATCCTTTTAATTTTGGCTTTCATTTTAGGATCGGATTAGTGAGCTCTGCATAATCTTGAGTGGACCTCGATCATGATCTTATGGGCTTCATGTTTGTCTAAATAATATAACCACATATGATCGAAAGACCATCACACAAGATAGCATCCTCGAGGGCATAAGACAATGCCCTTTGTCTCACTTGATGTGCTTGAGATTTCTCTTGAGGTAGTTTACCTTTATTTAAATAATCCATGAAGGGTTGCCTCTAATCTAACTCCTCATCTTTTTTGGCAATGGAAACCTCCCCTGCAAGAGTGTGTTTATTGATGAGTTCAATATCAATAAGAGACATAACTTGTCTATTATGAACCTCTATCGATATAGACTCATTTTTTGGACATGCCAACTCTTTGGTGACCTTGGCTAAGGCATCATCTATCACATTTTCTCCTTGGGAAATCTTATAGATTGTGACCTCTAATATTTGAGTTAGTAACTCCATGGTTTACTTATGATAGTGATGGAGTTTGGGCTTCATGATCTTATAGGACCCAATGATCTGGTTGACAACTAGTTATAAGTCCCCAAAGATGTTGATATTATGAATGCCTAGTGAGATGGCTAACTCAAAACTGACGATCAGAGCCTTATATTCAGCTTTGTTGTTGGTGCAAGTCTCAAATAGATGATATGAAAATCTCATCATATCACGGCCTGATAGAAGGAGGACTATACCTAACCCTGACTTACGTGGGAGAATCGACTGTGGTTCTTCTCCTCTTTGAGAGAAAGCTACACCATCAAAGTACATCTCCCAATGGTGGATGTTTGCATCCCCTAAGTTCATTACTTGTTTGTTAGGGAGATCATCACTAAATGGGGATTTTGTAGGAAGTGGTTGTGCTGCTAGAAATTTTACAAGTGCTTATCTCTTCACTACACGAAGAGGTATAAATGTGATGTCAAACTACGATAAAATTATTGACCATCATACCAACCATCTGGATAGCGTTAGCCGTGTCATGAGATGTTACAATGGGTTGGCTCTAGAGATCAAGTTCACTTTGTGAGATAGCATATAGTGCCATAGCTATATGTGAACATTAAACCTAGAAAATACTTCTCAATATGTGGATAATTCACCTCGTTAGGTATTAGACAATGGTTGAGATAGTAAAGTGTATTCTATTTCCCCTCATCATTGGCTTGGTCCAACAAAGCACCAAGAGAATCATCTAATGTAGAAGTATATAGTATTAGTGATTTTCCTGGGATATGGGTGCCAAGGATTGGTGGCATCATAAGGTATTGCTTGATGCTTTTAAATGCATGTTAGCATTTATCATCCCATTTGAACTTGGCATCCTTCTTGACTAGTGTTAAGAATGGTTGGCATCTATCTGATAGGTTGGATATAAAGCATCTTAGATATGCCAACCTCCTTTAGAATGATTTAAGTTAGGTTAGACTTTTAGGGGGTGGCATGGCTTTAATCTTCTCTAGGTCGATCTTAATTCTGTGGTGTTGGATAATTAATCCTAGGAACTTCCTTGAAGTTACTCCGAATGCATACTTTAGAGGGTTCATTTTGAGGTTGTATTATCTTAACCACTCAAAAACTATTCTCAAGTCAAAGAGATGGTCTTTTTTTTTTCTTGACTTTTGACCACGAGATCATTGACATAACATTTGACTTTGTGATGAATGAGTTCATCGATGATTCAGGTCATGGCCCATTAGTATGTGGAACTAGCATTTTTTAGGCCGAAAGGCATGACTTTATAATAATAAATTTTGATCGAGGTTCTGAAAGTAGTGTTCCTTCCATCTTCAGGTGCAATCTATATTTAGTTATATCCAAATGAACCATCCATTTAAGAAAAACTACATGAGATGAGGCAATGTCCATCATCAATTCTGGTATCGATAACAAAAATTCATCATTTATACATGCCTTATTAAGATCCCTAAAGTCAACGCATATGCAAATTTGGCCATTTTCCTTCTTAATTGGAATGACGCTAACCAACCACATGGGGAATTTTTCCTCCAGGATGAAACCAGAATCATTCAATTCCTTGGCTTCAGAAATGACCTATTGTTCAATGTCCAATCGTATGCATCTAGGAGCTTGCTTGATAGGGTTAGCATCAAGCTATATCACTAGCTTATGAACTGCTACTTTAGGAGCTAATCCGATAATATCTTTATAACTCCATGAAAAGCATTCCTTAAACTCAGTGATAAACCTAACTAAGTCGTTGGTTTCAGATTCATTCAACAAGGAGGTGACATATGTTGGGCATGGATTGTCTTCAGTCTCCAAGTTGATTTATTTGAGTTTGTCAATGATTGATTTGATTTCTTCTTTCAATTTTGGGGGTGCATCTTTGACTTGGAGATCATCTGAAGTTTCTAAACACACCTCCTCATAAGAGTTAATTTGATTTAAGAAGAACATACCATATTCCAGATGATTAGTGATGACCAGGCAGTAATCATCATCATCCATTAGGCCTACTGAACCAAAGCCTAGTCTGGGTCTTGATTGAGAATTCTTGCATTTGTTATCCCATAACCTCTCAAAGTACTCTGACCTATGGTTAGACCATGTGTGTGAAATTAAATCTTTCTTTATCAAATTAAGAACACAAGATGAGTATTAATTAAATGATAGCTTTATTAATTCTTTAAAGGATTCATCCTCAAGCTCTACATCAACTTCTCAACTTGAAGATGCTACTCCTGGATAAAAACTTTGGGGTTTAGCATTTGCATATGTTTTGGGAGCTTCCTTAACTACCAAACCATCAACTTTTTATAAGGAAAGTAGGGTTAGAGCTAAGGCACCCATATGCTGCCTAACAGTCTCATATAAAAGAGATTTAAATACACTCTTACTTTGCTTGGGGAACTAGTCTTCATCACAGTCAGGCTCTAGTGCCACCTTTAATGTGATCTACTAATGAAAAGAGCTAGCTAGTGTGCTCACTACATAGGACTCATCCTCTAAACTAGATTCTAAATTTATGTAGATAGCAGGTGTACTCTTGGATGCTGGGATGAACCTCCTAGTAGGTGGTAGGTATGGAGGTCTTCCACCTCTAGGGCTCCCTCTGGACTTGCCCCTCCCTCATCCTGATGGTGGTCGGGTCATCCTTCCCACATGTTTGATTGGGTTAGCGAATTGTGGGAATGTAATCTCAGGCTTTATATCCTCTTTAAAGTCTTCTTCTCATTCCATTTTTCTTTTCTTTTTCATTTTGTTTTTATTTTTATTTAGTTCTCTTTTTCTTTCTTTTTTTCATTTTACTTAATTTCACGAGGGAAGATATTTTATTTCTTAGGGAGGTAATAGGCTGAATCCTCATAAATTTTGACCTCATGTACTATAAATGGTTTGAGATCTCCTTTGACATAATACTAGATCTCATCCATGATGAACTTTATACACTGATGTAGGGAGAATGGAACCATGTTATTTTCATGAATCCAAGGTCACCCTAGCAACGCATTAAAATATGTATCAAAATCTATTATGTGAAACTTAGCTTCTGTCTTCCAATCATCTACCTCTAAAGGCAACACTATAGAACCTAAGGCCTTCTCACCTTGCTCATTGAATCTTTTCAACATCATCTTCTCAAATTGGAGTTTAGAGATGTTGATCCTAAATTAGGTAAGGATTCTTAGACACATAATGTTTACTGATGCACCTGGATCAACTAATACTCTGGATATCCTAAACTTGCCAACATCCACCGTGATGTAGAGGGGCTGGTTATATTCTATTATCCCTAATAGTAAGTCTTCATCTGAGAATGTAACTCTTAAGACTTCCTTTGAAA
Source organism: Cymbidium sinense (assembly GCA_021442155.1). NCBI lineage: Eukaryota > Viridiplantae > Streptophyta > Magnoliopsida > Asparagales > Orchidaceae > Cymbidium > Cymbidium sinense. Next base: position 80,458,215 of record CM038215.1, read on the forward strand.
AGTAGGCCACCTCTCCTGTCAAATTAGTAGCAGCCAATTGAGTTAAGCATATTTTAAGGTCAAGCAATGCTTTGACTAGTGACTCCCTCATCTTTTTGGATAAGACAAGAGCATCATATATGCTTAACTTAGCTGACAACTTTCTAAGGAGTACTAGGACATTGTAGTCAACTTTAGGTTGGTCCTCCACAAGCATATCTAAAGTGGAGGATCTTATGAAGAGGTTATCTGCTCATTAGAACTAATGACTTGTTTACCCTTATCATGAGGTGTTACCCTAAGAGGTTAAACTTTACCACTACATAGCTTGACTTTAATGACTTCTTGTAATGAGGAGTTTATGAAAAGTTATACCTACTCATTAGGAATACCTACAGCTTCTCCTAAAGGATCATCAAAGTTAGATGACTCCAAATTAATCTCAAGTGGTGAACCTTGAAGATTCAAAAAAGGGCAATCTATTTCTAAATCATAGTGGAATTGATCGAAATTATTTAGATTGTTATTATTATAACCTGGAGAGCTATCAATAGGAATAAAGTCACTGAGATCTTTGAAAGTAGATAAGTTATAAGCAATTATTCTTCTTCACTGATTTTTTTAATTTTGGGGGTATATAGTAGAATTCAAGTAAAGTGAGTGGTATGAGTGGTTTGGTGCCTTCATCCATGGATACAACACTTCTGTTGGTTATGGCAGAGCTGGTAGAGGTGGTAACTATAATGATACGAGGAAGAATGTTGGACTCGAATAGTGGTGGTGCTATGGAATTATCTTGGGCAAGTGATGGCTACTACTACTGGGCTTCTACCTTCCCTGAGTTATCCCTCATAACTAGCATACCTTCTTTATTGTTAGAGGTTTGAGCTGAGTCAGGCACCTACAAAGAAAGTTTCTTAAATTTAGAGATGATCTTTTTAGAGGTATGGGATAAAGAGATATCCCATCCTTCTTTTATCTTGAGAGGATCAGATGTATCTCCAAAGACAACTTTAATAAAACTAGAAGATTACTCTATTAAGTATTCTTTGGGGATCACTATGGCTCTTGACTTCTAGCTATGCTCAAGATAATCCTTGAATGTAAAGCAATCCTCTATGACATGGCCTAACATGCAATGGTAGGGGCAGTAGTTAGGATTATCAATCCTACCCACTTCCTGTGACTTTCTAGGCTCAAGTAGCTGGGAATTAAGCTTCTTAAGAAGATTCTTGAAGATCTTTCTGACTACCTTACTCTTGAATGAGTATGTCTTATTGAGTTCATTGATAAGAGTAGATGAAAATTAGCTACCTGGTGGTGGATACTGGTATCACTATTGTGTAGGTTATTATGGTGGCCTTTGCAATGGTCGAGGTAGTGGAGGAGGAGGTGGGACTTGAGGGTGTTGAACATTAGGCCTCTCAAACTATGCTCTCACTTGCTGCTTCCCTTTATCCACTACTACCACCATCTCTGACTTCTTCTCAAATATGTTTTGGGGCTTGGGCTTAGATGAATGGTCTGAGAAGGGCAACTATTTAGCTTTCTCTTATTTCTCAAATGTCTTTATGGTAAATCCCTTGAGCATAAAGGCTGCTAGGCCATGAATATTATTGAATAGAATTTCAATGGAATGATGCTCTTGGACCTATGGTTCATATTTCATACTTAGGTTCCTCCATCTGAGAATATAATCAACAAGAGACTCATTGGGTTTTTTCTTTTATACAATGAGGTCTCCTATAATTACCTCTACTGAGCTCCTGTCAATCTCTTGATAAAGACCTGCTCTAGCTCCATAAAAGACTTCACCAAACCGTTGAGTAGTTTGGCATAACAATCAAAGGCTACTCCAAAAATGCTACTAATAAACTGTCAGAAAAGTAGACCATCTCTACCACCAGTATTGCAATAGCTAGCTCTAGATTGTGTAATGTGCTGCCTAGGGTTCCCTCTATCTCAAATACCTTGAAGGATGGTGGCACCAAACCCTTAGGGTATTGAACTACATAGAATTCCTCTGGGTAGGGTCTACCCTTTTCAATTGATGAGCTCCCTTAGGCTTTCGTCAATGCGTCCTTCATTTACTGCTCAACCATCTGTTTGATATCTTTTCCATGCATGGAGGTACTATTAGTTACCTTCCTATGCAAGCTACCAGTATCCTCATCCATAGGAGTAGTGCTCTTGAGATGATCTAAGATGTGCACTAACTTGAGTTTGTCGACCCCCATAGGACTGGGTTATGAGATAAGTGCTTGATTTTTCAATGCTAAGACCACTACCATCAACTCTTCTACTCTCCTCTCCATCATATCAATCTGATTGTTCTTGAGTTTGATTTGTTGAAGAAGGAATTGAGTTGAGTCTGATTCCTCAACTTCCTCAACTACAATGCTCTGAGCTTCTTGGCTAAGCTATTCCCTATGCAAGAATCCTTGCATATCTACCATGAAGACTTCAGTAGTGTCATCCAAAAGGTCATCTTGATCAACATTAAAGTATATCATACCCTCCACTTGGTAAGAATGATCATCTCAAACTATCTGCCTCATTGCGACATGATAGTCCTCCAAAATCTCTTCTAGTGATCGATCATCAACTATACTCGGAACTACTAGGATGTATGCTGGGTGGTGTCTCACTACTGAACTATGCTATGATGAGGTGATGCACTGTATGTTCAAGATGGGCGAAGTGTTATATCTGAATAGCTCAACAATAATGGGAGTTAACCCGATATCTCCTTCTTCTTACTCCTTCGGTTGCGGTGGTGGAGTGACTGCTATGCTCTTGGGCCGCCTCTCCTTCTCCACTGGTGGGATGGAAGGTCGAGTGGCAGAGCTCAACCTCAGCTCAATTGATGGAGTAGGTAGAGTGTGGTCCTCAGGATGTAATCGTATCACCAAGGGGGATTCTTTTTCTCTAGATGATGACTTGTGATACTTAGTGGGCACTTTAGATGATGGGACATGGATGAGTGATGGTGATTGGCAAGTGGAGCTGTGTAATAGTGGTGACACTGAATGCCACTCTATCTAAGATCTCTTCCTATGACTAGAACTAGTGAGAACTATCCTGTATGAGTGATCGACTCAATTAGAATGGTCAATCAATGTTGAGACTATTGATTATCTAGCAAACCTCCTCCTATCTTTCCTACCCTCTTGGGCTATAATCTTGGCATCAATGGCCTTTCCTCTAGATTTAATCCCTCACACTGCTAGGGATCACTCATCTTAGATCAAGGATAGCAGACTCAAAACCTCCATGAACCCTCCTTGCTCTCTTGAGCACAGACCTCAGACCAGCATTGGGTTTCTCTCTCCTATCCGTCTCATGCTCTCGTCTCAGGTGTCTCTCTCGGTGTCTCATGCTCTGTGCGGGTGATCTCAATGTTCTTGACATCCTCCTCTCCCTTTATAGTGAAGAGGGTAAAATCTACTACCACCAAGCAGGGGAGAGGTCTCACACATGGATCCCTCTTCAGCTACATGGGAGGCCTCCTCAACTTCTTTGGCCATGCACTCGTAATACCTCTTGATCTTCCTATTCTTATTATAGCACTGAGTCTTGGTCAAAGGTGCAGGGTGGGAGCTAGTACCAACCTTAAATGCAGGGAAAATGATCTCAGAGGCTATAATGGACATCCCCTTAAGGATCGGGGCTGTGATAGAGGTGGTACTAGTCCTAGTTGAGATAGTAGAAGGCATAAGTGGTACTCATGGTAGGGGAACCACTAAGGCCTTTCTCTTCAAAGATGGGAACTCGATATCTAAATAAATATCAAACTGCATAAGTAGATTCTTGTCAGCCACCTCCTCCCTACTAACTATGCTAAGGGTAAGGCCATCAAAGGTAACCTTGAAATGCTAAAATATGAGGCCAAACTTGATGGCAGGTGCCAAGGTGAGTATGACCTGATTCATGGCCAAATCGACACTTGAGGTAAAAGAAAAGATGAGCTTTCCGGAAGACATAGTGCTTGATTTCTTGAGGGGAATGAGAATGGGGCTTTCTTCTTTACTATTCAAAAAGGAATGACATAGGATTAGAATTTTTCTTTGATTATTGTTGTTAATTTGACTTTTGAAATGGAACCCTCATTTAACAAATTTGGTTATGTTAAATAGGGTTCATTTTTGTGTTGGAGAGATTTGTAAGTTTGGTGAAGAACATAATGAACTTCAAAAAGAAGTGAGTTCAATTGAATCTTGAAAGTGTTGGATGAACCTTACTTTTTCAAGCTAGTGGTAAGAGGTTCTTAAATTTGTTTAATTTGTTTTAGGTGATTTGTTTGATTAATTACCTATTGGAGGTCCAATAGGGTTTTTAAGACCTATTGAGTGAGGTCCTAAAACCTAAAGGATGTTGGCCACCCTTGCTTAAAGAGGAAATAAACAAGGTGCCCAAAAGAAAGCATGATAGTCTTGGACTTATATAAAATATAATTCAACTGTCAATGTTTAGGAATAATGATTGACAACTAAAGATGGAAAGAGGAACAGTCACCAGCGAACTCACTAGAAAAATCTCTGGTGTTTTATTTTGGAGTTGTAGGGACACCATACAGATCTTAGGAAGTACATATTGAAGTGATCAGGTATGACAGTAAGGTATGATGTGCCATCTTGAAAGATGGAAACACCACCTTACAATAGACCTAATGACCTAATAAGGACTTTTAATGCAAAATGTTCTTCCTATATACCAAAATCTTTCCCATACTATACATGGAGAGGTAATGTATGGTTTATTTTATGTCAGGTTCTTTAATTTCCTATGGAAGAAAGCTTCCATAGTTAATTACATCTTAAGAAATAGGAATTTCTTAAGAATACTCTTGATTACAGTAGTCAATAAATATCCTCGAATATTTCAAAGCTAGACTATCAAAGGATTAGGTATTTGTTGAAGTTAAGTGGGAGAGTTCAAGTAGAAAGACTTATCTATGGATTCAAAAGGAGGATAAGTAAAGAGCATTCATGACATTAGGAAGCCTAGTAAGTGCTTGAATCTATCGTATAGTGAGGTTTTACATGTTTGAAAGAGAGAATTTTTTTAAAAAAGTTGAAACCTTTATTAGAATGCTAGTGCTTATAATCCATTAACACAAGATTGTGAAAATGCTTAAGAGGTGAGGACTTATACTTATAGCCTGAAGGATATGAGTAGCCTTGGAACCTAAACCAAAAGAACTTTAACATAAGCTAAAAGAATCATAATGGTGGGTCATAATGTTATCTCCACTAGAAAGGATAAACCCATTCTAACTCTTCTGGGCTTAGAACCACCTAGAGTGGCCACCAACTAATGCCTTCAACACTTTAAAATCATTTAGGCCAATCTCATATACATGCAAGATAGCTAGATTTTATTAATTATGAAGGAAGCTAGAATTTGAACTCACTCCCTATGAGGTTAGATCATGATTGGAATGAGAACATGACATTAACTAATGCAGAAGTTTATAATATTTTTACATCATTTTAACACATTCATTTTGGACTAAGGCTTGGGACAATTATGCCTATATGCATGATGAAATAAGATTATAGGCTAAAATAATGGGAGGAGGTGTTCTCCACTACAAGGGATGCCCTTAAAGGTCAAGCATATCCCCTATCATGCAAGAATGAAGACCCTCCCTATTCAAGTGTGAAATGAGATGATATGCATGTTGTTATAACATTTAACATTCATCTATGGGGTTACTAAATCTTTTAATATCTTGATTATAAACCTAGGCTTTAAGATCAGGTTATGAGTTGGATTAAGACTTAGTAATGAGTTGTTTAGTGGGGATAGAAAATTTATTTTTAACCTAAAGAGTCAATCACATCCAGGCCACACATTAAATCATCATACTTTAAGAAACCTATGAAAAATATGCCATTTCTATTGTACACTCTAAACAAAATAATGAAACATTTGAATTTTTGTAAAAGAATAAAAGGCCGGTTCGACCAGGAACCACCGTACACCCCAAAAAAGAAAGGAAATTGGGTGGCCAAGCTCTACCCTTATACAACTTGGATCACAAAAGAATATTACAATTATAATTAAATTAATGTTATGGGGGCCTTCAACTTCTTGTCTTTTCTTTCTTTCCTTCTCTTCTTTTTAGATTAGCTTTGATCTAGGCTTCATAAGGCCTCCTAGGTCTTTTCCTTCTAGTCACTACTCATCCTAAACTCCACAGCACTAATCTTAATTCCTATTTTCAAAATTACATGTTTATGAAAATATAGAATCTAACTACACCTGCAAAATAAATGTAAGCTCAACAAACATACAAGCCAAACATTTATATTCCATATATTTACACTTAGCACCCTGTACCTAGGTATCCAAGCCCACTTGTGCTAATTGGATTATGTTCAGGGGTATAAGCAACCTACAAGAAAAAAATTATATTTATTTATTATTTTAACATCCCCTTTAGTGTAATCCCCTACAAAAAATATCATTAGTCTATTAATAACTTCACATCCATTATATGCATAAACAATCCTAACATCTAGTCTAAAACATTACATCACAAAGCACAACATAACACGACAATATACACTGGCCTAAACTAAGGCTAGAATTGGTGACTTAGTATTCTAATGTGTGTGTTGAGGTTTCAGTGTAGTATGTCTTAGCTTATCTTTAGAAGTATGATTATCTAAAGTTTAGAGTTATTTAAGTTAAACATTGTGAGATGTTCCACTTCAAGTTATTAAAAGGATTAGTTAATTTTAATTTGTATTTTATTTATTTCATTTGATGCCTATTAAATATCTAATTATTATAAAGAGAGGAAAGAGGTTTGACCTCCTTCATCCCTATCTTAAGTTGTTTTCTAAATATATGTTATTATGACTTGGGTTTCTTTAGTGGATAGCTTATTAAATATTTTTATTGAACCTAAGTTTAGGTTAGTCTTAAAGAATTTTATCCAAACATGAAAGGCATTTTAGGATTAATAAGATTGAATCACTATCACATGGATAACATTCCTCCATTCCTTTCATTATTAATAACATGCATTGTCTTCATTTTTATTATTCATAGTACTTGATTTAATATATATATCTATACATGCAATGCATATATTTGTATTTTTGCACACTTGAATGACTTCCAATGCATGTATTTTGGTAGAAAAATAAGGATCTCATCCTTTATTTAAGTATATATACACATGTATTAGATATTTAAACAAGTACATGCCATTATTAACTAGGAAGTGAGATTATCTAAGACCTCATTGGGGCTGCTTAAAGCCTCGTATTCCCGAGATTTCCAGACTATGTACTTGTTATCTTAAATACATATAAACATAAAAATAAACATAGGAATGAAAATTATGCAAAGATTATATAATTGTAAACTCTTTATTCATGTAAAGTAAAGTTCTATCCAAATTCTAGTACATGCGTACACATGAAATGATATTATGCAAGTATGTGTCATTGTTAAACTAGGGAATTGATATTATTTAAGACCTCCTTGGGGCTATTTAAACCCTTGTATTTCTAGGATGTCTAAACTATATACTTGCTAAATTTCAAACACATATAAACATACACATGAATTATGAAAATAGAACAACGCTTTAACATGTTTAAATTATTTTATTGAATATTCAAAGCCAACATTAACTTAGATTTTTGTTATTGAATAATAATTTTAAAAATAATTTGGATTTATTAGTGATAATAACCACAACATATAATAAGATTAATCTAACACATGCAACTTATATGTATAATGATATTCACTTGATTCTTTTGTTTGAAAATATGAATATATGATACAAATGGCATGCAAATTTATAATGATTGAAAAGAATGACTATACATTGCCACATAATACATTCAATCACATTAATTCCTAAGGTAAATCAAGTCAAATAAACATTCATTAAGATTAAACAATATTATTTAAGAAAATTCATTTTGGTGTTTGAATTATTAAAATCTAAAGAGGAGAAAAGACACTTAGTGTTTGTCCCATCCCACATTAGTGACTTTATGTATTTAAGAAGAATAATTAAGTGGATTTTATATACTGATTAGGTTCAAATCATTAAGCAATCAATTGAATTACCCTTCTCTAAGCTTCTTTAATTTTATTAACCATTTAATCATGAGCCTCTAATGATATGCTTTGGGAAAATTAAAATTTTTAATGCACCTAGGAGGACCTAAAGCGATTAGGCTCATGGTTAAAGGTTAATTAGATTGAAGTAAGAATTTGAATTAAGTACTCTTAAGATTTTTCCACATCCATGGGTTAACCATAAATTCCTTCATGACTTTACGCTATTGAACGCATAAAGGGAAAAATTAATCATTTATTTTTAAATTATCTAAACACATCTTTAATGTAATTTGATTTCCCATCTTACCATTAATATTTCTTAATTAATCCCTAATTATTAAATGCATTAATTAATACTCATAAGGAAATGCATTTAAAAAAATAATTAGAAAAGGGGTCCTAATTATTTCTCCTCACAATTCCCACTATTCATAGTGAATAGTCATCATAAATAATTGAATTTTTATTATTTAACCATTTTAATAAACATAAAATTAATTAAGGATGGCCATTAGGATAGAAAATTGCAAATTCTTTAAATTACATGGCTAATAATCCCAAAACAAATTATGGGAGACAAAGGACATCCCATAGATCTGTTCCACCAAATTTAAGAATAATTAGCCAAGTAATTAAGCCATAATTAAGGTAATTAACCTGAACTTTAAACCTTAATTAAGCACTGTTCACTAGATAAAACTTAATGATTTTATTTTTCTTAAATTATCCTATGTCTAACCTTTCCAAAATGGGTTTATTTGTATTTTTTGGAATTTTTTATAATTAGTTATAAGTTTTTGAATTTATGTCTATTTAATTATATTTTTAATACATAATTGACCACTTAAACCATTGGCGCCATGCAGATGCTGACACTGAAGCAATTTCCACATGGCACCGTCGGATTGGGTATTTAAAATGTACAACAAGGCAGTTGACTCACTAGCGACGGACGTGATTTTGTCTCGACCAACCGATCTCATATCAGATGGCCAGGATTAGTCCCATGGTTTAAATTAGATAAAATCAAAAAATTTAGTAGATTAAATTACGACCATCCATTCTAATCATGTGGAACGGATGATCGATGATCCGTCATCCCCCAAACATTTGAAGACGAACACTGTGCACCTTTTGCCACTTGATCTAAGCTCATCGAGCTCGCTCAATGGTGAAATCAACTCCAAAATGTTCAAGGAGAAGATTTAAAGGGATCTTATAATGGAAATCCTATGAAAACACATTTCATCTTGAAGAAATGAAGCCCTATTGTAAAGATCTCGAGCTACCTCATCGCTGATTCCTCTATGGATCAAATGCCACTGCAAAGCTCGATGGAGTTGGTCTAGGGATGCCTTATGGTGATTGAATTCCCTAGGGAATGATTCTTTTCAACTCACCAAAGTGTGGTGAAGGTGTGATAAGAGTTAAGTTTGGTTTGGTGGAGTTTTGGTGAGGTTGGACAGACGAAGCTCTTATTTTCTCTCGATGGTTGGTCCTGGTGGCGATGGAGTGCACTAGGGATTCGTGGAGAAGGCTTAAACTGTGTGGAATGCTCTGAGGAAGGTGCTCATAAAGTTTGAATGGATTGGGAAGAGTATAGTCTCCTCCCCAAGTAAACCAAGGGCTGAGATTGGCTCAGCCATTGGCAGTCGTCCAGCGAGGGTTAGTGGTCGGAGATGGTAGAAGACTGCTGAGGTGGATGTGTGTGAGAGGCTAAGGGAGGATAATGGGCTTCCATGGAGTGTACACTCCTCCTTAGGTGGACCAATGGTGTGTCATGGGTGAGTTCACCCTCTCATGGATAAAGGCTAAAGCCAACAATCTGGGTTAAGTTGGTACAGTGGTCTTATTGTCCAAGAAGTGGCCAATAGTGGGTACTAAGGCATGGGGAGTGGGAGAACCCATCCAAATGGTAATTTTATCCCATTTGGGTGTCTTGGTTCAAGGGATTTGACCCAAATTAGGTTAACTTGGACAAGCCCATGTTGACCTAAAGATGAGTCATGCCAAGTTTGGTTGGGTTTGGCTCATTTTAACCCATATTGGTCAATTTGGGTTCAATTGGCCTATGTTGATCAATTGGTCAAATTGGGTCAAACCAAGGGTTTAGGTGAGTTCATTTGGTCATTTGGAATGAATTGGTGCAATTAATTTGATTCAATTTGAAGTGGATTTAAGTTTGGTTCATTTAGTTTCATTTGGGTCAAATAGGTTAAGTTGACCAATTTGGTCAAATTGACCAAATTAGCTTGGGCGTGGGTTAGGATTGTGTTTAATTGATCATTTGGGAATGATTGTAGGCATTTGGTTAAATTATTTTAGATTAGGGAATGATGTCATTCAATTTGACCCTTTAGGTCAAATTGGGCTAAGTAGGTCAACTGGGTTGGGTTGACCAAATTAGGTTCAACTGAGGGTTGGATCATGTTCAAATGTTAACTTATGATTGATTAGAGGTATTAATTGCAACAAATTTGGTTTAGGATTGGATTTGATGGTTAGATTGGGTCAACTTGGGTCAAGATATCAAATAGACTTTGTTAGGTTCAATTAGTGGTTGAGTCATGTTCAATATTTAATTTGTGGTTAATGGGAGTCATTGATTGCAATTAATTTGGCCTAGAGCATGATTTGGCCCAATTTGGTTCTTTAAGTTAATTTGGGTCAATTTGGGTTAAATGGTCAAATTGGTTAGGTTTGACTCAATTGATTGCAATTTAGTGATCAAAGATGATTAACAATCATTATGGAAGAGATTAGGTGACTTGATTCAATCCAATTTGGATTGAATTGAAGTTTGAATCAAATTGGTCATATTGTTCACATTGGGTCAAGTGAACCAATTGGGTTGATTAGGTTAAATTGATGTCAATCTAGTGTTGATAGGGATTCAATGAAGGATTTAGAGTTGATTATTGCCTTGGTTATAGTTTATTAAAGCTTGATTGAATTTTGGCTCATTTGAACTTTTTAGGTTAAATGGACTAATTTGGGTTAAGGTCCAAGTTAGTTTGCCTTCAAGCTTGGATTGAAAAACCAAATTCAATCATGGTTAATTGGATAAGTTTGAGATTGGTTGGTTTCATTCATGTGAGTTTAGATTTAGATGAGTGAATTGATAAGGATTTTGGTTTAGGCCATAGGATAGGTAGAACCTATTTATTCTAACACACCTTCTAGGCATAGAGTATGCTTCCTAAGTCTCTAAGTTTGGGCTTTAGCATTCCCTTAATCACTAGAAGTGTCTTAGCACTAAGGAAATTCAAGTGCCTAGAAGGTTCCTGAGTCTAAGATGAAAGGGGTTAATTCTCACTCTAAAAGTAAGGTCAACAGTAGTCTATTTGAAAGGAAAGGGGTCTTCATGACTTGTTCCTATCCTTGTCTTTCAGAAAGAATGCCTACTAAAAGACTTATTTCGTTTTATCTAGCTATTAAGATGGGCCTTCAATGGCTTAATCCAACTAAATTGCTTAGGTGGAGAAGACTAGTCTTTGATGACTTGATCTTAAACTGCATATTTTTATTTTGATTAATAGGATAAGGGTCGTAATGACTTCTTCCTATCCTACGTCATTTTAAAAGAATGCCTACTATGGGACTTACTTTTATGTAATTAGCTATTATGATGGTGCCTTTAATGGCTTAATCCAACTTAGATATCTAAAGAAGAGGAAAGGTATCTTCATGGCTTAATCCAATCCTCAATATTTTGTCTAATAGAAGAAGGGTCTTCATAACTTATTCCAAATCTAAATAGCCAGTATATCAAGGAAATTGGTCATGGTGATTTTATCCTAACCTTGTGAACTATAAGGATGCCTTCTCTATGACTTAACACTTATATGATTAGCTATTAAGAAGGGGCCTTCAATGGTTTAATCCAACCTAGCTAGCTAAAGAAGAAGAAAGGGGTCTTGGAGACTTAATCTAATCCTCAAAAGTTTGGCTAACATGGGTTCTTAATGTCTTGTTCCTATCCTAAGTAGCTTATGTGACATGAAATGGGTCTTTGAAGACTTAATCCCATCATGTGAATAATAGGAATGGTGCCATGAAAGGCTTGCTCCAAACCAATGGAAAGTTATAAGAAGGGTACCACAAAGGGACTTACTCCCAACTAAAGGAAACAAAGAGTTATTCCATAAAAGGCTTACTCTAAGCTTATGAGAATGGTTCATAAAGGCTTACTGCATAATCATAAGGAAGACATGAGAAAGGTGCCACAGAGGGCCTACTCCCAACTCAAGGTATGTATAGCAAAGGTGCCACAAAGGGCTTGCACCTATCTTATGGAAGATATGAGTGAGGAATAATGACTTGATTTCTAATCGTCAAGTCTTTTGACTAATAAGCAAGAGTCACATTGACTTGATCCTTACTTGATTAGTCTAACTAGTGAAAGGTGTTGGAAGGTTTTCTTCCATTTCTTGGTTGCACTAATTCTTCTTACACATGAATAAGTTTAGTGAAGAAGGTTTTAAGGAGTTGAAGTATATTTTTGAAGGAGGATTTGAGTACATTTTGAACCTAGTGCTTTACTATGTCGTAAGCATAGAATTTTATCATTTCTTTTGAATTTTTATTTCTTTTCCTCTTCTTTTTTTATCTCAAAGTTATCTATGACTATGTAGATGTCTAATCCACCTTAGGCAAGACATCATATGGTACTAACCTAAGAATTTCAGATTTTGAGCTTGCATGTGACTTTCTAGTTCTTAGGCAGCAAAAACCAAAGTCAACCAGTGCTTCTCAAATGAAAAATTTTCATTTTTGTTTTTGATTTGATATTTCATTTGATTTTGTTGACATGAATCAATAGCTTATAAGGAATTCCTTAGATTCAATAAAGATTAGGAAATTCCTTTAAAGCTTTCAAAAGTGAATGAGAATCAAGGTAAACAAACTCTTAGATTCTCCTAAAGACACATTTGTTTATTCTTTTATTCTTAGTCAATAAAGGAATTGAGAAGGTTAACTTATAAGAAAAGTGAAGATTCTCATGATAAGTTTGAAATTAATTTTCTTAAGTTAATTTATTATTCTTTAAAGGTTTTATGAAATGATATTTCAAAAATGGCTTTGATTAGTTCTTGTTTATTTATTGTTTTGATCCTTCTAACTTTCACTACAAGTTCCTTGAAATTACCTCGAAGGTATTTTTAAGGAACCTACATGTAGTGATATGATTATTTTTGAATAACAATGAAGTTTTTTTCTTTTTTTATCATTATTTTTTTGCAAGATTTTCAATATAACACATCACTTAATCAAAAGTGAGGTAAATAGAAATATTGATGATGACCTTTTGATAAATTGTCCCAATATTTTGAGACTGAATGATACAAGTATGCAACAGATCATTCTTATAAGGATTCTAAATGTCGTATCATATGCTTTCAATTTTCTTTTCTAGGATTTTTTTTTTTGATTTGATAATGTTTAGATATGCTATCCTTAATGAGGATAATCTTATGCATGAAAGTTTTTTTATTTTGAAATGAAGTATGAGTAGTAGGAACCCATCTTCAAGGTAAAGATTTTATCTTAGTCCCAAGATGTGGCATATGCGATTTGATCTTATTTTTTTTTCTTTTTTTATTCCTGTTCTAGTGATGTTAGCTAATCAAGAAGAATGTTTACTTCTCATCTAAGGCCATCATTGACTAGCTTTTAATCTAGCAATATCATGCTTTCCTTTTGAAGTTTGACCACATTCATGAAGGGACTTAGCTTATTTGAAATGGCATCAAGCCTGAGCTTATAGACTACCACATCTAGAGAATATTTAATTTTATTTCCAAGTAAAGTAGTCTTTAAACTTTAAGAATAGCTTGATTAAGTCATCAATATCTGACTCATCAAGACTTAGATTATTGATATCAATTGTAGACCAACGCCTATTTGTAGACTTATTTCTTTTAGTTTGGAAATTATGAATTTAGATTTCTCTTCAAATTTTAGTGGTGCATCCTAAACTTGAAGATTATATAAATATTCAGGCGGATCTAAAAAATATCCTTTTAATATGTTAGAGTGCCTTTGAAAAGAAAGTTACGACCCTGACTATTTAATAATTCTTATCTTGCAATGGCCTTATAGTATTGAATCTCAAACCAACTTTTAGGTTTTAATTCTTTAAATAGTTTATAGCTTTTCTTGCTATTGACTCTTATCTATAGGCCAATTGTAATGGGATTAGATTATACTCAATTGAATCTTTGACATTCAAATGATATGGATTCATAGAAAAAAAGATCCATTATCTCTTTTACCTGCCATGTAAGCGCACCCAACATGGCAAAGGCCATGATGACAAAGTACCAAGAATCTGATTATTTTTAAGTTAGGGGAAATTCTTGACTCCTAACCCTATCACTTTATTTTGATGTGGAGGACTTTAAAGTTAAAATGCCCCATACACATAAATTTTAGACTTCACCCTTTTGCTCTTGCATATAGTCCTTCCATCCCTTTAATTTTCTTTCTATCTTTCTTTTGTCAATATTTTATTAACATTTCAATTCTTTATAAAATATTATATTTGACATTTGTCCTAGATACAAGATTTACTTGGACGTTGGATACATTTGACTTTTATATGAATACAACATTTAAGGAAACTCAATTCTTTGTTTTGATTGATTAATCATATTACATGATATGATTCCTTCTAATTCTTTAATTGAATAGAAGACTTAGTGAGCTCATTTAGGATTGACAAAATGAAATTCTTAAAGACTCTACAGTCATGATTGCAGATATAAACATCCTTTCTCAATAATTTTTTCCATCTTTTTCTTTCATTTCATTTCATTTCATTCATTCATTTATCATTTTTTTATTTGGGTTGGATAGGACCATCCAAGAGCATTAAATATGTTCTTAAATTCTTAAGCTTCTTTTCTCAATGTGTGAATTCTAATCTTCAATCAACAATGTGATTGAGATTAAGTTCTTCTTTTGAGTTGAGTTTTTAAAATTAAATTTTTTATTTAATTAAAAACTTCTTTGTTTACTTGATTGAATTTACATGGTACCATCTTATCAAAGTTATATTAGAATTGGGCCTATGTATATTTACTTTCATGTTTATCTATAATTGATGTTGATCGATGCACTCAGATCAACAAGCACTATAGATATTTTTTTAAACTTTTCACATCAACCAAGATGTTGATAAGTTCTTAGTAGTATATCTTCATTATAGAAGATATCCTTAGAACTTCTTTATAGTGGAATGCCACATCAGGAAGTTGCTTATAATTGAAGAAGGTAAATTACAAAAATATGCAATGCCTTGATTAATGATCATTTCTTTTAATTTTATTTTATTTTATTTTTATTTCATTTCATTTTATTTTTTTATAGAGCATTATGATGATTGATTTTGCAAGAAACTTTTCTAAGATAGGAAAACATCATACTTATAATTTTGAAGTTAATTGACTTATATGTCATTTCTTTTCAATATCATTTGAGGTGGTATGATTCTACCATTTTGAATTTGACTTTAATAATTTCTCTTTTGATATGGAGGGAGGGTGGGTCTAACTCTATCCTTAATAGATCAATTGACCTCATGATCTATTTATTTGGAAGATCATTATTTAAAGTAGAACCCTCAAGAAAAAGATGTGCTGGTATGGATTAGGTATGACTTATACTTTTAACAGCACAAAGAAGATTAAAGGTAATCTCAAATTGCAATAAAATCTTTGACCACCATGCTAGATAGCAAAATGTCAGGTTGATCATAAGCCATTGCAAAGGATCCATTGTAGAATTCACTTTATATGAAAGCATATAAAGCCTTAGTTTTTGAGCAGAGAAAACAAAGACTTTTTTTTATTAATTTGGACTAACAAGTCCTTAGTGATTTATCTATCAACTTGTCAGAGATAGAAGTTTCATACTTTCACTTTGAGAGATAGAAATATCACCCTTAGGACCCAACCTTAAGGTCATGATTTTTTAGAAGGATTGAAATCTTTATTTACTTTTAGGATTTGCCATTTATGAAATATCAATCATTCAATGGGAGGAGACTCTCATTAAGAAAGTTGATTTTAAATTTAAATTATTTAAACTTTATTCATTTCAACTTCTTTAGGAAAATCAAAATATTCTTTTGCTGCCCTCTCTTTTCTTTTATTGATTGGGAGCAAAGTGAATAATGTCATCATTTTTTATTCATAATGCATGTCATTTTTCTCTTTTGACTCTCTCTCTTAAACTCTTAATTATTCAAGGTTTTGGAAGGTCTAAAGATGGTTACCTCCAAGTCACTCCTTATAATTGGCCAATCAATTTAGAGAACTGATTTTCCAAAATTCTAGTGGACATATGGAGATGGATGAAGATTAAAGCTGATTAGCATTTATGTAAATTTCCTTATATAATAATAGAAGATTATTTTTAATTCCTTAAGCAACATTTCCCTAAGGTCAATGAGGCATTCTTTTAGTATGATATTTTTATATCTATCCCTCTTTTACAACTTTATTTTGCATTGATTCTTTTTTTTTTAGAATGTAATTCAAGCTTCAAGCATAATGGTAAGGGGCAATAGGTAAGACTATGCATACTTCCTTTGATTTGGATTTTTTTAAGATTTGAAGGAACTCCTTCATTTCAATATACATCCTTAAGTGTTTGCTACCTTTGAATGTATTAGAATAAAGGGTATCAATTTAAGAGCCCTATCCTGATTCTCTTTAGATTTAGTATAAAGCAAAAGTAGGATCAAGGACAAATTTAACTTTGGGATTTATTTTTGAGATGTACATTTCAAAAAGGTAATTTTCAAACTTTTTGAATATAACATTTCTTTTTTCATTAGAATGATATCAAATCCATCTTGACCAGACTTAGGTCTAATAGAAATTACTTAATTTTCATTTATTTTTCTCCCCTTTTTTTTTATGTTCTAGGACCCAGTTGTTTAACTGTGGTAAATGAACAGTTCTAGAACCTTAGTTCAGGATGTTGGATGAGCTCAATCAAGGATGAAATGGAGAGACATCCAACAGAAAGAAAGGCAAACTTGACACATGAGTGGCACAAGTACACTATCGATGTACAAAAATAATAGTTTATTTCTAAAGAGGGAGAGACGAACCATTCCTCAACGGAGTTGCCAAAAATATCTCTAAGGAAAAAATTTATGACACCACAAAGAGTTTAAAAATTTATTATTTAGATGATCAAATGTGTCATTAAGGAATAAACATATTATCTTGAAAGATAAATATGTTATCCTATAATGGATCAGATCATTTAACAAAAGACTTCTAAGGCTAATAGGTCTTTCATGTACCAGAGAGTTTTCTCCTGAACTACATGGAGAGTAGAAATGAGTTTATTTTAAACTATGTTCATGGTTCCCTATGTGGGCAAGCCCCTATAATTAATTACATCTTTGGAAGATGGATCTCTTTCTAAGAATACTCTTGATTAAAGAAATAAGTTATTATTTTTATGGATTTTTAGGTTAGTTTTCAAAAGAATAATATTCAAAATTTCAATTGGTAATGATTCAAATTGGAGAGAGTTCTTTTGGAAGCCAAATGGGATGAAGTAGAAAATTCCTAATGATACTAGGATGCCTAGTAATTATTTCAACTATCTTATCATTAGGGCTTTCAATTTTGGAATTTAATTTAGATTTCAAGTTGATATTTTCTTAGAAATCTAACTTAGATTCCAGCAGCACAAGACTTTAGAAATGCCTAGGGTTGAAGACTTATTTCATAGAGGATGCTTCAGAACCTAAGTCTATATATGATTTTGACACAAGTCAAATGCTCGACCTAGTTTCATTTTGTGAATTATCAGCCATTCCTTTCACTTAAGGCAACAAACCTATCCATGACTCTTCTAGACTTACAACCTACATGGAGGGTTTTAAATTCATGATTTTAAATTCTCTTATGTATGCAAGATGGCTAGGTTGTTATCTTTAAGGAAAAGAATCTAAGTACCTTATACACACTCTTTAATCCCTAAGATCATGTAAGGCATGGATTGCATTTAACTAATGCACATTTTTTAGATTTTTTATATGTTTTGATTCAAGTTTAACTTAAGGTCTTGGGGTATGAATTTGTATGCCTAAATTCCATGCAATTAGAATTGGCTATGGGCCAAATCATTAAGAGAACGGCAGACTTCTCCAAGAAGGCTATCATCCTTAAAGGTCTGATGTCCCTTATGTGCAATGGGTGAAATGCCTTACTCATGAATTCAAAGTAATATGATTAGATGATTTTCAAGATCTAATTAGTTTTAATTAACTTTAAATTTTTTTCCTGAGGCTTTAATTTATACGAGGTTTTAAGTTTTCATTACTTTGTGTTTGAGTTATTTAAATTTATATTAGGTAGAAAATTTAATTTTTCTAATGATCCTATGTCTAGGTATTCATCACAGATAGTACAACATAGAAAGAAACCTAAAGAGTATGTTGATTATATTTCACACCCAAAATAAATCAAGCTAATTTAATTTAGAGAAAGGCCAATGTAGCCGTGTTCTATTGTACACCTCGAAAGAAAGAGCAAATGGGCAGCCAAGCTCTACCCTTATATAGTCTAACCTACAACTATAGTTTGGATCTATTGCTCTTCTTTTTAGGATTGTCTTCTTATTTTAGGGACTTCCATTGGGTTTCACAGGGGACCACTATACCTATCTTCTGGTAGAGTCAGCTCCTGCTAATCCTAGAACCCATAGATCTTAACCAAATTATAACCTCAAATTGACATTTCAAATTCAAAAATAAATCCTACACTCTCCAAAATATATGCTAGAAAAAATATAAATAACACACAACACTTATATTTCATAAACATACAGGCTTAACAATAGTTACTTGCCAAGCTCATCTATCCTATTGGGATATTCTTAAGGACTCCAGCATAGTTGCAAGAAAATAATATTTTTAATTTATTTATGATAGCATCCCTTTCTAGGATAGGCCCCTATAGAAGATAATGTTAGTTCTAAAAAGAACATCGTATCATCTAGTCTAATGGGCAAATAATCCTAGACATACAATCTAAAATAGTACACCACAAAGAAATGTAAAGCACATCACATTATAGCATAGAATATTATAGAAAATTATAGAACAACCTAACCTAAGTCTAGGGTCCATGACTTAATGATTTAGTGTGCGAAAGAAATAGGCTTGTGTAACAAGACTTTGCTAGGCCTTTTTAGTTGAGTTTCAATTTGGATTTTGAGTTGGTTTGATTTACCTTTAGATAGTTTTAATTCAAATGATTTAATGATTTTTTTTTTCATTTTCAAGTTCACTTTTATGTTAAAGTAAAGTTTGCATTTTTCAAGAATGAAGAGTATAATAGATTTTAATTTTGGGTGGAACTCGTTCTATTCAACATCCTAACCCTTAGTGGAATGAAACCTTTATCTTAAGATGAAGATTCATCCCAAAGGCCTAACTAAGATCCTTAGGTATCTTAATAAATCCTTTTAGTTTCATTTAGATTATTTGGATTTGAAATTAGTTTAGATTTTAGATTAATATTTCAATTCTTTTGAGATTTAATCTTTCATTTCATTTCTTTGATTAGATTTGATTTAATTTTCATTCTTGGTTTAATTTATTTTCAATTTGGTTTGACTTGTTTCATTTGATTTGGATTATTTCATTTATTCCATTTGTTCTGAATTATTTCATTTATTTCATTTGATTCGAATTGGTTAAACATTTAGTTTGAATTATGTTTATGCTTATTGAATTCATATTCATTTGATTTGGTTTGAATTATGTTAACCCAAGGTACTTAGGTTAATGTATTAATTTATTCTTAGGTTACATTGATTGAGGATTAGGATTTCATTGATTTGTTTGATTTTGAGTTCATTAACCTTAAGGTTTAATTAGACTTAATATTCATTATTAGTTTCATTAAACCTTAAGCGAAAAAATTCTTTGGTTTAGGATGTTGATGAAATACCCTTGAATGTTTTGATGATACTAAATATTTCAAGTTACTTTATGAATTTTATAATTTATAAATTTTTTATTTTTTATTTGATTTATATTGGCCTAGAGGTTTGGAAATTCAACAATTCCTATTCTAAAGGTCAATTGGTTTTGAAATTTTTATGGGAAGTGTGGTTTCATGCCAATTTCATATTTTTGAAGTTTCATTTTAATCAGATTTACAATTATGGTATACTTAAGGTTTTAATTATTTCATTAAAACTTAAATTAAGCCTAATTTAATGAAGATTAGTTGGTGGTTTTAATTTTCTTTGATTCCTCTTTGAAAAATGCTTCCATAGAGGTTTGTTCATAATTTTTAGAAATTTAGTTAATTTATTATGATTCTGTTAAGTTCAAGTTAATTATTTTAATTATTTAATTCAACTAATTACCTAATTAGGGCATTTTGTGGTTATTAATTTTTAATGAGTTTCATTGGTGTATTTAAGTTCTTTGGGGTTTGTATGTTGATTTGAAGTGGTTTGATTCATTTTTGTGATTTATTTCATTTAATTAAGTTATTTTTTTCTTAAGATGTGTTTTAACCTCAATTTCAATTCCCCAAAGTTTCATTTCAATTGAATTAGTAGTTTTTGATTAAGTTGAGTTTAATTATTTTTATTTAAAACCAAATTCATACAAAATTAATTATGGATTTTGACTTTAATGGATTCTGCTCATTGAGATGAATCCATAAAGCCCAAGTTTGCATTTTATTTGATTTTATATTTAATTTTCTTCTATTTTTGAACTTTTAGGCATTTTTTAATAAATTTTTAAATATTTAAAATGAGATTTACCATTTTAAAATAGCAACGCCGACATGGAGGTTTACCATGTGGCATGGCCAGTGAATCCTACATGGCGACGTCAAAATCGGTAGATTATAGATTTTGACCATCTAATCCAAGATCAGACGGCCCTAATTCATTCTGCGGTCTCCTTAAGGGGATTAATCAGATCGTGTGGCTAGATCTCAATCATCCATTTCAAATAAAAGGAATGAACAATCGAGAATACTCCCCATTCATCTCTAGTGAGAGACGGATGCCATCCAGTGAATTTAATAAATTTTTGGCGATCCAAGGCCAAATTTGATGTAATTTTGATTGCAAAATGATCAAGGATCAATTTGCAATCAATCTATACAGTTTGGTCTTCATAAGGATCAAATTTCCTTCATAAATGACCAAATTTTAATGCTATAGAGGTTGGTGGTGAGGCATACCTCAATTCTAATGATCTTCAGTGGTGGGATCATCTTGAACACCCTTTCCTTGATATGAAGAACCTATGGACATGATTTGGTGGCTTGCCTCCTCGCTAAAGGCCTTGAAGACCAATATGCTACCATTTTTCATCGTGTTTGGTAGTTCTCCGGCTTGTTAGTGGCAAGAGGTCAAAATGAGAATTTGTTTGAGGTTGCCTCTACCTAAAACATATTGGAACATTTAATTTGAGGTGAAATGCACTCCCTACAAGTTTCCATTAGAGATTGAATATAGGCTATCAGATTTGATCAAATTTTAGCATGTCAATGGTATGGGCTCAGGGGAATGTTTTCTTTCTTCTTATCCTTCCTTTATGAGTGTTTTGGGATGAAAAGAGGGAGTGGAAAGGCTCTCCCTCCTCTCATTCTATTCATTGTCAAGATCCATGTATGTGGGATTTTTGGATGACTGGAATCTAGGCACCGGCGGTGGGAGGGTTGGCCAAAGGGTGGATTTTATCCCCCTTGGCCTTATGATCGTCTTGGGATAAGAAATTTTAGGGGAGAAATTCATTTTACCCACTTTCCTCTCTTAGTCTTGAGCTTGCTCTCCATGGATTTCTCTATGCCTCCTTCTTGCTTCCCTCATGGAGGAAGCATATTCTCTCTTGTCTTGAGAGCTAGTCCATTGATTTTCAACCTTAGAACTATCCTCTAAGAGGTGGTCAAATATCAAAGGTCACTTGGATAAAATCCAAGGAATTTTGGATGATGGAAAGAGGAAGAATCTACCAAGCATCATTACTTAGTCCAAACCTTAACTCATTTCCCTTTGGTTTCATTTTGTCATCCAGACCTTTAAGCTTCCAAATCAAAAGTTTAGAGTAAGCCTTTTAAGTCATAACTCTTTTTTCCTTGAGTTGGGAGTAAGCCCATATGTTGCACTTTCTTATAATTTCTCATAGCTTTAGAGCAAGCCTCTCTAGCACCATTCCTATTATTCACATGAGAGGGTTAAGTCATTAAGACCCCTTTCATGTCACATAGGCTACTTGGGATAGGAACAAGTCATGAAGACCCCTTTCCAATTAGACAAACTTTTGACGATTAGATTAAGTCACCAAGGCCCCTTTCTTCTTCTTTAGATATCTAAGTTGGATTAAGCCATTGAAGGCCCCATTTTAGTAGTTAATCACATAGAAGTAAGTCCACAGTGGGCATCCTATTAAAATGATAAGTTTAGGATAAAGTTATTAATACCCCTATCCTTATGTCAAAATAACAATGTGATATTTAGGATCAAGTCATCAAAGACCCCTTTCCTCAACCCCAACTATTTAGATTGGATTAAGCCATTGAAGGACCGTTCCTAATAGCTAACTAGAAAGAAATAAGTCCCTTAGTAGGCATTCTTTCTGAAAGACATGGATAGGAACAAGTCATGAAGTCCCCTTGTCATATAGGCTAATTAGGTTAGGAATAAGTCATGAAGACCATTTTCCTATTATCCAAAAAAAACTAAAAAATTTGAGGTTTAGGATTAAGTGATTAAGAACCCTCTTCCTCATTGTGGCTACTCAAGTTAGATTAAGTCATTGAAGGATTCTTCTTAATAGCTAATCATAATGGAGTAAGTCCCTCAGTAAGCTTCCTTATAAGGATAGGATAAAGTCATTATGACCCCTTTCCTTTTTAAGCTACCAAGGTTGGAAGTAAGGAATTGAAGACCCCTTCAGGTTAGCTGAACTTCATTAGAATAATCCTTGTGACTCTTTTTCTAATACAAAATAAATGAAACTAAGGAATGAAAATAAGCCATTGAAGTCCCCATTTCTATGGACTGCTTAAAGCGAGAATTAAGTCCATGTGGCCGCTGTCTAGTAAATAAAATACTGAGGTTTAGGATTAAGGTATTAAAGCCCCTTTTTCCCCAGCTTACTTATTTAGGTTGGAATCAAGTCTCCAAAAACCCCTTCTTAATAGCTAACTAAATAAGAGTAAATCCCCTAGTGGTATCTTTCCCTGGTTAAAATATTATGTAGTTTGGATTAGGGGTAAATGTCTATATTGGCATCCTCTCTAACTACTATTTTCAGATAGGAGTAAGTCCCTTAAAGGCTTCTCTTTTGAATATAGTGATTGCATTAGGATTAGACCACCCTTCTTTAGGTCCACTCCTAATGACATCCCTTGAATTTAGGTTCCTAAGAGTGAATCAAATTAAAATAAATTTAGGCAAACATATGCCTATCTTTAACAATCAAATTCAAAACATAAATTGAAATTAACTATCAAAATTCTAAATTTCAATTCTTCCAAGCCTATGCTTATAGTGTTGACTAATTCGGTCAACACTAATACATGTAGTGTACTCTAGCCAATCCACTACACATATTCAGGGTTCATTTGTTGACCTCATTTTTAGAAGAGGTTAACATCACATATGAAATCAATAATTAGGATACATAATCTTAGATTAGAAACCCTTAATTAAAGTACTTATGACACTATATCTAGTGACCTAGTGCCTCTTCCTTCAATTTAATCTAACCTAATGGGCTTTAGTAGTTTCAACCCAAATTTTAAACTTAAATTAAATCAAATCAAATCCAAATAAACCAAAATGAATTCAAATTAAATTAAATGAATGAATCCAAATCTAAATCAAAATCAAATCTAATCAACCCTTTTAACATGGGTTTGACTTATGTTGGTCCCACCAAAATTTGACTAAATAAAATCATTCCAAATACTATAAATAATAAAATAAATATGTTTGATCATGAATATATAAAAAATTAAATCTATTTAGGCCTTGCTTAGGTTAATCAGACTAGATAGTCTAAATGAACCTAAATGGGTCTTAATGGGTTCAAACCTAAATCAAATTAAAATCAACTCAATTTATTTGCTCAAAATCATTTTGAAATGATAATCAAACATATTCCAACCCATCATTGGGTATAATTTGGTCAAATTGGTCATTTGACCCAAATGAACCCAAGCTTAACCCATTAAGCCTAATTTGGGTTCAAATTGTAATAAAATTGAAATCAAATGAAATTAACCTTGCCAATTCATCTAAACTCAATTGATTCAAATAGGTCATTTGAACTTAATTGAAATCAAGCTTATCCCATTTAAGCCTAAATGGGTTGAAATGAAATGAAATCCAAAATTAATTCAAATCCTAAATGAATTAATTGAATCAAAACTTAATTAATCATCAATTAAAGATGATTGAATCCAAAATTAAATGAATTAAATCAAAATCAAAACACTTTGAATTCAAATGCTTGAATTGGGTTCAAATGTCCAATCTAATTCAAATGGATTTGGATTTAACCTCAAACTCACATTGGGTTTGATTTGGGTAGCCACACATAAGCCTAAAGGTTGTGGTGCCAAAATCCATAAATAAAACCATAGGGAGATAAGTTAAGGTTATGACCAAGTAAAAGAAACTTAGTGGATTTCTCCTCCTCCCTTCATTTGAAGTCATTTGGATTTTATCCAAGCCACCTTTGACCACCTCTTAGAGGATGGTTCCAAGGTTGTGAATCAAATGGCTAGCCCTCAAGAAAAAGAAAACTTGGTCTCCTCCATGAGGAAAAGCAAGAGAGGAACAAAAATAGAAAGACATGGAAGCTAGCTCTCGGCCAAGGGAGGAAAGCAGAGGAAATGAATTCCTCCCCTCAAACTTCTTATCCTTAGATACTCACAAGGCCAAGGAAATTAAATCCACCCTTTGGCCAAGCTTCCCACTGGTGGCCAGAATTTGGCCACCCAAAATCTCAAATACATGGCTCCAGACCATGTATGTAAAGAGGGCAGAGAGCCCCTCTTCTCCCCTTCTTTTCATTTCAAATCATTTACAATATGAAGAGAAGAAGAATTGGACCATTCCCCCGACCCCTCACCGCCAACAAACTATAATTTGGCCAAATTCGGTGGCCACCATTCGTCCTTGAATGCAAAAACACTATGGAAAGTGTTTCACCTCAAATTGAATGTTCGAACATGTTCTAGAGGTCTAGGGGAGCTGAAATGAATCCATATCGAGGCACATCGCCATCGTCGAGCCCAAGAACAGTCAAACTGGATGAAAAATGGTCACACATTGGTCTCCAAGGTTTTTGGCGGGGAGGCATGCCACCAAAACATGGTCAGGGCTTCATCCCATCAAGACGAATGTGTCTGAGTCAATCCCACAACCAGAGATCACCAGAGTTGAGGTATACCTCACAACCGACCTATATAGCAAATTTTTTGTTCATTTTTAAAATAAAATTGATCCCCATATGGATTAAACTGTATAGATCAATTGCAAATCAATCCTTGATCATTTTGCAATCAACATTACATCAAAATTGGCCTTAGATCACAAAACATCCATCAGATTTGATGGATGATGTCCGTCTCTCACCAAAGATGGTCGATAAATGATCTACGTCGTCCGTTCTTTCTATTTAAAATGGGCAGCCAAGATCTAGCTACACAATTCGATTTTGTCCCAATAGGAAATCACAGAATGAATCAGGATCATCCAATCTTCGATCAAACAGTCAAGATTCATCTCGCATGGCATTGCCTTTGATGTGGTAGCCACGTGAATTTCATATGGCCTAGTGACACTACAACATGTGCCAATGGCGCCATGTTAGTACCACATTAGTGCCACCATTTTAAAATGGTAATTCCCATTTTAATTAATTAAAATTGAAGAAAATGTTTGATAATTCCAAAAATCATAGAAAATAAAATATAAATCCAAAAAAATAAATAATAGCTCTATGGATTCATCACAATGAGTATAATCTATTAGACCCAAAATCCGCAATTAATTTTGGATAAATTTGGCTTAATTTGACTTTAAATAAAATAAATTAAACTCAAATTATAACAAATCACTAATCCAATTGAAATGAAACTTTGGGGAACTAAAATCGAAGCTAAAACACACCTTAGTAAAAAATTTCATGAATTATTGCAATGTAATTCAAGAAATATCAAATTTCAAACTCCAAACTTCAATTTTAGTTAAATAAATTAAAATTAGATAAAATAAATCTTATAAATGAATCAAATTACTTCAAATTAACATAATAAACATTAATGACTTAAATATATCAATGAAACCAGCTAAAACTTAATAAACCATAAAATACCCTAATTTGGTAATTAATTCAAATAATTAATCTCAACTTAAATAAATCATAATAAATCAACCAAATTTTTAAAAATTATTAACTTTGGAATCATCTTTCATTGAAGAATCAAGAAAAAATAAAATCCCCAAATAATCCTCACTAAATTAGTCTTAATTTGGGTTTTAAAAACTAATTAAAATGTTAATTACACACTAATTATGTATTTGATTAAAATAAAACTTTGGAAATATGAAATTGGCATGAAACCCCACTTAACATAAAAATTTCAAACCCAATTGAACTTTGGATTGGGAATTATTGAATTTCCAAATCTCTAAGTCAATATAAATCAAATAATAAATATAAAAAATCATAAATCATTAAATTCATAAAATAACTTGAAATAATCTTCACCAACATCAAAACATTCAAAATAATTCTCCAACATCTTAAATTAAAGAACTTGATTACTTTCATACTTAAGGGTTAATGAAATTAATAATGCATATTAAGATTAATTAAACCTTAAGGTTAATGAATTCATAATCAAACAAATCAATGAAATCCTAATCCATAATCAGTGTAACCTAATAATGGATAAGATCACTAATCTAAGTGTCTTAGGTTAACATAATTCAAACCAATTGAACATGTATTTAATAAACATAAACTCAATTTAAAATATAATATTAATGAAAATAAATGTTAAATCAATCCAAATTAAATGAAACAAATCAATCCAAATTGAAAAAAAAAACAAACCAAGGATGAAAAATAAATCAATTTAAAGAAATAAAATGAAGAATTAAATTTCATAAGAATTGAAATAGTAATTCAAATTGAACTCAAACCCAAATCATCTAAATGAAACATAAAGGATTAATTAAGAAACTTATGGATCTTAGTTAGGCCTTTCAGATAAATCTCCATCTTATGTTGAAGGTTTAATTCCACTAGGGGTTAGAATGTTGAATAGAATGAGTTCCACCCAAAAGTGGAATCTATTCTACTCTTCATTCTTGAAAACCTAAACTTCACTTTAACAAAATAAAAGTGAACCTGAAAATGAAAACAAAAATCATTAAATCATTTTTATTAAAATAATCCAAAGATAAATCAAACAAACTCAAAAGTCCAAATTGAAACTTGAACTAAAAAAGCCTAGCAAAGTCTTGCCACACAAGCCTATTTCCTTCATACACTAGATCATTAGGTCATGAACCCTAGACTGAGGTTAGGTCATCCTGTGATTCTCTATGATTCTCTATATTGTAATGTGATGTGCTTTTCATGTCTTTATGATGTACAATTTTAGACTGCATGTCTAGGATTGTTTGTTTATTAGATTGGATGATAAGATATTCTTTTTAGAACTAATATTGTCTTCTATAGAGGGCTTATGGTGTTTTAATTTGGAGTCATAAGGACACCACATAAGATAGAAACATCATCCTATAATGGGTTCAATCACCTAGAAAGGACTCTTAAATCTAATGGGTCTACATATACCAGAGATCTTTCCCCTACTTTACATGGATAAGTAAAGTAAGGTTTATTTTATGCTAGATTCTTTAATTCCCTATAGAGACAAGCTTCCATAGTTTATTACATCTTAGGAAATGGGAATTTCCTTATAATACTCTCGGTTAAAGTAGTTAATAAATGTCTCCCAAGATTTTAAGGCTAGCCTATGAAAGGATTGGTTATTTTG
Organism: Cymbidium sinense; assembly: GCA_021442155.1. Taxonomy (NCBI): domain Eukaryota; kingdom Viridiplantae; phylum Streptophyta; class Magnoliopsida; order Asparagales; family Orchidaceae; genus Cymbidium; species Cymbidium sinense. The sequence continues at coordinate 80,486,375 of CM038215.1, forward strand.
GAAATCAAATTTGAAGAGTTCAAATGGGAAGTCTTATTCACATATTTCACTAGTAGATAAGTGGAGAACATTAAAGATATTAGGATGCCTTGGGAATACTCCAATCTACCATATGATGAGACTTTATATTTTTGAAGAGTAGAATTTATTTTGTTTAAGTTGAAATTATATTAGAGTGTTAGGATTTATAACCCAACAACACAAGATTGTAGAGATGCCTAAGAAATGAAGACTTATACTCATAGTAAAAGAGAAACAAGCTGCCTTAGAACTTAAGTCTAAAATACTTTAGCATAAGCTAGTAGTACGACCTAAAATCTAATCAGGGGGAATAAGAAATAGTGGTTCACCTCCACAAGAGAGAGTGAACACATCCTGACTTTCTTAGACCTACAACTACTTACAGTAGTTGTCTTAACACCTCTTATGCTTTAAAATCATGTAGGCCAATCTTATGTAGATGCAGGATAGTTTGGTTGTTATTTAATTAGGAAGGAAGCTATAATCCTAAACTCACTCCATAAAAGGCTAGATCATGATTGATATGAAAACATGACTTAGACTATAAAATTTTAAACTATTTTGACACATTAATTTGGACTAAAGCTTAGGATAATTATGCTTAAATGCATGATGAAATTAAGTTGTAGGCTAAATCAGCGAGAAAGAGGTGCTCTCCACTACAAAGGACCGCTCTCAAAGGTCAAGCATGTCTTGTATTGTGCAAGAGTAGAGATCCTATCCATTCATGAGTGAAATAATATGACATGCATGTTATTATAGCATACAACCATTCAGTTAAGAGGTTGCTAAATCTTTTATTATCTTGATCAAAAGCCTAGGCTTTGAAATGAGGTTGTGAGCTGTATTAAGATTTAGTAATGAGTTACTTAGTGAGGGTAAAAAATTTTAATTTTATTCTAAAGAGCCTATCGCATCTAGGCCACAAATCAAATTATCAAACTTCAAGAAATCTAAAAAAATTATGACATTTCTATTGCACAATCTAAACATAATAATCAAATATTTGAATTTTATAAATGAATAAGAGGTTGATGTTGCTGAGTATCGTCATACACCCTAGAAAAGAGAAAAAAGTTTGGTAGCTGAGCTCTACCCTTATACAACCTAGATTATAATTGAATGTTATAATTAAAATAAATGTTATGAGGGTCTTTAATCTTTTTTTCTTCTTTCCTTTCTTTAGATCTATTTGCTTCAGGCTTCACGGGGACTCTGAGGTCTTTGCCTTCTAGCCACAACTCATCATAAATCCCATAGCACTAATCCTAATCTTATTGCAAAAATTATATATTTATGAAAAATAAAATCTAACTATACCTACAAAATAGACCTTACCTAAACAAACATACAAGCCAAATAATTATTTTCCACATATTTGGACTTAACACCTAGGTAAGCGCCCACTGGATTATGCTTAGGGAATAAGACCATGGAAGAACATTTATATTCATTTATTATTACAGCAACCTTTTAGCACAATCCCCTAAACAAAATATCATTAGACTAATGATGGCCTAACATCCAGTCTATGCACAAATAATCCTAACATCATATCTAAAATATTACATCACAAAACAAAATATGTCACCACAACATACATCAGCCTAACATAATACTAAGATTAGTGACTTAGCATTCTAATGTGTATGTCATGGCTTAACGTGGTATGTCTTAGTTAAGCTTTGGAAATTTGGTTGTCTAAAGCTTTAGAATTGTTTAAATTAATTACTAAGGATTATTTCACTTTAATTCTTTTAGTAGCTTGATTGGATTTTTAACTTACATGTTTTCATTTTGTTCAATACCTACTTAGTATCCAACTATTATGAAGAGAAGAAAGAGGCTTAGCCCCTTCATCCCTAACCTAAGTTATTTTCTAAAGGTGGATTATTATAGCTATGAATTTTTATTGAGCATAAGTTTTGATTAGTTTTAATGAATCTTATTCAAACATGAAAGGAATCTTAGGATTAATGAAATTAAGTGACCATCACATGAGCAATATTCCACTACTTTCTTTCATTATCAATAACATTCACATTCTTTTATTATTATTTGTCTTGATATTTGATTTTAAACATACATATACATGAAATATATCCATATTTTTGCATACTTAATGAATGTTAATGCATGAATTTGATAGAAAAGAGAGATTTCACAAGGCTAAGCATATGCAAAAATGTATTAGAAATTTGAGCAAGTATGTGTCATTGTTAAACTAGGGATGTGAGATTATCTAAGACCTTCTTGGGGCAACTTAAAGCCTTATATTCCCAAGATGTCCAGACTATATATTTGCTGATTCAAATAGATCTAAACATATACATAAGCACAGAAAAAAAATCATTCAAAGGTTATATACAAAATCTTTTATTTATGTAAAGTTTGATAGCATGAAGAAGAAAGTATACTCTATATTCTAGCATATGTATACATATAAATGAAATTAAACAAATATGTGCTATTGTTAAACTAGGGAAGTTAGATTATCTAAGACCTCCTTGGGGCTACTTAAAATCTCATGTTCCTAGGATGTCCAGACTATACTTGCTAATTCAAATACATGTAAACATAAGAACAAAACATAAAGATAAACTAATCAATTACCATCTTTAAGTTGCAACTAGATGAAATTTTCATTAAGTATTTACAACAAATATTGATTTAAATTTTAGACTATTTGATTCATTATTAATTTATAATTTAAAAAATAATTTGAGATTTATTAGTGATAATAGACACACCATATAATAACATATATCCAACTCATGTGATTTGAATGCACTCATATTCTTTTAGTTTTCTTTTTAAAACATCAACACATGAAATAAATGGCATGCACATTTATAATAATTGAAAGAAAGTAATTAAATGTTACCACATAACATACTCAATTTCATTGAATCCTAAGGACAATAAAGTTAAATAAACATTCTTTAACATAAACAAAAGCTTCTATAAGATTTAATTTTAATGTTCAATTTATTAAAACCTAAAGAGGAGAAATGATATTCCCTATTCCATGTTGGTTATTTGACATGTTTAAGAAAAAAATTAAATATATTTTATGAGTTGATTAGGTTCAAGCCATTAATCACATCAATTTTATTACCTTTCCCCAAGCTTCTTTAGTTTAATTAATCACTTGATCATGAGCAGCCTTCATTGATATGCTTTGGGAAAATAAAATCAGCAATGTACCTAAAGAAGTCTAATGTAATTAGGCTCATGCTTAAGAGTTAATCAAATTAAAGGGGAAAAATGTTTAAGTTTAACACTCTTATGACTTCCCCACACCAATGGGATAATCATAATTTCTTTAATGACTTTATGCTATTAAATGCATAAAAGGATTAATGGGTTGCACTTAAGTTATTTAAATCAATTTTAACTTTTATTTTTATTTTATCATTAATTTCCTTTCCCTTAATTTTTTCTTAATTATTAAACACATTAATTAAACCCTCTTAAGGGAATACACTCAGAAAAATAATTAGCAAAGTAGTCCTAATTAATTCCCATATCATCCCCACTATTTACATTGATTAATTAACACAAATTACTTAATTTTTACTATTCATTTATTTTTATAGTTATTTAATTAATTAAAGAGACAAATTAGGATTGAAAATCTAAAATCTTCAAACCACATGGCAAATAATTCCAAAAAAATTATGAGAGGTAAGGGACATCTCATAAAATCATCCCAACAAATTTGAAATTAATTAGCCAAGTAATTTGGCCTTAATTAAGGTAATTAGCTTGAGCTTCAAACCTTAATTAAGCATTGCTCATTATGTATTAATTAGAAATTTAATTTTTATCAAATTCTCCTCTATCTAGACTTGCCAAAATAATTTTACTTGTATTTTTATATTTTTTATAATTAGTTATGATTTTTTGAAGTTTTAGCTATTTAATATATTTTTAAACCTTAATTAACCATTTTAAATTATCGTGACCATGTGGAAACTAATGTAGCAGCGCTTTTCACTTGGCACCACGGCATTGGCTACTTAAATCATCCGATGTGGCAATTAACTTAGCAACTCACATGATTTCAAAGGGATTAAATTGAGATTTCTAACAAGATTAACCACTACCATTCATTCTAATCATATGGAAAGAACAGCCGATGATTCATCTTGAATACATGAATTTGTCTTAAAGAGATGTGAAGAGAAAACTTAGTGATGAATTAGGATAAGTGTCATTTTATGGTGAGAGAAGATATTGTTTCTGGTCATAGAATACATGAATTAAGAATTGAAGTTGATAACGTCGATATTCAAATTATAGAGAACATGCCACCTCTAGTTAAAGGAATTAATATTTTTCTAGGATATTTAGGAATTTATAGTAGGTTTATTAATTAGTTTTCAAAACTTTGAAAACTCCTATGTAACCTTTAGAAAAAATATTCATAATTTCATTTGCCTTTAAATGTTCAAAAAGTATTTAATTTAATGAAAAATAAACTTGTTTCGACCTATCATTACAACACTTGATGGGAATAGTCCTTCTGAACTTATGTGTGATGGTAGTGATTTTGCAATAGGTGTAGTATTAGGGAAATTTTTTTATATTATTTACTAAGCAAGTAAAAATCTTAATGAATCTCAATTATATTACTCCACAACAAAAATGAGTTATTAGTATTAGTACTTTTCATTGATAAGGTTAGATCTTATTTAGTTGGTACTAAAGTCATTGTATACATTGATCATGAATAATTAAATACCTTTTAAAGAAGAAAGATGTTAAACTTAGATTGATTAGATGGGTTCTTCTTTTATAAGAATTTGACTTATAAATTAAGGATGAGACAGGTATGTAAAATCAAGTAGCTAACCATTTATCCAAATTAGAATTGAGAGAAGAGTTTAAGTCTAGTGGAGAGATTAGAGAAAATTTTCTTGATGAACATTTGTTTGCATTTGAACATAAAGTTATTCCTTAGTATGTAGATATTGTAAATTATTTAGTGAGTGAGATTCTACTTTATGAGTTAACTTGTCATGAAAAGAATAAGTTTTTGCATGATATCAAATTTTACTTTTGGGATGAGTCATTTCTATATAAATAATACTTAGACTAAGTTATGAGAAGGATGCATTCTTGATAACAAGATAAATAAAATTTTCATGTCATTTCATGATTCTAAGTATGTGGGCATTTTGGAGGAAATAGGATAGCAACATGACTATATGAAGAATTGTGATAAATACTAAGGAATAGAGAATATATCAAAACATCATGAAATACCATTAATTAATATGCTTTAGGATAGGATTTTTAATGTTGGGGAATTGGCATTGTGGGAGTCTTAATTCCTTCCCTTACAAATGAGTGTTTTTTCGGTTGATATAGATTATGTTTCCAAATGGATTAAACTAGCTACATCTATGAATGAATATAAGGTTATCTTAAAATTCCTAAAGAAAAATCTTTTTTACTAGATTTGACATACATACAGTCATTATTAGTGATGAGAACACCCATTTTTGTAATAAAATATAAAAATATTTTTGGAAAAATATATAATGAAGCATATGGTATCTATAGCTTATCATTCTCACTCTAATGGTCAAGCAAATATTTCAAATAAAGAGATTAAGGAAATTATAGATAAGATTGCAAGTCCAAATAAGAAAGATTAATCTAATAAATTAGATGGCGCATTATGGCTTGAAGGTCAGCATTCAATATTTCAATTAGTATATCTCCCGATAGATTATTATTGGGAGAAGCTCTCACTTATTGTTAGAATTGGAACACAAAGCATATTAGGATATTATAAAGTTAAACTTTGATATGAAAAATGTAGGGAAGAAAAATGCTCTTTATATTAAATTAACTGGATTAGATAAGGTTAAGAGCTTATGAAAATGTTAGAATTTATAAAAAAAAAACAAATTTAAAGATGTCATGATAAGAAGCTTCATAAAAGGTAATTTAAGCTTGGAAAATAAGTATTATTATTTAATTCTAGTTTAAAATTATTTCTTGAAAGAATTAAATCTACATGGTTAAGGCCTTCCATAGTTATTAAATTTATCCATATGGCATAGTTGATATTTAGGACTTAAAAACTCAAAATATTTTTAAGATAAATAGGAAAAGACTTAAGCACTATTTTGGAAGTGATGTAAATAAGCATAACGGGTCCATTAGTTTCATTTATATTTTATATGATTAAGATATGATTTAATTAAGTTAAAGATTATAAACCAAGCACTTCTTGGGAAGCAGCCCAAGGTGTATCTATTTTGTTATTTAGTCTATTTGTCTGTGTGTTTTGAGATGTTTAAGAGTTTTGTAAAAAATTGTGACATTGTTTATAGTGTTTAAGTGCTAATGCTTTATCATTGTGGGGATGTGTTGATTTCCTCTAGCAATGAATTTAATTTACATACTTTGTTAAAAATTTAAAAATGTCATGTGTCCTTTCATTGAGTCATATCACTTAGGCATTGAATTTGACCAACACTAGTTAACGATTGAGACAACTCTGAAAAACCAATAGACATAGTTATAAGCATAAAGACAAGAATAGATATAGCACTAAGGCACCATTGATTAGCATCACAGTGTTGTGTTAAAAAATTTTATGGGCTGACATGATTTTTAGTGCTATAATTATGGATGTAAGTTCATATTCACTAAATATTTATTGCCTTCCTAACCTAAATATAAACCATTTTAATAATTTAACTAGCATCTAGGCGTTGTATAGCTAATGTCTCAATGCTATATTTAAGAATGCAAGAAAGTAAGGTTAGTGTGTAGGCGCTACATGACCAGCATCATGATGCTATAGAACTATATAAATAAACTACTTTGTTAATTTTGATTATTCTTTTTTACTTTACCAATTGAGCCCTTAGAGTTTCTCATCTAGTTTCTATACTTCTTTAGCATTCCTTTGTATAGGAACATGTCAATTAAAATCATTCAAAAGAGGAAGAAGAATGCATCCTTGAACACTAAAAAATTCATTTAATGTAGATGTAGAAGAAAGGTACACCAATGCTTTATCCATATAAATCTCATTTTTAGGGGTATAATTTTGTGGGAAATTTGAGAGTAATATCATGTAAACGGGATGGGGAACTTTTGCTTATCAGGGAGGTTCTTATTTAGTCTTTATAGTTAGAAAATTCTTTGCTAATACTAAAAAAGCACTGGATATTAAATTTTTTGTTTTAGAAAAATGGGTTAGTTTTTATAGTACTACTATAAATCAAGTTTATAAAATAGAAGAAATAATTTGAAGAGCATTTTGTCTACTAAAATAATCACCCTAATTTTGATAAAATTATTAAGTTCCTTTTTGTTAAAGAATCAAACAACAAGTGGAAGAAGAGGGGGGACAATTTTATTGATTCTCCTACTACTAGTATGACCAATGATGTAGAGGCTTAGAATTTTATATCTATAAAGTTAAATACTAAGTGAGAATATCAGCGAGGTGACTAGGGTTAGGATTATTCTTACTTTTGTTATTTTAAATAATTCTTTTTTAAATATGATTAAAGGTACTAATATAGTAAGTTAAAGGCACTTATCACTCATTTATCAGAGCTATGAACATGGGCAAGAGCTTTAGGATATCTTAATAAGGAGGAATTAGTTCCTAAGGATCTTATGACTAAAGAGATGGTTAAGGCACTAGGTTCAAAATATAATCTTTGTGGTGGTCCACACATACCATCCTCCAGTTTTGATCCACCAAAACTATGAGTGAGCAGTTGCTTAACTTAAGTAAAATTGTGTCAAACTTAAGACATATGTTTGAGGAAAGCAATAGGTGGCAGCAAAATATGGGGAGAAAATTTAATCACTACATGGACCACATTAGTGAAAGTTCTCTTACATGGTAGAGTACAACACTGCTTTAGCTCAGATGTTCTACAATTTCTAGCTAAATGTGGGTCCTGATTATGTTTATTTCCCTATTGTGCCATTATTCTAGCCTAATATTAGCAAAAGTCAAGTAGCTAAGGAAGAGGAAGCGGATGAAAAAGAAGAAGAAGAAGATGATGATGATGAAGATGATGAAGAATAAGAAGGAGAAGAAGAAGTAGATAATGAAGAGGAAAAGGAGGAGGAGGAAGAAGACAAAAAAGAAGAATATTAAAGATATTTTTCTATTTTTTTGTTATTTTCTTTTATTTTATGTTAATTTACTTTATTTATATTTTTTAATTCTATTTTAATGAACTCTAAAAATAAACATTTTTTGGAGTATATGTATTTTGTGCTAGACCTTTTGTTCTTATTTTTCCACATTTTCCTGCTTTTATGTACAACACCTAAGCATTTCAAATGTTTTGTAATTTTTATTATATTTTAATTACAATTTCAAGATAATTTCAAATTCTTGCCATTATTTGTCTCTTTAATTTTATGTTATTTTCAAAAACTTGAGGTTTAATTTGACTAAGCAAAATTATGAAACTAAAACCAAATAAATAATATTTTTATTTAAAAATTAAGAATTGCATAAAAATTATTAAGTTATGAAAAATAGCTTAAACAATTAATAATTGAAATTTCATAGAAATATTAGTAACCTCTATGAGTTTGGAATTTTCTTACTCTCATCACACATAAATTATTTTTTATAAATTTAGTTAGTTGATATTTTATAAATTAAAGTCATTATTATTTTTATAATACAATAATAATTACTATCAATTTATGATTGGCATATTTAGTAAAAAAATAATATACCATTTAAATTAACATTAGAAATGCAAGCAGAATGGAAAAGTGTAGAAATCAATAACAATAGAAATACTTGTCCAATAACATGATCTTCTTAAAGTAAAATAAGAAAATTAAAAACAAAAAGGAAGAGAGAAGAAAAGAAAAGTCAAAAATAAAAGTATAGAACACTTAAGGATATATGTATCATACAATAATAGTACTTCAAATTCTCTTCTAATCTATGCAAATCAATGAGTCTATCAGAGTAACTAAATATGTTTAATTCAATAGAGAAAATCATGTTATCATTGTTGAAATAGTAAATGATGATGATTTATAACAATAAATTGGCTAAAATTCAAAAAATCAACTATGTGATTAGTGAGCACTAAAATGACTTAACTTCAAAAAACATTAGTTTAAGAAAAAAATTTAGGATGTTATAGATTAGTTATTTTTCATATTTAATAACAAAATATGTAAGACTTTAATTTAATTGAAATTATTATTTAATAAACTAAATTATAAATGTTTTGCTACAAAATAAACTTAAGAATTTATGAAAATGCATGGATTACTTGAGGAGAAGTAATAGTTCAAGCTTAGGGGTGTTTGATAAGTATAAATATTTAGTGATTTTTTATTTAAAATTGATTTTTTTAATCTTAATTAAGGCTCAATTGTGATTATTTTAGTATTTTTCTTAGGAAATTCTCATATGAAGTTAAAAGAAAGAACAATCAATGTTTGAGGGTTAGTACCTTAGCACTATGAAAGTAATGTTGTGACACTTAATCTATAGATAATTGGCATTGAAATAAAGAAGATAGTGCTTAAATGCTAAAAAGTTAGCATCGTGACACTATATTTGCAAGGATTTAGACTTCATGATATAGAGCATAGCGCCTTCATGCTTAGATGGGGATGGCATTTGGAGGAGCCTAGAAATGCCTTAGAATGCCTGATTAAAGATAGTAGAGTGCCTAGATATTAAAAAATCAGAATTAAGACACAAAAACCCCATAAAATTCAACATAAATATAGAGATCATAGTGCCTAAGGTGCTAAATGAGTAGCATCACAATTTCACTATCCATAGAATTTTTTTCTAAACACAGTAAGCAAAGTGCCTCGATCTTAAAGCATGGCTTCCATTATGTCAGAACATAATAAATGTTATAGCTAGGCACTACATATTGTGGGTCATGATACTACAACCCAACAAATTAGTTTTGGGAAGTCTCAAAAGTCAATTTTCGGAGTTTTTGATGTACTTCATGAGAGTTACTAAAAAGGACTTGTTAACAACCAATTAGATGGTGCTACACTTATAAATAATCAAGTATTTACATTAGAAAATTTTTTTTTGGCAAAGTGTAGGTGTCTAATACTGTATGAGGATAGTGACACTTAGAGAGTGAGACTCCAAGAGAATGTGTTTATGTCCAATGTTTGTGTTGTCTATATGTTGTGCATGGAAAAGATTGAAGAAGAAGAAGAAGAAGAAGATCTAAAGCAGAAGATTTAGAGTGGGAAGGCAAAGGATTGGATTAAGAAAAACTTAGAAGAGTATACCCCGTTCTATCTTTCTTTATTTTTTATTATTATAGATGTTATTTTATGTTTATGACATGATAATATTATCTCTTTCTTATATGAGTAACTTAATTATTAGCGATATAGATTTATGGACATTTGTATTATTTTCTTTGATAATGTGATTTGATGTTCAAAGTTATTTTTCTATGTTGTGAATGTTTATGTTGTTTTGCTTTTATACATGCTTCATTTACTTTTGATATGGCCTATCACTAATTTAATATCGAGTGTGATCTAGAGATATTAGAAGATTACTAGTAAAATAATTAAGGGAAGGTAAATAAATCTTTTAAATATATATATAAGCATATGATATATTGGGATTTGCAATATAACAAGGAGATAAAAAGTACGATCATTTATTTTAAATATCATATAAGAATATAACTAATTAATTATTTTGATTAGGTCTTTTTTATATAAGCATAGAAAAATCTTTTATTGGTAATGATACTCAATTCTTCATTGTTTTACTTGAATGAAACTTGGACTTATGTTCATGGTTTTAGCTCGATCAATTGCCAAGAAATAGAATGTCATGAAACCTTAAGGAATTATTTTTAATGCCTCAACTTAAGCATCAACACCGTTAGTCTTTTCTTTAATATGTTGAGGATTTGCTTGTTGGTTGCCTTGACTTGACAATTGGTTTATGGATGATGCATTAAGACAAATTCCTTAAGACTTATGGAGCACATTAAGATTTTTGTTGGTGAATTAGGTCCCATTCTCAAAGTTAATAACCATTAGTATGCCATTCCTCCATAATCTAGTTAGTGTCTTGGCCTCAATCAGTTCGAAGAAAAAATTTATTATCAATAGTATAAACATATAGGGTTGCTATCTAGTTGTGGAGGATTGATGAGTCCCATCACTCGCACAATGAGTGGTCAAGATATACTAATCAAATTTAGTTAGTATGAGGGTTGTAATTGTATTGACATAATGTTTTGTCACTCCTGACATCTCCTTGAGACCTCTTCAGAATCATTCCTAAAAGTCAGCCAAAAATGTTATTACCTTAAAATTATGTAGGTGAGTGCTCTCCCTCTTAAATCACTTTTGCCCTTGCTTGAATGTACTTCTCTTCGTACTCTATCTTATTCTTCTTCCTTGATGCACCTATGGTTGGGTAAGGTAACTGATCCCTAAATAACTCTTTTTAAATAGGACATATTCTGCTTCCTTAATCCTAAATCATCTCTAGTCTTTTATTCTCACATCAAGTTTCTTGATCTTTAACTATTCAATGAATGGATTTACCCAATTCTTTTAGTGACTCTCTTCTACTAGTAATAACTTACCTTCTTGTTTGCTTGGAAAAATAAGCTCCATAGTTGGCCAGTCTCTATGACTACTTCACTTCGAATGTAGTGGATTAATTGATTGTCCTCCCTTGATATTTGCTCAATCTTGAAATTAAAATTTGTTTATTTTTCCTTTACCTTGAATATATGCTTTTAAATCACCTCATCCCTGACTTCAAAGTTACAAATAACTTGGTTCACCATTACCTATGAGTTTGAGTAAATAATTAAATGCTTAGCATTGAGTCCTAATATAAACCTCAGCCTTACAAGTAATGTCTCACATTTAGGTTGATTTTAGCTAACGATCCATTGAAATCAATTCTTAATGGCTAAGTAATAATGCCTAGTAATATGAACTATACTGACTCTAATTCCTTATTTCTTAGAGACTCCTTCTACAAAAAGTGACCATGACTATTTGATATTAGGGATTTCTCCATATTATGAGTTATTGAGGTTCTCTAAAAGGTCAACGAGAGCTTCACCTTAATTTCCATATGAGGCGAATAAGAAATATCAAATTTCTTGGTCATGCTTGGTGAGTATAACTCTAAGTGGGTGGTCAATAATGACCTATAAAATGTGAAAAGGAAGAAGCCATTACACCAAGATGATAAGGATGAGTGCAAGTTTCTCTATGAATGGGTATAGCAACTTGGAACCATTTCAACAACTTGTTCATATAGTAGATGGACCACTACTATTTTTCCATTTTTTAGATTAGCACAATGTTGATCATATCTTCTATTACTTCTAGATATAATATTAGTGTTTCATTAGGCCTTTTACTTTTCAATAAGAGTGGCAAGGTGAAGAATTACTTTAGTTCTTGACAAGTAACTTTGCATTCCTTTGTTCACACTAACCTCTTAGCACCATTAAGAACATTGAAGGAGGGTGAGTAGTTCTCACCTAACTTGGAAATGAAGGATTAAGACTAGTGACATATCTTGAGAGTTTCTATGCTACTTTGCTTATCCTTAGTGAGGGCAAGTCAAGTATAGATTTTAGTTTATCTAAATTCATCTTTATTTCTTCAAGGGCAAGGAAGTACCCCATGAATTTGCTAATTTTGACATCAAATGTGTACTTAAAGTATTGAGGCATATATTATACTTTCTCAATGTGTCGAAGGTCATTATCAAGTCTAGTTTGGTAATTTGCTCTTCACTGATAATTCATCCACATATACATCCATGTTCATCCACTTATATTTCCTGAAGACTTGATCCATTATTCATTGAAAGGTGTCAACCACATTCTTCTGGTTAAATGAAATTACCTTATAATAGTAAAGTCATTCTTTTGTAAAATTATCTATCATTTAGAGTAAGTTGGTTGCATTTTAATTTATTGATAGACTAAAACATACTCCAAGATTCTCATCCTTCGGTGTTCAATTAAGGAGTCAACAAGTTTTTAATGTATCGTAATGGGTACCTATCTTTTAGGCATGCCAAGTTTAAGTTGGTGAAGTTTATGCACATTCACCACTTGTCATTCACCTTTTATACCATCATAACATTCAAAATTTAGTCCATGTTTTGGATTTTCATGTCGAAGTGATCTTTGGGTAAGTTGATCACTTTCTCTTTAATGGACCAAGTGAGTGGAGTCATTGGCATGAATCACTTCCTCATGTTAAGTCTATGATAATAAACATTTATATAGACCCTTGACATTTTTTTAGTTGTCCATGTGAACATATTGAACTTGTCTCACATAGTGTCAATTAGTGCCACTTAATATTTGGGATTATAAACAAAGCTAATACTCAAGACTCGCTCTAAATAATCTTCACATGCCTACACTTCCTCTATTGTATTTGAAGTATTCAATCTTACCCTTGCTACCTCGAGTTATCATACATCATTGGTCACTTTCCTTAAGTCACTAAGTACCCTTAAATAGCAAAGTCTTGATTAGTTGAGGTCACTTATAACAATGTATTTTTTTGTTATCATATAGAAAACATCATAAGTACATGATATGTGAACATGACTACTCAGAAGGTATTTAATAAGGAGCTACCAAAAGATCGCATTATCATGGGTTTATGCATCCATAATAATAAAGTAAGCCTTAGCTGTGAATTATTTGTCTTCATTTCCCCAATTCACTAACTATGTGATCATCCCTTATATTTCACACTCTCTAGAGAATCCATAAAGTGACTTGGTAGTGGGTGTGAGTTTTGAGCTCATCAAAGTCATCTTATTAAAAATATGAATTATAATGATATTGACAAAACTCCCATTATTTATAAATATGTTATTGATCTTATGGTTGGACATTAATTCCATAACAACTACCATATCATTAAATATGGTTGATCCTTCTCAATAAAACTCACTAAAATTATCTTTGCTAGGTGCACAAGCTATTACAACTGAGTTCAACTGCTACCCTATCTAAACCCTCCCAATGTTGTCTCCACTATTTCTAGATTCCTCAATATGTGGACATTACATGAATTTTACCATTAATTCATCAAAAGCATTTGGAGCTCTGATCAAAGGGATAATAATTGGATTAGACTGTGGTGTCTCCATCTATTTTTCTTTAAAGGCTTGATGACATGGAAAGAAGAAGTCTTTGGGAAACTTGAGTTTGAAGTGGGTGCTGGTGAAGCAAAAGTGCAAGCACTATAGATAAAGCTTGCATATAATTTCAATTTTCCTACTGATAAAGAACTCAATGAAACCATGTCAACTCTTGATAATAGACTCAAAATGGATGATGCTTATTGAACCCAAAAAGCCATAGGCCTTAACTTTGTTGATGGGGGGAACACCAAATATTTTCATGCAAACATCAAGAGAAGGATAGAACAATTAATCATTCTTAAGATTAAAAACCTACAAGGCCAATGGATACATGACCAAAAAAATATTAAAGAAGATGAAATCAGCCCATTGACATTGACGACATTTCCCCCAACATGGCTTAAATTAAGCAAGTTGTATTCTCATTAGGCAAATGAAACTAAAAGTCCAGATGGATTTTCAGATGGATTCTATCAAGACTCTTGGGATATCATTAAATAAGACCTTGTAGGTGTTATCCAAGACTTCTTTGCTAGTCAACTAATTCTTAATTATTTCAATTCCCCTACCATTACAGCCATCCTTAAACACACAATTCTGACATCTTGGAAAGATTTCAAACCTATTAATTTGTCCACCACTATTAGCAAGATAATTAACAAAATCACTAACTTCAAGCTCCACAACCATCTTCAAAATCTGATTAGTCCAAACTAAAGAGCATTTATCAAGGGAAGGGATATTTATGATAATATGCCCTTGGTGTAAGAGATCTTCAAAATTTTAATGTTAAATGCAGTGGTAACAACATCACAATCAAACTTGATATCCATAAAACATTTGACTCCCTAAATTGGTTCTTCACTAATAAAGGCTTGTTGGCTAAAAACTTCACACCCAAGTCTTGTAACTTCATCCATAAACTCATTCTAATAACAACAACTTAGTGCACGTCAATGGTGAAAAGGTTGGGTATTTCAAACCCAAAAAGGCGTTGAAGTAAGGGGACCCTCGCTCGTCTATCTTATTCATTCTGGCTATGGAATACTTATCTGCCATGCTGAACAAATCCATAAGTACTCACCCTTCCCATGGTTACCACAACCTTGGGGGTTTTCCTATCTTTTACTTACTTTTTTGATGATGACATCCTTACTTTCTAAAATGCCTCCATATGGTCTATCAAAAATATGATTGATATAATGCACCATTTTAAAGCCATTGTTGGCATGAAATTTAATAAAGATAAATCTAATGTCTTCCTTAAAAAGCACATTTTGTTAATCACTCAAATTGGATTACACGGTTGATTGCTCAGAAAAATACCTTTGAGGATGCTTTTTATCATCTTCATTGAGATGGTTATAAGTATATTTTCCCAGAAGACAGATTGATATATATTCAACCAGATTTTCCCTAGCATTATGTTAAGGTTTATTTAGATCTAGGTTTCACTTATTATGAAAACAAGCCTTCATAGTTAATTACCCCTCTTAATAACATATCTTATCAGATATGAGTTAGTGTCTAGTAGTGTGCATTATGGAATAAATGACTATCATTTAACTTAAAGTTGGATGATGACATGCTTGATCATAATTCTATGGTTCTATCAACCTCGGATGTCATGGTCCCTAGTCTACTTAGCCAAAGAAAATAGTTCTTAACCGAAGAATCCTTGTTAGCATTCATAGGTTGCATTGTCTAAAGTGTTCTTATAGACTTGAGGTGATATTTATCTAACGTAATAAATTTAAGTCTACCTTAGTTAATAGAAGGCTTTTTTTCCTATTAAATATATTCCATAATTCATAGCTCAAGGAGCAAAGCCATTTAGGGAATATATAGGCTATTATCATGACCAAAATAAGTTGACCTATATGGAAGCCAAGCCACCCAGTCAGAGGGTTCTAGTCGTATTTTCATTTCATGTTGTGTCATTTTGGCAATAAAACCACACAGATAGATGACACTAGTCACGTCCTTACTAATATGAGATTATTTGAGCATAAATATAGTTATATTTAATTTAATATTGGCTATTTAAATTATTTTGGATGATGAGCTTCATTCAATTTTAACATACTCTCTCTAGATGAATTTTATAATCAACACAGCCAACATTGAGGAATAATTAGGTTTTGTTAACCCAAACACACTCAAAAGACCCAACCGAGAAATTAATCCACGTAGCACCCTCAGACATGGAATTTACATTTTAATATATGTGTTGGGGCATAGGCAGGTGTTTCTTTAAAAAAATTTTTATTAAAATTAGAATATTATCTTTAAGTTTGTACATGTACACGTGATTCAAATTTATTTTATATTAACCCATGAAGCATCCTCAGACATAAAACATAGGCAATTATTATTAAGTCAGGTCTATTCAAGTAATTTAAGTATATTTTTTATTAAATACCACAATATTAAAGAATTATGTAATTAGGGTAGTGCCTCGGCACTAGGAACATAGCGCCTCGGTGCTTGATAGCACTGTGGCACTATCAAATTAGCGTCATGGCATTGGGTGCTTAGTATAGTAGCATTCTAGGGAAGATATTCATGTTGATCAACTGGCCAACATGTAGGAGCTGATCATATGCCATTGTGGTGCCAGTCAAAAGTCAGTTCAAAAAAGCTGGCAAACGGACAAGCTCTTTAAATGGAAAAGATAAACATTTTTACTAGCATTATAGTGCTGAGTTAGAGCACTGTGGCGTTACATCAATACCTGACACCTTTGCAATTATGAAATTAATGGTAATAAATGCTCTTTTTTCCCAGCACAATAATGGACTTGACCAGATGACCGTCGGCACTACAAGTGAATGTCACTCATATTTCTATTTGAACCTCGAGGTTAGCCTTCGACATTGAAGACCGAATGTTAGTCTGGGTTTATAAATAGACCCCTTTGGCTACTCATTTTTTTCATTATAAACTTTCTATTTCCTCTCTCTCTCTCTCTCTCTCTCTCTCTCTCATTCATTATTTTTAGCATTTTCTTGCATGAGGAGATCGCTCTAGTAGCCGAGAAGCACGCTATTGAGAACACAAACAACCAAGAATAAGAACAGTAAAAAGAGTTAGAGTGAGAGTGAGAGTGGAAGAAAGAAGAAGAGTAAAGAGGGGCTGCTCTTCCCTTTTTATAGTGAATTTTCCCGTGCTGGGGGCAATTTTATGTTCTATAACTATTTCCCCTACTCCCGCTAGGTGGTTATTTCTACTGGAGCGAGGACAATAGTTTTCTAGATTTAAAAAATTAAGGATACATGACAGCACCTCAACGCTAGTATCACAGCGCATAGCACTATGCCATTTTGTCAAGCAACTGTCAGGGGCAGTTTGAGCTACTATATTTTTTTTAAAGGTGGCAATTGCGCCTATGAGTTTTGATAACAGTGACATGGCACCCTAAAACCAGGATGTGCAGATTTTTATCAATTTTTATTCATTTTTTTAGATGCAAATGATTGTTCACAAGATTTATTGCATCTTCCCTTCCTAATAAGTATCTTGGCAACACTGTCTTTATTGGCAAAGCTAGGGAGGCCTATTTTTAAGGACATAATCACAAGAATCCAAGCTCATATCATGACATGGGATAATCTTCTTCTTTCTTTTGGTAGAAGGATCACTATTATCAAAAACATCCTCAATTTTATCTCTATGCACTCGCTTAAAGTAATCAACATGCCATCTAGCACTAAAAGGAGGATTACATCCCTTCTCAATACTTTCCTATGGTGTGGCAACAAGATATGTTATCATTGGTCTACTTGGAGGAAACTTTATAAACCCAAGGAAGAGAGCAGTTTGGGCTTTAGATCTCTCTATGATAGCATCGATTGCAATGCTATAAAACTTTGGGTCAAATTTAGACAAAAGCATTCCTATTGAACAAAATTTATCATGATCAAGTACTATAGGAACACTCACCCTATGCTTGTCCAAGCTGCAATGAATGCTTTTCATTGTTGGAAGTCGCTTCTAAAATTTAGATTTGATGCGGAGACCCAAAGTAGGTGGCAATTAAGTGAAGGTAATATAGCTTCTAGCAAGACATTTGGTGAGACAATTTCCCTTTATCTATCTTCAACCAAGACCTTAATGATCAGGGACAACTAAAGGATTGCAACAATGAGTCCGCAAGAGAGAGAAACCAGTTTGCTATTAATAAATTCCTTACTCATTTGTTTTCCAGTTGCATAGACTATACCGATTTCTGATTGAAGCTAGTTAGCAAACATAGTATCTTACCGAGCAAGAAAAATGGACAAATAACAAAACTCAAGGTGGTAGATTACCACACAAGACCATTTCTCCTTTATTAAATTACGTTTTCCCCTAAATTTGTTCGGAAAAGATAGGGCCATGTGTGCAATTAATCTATAGGCCCGCTTAACGAAGTCAATAGAAACCCTATTGCAATAAAATTTATACAACATTAAGAAAAAGAGGCGTGAATTAAGATATAAATGCTTTGGAAAAAAAACCCCAAAATAATGGATGCTATAGTTGTTTTGATCCTTTAAGCTTTAAAGGTAAATCAAATGCTCCAAAAGTTTTTTCAGTTTTGTTTTAATGCTCGAAAGTGTTTACTAAAACTGGATATCAAAATAAGTTTCAAGTGGAGCGTCAAAGAGAAAATTCATCCACACAAGTAGTTGAACACATCCCTTGGGAATAGAAGCTTGCCAAATAAGCTTTGATGATGAGTGGATCACAAATGTATCATTCTATGTTTCCTTTTTTGGATAGAACGATACATTTGCGATTCACTCATCATTAAAGCAATATTTGGCAAGCTTCTATTCCTGAGGGATGTGTTCCCATTCAACTACTTGTGCCATTTTGTGGATGAGATTCGGTGCATTTGCCCTTTGACACTCCACTTGAATCTTATTTTGATATCCAATTTTAGTAAACACTTTCAAGCATTAAAATAAAACTGAAAAAACCTTTGGAGCATTTGATTTACCTATAAGGCTTAAAGGATCAAAACTAATAAGCAATTTGATATGCAGTTAAAATAAGAGCTCAGCAATATCTCTGTTCTTATCTCAGCCACTATCATATGATCATAACTGATTAATCTTAACCATTAGATCTTAACTAACTTCCTCTATATATACCTCCATTACTGTATTACAGAGGGATATGGAATGTATTCGTTATTTTTCATTCTCTCTCTTTCCTACTTTACCATTTGATTTCCATTAATGCTGCTTTCTCTATTCTCTGCTTTTATATTTTTATTATGCATTGCATATTAATCTGAACTGGAAGACGGATGATCAATTTCACCACATGGTATCAGAGCTTTTGAATCACCAGTTTTTCTTTTTTTTTTTTTTTTTGTAACCTCTTCCATTTGCTATTGTCTTATCTATGGATACATCGGCATCCTCTACTTCAGCTACCTCACACAACAATCACTCGCAATTAAAATGGCTGATATCACAATTCCTTCTCAGCTGAAATTTCTTATGGAAAATATTAAAATGGTGATAAACATTCAATTAACATTCGAGAACTATCCTTTATGGCGTTCTCAAATCCTAAAATTATTTACTGCTAATGGATTTGACGGATATCTAGATGGAACCATGTCCAAATCATCAAAGCAAATTGTAGGCGAATCTAGTACTATAACAGTCAATCATAACTACAATACTTGGATTCTTGTGATCAAAACTTAGCAGTAGTTTTTTACTCCACAATTTAATCAGAACTTTTACCGTATGTATTAAATCTAGATATTTGTTATGAAATTTGGGGAACTATTGAAAAGAGACTTCAATTCACAAATCATTCTCGAATCTTATAGCTAAAAAATGAACTACATCATATATCACTGAAAGATAAAAATATGATGAACTATTTATCTGAAATCAAAAGTAAATGTGATATAATACTTTATATATTAAATGGCCTTCCATCCTCTTATCAAACATTTAAGATTGCTATGCACACAAATCTACTTTTGAGCATTAAAACAAAACCAAAAAAACCTTTAGAGCATTTGATTTACCTTTAAAGCTTAAAGGATCAAAACAACTATAACTTCCATTGTTTTGGGGATGTTTTTTTTCAAAGGATTAATATCTTAATTCACGCCTCTTTTTCTTAATATTGTATAAATTTTCTTGCAATAGGGTTTCTATTGACTTCGTTAAGCGGGCTTGTAGATTAATTGCCGCCACACGACCCTATCTTTTCCGAACAAATTCAGGGAAAAACGCAATTTAATAAAGGAGAAATGGTCTTGCGTGGTAATCTTCCACCTTGAGTTTTGTTATTTGTCCGTTTTTCTTGCTCGGTAAGATACTATGTTTGTTATCTAGCCTCAATCAGAAATCAGTATAGTCTATGCAACTGAAACTGAATGGGAAAATGAGTAAGGAATTGATATCAAGCAGAGCAGACTCAGCGATTTCAAGGTCCGTTTTTCCCTCAGATGACAACATCTGCAAGAGAGGAACCTCTTTAGCATTCAAGTGTTAGCATTGCAACAATGTAGAATCATTAAACCACCTCTTTCTGTGCTACTCAATTCACTGCAAGCCGAAGATGATGCCTTTTTCTTGGCTCTTAAAACTTCCCATGCTTTCCTCACAAAGATATTGTGGATAGAAATATACTCGTTCAATCTAATCAAAATATATAATGGCGACTTGAATCCCCCATTGAGCTTGTCTTACACTTTCAGAAGCATTTGGAACCTTCGTTTTATCTTACATGATTAAATGAATAGCACTACAAAGAATTTCTGATAAATAATCTTAAGTCCGAAAGATTAGATTACAAACTTCAGCGTCAAATTGCAGGTACCTAGGAGGCTCATGCGTCTTCCTTTGTAATCTCTTCTTCTTTTTCTTTTTCTTTTTTCCGGAAAATAATCTTCTCCTTAAGGCGTGAAATCATTCCCGATTTTAGAAGTCTAGCTAATATCCTCTGGGGTTTTTCCTCTGATCAAATCGGCTACTTTCTTACAAATCTAATTATGATTCATATATTGCAGTAAGGATTGACCATGGAAGCTTCTTCTGCCAACCAATTTTTAAAAAAAAAGGTGGAAGGATTTGGGTTAGTAATTTTTATTTTTATTTTTTTGTTTTTGGACTAGGAAAAGTGATTTGCTCACCATTGGTCATATCTTTTTGTCGGGCCTATCATCGATTTTTCCACTGTATATAGAATATAGATACAATTGATGACTACTTTATATATTTTTTGAGATATTTAAGTTAATTTAATGATAAATTTATATATATAATGTATATATAAATTTTAAACTTACAATTTTTTTAGTTAAAAATTAAAACTCTTAACTACTAAATTAAAATTACTTGTATGACAAATCTACTTTTATTGAATCACTTTGACGAATTTTTCATTATTTGTGGAGTTTTTCTGCTCTCCTATGCTCCTAAGAGCCGGTTCATTTCAATATTAAATTTAATATAATTAATATATCTTTTATTGACGATTACTTATTTAACTTTAATGAATATTATTAATAATTTATTAAAACCTTAACGTGACATATAATTCTCTTCTCACAAAAAGTCAGAGCTCGTAAATAAGAAATATTCATTTATTTATTTGTATTAGTATTATTATTTATTTATATATTTTGAATCAGAGAATCTACTTAACACTACAGATGCTAGGATAAATTTTAAAAAAGAAGCTATATTACTGTTTATTGTCAAGCAGAAATTACCCGTTCAAGAAAAAAATTTAAAATTGAGCAAAAGTCGTAACCTTTATTCATGTTTTCCCTTAAAAAATTTTTCAAAGTTTAGAGCTGTCTCCTCACTTTTGTTTGGGCACTTCATTGGAAGAGCATGAGATCTCCCCGCCTGGATGGAAAGGCCAACCTTGAACATTCTATCTTCAACTATATATTTGTCAATGTGAAAACCCTCCAAACACAATCGTCCCACCAATCGACGGTCGCCACCGCCGTTGCGTAACCACCTCCATTGGCGCCAACCACGCCGAGCATGCCGTCGACCACCGCCCGATCCTCATCGTTGTCAATCTCTCGTGCGTCGTCGCACCTTTACTAACCATTATGCGGTCATTCGCCATGACCACGCCGGTCTGCCACCTACCATTTTGCCTCTATTCCTCGCCATTCACTCGACGACCTATTTCATTTCATTTTATTCGCCATCATCCTCACTATATTGTTGCAATCCGAACATGACTATATAGCTATTGTTGTCTGATTCTGGGATTCCCATTGTCAGCCCTTCTCATATACAATTCTGTAATCACGTTATCGGGGCAATTTTGTACTCTAAAATAGACACATAGTGGAAGATTTCTTGCTGAGTGATTTTTCTTTTATTTTCCAAGTAAAATTGAGTTTTCTTATTAATTCCTCAAACATCCGTGTGTCTTTGGATTCCTTATAAAGGCACAAATTTTTATTCTACCGCAACTGATTTTTTAGCATGCAACACTTATATAATTGAGAGAGTATGAGTTATTATTGTTTTGTGAAAAGAGAATTTATATTTGTCACATTAATAATTTAATAAACACTACCATTGTCGGTCCGAAGTCCGGATGTGAAAAGTGGAGGGTTGCGATAGGTAGTCGACAGCCAGCGTAAAATTTGTCGAAATAATCATGACATGAATCCTTTAAATCATTGTGTTAATGCTTGCGTCCCCAAAGCGACCATTTGTATGGCTTGAATACGTGAAAAAAATGTGCAAGACATTTGCATGGCAGTGTAGTATTAAATAAGCAAGGGTTCCCACATTTTGGACGAATGCGGGCGAAGAAGTTAATCCATGAAATTAGAATTAGGTTAGGATCTTGGAATATAGGTACTCTTCTAGGTATGGAATTAATAGATATTATGGTTCATAGAAAAATAAATATTTTATGTGTTCAAGAAACTAAATGGGTTGGAGAGAAGGCCAAGGAGATTGATAGTTTAGGTTTTAAACTTTGGTATTAAGATAGAAGTCGAACTAGAAATGATGTAGGTGTGATTATAGATAAAAGTTTGAAGGATAATGTTATAAATATTAATAGATGTGTAGATAGAATTATAGCTTTAAAGATTATTGTTGATACTAAGATTATCAATGTTATAAGTATTTATGCTCTTCAAGTAGGTTTTGATGTAAGCTCAAAAGAAAAATTTTGGAATGAATTAGAGCGATTAATATAAAAGATACCTCTTGAAGAAAAAGTATTTATTGGAGGAGATTTAAATGGACATGTTGGTAGAGTGGTAGAAGATTTTAAAAGTGTTCATGATGTTTATAGATTTGGAGTGACTAATGAAGAAGGTATGACTATATTAGATTTTGCCTTAGCTTATGATTTTGTAGTTGCTAATACTTTATTTAAGAAAAGAGATGAACATATTATTACTTATAAAAATGGATCTAGTAAAACATAGATTGATTTTTCTAATGAGAAAAATAGATCGTTTAAATTGTAAATATTGTAAGGTCATTCCAAGTGAAAGTTTAAGTACCCAATATTGATTGTTAGTTTTAGATTTTAAGATGAAAGATTGCAAGAGAAAAAAAAAATTAAATTATTGTCCTAGGATTAGATGGGGACACTTAAGAACATAAATAAAATATTTTTAAGAGCAAGCTATAAGGGCTTAGAATTTGAGATGTTCATAAGAAGCTAATATTATGTGGAAAAAGTAGAATTAAGCAAGTTCTAAAATGTGCTTGGAGAATCAAAAGGAAAAACTTCTTTTAATAAAAAAAGTTGGTGGTAGAGTCAGAGTGTGTAAGAAAAAATAAAAAATAAGAAGCATTATTATAAAATTTGGTTTAGATGTAAAAACTTAGAGAATTGAAAAGATATAAAGTGATCTATAGAGATTCTAAGAAAGTAATATATGATGCAAAAAATTTAGCTTTTAGTAATTTATACAATAGATTAGATACCAAAGAAGGTGAAAGATGTATGTATAAGTTAGCCAATCAAAGAGATAGGAGAAGTAAAGACTTAGTTCAAGTAAGATGTATTAAGGATGAAGATAATAAAGTGCTTTTCTTAGAAAAGGATATTGAAAATAGGTGGATGAGATATTTTGATAAACTTTTCAATAAAAGATCTGAATGTACTATTGATTTTAGCAACCTTAATACCCTAAATAAAAATAGAGACTTTATTTTATCGTTTATAGTAAATCTAAAGTTAGAGAAGTTTTAAAGAAAAAGAAGCGGGAACTGATATTCCAATAGAAGTGTGGAAATGTTTAGGGATCGAGGAATTTCTTGGCTTACAAATCTTTTAATGTTATTTTAAAACTAAAAGATGACAGATGAGTGGAGAAAGAGTTGGTTGGTTCCTATATTTAAGAAAAAGATGCACAAGAGTGTGCAAATTAGAGGAATTAAGTTAAATGTACATTAAAATTATGGGAGAAAGTAATTGAGCATATGTTACGATGTGATACAAAAGTTTCTCACAATCAGTTTGGTTTCATGCCAGGTAGATCTACTATGGATGTTATACATTTGTTAAGTGGTTTGGTGGAGAATTATAGAGAAAGTAAGGAGGATTTACATATGATATTTATTGATTTAGAGAAAGCTTATGATAAAGTTTCAAGAGATGTTCTTTGGAGAGTTCTAGAATAGAAAGGAGTTAATATTGGTTATATTCAAGTCATTAAGGATATGTATACTAGAGTTGTTACTTTTGTCCAAACACAAGGAGGATTGACAAAATATTTTCCCATTTCAATTGAATTACATCAAGGATCAGCTTTAAACTCTTATCTTTTTTTTTAGTTATGGATGTTCTTACTACATTTATAGGAGGATGTACTTTGGTGTATGCTTTTTGCTGATGGCATTTTTCTTGTTGATAAGACTAAAGGAGTTCAAGAGAAACTTGAATTATAGAGGTCAAGTCTAAAGGTTATCGTTTTAAGTTGATCTAAAACTGAATATATGGACTGTAATTTTAGTTGTAGAAGTTCTAATGGTAGTGTTGTGACATTAGGTGAACAAATCATTAATAAGAGTGAGCGATTCAGATATTTAGGCTCTATTGTTCAAAATGATGGTGAAATAAATGGAGATGTTATTAGTAGAATTCAAGTTGGATGGTTGAAGTGGAGGAATGCATCTGGCCTGTTGTGTGATTGCAAAGTTTACTTAAACTTAAGAGAAAAATTTATAAGATGGTGCTAAGACCTGTAATGACTTATGGTGCAGAATGTTGGCCAATAAAAGAGAAGCATAAGACTAAGTTAAGTGTTACAGAGATGAGGATGCTCAGGTGGATGAGTGGATTTACTCTTAGAGATAAAATGCAAAATGAGTATGTTCGGGAAAAAGTTAGAGTAGCTCCAGTGTCAGATAAGATTAGAGAGAGTCGCCTTAGATGGTTTGGCCACATAAAGCGTCAGCCGTCCGCTGACCCAATTAGGAGAGTAGATGCATTTGATTTGCCTTTTGTTAAGAAAGGTAGAGGTAGACCTAAAAAGATTTGGTTAAGATGTATAAAAAATGACCTGAGTATACTTGAATTAAATGAGAATTTGACATAATAACACAGATGGACGAAGGATTTATATAGCCGACCACACTTAGTGGGATAAAGGCTTGTTGTTGTTGTTGTTGTACATTAATAATTTAATAATTTTTTTATAATATTCACTGAAGTTAAAAAATGTAATTATCAATAAAAGATAAGTTAATTATATTAAAATTTAATTCTAACCTGCCTTTACAAGGCTTAGGAGAGCAGAAAATTTCTGGGTATATTGGAAAAGTGATTTGATGAAATGTAGACTAGTCATCAAATATATTTGTGTAGTGCTTGAGCGTATAGCCTAGCGATTGATAACAATATGATTAACTTCAAAAGGTCAAAATAGCTCACCCTTAAAAAATATATATATTGCATGTCTACGTTAATGAGAAAAGGGAGATTTTAAAAAATCATTTTACCAAACTCATCAACCCTCCCAGCTCTCATTCTCGCTTTGGTAGGCAGGAGAAGCTTCCATGGTATATCCTTCTTGCAATATTTGAACAAATTTAGAGTAGGAAAAGAATGGTTTAGTTATGACTCATCATATTTAAGAAGTCATCTCTACTTATTAATTAAGATTATAAACTCTAATTAAAAGTTTAAAACCAATCCATGATCAATGATAACGTATGAGACAACATCGATTTGCCTCTTCCACAGCAACCTTTTACCCATCAGAGGCCATCATTCATATCATCTTTTCCATTAGGGGTGGAATCAGTATCAATTTTCAAGATGTCAAATTTATATGTTAGGATAAAAATAATGACAAAAAAAAATTTAGGAGAGATAAATAACTAATTTGATACTTTAAATAAAATATTTAGTTAATATCTAGTATTTAATTTTAATTTAAATGAGTGGTGGAATCAATGTATTATATATCCACTATATATGTCATATACAGTGATCGTGTCATAAATTTTTTTTTGGAGCACAACCTAGCAATTTAAAAAAAAAATACCTTCACGTATTTAATTTAGAATATATTTATGAGAAATATAAAATATATATGAACAAAAAATTTATAATTTATAATGTTTGATATTAATATTTTGTTAATATTGAATAATAATGTCATTATCAATATGATATATTATATATTAATTAATATAGGTTACTAAAAGATTATTTATCTTTCAATCTCTAATTCTATTTCATATTTAATTTATTGTATTATCTACAATAAAATATGCTCTTTCAACACTTGTTACAACAAATTAAGAAGATTCAATTCTAATTTTAATCATTTGAGAACAAAAGAATATAAAATTACTTTTTTGTTTTGATTATCTTTTCAGCAAGCCTTTTAATACGTTCCAAGAATAAAATTTGTTCTTCAAGTTATGCTGATGTAAAATTAATTAGATAAATTTAAAATATTTTTAATTATTTATTATGATTATAAAAAAACATAAATAATAAGTAAATAAAAATTATAATTATGTTAATTACGTATTTATAATATATAATATTTTATTTTTTAATAATCTTAAAATTAAATTCTAAAATTTTAAAGAGGCGCACAATATAAAATTTATTATAGATGATAGTGAAATCAAAAGTTTAGAATAAGCATGGTCATATATCTATAAAAAATAAAAACTATTTCATATTTTCACACCCTAAATTATTGAACTCTTGCTATGAATAAGCATGGTCTAAATGAAGAAATATATGAATTGTATGTTAAAAAAATGCATAATATCTCATAATGACATAAAAATAGCCGTTTAATAAAGGGCAGATTAGATTGCTCGTAAGTGAAAATCTCTCCAAACCAAACGCAGAGTTTAATGTACCTTTTGTGTTAGAAAATTTTAGAAGTAAATTGAAATTCAATTAATTTCATGAAATATATAATTAAAAATAAATGACTTGATAAATTGAACATAATGATACAAAAAATAGTACAATAAAAATTCAAATAAATTAAAATGAAACACTTAAAATTTAGTTAGAAACTTTAGCACATTATCTGAAAAGTGAAACAATCTTTATATCTTCCATACTTACTGTTTAATTGAGTATCTCCATGAGAATAATTCATGATTGCTAAATTTTGAGGTCCTTAAAGCACTAAAAAAAATGATTGAATAATCAATGATAAAAAAAAAAAAATCAGCATTTGCTGTTTGATGGAGTAATCTAATTTTTTTTTTTTTTGTTAAAATAACAAAAATTTACTTTCAACAATCATAAATAGAGCCCCCATTCTCTATATATGAAGGATTGGGACTTAAAATTTTAGATAGCTTGATGATATAATGAACTCTAGTGCTCGACATGATGACTAACACTGGCATCTATAGCTAATGACAAATATTTCTAGCTATTTTCATCCAACCCTTCTCTCCCAATTGTCATCACCTAATCATTATCTCTTAATTGCCATAATCTAACTTTCATTGCTCCACTAACATCTCCCTACAATCAACGTTCAACTACCACCATTATTTGATCATTTTTATGCAATCAGCACCGTCAAACCATTATCACTGAATTATCGACACATAAACATTGTGTTCAACTTTGTAATATCTTTTTCATTGCATAATGGGAAGTGTAAACCTTTATATTTTCAATCATCATAATGGGGATTATTTTGTCTTTGCTAGTCCTTGTACTTTTTTTTCCTTTTAAATTTTTAATACAAAAATTTAAGTATCTTATGTTGTTTAATTATTAATTTATTCATGAGTGAGATCTCTGTCTAAAATTAAAATATTTTTGATGTCCATATAGTCTTAAATTTTCTAACATATATTTCTTAGGCGTCTATCAATTATATCCCAAAATCCAAGCAATAAAATTCAATAATTGATAAAAATAGTTCTTCTTGCTCCAATACTCATTAGTTTGAGAATTATATTTTAACAATAGAAATAATAATTAGATAATTGGCTCTTAAAGCCTATCCTTGAGTAATGATCATGAAAATAAAATAAAAATTAAACTTAAAACCTTAAACTAATTGAAGAGGCTCCACCATTAAGGCTACCATCACAATATGATGAAGAATGTCAACCACAAAATATGTAATATAGGGTTAATCATTTTTAAGATGCTCATGTGAGGTCTTCTTAATGTAATTTTTGTTAACTTCATGAGTCCCGTTAATTAATTTTGATGATAACAAATATATGTTTAGATGATACTAAAAGTTTAATTTTAGTATTTCTTGAAATTCACCAAACTCAATTTCAACAAATTTGGAAAGTCATATCAACCTGACAATAGCTATTTGGGATGTCTCTTAAGAATTTTGCAACACAAAAAAAAAATATAAAGTTATAGCTAAAATATCTTCATCGTATTTAATTGTAATTTTACAAATTTTCATAATTTATTTGCATCAATTTTTCAATATTCTTCAAATTTTCAATTTTGGATAATTTGCCCACTAACAAGAGTTTAAGCATTATCCATTGCATATTAAAGTAATTTATGTTTATTTTATTTATTTATTAATTATTTTAGCATAAGAATTAAATTATTCTTTCAATTAACCAAATTATATATTTTTTTCTCTCTATCTTATCCTTCATTTTCTCTCCTTTCAACAATTTCATTTGCTTTTTATTTTCTTTAATATTTGGCCTAGATTTTTTTTTTTGTTTTTGGCATGAGAAATATTGTGGGATTTGATTAATTTAATGCTATATTATTTTCTCTCATTCTATGGAAATTCAAATTTCAAAATTATTTGAACTTTGAATTTGAAAATTTTGAATATCAAATTGTTTTTACCTTAAATTATTTCCAAATATAATCTATTATGTTTAAGCTTGAATTGGTCAGTCCCCTCTTTTTTTTAATGGATTTGATTTGATTCAATTTAAACTAATTTGAATTAGTTCAAATTTAAAGTCAATTTGATTTGGAATTTATTGGATATTTCTTTTTTTGTCTTTCTTATTTTAAAAATTATTTTTTCTTGCCCCTATTATTATTTTAATTGAATTTCAAATTATGTTAATTATCTAAAAAGCTTCTTAATTAATTTTTCTTGATTGTAAATTGATTGATTTGCATTAATTGGATCTAACCTAATTAGGAAGGAACCTTTGTCGAAATTCACATGCAAATTCCTTTGATTTATTTTAATTGAATTTATTAACGTGGTTTTCTTTATTAATCTCTCCATGCTTAACTAATTAACTTTGCCATATCTATTACATTGATTCATGATTGATCCATTTATAGCAAGCCTTCATCATCCCATGCAAGTTGGCTATATTAGATCTATTTTATTGCAAATTAATTTCAAACTCTTGCTTTATTAGATCCCATCTTAATTTGCAAGTGCCTAACTAAGTTAAGTAGATTGATTCTCTTGTCTTCTCTTCTATTGCATGGATGACCACTTTAGGCTTGAGTTTATTTGGATTCATATTTAATTACATGTGCTAAATTATTTAAAATCAAATTCTTGTCATATTTGATTTCCCACTTGAAATGATCCTGCCATGGTCAAAACTTGCATGGACTTATTTTTTATGTTATTTCTTAATTACATTCAGTAATTCTCTTTCATCTCTTCTATGCTTTGACTGGTCACATATTTTTGTAATTTGAATTTATCCAAATTCAAACCAAGTGGCTAGAATTTCAAAAATTAAAACCTTCCTTAAGTGATTTCCCTCTCTTTCTTTTCTCCCTTTTTCTCTTGCCTTAGCTGACCTCATCTTGGACAAATCTTTATTTGAAGTGTTTTCCTCTTAGCTTAATCTCTCTTGGACACTTCACCTTAGCCAAACTCTGCAATTTGATTTATTGAAGTGCTATTTTGGATTCAAGTGCTAAACTTGTCTCCTCTCTTGTTCAACTCTTTAACCATATTTAAGGGGAGGCCATCTTCATCTTCTCCGAGCTTCATTCAAGTTTTGGAGAAGTCTCCAGCAAGTCTTGGGCTCATACTCTAACAAATTTAAAGGACTTGAGTAAGGGTGTTTAATTTACTTTGATTATTTGTGCTCTTAATTTGAAATTTTTTGGTTTGATTGAAAGTAATTACATGTTACATTGATAAAGCTTTTCATAAATTCTTTTTACTTTTATACCAAGTGATTTGAAAGATTATCCTCTTCATTTGATTGGTTTTTGTCTCACCTTCAAATTGTATTACATTAATTGTTCTTTAAGCTCTTCATATTTAAAATCAATCTATTTCACTCTGTGAAAATTTTTATAATATTGATTTGGACTTAAAAGCCTTGTTCATTACATATCTTAAAATTAAGAAAAGAAAAATAATTTATTGAGTTATTTCTTATTTATCTTGTTATTACTCAGTAAGCTTGAGTGTAAAATTTATTTTAAAATTGAGAGATAAATATTCTCTTGTATTTTTATTTTTCTTACTTCCTTAACTTGTTGGGGATGTAATTGTCCATGTAAAATAGTACATTGTTTGTTTAGGGTTGTACTTACCCAGTGCAAGAAAGTACAACAGATTCACTACAATCTTATTTTAATAGTCAATTCCTAGTCAAGGTGACTATGTATGGACGTAAGTCAGTTCTTATGTTTTACCAAACCATATAAAAATATCTATGCCTCTTGACTTTTATGTTTCTGCATTTTATTTGGTTTGTTGTTTTGCTCTTTCATTAGAAATAAATTTAAACATTTTTCACAACTAAATTTTCTACAAAGTTTATTAATATTTAACTTGAAAAATTTTAACCACTCGCTTTTAGCTTTAATACTTTCTTAATAATTTTAAAGTTCCTTCTCCATCACAACCTAATTAAGAACTCATTAACAAACTTAATTGAACTCATCCTACTTATATTACTCAACTAACTCATAATCCACTTACAAATTTGGATGTTACTTGACAACAACTAATGGACACACATAATGATATCATATAAGATGAGCCATGACTTCAAAAAGAATATAGTATAAGGAATAAGAATCATCTTAGTATCCAACATAATTTTTATGAGTCTTCACCCTCCATTTGATGAAAATTTTCAATATCCAATTCTAAAGGGGTTTAAGATTTTAGGGCATACTCCAAAACTAGCCAACTCATCATGGAGCTTGGCACAAGTCATGTCACCACTAGATTAGTGACTTGGAATCCAAATTAGACTTGGTTGAATCCTAATAAAGAACTAGTTTATCTAATTAAAGATAAAATTTTTATTTTCCAATTTTGACTTTTTTCATAAGTAAAGAAATGGTTTTCCAAAGCATAGTTTATATCATAATTTAATTAACAATTCATAAGCTTACCACTTTTCTCTCCAAAAAATAAGATAAAACTAATGAAACATAACATAAACCAATAAAAATATATCTTATACTAAACTCTCAAAATAAACATGATCAAACAGACAAACAAGAAACATGATGTGAAGCCCACCAAAGAGTACATATTGAGAAAATATGTAAAATGAGAAATTGAAGTGGATAAAAACTTTCCTATGAGATAAAGCTAGTCATCTTTTTCATCTCTCTTTTCCTTCTACTCCTTGTAATTTTAATTTTCATTTCTTCTCCTAATTACAACAAAAATTAGAGTCAGATTTAATATTAGAAAACTAACTAAATTGTAAGGATATAATCATTTGGTTTATACTAATAAGAACTTAGCTTAATACCTCAACCTAACACTACTTTTTCACATTTCAAATTAAAGAATAAACATATTTTCTCCTTTTTTTTAATATTTTTAAAGGTGATACTTGTTTTGATAGCATAAATAGGTTCACTTTTTGTTGAAATCCTTGAAGAGAATATATATCATATAATCTACCATTATGGTACCCCAAAAAAATTTGATGTTGTTCCACCCCATAATAGTGAGAATTCAACTTCTATAGTAGGTTGATTATCAATCTTCATATTGGTACACTATCAATGCGCTTAAGATTTTGAAGAACATGCTTGGGGTCTAAAGATCAACTTCTCACACATTTAGAGAGAAAGCGCCACCAACCTTTTAGCTAAGAGAGGGCTCACTCTCAAATATTCTTCCCCAAGGTCTCGACTGATACTAATCTCACTTTTTTGATTCATAGCTACAACTTAGACTTACTATACATTAGAGTAAAATCCTTGTAACTCCCTTTCTTTTTTGTCCTTTTGGATTACTTGTATCTTCAAAAGTGATCAATGAAATGGATACCTTTATGAAAACAAAATATACCTTTATTGGTAGCATTGTAACCTTTTGTAATCTTTTAGTTTTTTTTAATGGAAATGCAATATTTTGAAGATCTTTCAAGAGTAAGAGTGAGACATGCTCTTGAATACTTTTCTTAAAGTTTGACTTTAACCATTGATTATTGACATTAAAGCAACTTTTCTACTCATGTCATATTTTTAATGTCCCATAATTATAGATCTTTTAATTATGAATGGTCCAAATCATTTTGATCTCAACTTCCCTTAGAATAACTTTAATCTTAGGTTGTGAAGCAGCACTTTTCTTTAGGTGTGTATGCTTTCTTTATGATGTGTTTGTCTTGCCAAAGCCTTCATTTTCTTTTTGATCTTAACATTTTCATAATATGCTACTCTAAACCCATCCATTTGCTTCAATTAGAGATGTCAAATGAACAAATTTGAAATTATTGGTAGCCAAGAATGCTTTATACTCAAATTCTACTAATATAAGATGACCTTTCTTTACACTAAGTGATATGGAGACATACCATTGAAAGTTTTATATAAATCTCTATAAGCCAAAGTGCATCATCAAGCTTCCATGAAAAATCCTTTCTATTGTTGCCCACTTTTTTCTCTACAATCTACTTGAATTCTTAATTGAAAATCTTCATCTGGCCATTAGCTTAAGACTAATTTAGATTTTATGTTTTATCCCATAATTATTTAGTAGAAGATTTAACTATTTGTTATGGAAATATTTTCATAATTTTTGGTCATGACTTTAAGTGAGCCAAAATTAGTAAGGATGTTCTTTCTTCAAAAGTTGATGATAACTTTAGCATAATTTATAAGCAATGTTATTGCTTCCACCCATTTATAAACATAAACCACTATAGCTAGAAAATATATATTATTAAATAATGGTGTAAATGGGCCAATTTCATTGTAAAAATATTGAAAACTAATGTTGACCTCACTTTTAGTGCTATTGATACCTATCACTCTTTAGATCTAGGATCCAATATAGGCACTATGGTTTTCCTTCACTTATATACTGGGACACATCTAGGGATCAGGTGGTAAACCTAAACAATTCCAAAGATCCATAGTAGTCAACCCTAGGTTTAGACCCTCATCGGACTAGTGGACCCTACCTATCTTGACTAATGCATATCTCCACACTTCAAGTCAAATTGATTATAAACTAACCTTGATTTTAAACAAAACCAAAATCACACACAATTAAGATTCAATTTGATTAATCAACTTAATTGACCTAACTTGACCTATTTGAGCTTAAAGGCTAAACCAATAATTGATCCAAACTACTTGAAATCTATTTTTCCTAAACCATCTCTAATATCATTCAAACTGAAAAGAGTTCATTTGGTCAATGTACTGCCTAACTCAAGTCAACTTATTTGAACCCTTCTTGACCAATATTTGACCTATGCCTATCCAAACTAAATTAAACTTATCCAAATCAAATTGAACTACCCCATAATCCTACAATCATTTTAAATGCATGATTGGACCAATTTCATACCCAATTTGATCAATTGGTCAACTTTAACTAAGTTGACTTAATTGAGCCCTTTATAATCAAAATTCAATTTCAATTCTTTTGGAAAAATTCAATAAAATTAATTATTCTAAAACATTCCAAATGCATTAT
The DNA here is from genome assembly GCA_021442155.1 of Cymbidium sinense. Classification (NCBI taxonomy): domain Eukaryota; kingdom Viridiplantae; phylum Streptophyta; class Magnoliopsida; order Asparagales; family Orchidaceae; genus Cymbidium; species Cymbidium sinense. The sequence continues at coordinate 80,520,916 of CM038215.1, forward strand.
TAAATATGACTCAAACTTCAATTGAATTCAATTTGATCAATTTATCCAAACTAATCAAATGACCTATTTCATTCTACATGCACCAAAACTCAATCCAAAGCAACTTCAACCAAGACAACACCTATAATCAATCATAAATTGATTGTTGAACATAATTTAATGGTCAATTAAGCCTAATTGAATTAGCCCAACCAATTGAGCCTACATAGCACAATTTGGCCTAAAGGATTAACTTGAACCAAAACTCAATTCAACTCAAATTCAATCAAATTAATGCTTACAATTATTTGTAAATTGATAATCGAACATATCTTAACCATGAATTAAACCCAATTTAGAAAAATTGATCAAGTTGGTTCATTTAGCACAATTTGACCTAAATGATCAAATTGAACTAAAACTCAAGCTAATTTAAATTTAATCAAACCAAATCTTATAATTATCTTCAAATATATTATTAACATGCCACAACCTTCAATTTCACCCAATTTAGCCAATTTGGTCAAACTGGCTAGCTTAACCCATTTGACTCATATGAATCCATATGAGCTAAATTGCAATCCATCTCAAATTCTATCAAATCAATTTTACCAACACCTATTTAATCATCATTTGAATATAACTCAATAGACCTTTTGGCCCAATTTAGATAATTGGTCAACCTAATCTAATTGAACTCTAATTGACCTATAAGTGTCCAAATGAGCCAAGCACAACCAAATCAAGTCTAAACCCAGTTGAACTTGGCATGAATTATCCTTGGACTTCCCCACACCTACCCAAGTGGATACAACCTTTGATAAACCTGAATCTACCAAAACCAATTGAACTAAGGCTTTTGAGTTGAACAAAATCCAAGAAAAGTAAAGTCCAATTCCTTCATTTGACCAATACAATATCATTAACATGCAATGAGCTAACCCAATATAATTAAGCTTGACTCAAAGTTATTTGTTCTAGCCATTGACCAAGGAAAAGTCACCCGTACCATGGTCGACCCTTAGTTCAGCCACATGGCTTGTCCCCTTTACCACTACCCACTGAACTTGGTCGGCCACTTTAGGAACTCCACCTTATCAGTCTCATGGAAATTTTGACCACCCTCTTATCTATAGAGCTAGCCAAGGCTGAACTGACCCATTTAGGTGATTCACATGTGGGGCAGTATACCCATCTGCACTCAAATAAAACACCATAAACACCTTCACTTGACCCCTAGAGAGAGTTGCATGCCTTTCCTAGAGCTCTCTATGCCCCCATCGCCAGTAATACTAACCCTTAGCTCTCTCATCCATCTTTCATACTCAACTTCACCAAAACTTCACCCTAACCTAATTCCTTCTTCACATGCCTTCACTACACTCTAGCAAACTCAAATATATTGAAAAAACACTTAATTCCAACATCGAGGATAGGATCTAGAACAAACCATAGTGAGGAAGTAGTGGAGCTTGGTCTCAAGAGCCACTGAGGAGGAGGTAAGAGAGGACTTTATTAGTAGGGCTTCACCATTTTAAGGTGAAGCTATCTCGTTTGATTCCACCACTAGTCTTTAGCTCTTGTGAGTTATGCCCTATAAATCTATAGGATGTCATTTAAATATTGGTCTTTTGTGAAAGAAATGTGTATGTCATGTGAATCAAGCTATAGAATTCATATAACTCACTCACTTGATAATTCTTGAATCATTTCTCTAAAAAATTCAGCCATGGTTTGCTCAAACCAAGCGAGAAGGTGGACAGTCTCCATCTCTTGAAAGAGCTTGAGGATGAATCACTAAGTTTAATCAGAGATGTTTGATCTTTGTTTGAATGGCTTAGGAAAAAATTATGTCTATCACCACTTCATTAGCCATGCAAGATGGTTTAAATAACAAATCCCATGCATCGCATAAAGAGCATCTCAAGAGTTGACTATGTAAATCCTTAACTATGTTTAATTAAGTAGAACTTTTGAAAATCATAATTAATAGAAAATTTAAAAAAATGCAAATAAAGGTTTGTTGGAAATCTTGAATAGATGAGAACAAAGAAAAAAAAATAAAAGCTTTGATTTTTATTATGTGTGTTGAGATTAATTAAGGTTTGAATATTTTCATTAATATTAAAATCAAACCATAATTGTTTGGCCAAATGACTTGAGATTTCTCATGAATGTCATATGGAATGACCTCTACCTCCCATAATTATTTCAAGTCAATTGGATAAGTGTATTAGGAAATATATATTTTCAAACCATAATTGCCCATTATGGTGATTTATTAATTTATTAAATGATGAAAAATTATGAAAATTATTTTTAGATTCTTAAGTGTGTTTGGACTTAATGGTGACTTGAGAAAATGATTAAGACTTTGGTCCTAATTAATTCTCAAAATCTTCATTAAGAGGGGCATTTTTTAATTACATAATTTATTAATCAGTCTAAGACTTAATCATAACTAATTATACAAATCTCTAAAGATTCAAGCCCCCTGTTTGTTCATCTAATACATAGATTTCAATGAAATCAAATTCCTTATTGGTCTGGGGTATGTTGAGTGTAATTGAAGATTTTGAATTTTTTTTCTTATTTAATTCATTAAGCATAAAATATATGCTTATTTACATTAGTATTTTAGGGTATATTCTTCTATGTTATTTAATTTTTTCATACTTTTTGAGCCTATATTTGATGTATAATTAATCTTTTTTAGGCTTTTTGATCTTAATTGGCATAAATAATTATTAAACTACAAAAAAGTCATAAAAATCTCTTATTCCCCTTTTGAATCAATTAATGAATATAGAGCAACATGGGATAACTTTAGAATGTATCTTCTCTAATAAGCCTATATAACTTTAATATGAATGTGTTAATTAAAAGAGAGGATGCTTAATAAGGTTTAAATGATCTTATAATCATGTTACTAGCCTTAAGAATTAATGGCTTAAGTAAATTATCTTGTGATATATATTTATCTTTCTCCGTAAATTCGCAAGTGTGCTTGATTCATATTCATTTGCATCCATGTTTAAATTATAATTATTAAGTTCAACCATTGTTAATTACTCCCATTAATGATACTATCATTTGTAGATTTAAAAAACATTCTTTTAAAATTATTGAAGTGTATTAATGAGTTTTAAAATTATTAAAGTTTATTAAGATGTATTAGTGATATAAATCATCAATACATCCTTAAGGTATATAGTCTGAACACTCGAGGGTATAGGGTTATTAGCCCAAAGGAGGTCTTAGACATCTTGACTCCTTGGTTTAACAATGGTAGGAACCTAAAGATTATTTAGAGAAATAAATATGAAATAAATTTTTTTATTCTTTTGTAAAAAAATATACATGTTCATTCATGTAGTTAGGTTTATACTCATGCCATTTATGTAAATATTCAATTAATGTCAGCATAGAAGATACATATGCATGCATGCATGAATGAGTTAATCATAAAAATTAAATATCTAATACTTGTATTAAAAATATAAGCATATAGATATGTTGAAGATGATTGAGAAGGCTGAGTAATATCATATAAAGAATCCATGATTTATGTCCATTAATCTTAAGATATCTTTTATATGAATATAATTCCATTTGAATCTAACTCAAATTTATGTACAACAATAACAACAACAACAACAAGCCTTAATCCCAATAGGTGGGGTCGGCTACATGAATCCTTCATCTCCATTGTGTCCTATTATGTGTCAAATTCTCATTTAATATAAGTATACTAAGATCATTTTTTATACATCTTAACCAAGTCTTTTTAGGTCTACCTCTAGCTTTCTTAACAAGTCTTTTTAGAAACTTCCAATCAACATAGCCCATTTTGTAGAAACTGTATCTAGATTTTGTAGAAACTGTATCTATATTGTGTTGATACAAAATCTAGATTGGGTGGGTGTTTCGAGTATAGCAAGCTCACTTCTTTCAGTTCGTTCCCAGGTTTACTTTTCGGAAGCTATAGGCCAGTGAAGTCTAGCGCCTCGGGTGGTATGATAGAATGTATTTTTTTTCTATTTCTTACCATTGTAAGCATTTCTAGATCCACCTACTCTTTGTTTCAAGCCGGATAGGAAAGACCTACTACATCTTTTCCATAAGTATGGTCGCCTATTTCGTGCGTATGATTGTTTATGAACGCCATAGCTATTGAGCTCCAACGATGATGCTATAGCTTCGATTCGATTGATTCTTACCAAATTAGTATCTGCAATTTGTGAGGGCCATTCCAGTTATATAAAAAATGGTACAGACATCAACAACTAATGTCCTTTCTGATCTTTGATAGGCTTCTCTCTCACACGAAAAGTGTGAAATATTCATAGAAGGGAGAAGTTCTGCTCCTCTACACGTAAGGTTCTTTGAAAGGCAATAGTTTCACTTAGACAAGTTCAAGGCACTAGTTCCTCTTCTCTCCCTGATCGAGACTGGGGTTTGCCCCTATTCCATGCTCCGATATCTGGGCATCTCCTCGGGCATGACCCTTGCTGCCTTTGATTTTAATTCCTCTATAATTTGCACACTCTTGTGCATCACCTTTATTCTTAAATATAGGAACCAACAAACTCTTTCTCCTAAACTTAACATCTTTAAAATAACAAAAAAGATTTATAAGTCAAAAATTCCTTTAAATCTAATATTATCCTATTTCATTTCTTTTACCTCACTTAAAATGAAATTTATTATTTACAATTATTCATTGAAGACTATTTTTCTTCATCCTATCTCTTTGGTTGGCTAACTTATACATATATCTTTCACCTTCTTTGGTATCTAATCTATTGTATAAATCACTATGTCTTAATTAAAAATACAATGGTTCACTAAAAATGCTAAAAGTCATGAATTCCAACTTTAGAATCAACTTATTATGGTAAAAATTTATTTTTCTTAATTTTCTAAGTGTATACTTCCATCTTCAATCTATGTGGATAAAATGAAGATAGAAATATGCCCTTTGTGTTTGGACACCACGTAGATCCGCGAATGTTCTTATTAGGGTGATCAGGTATGATATTGAGGAGAGATGTACTATCTCGAAAGATAGGAATCACCACCCTACAATAAATCTGATCACCTGAATATGGGCTCCTAAAGACAATGGGTCTACATATGTACCAGAGATTCTTCCCCTACTTTATATGGAAAAGTAAAGTAGGGTTTATTTTAAACTAAGTTCGTTGTTCCTACAGCAAGCCCCATAGTTAATTACATCTTAAGGAAGGATTCAAGAATACTCGATTAAGATAAATGATCATTGTCTAAAGATTTTAATAGGTAGGACTATCAATCAATTTTTTTATTTTTAGAAAGTCAAGTGGGATCGATCAAGAGGATGGAGTTCTTATCAAAGCCAAATGAAGATGAGTAGGGGATGCTTAGAATATTAGGAAGCCTAGTAAGCACTCCAAACTATCCTATGGTTGGGCTTTATATTTTTGAAATTGATTTATTAGTTTGAGTTAAATTTTTCATTAAAAATTTAGGGGTTATGATTCCACAACACAAGATTATGGAAATTTCTAAAAGGTGAGGATTTATACTTATGGCCTGCAAAGGGGAGAAACAACCTCAACCAATCTAAGCTTTGACCAAAAGCATGACCTAAATCAAAGGTGAAAATGGGTATTATGGTTTACCCGGATATTTGGACTTACAATTGCCTGGGAGTAGCCGCCAACTAGCTCCTCCTATGATTTTAAATACATGTAGGCAAGTTATATGCTTTATGCAAGATAGCTAGGCTGTTATTTATTTAAAAAAAGCCTAAGGCCTTAAAGTCACTCCCTAAGAGACTAGATCATGTAAGGGCATGACAAATGACCTAAATCTAATGCAAATTATATTACATTTTATTTTTATTTTTGGACAATCACTTGACTCAGGCTATAGGATTCATATTCCTAATGCATGAGAAATAAGATTATGGGCCAAAATCAGCAAGATAGGAGGTGTGTTTGCACCATGGCTCTCAAAGGTCAAGCTAAGTTCTCTAGCATTAGGGGAAGCCCTCCAAATCAAGACTGAAATAATATATTTTTATGCATGATATGAGAAAAGTAGTACTCATCCAGTTGCTAATTATTTTATCTTGATTTTTAGCCTAAGCTTTTGGTGAGGTTATGAGTTATTTATTTTTAATTTTGAGTTGATTAATTTGATAGAAGAGTTATTTTTTTCTAAGAGCCTAATCATCATCCAGGTCATACATCAAGCAAGAAAAAAACTAGGAAAATATGCCATTTCTAATGCACAAGCTAAATAAAACATCAAACATTTTATAAAGCTAACACAAAAGAATAAAAGGCCATTTGTGGTCAGGTTCCATGGCACAAACTCGAAAATAAATTGGGTTGGTGAGATCTACTCTTATACAACCCATATGACAAATGAATTAATTTATAATTAAGTAAGGAAATTCATGTTTTGGGAGTCTTCATTTCATCTTTTCTTCTTTCTTCTTTCTTCTTTCCTCTTTCTTCTTTTGTTTCTATCTTTTGGGATGGCTAGAAGGTGGTTTCTCCGAAGGCTTCACATGGTACATAAGATGAGATCTTATGACCAATGTTTATTCTAATCCCCCATAACAATCATTCCAAAATCCTAATTATAAAATTACATGACAAGGAAAAGTAAAATCTAACTAACACCTGCAAAACAGAGATTAGCTAAACAAGCCATACAAATCCCAAGCATGTATATTGGACTTAACATCTCACACATGGGTAACCAAGTCCACCTAGCCTATTGGATTATGCTTAGCGATATAAGCACCTGCATAGCAAAATCATTTATATTTTTATTTATTATAGCACCCCTTAAGCACAATCCCCTACAGAAAATAATGATTAGACTAAATCATCGTACCATTCATTCTACGCACATACACCCTAACATCTTGACTAAAATAGAATATCATAAAATAAAAGGAAACATCGAACCATACACCACCCTAACCTAAAGCTAGAAGTGGTGACTTAGTCTAATGTGTGTGCTTTAAAAGATTTGTGTGGTGTGCTTAACTATGGCTTTAAGGTTTAGATTTTCTAAGTATGAAGATGTTCAACTTAGATGGGTGGTTTCATTTAAGTGTTTCATTGATTTGGGTTGATTTTATTTTATATTTTGATTTGGTTTAAGTGAATCCTACCATTAATTACTAAGTTATAAAGAGAGGGAAGAGAGAAGAAAACTTCTCTTTCCTTCGCTACCTTAAGTAATTTCTAAAGTAGATTCATGTTTGCTTTTATTTAGTGAATGCTTTATTATGTATTTTAATTAATCCTAAGTTTAGATCAACTCTAAACAAAGAAAGAAAGACATTTTAAGATTAAGTAAAGTGAATTAATATCACAAAACACACAACACTTTATTTTTTCCCAACATGTATAACATCCATATGAATGGATCTTAAGCATATATATATACATACAAGTGAGGATGTTTAGCACACTTTTTTGATGAATGTTAAGTGATGTTACTTAAGAAAATTTAGATTCTTTATGATGCATGATTTTCATTAAATTAAAAAAGGGGTATTCTTTTATCCTTTATTCATATACACATATATATGTATGAAACGCATACGTGAGTACGACGCCATTGTTAGCACCAGGGGTGTAAGGTACAAGACTTACTTAGGTCTACTTAAAGCCTCGCAACCCCAGGGTTGTCTAGACTACTATACCACTTTCCTTAAATACATATGCATGTATAAAAGAAGTAAATGGAAAATGAAAGATGCAAAAGTTTATGTTTATTTGATTTTTTTTCGTTGATTATTTAATTTATATGTGTGATGTGGAATTCCTTCTTAAGTCATGACATAGAAGTGTATAGGAATAGATTTTAGCAAGTGTTATGTCCTTTTCAAATGGATTATACACTTTGCCAATCCTATACACTTCTATGTTAAGAAAGGGAGGGAGAAGGAAAGCCACATAATACATATCTTTATATTTCTCACATGCAAGCTCATAGATGATTATAAATAGCATACCTTTCAATTTTGATAATTGATTCCTAAGTTTTGCAAATAATTTTAGATTTAATAGTGATAATAACCATTCATATTTTTTTTTACTTTAGCCAAAACATGCAATTTGACATAAAGAAAATATTTCATTTTAATATTGATTTTTAAAAGGGATGAATGCATGATTTCATATGACATACACACTTAGCATGCAATGAAAGAAATAAAGTGAAGAAAGTATGTAAATTCATTCACCCTAATTAATTCCTAAAGACAATCTTATGAAGTAGAATTATTTAATGCAAATCAAATTTATTTTAAAGAGAGTTTGAATTTTTTTTGAGTTTGATTTCAATTTGAGAAATGTGAGAAGGTTTGCTGGTCCTAACTCATTCCCACATGTGTATGACATTTTAGTTTAATTTTTAGATGATTAGATGATTTTTATATTTTGATTAGGTTAAGGTGTAAATTAAGTGTGTTAATTAACCATTACATATACCACCATAGCATATTGAACCATATAATTATGAGCTAATGATATGACATAAAACCACACATGGAATTTAAATCAATAATGCACATAGGAAAGAAAGCGTCCTAATGCAATTGACTCATGATTAATAATTAATTAAGCTAAAGGGTTTAATTTAAGTAATTTCATAATCCTTCCCACCCATGTGAGTTGGATTTTGATTTCCTTAATTTACTTAGGTTATTAAACACCTAAGCACCCACCCAAGATGAATTATTTAAGTTCTAGAAGGTTTTAGAATTTTATCAAATTAATTAGGTAGGTAATTAGTGGATTAATCCTTAATTAAGTTTGGATTAAGGAAGAAAAAGGGGGTTTAAGGAATATTTTAAGGAAAATATCCCAAAATTATTCCCAAACCTCATGTTCACTTAAACAAACTTTAATTAACTCAATCAAGGGATTAAACCATTAATTACACACTTAATTAGGCTTAATTACATTAGGAGAGTAATTAGGAATGAATCCAACAATTACCCCAATTATACCATTAATAAATCCCAAGAAAATTAGGGGAGGCAGAAGTCATCCTACTAAATACACATAAGAAGTTTGACATTAATTAACAAAATAATCAAAGGGTAATTAGCCTAATTAAATTCTTAATAAAACTCAAATTCAGAAAATAACACTATTTAAAATCTATCAAAGTCAATTTTATAATATTCTACATTCAATTATCTTTCATATACAATTTATTTCATATTTTTCTGATTTTTTTGCACTTACATATGAATATTTGAAGTTTCCATGATTTGTTAGGTAATTAATCTCATAATTATGTGACTAATCCCGTCAGCGCGACGTGGAGGCTGACGTGGTCCGCGCTTTCCACCATGCATCGGGAATGGTCACTTAAGTTTTCACATCGTAGCGCCTTGTCAATGGTGGCACTATGCGCTTTCTCCCTATCCGTTCGATCAAGGATTGGACGGTTGAGATTAAGCCAAAGGTATTAAAGGATTAAATCGAATTTCTTATGTGTCTTGATCATGGTCATCCATTCAAAACTCGTGGATAGATGACCCATGATCTTCCCTGATCTTCCTTGCAGGAGATGGCCACCATCCATCTTCTAAGGAAAGATCCGAGATCGATTGAGCTTGGATTAAAACAAATTCAACCCACACCATCTAAGAGTGAAGGGAAACACATCCAACGACTAACTTTGCTTGGGGTGAAACTTCACCTCATAAAGGACCACACCATGGCTAATTTAAGCTAGGTTTAATGGCATACCCCACCAGAGGCTATCACCGGTGCTCGATTCCCTTGAAGTAGCTTTGTTTAGTGGAGATGAAGCCTTGCTAAAGTATTAAGGTGTTAAAATTGGATGGATCTTTTTATGGACCAAGTTCACCTTTAGGTGGGCTCGGCCTTGGTCAAGAGTACTCCTCCCTTGCTTGGAGAACTTGTGTGAAGGCTTGGGTGAGCTCGATTGAGTTCCCTGATGAAGCTTGCAAAGTGAATTGGATTGGTTTGGAGTATTGAGTGAGATGGATTAGTGAGGGAGCTCCCTTATTTTCAGTCTAAGAAATTCGAGAAATGAGAAATTCCAACTCACTCTAGGAAGCTTGGGGAGACTTAGAAATGGTTCCTCTGGCTTTCCTAAGCTCAATCGAATTGGAGAGTGTTGAATTAAAATGAAATTAGGGGGAGTATATCTCCCCCTAGAGAAATTAGATGGTCGAGCTTAGATGACATTTTTGATCAATTGACCTCATGCAATGGGTTGTTAGGCCGTTTAGGGTTTACACATGTCTGTTTGGCTAGAGAAGGGTAGTGGGGAAGTTGTCATGTGCTTAATTGAGTGGAGGAAGGATTTTCATGTGCTCAACATGAAGGAAGTGGTTGATTTTGGCCTTAGGTTGGGTTGGGCTGACCCAAACCCATTGGGTCATGTGCACTATGTCCATTAGTGACCATTTGGTCCACTAAGAGGATGCCAAGTGTTCATGAAGAGGAATTGACCAAATTCTAAGTGGTTTTAATTTTAGGTTACCCTATGGACTTGGGGTAAAATGTTCATTTGACCTTGATTTCAGTTTGGATATGTTTGGTATGATTAAAAAATGGGTTGGGCCAAGTTTGATTGAATTTGGAGTTAGTTTGACATGATTTGGCTCATGTTGACCCATTTAGGTCAAAACGGGTCAACTTGGGTCAAGTTGACCAATTGGCCAAATTGGGGGTTGGGTCAATTTCATATGACCATTTGAAATGTTTTGGCATCATTGGTTTGGTTCAATTTGATTTATATTTGAATTTGGTTCATTTGATTTCATTTAGGTCAAATGGGCCAAGTTGACCAATTTGACCCATTTGACTTATTTGGATTAGGTCATGAGTTGGTTTATGTTTGGTTCATCATTTGAGATGGATTGGTATCTTTGTTTCCAATCAATTTTGGTTTAATTTGATTTTGGCTCAATATGACCTTTTAGATCAAGTTGGGTTCATGGTCAATTGGGCTAGGCAGGGTCTAGTTGGTCATTGAGGATTTGGTCAAGTTCAATAATCATTTTCAAATGAATTTGATCCATTGGTTTCAATCAATTTAACTTAGATCAAGTTTTGATACATTTTGACTTTTTTGGTCAAGTTGGGTCAACTTGGGTCAAGTGGCCAAGTTAGGCTCAAATGTTGACTTGGTCAAGTTTAAACATTGATCATGAAAGAACTTAGATCAATGATTTCAATCACTTTGGCCTATGGTGGATTTTGGCTAGTTTAGGTTTCATTTTGGCTAAGTGTTGACTTGGTCAACCCTTAGGTTTGACTTGGTTGACCCAATTTGAGTGATTGATTATCTCATGATGATTGTTGATCATGATGAGAGGCTTAGATGAGCTTAGTTCAATCCAATTTGGTTAGGATTGGCATTTGGCTCATAAGGGGTACTTTAAGTCACTTTGGGTCAAGTGAGCCTACGTGGGTCAAATGGCTTGGTCAAAGCTTGATTTGAGTTTGTTTGAACTCACATATGGACTTATGATTGAAATATAAATCCATTTGCAAGAGATTTGAAGTCAAATGGGTTTTGATTCATTTAAAAATTTCAAGTTCAAAGGGTGAACATGAGTTTGACTTGGGTTTAATTTTTGAATTTAGTTTTGGTTTGATAATTAAAGTTTGTGTCTATATTTGGATTCATGATTGTAGGACTGATTGAATCATTAAGAAAAATCAAGGGGTTAGCTTGATTTTAGGTTGATTTTGTGAAGTTCAAGAGTTTGATTTGAAAGGCTTAGGTTGAATTTTGATTGAATTTGAGTTTGATTTTTGGAGTTGGCATTGATTGTTTGAATTTATATTTCATTTATATATGTGAATATCAATGAGAATATAAATGGGTTATGAGAAAATTTCATGAATTTAAAGTGATTTGAACCTCATTTGAGCTAAGTCCATGTGAGGAAATCAAAGGACTTGGGAAATATTTTTTGATTTAACCATGGATTTTGGATTTGATTTTGGATTTAGTTTGATTTATTTGAATTTATATTTCATTTATATATGTGAATATAAATGAGAATATAAATGAGTTGTGAGAAAATTTCGTGAGTTTGAATTGATTTTGGCTAAGTCCATAATAGGGAAATCAAAGTGACTTAGGAAAGATTTTGGAATTTGATTTGGATTTCAATCATGGGTTTCAATCATGGGTTTCAATCATTTGGAACTGATTCATGATTTGAGAAAATCCATTGAATTGATTGAAGGTTTGATTGAGAGTTGAAGTTGATATGAGTTTGGAGTTTGACTTGAAAGAATGAAGTGAGGATTTGGTTCAAGCTATAGGGTAGGAAAAATTTTCCTAACACACCTAGGGCACGACCTATTCCTATGGCTAACTCTTCTAAGTCTCTAGGTTGAGTGTCCACCTAATCACTAGAAGTGCCTTAAGATTAAGGGATTCTTAAAGTCTAAGAGAAATCCTATATCTAAGATGGAGGGTTTGAGAGCTCATCCTAAAAATGAGGTCAACACCTATGTATAGGGTATAAGGAAGAGTAAGCTTTATCCTAAGTAGTGCATGCTATTCCTCATACTCTTCAAAACATTAAATAGAACTCAAATTTAAATTAAATTAAAATTTAAAATCTATTTGTTAACAATTAATCCTTTAAATTAGAACAACCCAATAAAAATAAATCAAATATTATTTTTAAATTGTGATTTAAATGCTAAAGCCTAGATTTGTATTGCCACATTCGCCTTTGTATACATATTAAATTGATAAGTCACCAACTAAAGAATTAAATTAGGTTAGTGCTTTATTTGATGTACTAGTTTTCTTATTTTTTTGATCTATTATTTTAGACAGAATGTTAGGATTGTTTGTACACTAGTCTAGATGACAGTGTGTTGTTTATTAGACTTATGATGCCTTCTATAAGAAGTTGTGTTTAATAAAAGGGGTCGCTACAAAAAAAGTAAATAAAACACTTTTTCTTGTAGGTACTGCTTGCCCCCGTAAGCATAACCCATAGGACATGAAAGCTTGGCACCAGTTGGCATTAAGTTTAATCGTATGTATCATAATTGCTTGGTGTGTATATGTGTTATAGCTAACCTCTATTTTATAGGTTTAATTAGGATATTTTTTAAAAAAATTAAATTTAAGTTTGTATTAGTATTAGGATTAAAGACATGGGGTTTAGTATAAGCACAGACTATAAGGCATAGATGAGGGAGGTCATATCATGCTTGATCTATGACTTTGAAGATTAAGAGAAGATGAAGACCCGCATATGAGATCAAAATATTGTGCTATAATAATTGGCTTCTTCAACGTAATCCTTTCAATTGGTCATTCATAATTATTCATGACTATTTTCTTCTAAAGATCAGAAGTAACTTCATGTGTCATGTTCATGAATGTGCCCATTGTATGAGGTTTAGACATGCATCCATTAAGGCAAGGTGTGGTTGAGGTGTCTTCTCAATAAGTCCTTGAACCTCACCCATTTGGCCATACATCATATTAGGCCTCTCCAACCATACATGTAGTTGGAAATCACAAATTGATATCTTGGTGGGTGTGATGTTAGCCACCATGAGCCCAATGACTCATTATTTTGAATTTTAATGATACCAAATATATGTTTGAAATAACTAATATTTTATGTTTGAGTACTTCAACAAATATATTAAACTCGGCAAGCTAGAATAATCAAGAGGAAATATTTTAGGTTTAATAGGTTTAAAATTTCAATAGGTTGTATTTTGTATAATTTCACAATTGAGCTCATAATTAAATTAAATGACAAAATTTATTCATTTACTTTTATTATATTTTTTTCATAAAATTAAATTACATTTTTAATGTTTCAAAATTGATGCATACATAAAATATTCCATATAAAATTTAATGATTCATTATTTTATGTTAAATTCATATTTTGCAAAGTTTAAAAATAAAACTAAAAGCTGCAAATAATTAATCATAATTAGTGTTATCTTAAAGCAAGTATTATTTTATTTGTGGAATAATAATTTCAAGCTAAAGTAACAATTTATCTGCTTTACAAAACTAAAACTGCAATTTTTATCATGGCCTAGTTACAGATATTATAATCTAATTTTAATTTTAATTTACTTGAAGTTAAATTACTGTATTGATACACACACACATTATATGTTGCATTATTAGTTTCTTAAAATATCTAAATCACTATTTTTTTTTCTTTTAATCGAATTTCCATTGATTTAATCACAAGTTTTATTGGTCATTTTCCATCCTAATCTTCTTTATATTACATAATTTTTGTAAATTTTTATTTAAACTAGCTGTACTTGATATTAGATACATTAATCATTTCATTGACAGTTCAATTTGGCTGTAATGAAATCATATACTGGCTAGAATATATTTTATATTATTGAAATTATTTATTTGTAAGTAAAATGACATAAATTTTCGTGGAGAAATTATTATAAGTCCATTACATTATTAATATTAAATAAAATCATTTCAAAATTAATTTTGGCATTACTTGAAATTTATTTAGTTTTGCAATGCATAAATCAAGATATTCTTTTAAAATAGTATATTTTTTTATATTGGTTGTTTATTCACCTAAACTTTGAAAATAAATTCTTTCATTACATATAAAATTTAGTAAGCCTCCTATTTATCATAATAATTACAAGTTTATTTTGTTTGTAATGTAATCATTTAAAAGTAGCAAGAACCCATTTCAGTGTATTAGTTGCATTACATTTAGTTCATTTTTGTGAAAATAGAAGTTATATTTATTTATTTTTCTTATAATTTTTTTAAGGATGGTACTCACCTCATTATAAAAGAATGCATTATTTTTATCAGGGTTGTGCTCAACACATTGTGGAAGACTGCATTGTAATTATTGTGATTATACTCATCTTATTTTGTGTAAGTAAGCTATTTTTGGGTTTAATCAAATTATGAAAAAATTGTGAGTCTTATGTCTTCTTTAGTTTTAAGATTACTAATAATTAACATATTCACCTAAAATTATTTTCTACAAAAGTTAAATATAAATTTTTAATTAGAATAAAATTTAAATCACCTAATTCACACTCCATCTTAAGTGCCATATTCACTCCACATGTGATGTATTTTAATAGGAATTTCTATGCTTAGTCAACCTAGTTGATGAAAGAATTAATAGTCAATGTGTTGAGCTAGAAATTGGCTCGTTCCCTTAGTTATGAGAATAACATAAGTTGGATGGCAATGCCTAAAACATTATTGTACTAGAGGGTATCACAAAATTCAAATACGTTTATGATGTGTGCATTTGAGTCTTTAGTTAGGCTCCTAAACTGAGAGCACTTAATCATGTGTAGGATGGCAAACTTGATTTCAAAGTTGTTAGCATACACATTGGGCTCCATAATGGCCAAGGGAATGCCATGAACTATAGGAAATTCATATTCTCTTAAAGCTTTAGTCCCAATGGCAATTCCTACTCCATCCTTCAAGTTTAATATATGCACTATCTTTGTTTGGCTATTTTGACATCTTTCTCTCCATACTTTCTAAAAGGTACTAATGATTTTTAGGTCAAGAGGGAGTGGATTCTCATGACTAAAACACAACATACAAGGCATTCAAAGTAAAATATTTTGTATAATAATACAAGATAGAAAAGTAAAATAATGTTGAAGAATAGCCTAAGACTGTTACTAAATTACTTAAGCTCAGCAATACCTATGTGAATGTTGTAGAATACAAGAAAGTTGCTTAATCCTTTGAGGAAAATTGACAAGGATGAATATCTCAAAGTAAAGATCATCTACCACTCATCTAAGACTTAAAATATTATCTGCAAATGTAGAGGATAGACTAGAAGTTTCATATCAATAATTATCCACACTTACGACAAAGTATGTAGACCCAAGCAAGAAAGATGTTAAGATTAACACATCCACCTCCATATTGTAAAGCACCATAATAAACCTGCATTTATCAAAGTGTGCATCCATAACCACACTATTTTATTGCAATCATAATGTTATAGTTTATTTGGCTAAGTTAATTGAGACATTTCAAAGTAAAGAGTATTTTAATTGTCCATATCCTATATATGTAAGAGCTCATACATGAGATCCATCAAGTTATTGTACCTCCCACCAAGATCATGGACAAGACATTAATGAATGTTAACAACTTAAGAGTCTAGCTAATTAGCTTATTAGAGAAAAAAATTGAAGGAGTATATAGTAGTGCATATTATATGGTTACTAAAATGAGAAGTAATAAAAGGTAAAATTCCCAAGTAATGAACCTATACCCACCAAGGCAATCCACATCATAGGGTTGGTCCTTGCTATTCTTGGAGTGGATATCACATAGGCATCAAGATGAATAAGCCTAAAATGATTAAGGTTAGGGAAGGTCAACTCAACAATAATGGCTTAAGAACGTGCTATAAAGATCATACTTATCAACTTCAATAAACAAGATGGATAAAGGACAATCAATCTTCAATCTTTACAATGAAATTATAATCTTCACTACGTGTTCATAGCTTATGAAATTGATAACATATTGATGGATACTAGCCCTTCTATTGACATCATACTTGAGTGTATCTTTGACATGATGAACCTAGCTAATTCTATGCTTACTCATACTACTAACCCACTCTATATATTCTTTTGATAGCAACAAGTAGCCTAAGAGATTACTACTCTCCTTGTCAAATAAGGAGTATGCAAAAGTTGTTCATCATCCTGGTAGACTAAATCATAATAGATGCACCGCTACCTATTATGCCACTTTTAAGCAACCTCTACTAAATACTCTTTGAGATATCAACCTATGAAGTAGTATCAAATTTTTATCTAATGAGTAATAAATTATAGTGAGGAGAAATCCCTTACAAAAATTTATTATCTCAAAAATTTCGTGACTCATAAAAGCAACTAAAGAAATCCTAATTGATGGTGCATAGGATAATAAAAAATAGAGAATGAGCATTAATTTTGGAAATATAAATTTAGCCAACTTAAAAAATAGACACTTATTGCAAAGCATTATTGCATTAGTTAACTCAATTGTCAACTACCCCATCATGAGCTTTTTCAACATGTTCTTCACAGGCATAAAATAAATATACATTTTCTTTACATAAGATCATTCACATAGCATATACTTTTGTACAATTTTAAAAATTTCAAGGCATCAATAATTTAACATTTAAAACTTTAAGTTTAGCATTACATAGAGAAAAATATAAGAATAAATACTTTTTAGTGTAGATTTGAGAGTAATTGATGTTATTCAAAGTTTATTTGGTGCATAGCACTTAGGCATTAATGCCAAGCTCCCATTTAGACCAAATATAAAAACAAGTTAGTACCAAGGTGCAAGATCCATAGCCAATGGGGAAACCAAACAAAGTGTCAGGCACAAATGCACCCAATTCTAAAGCCTAAATACCCAATTTTTGTGCCAAGGTGCCACACATAAAATCCATAAATATGTAAGATAAAAGCCCCTTTTCCTGCCTAAATTTTTCTTAAATTCACATAAGTTCCTCCCATTTAAAAACATACCTTATTGCATTATGTAACACTTTCATTGGAGTGAAATGTAAGACTTCTACAATAATTTTTTATTCCTTTTATTAGGGTTTGGAGGGTCCTGTGATAAGTATTTGGTTGCTCTTTCATACAATTTGGAGGAAGCTATTAGTGGAAAATCACGAAGGAAAGAAGATAAGGAAAAGAAGATAGTGACCAACATTCTTTGTGAACTTTTCCTCATTTTATTTATTTATTTTCATTATCACTATGTTCATGTTAGTTTCCCAATGCCATTTTCTTTTATTTTTATCATAAACTAAACTCTCTTTTGGTGGTTAGGATGTAGCATTTAATATATTAGGTTATTTTTGTAATAGAAGTTTACTTTTTTTTTATTTCTCATTAAATTATCATGTATTTTATTTGAAGCTTATATGCCACTTGATTAGTTGGCCATTTATTAATAGTTATGAAGATCCACATAAAATCAAGAGTTTGAGAATAAACTAACTTAAGAAGAAAATGCTATGTGATTGATCATAAGTTAGAGAAAACTAAAAGGATATAAAAAAGTTTTAAAATATTTTCTTTGGATTGAATAAACGATAAGAGATTGATAGGATGTGTAGAGAAGATAAGGATCAAGGCTTTTTGGAGAAAGATAATAGCTACTCTAGTAAGGCTTTAATAGAAATAACATGAATTGGTGATCATTAGCCACAAATATTAGCATAGGTTAACTAGAATCCCAATATCTTGTCCATATTAAGATCTCCTCAAAAGTTTCCTAGCCTAGATAGAGTACTTTGACTTTTAGTAGATTTATGTGTTATACTTTTACTTTAGCAAAATCACCAAATTTTAACCATCCCAATATTAAACAATTGACCTAGTTCAATTCTTGACATGCAATCTTTTGTGGAATGACATTGTACTCACACTTATTATTTCTAAGTGATCTTGTGCTCTTCTATGTCTAGATTTATTGCTAATCAATTCTCTAGATACCACCAAATCTAGATGCACCTAGATGACTACAAAAAAAACCACATTGTCACTAAAAATGGCCTATTCCATTATGAGGTGATGCTATTCAGCTTAAAGGATACCAAGGTGACTTATCAAAGGATGATTGACCAAGTGTTTAAAGATCAATAAGGGAGGGACACAAATATCTATATAAATTATTTATTGGTAAAGGGAAATTCACCCACTTTGAAATGCTCAACCAAAACTAGGTCATACGTAACCTAGTTTTATTCCAATTAGGGCTTAAACTCAAAATTTTTGAAAAACTATATAATTGCAAACAATACTCATAGATTTCAACTAATAGTGTTTATTTGAGTTTTCTTCTACTATATGACAAGTCTCTAACAACTTTAAGTGACCAAATAACCAATTAGCCATTTTCATAAGCTAATCTTTGGATAAGGTACAAAATAATTATATAATTTATATGAATTAAAAATCATTAATTTTTTTAGTTGAAAAATAAAGTTTCTCCCTACTAATTTCACCTTATTTCATATAATTTGGAGTTTTATGGTGAGCGTATTAATAGTGAAAAGTTGACATAATGAATTTGGGTTATAATTTGTCATAGAATAACCAACCATAATCAAGTGAGGATCTTGAGTTCCACTCTAAAATTAACTTGACCAAAACTTTTTAAATTTTCTCAAGTATTTATGGAATGCCCTAATATACAAAATTGGTAATCTCAAGTGTCCCAATCATATCCATATCAAGTTTAGTGTTTGACCATAGGTTTGGCAGACAACATTAGAAGGTGATCACCAAAGTGAGTGGAAAGCAAAGCAAGGTGCATGCAAATGCTAGAATTGACATCATAAGTAGTTCATCTCTTATCTGTTGGATTTATTAATTTTATTTTATAATTTGTATATCTAATTGAAAAATCTTGAGTAAATTGCATGTTCTAGTCAATTCTATGAACTATTGCATAATTCTAATAATTTAATCCACTTTTCATTAAACTATCCATTTTCCCTTAACCTATCATAACCCTATTGACTGGAGAGGCTCCAAATTAGTAAAAGGTAACAAAATCTTTTAACCCCTCACTTTGATGTAAATTAACATAAAAGAACCAACATTTAAGAATTTGGAATTTTATTTCCATTTTAGTGAACTCATTTTGTGTTAGTTTATTTCAATTGTGTTTGCATATAGTGAAGGTTAGAAAAAAATCATTTTAGTTTTTACAATTGCATCCATTTCATTAAAATTACAAGAATTTCATTCTTTTTAGAATTTAAAATCAAGTAAGTTTCATATTACTTTTCCTAAGTCTGTATTAAATTAATAACTTAAATAAAATTTGGGGAATACTACCTTTATTGTTGATAAGTTTAATGAGGTCCATGAATCAATAATTATTGTTGATCTTATTTTTAATGAGGTTAATGGGTGGGGGGGATCTAAGAACTACCTTTGCAAACTATTGATAAGTTTAATGAGGTCCATCAATCAATAATTAATGTTGATCTTATTTTTAATGAGGTTAACATTTCTCTGTACTTAGGGTTTTCAATTCTAAACTAAAGACTCCTCATGTAGAGACTTAGGACACTGTTCTGGTGACTAGGTTGAACATCAAATTCAAAACCAAAATAAATAGATCTTAAAATCAAGTCAAATAAGAATTAGGAATTAAACTTAAACCAAATGAAACCCAAATCCTAAGGTTGATCTAGACAAAATCTATCCCCTCTCTCCCCTATAGTACTAAACTTTGGTGATTTTCAGGTTACTTTAGTTGCATGCTCATTTTCTCAAGATCTTCTCATTATTTCATTCAATTCAAGTGGTTAAATTAGCCTATTTGAAGCCTTAATAGTTTTAGTTCTCTTTAGATTTTTTTTAAACATGTTCATATGATGATTCTAAGTCCATGCTATGATGTGATGTGATCAAATTTAGGTGGGTTGATCTTTAACTTGGTAGGACCTACATAAGTCAATTCTATATCCAATGGTTGACCCTCATTTGAATTTCATTTGGATTTAATTTTAAAACCATTCATGTTTATGTAATGACTTTATTATTTAACTTGATTTGATTTTATTTATTTAAATTTCTTTGAGTTTAAGTGATTTTGAGCTTAAATAGGATAATTGGGTTAATCACCCAAATTATCTTAGTCTAAGCTCAATTGGATTTAAGATTCAATTTGAATGTGTTTGACTTAGTTACTTGTTTAGATTTGTGGTTGGTTTGAGTCCACCTAATTTCATTAGGTTAGGTCAAACCCTGGAGATATTCACTAGATCACCTAGTATTGTGTCCTAAGTGTCCAATCAAGAGGCTCCTAATCTAGATCTGGTGTCTTAATTACCAAGTTTTAGAAATAATGTCAACCTCATCCAAAAATGAGGTCAACATGAAGCACCTCTAGAAATTGCATCGACTACTTCAAATCTTTAAGGACTAGCCCAAATTGCTATGATCTAGTTGTTGGATCTATGATTCTTATGTTCAATCCTATTATTTTTGATGCTAACAAATATATGCTTGTAATTTCTAATATATGTTTTAAGTATTTTAGATACATTGATTTTGAAGATGCGCAAAATTGCTAATTATGTAACAAATACATATCACAACATATGTTTGATGCAATTGCAAGTATGAAAAAAATGAAAGATAGATCAAGGGGGACAGTTTATAGCTCAATATATAATATTTAAGGTTATATGCATTTAGAACTATCTTAAAGGTCCAATGAGTTCTTTAGCATGATTTGATTTGCTCATAATTTAATATATTATTTTAATTTATTTTAATTATTGATAGTGAGCATAAATTTTATATAAGTAAATCATCCATAGCTAATTAACATTCAATTCCAAAATTTAGAAATTTTATATGTTTCATAGATAGTCATTAAAATGTCCAAATAATAAATGATAATAAATAATGGTTATTAAGTGTAACTAGTTTATTATTTAAAAATTTATCTAATATAAATAAAAATTTTAATTTAACATCAAATTTTTTATGATAACTAACTAACTAACATATGTGTGATTATATCTAAATCA
The DNA here is from genome assembly GCA_021442155.1 of Cymbidium sinense. Classification (NCBI taxonomy): domain Eukaryota; kingdom Viridiplantae; phylum Streptophyta; class Magnoliopsida; order Asparagales; family Orchidaceae; genus Cymbidium; species Cymbidium sinense. The sequence continues at coordinate 80,542,514 of CM038215.1, forward strand.
TATCATAATTTTTAAATATTTTTTATTATATTTATAAATTAATAAAACATACATTAAAATTAGTATTTAGCAAAAGTGATTTTATAATAAATAAATTTCAATCTGATTTTGTCTCCAATGTATTCCTTGGATTTTTGCCTTTAATTTGATAAATTATATGACCTAATGTTGATTAAAATTAAATTTATTATGATTTTTTTAAAACATTAGTTCTTTTAATATTGAGTGCAAGCTAGTTATTATAAATATTTTAAGAGCTATTTATGGTCATTTTTTACAAGTCCATGTGAATAGCATATTTATGTTGTTTGAATCTAATGTTTAGTTAATATAAATCAATTTTTTTATTAAATATTATAATATTATATGATAAACATAATATTATAATATTATGTCTTTTAAATTACTTAAAATGGTTTATGGTTAATTTATAAATAACCCTCATTTTCTTCATGAAAGAGTTGCTCTTTCAAATTCAAAAATATCTACCAATACTAAGAGAAAAATTCATTACTCTCTAAATATTGCAAGATCAAAACCTAGGTTAAGATGCTACAATGCTTTTAGTTAAGCAACCCTTTCATGATATTTGAATTTGTTCTCCTAATCTAAATATTTCTTAGTTGTTTACACTTTTTTTATACTCAATTTATTCTTTCAAATATTTTCTTTTTGGTGAATTAGTTTTTGGACATTATAGTTTAAGATTTTCATATGAAAGTTTCATCATTTAAATCTAATCACGTTTATGAATTTTTTCTTTTTTCTATAAACATCTTTTGATTTTTCAAAATATTTTTTACTAGTATTGCTTAAGAGATCATTTATCTTTAGATCTATTTACAAGTGTATTTTAAACATTTAAAATTAATTTTTTTGTGCTATAATATTTTTATATTTGCTAGATTTCTTCTTTTAAACATAAAATTGTCTAGTTTTCTTTTGTCTATCATATACTAGTTATATTAAAGTATTTTGTATCTTTTATATTAATGTAAATCATCATTTTGTTTGAAATAGAAGTAATTATTTGTTGAAACATTAGGTTATTTGCTAGATTTAATATTTGTCAATTTTCATCATTAAATATAGTTTATAAAAGATTAAATCATTTTATTTTACACTTTCCATTTCGTTCAAGCTAATATAATTTTTTTAAAAAATTATCCTTCTGAAATATAGTAAAGATTACTATTTTTATTGTTGTATAATTAAATAAAACTATTTTTGGTGGAAATTTAATTATTCTTATTTTATTATATACATAGTAGTTATAACTATCCTTAAAGTTAAAATTATTTTTTTCCTAAATTTATGTTATTCAGTAATAGACTATTGTGAACATATTTTAAAATCATCTTTATATTAGTCAATAAATTATGTTAAGATAAATATTTTGGTAGGATCATTTTTAAGATAATTATTTGGCCATTTCTTATCAAAATTAAGTGAGTAATCTATCTAGTCAAACTTGTTTAAAAAATTATTGTAAGTTATAAAGTGGCAATTTGTGAAAGATATATTATATCAAAATTTGTATTTTGTACTATTTTGTTCTTTAAAATCTTTATTGTCATTATACTCCCCCGTTGTTATAGAATATGTGTTTATTGTAGGGGTTATACTTGCTTCATTATAGCAGAGTATAATTTATTAAATATTTTTCACATTTTGTAGATTTCTAGTCAGGGTGGTTAGGCTTGGACATATGACATTGTGGTTTGGGCCTAACCACATAAAATCATGTTTCTATTGTCTCTCTTTTACACTTTACTTTTCATTGTCAATTATAGCTTTCCATAATTAAATAAAAATATTTTTTACAAAATGTTAAAAGTTGAGATTTAAATTTAAATTTTTAAATAAAAACCAAATTCACCACCCCGTAGCTTAGTTGTCATAGAGATCCTAATATTTAAATTATATGTTGTTTTTCTTTTGATGTTGCCAAAAGAAGGAGAAGAGTTGTTTAATATGGTGAAGGTTTTTTTCTTTCTTAAAAATATGATGAATGGTCAATTTCCATCTTCATTAAAATTTATACCCAACATAAGTTTATCATCATCAAAAGGGGCAGATTGTTGGCTCTATGAGCTTTATGTTTAATCCTATCATTTTTAATAATAATAAACATATGCTAAGAAGTTCTAATATATACTAAAAGTATTTGAGATACACTAATTTTGAAGATGCACTAGATTATTAATTATATAACCAATGCATCTTAGAATATATGTTAGATGTAATTGTAAGTATGAAAGAATGAAAGATAGATGTTGTAATCAACTCTGGGTTGGTCCTCCACAAGCATATCCATAGGTGGAGCATATTCTGGAGAGGCTATCTGTTCATTAGAACTAATGACTTTTTTACCCTTATCTTGAGGTGTTACCCTAAGAGGTAGAACTTTGCCACTGCGTAGGTTGACTTCAGTGACTTCTTGGAATGATGAGTTTGTGGAGAGTTCTACCTGCTCATCGGGCATACCTACAACTTCTCCTACGAGATCCTCAAAGTAGAATGACTTGAAGTCAATCTCAAGAGGTGAACCTGATTGATTCAGAGAAGGAAAGTCTGACTTTGAATAAGAAAAGAATGGATCAGAACTACTAAAGCTATTATTATTTAGACTCAGAGAGCTTTTTATGAGAATAAAATCAGGAGCATCAAAAGTAGACAAAATTTTAATAGATTTGGCTTTCTTCATTGATTTCTTTAAGGTTGGTGGAGGCACGTGATATAAATCAAATAAAGTAAGCAAAATAAGGGATATGGTGCCCTTATTCATAGATATAATGCTCATGACTATGGAAGAGGAGCTGACAAAGGAAGAAGTAGATACAACAGTGGAAGGAGTACTGGACTCGTACAGTGGTTATGCTACCAGACTATCTCGGACAAATATGGTAGGCTGCCACCCTCCTCGAGTTATCATTTGCAACTAGCAAACCATTTTTGGTATTGGAGGTTTGAGCTAGTTCAGGTACCTACAAGGATATATTTTTAATCTTAGAAATTATTTTCTTAGAGGTATGAGATTAGGAGATATCCCAACCTTCTTTGGTCTTAAAAGGATTAGAAGTATCCCCAAGGATTTCTCTTACAAAATTGGATGTTTGTTCTATTAAGTATTCCTTAAGGATAACTATGGCTCCTGACTTATAGCTATGCTCAAGCCAGTCCTTAAAAGTTATATAATCCTCTAAGACATATCCTAACATGCAATGGTAGGGCCAATAGCTAAGATCATCACTCTCACCTACTTCCTCTGGCCTCATAGGCTCTGATAGCTAAAAATTAGGTTTTTTCAATAGATTCTTGAAGATTAAAAAATTAATTGGCCGATATTAAAAAAATTTTAAAAGTTAAATCTTAAATTTTAAGTTTTAATAGAAAATTAATTTTTGATTTTATAATGACAAGATACAATTCTTAATGCAACAAAAACAAAAATACAGTAAAGTAAAGAGAGATAATAGGCACACAGTTTTTAGGTGGTTTGGCCAAACTCCAAAACAGGCCTACGTCCATGCCCCCCACCCTAGCTAATCCACTGCAAAATAGCTTACAAATAGTACTCTCCTATAATGGGGTGAGTACAATCCCAACAATAATATGTACTCTCCTATAAAGAGGCGAGTACAACCCCAATATAAATTTTATAGCACAAAAAGAAAAGTACAAAATAATAAATTTTAATAAATAAATCTCTCACAAATATATCAAGCTATCCAATTCAAAAAATGATCTCGCAATTTATAAATGATCACTTACAACTTAAAAATTTTAGCAAGATAAAATTCTCACTTAATATTGATAAGAAATAATAAAATAAATATCTTAAAGTGATCTTACTAAGATGTTATGTTATTACAATTTATAGACTAATATAAAATGATTTCAAAATAAATTCACAATATTCCTTTGCACAATAAAATAAATTTCAGCAAGGAATAATTTATTATATTTTAACCAAAATGATGCTTTTAATTAATGCAAATGATCACAAAATACTTAAATAAAATTAGTATATGATAGATCTAAGTAGGTTAGTAAGCTTTTAATTAAAAAAATATCTAGCAAATATGAAAATAATTTTAACAAAATAAATTAATTTGAAATGCTTAAAATATACTTATAAAATATATCTAAGAATAAATGATCTTTCAAAATAAGACTAATGAAGAAATATTTCAAGAAACCAAAAGAAATTTTGTAGGAAGTTAAAAATTTCAATAAGTTGAAATAGATCTTACAAACTATCACAAGAGTTTTTCACAAATAAATGATTGAGAAACTTTGATGTGAAAAATAATGTCCAAAGACTAATCCACCAAAAAGTATAAATTGGAAAGAATAAATAGATGGTGAAAATAGCATGAAAAACTCAAAAAAGGATTAAGATCAAGAAAACAAACTCAAGTAATTTGAGAAAGCTTGCTTAGTTGAAGATGTTGAAGCTTCCAAACCAAAGATTTGATCTTGCAATATTTGGAAAACACTTGGAAGGAAAATCTAAGAAATTTTCTCTTAGATTTGCTGGAGGGATTTTGAATTTGAATGAGAAATACTTTCATGAAGAGAATGAGAGTTATTTATAGGCAATAAGATCATTTTGAATTATTTTAAAAAAATATATTATTCTAACATCATGTTATCATCTAATAGTTTAATATTCAATAAAAATATAATTTATATTAAATTAATATTAAATTCAAGCAGCCAAAATTTAGCTATTCACATGGGCAAGTCAAAAATAATCAAATATAGCTCTTAATATATTCAAAGCATATAGTATGCATTCATTATTAAAATTAACTAATGTTTTAAAAGTCATAATAAATTCAATTTGAATCAAATGTGGGTCATGTAACCTATCAAATTAAAGGAAAAAAAATCCAAGGAATCCGTTGGAGATGAAATCAAATATAAATTCCTTGATTATAAAATGACTTTGGCTAAAATACAAAATTTCACATATTTTTGTTAATTTTAAAATATGATATAATTTATATATAATCATACATATGTTAGTTATCATATAACCTTCAAATCAAATTAAAATATTTAATTATATTAAGTAAATAAAGTAATTACACTTAATAGTCATAATTTATTATCATTTATTATTTTGATAATTCAAATGCTATGTATGAAACATATAATTGAATGTTAATTAGATAGAGATTTATATAAATTAACCTCACTAAAATAATATGTTAAGTTGTGAGCAAATTGATTCATTCTAGTGAACTCATATGAATTTCTAAGATAGTTATAAATGCATATTACCTAAAATATTGTATCTTGAGCTTCACATTATCAATTTTGATCTATCTTTCATTCTTCTACTCTTGCAATTTCCTCAAACATATTATGAGAAGTATTGGAAATGTAATTAGCAATTGATATATTTAAAACACATAAAAACATTCATTAGAACCTCCAAGCATTCATTTTTTATCATCAAAATTGATCGGATTGAACATGAGGCTCATTGAGCCAACAGATTCCAGAACTTGGACTAGTGCCAGTGGGTAGCGAGTGGAGCAGTGTGATGGTAAGAACATCGATTGCCTCTTTACCAGAGATCTGCTTCTGTGCTAGATGGTGCCGGTGAGAACTATGTTGTCTTAATGATCAGCTCAGACAGCTCGTCGATCAGGAAAATCTATCAAAGTAGAGGCCATCGATTACCTGGCATACCTCCTCCTCTCTCTCTCTCGTCTACTTGGGCAATGACTCTCTCTCTCTCTCTCTCTGTGAATCTGACCCCTAACACTCCTAGGGATCATACTTCTCAAGTCATGAAGTAAGATAGACTCTGAGAGTCTGTGGACTCTACTGACTCTGCGAAGAACATACCAAAGACTGGCATAGGGCTTCCTCATATCCCTAGATTGTCTCAAACTCTATAGGTGGTTGGGGTGATGCTACAATCTTATAGTAATCCTCCTCTCCATCTAAAGCTGAGAGGGGGTGGAACCTACTACCACTAAGGAGTGGAGAGGTCTCACAAGGGAAACCCTCCTTAGCGACATGAGAGGCATCATCAATCTGCCTTGCCTTGTGCTCGTAATGCAATTTAATCTTGTCGTTCTTAGTGTGGTGTTGTATCTTAGTGAGTAGGGTGGAGCAGAAGCTAGTACCAACTTCGAAGGTGGAAGAGACTATCTTAGAACTTAAGATATCTTTCCCCTTCAAAGCAGGGGGAACAATAGAGGTGGTGCTAGCCCTCACTAGAACTACAACGGGGAAATAGACTATATTGGTACTGATGTTGAAATTGGCACTAACACTGATGGGTGTGTAGGAACCACAACAGCATTCTTCTTCAGTGAGGGAAACACGGGATTAGACTGCACATCAAAACATAGAAGTGGCCTCTTCCTTGCCACCTCCTCCTTACTAATAGTGGTCAGGGCTGGCCCCTCACATTTGTCTCTGACTGCCTCAAAGCCACGTTTGAACTAGATCACGTGCATCATAGTGGTGAGTATGTTCTGATCCAAGGCCAAATCCACACTATAGAGAAATAAGAAGATTACCTTGCCAGAAGACATGGTTGAAGACTGATCTCTAGAAGGGGAAAGAACTGGGCTGATATCTCTGCATTTGTTGAAATAGAATTAAATCAGACCCTTATCTTGAACTCCTGATTTGGATTATTGACTTTTAATTTGAATTTTGGAATTTGAACCCACACTTAACAAATTTAGGTATGCTAAGTAGAGTTCATTATATTGGAGAGATTTTGCATAAGATTTTGATTTTGGAATCCTCATTCAAAAAATTTAGGTATGTTGAGTGGGGTTCAAATGTTTTGGAGAGACCTTTGGAGATATATTTGTTATATATTTTTGTTTGAAATTTAATTTTGAAAACCCTTAGAAAATTTAGGTATGCTAAATGGGTTTCAATTATATGTTTGAAAGCTTTCTATCATAATGTTTTGATTGTTGTTTGTTTGATATGTTGATTTAATTTGAAAAGAAGAACTCTCATTTGACATATTTAAGTATGTTAAATGGAGTTCAAAGTGTGTGTTTGATATTTGTTGGTGATTTGATTTTTGAAAAGGGGAACTTTTATTTAACAAATTTAGGTATGTCAAATAGAGTTCAAATATACATCTAATGTTTATTATTTTGATTTCGTTTTAGAAATGAGAACCCAACTTAACAAATTTAGGTATGTTAAACGAAGCTCACTTATATGTTTGTTTGATATGTGATTTTTGTTTTGATTTTGAGGATTGAATTCTCATTTAACAAATATGTGAATGTTAAATGGAATTCAAAATGTGTGTTGGATATTTTTATTTTGATTTGATTGAAAATGGAACTATCATTTAACAAATATGGGTATGTTAAATGGAGTTCAATTATATATTATTCTGATTTTAAAAAAGGGGAACCTTCACTCAATAAATTTGGGTATGTTAATTAAAGTTCAATTTGTATGTTGGTTATCTTTGATTTTGGTTTGAAAAATGGAACTCCCATTTAACAAATATGGGTATGTTAAAATTGGGTTCAATTATTTTTGGTTTTTCTTGATTTTGTTTTGGTTTTGAAAATGAAACTTTCATTTAACAAACATGAGTATGTTAAATTGAGTTAGTTTTGTTTAAAACTATTTTGGGTATGTTTGATTTTGATTTTGAAAAGGTGACCCTTATTTAACAAATTTAAGTATGTTAAATGGGGTTAGTTTATTTTTTGAAAGAGGGTTTGAATATGTTTATGAAAAAGAGGTTTGTTATTTGATTTGATTTTGAAAAGAGGAACATTGACTTGATAATTTTTAGGTATGTTAAGTGAGGTTCAGTTAATTTTATCTGAAAAATTTCAATTTTGCTTTATTTGATTTTGATTTTAAAAGAAGATATTTATTTGGCCAATTTTATCATATTAAGTGAAGTTCATGTGATTTTATTTGAAAAAGGTTTTGAAATTTTTGCAAAGGACTTTACTTATTTTACTTTAGATTCTTTTAAGGTTTTGTCAAATATGAAATGAATTCTTTCTTTACTAAACTAGTGGTAAGAGGTTATAAATTCTATTTGACTTATATTTGATCATCTCATTTGTCTAATTAATTTATTATTACCTATTGGGGGGGATCTAGTAGGAGTCTCAGGAGCTACATGGGAGTGAGGTCCTAAAACCTAAATGATACTAACTACCTTTGCTTAAAAATGAAATGAGCAAAGGGCCAACGGGAAGAACAATAGTCTTAAGCTTATAAAATATAAATCCATTATCGATGATTGGAGATGATAATTGTATATTAAAGATGGAGAGAGGTACATTCCCTAGTGGAGTTGCCAGAAAAATTTGTCGTGTTTATTTTTAGCTGTTGGGGGACACCACGTAGATCATAGGGGGTACTTATTGAAGTGATCTAGTATGACACTGAGGTATGATGTACTATCACAAAAGATAGAGGCACCACCCTTCAATGAACCTAATCACCGAATAAGGACTTCTAAGGTATGATGGGTCTTCGAATATACCATAGATTTTTCCTTTGCTTTACATGGATCAATTAATCAAAGTTAATATTAAACTTGGTTCTTAAGTTCCCTATGGAGGTAAGTCTCCACAGTAAATTGCATCTTAGGAAATGAAATTTCATAAAAATACTCTCAATTAAAGTAGACAATTATCATCTCCAAAGACTTCACGGTTATACTATTAAAGGATTGGTTATGTTTGAAAAATTAATTAGGAAATTTTAAGGAGAAGACTTATTTTTGGAATCCAAAGGAAGGAAGTAGGAAATGCTCATGATACTAGAAAGCTTAGTGAGTATTCCAATCTATCATATAATTAGGTTTTATGTATTTGAAAGTGAAGAGATTAATTTATTTGAGTTAATTTTTTTATTAGATTTCTAGGGCTTATAATCCATCAATACAAGGTTGTGGGAATTCTTAAGAGATGAGAATTTATGCGTGTAGCCTGAAGGAAATAACTACCTAGGATCCTAAATCTAGAGAGTTTTAGTAAGAGCTAAAGCACGACCTAGATCTAAATGACAAATGGACATAAGGGATTTACCTCCATAAGAGAGAATAAATCTTCTGACTTCTGGACTTACAACCATATGGAGTGGCCGCCAGCTAACTCCTTCTATGATTTTTAAACCATGTAGTGTGGTCTTATGAGGTGCAAGATAGCTAGGGTAGTTATTTAATTGGAAATAAACTAAAGTCCTAAGCCCACTCCTTAAGAGACTAGAGCATGAGTGGTATGAGCATATGACTTAATCTATAAATACAAAATCTTTTAAATTTTATTTTATTTTTTGACACTTCATCTAGACAAAGGCTTTGGGATTTTAGATGCCTAAATGGATGGTGAAGTAGATTATTGGTCAAATCAAAAGAGAGAGGGTGAAGCTTCATCAGTAGGAATTGCTTTCATGGGTTAAGTGGTCCTTATGAGTGCAAGGACAGAAGACCTTAATTTGCAAAAGTGACTTAAGATGACATGCGTGATGTGAGACATACAACCATACAACTAATGGGTTGCTAAATCTTTTAATTTTCTTGATTATATCCTAAGCTTTATGGTAAGGTTATAAGTTGTTTAAAATTTAATTATGAGTGATTATTTGGCTCAAAAATTTATTTTATCTGAAGAGCCTACCGCATCTAGGCCACACATTAAAGCATCAATCATAAGAAACTATGAAAAGCATGCCATTTCTAATGCGTAATTTAAATTAATCATCAAACAATTTTATAATTATCACAAAAGAATAAAAGGCCGATGTGCTCAGGTACCACCGTATAACCCGAAAAAAGAAGAGATGGGTAGTCGAGCTCTACCCTCATACAACCCAGTATATGAAAGAATAATTATAATTAGAAAGGATACATGCTATGGGGTCTTCATTCTTCAATCTTCTATCTTCCTCCTTTTTTCTCTTGATTCGGCCGCTCCTCCTTTGATTTGGATTTGCTTGCTTCAAAGGCATCACAGGGCACCCCAAGATAAAGGCTTCTGGACACTGCTCATCCTAATCCCTCATACCACTAATCCTAATTCCCATTGCAAGATTACATCCATATAGGAAAAATAAATCTAACTACACCTATAAAATAGAGGTTAGATAAACACACATACAATCCCAAGCAGTTATATGTATAATTTAGACTTAGCACACTAATAATGAGTAACCAAGTCCACCTGTCCTAACTTGGATTATACTTAGGGGTTCAAGCAACCTGGAAAGTGAGTATTTATATTTATTTTTAAGCATCCCCTTAAGCATAATCCATTGCAAAAAAAACATGATTAAGTTAAGAGCGGCCTAACATCTAGTCTACGAAGCATACACCCTAACATCTAGTCTAAAATAATACATTATAAAACAAAACATACATCACCTCATATACCATCCTTGCATAGAGCTAAAAGTGATGACTTAATTCTAATGTGTTTGTGAAGGTTTTGTGAAGTATGTCTTAACTAAGCATTAGAGTTATGATTTTCTAAGTTTGGGAACCTGTTCAAGTTAACATGAAGGTTGGTTTCACTTTAAGTTATTTAGGTAATTTGTTAATTTTAGTTTGTATTTTATTTTGTTCTATGAAATTTACACTTAGCAACTAGGTGTTATAAAGAGAAGGAAGAGGATTACCCTCTTTCATCCCTACCTTAAGGTACCTTATAAAGCATATTGATTTGATTTAGTTCTCTTTAGTGAATGACTTATTAAATGATTTTTAATTAATCTTAAGTTTAGGTTAAATTTAGATGACCTTATTGAATATGAAAGGCATCTTAATATTAAACTAATTGAATTACTATCACTTGAAGTATATTAAATCATTCCTTTCCATCACATGTAGCATGCATATGATTTAATACTTAGCATATCTATACATACAACATATTTTAGCATGCTTAAATGATGAATATAAGTGTATGTTTAAAGTTTATTTTCAGTTTGATTAAATTATATGAACATATAAATTAAAGCTCTATCAAAATTCTAATACCAAAATACATTCGAATGGAATCACATAAGTACATTCCATTATTAACCAGGGAAGTGAGGTAAGCAAATGACCTCCTTGGGGCTAACTAAAGCCTCGTATTCTCAGGATATCCAAACTATATACTTATTAACATTCTGAACCTATGTAAATCTATACATGAACAAGGAAAAGAGAACATTGATTTATACATATATGCTAATGACTTAGGTGAATATGAATGCATGCATTTTTAGTAGAAACGAAAGATCATGATTCCTTAACTAAATACACATTTGTATGTATAAAAGATATAAACAAGTACGTGCTATTGTTAACCAGTGAAGTGAGGTAATCAAATGACCTCCTTGGGGCTAACTAAAGTCTCGTATTCTCGAGATGTCCAGATTATATACTTGCTTTCTTAGATACATATAAATGTATAAATAACTTAAGGAAAGGGGATCATGCAAAGTTGTACTGTTATTTGTGTAATTGAATTATTTATTCATATGATTTAAAGATATGTCCAAATTTTAATACAAAAATACATAAGAATTAAACTAAATAAGTACGTGCCTTTATTAACCAGGGAAGTGAGGTAATCAAATGACCTCCTTGGGGATAATTAAAGCCTCATATTCCTGGAATGTCTATACTATATACTTATTAACATTCAATCTCAAGTGAATTTATATAAAGATTTATAAAAAGAGAGCTTATTATCACATGACTAAGTTATACACACATGCAAGTTATATGTATATTTATAACTTTCAATACCCTATGTATTTTAATTGATTTATAAACTTTGGAAAATAGTTTTGAATTTATTTGTGATAATAGCCACACATATACTTAATTACTTCAACACATGCAAGCTTACATAAAAGAAATTTGTTAGATTTATTTAAATTTGAAAGCATGAATGCATGAAATCAAATGACATAAAACATTTAATTTGCTTGAAAATGAATAATTGAATATAAATACATGATTCATTCAATCAAACTAATTCCTAAGGACAATCACATTTAGTAAACTCATTTAAAGAAAACCAAATTTCCTTTATTAATTTATGATTTGGGATTTTGATTAAGTTGAAAGAGGAGAACTTATCATTTTTTTGTTTTTATCCCATTCCCACATTAGTAGTTTGATTTGGTTTAAGAAAAGGTAATTAAGTGAATTTTATGAATTAATTAAGTTGGATCTTTGATTAAATTAATTAAGTATCCTTACTTATATATTTTAAATTGATTACCCACTTAATTATGAGCCACAAATGATATAAACATTTGAAGAAATAATATTTCAATGCTCCTCTAGGGACTTAATGGAAATGGCTCATAATTAAGAGTTAATTAAATTAAAGAGTCTAATTAAGTACTTTTATAATTTTCCCACAGTTATGGGCTAATCATAATTTTTTTAATGGGTGGGTCTTTATGTTATTAAACACATAAAGAGGAACTCATAATTTCATTGTTGATTATATGAGCTAATCATAATTTCTATATGATTAACTAAGCCACTTAATTAATTAATTAAACTCTTAATCATTTTTATTTAATTTTTCTTTAAAGAGAAATGGACTTAGGAAAAGAGGTTAGGAAGGTGGTCCTAACCTTAATCACCTTGCCCATTCACTGTTCAATGGTGATTAGTGCACTTAATTAATAAATTCTTACTATTTGTGTGGTTAATTAATCAATAAAATTAATTAAGAGAGTGATTAGGGCTTTAATAGTCAATTCTCCTAATTAACCAAGCAATAAATACTAAGAAAATTATGGGAGATAGAGGTCATCCCATGATATCAACACACAGAGTTAAGGATCAATTACTCAAGTAATTAAAGAGAAATTAAGCTAATTAAATTTATAATTAAACCTTAATTAAGCTTTAGTTATTATTCAAAATTAATTGGAATTAATTTTAAATAAATCTACTTTATTTTCCTTTTAGAATGAGTGTTTACTTATAATTTTTGGATTTTTTTTACAATTTGTTATGAATTTTTGAAGTTTTAATCATTAAATTAAATATTTAAGCCTAATCCCATTGGCACCACATAGATCGCTAATGTGGAGTGCTTTCCATGTGGCACCATGGGATTGGTCACTTAACGACATCTAACTCAGCACCTACGTGGCTGGCGGTGAATGCTCTTTCTTATCTGATCAGACAGCCAGGATCAATCCCACAATTCTTAAGGGATTTAATTGGATTAATCTAATAGATTAATCATGATCGTACATTCTAATCTCACGAAATGGATGGCACGTGATCCATCATCTCCCGAGTGACGAGAGGCAGACACTGTCCACCTTCTATCGCTCGATTTAACCTCACCCGAGCTCAGATCAATTCAGGATTCAACCCACACCTTCATGAGATAGATCCAAAGGGATCTACCAATTGGATTTGCATGACATAATAACTTTCTTCGAAAAGGTCACAACATTTTTCATCAAAACCTCAATTTCATGGAATTACCTCACCGGAGCTCAAGAATGGCGATGAAATCAATTGAAGAAGCTTTATCTAGTGGAGATGAAGCCCTACTAATCAGCAAGCATGAGGAGTCCTTATCGTTTGCTCTAAGGGCAATGAATCAATGAAATGCAAGTGGACATTGATCAAACTCAAACTTTCAATTGTTAGAGGGCTTGGGAGATGATTTGTTCTTGCTCAACAAAGTGTGTGGAAGGTGTGGGTGAAATTAATTTGAGTTTAGTTGAGTATTGCTGGAGTTGGATCAAGTGGAAGGTTGCCTTATTTTGGGTTGAAGGTCTCCAGCAATGGGGAGGCTCGGGAGGCCTAAAAAATGCTCTAGGGGTTTTGAATTCACTCTCTCGAGCTCTTTGATGGTTCAAGTGCTGATTTTGGCTCAAAATAAGGGGGGCATATCCCCCCAGATTGGATGGACAGGATTGGAGCATGAATTTTAGCCTGTCAGCCACCGTTCGAGTGCTGGAGTTGTTATGGTTAGTCCTATGTGGCTCGACTTGGTTGGTTAGAGGGGTTGGGGGTGGCTCAAGGCAGTTCCTCCATTCTTGGATCCATTAGGTTTGGACTAGGTGTGGGGAGGTGAGTTAACTCACCTCCCTTTGGTCTATGGTGGACCTAGCCCACTTGGGTCGACCTAGGTGGGTAGGTCAGGTGCCAAATTGGGTGTGAAAAGGCTGACAAGTGGAAAGGAGGAGGAGTTGACCATCCCATTTGGTTATGATCCCATGTGAGGAGGTTTATCCATTAGATATTGCCTTAGTTTGGACCTAATTCAGGTTGGGTTGATTTTTCTATGACCTTAGATGAGTTTAAGATGAGTTGGATCAGGTCCCATTAGATTTGGGCTAGGTTCAAGTGGGTTTTGCTCAATTTGACCAATGTAGATCAAATTGGGCTACGTTGGGTTAGGTTGATCAATTGGTCAAATTGAGTCAAGCCAAGGCTTAGGTCAAGTTCAAATGATGATTTAAAGTATTCTGGTTCAATTGGTTTGAGTCAATTTGGCTTAGGTTTGATTTTGGCTCATTTGGATTCATGTAGATCAAATGGGTCAAGTTGACCAATTTGACCAAATTGGCCAAATTGGATTGGGTTATGGGTTGATTTATGTTCAATTGGTTAATTGAAGATGATTTTAGGTTTCAGTTTAAATTAATTTGGATTTCATTTTGATTTAGGCCATTTTGATCATTTAGGTCAATTTGGGCTAAATGGGTCAACTAGATTTAATTGGCCAAATTGGGTTCAATTATGGCTTTTTTCAAGTTCAACAATCAATTTGGAATTAACTTGAACCATTGGTTGCAATCAATTTGGGTTATATCATGATTTGACCCAATTTGATCTTTTTGATCAAATTGGGTCAACTTAGGTCAAAGGGCCAATTGGGTTAAGTTTGGCTTAATTGATGGTCTAGTCATGTTAAATCATAGATCATAGGTTGGTGTGAATCAATAGTTTCAATTAATTTGTCTTGGGTTGAGATTTGGCTAATTTGGTTCATGTAGGTTATGTGGGTTGACTTGGTCAAATGATCAAGTTGACTTGGTTTGGCCCAATTGATGACAATTGATCAACCTAGGGTGACCAACAATCATGATGGGAGGTTTTGGAAGGCTTGGTTTAATCTAATTTAGGTAGGATTGGAATTTGGTTCAAATAGGTCAAATTGGTCACTTTAGGTCAAGTTGACTAAATTGGGTTTAGTTGAATTGATTTTGGGTTAAACAGAATTTAGTTGGATTTATATATGGATTTAGGATTGATTCATAGTTTTGATTTCAATTAATTTGGGTTTAACTAGGTGTTGGCACATTTCAATATTTCAAGTTAAATGGGTTAGGTTGAGTTTGATTGGGTTGATTTGATTTTGGCTTGATGATTATAGATTTTGGTAAATTGATTGAAGGGTTGAATTTGAGGTTTGGTCTAGGCCAAAGAGATGGGCACAGATTATGGATTTGGGTTAAATTGATTATGGATTTGGGTTTGAGCTTGAGTTTGGATGAATTGAATTTGAGGTTTGGTCTAGGCCAAAGAGATAGGCATAGATTGGGTTTAGGCCATAAGTTAGATTTGTCTCCCTTAGTCTTAAGGCATAGTCTAATTCTATGATTAACCCTCCTAAGTCTCTAGGCTTAGGTTAAGTGTTCACCTAATTGCTAGAAGTGTCATGTGAATAAGGAAGTCTTAGTATCTAGAAGACTCCTAAATCTAGAAAGAGTTGATTGAATCCTCACTCCAAAAGTGAGGTCAACACAACCATATGTGAAAGAGAGGAAGGGAGCTTCTGCTAAGCCATCTTAACATCCTCACACACTCTTGAGGTGAAGAGAAAGAGAATAGAGGCGTTCCCAAAACCTCTTTCCATTGGAAGGCTAAAATTAGGAAAATCCAGCGACTAATCTCTCAGCCATGTATAGAAACATCACAAATAGAACACCTCAAGCTCAATTGGCATTCCCTACACATTCAACAGATAGAGGTGAGCTCAAATGATGTTTTCTGTGGTCCATCACCATCGGCGAGCTGGAAAACCATGAAACCCGACGGCAAGGTGACAAGTTTTGGTCTCCATGACGATCCATGGGGAGGCAACATGTGAAACTTTTCCAAAAGCCTAGCCACATCCCCACGAAGGTGTATGAACTGTCCCCCTCATCGAGGATCGATGCCAATGAGGTATGGATTCAAACCAACCACCCATGCATTTCGGTTTGGTCCTTTATGAAGGAAAGTTGATCTCTATTGAATTAAGTCATGTGAAGCTGATCAATTTGTAATTGAAAACATGCTAAAATTTTCCTTAGATTGTTAAAATTTGGCACTAAAATGCAAACGGTTTGTGCTTCATGCCGTTGAATATTTGGAAAGAATCTCGGTCATATGTTCCTTCTATTATGAATGAACAGCTTAGATCTAGTCAAATGATTGATTAAATCCCCTATAAGAATTGCAGGAACTGTCCTCACAGCTTTTGATGTAGGATCCGTGTAGACCCCATGTGGCCCAATAGCGCCACACCATGTGGCAATCAGCGCCACAACGATGCCATGTGGTGCCAACCATTTAAAACAAGAAATTCTAATTTTTTTTTGAATTTAATAAATGTTAAAAATACTAATAAATTTAAAAAATTATAGATAATAAAATACACATTCAAAAAATTCAAATAAGGGCTTTATGGATCTCAGTGATAAGAATCCATTAAACCCAAAATACCCAATTAATTTTGGGTAATTTTAGGTTAATTTGGGTTTAAATAAAAAAAAGGAAAACCAAGCTTAAATCACACTCAAACCACTCATCCATTCGATTTGAAATTGTATGAAAAATATATTTGGGCTAAAACACACCCTAGGGAGACTTTTCATGATTGTTTGTAAAGTAAATCTAAAGATACAAAATTTCCAACTTTAAACTCTAATTTTGGCAAAATAAATTAATATTAAATTATAAAAATCATGAAAAATTATGAAAATAATTTAAATCATCATAATAAACTATAATGAATCTTAACACTTCATTAAAACTCTCTTAAATCCAATAAATTATAAAAATGGCCTAATTTGATAATTTCTTAAGTTAATTAATCCAATTTAATAATGTAAACTTAAGAAAATCATAATAAACAAATCGAAACTCCAAAAAAATTTAAAATAACCTTCAATGGAATCATCTTCTAGAGGAGAATGTAAACAAAAAATAATAATAACTCCTAAATAAATCCTTCTAATTTAGGCTTAATTTAGGTTTTATTTAAATAAATAAAACTTTAATTAACCCTAAATCATACATATAATTTGGATGAAACTTTAGGAAACTTAAATTGACATGGATCCTCGCTTACCATAAAAATTTTAAGATCAAATAATCTTTGGATTTTAAGTTATTGAATTTCTAATCCTTCAGTCAATATAATTAAACAAAAAAAATCATAAAAATTATGAAAATTCATAAAATCAACTTAAAATATTTTCATTAGCATCAGAACACTTGAAGATAATTTCCCAACCCTCTAAAGTTAAAATATTTGATTAATCATATACATAGAATTTAATGAAATGAAAGAAAACAAATATTAAGCCTTAAGATAATCACTTATTAAATTCATGATAAATCAACTAATCATTGGAAATCAAAACTCATTTATCTCTAATTTCATACCTAAATATGAAATTCATTAACATGGAAATTCCATACATCAACTTGGGTTAATGAATAACATAATTCCAAATGTAAATTAAAGTGATTAACCAAATCAATTAAACTTAAACAACTTTGAAATTTCAAATGGCCTAAGTTAGGTTTGGTGCCCAAAATAGCCTAAGTCTTTTAAGTTATAAATTGATAAACAACATTTCATCTAAAAGGATTGAATTAATTGATAGAATCTTAACACATAATAAAATCAAACTTAAGCTAAGAATGAATCAAATCATTTGAAGGAAGTAAACATTAAATTAATGAATGAAATAAATTCAATTATTATTAAACAAATTAAATAATTAGAACACATGAAATTAAATGAACATTTAATCAAAAAGAGAACTAGAATATTGAATGATTCAAATCATTTGAAAATAATCAAATAAAGAAATATTTAATCAAATTAAAAGAAATGAAAAAAATAAATCTTAATTAAATTTTAAAACAAAAATCAATACTTTAATTAAACCAAATCTAACTTAAAAGAATTCAAAAGAGGTTAATTAAGACATTTAATATTTTAAGGTCGACCCCCTTAGGATGAAGACTTCATTTTATTAGGATTTAAGATATTGAATAGAATGGGTTCCAACCAAAGTGAGACTTATTTTATTCTTCATTCTTGAAAACTTAAATTCAACTTCAACATAAAATGAACTTAAAATAAAAATAAAATAAATTAAATCACTTGAATTGAAACCATCCAAAGGTAAATTAAATAAACTTTGAACCAAAAATGAAATCCAAGTTAAAATATGGTCTAGTAAAGTCATACTTCACAAGCCCATTTTTCATTACACACTAGATTATTAGGTCATCGACCCTAGATTTAAGTAGGGTTCACCCTAGATTAGATGGCTAGGATTGTTTGCTTGCTAGTTTGGATGCTACGATGTTCTTTTTAAATTAACATTATTTTTTTTTGCATGGGGTTGTGCTAAAAAGAATTGGTATAATATTAAAAATAAATAAATGATATATTCTTGTAAGTTTGCTTAAATCTTTAAGCATAGCCTCATAGGATAGGTTGGCTTGGTAAGAAACTAATACTAAGCCCATATATTTGCATATATAACTGTTGGAATATTATTTGTATTTCCTAACATCTACTTTGTAGGGTTTAGAAATTTATTTTTGGATGCTTAAATATAATTTGAGCTTAGAATTAAGTTAGGATGTTTGGAATCAAGGAATAACCAGAGCTAACTATAAGGGCTTACTCTTATAGGGAACTATGATCCTAGCATAAAAAAATCTTGTCCTACTTTTCATGTAGTCAAGAGAAGAATCTCTCGAATATTTATAAGGCCCATTAACATTAGGAGTCTTTATTTAAGTAATAAAATCCATTATAAGATAACATGTTTTTCTTTTGAAATTATATGTTTCTTCCATAATGACGAAGTTGATTACCTAAATAAGAAATTCTTAAAATCTATGTGGTATGACAAAGTTTCCTTATTAGATGGGCACCTTTTTTCATATTGAAATGATGACAAGCGACACTGATATCATTTCTCAACATCTTCACTGCAATCTAAGAAAATACATTTGAATCATCTTTGAGAGTTTTTATAAGTGGTTCTTTATGCTAGAGAAAAAAGTGGAGTTAACTTTGAGAACTCAATCATGCTCTTGTGCATTAAGAATCTCTTCTATTCTCTTAAGAATTTTAACTCTAATTTGTGCAACATCAAATTACAAAACATCATCTTCTCCGACTTACCCCCTATATCTCTCAAATAACAAGTTTTAGATTGATACAAATTTCCTTTGATAGTGATTTCCTCACCTTTCATGAGTAATTTAATGTTTACATGGTACATTGAGACCAATGTTATAGCTTATGGGAGCCTTTACTATGAAAAAGCCAACCATTATTGTGAATTACTTCTTGTCTTCCACCTAGGTCATAGGGAGAGTAATCACCCCTTTCATCTCTCTCCTTTCTCCTAAAAAGTCGTACAAAGGTCATCTGGTATGGGTGAGCTTAAAACTCACCAACCTTAGTTTATCAAAGATGGACTTAAAAATGATATTGATTGAGCTCCCTATGTTAATTAATACACTTCTGATTTGATAATTAGCAACTAACATCATGATGAAAATTTCATCACTTTAAGGATTACCAATGGCGGGTATGTCTTTCTTAGAAAAACCTTGAGGAACTATGAAGGTATGCTGAACACACGCCATTGATTCCAAGTTAACATCCCTAGGTCATAGTCATTTAAAGTTACTTTCCTCTAAGATTCTCCTACACCTATGAAATCTAGCCCAAGTGTAGACACTTTAGGTTGACTTCTAATATCTATTCTTCATGCTCAAAACCTATCTCTATGTGATTACTCTAAAGATGACCTCATTGTACTCTTCAGTGTTCATATGACTATTCACTAATTCAATGAGTGTTTTGGGCTGTTGAAGTCCAGGGGCATATCTGAAGGGTCTCTCTCCTAAGCCCTAAGCAAGTGTAACTTAGGGTACCGTGGGTTCCAAGTCTTTGATCTCCATCATTTCTTATTCAAAGCAAGTGATTAACTTTCTAAAAGATTCATCATGTTCTTATTTCATTTGTAGAAGATCTTGTGAACTCTTCAGAGATTTTTGAGCCTTAGCAAATTGTGGGTGAATATTGTTTTAAAATTAGTGAATGAGGTTATGATCCCTACTAGGAGATGAAAGAAAAATTTGAGGTTTGACTCTTTGAAGGTGGTAAAGTAAAGGAAACACTTCATTACATCATCTAGTTCCAATAGTGACAATGTTGACTCATAGTATGCTATATGATCAGCTGAGTCTGTTCAACCTTTGTGTGATTTCAAGTGCAAGGGAAGCCTTCGTGATCTTCATGGAGAAGGCATTAGTTGGATTTGCCTACTTCATCTACATGCCTTCTTCTTTAATAATGTAATATGACTCTTCAACCAGGATGGTGGTTTTAAATAGTTATTTTCTTATTTAGTCATCCCAATGAGTTGTTGATCTTGATAATCCCTCATTCTCTTTGCCCATTAGTTTTTTATGGTTGGTTTTCTTCATAACCACTTGCATTAGGCAAGTAATACTATCTTTCATTTATCTTAAGTCTTATTTCTTGGTGAATTAATGGACACTATGCTCTATTATAAATATAAATAATTTCATGTTTAGTGTACTACGTTGTTTTGTATCTGACTCCTAGTTCTATGTCTCATCCATACTCCCCACACCTAAAATAATGTTGAATCCAAATTTTTCCACACAGTGAGGCAAAACCCTCTTAGATATGTTGGAAATAGTGTTATAAAAAATAGAGTAGTAAAATATTAAAATAAGTGCAAAAGAGTTTTAAATTTTATTATTCCATCGAGATTTAGTATAAGCAAAGAAAAGCTATGATACCCCCTCCCAATGAAGAAGAGAGAAGAAGAAAAGTGTCCCACCCCTACCCCCTATCCATTTAAAAGACCCTCTTTATAATAAAGGGGAGGTAGTCACATTTAGAAAGTACATGTTAAGTAAGTCGAGTACAAGTAGAGACTCATCTTGATATAAGACAAGTGTTCGTCAGTAATAGTAAGCTCCATAGCCTATTGGCACGGGTGACTCACAGCTTTTTCTAATGTGCCAAATTAGTATTTCATGATAAAGTCGTCAAACTTTGGATGTTTGTGTTGTCCAGTCTCCCTTAGTTACTCACCAGCCTGAGCAAGTTTTCTTATGTGGTGGATTTCCACACTTCATTCCTAGAGCTTCCTTCTTTGACCCACCTTATGCATGGTGAGTCCTTTTTATTGAATAGCTCACATCTATAGATCTAACCTTGTTTTGATGATGACTCACTATAATGGTTATTTTGACTTGCTCATATATGTTAACATACATACCCTCTAATTGCATTAATCATCATAATTAAAATTAATCAAAAATCTTTTAAGTGACTTACAAGATTAAATGATTTATATAGTTATATGATCAATATTAAGGCTTTCGAGTTAAGTGAAGATCTTCACTACATTTAACTACCCTCATGATACTTTATATGTGTATGCTTAATGAAATTGTTAAAAAATTCTTTTGCATAATCACCATTGACAAATAATTACCTTTATATTCAAACCATCTTATGAATTAACCTAAGTAAAATGAGTCTCTCAGATAGTGATAAACTCACTACTGGCAACTTTTGCATAGTCATCGTCACTTCAATGGTCACTAATTATCAACTTGGAAGTATTTTGATTTACATGAAGAGCTTGGTTAACATAATCTTCATGTCTGTGTTCAATAGGCTGGGGATGCTAACTTTAAACTCACCTATAAAGGGAGATTATTATATGATTTTTCAATAGTATCAAGAGAAACTTAAGGGACGATTGCCTTCCCTGTAACTTGAAGAGAAGATAATAAATAATTCATGGCTATGGCCAACTCTGTCATAGTGGAGACTCCTACCATCTACAATGCCATTTTTGGCTGACCTTTACTCAATATATTCTAAGTAGTAGTGTCGACTTACCGCGTAGCAATCAAATTTCCCACTAGGATGAGGAGATTACCATTAGAGGAATCTCAACCAAACCCCAGACCTACTACACGTAGCAATCAAATTTCCCACTAGGGTGAGGAGATTACCATTAGAGGAATCTCAACCAAACCCCAGACCTACTACTTGAAGGCCATTAGTAGGTCTGGTAAAGAAGATGAATCTCTACAATTAAAATTGCAATGTCTGGGGTTAAAATTCTCGAGGAGATAGAAGAGATTTCTACCGTGTTGAACCTTGAGCGAGTTATAAAGGTCAACCTAGTATTTTTCTATAAGTATAAATAATAACTCAGAAAAATGATGTTGGATATTCTTGTTGTATTTTTATGGACCAATAGAAAGATGTTGGGCATTAACATCAATGTCACATGCCATTGTAAAAGGATGCTTAACCTATCAAGCAGAAGATAAAAAAGATAGTCGCCATACTCACCGAGCCCATGAAAGAAGAGGTCACCAAGTTGCTTAAAGTGGATTTCATTAGAGAAGTCCAATACCTGGAGTACATGTCAAATGTAGTTATACTCCAAAAATTGCATGAAAAGTGGGAAATGTGTGTTGACTTCACCAATTTGAACTCATCATGCCCACAAGATGGATACCCGCTACCATGTATAGATGCACTCATCGACTCAAAAACTAACTACTTGGTGATTTCCTTAACAAATTCAATAGATATCATCAAATATAGATGCACCTCATTGACTCAGAGAAAAGACTTTCATTATTGGAGAGCAAATATACTACTAAAGAGTTATGCCCTTTGGGCTCAAATACTAAATTTTAAAAGTCAAATGAGATCAACTAGGAAATGTCTGTTGATAATGGGATGCCAAGTAAACATTTTAGCTATCCTATCATTGGGAATTAAATTTTGAGATTTTATTTAGATTTTAAGTTGACATTTTTTTATAATTTTAGGACTTAGATTCTAGTAGCATTAGACTGCAGAAATGCTTAGGGTTGAAGAGTTACTCGGAGAAGGATGCTTCAGAACCTAAATCTATAAGTGCTTCTAACATAAATTAGATGCTCGACCTAATTTCATTTATAGGAATTATTAGTCATTCCCTTCATTTAAGAAAGGAAGCCAATCCCCAACACTTCTGGAATTATAACCCACCTGAAAGGACTACCAGTAAACATCACCTAAGCACTTTTTAAATGCAGGATGCCAAGTCTCATATATGTAAGATGGTTGGGTTGTCGTATTTTAGGAAAAAATCTAAGAACCAAGACTCACTCCCTAATCCCTTGGAACATGTAGGGTATGATATGCATTAAGTAATGCACATTTTCCAAATTTTAAATAGCATGACTGGTGATTCATTTAAGATCTTAGGGTATGCATTTTTATGCTTAAATGTCATGCAATTAGAAAGGGACTTGAGCCAAATCAATAAGAGAAGGTAGATTTCCCCAAGAAGGCGGTCATCCTCAAAGGTTAGATGCCCCATATGTGCAATGGGTGAAGTGATCAATTCAAGAGTTGAGAGAAATATGATAGTATGGTTTGCAAGAGTTAATTATTTCTAGTTGATTTCAGGTTATTCCTAGGGCTTTAATTTATATGAAGTTTCAAGTTTATTTTTGTGTTTGGGTTGATTAGATTTAGATTGGATAAAAATTTAGTTTTCCCTAAGAGCCTAATTGTCTAAGCATTCATCATAGAAAACACACCATAGAAAGAAATTTAGAAAAGCAGGTTGATTCTATTCTGCACCCAAAATAAATCAATCCACTGTAATTTAAAGAAAGGAAAATGCAACCTAGTACCACTGTACATCCTAAAAGAATGAGAAAATGGGTAGTAGGGCTCTACCCTTATATAGCCTGACCTAAAACTAAAGTTTAGATCAATGAGTCTTCTTTCAAAGTTCATTTCCTTCTTTAAGGACCTCCATTTGGCTTCATAGGGGACCTCTACACCCACATGTTGGTAGGGTCAGCTTCTATTAATCTTAGATCTCATAGATCCTAACCTAATTTTAAGCTCAAATTTTTATTTCAAATTCAAAAAATAAATCCTAAGCAGTGTAAAACATATGTTAGAAAAAATATAAATATCACATAATAGTTATATATTACAAATATATGGGTTTAGCATTAGTTGCTTGCCAAGCCCAATTTTTCTATTATGGTGAGAAATTTCTATAAGGAGTCGCCTTTCAAATCTTTTGGTGAGAAAAGAAGAGGCAAGAATATATAAATTCATCTTTTTAGGATACCACATAGACTCATAGATGTGCTTATTCAGGTGATCGGCTACGTCATCAAGAAATGAGTGTACTATCTTGAAAGATAGAAGTCACTGCCCTTTAATGGTCCTAATCACCTTAAAAAGGACTCCTAAGGATGATGGGTCTATATATGTACCAGATATTTTTCCCCTACTTTATATGGAAAAGTAAAGTAGGGTTTATTTTAAACCAGGTTCATTAAGTTCCTTATAGGGGCAAGCCTCTATAGTTAATTACATCCTAAGGAATGGGGATCCCTTAGGAAAACTATCGATTAAGGTAAATGATCGTTGTCTTTAAAGATTTTAGTAGGAAGAGACTATCAATCGATTGGTTCTTTTTCGAAGATCAAATGAGATTGATTAAAGAGAAAGATTTATTATCGAGCCAAAATAGAAGATAATTAAGGGATGCCCACGATGCTAGGAAACCTAGCGAGCATTTTAAACTAACCTAAGGTTGGGCTTTACATTTTTGAAATTGATTTAGTTTGTTTGAGTTACAATTTCATTAAAAATTTAAGACTTATGATTCCTTAACACAAGATTAAAGAAATGCTTGAGAGGTGAGGAATTAAGCTTAGGGCCCATAAAAGAGAGAAGCAATCTCAAAACCTAAATTTAGAGAGCTTTGCTGAGGGCCGAAAGAACAACCTAAATCTAAGGCAAGAAAATGGATATTTGGTTTGTCTCCATAAGAGAGGACAAACCACCTGACTGCTTGGACTTACAACAGCTTGGGGGTGGCCGCCAACTAACTCCTCCTATGATTTTAAATACATATAGGCAAGTCATTATGCTTATGCAAGATAGCTAGGCTATTATTCATTTAGAAAGAGATTAAGTCCTTAAACTGACTCCCTAAAAAACCTAAATCTAATGCAATTAAAATTTCATTTTATTTTTATTTTTGGATAGTTATTTTGACTCAGGCTAATAGGATTCACATGCCTAAGGCATGAGAAATAAAGTTATTGGCCAAAATCAGCGAGAAGGGAGGAGGTGTGTTTCCACCATGGCTCTCAAAGGTCATGCCAAGTTTCTCTAGCAAAGGTGGAAGCCATCCAATCAAGAGTGAAATAAGATGCATTTGTGCATGATATTGTAAAAGAAATACTCATCCAGTTAAGAGGTTGCTAATTCTTTTATCTTGATTTTAAACCTAAGCTTTAGGTGAGGTTATGAATTCTTTATTTTTAATTTTGAGTTGTTAAGTTAGGTAAAAGATTTATTTTTCCCTAAAAAGCCTAATCCACATCCATTCCATACATAAAGCAAGGAAGAAACTAGGAAAAGATGCCACTTAATGCAAAAGCTAAACAAAATATCAATCAATTTATAAAGCTAATTGTAAAAAGAATAAAAGGTTGTTGTGGTCGAGCACCACTGCATAAACCCGAATATAATAAATTGGGTAGTTGAGCTCTACCCTTATATAACTCGAATTACAAATGAATTAAATTACAATTAAGAAAGAAATTTATTGTTATGGGGGTCTTCAAGCTTTATTCTTCTTTCTTTTATTCTTCTTTCTTCTTCTTTTCTTCTTTCTTCTTTTCTTCTTTCTTCTCCTTCTTCTAGATGATTGGAAGGTAAATGCTCCAAGGCTTCACATGGTGCATAAGATAGAATCTTATGAGCACCCATAACAATCATTCCAAAATCCTAATTTCACAAATTTACATGAAAAGGTAAAGAATGGAAATCTAAC
Organism: Cymbidium sinense; assembly: GCA_021442155.1. Taxonomy (NCBI): domain Eukaryota; kingdom Viridiplantae; phylum Streptophyta; class Magnoliopsida; order Asparagales; family Orchidaceae; genus Cymbidium; species Cymbidium sinense. The sequence continues at coordinate 80,568,707 of CM038215.1, forward strand.
TAACACTTGCAAAATAGAGAATAACTAAAACAAACCACACAAATCCCAAGAATGTATATTGGACTTATCACCCCACACATGGGTGACTAAGTCCACTTGGCCTATTGGATTATGCTTAGGAGTATAAAGTGCCCGCAAGCAAAAGCATTTATATTTTTATTTATAATAGTGCCCCTTAAGCACAATCCCCTGCAGAAAATAATGATTAGACTAAGAGCGTCCTACCATTCATTCTACAAGCATACATTGTAACATCTAGTCTAAAATATATCATAAAATAAAATAAAATATCAAACCATGCACCGCCTAAACCTAAAGCTAGAAGTTGTGACTTAGGCTAATGTGTGTGCTTTGAAGGTTTGTGTGGTATGTAGCTATGGCTTTAGGTTAGAATTTTCTAAGTGTGAAAACATGTTCAACTTAGAAGAGGGTTTCATTTAAGTTGTTTAATGGTTTTGGGTTAGTTTTATTTCAAGTTTTGATTAAGTTCAACTGAGTCCTACAATTAATTTCTAAGTTATGAAGAGAGAAAAAGAGAAGGGAACTTCTCTCTCCTTCTCTAACCTAAGTAATTTCTAAAGTAGATTCACATTTTAGTTTTGTCTAGTGAATGTTTTGATTAAATCTTTTAATTAATCCTAAGTTTATATGAACTCTATACAAACCTATTCCAAAAGAAAGGGCATTTTAAGATTAAATAAAATGAACTAAATTCACAAAACACACATTACTTCATTTCTTTCCCAACATGTATAATATGTGTATGAATGAGTCCTAAGCATATCTATACATACAAATGAGAATATTTAACACACTTTATGATGCATGCTAAGTAATTCATTTAAGGAAATTTGGAAGTTTAATATGCATGATTTTTCTTAAATAGAAAAAGGTTTCTTTATCCAATTTTTCACATGCACACTTGAACGTAGGAAAGGCATAGGTATGTACAGTGCCATTGTTAACTAGAGGTATAAGGTACAAGACCTACTTAGGGCTACTTAAAGCCTCGCAACCTTGAGTTTGTCAAAACTAATAAACCACTTTCCTTAAATACAAACAAATGTGTACAAAAAAATGAATGGAAAAAGAAAGAATGCAAAAGTTGTATTAGTTGATTTGTTTTGTTTATGCAATTTATGTGTGCAAGCATAGGTAACCCTTCTTAAGTGATAGCAAGGAATGAATAGGATATAGAATTAGGCAAGTGTTAGGTTCTTTTCAAATGAACCTTACATCTTACCAACTCCTATTCAAAATAATACAAAAATAAGAGAAAAAAGAAGATATATGCTAAGCACATCCTTATATTCTTTCACATGCAAGCTTATAATTAAATTATAAGTAGCACACATTCAAATTTTATAATTTATTTATATGTTTTGAAAGTAATTTGAATTTATTTGTGATAATAGCCACTCATATTTCTACTTTAGCCAACACATGTAAATTTGAAATAAAGTAAATAATATCACTTTTAAATTTGAATTTGAAAAATATGAATGCATAAAACCACATGACATACAAATTTAACATGTTGGGGAAAGAATCAAAGCAATGAAAGCATGTAAAAAACATTTGCTTTAATTAAATCCTAAATACATTCTTATGGAATAAGAAAGTTTAAAATAAATCAAAGTGTATTCAATGTGATTTTTGTTTAATTTTAAGTTTGATTTAATTTTGACAAGGTGAGTTGACTTTGATGTTCCTAACCTATTCCCACATGTGTTTGACATTTTTATTTAATTTTTCAATAATTAGATCCATTTTTATGTATTAATTAGGTTAAGTTATGAATTAAGCAAGTTAATTAACCCTTACCTACACCACCTTAGCATAGTTAACCAAGTAATTATGAGCCAAGGAGATGACAAAAAAAACTCATAAGGAATTTAAACTTGCAATGCACCTTGGAAGAAAATGGCCTAATGCAATTTGGCTCACAATTAATAGTTAATTAAGCTAAGGGGTTTAACTTAAGTAATTTCAAAATACCCTTTCACACATATGAATTGGGTTTTGATTTCCTTAATTGAACTTAGGCACTTAAACACCTAAACATCTACCCAAAGTAGATTAATTAAGTTCTAGAAATTTATAGAATTTTTAGAAATTAATTAAGGTGATAATTAATGAATTAACCCTTAATTAAGAGAAGATTAAGGAAAGAAAAGGGGATTTAGAGAATAGCTTTGGGGAAATATCACAAAATTATTCCCTAAGCCTCTTATTTACTGGATCTAACCTTAATGAACTCTAATAATGGATTAAAACACTAATCAAAACCCTATTTATCCTTAATTACATAAGGAAGGTAAATAGGAATCACATTTGCAATTCCCCCAATTAACCCTTCAATAAATCCCAAGAAAATTAGAGGAGGCAAAGCTCATCCCCTAAAATTTACCCAAGAAGTTTGGGATTAATCAGATATTTTATTAATAGTTAATTAGCAAAATAAAATTTCCAATTAAACCCAAAATCAGAGAAAAGGATAATTCAAAATCTATTGAAATTATTTTTAAAATGATCTATGTTGAGTTATCTTTCCATAGAGTTTGATCTCATATTTTTTTGAATTTTATTGAAGGAGATATAATTTTTAGAATATGAGGAGATTAATTAGAAATAATTAAATTCCCTAACTAATCCCTCAGCTCACAGTGCGACATGCGACGAGGACGGTTAGCGTGCTTTTCACGCATTGTGCGGTGAGCATCCCACTTAAATGTCCCATCTAATTGGCAGCGCGACAGCAAGACGTGCTTTGATCCATAATGTTCGATCAAAGATCGGATGGCCAGGGATCCTCCTACGGTATATAAAAGGATTATTAATTCTAAAACATAGGAATAATCTCGGCCGTCCATCCAAAAATGTTCGGATGGATGGCCTGAATCTCCCTAGTTCTTTCCTTAGGATTAATAGAGGTCATCCATGATATTACGAGAGATCCAAGCTCGGATTGGAACAAAATTGTTTCCACACCATCTAAAGTTATTAAGGAGCATATCCAAAGGTGGATTTTACTTGACTTGAAAATTACTTTCACAAAAGACCAACACCTCCTATGCTAAGTGGTCAAAAAATTCCATACCTCACCAGAGGTGATCACTAGTGCTAAGATGAATTCCTGCTGAAATTTTTAGGCCTTGGGGATGAGTGGATCTTCCTATGGACCAACACCACTTCACTTCCTTTGCAAGTTTGATCCAATTGAGGCTCTCCTTGCTATGGGAACTCAAATGGATGCTTGGGTGCACTCAAATTGATCCTTAGAGGAAGTGTTCAAGAGGAATTGAAGTAATTTTGAGTGTGAAGTAGGTTGAAGATTCAAAGGAGCTCCCCTATTTTTCAATAGAGAAAAATGAGAAGAAGCAATTTCAAATCCTCCTTATAAGGCTTGTGATGGCTCTCTGATCTCTCCTAACACTCTCTATGCTTCAATCTAATGAGGGAATGATAGTTTCAAATTGAATAAGGTGCAGTATAACTCCCCCTATGGAAATGGGATGACAGACACCTCCCTTACCATTTTGATCCAATTGACCACATTGGAAAGGTTTTTTAAGCTATTAGCTCTTTGCACATGGTTGGTTTGAGACCCTGAGTGGATTGTCAACCTCTAATGTGCATCAAATTGAGTAGAGGAGGGATTTGGACTGAGCCAATTTGACCCATGGGGTCGAGTTTGGCCTTGGGTCCATTTGGGCTGACCCAAACCCATTGGGTTGGGTGCACCACTCTTCATTAGGTCCCTTTGAGGTATGAAGGTATCAAGTGGATATGAAGAGGGCATGACCAAATTACCCATGGATTAGGCCAAAATTTATTTTATGGCCTAGGGGTAGAATGGTCATTTTATTAATTTTTTCAATTTGGATATGTTGGGTATGCGGAGAAACTAGGTTTAGCTAAGTTACATAAGATTTGGAATTCATTTGATAAGGTTTGGCTCATGTTGACCCATTTAGGTAAAAATGGGTCAACTTGGGTTAAGTTGACCAATTGGTCAAATTGGGTCAAACCAAGGATTGGGTCAAGTTCATATGACTATTTGAAATGTTTTGGTCGCTTTGGTTTGGTTCAATTTGGATTAGTTTTGAATTTGGCTCATATGACTTCATTTAGGTCAAATGGGTCAAGTTGACCTATTTGACCCATTTGACCTATTTGGGCTAGGTCTTGGGTAGGTTTAGGTTTCGTTAGTCATAAGGTGTGGATTGGTATATTTGTTTCCAATCAATTTTAGTTATGTTCAAATTTGGCTCAACATGACCCCTTTAGGTCAAGCCGGGTCTAAGGTCAATTGGGCTAGGTCAGGTCTAGTTGGTTAATTCAGGCTTTCATCTAGTTCAACAAGTGATTTGAAATGAACTTGTCCCATTGTTTCAATCAATTTGTCTTAGATCAAGTTTTGACATATTTTTCCTTTTTAGGTCAAGTTAGGTCAACTTGGGTCAAGTGGCCAATTGGGCTAGGCTAGGCTCAAAGGTTGACTTGGTCAAGTTCAAACATAGTTCACGAATGAACTTAGATCAATAGTTTCAACCAATTTGGCCTATGGTGGATTTTGGCTATGTTAGGTTTCATTTTGGACTAAGTGTTGACTTGGTAAACCCTTAGGTTTTACTTGGTTTGACCCAATTTGATTGATTTATTATCCCATGATGATTATTGATCATGATGAGAGGCATAGGTGAGTTTGATTCAATCAAATTTGGTTAGGATTAGAATTTGTCTCATAAGGGTACTTTGGGTCACTTTGGGTTAAGTGAGCCTAAGTGGGTCAAATGGCTTGGTCAAACCTTGATTTGAGTATGATTGAACTTGTATATGGACTCATGATTGAAATATAAATCCATTTGTAAGTGGTTTGAAGTCAAATGGGTTTTGATCTATTTGATAATTTCATATTCAAAGGGTGAACATGAAAGGATTTGGGGTTTGATTTTTGGATTGATTTTAATTGTTTAAATTTATATTTCATTTATATATGTGAATATAAATGAGAATATAAATGAATCATGAGAAAATTTCAAGGATTTGAAATGATTTGATCATGATTTGAGCTAAGTCCATTAAGAAGGATTTAAGGGACTTAGAAATATTTTGGAGTTTGGAGTTTGAATTTTTGAATTTGGTTTGATTGATTTATATTTATATTTCATTTATATATGTGAATATAAATGAGAATATAAATGATTTATGAGAAAATCCCATGAGTTTGAATTGATTTTATCATGATTTAGGCTAAGTCCTTTAAAAGAAATTTAAAGGACTCAGGAAAATTTTAGATTTGGAATTTGATTTGAGGGTTTGATTTGATTGATTTATATTTTTATTTCATTTATATATTTGAATATAAATGAGAATATAAATTAGTTTTGAGAAAATTCCCATGAGTTGGAATTCGTTTGATAATGATTTAGGCTAAGTCCATGAAGGGAAACTTAAAGGACTTAGAAAATTTGGAGTTTAGTTTGATTGGTTTGAATTTATATTTCATTTATATATGTGAATATAAATGAATTATGAGAAAATATCAAAGATTTAATTTGGTTTTGATCATGATTTTGGCTAAGTCCTTAAGAGAAGATTAAGGACTTAGGAAAATTTGGACTTAGGAATTTCATTCATGGGTTTCAAATATGGATTTCAATCATATGGAGTTGATTTGAGTTTGGAGAAAATAAATTAAGATTGATTTAGAATTTGACTTGAATGAAAGAAAGTGAGGAATGGTTCAAGCTAAGGGTAGGTAAGTTTTCCTAACACCCCTAAGGCATGACCTATTCCTATGGCTAACTCTTCTAAGTCTTCTAGGGCTAGGTTGAGTGTCCACCTAATCACTAGATGTGTCTTAAGACTAAGGAACTCTTAAATTCTAAGAGGAATCCTATGCCTAAGATGTTGGGGTTGAGAGATCATCCTAAAAATGAGGTCAACAAAGGGCACCCAATAGGTGTGGTGTGACTGAAAAGGAACACCGCGCATATTGGTGCTAACCGAAGCGATCAACAACACCAGGAGATCACAAGCACTAGCAGGAACAATCTATCCTTAACCCATGGCATAGAAAGAATCTAGAGCTTAGTGCAATGGGGCTTTACTTATGTCCAAGACATAAGAGAGGGAAGAATCCACTAAGGGATAGACTATGAACCTACCACTAGGGGAAGCAGGTTCAAGTCATTCATCTGGGGATGAGAGGTTTGATTTGATTTAAGTCTCATTGAGGAGAAAAATATTTGTTTAAGTTTCATTAGGGAAGAGGGTTGAATTTGTTTCAATTTTGTTAGGTTTGAATTTTTAGATGAACCCTGTTGGTTTGCAATAGACTACACTAAGCAGGAGCCATGGAGGGTAAGACCTAACTCAGATTCACCAATCCAAAGGGGTAGTCTACTAAGCACATAGTAGGACTAGCTAACTGAAGAGATTCCTTTCAGTATGTAGCAACTATATTAGGCAGAAAGCATAGTAGACTTACATCCTCCAATATAAAGATCAGTTGCTGGGGTAATCTATTGGCAGGGGAACAAATTGAACCCAACCTAGGGCTGACTATTGAGTGAATACTGCTGGATGACTTAGATCAACTCAAGGATATTCAAAATTAATTTCATTTTTAGATTTTTTTTCTTTGATTATGATGGATCCTATAGGTTTATGATGAATTGCACTGAGTAGGGGCCATGGAGACCTAGACCTAACTCATATTTACCAATTCAAAGGGAGTAGTCTACCAACCACAAGGTATGACTATCCAACCAAGGGAGCCTTTCAGTATACAATGGCCAAGTTAGGAAGAAAGTGTAAGGACTCATATCTTCCATAACAAGGAACTACTAGGGTGATTGGTTGCTTTAGGCAACAAATTGAACCCGACCTAAGGCTTGCTATTGAGTGAATACCATTGGGGGACTTAGATCAACTCAAAGATAGTCAATATTGATTTCATTTTTTAATTTTGTTTGATGGATTCTGTTGGTTTACAATGGGTCATACTGAGAAGGAGCTTATATCAGCCTAGACCTATCTCAGATTTATTGAACTAAAGGGAGTGGCTTCCCGACCAATAAGAGAACTATCTGACCAAAGAAGTGTCTTTTGGTTTGCAATTATCAATTGAAGGTAAGAAAGCTCGGGAACTCACATCTTCCACTAGAAGAGACCACTGGGGTGATCAGTGCTTTGGGCAATAAATTGAACCCAACCTAGGGCTGTCTGTCGGTTTGTGACAATCATGCTAGAAAGAATGTATTGTAGTCTTATATCTTCCAAAGTAGAATGATTGCCAGGTAACCTACTTGTCGCAACAGATTGAACCCAACTTGAGGGTGACTATGGAGTGAGTATCGACCTGGGGATTTATCTCAGCTCAGGTAGTTAGGCAATTCCTATAGGGAGTTTTGTTGACACTGCCCTAAAGATAGGATGCCTACTTGGGAAAAAGGGGCCCTTTGGGAGCTTGAATTCCTAATACACAAGTGAATTAATTTTTGTTTATTATATTTATTTATTTGTTTATCGTGGACCCTGTTAGTTTGCGAGGGATCAAACTGAGAAGAAGCTTATATCAGCCTAGAACTATCTCAGATTTACTAAACCAAAGGAGAATATGCACATCCATTGAATAAATTCTCCAACCATAGGGGTGCCTACTAGGAAAAGGAAGTTGTCCAATCCAGCAGTAACCTGGGTAGTGCCTAAATGGGGTCACAAATGACTTGATCCAAATAGAGTGCACGTAGGGGATGAGGCTGGTAAGGGCTTAATCCAACATCCTAGAGAAGATGACATGGCTAGATATATATCCAATAAGTATTTGGTGGCCAACTCAAGGAGAAAGCACCGAGACTCATATCTTCTAAGAGTGGTGTATCCATCCGGTGAGTAACTGTCAGCATAGCGAACATCAACCAACCTAAGGTGCCCATTGGCAATAATCAGCCTAAGAAGAAAGCTCAGGCACTCACATCCTCCTATAGCGAAACTAATTGTTGGGATAGTCTATCTTCGGCTCGATAGGTGCTATCCGACCTAGGGTGACTACCGAGTGAATTCCATTAGAGGACTTAGATCAACTCAAAAGTAGTCAAGAGGAAAGGAGCCTCTGAGGGCTTATCCTAAACCTCAAATATACTCAACCTAGTTTGAATATGATGCCTAGTTCAAGAAGAAAGCATAGGGACTCACATCTTCTTAAATAAAGTCAATCAAGAGGTAGCTTACTGGGTGGGCAGTGAAGTCTACCATACTAACAAGGCGCTCATTGGTTTGCAATGGTCAAGTTAGAAAGAAAGCTCAGGGACTCACATCCACCAATAAATGACCACTAGGGCGATATACTAGCGAGGTAGCATGAAGACCTGACCTAGAGTAGCTAATGGGTGAGTGCCACAGAGGGCTTGCTCCCACATCAAATAGCTCAAGATAAAAGATTTGTGTTTGTTGTTATGCATGTGTTAAAAGAAATAGGATGCCTCTGGGGGACTCTTATACCTACCTTAAACAAACTAGAGATTTGAAGGAATGGTGCCATGGATGGCAAAAGGATTCCCACTAAGAAAGGATATTATTTGGGTTCTCTCACACCTATCTTAGTTGTGCTGATCGAAATAGGATGCCTCACGGGTTCTCTTAAACCTATTCAAAAGCATCAAGAGATTGTGTTTTTGTTGTGAAAGAGGGATAGGATGTTGCTGGGGGACTCTTACAGCTACCTTAAACACGTCATAGTGGATTCACAAGGCAAGCAAACAACACTTCAGAAGAAGAGAAGATTTGATGAATGGAATCAAATTTTTATTCTTTTTATTATTGATTATTTTCAAATATAATTTATTTCATGGGTAATATTTCTTTAGATAGAGCCCATTAATTAGAAGCATTAGGTGTTCCCCTTTACAATCAATAAGCTGATAAGATCCTCCTTGGTAGGCCTTCTCTATGACATAGGGGCCTTCCCAAGTGGGTTCAAACTTGCCTCCCATCTTTCGACGGCAAAAATTAGTCTCCTTAAGACTAACACAAGTTTTCTTACTTGGAAAGACCTAGGGAAAACTATCTTGTTGTGAGCTTGAATCATTTTGGCCTTGTACAACTCAAGATTTTGGCACTCCCATAGGCAACTCTCCTCCAAACCTTCAAGCTCTTCTGACCGCAACTTTGCATTCTACTCTATGGTGATCTTGCTACCCAATTCTATCCTTAGTGATGGGAGTTGAACTTCTAAAGGTAAAATAGCTTCAGACCCATACACTAAGGAAAATGAGGTAGACTGAGTTGGAATCTAGTGTGTGGTGCGGTAGGCCCATAAGTCTTTAACCAACTGCTCGATCCACTATCATTTATTATCATCAAGAGTCTTTTTCAGTATCTGAATGAGAGTTTTGTTGAATTCTTGTGCTAATTCATTTGCTCTAGGGTAGTAGATGGTTGAGTATCTCCAATCTATATCGTGTCTTCTGGCGATATTTTTGATCTTCATGCTTTTGAATGCAGTACCATTATCAGATATAATTTGTCGAGGTACCTTGAACCTATATACGATATGGTTCCTGAAAAAATAAAGTACATGCTGAGCTGTGACCTCTCTGAAAGGGATGGCTTCCGCCAACTTGAAAAAGTAGTTGATGGCAGCTAAGATGAATCGATGCCCCTTGGAAGAAATAGGATCGATCAGACCCACAATGTCAGTCCCCCAACACTCAAATGGCCATGAAGCCAAAGTAGGCTGTAGAAGGTTGGGTGGTTGGTGGAGGACCACATTGTGTACCTGATAGTGATGGCATCTCCTAGCTACATCCATGCAATTTGTAATCATCGAATGCCAGTAGTATCCAAGTCTTTTGATCTTCATTTTCCTCTTTAGATTGGATTGATGTGCTCCACATAGACCTGAGTGTACCTCTGTTACAATGCCATGGGCTTCATGTTTGTCTAAACAGCGTAACCATATTTGGTCAAAGGACCGGTGGTACAAGGTGTCGTCACTAAGAGAATAGGAGAGATCTCTCTATTTCACCTGAAGGATTTTGACTTTTCTTAAGGTAATTTGTCGGTGTTCAAGTAATCTTTGAACGGTTGCCTCCAATCCAGCTCCTTGTCTAGTTTGGCAATCGTAACCTCCCTTCAAGAGAAAGTCCCTCGATGAGTTTAGAATCAATAAGGGATATGACTTGTATATTTTGGACCCTTATTGAAATGGACTCATCTTTTAGACATGCCAATTCTTTGCCAAGTTTGGCCAAAGCATCTACTACTATGTTCTTTGGTCGGGGAACCTTGTAGATGGTGACTTTGGGAATTTGGACCAACAATTTCATGGTATACTCGTAGTAATGATGGAGCTTGGGTTTGAGAAACTAGTAGGACTCGACAATCCAATTGATGAATAATTAAGAATCTCCAAAGACACTGATAGTGATGGCTAACTATAGACTGGAAATCAAAGCCTCATACTCAACTTCATTGTTGGTGTAGGGGTTGGATAAATAGTATGAGAATCTCATCACATCGCAGTTTCGAGTTAGAAGAACTATTCCTACCTCTGCCTTTCCTGGGAGAATAGATCATTGTGCTTCACCTTTAAGAAAAGAAGAAGCACCATCAAAATACATCTCCCATCGGTAGTTGCTGACCTCCCTTAAGTTCATGATTTATTCATCAGGGATATCATCACTAAGTGGAGAATCAACAAGAAGTGGGTGTGCTGCTAAATACTTTGCTAGTGCCTCTCCTTTTACTATGCGGAGGGGTACGAATGTGATATCAAACTATGAGAGAATCATGGATCAGCATGCCAAATGTCTGGATAGTGTTGGCTGCATCATGAGATACTATAATAGATTTGTTCGGGAGATCAAGTTCACCTTATGAGAAAGCATGTATTGTCGTAGCTTTTGGGAAGCAAAGATTAAAGCTAGGCATTGTTTCTCAATAGGTGGATAGTTTACTTCAAGAGAATCATGACAACTAAGGTAGAGCGCTTTCCTTTCATCATGGCTTGGGCCAATAGAGCGCCGAGAGAGTCATCCAATGCAGCAGTGTAGAGGATGAGTGGCCCGACAGAATAGTCGCTAGAACGCGCTTCACCAAATCGCTAATGTCTTTGAAGGCATGTTGACACTTATCATCCCACTTGAACTTGGCATCCTTTTTGAAAACTGCTAAAAATGTCTTGCATCTCCTCGATAGGTTTAAGATAAAGTATCTTAGATATGCCAACCATCCTTGAAAGGATCTGAGTTGGGTTAAACTCTTTGGAGGTGGTATTTCTAAGATAGCTTAAATCTATTAAGGATATATTTCTATTCCCCAGTGTCAAACAACAAACCTAAGGAATTTTCCTGAAGCTACTCCGAATGGACACTTCAGGGGATTCATTTTGAGGTTATATTATCTTAACCGTTGAAAAATTACTCTCAAGTCAAAGAGGTGGCCTTCTTTTTTGCTGCTCTTGACTACTAGATCATCAATGTAACACTCAAGTTGATGATGGATGAGTTCATTGAAGATGGTCATGGTCTGCTGGTATGTAGCACCGATTTTAAGGCCGAAAGGCATGACCCTATAAAAGATTCTATTGAAAAGTGTTTTTTCATCTTCGAGATTTAATTTGGTTATAGCCGATAACCCATCCATGAAAGAGAAGACTATGAGATGAGGCAATGTCCACCATTAATTCTATAGGAAGTGGAAACTCATCCTTAGATATGCCTTATTTAAGTCCCTAAAATTGACATAAATGTGAATTTGGCCATTCTTCTTCTCTAATGGGATGACACTACAACTGTGGTAGGATATTTTTCTTCCCTGATGAAATTAGCATCGATCAATTTCTTGACTTTAGAAATGACTTGTTGTTCAATTTCTAATTGCATGCATCTAGGAGCTTGCTTAATAGGGGTAGGGTTAGGATCTATTACTAGCTTATGAACTGCTACATCAGGAGATAATCTGGGCATTTCTTCATAACTCCATGTGAAGCAGTCTTTAAACTCAATCAATAGCCTAACTAAGTCATTAGTTTCTTCTTCATTCAACAACAAATTGATGTATGTCGGGCATGGATTTTCTTCTATCCTGAGGTTAATTTCATTAAGCTTATTGATTATTGAATGAATCTCCTCTTTAAATTTTGCCAGTGCCTCTTTGACTCGGAGATCATCTGGATCATCTGAAGTTTCTAAACACACATTCTCATAAGAGTTGGGGATGTGTGAGAAGAAACTATCATATTCTAAATAATTGGTAACAACTAAGCAATAATCTTCATCATCAACTGGACCCATTGAATCGAATCCTAGTCCTACTCTTTATTGTGCTTCCCTGCCTATGTTTCTCCATAGCCTTTTGAAGTACTCTGACTTGTGCTTGGACCATATGTAAATAACTAAACCTTTCTATATAAGATTTTGAACACAGGCCGAGTAAAAGTCTAAAGGTAATTCTATTAATTCTTTAAAAGTATCTTCCTCAAGCTCTACATCAATTTCAGGGCTTGAGGATGATGATCCCAAAAGAACTTATTCTGCTTCATGTCACTAGAAGACTTAGAGAGACTTTCTTAACTACTAAACCTTCAACTTTCTGAGATATAAGTGGGAAAGAGCTAAGGTTCCCTATTGTTGCCTAATAGTTTCACATAAACTAGATTTAAATACTTTGCTTTACTTGGAGGCCTAGTCTTCATCTCACCAATCAAAGTCACCTCCAATGGAACCCATTGGTATACTAATCAATCATCATCCTCTGAGCTGGATTCCAAGTCTATGTGAATAGCATGGGTACTCCTATGAACTGGAACATGACCTCTATTGGTTGAAGGCCAACTAGGGGGTCTCCCACCTCTGGAACTACCTCTATTTCTACCTCTACCTCTACCTGGTGGAGGTCGAGCCATCCTACCCACATGTCCATATGATTGAATGTGATTTGTGGATTTATTTCTTCTTCATTTCTCCTTTCTTATTCACTTAGACTTTTCTTTTTCTTTCCATTTTCTTTTATCTTTTCTTTTTCTTCATTTTCTCTTTTTTTGCATTTAAATTTTGTCCAAGTTCATGAGAAAGGGTGTTTTGAGGAAGATAGTAGTTGCATCCTCATAAATCTCAACCTCTAAGAAAATGGCTTTTCATCTCCATTGACATAAAATTCCATCTTTTCTAAACTTGATGCACTGATGAAGGGAGGATGGAATGATCTTGTTCTGATGTATCCAAGGCCTACTAAGCAAAGTAGTGAATGAAGTATTCAAATCAATGATGTAGAACTTGGCTTCAGCCTTCCAATCACTGGTCTCCAAAGGTAACACTATAGAACCTAAAGCCCGCTCACCTTGATCATTGAATCCTCTCAACATCATCCATCTCCTAGAGTGGAGATGTCATCTCAAATAGCAAGGGCCTTTAGACTCATAATGTTCACTAATGCACTTGAATCTATGAAAACTTTGGTGAGTCTAAACCTGTCCATATCGGTTGTGATGTAGAGGGGACAGTTGTGCTCTAAGTCCCCTAGAAGAAGGTCTTCATCTGTGAAGGTGATACCTTGAGCATCTTTTGCATAATGTGCTTCCTCACCTATAGCACCGAAGAAAGCATATTTTAGATCAAGGAGCCTTGATTAGTGATTCCCCATCTCTTTGGATAAGATAAGGGCATCATATATGCTTAGCTTAGATGGAAACTTTCTTAGATGAGAAAGGATGTTGTAGTCCACCTTCTGGTCTTCCATATATCCAAGGTGGAGCATCTGAAGGGCTTCTGATCTTAGTACCAATGACTTATTTTCCTTTATCTTGAGGTGCCTAGGAGGTAGAACCTGCCACTATGGAGGTTGACTGATCTCTATGAGGATTATGGAAGGTTCTACCGCACATCACTTCTATGGGACCTAATCGATGATTCCAAGTCTATCTCAAGAGGTGAACCCATAGTATTCAAAATTGGAAAGTCCAACTCTGAATCAAAAAGAGGAAGATCAAAATTATTATAGTTATTTTGACTTGAAGAGTTATCATTAGGAATAGAAGAAGACAACCCATCATAAGTGACATAGATGTAATTCAAACTAGCATTATTCTTTAATTTCTTAGAATTATTTGGAGGTACAAAGTAGAAATCAAGTAAAGTGAGTGGAGTAAGGGATTTTATGTCCTAACTATTGATACAAGAGTTCTACTAGTAGAAGAAACAGAAGAGCTAGCTGAAATGGAAGAAGTCATCGGTGTGGAAGCCGAATCGGTCGGAGAGGGACATGGTCGGGCTATGCTAAAGGCTATCCCCACATGCTACGCAAGCTCCCACTTTCCTAGAGTTGGCAACTTGCAAACCTTCCTTGATGTTGTTGAGGTTTGACTCGCACCCAAAGGAAAGCTTCTTGATCTTCAATGATTTTCTTAGAGGTTTTAGATAGAAATATCCCAACCTTCTTGTTTTAGGATCACATGCCCCAAGGATTACCCTAATGGAACTGAAGGTTATCAAGGTATTCCTTTGGGATAACTACATCACCAATCTTGAAACGTGTTCAAGCCCCTTGAATGTGAAGCAATCCTCCAAAATGTGCCTCATATATATGGTAAGGGCAAAAGTTTGATCATGACTTTGCCTACTCTAGTTTCCTAGGCTCGGGTAGCTAAAATCAAGTTTCTTTAAGAGATTAAAGATTTTCTGATTACCTCCCAAAAGAATAAGGTTTTTCTATCTAAAAGAGTAGGTGGACCATAGCTACCACCGGCACAGTACGCCACCAATGCTAGTGGTTAGTCGAGGCGAATTGACTAGTCGCCATGGAGGCTCAGGAGGCCAAGAGGGTGGCAAGGAGGTGGAGGCTGGTCATGGTCTCTCGGGCGATCTCTAGCTATTTCCCCCTCACTCTATTGCTCTAGGTTTCTTCTCATGACCCTCTTTTTAGGCAAGATCTTGAAAAGGCAACTATTTGGCCTCTCCTTATAGACTAGCTTTGTTGATTAGCTTCTCAAATGTCTTGATAGTGAAGCCCTTAAGCATGAAGGGCGGCCATGGATATTCTTCAAGAGAATCTCAATGGCATCTTTAGATAGCTGGTTCACACTTCATACTCAGTTATGCCATCGAGAATATAATCAACAGGGACTCAGAGTGTTTATTTTGCTACAATGAGATCACCTAGTAACCCTTTCTTGAGCAGCAAACCTCTTGATGAAGAGTTGCTCTAACTTAAATATCTTTACCATTGGGAGTTCAACATACCAATCGAAAATACACGAGGATAACAAAAAAAAAAGTAAAGCATCTACCACGCGTTGCAATAAATGCCACAATGTATGTGGCCTTGGGTTTCCGCATCAAAGCTTTTGAAGGAAGGCACGAAACCCTTGGGATATTGGATAACATCAAATTCCTCAGGTAGGGTCTACCCTTTGGGCGATGATCCTCCCGGGCTTGAGCCAAAGCTTCCTTCTTTCTTCTCAACCATGGATTTTATGTCTTTTCTTATATGGAGGTACTTTTACTACCTTCCTATACATGCTAGTGCTATCTTGCTCAATGGGAGGTAGAGTCTGGGTCCAAGACATGCACTAACTTCAGCTGATGTCACTATAGTAGGATGAACTAAAGGGGCTTATTTATTAAAATTCGCTAACAAGTCCTCTGTATCATGCCATCCTATCAATCTACTCTCATCACTCATTGATGTCGAGGTGTTGGGATCTATGTGTCTTCCTGATCAACCTCATCACCTTCCATGGCTTGTTCCCAGAAGAGATCCTTTAGTGTCAACCATGCAGACTCAGTGAGTCTCCCAACAAGTCATCTTGTTGGGATCAGCGACTTTCTCTTCATCCCAACATACCCCAAGATCTCCTTCTTTTCCATGAAATAATGTACTATCTCATCTAAAGAATGATCCATCTAGGTACAATCTAGGTTAATAGTGGTGATCACTTGTATCTTGAGGCAGGACCACTTCTCACAGAGTCAATCTATGGATACTCACTAGATGACACTCACATTATATGGAGGGGAACATCCTAGGATGTTCCACTATCACTAGTCTGGAATATCATCATGTATATTTGAATAACTTGTCACCAGCTCCACATCCTGTTGTATTGGCCGAGTTGGTGAAGGGATGACCATGATGCATCGGGGTTGCCACTCCTTCACCATTGGGGAGAAGGTTGAGCAGAGCTTGACCCACAATGGGTGGTGTAGAAGGGGAGGATCCCTAGTGGATCACCAATGGTGCGCTTTTCCCGGATATGGCCTTCATGGCCTTTATGGAATAAGATGTTATAACTGGCGTGATGGCGGGAGGGGTAGAAGTGGGGTGGAGACACCACTCTCTATGCATGACTCCTCATGGACTAGTCTAGTAATAAGATCTATGTATGGTCGGGTGGCGTCTGGAAAAATCAGCGAAACTTGAACCTCCTCTCCTGGTAATATGTGATTTATGGGCCTCTCTCTCACTTAGATATTCTTCCACACTGGGGATAATGGTGAGATCAAAGTGTCAGACTCAGGTCATAGCTCTACTTTAATAAGACAAATGGGAGGCGGTACCTCTGCTCTGGTAGTGGTGATATGCACCATTGGAGGTGATGAGCAAATCCTCCCAACATCCTCTTTGTCTCGAGAGAGGATGGAAATGGTTTTTGTAACCCGGTGGTGAAGTACAATGGAGAACTCCTCCATGAGCAGTGCCTCCATCTCTCTAGTGATCTTGGTGTGGTACTTGATCATGATTCTTATTCCTACATTGTGTCTGGTAGGATGGGAGGTGGAGCTAGACCCATACTCAAATGTAGGGAGGTAAATAACTGGGAGCCTTACTTGGTGCATGAGATGGTGCTAGCCCTGGGGCAACATGAGAAACTTAGGGTAGCAATCGGTCTGCTTGACTGATTGATGCTGTGACTACCACTTTCCTCTTTAGACATGAGTGAGGGTAAGTCAATCCACGATGGCCCGCCACCATGGTCTACTAATTATAGAGGGAGTGCCCCAGTAATCGGCTCAAATCCCTACAAAGTGAATCAATGTATGGTCCGGTCGGGAAGTTGGCTTGATCCAAAGCATCCATACCATGGGGAAAGGTAAAATGAACTTAGAACGCCATTTATACTTGTAAGACTAAATTGACTAACATGATGAAGAATTTTCAATGAGAAATGAGTTTGTATCATATTTCTATCTTTATAGATTTTTGAATTTTGAATTTGAAAATTTGAACCCACATCCAACAACTTTGAAGTGTTAAGTGGGGTTCAAATGGATTTGAGAAGATTGATTGAAAGAGGAATTTTGAATATGAATCCAACTTCAACAAATTTAGGTATGTTGAAATATGGATTCAAATTTTTTTGATAAGGATGCTTCCATAGGTTCATGTTTGTTTGAATTTGAATTTTTTTTTGAGGACCCTTTCCTTTAACAAATTTGGGTATGTTAAAGTAAGGGTCAAATTGATTTTATTTTGTTTGATTGATTTTGGAATTTACTTAGCAAATTTAGGTATGCTAAGTGAAGTGTTTGAAAAGTGATTGTTTCTTTTGTGAATTTTTGATTTTGATTTTGAAAATTTGGAATTCTCACTTAGCAAATTTAGGTATGCTAAGTGAAGAACAAGTGTGTTTTGTTTGATTTTTTGAAAATAGGATTCTTAGCAAATTTAGCTAAGAGAAAATCTAAGTGTTTCATTTTGTTTGATGTTTTGATTTTTTGAAAAGATAGGATCCTTATCAAATTTGGTATGCTAAGGGAATCCTAAGTGTTTTTGTTTTGATTTAATTGAATGTGGAGACTTTACTTTAGCAAATTTGGTATGCTATTGGTATGCTAAAGATGAAGTCCCACTTAATTTTGTGAAATGGAAATTTCACTTAGCAAATTTGGTGCTAAATGAAATTCAAATGATGTTCAAAATTTTGATTTAATTTGGTTTTGAAAATGGAAACTTCTCCTTAGCAAATTTGGTATGCTAAGGAAGAAGTTCAAAGGTGTTTGAAAATTTTGGTTTTGACTTTGGAAACTTCACTTAGCAAATTTGAGTATGCTAAATGAGGTTCCAAATGTTTGAAAATTTTTTGATTTTGATTTGGAAACTTACAAATTTGAGTATGCTAAATGAAGTTCCAAATGTGTTTGAAAATTTTTTTTATTTTGAATTTGGAGACTTCAGTTAATAAATTTGGATGTGTTAAATGAAGTTCCAAATGTGTTTAAAATTTTTTTTTTTGAATTTTGAATTTGGAGACTTCACTTAACACATTTGGGTGTGTTAAATGAAGTTCCAAAATGTGTTATTTGAAAATTTTTGATTTTGGATTTGGAGAACTTTACTTAACAAATTTGGGTATGCTAAATGAAATTCCAAATGTGTTTTAAATTTTTATTTTTTTATTTTTTGGATTTGGAGACTTCACTTAACAAATTTGGGTATGTTAAATGAAGTTCCAAATGTGTTTGAAAATTTTGATTTTGGATTTGGAGACTTCACTTAAATTTGGGTATGTTAAATGAAGTTCAAATGTGTTTGTTTTAATATGATTTTGATTTTTTTTTGGAAACTTCATAAATTTGTATATAAATGAAGTTCCAAATATGTTTGAAAATTTTGATTTTGATTTGGAGAATTTAACAAATTTATGCTAAATGAAGTTCAAATGTGTTTATTTTGAAAATATGATTGTTAAGTTTAATTTTTGAAAAGGACTTCCATTCAACAAATTTGGGTATGTAGAATGAGATCAATCTTATTTGAAATGAAAATTTTTTGTGTGATTATTATTTTTGAAAGAGAATTCCAAAACAATGTGTGATATGTTTAATGGATTTCCAAATGATTATTTTAGTTGAATGAAATCTTCATTTAATAAATTTGAGTATATTAAATGAAGATGTTCATATATTTTTTGAAAAATTAATTTTATTTGAAAATGAAACTTCCATTCAATAGTGTGAGTGTATTGAATAGAAAGGTTCATGTGCTTTTTTGAAAATTTATTTTTTGTGATTTTGAAAGATGATTGTTCATTTTATTTTGAAAATGAAATCTTCATCAAATGAATTGAAGATGTTCATTTGCTTTTGAAAATTTAGATTTTTAAAATGAAATTCCTTCAATTATAAAAATGAAAGGAAATTTTGTGTAAGAAAATTTATTTTTTTTGATTTTGATTTTTTGGAAGATGATTGTTCATTATTTATTTTATTATGAATTTAAAAAATTTATTTTTATTAAATAAATAAATTTTTATTATTAATCAAAATATTGTTATTTTTTGAAATATTTTTTTAATGGAAAAGTCTTGGTTTTAAAAAAATTGATATGAAATGTAAATCTTGAAGATTGATGATTTAGATATTTTATTTTGAAATAAAATTTTATCAAAATGGATGAAGAAGATGTTTATGCTTTGGAAAATTTTGTTGGTTTTATTTTGAAAATCTAATAATTATAGAATTCAAATGAGGGTGATAAAATTTTGTGGAAAATATTTTATTAAGCATTTGAAAGGTGCTTTTTTGAAAAAAGTTCTTATGGAGAATTTGTTTTAATTATTTTGATGAATCCTTATCATAAGATGATAAGAAAGTCTTTGAATGTTTTCTTATTTAGATCTTTTTATACCATAGAAGAAAGGGGTTTTTATGTTTAAAACCTAAAGATGTTGGCTCAACTCAAGAATGAAATAAGAAAGCACCATGGAAAGAAAAGATAGTCTTGGATTCATACCAAAGTACAAAATATGATACTCAAAGATGATCATTTACCAAGATGGAGACCATCCCATGAGTCTAGAAAAATATGGTGAAAAATTTCTATAAGTCCTTCAAATCATTGGTGAGAAAGAAGAGGCAAGAATATAAAATTCATCTTTAGGATGACCAGATGTAGATGTACCAAATGAAATCATCAGTAGTGTATCTCAAGATAAAATCACCCTTGGACTTAATCACCTAAGGACTCTAAGGATGATGGAGCATATGTAGAGATTCTTCCCCACTTTACATAGAAAAAAGCAGTTTATTTTAAATAAGGTTTGTTAAGTTCCTACAAGCAAGATAGTTAATTACATCCTAAGGAATGGGATCCAGAAAACTCTAGATTAAGGTAAATGATCATTGTCTTATTTCAATAGGAAAGGACTATCAATCGATTGGTTTCTTTTGAAGATCAAATGGGATTGATCAGAGGGGTTATTAAAGCCAAAATGGAAGATAAGTAGGGATTATGCTAGGAAACTAACAAGCATCTCAAATCTAATTGGGCTTTACATTTTAAAATTGATTTAGTTTGTTTGAGTTGAATTTTTCATTAGAAATTTAGGACTTATGATTCTTTGATTAATGCAGAGGTGAGGAATTATGCTTATGGCCAAAGGGGGAGAAGCAGAACCTAAATCTAGAGCTTTGGCAAGGTGAAAGCATAACCAATCTAAGGAAAATGGGTATTTGGTTTGTCTCCAGAGAAAAACTTATTGGACTTACTGAGGTGGATAACTATTTATGATTTTAAAATAAATGTAGTGTTGTTCTTATGCTTAAAGCAAGATTTAGGTTTTTTATTTAGAAAAGTAAGTCCTTAAACTCACTCCCTAAAGAGACTAGATCATGTAAGGGCATGCTTCAAATGACCTAAATCTAATGCAATTCAAATTTCATTTTATTTTTTATTTTTTGGACAAATATTTGACTAATAGGATTCATATGTAATGCATGAGAAATAAAGTTATTGGCCAAAATCAAGAGGAGGAGGTGTGTTTTTCACCTCAAAGGTCAAGCCAAGTTTCTCGAAAAGGTGGAAGCCCTCAATCAAGTGAAATAAGATGCATGTGCATGATATTATAAGAAATACTCATCCAACTAAGGGTTTAATTCTTTTATCTTGATTTTAAACTTTTAGGTGAGGTTATGAGTTCTTTATTTTAATTTTGAGTTGTTAAGTTGGTAAAAGATTTATTTTTCAGAGCCTAATCACATCCCATACATAAAGTAGGAAACTAGGAAAAGATGCCACTTAATGCAAAAGCTAAATAAATCATCAATCAATTTATAAAGCTAATCACAAAAGAATAAAACCATTGTGGTTGGCACCATAAACTAAAAATAAATTGGTAGTAAACCTTATACAACCATTACAAATGAATTAAATTACAACAAGAATTCATTATTATGGGGTCTTCAAGCTTTATTCTTCTTTTCTTCTTTCTTCTTTTTCTTTTTCTTCTTTCTTCCTTCTTTTGGATGGTTGGAAGGTATGCTCAAGGCTTCACATGGTGCATAAGATAGATCTTATGACCAATGCTCATCTAATCCCATAACAATCATTCCAAAATTAATTGCATAAATTTACATGAAAGGAAAAGAATGGAAATCTAACTAACACTAAAATAAAGGTTAGCTAAAACAAACACACAAATCCCAAGCATGTATATTGGACTTATCACCACATGGTGACTAAGTCCACATATATGGATTATGCTTAGGGTAAAGCAGCAAGCATTTATATTTTTATTTATGATAACACCCTTAAACAATCCTTAGAAAATAATGTTAGGCTAAGAAGCGTCCTACCATTCATTTGAGCATACATCTAACATCCAGTTAAAATTATATCAAAATAAAAAAATATCAAACCATGCACCACCCAACTAAAGCTAGAGTGACTTAGGTTAATGTGTGTGCTTTGAAGGTTTATGTGTATGCTTAGCTATGGCTTTAGGTTAAATTTTCTGTGAAACATGTTCAACTTAGAGGAGGTTTCATTTAAGTTGTTTAATTATTTTGGTTGATTTTATTTCATGTTTTGATTAGTTCAAGTGAATCCTACAATTAATTACTAAGTTATGAAGAGAGGAAAAAAAGAACTTCTCTCCTTCCTAACCTAAGTAATTTCTAAAGTAGATTCACATTTTTGTTTTTAATGAATGTTTTGATTAACTTTTAATTAATCCTAAGTTTAGATGAACTCTAAACAAACCTATTCAAAAAAAGGCATTTTAAGATTAAATAAAATGAACAAATTCACATACACATTACTTCATTTCTTTCCCAACATGTATATAACATGCATATGGATGATCTAAGCATATCTATACATACAAATGAGAATATTTAACACACTTTATGATGCATGCTAAGTAATTCATTTAAGAAAATTTGAAGTTTATATGCATGATTTTCTTAAGTAGAAAAGGTTTCTTTATCCAATTTTCACATACACATGAAAGTAAGAAAGGCATAAGTGAGTACTTGTTAACAGGTGTAAGGTACAAGACCTACTTAGCTACTTAAACCTTCGGGTTGTCTGACTAATATACCACTTTCCTTAAATACAAACATGTGTACAAAAGAAATGAATGGAAAAAAAGAAAAAATTTGTATTAGTTGATTTTTTGTTTATGCAATTTATGTGTGCAAGCATAGGTATTCTTAAGTGATAGCATAGGAATGAATAGGATATGGAATTAGGCAAGTGTTAGGTTCTTTTCAAATGAACCATACATCTTAAACTCTTCAAAAATATTAACATAAGAAGAGAAACTATGCTAAGCATACCTTATATTCTTTCACATGCAAGCTTATAATTAAATATAAGTAGCATACTTTTAGATTTGATAATTATTTATAAAATAATTTGAATTTAGTAGTGATAATAGCCACTCATATTTCTACTTTAGCCAACACATGCAAATTTGACATAAAGTAAACAATTTCATTTTAAATTTGAATTTGAAAAATATGAATGCATGAAACCACATGACATACAAATTTAACATGTTGGGAAAGATCAAAGCAATGAAAGCATGTAAACACATTCACTTTAATTAAATCCTAAAGACATTCTTATGAATAAGAAAGTTTAAAATAAATCAAAGTGAATTCAATGTGATTTTGTTTAGTTTGAAGTTTGATTTAATTTTGAAAAGGTGAGTTGAGTTTTTATTCCTAACCCATTCCACATGTGTTTGATATTTTGTTTAATTTTTAGATGATTAGATTCATTTTTATGTATTAATTAGGTTAAGGTATGAATTAAGCAAGTTAATTACACACCTAATCTTAGCATAGTTAACCAATAATATGAGCCAATGAGATGACATAAAACTCACAAGGAATTTAAATTTGCAATGCACCTAAGAAGAAAGGGTGCAATTTATTTGGCATGATTAAAGTTAATTAAGCTAAAGTTTAACTTAAGTAATTTCAAAACACCCTTTCACACATATGAATTGGGTTTGATTTCTTAATTGAACTTAGGCTCTTAAACACCAGCATCTAAAGTAGATTAATTAAGTTTTAGAAATTTTTTGAATTTTTAGAAATTAATTAAGTAATTAATGAATTAAGAGAAGAAAGAGAGAAAAAGGGGTTTAGGGAATAGCTTAGGGAAATGCCCAAAATTATTCCCATCTCCTATTTACTAGATCTAACCTTAATCAACTCTAATATTAATCTAATCATTAATTATCCTTAATTACATGGAGTAATTAGGAAAACATTTACAATTCTCCCAATTAAGCCTTCAATAAATCCCAAGAAAATTAGGGGAGGTAGAGTCATCCCCTAAAACATACCCAAGAAGTTTGGGATTAATCAAGGTTAATTAAGTAATTAGCAAAATAAATTTCAATAAAACCCAAAATTAGAGAAAGATAATTCAAAATCATTGAAATTATTTTTAAAATATTCTAGGTTGAATTATCTTTCAAATTTACCTATTTTTTGAATTTTTTATTGAAGGAGATATGATTTTTAGAAGATCAGATTAATTAAATTAACTTTCCTTAATCCCTCGCTCACAGCGACACATGGCGGTGGCGGTACACTTTACACGTCCAGTGAGTCTTAAACATCTCATAAAATGGCGGGAAGGATGATCCAATGTTGATCAAGATCAGGCGAGATCTCTGCGGTTTAAAGGATAATTCTAAAATGTGGGAAATCGCCATCCAAAATGTGGATGGATGGCAGATCCCGGTTCTTCCCAGGATGAGGACATCCATGATCTTGGAAGATCGAGCTTGATTGAGCTTCATTGGAACAATTTCCACACCATCTAAAAGCACATATCCAATGGTGGATTTTTGTTGACTTGAAAATTCCACAAGACCAACACCTCTTATTATGGTCAAAATTCCATACCTCAGAGGTGATCCGTGCTCGAGGATGAGTAGCTTGTCAGATGAAGCCTGTTGAGAGCCTTAGGTTGAGTGGATCTTCCTTTGGACTAACACCACTTCACTTCTTTTGTGGCTTTGATCCAATTGAGGCTCTCCTTGCTATGGGAACTCAAATGGATGCTTGGGTGCACTCGAATTGATCCTTAGAGGAAGTGCAGAGGAATTGAGTGATTTGAGTGAGAAGTTGAAGATTCAAGGAGCTCTATTTTCAATGAAAATCAGAAGAAGTAATTTCAAATCCTCTTTAGGCTTGGAATCTCACGATTTCTCACTCTATGCTTCAATGATCAATGAGTGATATTTTCAAATTGAATTAGGGGAGTATATCTCCCCTATCGGATGATGGCCTCACTTGCCATTTTGATCCAATTGACCATTGGAGGTTGTTTGGATTGTTTTACACATGGTCTTTGAGGCCTTGAGTGGATTGCCAACCTCCCATGTGCATCAAATTGAGTGGAGGAGGATTTGAATGAGCCAATTTGACCCATGGGGTGGGTTTGGCCTTGGGTGTTGGCAAAACCCATTGGGTTGGGTGCACCACTCTTCATTAGGTCCCTTGAGCTATTAGGAAGGTATCAATGGATATGAAGAGTGACCAAATTACCCATGGATTAGGCCAAAATTTATTCTATGGCCTATGGGTAGAATGGTCATTTGCTAATTTTTTCAATTTGGATATGTTGGGTATGTGGAGAAACTAGGTTTGGCCAAGTTTCATGAGATTTGGAATTCATTTGATAAGGTTTGGCTCATGTTGACCCATTTAGGTCAAAATGGGTCAACTTGGGTCAAGTTGACCAATTGGTCAAATTGGTCAAACCAAGGGTTGGGTCAAGTTCATATGACCATTTGAAATGTTTTGGTGGCTTTGGTTTGATTCAATTTGGATTAGTTTTGAATTTGTCTCATATGACTTCATTTAGGTCAAATGGGTCAAGTTGACCTATTTGATTTGACCTATTTGGGCTAGGTCATGGGTAGTTTAGGTTTGGTTAGTCATATGGATTGGTATCTTTGTTTCCAATCAATTTTGGTTAGTTCAAAAGGCTCAACATGACCCCTTTAGGTCAGTTTCGGTCAATTTAGGCTGGGTTAGGTTGTTATGGCCAATTGAGGCTTTGGTCAAGTTCAACAAGTGATTTGGAATGAACTTGACCCATTGGTTTCAATCAATTTGGCTTAGATCAAGTTTTGACACGACTTTTTTAGGTCAAGTTGGGTCAACAGGTCAAGTGGCCAATTGGCTAGGTTAAAATGGTTGACTTGGTTCAAACATAGTTCATGAATGAACTTACATCAATGGTTTCAATCAATTTGGCCTATAGTGGAGTTTGGCTAGGTTAGGTTTCATTTTGGCTAAGTGTTGACTTGGTCAACCCC
The DNA here is from genome assembly GCA_021442155.1 of Cymbidium sinense. NCBI lineage: Eukaryota > Viridiplantae > Streptophyta > Magnoliopsida > Asparagales > Orchidaceae > Cymbidium > Cymbidium sinense. The sequence continues at coordinate 80,594,280 of CM038215.1, forward strand.
AAGTTTGACTTGGTTTGATTTGATTGATTGATCATCCCATGATGATTGTTGATCATGATGAGAGAATGAGTTTGGTTTGATCAATTTGGTTAGGATTAGAATTTGGCTCATAAGGTACTTTAGGTCACTTTGGGTCAAGTGAGCCTAAGTGGGTCAAATGGCTTGGTCAAAGCTTGATTTGAGTTTGATTGAACTTGTATATGGACTTATGATTGAAATATAAATCCATTTGCAAGTGGTTTGAAGTCAAATGGGTTTTGATTCATTTGACAATTTCATATTCAAAGGAAGAACATGAAAGGATTTGGGGTTTGATTTTTTTGGATTGATTTTGATTGATATTTATTTATATATGGAATATAAATGAGGGTTGATTGAATCATGAGAAAAATCAAGTTTGAAATGATTTAGCTAAGTTCATTAAGAAGGATTGAAAGGACTTAGAAAATTTTGAGTTTGATTTTTGGAATTTGGTTTTGATTGTTTGAATTTATATTTCATTTATATATGTGAATATAAATGAGAATATAAATGGATCATGAGAAAATTTCAAGGATTTGAATTGATTTTAATCATGATTTGAGTTAAGTCCATTAAAAAAGGACTTAAAGGAAATTTAGAAATTTGGAGTTTGAATTTGAATTTGATTTGATTGATTTATATTTATATTTCATTTATATATGTGAATATAAATAAGAATATAAATGAGTTTTGAAAATCCCATGAGTTTGAATTGGTTTGATCATGATTTGGCTAAGTCCATAAGAGGAAAAAGGACTTAGAAAATTTTTAATTGATTTAATTTTGAGTTTAGTTTGATTGGTTTGAATTTATATTTCATTTATATATGTGAATATAAATGAGAATATAAATGAATTATGAGAAAATCTCAAATATTTGATTTGGTTTTGATCATGATTTTGGCTAAGTCCTTAAGAGAAGATTAAGGACTTAGGAGAATTTAGACTTAGGAATTTCATTCATGGGTTTCAATCATGGATTTCAATCATGGAGTTGATTTGAGTTTGGAGAAAATCAATAAGATTGATTTGGAGTTTGACTTGAATGAAGGAAAGTGAAGGGAATGGTTGGTTAAGGGTAGGCAAGTTTTCTAACACCCCAAGGCATGACCTATTCATGGCTAACTCTTCTAAGTCTCTAGGGCTAGGTTGAGTGTCCACCTAATCACTGGATGTGTCTTAAGACTAAGGAACTCTTAGAGTCTAAGAGATCCATGTCTAAGATGGAGAGGTTGAGAGCTCCATCTAAAAAGTCGACTTTATTAAGCTATCTTGGGAACTATTCAACATCTACAATCAAACAATAATTTTATAATTTATTTATGTTGGTAGTCCCTTTAAACACAAGCCCTTATAGAAGACAATATTAATTCTAAAAATGACATCCTACCATCTAGACTAACATCAATCAATCCTAATCATCCAATCTAAAATAGTACACCATAAATTAGTAAAAAGGTATTTCACATCACATCATCGTAGAATATCACAGAATACCACAGATCGACCTAACCTAACTCTAGGGTCCATGAGGTAATGATTTAGTGTGTGATGAAAATAGGCTTGTATGGAAAGACTTTGCTAGGCCTTTTTAGTTCAAGTTTCAATTTGTATTTTGAAGTGTGTTTATATTTACCTTTGGATGTTTTTAATTCAAATGATTTAATGATATGTGATTTTTGTTTTTATTTTTAAATTCATTTTTATGATAAAGTGAAGTTTAGGTTTTCAAGAATGAAGAATAAAATAGATTCCACTTTTGGACAGAGCCCATTCTATTCAATATCTTAAATTAGAAGGAAACCTTTATCCTAAGATAAAGATTCATCCTAAAGGTCCAACTAAGATCATAAGTATCTTAATTAGCTTTTTTTAGAATCATTTAGATGATTTGGGTTTGAGTTTAATGTTGATCAATATTTTAATTTCATCTTTGATATGCAATTCTTCTTTTCATTTTTTTGTTGATTTAATTTGGTTTATTTGATTTAGATTGGTTTAATATTTATTTTATTATTGTTCATGTTCATTAAATTCATTTTTTGTAGTTTCAGTTATGTTAATCTAACACATTTAGGTTAGTGTTTCACACTATTTTTCTAAGCTGTATTTTAATCCCAATTTTAGTTCCCCAAAGTTTCACTTTAATTTGATTAATTATTAGTGATTAATTTTAGTTTGATTAATCTCATTTAAATCCAAATTAATCCAAAATTACCCAAATTTAATTGGCTATTTTAGGTTTAATGGTTTCTACTCTTTAAGATGAATCCATAGAGCCCTCATTTGCATTTTTTTGATTTATATTTTATTTTTATATGATTTTTTAAAGTTTCTAGAATTTTTAATAATTTTATAATGATTTAAAATAAGGAATCATGTTTTATATGGTAGCACCAATATGGCGCCGATATGGCGCCATTACCACATGTCATGGCGCCATTGGGCCAAGAGGGATCCATGTGTATCCCATGTTAAAAGTGGTGGCCACATGGGATTGATCCCGACTATTTAATCAAAAATCATACGATCGTGATTTCGCCTATGATTTCCTATACAATATTAAATCAATTGTGTAGCTAGATCATGGTCATCTGTTCCATCAAAGACGATGGGGATTATCTCCCCCTCCTTCCATCAAAGAACTGAGGATTGTCCATCAAATATGGCTGATTTCTAAAGATCAAGGTGGTGAAATTGCATGATTTTGATTGCAAATCAATCAAGGATCTATTTATAATTAATCATTACAGTTTGATCCTCTTGGGGATCAAATTCCCTTCACAAAGGACCAAACCGAGATGTTAGAGGTCAGTTTTGAAGCATATCTCATCGGTATTGAGTCTCAGTGGTGGTGGCCGTTAATACATCTTCGTGGTGTCTTGGCAAAGCTTCGAAAAGAGGTTCATGCTTTGCCTCCCCATGGATTGCCATGGAGACCAAGAATCAGCCATTTCCTGTTGGGTTTGGTCTTCCTTCGGTTCACCAGTGATGATGATCCTTGGTGAGGATTCATTTAAGGTCGACGCGACTTCTAAAACCTGTTGGGAAGACCAATTGGGCAAAGAATAGACTCCATCTCATTTTGCCATTATAGGCCAAGAGATTTATCATCGGCCATGGTGGATTTTTGTCTTACCAATGACGAAAGGCTCGGGGAGGCTTCAAATTCACTTATCTTCATCATGTGGATGTTTTGGAATAAAAATAGGGAGAGGAGAGGGCCTCTCTCCTCTCTTTTCATACATGGTTGAAAGTCATGTTTGAAGGATTATAAATGGCTAGATTCTGATCACTGGCAGTAGGAAGCTCAGCCAAAGGGTGGGTTTGATCCCTCTTGGCCTTGTGAGGATGTTTGGATGATTAGCTTGATGGGAGGAAGTCTCTTCCTCCCCTTTCTCTCTTTGGTCGAGGGGCTCTTTGCTTGGAAATTTCTTAGCTTCTCTCTTGTTATCCCCATGAAGGAAGCCAAATCCTACTTGCATATGGAGAGGGCTATTGATTGAAACCCCTGGAGATATCTTCCAAAAGGTGGTCAAGTGATTGGAGCAAATCTGAGGGAGTTTGGATTGATAAGAGGAGGAAGAATCCATAAGGCTTGTTGACTTGGTATACTCCAACTCATCTTCCTTTGACTTCACTTATGGAGGCATTTGGATCTTCCCAACCTACTTGATTTTGGCAGCCATTCATTCTAAACCCACTACATAATGTATTTTAGTGAATCATGATAGGATTAGTGGAGGATTTAGGGTCATATTTATACCTTTTATTTATTTAGGTTTGAATCTACTGAAATACATTTCTTTGGATTAATTGATTTAAATTTGGGTTTATTATGTTGATGATTTATTATGTTTTAATTTGATTAATTCCTTTAGGTTTTGAGTTGATTTTGCATTTCTTTTCAATTTAACCCATTTAGGCTTAAATGTGTTAAATTGATTTCAATTGTGTTCAAAGGACCCATTTGGCATAATAGAATTTTTTTTGGACTACAATTATGTCTAATCACATGTGTGAGGTGATTTGGAGTGTTTAATTTATTTGATTTCAATTTATTTTAATTTGAACTTATTTGATCGAAATTGAGCTTAATGGTTTAAGCTTAGTTCATTTGAGTCAAATGACCAATTTGGTCAAATTGAATCTAATGATTAATTGATTTATGTATAATGATCATTTTCAAATGATTTTGGACAATCAAATTTAGTTGATTTTAATTTGATTTGGGTTTGAACCTAATAAGGTTCATTTAGGCCTATTCAGATCAAATGATCTAATTAGGCTAATTAAGTCTTTAATTGATTTATTTTTTTAATTCATGTTTAAACAAGTTTATTTTATCATTTAAATCATTTGAAATGATTTTATTTGGTCAAATTTTGGTGAGTTGACCTTTGACTTGGTGGCACAAAAGTTAAACTTATGTTAAATGGGTTGACCATTTGTGATTTGGATTTGGATTCATTCTTTGATTTAATTTGAATTTATTTTATTTTATTTGGATTTTTTTATTTAATTCATGTTTGGAATTTGAGTTGAGTCTACCTAAACCCATTAGGTTAGGTCAAACCTAAGGATGATGCATTATGTCACTAGGTATAGTATTCTAAGTGCTTAGAATGCTCCTAATCTAAAATTAGGTGTCCTAATTACTAATTTCAGAAATGATGTTAACCTCATCCAAAAATGAGGTCAACATCCTCATCAAGAATGGTGAAGGAGGTGTAATACCTCAAAGAGCGAGCAGTAGGGCTGAACACATTTATTTTTAAGGTAGTGGAGTGTTGTTCACCGTTATTCAAAGTTCTTAAAGGATCAAAAAGATTTGAGTGGACCCTGAAATATGAAAGGGATTTTATGACCTAAAGATTCTAGTCACATCACCACCCCTACTATAGAGCTAGAAGGTAGGAGACCTTATTGTTGTACTTAGTAGTGGGAGGTGACTCAGTTAGTTATATCTTCATTATGGAAGAAGGTGGGAAGCAATAGCTCATCTATTATGTTAGCAAATTTTATGAGGCACTAAGTTGACCTTGTCACTTATAGAGCAACTCATATTCATTTTAATTATTTTTGCTCAATGACTACAACGATACTTAGAAGTACACTCGATCCAAGTCATCATGAATAACCCCCTCAAATCTGTACTCACTGTGCCCAATTATTCTAGGAGGTTGTTGAAATGGTTAGTAGAATTAAGTGAGTTTGACATATCTTACTTTTCCAAAATGTTGATTAAAGCCCAAGAATTTGCAGATTTTTTAGTCAACTTCAGTAACTCACACTATATCTTAGTCAACCCAAAAACTCTATGGCGACTATAAATTGATGCCTCATCGAATAAATAGGCTATATGGATAGGCATTGTGTTGAAATGTTTGATAAGGATCACCATTACATAATCAATCAAATTTAGGTTTAAAATGATAAATAACCAATCTGAATACAAGACTCTACTTAATGGATTGAAATTTACTATAGGGCTTGGGTTTCATATTTTGTAGCCTATTTTGACTCATAACTTGTAGTGAGATAAGTCAATGGAGAATACAAATTCAGAGATGAGTCATTACAAAAATATTTAATGCAGGTGAAAGTGAAGATTGGAGTGTGCAAGAAAAGGAAAAATTTCTTTTAATAAAAATAGTTGGTGGTGGAGTCAGAGTGTGCAAGAAAAGATAAGAAATAAGAAGTATTATTAAAAAACTTGGTGTACATGTAAAAACTCAGAGAATTGGGAAAGATATAAAGTGGCCTGTAGAGATTCTAAGAAAGCAATATATGATGCAAAAAATTTAGCCTTTAGTGCTTTATACAATAGATTAGATACCAAGGAAATTGAAAGATGTATGTATAAATTAGCCAACAAAAGAGATAGGAGAAGTAAAGACCTAGATCAAGTGAAGTGTATTAAGGATGAAAATAATAAAGTGCTTTTCTTAGAAAAGAATATTGAAAATAGGTGGATGAGGTATTTTGATAAAGGATCTTAAAGTACGATTGATTTTAGCAACCTTAATACTCTAAACAAAAATAAAGAATTTTATTATTATCATTGTATTAGTAAATCTAAAGTTAGAGAAGCTTTAAAGAAACTGAAATGTTGAAAAATAGTAGGACCTAATGATATTCTAATAGAAGTGTGGAAATGTTTAGGAGATTAAGGTATTTCTTAGCTTACAAATCTTTTTAATATTATTTTAATGACTAAAAAGATGCCAGAAGAGTGGAGAAAAAGTTTGTTGGTTTCTATATTTAAGAATAAAGATGATGCACAAGAGTGTGCAAATTACTAAGGAATTAAGTTAATGTGTCATACATTAAAATTATGGGAGAGAGCAATTGAACATAAGTTACGATGCGATACAAAAGTTTCTCACAATCAGTTTGGTTTCATGCTAGGTAGATCTACTATGGATGCAATACATTTGTTAAGAGGTTTGATGGAGAAGTGTATAGAAAGTAAGGAGGATCTACATATGATATTTATTGATTTAGAGAAAGCTTATGATAAAGTTTCAAGATATGTTCTTTGGAGAGTTCTAGAACAGAAAGGAGTTAATATTGGTTATATTCAAGTCATTAAGGATATGTATATTAGAGCTATTACTTATGTCCAAATACAAGGTGGATTGACAAAATATTTTCCTATTTCAGTTGGATTATATCAAGGATCAGCTTTAAGCCCTTATCTTTTTACTTTAGTTATGGATGTCCTTACTAGGCATTTACAGGAAGATGTACCTTGGTGTATACTTTTTGCTCATGACATTCTTCTTATTGATAAGACTAGAGAGGAAGTCCAAGAGAAACTTGAATTATGGAGGTCAACTTTAGAGTCTAAAGGTTTTCATTTAAGTAGATCTAAAATTGAATATATGGAGTGTAATTTTAGTTGTAGAAGTTCTAGTGGTAGTGTTGTGACATTAGGTGAACAAGTCATTAATGATGGTGAAATAGATGGAGATGTTATTAGTAAAATTCAAGTTGGATGGTTGAAGTGGAGGAATGCATCTGGCCTATTGTGTGATAGAAAAGTTCCACTTAAACTTAAGGAAAATTTTATAAGATGGTGGTAAGACCTGCAATGACTTATGGTGCAGAATGTTATCCAATAAAAGAGAAGCATAAGACTAAGTTAAGTGTTACAGAGATAAGGATGCTCAGGTGGTTGAGTGGCTTTACTCTTAGAGATAAAATGTGAAACGAGTATGTTCAGAAAAAAGTTGGAGTAGCTCCAGTGGCAGATAAGGTTAGAGAGGGTAACCTTAGATGGTTCGGCCACATTAAGCTTCGATCGTCCGATGACCCGGTTAGGAGAGTAGTTGCATTAGATTTGCCTTAGGTTAAGAAAGGTAGAGGTATACCTAAAAATACTTGGTTAAGATGTAAAAAAATGACCTTAGTATTCTTGAATTAAATGGGAATTTGACACATAATAGGACACAATGGAAACGAAGGATTCATGTAGCCGACCCCACTTAGTGGGATGAAGGCTTGTTGTTGTTGAAAGTGAAGATCAGACTATTGGAGTACTTCAAGATTGAGCAGATACTTAGCATGTTAAACTAGCTCATTGACCTATTATCTTGGGCTAACAACTCGAAGAGTAGTTGGTCATATAACTTTTCCACCAAGAATAGTGGAAGAAGAATTCATGCAAGTTGAATGTGAATACTCATTGAATTAGATCGACCCTATCAAATAATAGTTGTAGACTAGAGAATTTGAATAAATAGATAAGGATTTAAGGAGGATCAAAATTAGAGTAGCTCAGTACTTACTAATTAGGGGAGAGATCCTTAGAAGATTGGCAACATCAATCAACCTCAGATGTGTAAGAGAGATAGAGCACATGAAACTCCTATAGAAGATACATTATAGTGAATATGGCAGTCATTTGAGAGGAAGGACACTTGCCCATAGAATCCTAATGTTGGGATGCTTTTGGTCAAAACTAAAAAAGGATGTGGTGGATTTCATGAAAAGGTGTGTATAATGCTAGAAATTTATAGCACTCCAACAACAGTCCCTTCATGAGTCGTCGGCCCTTCACTATATAAGAAATGGACTTGATAGACCCCTTATCAATTGCTAGTGTGCAAAGAAGTTTCATTCTTATCATGATTTACTACTTCAGCAAGAGGATTGAAGAGAAGCTACTCACCAAAATAATATCCCAATAGTTGAAATTTTATTTAGCTTGACACCATTTATAGTTACAGCTTCCTCATGGTGATTATCATGGATAAGGTCATAGTTCACTAAAAGAAGTTTGAGGGACTTCTTTCAGTATCAAAGAATTAAATAGAAGTTCACCTCAGTGCATCACTGATAGAGCAACAGTCAAATAGAGGTGGCTAACAAGAAGATTCTTAGCTTAATCAAGAAGATGGTAGATTTCCCCAAAGCTAAGTGGGTAGACACACTACCTGTCATACTCTAGGCCTTCAGAACACTTGCCCTTTACCTTATCCAATGGAATAGAACTCATATTAATAGTTAAGTATGAATTATATAGCCAAAAAGTCTTACTTAGAAAGGAACTGTGATGCAACATTACTCAGTGGAAAAGATTGAACTTAGAAGCCATGGACAACACACTCAATATGCTCAAGAGTTAAGAATCAAGGCATTAGTGAGGAAAATAAAAGAGGTGAATGTCAAGATACTACCATTAGGATGAACCTTTCATAATCAAGGAGTAAGTCAGCACTAGTGTTTACCAACTATAATTTTATTCAGGTGAAGAAGTACCTAAAACTCAGAGCTCAAGGGAGTTGAACAAATTTTATTCTTGATAGGAGGTTTCCTAATTTGCACTCGCTGATTATCCCTACATATTTTGATAAAGTCTTTTATAATTTCCAACATGGGTTTGCTTCAAAGTTAAAATATTATGTAGATCAACGATTGACACCATGAAAAAATTATACTTTGGGAGCTACCCTTAGATTGAAATTGCTCGATGTGTCATTTTTTGCCCAAGTTGACACAAAAATTGGCATGCCATCTTCAGCCTGAATGAAAAAATCTACTTATTAGCAGAGTGGCAACTCAATTATCTAAGAGATAAAAGAATAAACTTAGAGCTACTCATACACTAAAATTCTTTTAGCTTGCCATTTTTGGCCCAAGTTTGCACAAAACTTGGCCTGCCATCTTCGGCCCAAGTAAGAGAATCTACTAACCAATTGTGTGGTGACTTAAATCTCTAAGAGATGAGAGAAGAAAGCTCAAGTAGCTGCTCAAAGAATGATATTACTCGATGGGGCATTTTTAGCCTAAGCTCAAGCCAAACCTATTGCACCATCTTTGACCCGAGTAAAGAAATCTACTCACCTATCTTAATTAATTAAAAAGACCAACACATCATGTTGTTGGTAACTATAGTGTAAGACCGACACCCCTTAAGGTCAACAATAAAACTAAAAAGACCAACACTCTGTGTGGTCGATGACTATAGTGTAAGATCCCATAAGGTCAAAAACTAAACTTAAAAAGACCAACACTCCATGTAGTTGGCAACTATAGTGTAGGGCTAACACTCAGTGAGGTCAACAACTAAAAATAAAAAGGATCAACACTCAGGTGGTTGGAAACTATATTTTAAGACTGACATCCCATAAGGTCAATGACTAAACTTAAAATATATCAACATTTCATGCAATTGGTGACTATAGTGTAAAACCAACAACCCATGAGGTCGACAACTAAACTTAGAAAAGGCCAATAATCTATGTGGTTGGTAACTATACTATAAAGCTGACACCCTGAGGTCAGCAACTAAAACTAGAAAAAAATAATACTTTGTATAGTTGATGACTATAGTGCAAGATCGACACCCCTGTTGACCTCATTTTTGGATGAGGTTAACACTTCTTCCAAAGAAAATCATTAGGACTCTTAATCCAAAATTTGAAGCCTTTTAGGTAAGTACCTAGGCCATTACATTAAGTGATCTAGTCCACTTTCCTTCGATTAATATAATTTAATAGGTTTAGTTAGATCCAATCCAAATCAACCTAAATATACATCACTTTAAATGTAAATTTAATTAAGCTTAAGTTAGGGTTTAATTAAGGAACTAAAACTAGTTACTTTAATTAAGCTTATTACCACAAAAGAAATTAAAATTAAACCCCATAACAAATATAAATAAAATAAAATTAGAAACAAAAAATCAAGATATTAAATTAAATGAATCCAAATCCAGTACGAAGGTCAAACGTTGGTCAACCTTCTTTCATGGGTTTGATTTATGTGGGTCCCACTAAGTCAAAGGTCAACCTACTAAAATTTGACTAAATAAAATCATTCAAAATAGTTGGAATGGTAATATGAACACACTTAAACACGAATTTAAAAAAAATATATAAGTTCAATGTGGTCTTGATTACACTAATTATGTTATTTAACCTAAATAACCCTAAATGGGTCTTACTAGGTTTAAACCAAATTAAAATCAATTATTAAAATCCTTTGAATGTGATTATTGAACATAAATCAAGTCATCATTAGATTCAGATTTGGCCAATTTGGTCATTTGACCCAAATGAACCCAAACTTAACCCATTAAACCCAACTTGGATCAAATGGGTTCAAAATGAAATAAAATTGGAATTGTTTAATCCAATGCATTCCAAATTGCTTGGATTAACCCCATTGAAAATTAAACACATCATATTTAAGCCAAATTAACTATTTGATTTAATTAAAACCAATCCTGACTCAATTATATTAAATGGACTAAACCTAGATTAAATACTCCATAAATGTTAAAATCTTTAACACCCTTTTATCTAAAGGTCCATTAATGATGAAATGAACATACATTAAGCATTGAACTAAGGCTAATCAATTATTTGGGATGACCTAAATTAAACTAATGCAAGGAATAATTAAGTGCATTAACCCAAAAAAGTTTTTAATCCCATTTTTAACCAATCCATCTAGGATGTTAATAAAACATTCATAGGCTTCATTAATGATGATTTTCATCCTTAATCAAGTCACTTAAGCAACCTTTACATAAATCAAAATCAAAGGATGCCATAACTAGTCAAATGGATGATAAAACATATTCCATTTGCATAACCCAATTCCCTTTCCACCTCTTCATCCTAGACAGGCGTAAGATGGCTGAAAGGCATGGTAGCTACCTCCCAAAGATTGTGGTTAGCTCTAGACCAAGATATATATATATATATATATATATATATATATATATATATATATATATATATATATATATATATATATATATATATATATATATATATATATATATATAGGTTAAGACCTCACGACCAAAGAAAGATACACCTATAGTGCAATTTCCAAGTGGAAATAACCTTCCCATCACCATCTCAACCTCAAACGAAGTTGAAACAAACTTTCCCCCATCTGCCACACCATCGGGAGGTCTGAGAATGACCAACACTACTAAAAGTAAAACCTCTAGGGAGCCATTTAGAGGGAGGCAATCCAATTCCTTTGGCACATGAGCTTTTCGTACCATTCCATAGCTATTGGAGTTGACCCCACCATCAGAGATCGCTGGGACTAAGCTATGCCATTAATGACCTCTTCTAAGCTTTATGCTATGGTGTTTTTTAAAGAAAGTTTGATCTTAAGTGAGATCAAAGCACTTAGATCCCTTTAATTGCATTCAGTGATGAATTTGCAATCAAAATTATGCGATTTCAATAGTTAGATGGCCTAAAATCCCATTTAGAGGGAGGCAATCCAATTCCTTTGACACATGAGCTTGTCGTACCATTCCGTAGCTATTGGAGTTGACCCCACCATTAGAGATTATTGGGACTGAGTTATGCCATTAACGACCTCTTCTAAGCTTTATGCTATGGTGTTTTTTAAAGAAAGTTTGATCTTAAGTGAGATCAAAGCACTTAGATCCCTTTAATTGCATTCAGTGATGAATTTACAATCAAAATCGTACAATTTCAACAGTTAGATGGCCAAAAATCATGAAAAAATGATGGATGGCTATCGGTGTCCGCCGTCGGTGTAGGAGACATAATTTTTTGTCTATTCCTTTTAAAAGAAATGAATAGTCAAGATCTAGCTAGATCTCTAATTAAATCTGATAAAGGAAACCACATATTGAATCGGGATCGTCTGATCTTTGATCATATAGTCAAAGATTTCCTCGTGTGGCACCGCTTTTAATGTGGATGCCATGCGGGATCTGCATGGCCAAATAGCATCTCGCCACATGGCGGAGATGCCACGTCGGCTCGCCGTTATAAAATAGGTAAATCCCTTATTTAATTAAATAAAAATCAACTAAAAATCACAGAAAGTCAAAAATTTATTGAATAATAAATATAAATCCAACAATTATAAATTTGGGCTTTATGGATTTTTCTTGATGAGTGAAATCCATTAAAATTAAAATCACTAAATTATTTTTGGTATTTTTACCTTAATATAGGTTTTAATTTAAACCTTCAAACTTTAATTACTCCCAAATTAATAATCCAATTAAAATAAACCTTGGGGGATTAAAATTGATGTTAAGACACACATCATGTAAATTTTTCATAATTTATTGAGCAGTGAATCCTAATATTGGAATTTTAAATCGTAAACCTTAATATTCATAAAATTAATTAATAATAAATGAAATAAATGATGGAAATTGATCAAAATAATTTAAAACATCTTAATATACTCTAATGATCATAAATAAACTATTAAAACTTATTAAAATATAATAATTTATAAAATGGCTTAATTAGGCTATTAATTGAATAAAATGTAATAAATCAACCAAAGCACAAAACTTTAGGAATAAACCTCTTTGGTTGTATATTTCAGAGGTGTTTCAAGTAAAACTAAAACCCTTAAATAATTTTCATTAAATTAAGCCTAATTTATGCTTTAATCACACATCTGATCAAAGTAAAACTTTAGGGAAATTTAAAAAGCAAGGAACCCCACTTGCCATAAAATATTTCTGATTTATTTGACCTCTGGATTGGGAGTATTTGAATTTCTAAGCCCCTAGGCCAATTTAAGAAGAAAATTTTAAAAAAAAATTACATAAATTATTAAATTTATAATACAAATTTAAAACATTATAGTTAATATAAAACACTTAAATAAAATATATAGGTCACTTGAAAATAATAGAATTCAAATAACTCTAAGTTAAAGATAATAACTAAAGGAAATATGAAACTTAAATCATATTTAATTATGATAAGAATTTAAGTCATAATAATTTAATTATATAAATATAAATATACAAAGATCAATTTTTGAAATATAGAAGGTATCTATACATAAATACATTAATATCATTTGCATAAGGAAATAAAATGGTAAAAAGGTGAACATAAAAGAGATAAGTATGTAACCATAAGAAAAAGAAATGTGAACATTTAAAAAAGGTTAAGTGTAATTAAAACCTTAAACTAGAATGAATTAAAATAAAAAAAATGACAAAGTAATAAAGCATATTTAATAAACCAGGAATAACTTTTTCTCTAATCACTTAAGTCATAGAATAAATTTACAATAAGAAAAATGTTCTTTTCCAAAGACATAAAGATCATTCTTTTTTGTTTTAAAGTAATTAAGATAAATGGAATCCTCTCATAATTTACAATTTGGAATCATTAAATATAACAATTTAGAAATATTAGATAATGAAAGAATCATTAATATAAATAAGTTATAGAAATGGAGTGTAATAAATTGAATAATTTTAAACACAATAAATTGAATATAACTTTATTTTGGTTAATGAACATTAATGAAAATAAACAAATGAAATTAACTTCAAAGTCTCACATTAACGAAAATGAAATTAACTTAATTTGAATAGAGAAAATACCTACATTTAAGTTTTACCTTGCATTAAACAGAGTATTAAATCAAAGATGAATTCAATACAAAATAAAAGTCATCATAATCAATTAAGTAAAATGTAAAATAAATCAAACTAAGAAAATAAATGATAAATATTAATATCACAATCTTAAATCAAAGAAATTAAAAGAAACTCAAATTATAATGATAAATAGATTAGCAAGAAAAAAAATTAAACTAAATCATAACAAGAAATAGAATAACTTAATTTAAACCAAAATCATAAAATGCCTAAATAAAGAAATATAAAACAAAATGAAATAAACTAAACTAAGTCAAACCATCTAAATTCAATTTCAAATTAAAATACTTAGGGTTTTAGTTAGATCCTTAGGATGAATCTTTACCTTAGAATAAAGATATCATCCTATTAAGATTTAGGGTGTTGAATGGAATGGGCTTGATTTTATTCTTCACTCTTGAAAACTTACTTTAATTTTAACTTAATAAAATGTACCCAAAATGAAGAAAATTTATTAAATAATTTGAATTAAATTCATCCAAAGGTAAATAAACCAACATTCAAAACTAAGGAAATAAAAAACAAAAATCATAAAGCTTAGTAATGTCTTACCACACAAACCCTTTCCTTCACACACTACAATTATAGGTCACAGATATTAGAATTAGGTTAGGACGTTCTGTGACTTTCTATGATTTTTTGTGATTATGTGATGAGAATTATTTTTATTATTTTGTGGTGTACTATTTTAGAATGTATGGCTAGGATTGATTTTTGATAGTATGGATGATAGGATGTTATTTCTAGAACTAACATTGTCTCCTATAGGGGACTATGTTAAAGGGACTGCTATCATAAATAGAAATTATAGAATTATTGTTTGCTTTTAGGTGCTGAAAAGTCCCTTAACATAATCTATAGGACAGGTGGGCTTGATAAGCAACTAATGCTAAACCCATATGTTTGAAAAATATAACTGTTATTTATATTTTCTGACATTTTTTTTATATGGCTTAAGATTTATTTTGAATTTAAAAATGAAAAATTGAACTTATAATTTGGTTAGGATCTATTGGGTTTAGGATTAGGAGATGGTGTAGAGGTCCCTTAAGATGCCAATGGAGGTCCATGAAGAAGGAAATGATCTTGGAAAGAAGGCCCATAGATCTAAACTTGTAGTTCTAGGCTGGGCTGCATAAGGGCAAAGCTCGTCTGCCTATTTTTATTTCTTTTGTAGTGTATAGTAGTACATTTCCACATTGGACTATTTTATAAATTTAAATTGGCTTAATATATTTTGGGTGCATAATAGAATCAACTTACTTTTCTAGGTTTCTTTATGTGTTGTGCTTTTTTGTGATGAATGCCTGGATGTAGGCTCATAGGAAAAAAACAAAATATTCTACCCAATTAAATTTAATCAATTCAAACATAAAAATAAATGCAATTGAAAATTGAATATAAATAAACCCATATAAAATAATTTAAAACCAATTAGAAACCAATTAGCACTTGAAAATCATGCAATCATATCGCTTCAATCCTTGAATTTGGCAACTTCTCCCATTGCACATAAGGAGGATTTGACCTGTGAGGATGACCATCTTGTTGGGGAAGCCTCCCTTTTATTATTGATTTTGCCCATGACTTTCTTCTAATTACATACCATGTAGGCATAAATTTTATACCCATGGCCTAAAATGATTACAGAGTCAAAGTTTATAAATATCTAAAAAATATGCATTAGTTAGATGCATTTCATACACCACATTATCTTAGGGATTAGGGACTGAGTCTAGGTTCATAGATTTCTTTCTTAAAAATGTGTTGACCTCATTTTTAGGATGAGCTCTCAAACCCTCCATCTTAGACATAGGACTTCTCTTAAACACTAAGAGTTTTCTTTAGTTTTAAGACACCTCTAGTGATTAGGTGAACACTTAACCTAACCCTAGAGACTTAGAAGAGTTAGTCATAAGAATAGGTTATGCCTTAGGGGTGTTAGCAAAATTTGCCTACCCCATTTGCTTGAACAAAATCCTCACTTCCTCCTTTCAAAGTCAAACTCCAAATCAAATCAAATCCAAACTCCAAATCAAATCGACATCAAAAATTAAATCAATTCCAACTTAATTGATTTTCCCAAACTCAAATCAGTTCCAAATGATTGAAGCTTAAGATTGAAATTCCAAATTTCAAAATTTTTTTCCTAAGTCACTTTGATTCTATCTTATGGACTTAGCCTAAATCAAATCTAAATCAATTTAAATTCAAGAAAATTTCTCATAACCCATTAATATTCTCATTTATATTCATAAATATAAATGAAATATAAATTCAACTATCCAAAAATAAATTCAAAACTCAAATCCAAATCTAATCAAAATTCAACTTAAGCCTTTCAAGTCAAATTCTTGAACTTAGCAAAATCAAATTCAAATTAAATAAAACTCTTGATTTTTTTTCATGATTCAATCAATCCTTCAGTCATGAATCCAAATATAGAAATAAACTTCAATCATCAAACCAAAATTCAAAACTTAAATCCAAATCTAATCAAAATTCAACCTAAGCATTTCAAGTCAAATTCTTGAACTTAGCCAAATTAAATTCAAATCGAGCCAAACTCTTGATTTTTTCTTCATGATTCAATCAATCCTTCAATCATGAATTCAAATTTAAACATAAACTTCAATCATCAAATCAAAACTAAATCCAAAAATCAAACCCAGGTCAAACTTATTTTCACCATTTTGAACTTGAAATTGTCAAATGAATCTAAACCCATTAGACTCTAAATCACTTGCAAATGGATTTATATTTCAGTCATAAGTCCATATGTGAGTTCAACCAAACTTGATTCAAGTCTTGATTAAGTCAATTGACCCACTTAGGCTCACTTGACCCAAAGTGACCAAAAGTACCCCTTTTGAGCCAAATTCTAATCCTACCCAAATTAGATTGAACTAAGCCCACCTAAGCCTCTCATTGTGAGCAACAATCATCATGAGATGATCAATCACTCAAATTAGGTCAAACCAAATCAAACCTAAGGGTTGGCCAAGTCAACACTTAGCCAAAATGAAACCTAAACTAGCCAAAATCCACCATAGGCCAAATTGATTGAACCCATTGATCTAGGCTCATTCTAAATCAATGTTTGAACTTGACCAAGTCATCATTTAAGCCTAACCTAGCCCAATTGGCCACTTGACCCAACTTGACCTAAAAAGTAAAAATGTGTCAAAACTTGATCTAAGCCAAATTGATTGAAACCAATGGGTCAAGTTCATTTCAAATCACTTATTGAAGTTGACCAAAGCCCCAATTGTCCAACTAGACTCAACCTAGCCCAATTAACCTTAAACCCAACTTGACCTAAAATGTTAAATTGAGCCAAAATCAAATTAAACCAAAATTGATTAGAAACAAAGATACCAATATATTTCATATGACCAATGAAGCCTAAACCAACCCATGACCTAACCCAAATAGGTCAAATAGGTCAAATTGGTCAACTTTACCCATTTGATCTAAATAAAATCAAATTGAACCAAACCAATGATGCCAAAACATTCCAAATGGTCATATGAACTTGACTCAACCCTTAGTTTGACCCAATTTGATCAATTGGTCAACTTGACCCAAGTTGACCCATTTTGACCTAAATGGGTCAATATGAGCCAAATCACATCAAATCTATTCCAAATTCATTAAAACTTGGCCCAACCCATTTTTTTAATCATACCAAACATATTTAAATAGAAATCCAAGCCAAATGACCATTTTACCCCTAGGTCAATGGATAACCTAAGGCCCATTCCACTTAGAATTTGGCCATATCCTTCTAGTGGCCACTTGACACCCTCTTAGCAGACCAAGTGGACACTAGTGAGCATGGTCCACTAGACACATTGAGTTTGGGCCAGCCAAACCCAACTTAAGGTCAAAACTGACCACTCCCTCCATTTCAAGTACATGGCAATCACTCCTCCCCTCCATTTCAAGCACATGGCTCTTCTCCACTACCTTGCTCTTCCAAAATTGAACCATGTGCAAGCCAAAACAACCTAACAAACTCATCCAATCTAGCCAATTGATCCAAAATAGTAAAGGGAAGCACGGCCATCCGATCCACCTAGGGAGAGATATACTCACTAATTTCATTACATTTTGACACACTCATACTCGATTGAGCTTAGGGAACTCAGAGCTAACACCCCAAGGTTCGTCCAAGCTTCCTCAACCCATTTCCAATTCTCCATTTCTCGATTTCTTCAAGCCAAAAATAGGGGAGTTCAAGTGAAATCCCAACTTAGCCAATTCAACTCCAAAGCTCAATTCCTCTTACAAGCATCTTCAGAGGAGTCAATCAAGCTTTCCTAAGGTGTTTTCCAAGAGCTCAAGGCAAGGGAGGTGGGACTTTGATCAAGGCTACAAGCTTAGGAGGAGCACCTTGGTCAATAGAATGATCTATCCAATACCAAAGCCTAAAATCTTCAATAGGGCTTCGTCTCTACTAGACAAAGCTACCTCAATGGATTGGAGCACCTTTGATAGCCTCCGGTGATGTATACCTTCAAACCAAGCCTAGAATAGGGTGTGTGTGGTCCTTTATGAAGAGAATTTTTATCTCAAGAAAAATTAGCCATTGGATGTCTTCTCCCTTGCATGATGATGGTGTGGGTTGAGTTTAAACTCAATCTGAGCTCAATCGAGCTCGGATCTTGCCCTAAGGAGTGGACGATTACTCTCTCTCATAGGAAAGATTAGTGACTGGTCATGGACCATCCATCCATGCATTTTGGATGGATGGTCATGATCAAGGCATGTAGGATCCCCTAATTCATCCTTTAAGAACCACGGGCTCGATCTCAATCGTCTGATCCTTGATAAGACGATCTAGAGAGAAAGTGCATAGTGCCGCTACTGATGCGGCATTGAGATGTGACAACTTAAGTGACAAATCCTATCACATCACGTGGAAAGCGCGCGCCACATCAACGGTCCACGTGGTGCCGATGGGATTAGTTATCTAATTAGGGATTTAATTAATTATCCTTAATGGCTAGATCTTCATAATTGCATAATTAATTCTAGAAAATTCATAAAAATACAAAGTAAAATGTACTATAAAGATATTTATTTGGAGAATAATTTAAAATTGTTTCTAATGGATTTTGAATAGTGAATTTTCCTCAATTAGAATTTTAATGAAAACTTAATAACCTTAATTACTCCATAATTATTTCATTAATTCATTTCAGACTTCTCTAGTGTATTTAGTGGGATGACCACTACCTCTCTTAATTTTCTTGAGATTTATTGATGAGTTAATTTGGGAAATCATATGATGAATCCTTAATCACCCTCTTAATGTAATCAAGGGTAATTGAATATGTGAACATAGGTTTAATCCTTTGATTAAGATAATTGAGCATTGTTTAAGTGAATAGGAGGTTTATGGAATGATTTTGGGAAATTTTTCCTAAATTATTCCCTAAACACCACCTTCTTTCTTAATTTAAACTTAATTAATGATTAACCCACTAATGACTTTCTTAATTAGCCTAATCACATTTTTCAAACATTCCATAACTTGATCAATTCATCTTGGGTAGGTGCTTAGGTGTTCAAAAACCTAAGTAGCTTAAAGAAATTATACCTAACCCATATGTGTGGGAAGGGTTATGAAAGTACTTAAATTAAACCCTTTAGCTTAATTAATCACTAATTGTGAGCCAATTGTATTAGGCACCTTTTTTTCATAGGTGCATTGCTATCTTAAATTCCTTGTGTGGTTTTATATCATACATTGGCTCATAATTATTTGATTAAATATGTTAAAGTCATGTAGGAAAGGGATAATTAAGGAACTTAATGTACACCTTAACCTAAGAAAAGCATAAAACTCACCTAATGGTTCTCAAATTTAACTAAAACAACATACACATGTGGGAAATGGGTTAGGACCAACAAACCTCTTTACATTTCCTAAATTCAAATCAAAATAAAAAAAAACTAAAAAATCTCTTTAAAATAAATTTGATTTACTTTAAATAATTCTATTTCATAAGATTGTCTTTAGCAATTAATTAGGGTGAATGAATTTACATGCTTTCATCACTTTATTTCTTTCCTAGCATGCTAAATATGTATGTCATATGAAAATCATGCATTCATGCCTTTTAAAAATCAAATTAAAATGAAATGTTTCCTTTATGTCAAATTACATGTTTTGGCTAAAGTAAGAATATGAATGGCTATTATCATTATTAAATCCAAAATTATTTTCAAAGCTTATAAATCAAATATCATAACTGAAAGGTATGCTACTTATAATTATTTTTACTTGCATGTGAGTATAAAATGTGGTATGTGATTCTTCCTCTCTCTTAATAGACATGTATAGGATTCAAGTGTATAGTCTATTTGAAAAGGACATAACACTTACTTAAATCCATTCCTATACACTCCTATGTCATGACTTAAGAAGGAATTCCACACCATACATATAAACTAAACAATCCAACTAAAATCAAACAAACATAAACTTTTTGCATGATTCTCTTTCCATATATTTTCTTTTTGTACATGCACATGTATTTAAGAAAAGTGGTATATTAGTCTAGACAACCTCGGGGTTGTGAGGCTTTAAGTTGCCCTAAGTAGGTCTTGTATCTTACATCCATAGTGCTAACAATGGCACCGTACTCACTTATGTCTTTTATACCTGTAAATGTGCATATGAAAAATTGATAAAAGAATCACTCTTTTTCTACTTAATAAAACCATGCATCATGAAGCATCCAAATTTTCTTAAGTATCTCTCTTAGCATTCATTATTAAGGTGTACTAAATATTTCCATTTGCATGTATATATATGCTTAGGATTCATCCATATGCATGTTACATATGTTGGGAAAGAAATGAAGTGATGTGTGTTTTGTGATAGTATTTCACTTAATCTTAAAATGTCTTTTTTAATAGGTTTATTTAAGGAAAATCTAAACTTAGGATTAATTAAAACACATAATAAAATATTTACTAAATAAAAATTAAATATGAATATACCTTAGAAATTACCTAAGGTAGGGAAGAAAGAGAAGTCCTCTTCTCTTTTCCTCTCTTTACGACTTAGTAATTAATTATAGGATTCATTCAAACCAAATCAAAAATACAAAATAAAATCAGCCAAAGCAACTAAATCACTTATAAGAAACAAACCCTCTATGTTGAACATTTTCACACTTAGAAAACTTCAATCTTAAAGCTTAGTTAAGCATACCACACAAACCTTTAATAGCACACACATTAGGTTAAGTCATCACTTCTAGCTTTAAGTTAGGGCAATGCATGGTTTGATATTTGCTTTTTGTTTTGTGATATAATGTTTTAGTCTCGATGTTATGGTGTATGTGCATAGACTGAATGGTAGAGTGATCTTAGTCTAACCATTATCTTATGTAGGGGATTGTGCTTAAGGGGTGTTGTAATAAAAAATATAACTACTTTTATTATGCAAGTGCTTATACCCCTAAGCATAATCAAAAATAGCCAGTGAACTTGGTTACCCATGCGTGGGATGCTAAGTCCAACTTATATATATACATGCTTGGGATTGTATGGTTTGATGGGCTAATCTCTATGTTACAGATTTTAGTTAGATTTCCTTTTTCCCATTTTCATGTAATTTTGCAATTAGGATTTTGAAATGAATGATATGGGGTATTAGAATGAACATTGGTTATAAGGCTATGCCTTATGCATCATGTGAACCCTTTAGAGAAACCACATTCTAACCAACCAAAAGAAGAAAGAAGAAAGAATAGAGAAGAAAGAAGAAAGAAGATAGAAGAAATGAAGAATGAAGATAATCATAACAATGAATTTCTTCTTGATTTTAATTTTTAATCTGGGTTGTATAAGGGTAGAGCTCGACTACCCAATTTATTTTTAGGTTTGTGAGGTGGAGCCCGACTACAAATGACCTTTTATTCTTTTACATTAGTTTTATAAATTGATTGATGTTTGTTTAGCTTGTGCATTAAGATGGCAACTTTTCCTAGTTTATTCCTTGCTTTGATGTATGGCCTGGATGAAGATTAGGCTCTTAGGAAAATAAATTTTCTATCCAACATAAATAATTCAAACCAAAAATAAATAACTCATAACCTCACCTAAAGCTTAGATTATAAATCAAGATAAAAGAATTAGCAACCCCTTAATTGGATGTTGTACTTTTTTTCTCACATCATGCATAAAAAGCATACTATTTCACTCTTTATTGGAGGGCTTCCACCTTTTTCAGAGAACATGGCTTGACCTTTGAGAGCCATGGTGGAAATACACCTCCTTATCTTGCTGATTTTGGCCCATAATCTAATTTCTTATGCATTAGGAATATGAATCCTAAAGCTTGTGTCAAATTGATTGTCCAAAATGAAAATAAATGGTAACAAAATTTGTATTAGATTTAAGTCATTAAATTATGCCCTATATGATCTAGTCTCTTAGGTAGTGCAGTTAAGGACTTAGTCTCTTTATAAATAAATAACAACTTAGCCATCTTGCAAAAGCATTTGACTTGCTTACATGTATTAAAATTGTAGGAGGAGTTAGTTGGTAGCCACCCCCAGGCGGTTGTAAGCCCAACAGTTGGGTGATTTAAACTCTCTCATGGAGGAAAACCAAATACCCATTTTTTTCTTATATTTAAGTCATGCTTTTGGCCCTCGCCAAAGTTCCCTAGATTCAGGTTCAGAGGTTGCTACTTCCCTTTGCGGGCTGCAAGCATAAATCCTCACCTCTTAGTCATTTTCATGACCTTATATCATGGAATTATAAGCCCTAATTTTCTAATAAAAATTCAACTCAAATAAATCAATTTAATTTCAAAAATATAAAGCCCAACCATAGGATAGTTTGGGGTGCTTACTAGGCTTTCTAGTATCATAAGCATCCCCTACTTATTCCTCTTTTGGATTTGATAAGAACTTCCTCCTCTTGATCGATCTCACTTAAATTTTCTAAAAATAAACCAATCGATTGATAATTCTACATTTTGAAATATTTGGAGATAATGATCGTTTACCTTAATTGAGAGTATTCCTAAGGAATCCTATTCCTTAGGATGTAATTAACTATGAGGGCATGCCCTTGTAGGGAACTTAACTAACCTAATTTAAAATAAACCTTGCTTTACGTTTCAATGTAAAGTAGTCAAAGAATCTCTGGTACATTCTGAAGACCCATAGTCCATAGGAGTCCTTATTAAAGTGATTAAGTCTATTATAGGGTGGTGACTTCTATCTTTCGATATAGTACACCTTTCCTCAATGTCGTTCCCTATCACCCTAATAAGAACATCTGAGGATCTACGTGGTGTCCCAACAAAGTTTTTTATATTTCTATTTTAATTTATCCTCTTTTCCAAAAGGGAAAGGGATAGATGAAGGCAGAAATATATAAAATTTTCACCACAAAATGCACTAACCCTACCATCTTGCATTGATAAAACTTGGCGTCATGAATTTAAAATGTTCTTAAGTGGTGTTAGCTAGTTGACCTCTCCAGGCGAGCTGTGAGTCCAGAATGGTCAGGGATAAGTTAGTTCTCTCAAGTGAGAAAAATGTCTGATAATTCCCAAAATGAAATTAGGTCAAGTATTTAACATGTGAAGAACTTATAGACTAGGTTATAAAGCATCTTTTTTAGGAATAAGTCTTTAGCCATAGGCATTTCTGTAGCCTTATACAGCTTGAATCTAAATCATAGACTTCTAAGAAAATGTGAACTCAAAATTTAAATTAAATCCCAAAGTTAAACTTAATTATAGGATAGTAAAAATGTCTATTGGGCATCTTACTATCAATAGGCATTTCCTACTTCATTCTATTTAAATTCTAAAAATAATTCTCTCTAATTTGAACTGATCCCAATTGAAAATTCCAATGATTAATCATTTGAAAACCACCTTAGAAATATTTAGTAATAATAACTTATTTCTTTAATTTAGAGTATTCTTAAGAAGAGACCCTTCTTAAGATGTAATTAACAATATGGGCTTGCCTCTATGGGGAACCATGAACCTAGTTTAAATTAAACCCTATTCTACTTTCCTTATAGTTCTGGCAAAATATCTCTCATACATGAAAGACCCATTTTCTTTAAGAGTTTTTTTATTAAATGATCAAATCCATTATATGATAACATATTTATCTTTCAAGAGATTATGTTTATTCCTTAATAATGTATTTGATCATCCGAATAAAAAATTCTTAAAATTCTTTATTGTATCATAATTTTTTTCCCATAACCTCGTGAGGTCTACTACTAAACTTAGATAAGTCCAATACTCCATGAAGTCGGTAATAATAGTGTAAGACCAACACCCCATGAGGTTAGCAACTAAACATAAAAATGACCAATAATCCATACGGTTTCCCATGTAGTCAAAAACTAATCTTGAAAAGGACCAACACTCCCTACAGTTGGTGATTATAGTGTAAGATCGAAACCTCATGAGATCAGCAACTAAACATAAACTATCAATACTCCATGTGGTTGGCAACTATAGTGTAAGATCAATGCCCCATGAGGACAATAATTAAACTTAAAAAACCAACACTCTGTGTGATTGACAACTGTAGTATAAGATAGATAGCTCATCAGATCAGTAACTAAACTATATGAAAAATAAAAAACCAACCACTGAGCACTTAAATGTTTGCTTGCTAAGTCATGT
This sequence comes from Cymbidium sinense, assembly GCA_021442155.1. Lineage (NCBI taxonomy): Eukaryota > Viridiplantae > Streptophyta > Magnoliopsida > Asparagales > Orchidaceae > Cymbidium > Cymbidium sinense. Next base: position 80,618,917 of record CM038215.1, read on the forward strand.
GACCAATAATGAAGGATTCATCTAATTCATAGAATTTATGACACTATCCAAAGATGGATAGCCACTAATCAATATGTCCCTCAAGTCCCAAATAGAGTGCTTATATAAAGCATAACATTAGTTATACTAGTAACCTCATAATTAATGAGAAGTAGCCTTCATTATCACTCAGATAAAATTATTTTTAATTTCACCTCATAGAAGAAATAATATTATTATAATTGATAGAAGGAAGAAAATTTGTGTTTTTCATTCATGAAATAAAGTTCAAAGATAGTGAGCAAGGAATATATGTTTGCATTATACTTGCAAGTGACCAGAGAAAGTGTGGATAGTCATTATTTAGTGAGTCGACCTCTACTTATGGGTCAACAAGATGGCATACAATCTACTACTTGCCATTGAGATCTCCACTCATTTAAGCATACTCAACTCAAGTCAAGGCAAACTCTGACTTATACTCAATTTGCATTATTTGTAATTACCATATGCAATATCCCCCCTTCAAGAGTATAATAGAGATGAGCTCCTCCTTTAGAGGAATTTTTTAGCTCTTTTCTCTAGGCCCCTAGTCTTTTTACTCAGAGTTAGAGGAAAATAAAATTCATTTATTCTCTCACTCTTTTCTCTATTCCTATTTATATTATTTTTCTTAATACTATTTTCAAATATCTCAAGAGGTTCCTCCTCAACCTAAGGATATATTTACATTCAACACTTGGTCTAATAAGTATCTACAAAATTTTCACTATTTTTAGGACATTAAAAAAATTATATTAAATTATAATGTAAAAATACAATAATATCAAATTATTATTTTTCCATAATGAGGCTTACATCCAATTGGTGAACCTTAGAGGAATAATTTAAAGTTATCAATATGAGTTAGTTTATCATAATTTGTTTGACACTTATAACCATATTCACATATAAGTAAAATGACATCTAAAGTAATCATTAGATCTAATTCTATCTCAAAATAATAGAGCACCATATGTCAATACCCTTTTTAGGACAAGCTTCTGCATTAGAATAGAGTCATGCATCCCATTCACTAGTACTATAGTTATAAACTTAATTACATTTAATCTCATCTTTCCTTCTATTTATAGAGTTAATTGTAATAATTAACTCCATCTACACTAATATTTGTGCACACTGATTGACCTAAGTAGGTCACTAACTTGTTGGAGAACACATAGTTAGGACCACCTCACATTGGATAGTGAGGATTTGATTACCTCTTGAAATAGCTTCATAGTTCAATTCAATACTTAAATACATATCATCCATCCTCATTAAGTCAATCCCATTACAAAATATCACACTTACGAGGTGTTTAGTACTTAACTAATTCTTCTAAATATATCTACTTACTTTGAACTATGTATCTCAACCAATACATTTTTATCTTCTTAGTTAATCTCACTTGATTAATATAATCTTATGTGTTTATCATATACATAGTTATTTAATCCATTTATAATATTGCTACACTCCTTTAACAGTGTTAATTCTTTTTTCATGAGCTCAGTGGCCCTTTGTGTCACATTCAATTTGAGTTTGACTAATACCACTTTTGGTTAAATTCATACCCAACAAAATTATACAAATTTAATGAAGTCATTCCATAGTTTAGTCACAAAGCATTGTTACACCATTTGGTTCAAAGTTTATTATGTTAGTTCTTTTTTGAATAGATAACTTTAATTCAAGCCTACATTGCCCTTTAGATGACTGAGATATTTTCCCCCTTGTTTGAAACATATTATTGTCCTCCCTTTTACACACCTCCTCACTTAGAATTTTATCACACTCTTTTTTATTAAGACCAAACAAAGCCCAAGACCAATAGGATTAAACCCTAGGGTTAGTCCTAATAGATTAGTGGACCCCATTTAGCCAATATTTTCTAAATTAACCTAGGCTCTTCTAGGCTAAACCAAATGAATCCCAACCTTGAATTCAATCCCCTTAAACGTAATCATAGAACAATTAGTCTCTAAATGGACTAATTGGATGATTTAACCCAGTTTAACTCATGTGTCCCATTTAGCACACTATAACTTAAACAAAAACTAAAATCAAAATTGACCATAAACCAGTCACCCCAAAGACTCTAAAAACACTAATAACACTCAATTGAAGCCTAATTTGTTTAATTGTCTCGTGCAAATAAATCTTTGTATTCAAAGAGTCAAGTGATCAACTCTTCAAAATCTTCTAGACTCAACAAAGAATTAATAAAAGTTGGCTTTGGGTCTGCAGCAGTTCCTAGTAAAATCTCTTATAATGCAATAGTAGTGGACTTTATTTCTTCTTTAGACTCAAGGGGAGCATTTTGTAGTAAGCAATCATCAGATTCTTTTGTTGTTTTAAGGCATAATTCCTCTAAAGAGTTAAAAGGAATTTCAAATAATTTATTGAATTCTAGATGATTAGTTATCATCAAACAATGTTCTAAATCATCTAAAGGTCTGACAATACCAAACCTAATGCTAGCTTTGGAATTTGGGTTTTTATTATTAGTATTCCATAAGCTCTCCATGTATTAAGTTGTATCTTTGGGCCAAGTATCTATAATCAGATCAGGTTTCACAGAATTTTTAACACAATTAGAATACCAATAAAAGGTGTTTTTTTATTTCATTTGATAATGAATCTTCATGTTTTACATCTACTTCTGAGCTTGAAGGTCCAGATACAAAATAAAATTTAGACAACTTTCCCACCTCTCTTGATAGGTTAGGGGCCATTTTGGCTTCTAATTGATACCTTATTTTGAACAAGAGGAGTTAAAGTCAAAGTGTCCATATATTTCTTTAATTTTTCAAATGTAGAATAATTTGGTTTATCCTTTAATGCCAGGATTTGTTCTTCCTCATTGTCTAATTGTAGTGTAATTTAAACTTTAAGGCTTCTTTTAAAAAAAATTAGAATCTTCATGAGAACTAGATTTCAAAATGAATCACTAGAGGTTCTTTTTCTTCCTACTTTTTTTATTTATTATTATACTTGATACCTCAATAATGCTAGATTTCATAGAATCATGTATTGACTTCTTAGGCATATAGTAAGTTGCATCTTCATATAGTTCAATTTTATGGATAGAGAATGGTTGCATATCACCTTTTATGGGGTACTCCACTCCATCCCTAGTATATTTAATAATATGGAATTTGCCTTATGTCTTTAATCATTTTATTTCTAATAATAGAGTGATTAAGCCTAAAGCTTTCTTCCTAGTTTCATTAAAGCCTCTCAATAACATCTTATATAAGCTAAATTTTTTAGTATCAATTTTTAGGAATGATAATATTTTGGAATTCATAATATTGATTAAAGCACCTGGATCAATTAGAAGATTTATCAACATAACATTCTCTACTTTGATAGAAATGTAAAGGGGCCAGTTGTGATCACTGATCCCTAAAAGTAGACCCTCATCAGAGAAGGTAACTCATGGGATCTCTTTAAAGTATCGATCCTCATCTAAGAAAGTTGCTACTAGCTAAGTAAGACATATCTCTAGTTCAACTAATGACTGCACTAATGATTCTCTCTTTTCTTTTGATAGAATAAGGGCATCGTAGATGCTTAGCTTAACAAAAAGCTTCCTAAGATTGGTTAAGATGTCGTAGTTGACCGTAGGAGAAATTAGTTCGAATACTGCTATTGTTGTAAAGACTCAAAATTTTGATCAACAATTTTCTTCTCTTTATCTTCAGGAGGAGGAGGTAGACGAGCTGGCAAAACTTTCTCACTACGGAGATTCACTTTAGTGACATCTCCAGGGGTTGTACCAACCTGATCTTCATCCACATATCCTTTTCTAAAGAATGATCATAGTCTGACATTTCTACCTCTATTCTAATAGGATTGCATTGCCATTCTTACATAGAAATATTAGTGTCTAATCCTGGTTCACAAAACACATCATTATGAGAAATTTCTTTTTGATCATTTTATTTTTCAACATTTTCAATAACACATTTATCAGATACACCACAAATATAAGAAATACCTTTTGAGGAAAACTTGTTTTCATATTTTTAAAATGCGTACATAATTACAAAGGAGTGTAAGGCCTAGCCTTTCCATCCTTGTCATACAAAACTCTATCATATACAAGAGATGTCCCTCCCTCGTGACTTTCTCCATCTGAGTAAGATGTTGAATAGGGTCAAGGTGGAATTGAATCTTCAGACTCCTATGGATCAATCTTAATGATCTTTCTCTAGGTCTTTATTGGATTTTGCATTGAATTTTAAAGTTTTTCATTAAATACATTTTGGAAGAATGGAATAAAGTTATATCCCATTCATCTAAAGGAGTACTAAAAGAAGTAACTTAACCTGTGATCACTAGCCCCTTTTGTAGTTCCTCTCGAGCTAGTCTTTAAAAGTGAAATAGTCTCCAATAGTGTGCCCTAACATTTGGTGGTATGGAAAATAGTTAGGTTCATTCACCTTACTAACTTTTTCTGGCCTCTTTAGGTTGGGTAGTTTAAAATCTATCATCTTTTTTAGACTCTTGAATATCTTCCTCACCTCCTCTCTTTCAAAAGAATATGTCTGGTTTATTCTTTCACTTAAAGGACTAGTCAAAATCTTTGTGGGGGTAAGTGACACTTGCTGATATGGTGTCTAAAGGAAAAAGGCTGCTCATGTATCTGAATGGGGGCCTTCCCTTTATCCACTGTAGAGACATTAACTGCTTTCTTTTCTAATAGCTTCCTAGGGTTTGACTGGTCTATGGAAGAGTATTCTTTTAAGAAGGCTATCTTAGAAGCCTCTTCTAATAATCTAGAGGCTTTTTTAAAAGTTTTTCAAAGGTTTTGATCGTAAAGCCTTCAGGAGAAAGGCCATGGAACCATGGATATTTCAAAGGAGAATCTCAACAGTGTGTTGCTCCTTTAATATGGGCTCACACTTGAGACTAAGGATTCTTCATCTCAAATGTAATCAACTAAAGACTCACCAAGCTTTTGGTTTTCTACCACTTAGTCTCCCACAGTGATGTGGTGTTAGGTTCTAGTGAATATTTTTACAAGCATATTTTCTAGTTAAGTGAAAGGATGCACTGAACCATTCAGTATTTCTGTATGCCAATCAAAAGTAACTCTGGTCAAGTTACTAACTATCTAAATAACAAAGCATCACTCCCACTAACATTTTAGCAACTTGCATGGAAGTGAGCTAGATGATGTTTGGGATTTTTAATTCCATCAAATACTTTAAAATATGGAGGTATGATTCTTTTAGGTTATGGAATTGAATCATATTTTTTAGGGTATGGTCAACCCTTTGTAACTAAGGTTATATATCACAAATATGCTAAGGATTCCATAACTTGTTGCTCCACCAAGGACTTTAGGTCAGTTGTAGAGGGTATATTGTCTACAAGCTTTTGCTTTTGATGATACTCCTCTAAACCAAGCTTTGTATCATCAGTGGGGCATGTTGTCTCATGTTTGTCAATAGGATGAGAATGTGAAAAGGAGGGGATCATGCTTTGGAGTGATTTCATGGCAGCAACCATCTCCTCCATCCTCTTCTCCATTATAGCAATCAAATCATCCTTCTTTTGTAGTTGAAAGATTAGTTGCTAAGTGGGATCAATTATAGGATTATCTTGTCACTTATTTTGTTCCATTTTTGACTATCTAGTATTAACCATGTAGATATGTGCTACTAGAAGTCTTGGATTGTCAACCAAAAAGGCATCATCCTCTAGATGATAATCTTTTTGAAATCTTTTTTTTTTCAACATCCTCATTCAAAATGTTCTATATTTTTCCTCTACTAAATGAAATGGAATACCACTGCTATTAAGGTTGACATCAAACTCATCTACCAAATCCATTTGTTTTGGTTTAGATACTTCACCCTTTGGAACTATTATAAAATAAGAATGTCCTCTATATTACAAGTAACTACCAAACCAAGGTGTCACTCATTTGTGAGCCTCTGACATAAGAAGACGGATGAAGAGACTCCAATCTCCTACTAAAAACTTGAGATGATGACAACCCTTCAGCTCGAAGCCTAGGTGATGATCATGATGGCCTATCTAGAACAAGCCTAGAGATATGTACTTTCTCTGATAATGGTGAAAGTGGTAAAAGTGGTGAAGGAACTCTAGGCTCAAGAGCCAATGGAGTTTTCCTAACATAGACTCTCTTGTTTACTTTCTCAGGGAAAACCCTATCTTTCCCTAGACTAATTGTATGATCTCTATGCTAAGTCAATGATTTTTTTGAGCAATGATATCACTCTGGTATAATAGGCATAGGATATGAAGGCTTTCTTTTAGTAGGAAGGACTGGCTTTCTCTTTCCTTTGTATTGGGAAGTGGCAGGTCTTCCTAAGATTTCTTTTTTCATGCTATTTGATGTCTGATCCTTCATAGCCCTGAGTAACTCCTCTTTTATGTAAGAGGAGGGTCTATGCATCCTATGGAGGATCTAGTGTAGCCTACCATGTGTTTAATTGTTTAGCATTTAAAAACTTTTTTTATTTTCATGAATAAAGGGGCGACGTGGATAACTCGCTATCCTAGATATATCATCTTAGACTATAGAAAAAGGGGGATATCTGCTTCTACCTAAAAGAGGGAATGTATTAGGGAGGGTAGATCCATCCTTCACCCTAGCCAATTATATGTATAACATTTCTTTCTATTTTCATTCCTTGAGGGCTATCCTCCTAAGTCTTCTACCCCTATTTTTTCTTCTGCCATTTAGTCATCTCATGGGCCTTAGAAGTGGACCCTACCTTAAAGGTACTAGAAAGGAAGGGAGCAAGCAATGCCTCTAGAGTGGCCAACTTAATTTTATTATGAGCAGGACCCATATGGATCCTCTCAGTGACTTGGGTAGTAACTTTCCTACCTTTAACAGATGTAGGATGAGGTGGTTATTTGTTTTCAACAGTTGCCTCACCAACATGAGCTAATATCATTGATGTTTAAAATCTCAAATCTGACTCCAAACTTGATGACAAAGCCATCAGCCAACCTGCTATTGTCTATGGAAAAACTAATCTCGGACGTAGTAATAAAACTTAGTTTTCCAATCATTGTCTATTTGTAAAAAATAAAAATTTTAAATGAGTCATAATTAATAATAATAATAATAATAATAATAATGTAGTAAAAAGAATAGCTTCGACCCATTAGAAAATTTTAGCTAATTTTATTATGGATAGAATTTTTTAATTTCATAAAATATTTTTCTGGAAATACAGAAGTCAGAAAACCGTCTCACTTTATTTCAACAAGTGGGATAGTTTTATACTTTCTCTTTTGTTTAGTAGATGTCGAATATACTTTATCAAGGATGAAATAGATAGATATTCAACCAGAAGAAAGGCAATCTTGACTCGTTAAAACATAGGTACATTATCGATATATATAAATAATAACTTATTTCTAAAGATGGAGAGAGGAACCACTCTCCAACAGTGTCTCCAAAAAATATCTTTGTGAGAAAAATTTATGACACTACATATGTTTTAGGAATTTCTTATTTTGATGATCAAATACGTCATTAAAGAATAAATATATTATCTCAGAAGATAAACATGCTATTCTATAAAGGATTTGATCATTTAATAAAAGACTCCTAAGGCTAGTGAGTCTTTACTGTACTAGAGAGTTTTCCCTTGAATTTCATCGAAAGTAGAGCAGGGTTTATTTTAAACTAGGATAATGGTTTCCTGTAAGGGCAAGCCTCTATAGGATTGGAGGACATCAACTTAAGAATACTCTAGATTAGAGAAATAAGCTATTATTTTTTATGGATTTTTATGCTAGTTTTCAAAAAAAAAATGATATTTGTTATTTTAATTGAGAATGATCCAAAGTGGAAAGACTTGCTTTTAGAGGCCAATCAGAATGAAGTAGCAAATACTTGTTGATAATATGATGCTAGTGGGCATTTCAATTATCTTTTCATTGAGCTTCAAGTTTAAGAAATTTAATTTGAATTTTGAGTTTACATTTTATTAGAAATTTATGACTTAGATTCTAGTCGCACATGATTATAGAAATGTCTAGCATTGAAGACTTGCTCCGAGAAGGATTCTTCAGAACTTAAGTCTATAAGTGCTTCTAACATTAATTAGAGGCTCAACCTAGTTTCACTTTTAGAAATTATTGGTCATTCCTCTCATTTAAGAAACAAAACATATCTCTAACTCTTCTGAACTTATAACCTGCTTGGAACTATCAGCAAACACCACCTAAGCACATTTTATATTTATGATGCCAAGTCTCATGTATGCAAGATAGATAGGTTGTTGTATTTTAGAAAAGAATTTAAGAACCTAGACCCACTCCCTAATCCTTAGGATCATATAGGGTATGAAATGCACTAACTAATGCATATTTTCTAGCTTTTAAATGTTTTGACTCATGATTCATTTAAGGCTTTGGAGGTATGCATTTTATGCTTAAATGTCATATAATTAGAAGTGGTCATGGAGCAAATCAATATGATAAGGCACACTTCCCCAAGAAGGCAATCATCCTCAAAGGTCAGATGCCCCTTATGTACAATGGGTGAAGTGCTCAATTTAAGATTTTATAATAATATGTTAACATGGTTCATAAAAGTTAATTATTTCTAGTTGATTTTATGTTATTCTTAGGGCTTTAATTATGTGAAGTTCTGAGTTTCCTTATTTTTTTTAATTTAGATTTAGATTAGGTAAAAAAATTTAATTTTCTTAAGAGCCTAATCGTTTAAGCATTGATGATAGAATACATAACACAGAAAGAAACCTAAAAAAGTAGGTTGATTCTACTGTGCATCCAAAATAAATCAAACTAATTTTAAATTAAAGAAAAGTCAATGCAGTCAGGTATCGTTGTATGCCTTGTACTTGTAAATATTTAATACACATGTTTATGTATATGTGTGTATAAGTCATAATTAAGTTAAGTTCTCTTCTATGAAGAACCATGTATCCTATAGTAAAATAATATGAGTATAGGTTTATTCATGCATCAAATGTGTATTGATTAAAATGTCACATATGTATTTATTAAATTAAAGCAAAAAATGAAAATAAATAAGAAATAATGATAGGTATTAATGGGTGATGAAAAAAATCTAGGAAGACATTATTGACTTAATTATAATTTGGCTTCATTAATTCTAAGATGCCTTTCATATTTGAATAAAAATTTCTTAAGCCTAATCTAAACATAGGTATTAATTAAATTCATTTATAAAGAAAGCAAAAGTTACTAAATTTACTCTTAGAATTAACCTAAGGATATTGATCGAGGAAGGTTCATCCTTGCTAATTTTTATAATCTTAAATCTCAAAGATAATAAAATAAAAAAATATATACACAATTGTAAATTTTGAACTTAATACTTATTTCAAATTATTAACTACATAAAGTAAAACCACCCCTAATCAGGGATTTAAACATCCAACTTTATAAAATACGTAACTCTAAAACTTAATCAAGGCATACAATACTAATCCTAACACACATATTAGAGTACTAACTCACCAATCCTAGTGTTAGGGTAGGCTAGTATTTTGATGTGATGATGTGATATTTTATTTTATGATGTACTATTTTAAACTAAATGTTATGATTGTTTATGCGTAGACTGGATGTTAGGATGACATTGGACTAAAAATATTTTTCTATAGAGGATTGTGCTTAAGGAAATGCCATAATAATAAAAATTATGAATGCCTCTAGCTTATAGATAATGTTTAAGTCCCTAAGCATAATATATTAGGATAGTTGGGCTTGATAACCCAAGGCTGGGTGTTAAGGCCAAATGTATGAAGTATAACTGCTTGGTATATATGTGTGTTAAGATAACTTCTCTTTTGCTTGTGTAGTTAGATTTAATTTTTTAGAAAAATATAATTTTTGCATTAGGATTAGAATTAGAGCTATGTGGTTTAAGATGAGTAGTGGCTAGAAGGCGTAGACCTGAGAGGTCTTGTGAAGCCTGAAGTAACCCAATCCATGGAGTGAAGGTGAAGATGAAGAATTGAGGACCCCTATAGCTTCTTTTCATTTAAAAATTTAATTATAATCCGGTATGTATAAGGGTAGAGCTCAGCTACCCTTTTTTTTTATATTTTAGGGATATATGATGGTACCTGATCGCACTAGCCTCTTATTCTTTTAATATATAATATTTTATTATTATGTTTATATTGATTGCTTAATAGAAATGACATGTTTTTTATAGTTTTTTTTTAAAATGATTGTTTGAAGTGTGGCCTGCATACGATAGGCTCTTTAGAAAAAAAATAATTTTTCTACCCCAATTAGCAACTTCAATTAAATATTAGTTAACTCATAATCTCATTTTAAAGCCTGAGATCTTAATCAAAAAAAAATATTTAGCAACCCCTTAGTTGAATGGTGTATGTTATAACATCAAGTTCATATATTATTTCACTCTTGTAAGTAGAGTCTTCATTCTTGCACAATAAGGGATAAGCTTGACCTGTGAGAGAGGACCCTTGTAATAGAGAAGACCCATTCCCTATGATTTATCCCATAACTTATCTTCATCATGCATTTAGGAATAAATTCTCTTAAGCCTGAGTCCAAAATGATGAGTCAAAATGAGATAAAACTATATAATTTTTTTTATATTGGTCTAAGTCATAACTTACACACCAATCATGATCTAGTCTCTTAAAAAGTGTGTTTAGGGATCTAGATTCTTCCTAATAAATAACAACCTAACTATTTTGCACTTACATAAGATCGGTCTACATGGTTTTAAATTGTACGAGGTATTTGCTGCCAGCCACTCCAAGTAGTTATAAGTCCAGAAGAGTCAGGATTGGTCCACTCTCTTTAGTTAAAGTGGACCAATATATCTTACCTTCCTCGAGTAGATTTAAGTCGAGCTATTAGCTTATGATAGAGCACTTTAGATATAGGTTTAGAGGTTGCTTGTTTCTCTTTTGCTACGAGTGTAAGTTCTCACCACTTAGGTAATTCTATAATCTTTTATTGTTGGAATTTAAGCCCTAACATTTTAATGAAAATTTTAACTCAAAAATTTCTTTAATTTTATTTCCTTCAAAAATATAAAGCCTAATTATAAGGTATATTGAAACACTCACTAGGCCTTCTAGTATCTTACATGCTTCCTATTATAAGGTAGATTCAAAAATATAAACTCCTCCCACTTAAGTCTTTCCAATTGCTTTCCACAAATTACCAATTCTTTGATTATCAAATTTTAAAATCCTTGGAGATATTAGTTGACTACTTTAATCAAGATTGTTCTTAGTAAACTCTCATTTCCTAAGATATAATTAACTATGAGGGCTTGCCTCCATAGAAAATTAAACTTGGTTTAAAATAAACCTTGCTTGACTTCATCTATGTAAAGTAAGAGAAAGATTCTAGTATACATAGACTCATCTGCCTTAGGAGTCCTTATTAGATGATTGAGTCCATTGTGAGGTCATGATTCTATCTTTCAAGATAGTATATCATTCCTTAGATATTGTGCTTGATCAGTTCAATAAGTATCTTTTATTATTTGTGTGGTGTTACTACGAATATTCTAAAGTAAATGACCATAGACCCCTATCTATTCCACTAGGAAAGTATAGATTCATTATCAAATAGAAAGATAGACTTGATTTCAAACACACATTGATGGTTAAAGATGATGTAGAGAAGCTTCCACCATGGCTAGTGGAGAACTATCTGGATTTCAACTCTATATAGTAGAGTTTTAGTGAGCTTGATAAAAAATAATGCATAATAAGTGGATTAATTTATGAAATACGTATCACATAGAATAATTACTAGATCAATATCAAGTTGAAATGAATATTTAGTTACTCATTTAGCCAATGTAGTTAATGGAAGAAGCCTTGAAGAGAACATCATTACCAAGGAATCTCCCTAGGAAAAGTAAAGTCAATTTGGAGCATGATTTCTTGATGATGAATAGCTAAATTTTATTTCTTTTATGTTTTATGTATTTGTGATTAATTATATGTAATTGTGATTTTATTAGAAATGTATTTTTAATGGCCTTTAGTAGTCAATCTCGAGTAAAGGTTGTTCAAGTCTATGATTGTAATTGAATGATGCCATGATCTATTGTGTCATTTGGGTAGCTAGTTAGGAGTGTAATTAGCTAGCCAAAATCACTTAAGCATGTGCTTAATTACAAATGGTGTCTCCCATTTTCCTTAGTAGTTATGGAGGTCATTTTAAAGAAGAGTTGTGTCTTTCAACCATGGAATGGATGTGTGACATGTGATAAAATGACTTGTTACCATGTAATTATTAATTCTTGATGTAATGAGAAGTTATTCAATGTTTGCTTATGAAAAATTATAAAAATTCTTTGTTGTAATATACTTAGTGGCCGAAACCTTGAAGGTTTCTTATTGGCGACCTTCTTCCCTTGGCACATTACTTTGGTGAGTAGTGTGTGATTATTTCTTTAGTTTTTCATAAAAATATTTCTTTGTAGATTATTTTTAGTAAATCTTTCTAAATTTCTTACTAAATTTTCTACCGCAATTCTCTCCCTAAACCCTACTACAAGGGTTAGCCAAGCCTTGGCTGAAATTAGACCTTATCTGATTACATTTAATGTCAGATTAGTCTAAACTCCAACAAATAACTTCAAATTCTATATATTTAATCTATATTAAATTTTAGTTAATGTCTATGAATTTTCATTGGATTTTCTTAATTTTTTATTAAATATCGAACTCAAAATATTCTTTATTATTCTATCCAATGTGTTTATTCTCTATCTAGCCAGCAAAAGAATATAAAATAAATATTAAATAAACTCCAAAAAAGTTTAAAACTTTTATATCACTCCCAAAAAGTTTTCTTTATCTGTTTCAAGTGAAATTTAATATTTTCACTTCATAACAAGCATTTTTTGAAAGTTGTTTAGATTCAAACATATTTGATCAAATTAGCTTCTTAACCCTAATTTATCTATCAAACTATATTAATGTCATTCAATTAGCATCAAATATTCAATCGTCCAATTTAACAACTTTTTTTAGCCATAACTCTTTGAAAACCCAAGGCCATATCACTATCAAGGTAATATTTAAAAGTTGGGAAGAATCATATTAGTATTTATTTAAATTCATGAAGGTGATTTAATATGCATTGAGAGGCTGTATTTATCAGATACAAGTCATTTCAGTGCAAGCATCATTTTTAAGCTTTCAACTTGTTAATATGATGATGGAGTTATTATCGATTAGTGCTTAGTATGAATGAAGCATTCATATTAAAGAATACAGAGGCACTTTGAAAACTATAGTTGCCATTAATGGAATAAATAAATTATTTTTGTTAACATTCACTATTGTGTTGTCTGTATATAGTGAGTCATGGTGGTGGAGTATGAAGCCAATGAGCTATTAGTTATTCATACCAATTAGTAACACATACTCCTCTTTTTCATTCTAAATATGCCTCGATGCCTCATTACAATTATGTATTTCTTTAGTAGAAAAACATAAACAAAGTCTCATCTTTTTTTTCGTAAGTTAGGTAATGGTATCTCATCTACATATTATGAAGCCCAATCAAATGATGTGTTATCTCAACAAATTTTAGTCCAATAGCCTTCATTGAAAGATATTTAGAGAAATATTACTAAGGCCCTTTTGTGCGGTCATAAGTTCTTTATGCAATTGTAACAACATTCCATCATGTTTATATCCCCATTTATGCCTATAATAATATGAAATTCCATTTGCTAACTTATTTTGATCCTTCACTAACTTTGATGAATACTAAAAAATGTAATATTATTAGCAATTAACCTTCATAACTCACATTGGTTTTTATGTTTTGTATTATCTACCTAGAAATCAATTTTTGACTAGTTATATCTTATTTTATTTTAGAAGTCAAATTATTACAACACTTCCTCCACACCATTGAGCTTTGAAAGCTAGTCTCTCACTTAACACATTAGTTTATAGTGATACTCAACTAGCATTGTGTTATCAGGAGAAGAGAAATAAGATTTTTTTATCAACATCTCTTTAAATCTACTCTCTTTTGATCAAGAGATTAAATCATCTTGTATATAATATTGAATGGATTTGATGGTCTTTCACCATCCACATTGTTGCAAGAGCTCGCCATCACTAAAATAGATGAATTTTATAACTTACAAACTAAATGAGAAATATTTTTTAAAAATTAATAAAAAATAATTAACTAGATGCAACATATCAGAACACTTATAATGTTATGTAAACTATTTAAACATACTTTGAAGAGTTGATGAGGTAGGGTGTGAATGGAGTATACTTCCATATGTGTGTGTGTGTAGTGAGGTAAGCAATCGTTAAGGATGGTATGGTGTGTTGCAAAATTCAAAACCCATCTATCATTCATTAATTTTCATTAATACATACTATTTAACACAATAACAACAACAACAATAACAAGTCTTTCGCCCACTATATGGGGTCAACTACATGAATCCTTTTTCTCTATTTTGTCCTATTAAGTGCCATATTCTCATTTAATTCTAATAAAACTAAGGTAATTTTTTATACATCCTAATAAAATCTTTTTAGGTCTACCTCTACCTTCCTTAACATAAAGCACATCTAATACATCTACTCTCCTAACTGGGCCATAAAATGACTGACATTTTATGTGGCCAAATCATCTAAGGCTACTCTCTCTAATCTTATCTATCACTAGAGCTACTCCAACCTTATCACATAAATTTTTTTTGCATGATATCTCTAAGAGTAAAGAAACTCATCCACCTAAACATCCTCATCTCTGCAACACCTAACATAATATTTAATGCAAATTTAAAAATGTTGAGAAGGGCACATACAACTTATAAATGTTATTTAAAAGGGAATCTTGATAAGAGGAATAAATGATAGCTTTGTTAAGTCTTCTCTAATCCAATCTTTTCAAAAAGTAAATCAATGAAAGAGTCAATTAACTACAACACACACTTTATGTGATACGATGTGATGTATTATTATTGGATTTCTTATATCTAGTATTCTATGATTTTTTTGATAACTTCTAAATATAATAGATTAATTAATAAATTTTATTACAATATGCCAAAAATAATTGGAAGTGTTGAGCCAAATTATAAATGATATCTTCTAAATAAAATAAAGTAATTAATAAATATTTTGTCAAAAAAATCTTCATTACTTATGAACTCAACAAACTTAAAAGTTGAGAACATTAAAAAAATAGAGATATAGATCAATATTACTTTGGAAGTTAGCAAACTCTAATATATTAATTTGTCTAATAAAAATATCAACAATAATCTCATATATGCATATAAAACAAAAATTCTAATTGTAACTTATATTTCAAATTAAGGAAATTACAAAGCTCAAGTTGAACTTGATATGCAATTTATAAAATAAAGCTTGATATTTAATTATGAGGTATGAAGTTGAGCTCAATATTTTAAATTTATCAGCACTGGGTTTAATTTTAAAGAAAATTTAAATACATAGCACATAATTCTTATATATTTATTTATTTAATATGATGACGAGTTATTATCGATTAGTGCTTAGTACGAATGAAGCATTCATATTAAAGAAATACAGGGGCATTTTGATAACTATTGTTGCCATCAATCGTATAAATACATTATTTTTGTTAACAATTACTATTGTGTTGTCTGCATATAGTAAGTCATGGAAGTGGAGTGTCAATCCAATGAGGTATTAGTTTTTCGCACTAATTAGTAACACATAGTCCTCTTTTTCAATATAAATTTGTCTCGATGCCTCATTAATATTATTTATTTCTTTAGTAACAATACATAAACAAAGTCTCATCTTTTTTTTTTTTCAAGTTAGGTAATGGTATCTCATCTAAATATTATGAAGCCAAATCAAATGATGTGTTATCTCAACAAATTTTAGTGCAATAGACTTCATAGAAAGATATTTAGAGAAATATTACTAAGGCCCTTTCGTGCAATCATAAGTTCCTTATGCAATTGTAACAACATTCCATCATGTTTATATCCCCATTTACGCCTATAATAATATGAAATTCCATTTGCTAACTTATTTTGATCCTTCACTAACTTTGATGAATACTAAAAAAAGTAATATTATTAGCAATTAACCTTCATAACTTATATTGGTTTTTATGTTTTGTATTATCTACCTAGAATTCAATTTTTGACTAGTTATATCTTATTTTATTTTAGAAGTCAAATTATTACAACACTTCCACACCATTGAGCTTTGAAAGCTATTCTCTCACTAAACACATTAGTTTTTATTGATACTCAACTTGCATTGTGTTATTAGGAGAAGAGAAATAAGTTTTTTTATCAACATCTCTTTAAATATACTCTCTTTTGATTAGGAGGTTAAATCATCTTGTATATAATATTGAATGGATTTGATGGTCCTTCATCATCCACATTGTTGCAAGAGCTCACCATCACTAAAATAGATGAATTTTAGAACTTGTAAACTAAATGAGAAATAATTTTTAAAGTTAATAAAAATAATTAACTAGATGCAACATGTCAGAACACTTATAATGTTATGTAATGTGTTTAAACATACTTTGAAGAGTTGATGAGGTAGGGTGTGAATGGAGAATATTTCCATATCTATGAGTGTGTGCAGTGATGGAAGCAATTGTTAAGGATGGTAGGGTCTGTTGCTGCAAAAATTCAAAACACATCTATCATTCATTAATTTTCATTAATACATACTATTTAATATAACAACAACAACAACAACAACAACAACAACAACAGGCCTTTCTCCCAATATGTGGGGTCAACTACATGAATTCTTTTACTCTATTTTGACCTATTAAGTGCGAGATTCTCATTTTTTTTAATAAACTAAGGTCATTTTTTATACATCCTAATCAAGTATTTTTAGGTCTACCTCTACCTTCTTTAACATAAGGCACATCTAATACATCTACTCTCCTAACTGGGCCATCAAATGATTGACATTTTATGTGGCCAAATCATCTAAGGCTACTCTCTCTAATCTCATCTATCACTGGAGCTACTCCAACTTTATCACACATAAATTTATTTTTCATGTTATCTCTAAGAGTAAAGTCTCTCATTCACCTGAACATCCTCATCTTTGCAACACTTAACATAATATTTAATGCAAATTTAAAAATGTTGAGAAGGGCACATACTACTTAAAAATGGTATCTAAAAGGGCATCTTGAAAAGAGGAATAAATGATAGCTTTGTTAAGTCTTCTCTAATCAATTTTTTCAAAAAGTAAATCAAAGAAAGAGTCAAATAACTACGACACACACTTTATGTTATACGATGTGATGTATTATTATTGGATTTCTTATATCTAGACTTCTATGATTCTTTTTTATATCTTATAAATAAAATAGATTAATTAATAAATTTTATTACAATATGCCAAAAATAATTAGAAGTGTTGAGCCAAATTATAAATGATATCTTCTAAATAAAATAAAGAAATTAATAAATATTTTGACAAAAAAACTCTTCATTACTTATGAAGTCAACAAACTTAATTAATAGTTGAGAACATTAAAAAAATAGAGATATAGATCTATATTACTTTTGGAAGTTAGCAAACTCAAATATATCTATTTATCTAATAAAAATATCAACAATAATCTCATATATGCATATAAAATAAAAATTCTAATCGTAACTTATATTTTAAATTAATGAAATTATCAAGCTGAAGTTGAACTTGAGATGCAATTTATAAAATAAAACTTGTTTAATTATGAGGTATGAAGTTGAGCTTGATATTTTAAATTTATCACCTTAAAATTTTATTAACAAATAAAAATATTACAGGGAAACTATAGGTAGATTTATGATAGTAATTTCTTTCATCTCTTTAAAAAAAGAAAAAATGAAAAGGAATAGCTGCATGGCATGCAAATATCACTTCAGATGGTGAACTTGGTATGCTGAAGATCATGGCTGGCTCGAAAATTGACTCGTATTTGGGCTCGAATCAAGATCGAGTCGAAGCAAATGAGCCCAATTTTGAGCCAAAATTTTGGCTCAAAATTTTTTTAACTCGATTTTGATCCTCACATGCCGCTCAGTTATTTGAGTCACGATCGGATTGTGCGGTTGGGCCATTAGCCCGGCAGGTGCGAAACCCTATTACCCGAATGCGGATTTTCATCTGATCGAGGGCATCGTTGAAGCAACAGTGAAGATGAAATTACTTTTTATAATATCTCAACCTTGGGTCCTCGACACTGGACAGTTTGAGACTCTTTGCCCTTCACTCTGTAGTCTTCTTTCTATTCTTCTCCTGTGATTGTGCGGCTCATGCCCTAGTTTTTTGAAAGCCGGTATTGTCGCTCACGATCTCGTCGATCAGCGACTTCAATCTCTATTGGTTGTAGTGTCTGAGACATTGAGGTGTTTCTTTGTCACTATCATCTTCGTTCGACATAGCTTGTTCGATCTCTACTTGCTCGGTTTGCTTATTTGCTCTAGATTTACTCACACAGTAGTACAATATACAATAAACTACCTACTTGTTTCATTTCCTAATTCTGCAAGTATTTCATGCTATGAGCCTATGAGATATTGGTTCTTTCAATTATTTCCATACTCGAGCTCTTCTAAACTTCAGAGGTTTCAGTTCTTTCAATTATTTGAGTTCAGAGATTTCCTTAAGTTGCTTTTGTTTTTATTACCTAACTAAGTGTCCAAGCTCATGACGATTGACGTGCATCTCCATTTTACTGTGGATGAAGTTATATCTTTTTTTTACCTGCATGTTATTCTTACTGTGTTCTAATTTCTGAATGTTCTACACTTCTACAATTCTACTTGGAATATTTTGTGCAATTTGGGATGGGTCGGATGCTTTATCTTGATTGTGCCATCCTAAATCATAATAGATTATGGGGGCAAAGGGGGTTCTGCTTGACTACATGTCAGTCATATTAGGTTTTGAATCTTTTGCTTAGAAATTATTATATAGTTGATAATTACAGAAGGAGAATGTTGAACATATCCAACTTTTTTTTTGATTGTGCAAATTTTAATTCTAACATAGGGAGTGAGAGTTCTAAAATATTTGTGGAAGGCTAAACACAACACTCATTTATGGGAGAACCTGAAAATATTTGCTTTATTTATTTGCATATTTCTATATTTGTTTTCTTATTTGCATTGTTGAAGCTGGAAGGCTAAACATAACCACCTTTTTTTGGATTGCATGAGATTACTATGCAGTAAATTATGTATTATCTTTATCTATTGATATCTTGAGATTTTTATTTGAATTGATGATGTAATTTCTCATAGACATAATGGCAAGTCCTTCTGAAAGCAAATCTAATAATTCTTCAAGTCATCCTATTGATGATAATGCAACAACTCCAAATGAGAGTGTGGGTGAAATAGCTTATATTGATGAAAATAAGGGTAAAAGATAATGATCTAAAGTTTGGAAACACTTTACTAAATTTTTTGTAACAGAAAAGGAAAAGTGGTACATAAGTTTAAATGTAATTACTGTGTGAAATCTTATGTCAAAAAAATTTGGAACCACATCTCAGTTAAGTAGACACTTCAAGATGAATCACTATAGCAAGATTGATAATAAAGGAAAGAAGCAAAAACTATTTGATCTAGTAGCAGAGGATTTGGAGGAAACTGATTCAATATATACTTTGTGTGTTTCATCTTCTTATGATCATTCTAGAATAAAAAATATTATGGCTAAGATGATCATTGTTCATGAATATCTCTTCATGGTAGTTAAACATTTATGGTTTAATATCTTGATGAAATCAATGAATCTAAATTATCATAAAATTTCATGATTTGCCATCAAGGATGAGTGTATAAAAGTGCATGAAATTGAAAAAGACAAATTGAAAAAAAATGTGAAAGTTGTGGAGAGAGTTTTGATTACTAGTGATTGCTGGACATCAAATCAAATAATTGGTTATATGTGTCTTACCATGCATTACATTAGTTCTGATTGGAAATTATAGTTTGGGATAATTAGTTTTACTAATTTGGATCCTCCTCATAGTGGGGCTATGATTTCTGAGACAATTTCTAAAAGTTTGTTGCAATGGGGTCTATAAAATAAAATAAGTACTATCACTTTAAACAATGCATCATCAAATGATGTAGCAGCTAGAAATTTGAAAGCACTGGTCACTAGAAGATCTGGATTTTTAATGATGGGGGATTTCCTTCATGTTTATTGTGCCGCTCATATTTTAAACTTAATAGTGCAGGATGGCTTGAAAGAGATCAATAAAATAATTGAAAGGGTAAGAGAATCTATCTTATTTATAAAGCGATCTCCAACTTGCTTACATAAATTTGGAGAGATTGCAAGGCAGATTGGTTTATCCACAACAAAGACTTTGCATTGATGTGCCTACACATTGGAACTCTATATACAAGATGTTATAGTCTGCTTTTATTATAAGAATGTTTTTCCTGAATAAGCTTTGCGTGATCTCAAATATATATGGCTGCCTTCTCAAGAAGATTAAGTTAACTTTGAGAAAGTAAGAGAACTGCTTCAAATTTTTCATCGAATAACTAAATTTTTTTTAGGTTCAACCTATCATACTACAAACAGATTGCTTCTCAATCTAGTTCTAATAAAAAAAACATTGGATCAAGAATGCTTATCTAGTACTCTTTTCATTTCAAACATGGCTAGTAGCATGAAGACTAAATTTGATAAGTATTAGACAGAGTGTTCAATATTATTTTTGATTGCTTGCATTTTAGATCCTAGAATGAAACTATTTACCATCAATTATTACTACCCACAAATATATGATGTTGACATTGTGATTGAGAAGAAGGATAATGTCAAACAAAAACTTTTTGAGCTATACTCTTATTATACTGTTGATATGCAGCCTATGGGTAAAACGGAGCATCCACCTCTCGAAATAACCACACAAGGTGGTAATGTTTCACATGATGATCTTTTTATGAGATTTTATAGGTTCTATTGGCCTTTTAGTTCCACACAAGTATGATTTGGAGATATACCTAGATGAAGCTTGTGTGAAATGCCCTGATTCAGAATTTGATATTTTGGAATTGGTAGAAAATTTCCGCCATGAAATACAAGACTCTCTCAAAGATGGCCAAAGATATTTTTACCATCGCAGTAGCAACTATTGCTTCTGAGTCAGCTTTTAGTGCAGGGGGTCGTGTGCTTAGTGATTATAGAAATTCAATTTCACCGAGAACATTAGAAGCTTTAGTATGTAGTGGAAACTGGATTCGGGTCGCATATAAAACATCAAAATATCCATTGGTAATGTTTACTTTTTCTTATTTTATAATGCAATTTACTTCTATTCAAATATGAGTTTCATTTCTTCCATTGCAATTTCAGTTTGATATTCTTGTGGAAGAGAACTTACTTATAAGTGTACTTGAAAGCTTATCTATAGAATCACAAATATGAAAATCAGGTGATACCATTTCAATTATATTTTACATTTCTCCTTTTTGCATATTTTTATCTTTAGTGAATGTTTTGTGAGCCTCCAAAAACTTGCACAACCTAATTGAATAACTAGTTTGGTTGTGTTATGTGAGAGTCTGTGACATTTATTATGGGCTATGTAGCATTTTAATATATTTTCTGCTTCTGCGTTATAATATTTTTTATTAGGAGATATGATGCCCAATGATAAAATTAAACTGAGATGGCCTAATGGAGGCTTTAGTGGTTGATTTTTTATATTTCTTATGGAATGACTTGGTCAATGAACTAAATTTGAGACCATTTAATCATTTGGGGTGGCATACTTGATACTGTCTTTAAATTTTATGTATTTGAATTGTGGTGAAATTTTAGTTTGGCTTTACAAACATATTGCTTCATCTTATATTCTTACTAATTTATCTTTTGATATATTTTGTGTTAGAATTTGGAAATATGAATTTTGTAATGCCATCCTAGACATATAATGCTGCTATAATATTGTTGCTTATAATGATGTTATACTATTTTATCAATAAGTCTAAAATAAAGAGGTTATGGAACTATGGAAGGCTGGAAGCTCAGAATGATGTAATAATTTAATTTTGTTGCAAATCACTTTGCTGGAATTCAGTTTTACTTTTGCTAGAATCATATTTAGATGCTTTTGTTGCTACAAATAGATTTCAGTTCTTCATTCTTTTACCTATAGGGAATTACTATTTAGATGCAGGGAAAAGTTATATCTGTTTTGATGACTATTTACCAACAAGGAATTAAATACTTTTGGACTTTATTAGATGTTATTTTGATGATTGTTATATCTGAAGTCTTGTTTTGCTTAATTAGTTTACCACTCTTAGTGAAAAAATTTGTTTAATGCCATCTAAAATTATCCAATCATCTCAGTTTTTTAAGGGCACAAAAATCTATTACTTTTCTTTATTATTTTGGTTTTCGATTCTCCATTCTTTCACCAACAGGGAATTGCAATCTAGCTGTTTGGACTCTAGGTTGGGGTAATTTACTTTTTTCTTGAATTTCTGTATATATTGTGGATTAATGGATTGCATATATTGTGGTAATCATAAAGAATATTGATTTGCATTTTCTCACTAATTTTTTTCTTATTTGTTTAAACACAAATTTCCATTCTATTTCTCGCTAGTTTTCATTTCCGGTTCTAGTTATGGACTCGTGGACCCGTGGTCGACCTAAAGTGGGGTTATCATAAAGAATTTTTTATTTTCTAATTTGGGACAATGATGAGAAGAGAATATATTTGTAATTTGGGCTAACTCAATAATTTTTGCTTCATTATTGGGGGCTCTCATCGGATGGTCGGGCAACCTAGAGCCTTTATTCTGAGTCTCCTATATTAATACATGATGTTTCTGATTTGTGAGGTCTTGTAACTTGTGTTAGAGATTTGTTTCTATATCTTTAGAACTTAACGGATGGCTTTAGCAGCCTGGAGCCTACAATTTTTGAAGTGAAGTATATAAATTACAAAACTCTGCTAATTGCTAATGCTTGAAGATGAATATTATTTTCTCTGAGTCCTTCAAACAAAAGTCAATTTAATATTTTTGTTATTTTTTATTTATTTTAAATGTTATGTTAATTGCATCATTTTATGGACTTTTTTATTATTGTTAGGTGATCAAATATGAAATATTGAATGTATAATATTAGTCAGAATTGTACAAAATTTGTATTTATAAGAACTATTTGATTGTAATGTGAAATTATAATTAGTTATTGAAAATTCTATTTTCAACTCAACTGCGTAACGTGTTGTATGTTTATATTACATTATTTATATATTCAAAAAACTTATGAATTTAGGTTGAAATCGATTTTTGAGCCAATCAAGCCAGCTCGTTTCACTTTCGAGCTAGCTCGTTTCAATTTCGAGCCATCTCGTTTCACTTTCGACATGACTCGATGGTTTCGATGCAGCTTGAAATGAATCATGAATCGACATTTTTGAGCCAAATTTATTTTTTGAGATTATAGTTCTCAAATTGAATACACACCTCCACCCGATGTCATGACTAGGTTTGATTTTTTGAAAATTAAATACATATCATATAATTTTTATGTATTTATTTCTTTAATATTTATAATTTTATATTTATAAATATATCATTTTTATATACTTAAAAAATATATTTAACTTTAAAAGATTAATAAAAATGTCGTTTATAATATAATTTAAAAGAATTAGATGTTATATATATATATATAAATATCAAAATT
Source organism: Cymbidium sinense (assembly GCA_021442155.1). Lineage (NCBI taxonomy): Eukaryota > Viridiplantae > Streptophyta > Magnoliopsida > Asparagales > Orchidaceae > Cymbidium > Cymbidium sinense. Next base: position 80,642,682 of record CM038215.1, read on the forward strand.
TTAGTATTAAATTTTAGATGCATAGAAGCGTAATAATAAAATTTTCAATATTAATTTTATTTAGAAATTAATGGAACCAACTCAAAAAAAAAAATTTTTAATTTCAGACTAAATCATGCCAACGTGGTGCAATTTTTGTGCTGAATAGGCATGAAATTGAACCTGGGATGATTTATGTTTATTTTTATTTTTGTAATGCCGATAGTGAGTTTTTGTGTGTTTTTATGTGGATTTTAAGAGTCTTAGGTAGTCTATTAATGAGTCATGCATCATTTTTTTGTGAAGAAAGATTGGACGCGTTCTTTATCATTTGTTAAAAATGGGATTAAAGCTATTAAATTTCTTATGCAACATTTGTAGAAGAGATAAAATTGGAATACATGGCTTTGCGGGATTTATGCAATGATTGAGTTGGGTGTCTAGGTCATGCTTGTCTCCAAGATGCATGTTATTTTTAGGATATATGTATATATGCCATCTCTAAGAGTTCATGATCATAATGAGCCATCCTTTGCACAATTCTCATGAGCTGAGAAGATATTGCAATGTACTTTGATATTAAAGATGATATATTCATGATCAGGTAATACACCAACATGCACATCTTACACTTAGAAGTTTGAAAGGGTTAAAAAATTTTCTGTAAGGAAAATAATGGGACATTTGTCAAGTGAAAAGCACCACAAAAAATACCATATACAAAAATTTTTAGTTAGTTCTTAAAATCATAGATCTTCCATTTATCTAAATACTTCACCAAATTTAATCATTAGCCTATAACATTTTTCTTTAAAAGCTTTAAATATGTTCTTTTTTCTTGTAGTAATTATAATTTCTATGTTATCCACCGTGTTTATCTGTCCAAGAAATTCAAACATATTCTTAGCATTAGGATTCATGATACTATAAAGATGCAAACAGCAAGTTAAACTGTGATTTGAAATCAAATAGATAAAATATCTATATTTATGTAGTTATAATAATCGTTTCCCATGATGCTTAAAAATAAATTTGATAAAATTGATAATTATTGCCATATCCTATAGGTTAATGTTAAAAGTTCAGAAATATTTGGCTTTGAGTTACGTTCGTTATAACTATGTAAGTTTTAAATTATCAATATATATATATATATATATATATATATATATATATATATATATATATATATATATATATATGGATATGAATAAACTAAATGATATATGCGAGATTTCCGCAAAATAATAGTTGAAAAAACTTTATATTTTTAAATTCTTGCTTACTATAAATAAGGACAGGTCTCGGATTCTTTTCTCCAACTTCATCTCTCAAGTGTTTCCTTAACGAGAATGGCTGATTACGAGACGAAGAAGATGCTAAGAATGATGTGCTGTGATGGGAATGAAGTGGTGGTGGAAGAGAAGGTGGCGATGAAGTCTCAGACGATCCGTCACCTGATCGAAGCCGACTGCGCGGAAAGCGTTATACCCATACCCAATGTCACCTCCTCTCTCTCTGATATCTTCCATTATTGCAAGAAACATCTCGATTGCCCCTTGAACCATGTCGATGATCTTAAAGAATTCGACGACAAATTTGTCGACGTTGATGTCAACACCCTCTACGATCTAATCATGGTAACTAGCCATGTTCCAATCTCTTTCGGCTTTGGCCCTTTATTCTTTTATCATCATATTCGTTCATTCTTATACTTTTTTTAAAGTTATGTTAGGCTGCCAATTTCTTGGACGTGAAAGACTTACTCGATTTGATTTGCAAGAAAGTAGCAGATTTGATCAGAGGTAAAGGCCAGAAGAAATTCGCCAGATTTTAACATTCAAAATGACTTTACGCCTGAAGAGGAAGAAGAGATCCGGCAGGAGAACGCGTGGGCCTTCGACTGACCTGCACTTTGACGCTGAAATTTGAACTCAAATCCACCGGACTTTATTTCAATCCATTAGAAGATCGTTTATCAGGAATTGTTTGTTGCCCTTGTAGTGCTCTGCATTCCATCTTAAGCATTTTTCATTTCTGTATTGGAATTTGATTCTTTTTTGTGTGCTTAATTTCAAATTGTTTAGTTTCTTAAAATTATTATTAAATATCAGGAAAATGTAACTGAGAAGGTTTTTTGTTAGTTTTTAAAGTTTAGTATGGTGTATAAAAATACTTGCCATACCAATTATTCAGATTTATAAATGTTCGCCAGTTCTTCCTCATAAGTGCTAACCACAAAATAATTCAGATTTATAAATGTTCTAGTTTCGCCCTCTCTGGAAGTAAACAACAAAAATTAAGTTAGGTTAATATGATTTGAGCAGGATTAAAGAAAAAATTAAAACACAAACAACATCCTTCAATCCAAAACAATTTTAAATCACACCGGCCATCTCCTCTCCATTTTATCTTAAATATATTTGACTCACGAACTCTGTCTAACGTCGCCGTTGGTTCCTTCAAACGTCGGAGCCTTCTTCGGCAAGCTATAACTGAAACTTCTCAAGGAGAGCGAAGATGGAGGCAGATTCAGGGGCAGTCAGGTTAAACGATATTGGAGTTTTATTTATTTATAATAAATATATAAGGATTTTTTTATGGCCGGGTAAGTGGGGGGCATAACTCCAATGTCCCCACTATAGCTCCAGCCACCCAGCAGCCAAGATGGCTAAAATTTCAAATTAGACCTAGCTAAAATATTAATTAGCTAATTAGGCACAAAAAAAATAAACTAGTCTTGACAGGTGATATACGTGACGCCGCTACGATAATGCATTGAACAAGCGTTGGCTCGCCCTAAATTGGCCAAAATTGAGAGTCTCATCTCCTTTGGCTCTCACTTGTTGCTATTGCACCGTCCAGAAACGCGCCGAGAGACATTTTGTAGTTTTTTTATCCACTGATTTAAGTATTTTTAACCCTAAATATAATTTTTGTGTTAGATCTCGTCATATATGATTTTATTTTGTATGAAGAGCTTATTTAGTTTTATTTTTAGGATAGATTGAGAATATAGTACCTTTGTTTCATTAGATTTGAGTATTTTGTGAATGCATATGAGATTTAGGGTTTATGTTAGTATTTTTTATTATTTAGAGATTATAATTATTCTTATTGAATATGTAAGAAATATTAATATGGGGTATGCAAAATAAATTTATTGAGTTTGCAAAATTATTTGTGAATGCATGTGAGATTTAGGATTTCTGTTCGAGTTTTTTTATTATTTAGAGGCTATAATTATTTTTGTCGAATATGTATGTTTAGTTATGAAGAAATATTGATATAAGGTTTACAAAATAAATTTATTGAGTTTGTAAAATAATTTTGTGAATGCATATGAGATTTAGGATTTATGTTAGGGTTTTTTATTATTATTTGGAGGTTATAATTATTCTTATTGAATATTGAAGTTTAGTTGTGAAGAGATATTGATATGAGATTTGCAAAATAAAGTTTTTCAGTTTGCAAAATAATTCCAAGTCAAATGTAAAAGTGTACATTCTCCTGAATTGAGTTTTTTCTTTAACCATGTGACATAAATGGTTCTTGGTGTTTAGGGATGTTGTTAGTTAAAAATGAGTTCAGATAATGGTGAACTCAATGTAAGTGACGATTTCATTCTGACTTATATATCAGTGAGAAAAATCATTCAATCTACATCTCATGACGGATTAACTTCATGGAGTTACAGAAGCAAATTATGAGGTCATTGAAGTTAGATCCAGCAAAATTTTGCGTTAGTCTTACAAGTCATTTTCCTATTAGTGCTAGATTTATTGCAACTCACATTATTGATAATGAAGTGTGAATCAGAATCAATATGCATGCTGCTTTGTTATGTTAAAGTTGGAAATCGAAGAAAGAAAGGTAGACAATCAGGAGTGTCAGAGCTCCAATTAGTACATACATCACTAACTCTCTAACTACTCAAGTGGAAGCATCAGTTTGTACCAGCGAAGATGCTTATTTTGCTGAGACAAGTTTTGATTTTATGGGTGACCCTGAAGGTAATCACATAAATTCACTATCTTCTGAAGATGATGGATATGAAAATATGCCTACTGCAACAAGTAGTAATGTTGATGATGAGAATGATAGTGATGCAGAATAGCCTACTTTAAGGGCCATAGAACCATCTTTCAGGATCAGAGTCCTAATTAGGGACTACTTAGAACAATCCATACTGAAGACCACTTGTTATCTAATAATGACATGCGTGGCTCAAATAGCTGATAATGGGATGAGGAACATTTGATGGGTCATCAGATGAATCAACTTTTTAACAAGAAAATTACATTACAGATGAACTGCTAGAAGGTTTTTGCTTGTATAATAAAAAAGTAAGAGTTTGTTGTTGTTGTACATCATAAATAATATTGAATATGTGATATATGCTTCAAATGAAGTATAGTTCACTGTATTGTGCAACCAATATGCTCCCAAACTACAACTTGCTTGTGGCACTTACATGTAAGCTCAAGTAAGAGATTAGGAGGTGCATGAAGAATTGGTAGTATTGGCATAGCTCATACATGTAGTCATTCAATGCTCAATGTTGGACACAGATAATGTACATCACAATTTATTAATTATTTCGTTCAACCTATAGTTAGGCATCAACTAGATTTAAAATCCAGAGAGATTATAGGTCGTATTAAGTCCAAATTTAACATAAAAGTGTCTTATATGAAAGCCTAGGATGCACATCGTAAGGCAGTAAAGGTCATTTTTGATAGTTGGGAGTAATCTTATCGATCCCTAGAGAGATTCATGGGTGTTGTATGTTCAGCTATGCTAGGATCAATCAGAGTACTCGATAGAATCAAATAGATTCCATGATGTTTCATTCGAATTCAAGCGGCAACAATCTTGTTGCCTAGTTTTATATCTTGATGAGACTTTCCTCCTAGGTAAGTATAGGAAAACTCTACTTAGCACAGTTAGAATTGATGCCAACAATGATTTATTTCCACTAGCCTTTATAGTAGTGAAATCAGAATGTATCGAGTCATGGGGTTAATTTCTATGAACACTCCAAGGCTTAATCCCACTGGTCTCTACAAGAGGTGATCTATGCCTCATATCTGATGGGTACACAGGTCTTGTTCATGGTTCTAAGAAAATATTATCGTGGGCTGTGCATCGCTTTTGCCTCAGATATTTGAGAGAGAATTTCAAAAAAGTTGTTAGACAACTTGGAATAGGAGATGTTGATTTCATATGCTAGAAAATATATGTTGTGGGTAATACTGATGATATCCATATTTTCAAAAGGTATATGATTGATATTAAGAACATTAAGAGACTTAAGATTGGCTGGTTTCAAGGGATGTACAGAAGTGATCTCTAACCCACGATGGTGGCTATAGATATGACACGATGACCACAAATGCAGCTAAATACTTTAATAGTACTTAAGCTGGCACGTGACTTTCCAATTCAGGCACTGATTACTATAATATACTATAATATTGTATCCCTGTTGATGAAACACCTTGAATCAGCAACAACACTAGCCAACCAGCATGACTCCATATTTTCTCCACGTGCTAATAAGGTTATTTTACAGAGTAATGAATGTGAGGCAAGGAGATTTTCGGTGCTAGTATGAATATACACTAATGAGTACCAAGTGTTTGATAGAGCAAGCAAAACCTACAAGGTTGAGCTATTACAAAATCATGTTTGTAGGTGTACATGTAAACAACCACAAGCTTACCACATTCCATATCCTCACATAATTTATGTGTTGGGATAGTGATATTTGAGTCATGTGCAATATGTCTCGGCCTACTATACTTTGAAGTATTATAATAACACATACCAGAGAGAATTCCATCTCATCCCTGATAGTGATGAGTGGCTAGAACAAATCATCGCTAGCAGCTACCCAGAGTACCATCCACCAAATATTAAGAGAGAGTCTAATCGATCACGTACAAATAGATTCAAAAATATTATGGACGAGGATACTACAAGAAATAACATAGTTTGTAGTGTATGAAAAAATGTTGGTCACAACAGAACAATGTGTCCACAAATTCGGCATCATATAATATAATCTTGTTCAGGGTCTTATCATTTACGAAACTTATGTGTCTGTGTTATGGCATCGTAGCTTGTTGTTGGTTGTCTAAATTATAACAATATTCATTGTTACATTTTTGGTAGTTATTTGTGTTGTCCCTAAAATGGATGTTGGTTTTTCCATAAACTTGTTAGGCTGTGTTTATTAAACTATTTTATTTCTAAGATTGCACTATATGAAATCAATTATTTATGTTGTTAGATTGTAATAAACTTCTATTACTTTCTCTTAACTTTTATGTTGTTAGACTATATTATTCATACTGCTGCAATTGTATTATGTTTCACTGTTAAATTGGTGTTAGCTTGTAGTTTGATGCTATTATTTAGGAAACTTGTGCTAGTATTAGTTTTTTGGTTTGTAAAAAAGCATTAAAATGTTGTGTGGGACTACTATATTTTTGTTTCATATATGTATACTCTGACTCATGTTCGTTGTTGCTATTAGAAAATATTGTACGATGATATTGTGAATTTATTTCATATTGCATGTACTGTAATTTTGTTTTGCTAGATATTATTACATGTGTAATGCCTAAATTATTATAGGAAGGATGTCTGTCGAAGAAGCCACTTTCGCCCACGCAGAGGCAAGACGGCGAGGTGAGTGTTGTGGACTATATCCATTAAAGTTCACCCTAGTATAGCGGCGCTATGTGATAGGCATAGAGCAATGCATCAAAATTGGGTAAAATTTACTTTCTACAACTTATGTATATAGATTATTCCTATAATATTGCATATTGAGCGGATTTCTTTACTATGCAGGTTTCAGTGCTAGAGGCTGCATCTCATTTACTGATGTTCAGAGAATGACCAGTAAATTATCCTAGATTTATGAGCGCTTTGTGAGCAGCTGGACTAGATTGTGTCTCACAGATGCAATACATTTGCTTAGATGACCACTTGCTCACATCCTTTGTGGAACATTGGTCTTCGTAGACAAATATGTTCCACTTACCCATTGGAGAGATGACGATTACACTGCAGGATATTGCTATGATATTGGGTGTTCAGATAGATGGCTTGCCTATTATTGACATGATTATTATTGGTGGAGATAAGCGGTGGACATCTTGGCCAGATTGTTATGATGAGCTGATAGGAGCACATTTGGAGCCACATATTGTCTATCATGATCTATTGCAACTGCATATCACATCAAAATTTTGAATGGGATAGATGCATGAACAGACTTATTTTCCCTTACGATTGGTGTGTTGGACATATTACAGATTCCTACTTAGATCTCCCGGCGTCGGTTTATGCATGTCGAGCATATACTCTTCTTTGGCGACACATCGTCGCTCGAGGTTCACATGCGATTGTCATTACTAGATGGTCTGAGTGTGGGATATTAGTGAAATGAAGGGTATGTTTGAGAGATAAAACTAGCCCAAATCAGAGTCTATAGAGATGTACTAGATGGGCTGTTGTAGAGTCAAGTATGTTACATTATAAATTTATTTTTTGAGTCAATTATTGGATGTACACAGCAGACCTAATATTCCTTTCAAACTACACAGCGATTTGGGAGCCATATGGACATCAGATCTGCATATGTGTCGCAGATGTATGTTTACAGGGTGATGAGATATGACTGGCTAGAGTTCCATTGATTAGCTGGAAATAAGTTGAGCGGTACCTGCCTGATCATGTGCTCAAATAGTTCAGCCTTCTACTTATGACTAATTTAGCACCATTATATTTTTCCTTCATGCGATTGGATGGTCGAGAAAAAGCAAATTTGGATTGGATCGATTACCACCAGATGTACATTGCACAGTGGGACAGCAGACGTGATTTAGTTGTGGTGGTAGATTCATCCCGGTAAGATGGGGATCCGGCCATTAATCGATACATGAGATGGTATTGGTCTTGTGATTCACTCTACATGCTGAAGGCACTAACAATTCTCCTTGATACTTATTACCCTCGAGTACTTGAAGATCGAATAATGGTAAGCCCGTATTTGATATAAAAATTATATATTTTTTATACTAATTCAATCATAACTAAATTTTCTTCAATGCAGCATGAGCACATCCTAAATACTGATGTTATATTACAACATTATTTTGGGAAGGATGAGGATATAGATTTTCAGCAATCTATCAACCAGTACGAGGAGTTGTGTTGGGAGCTACGATGCAATATGCATATCTCTGATAGTAGGTACATGGACACTGACATTCTAGGTACTTCATCATCAGTGCAACCAGATGGGCCAGCAATGGATGTTGGTCCATCCTCTTCACCAGTGGTTGAGCTCTCTACATATGCATTCACATAGCCACCACAGTATTTATACCAGGAAGTTATGTCAACACAGATGCACCCATGGCAGCCACCAGTCCCTCCTATATATGGGCCTTTGTCATTCTATATGACACCCCCATATGGAGTGTATCATAGTTTCTCGCTCTCTATGCATGCTTTAGCTGATGTACCTAGTGTTACACACCTGAGTTACTCGCAACAACCTGCTGAGCAGGTTGAAGAGGAGGAGCAGCATCAAGAGCATCATCTAAGAGACCAGCCACGGCGACCACCAGCCCATTATACTCCCGGTAGTGATACGATTCCGCAACGGAGGCATCGCCAAAGATAGTCGTCTACACTATTATCTTTTGTAGATAGTAAATATCATTTAGTTGTATTTATACCTCTTTTATTATGGTTACTCATTTTGATAAAATATTTTACTTGTTTGGGTTCGATTACATCAAAAATCAACTTTAAGTTCATATATTTTTGTTTTAGTTATGGCCATAATCTCAATTTTTAGTCAACATAAAAGTCATGAAAAATTTTATTAGAATTGATACTATTCTTGATTAAAATAGGATGAGTGTTGAGCTATTTGTGTTTGGTCGATATTTTAAGTCAACATCATAGTTTTTGGTTTACAAAGCTAGCGTCCTAATGTCGTAATTTTTGGTCAACAAAGTCGTGAAAAAATTTTATTCGATTCCAACGATATAAAATAGCGATTATCTGGGATGAGTCGATCAAAAAATATTGTAGGCGGTCTAATATTTTAAGTCACATGTAGTTTTTCGATTATTAACAGCTAGCCTACGGCCACAATTGGTTTTTTGTCAACAAAGCGTGAATTTCATTACTGATTCAACGATCTTGAATTCTCGACAGATGAGTGATCGCAAAATCTGCAGATCAAATTTTAAAAATATTTATCGGCGTCAATCTCTCGTTGTTGAGCAGGCGATCTTGATGTGGGTGTGGGCCGTCACTATGAGCATAGGCGTATTTTATTGTTTTCAGTACCTAATTAGCTAATTAATATTTTATTTAGATATAATTTGAAAATTTAGCCCAATCAAATTCGATGAATACATCCTTCCGTCAATCGAACGTTTCAAATCTACATGTATACAATGGAAAAACGAATTGAAAGCCTTCGAATTCTCAATCTTTGCCTTCCCTTACAAGAAGGCGTGGTGGGTGACTCTGCCGCAAACTCTGGTAATCGTCGAATAATTCTTGGGCGGCAGGGCGCGACGGAATCCCTTCCATTCAAATCATGCTAACGAATTATCCCGATTCAAAGGCTCACAGGTCAGTACGTGGGTATTCACGTCCGACGAATGCGTTGATTTCGGAGACGCGCCCAAAAAGCAGCGAATAAGAATTGCTTCGCTTTATTTAGACAAACCAGCGGCGGCTTGGTACCAATGGTCGAATAAAAAAATTTATTTTTTTGGACAGACTGTCTTGGCTCCATTTCATTTGTTTTTGTGGTGTGGGAATAGGCGAGGTAACTCATTTTAGTATGGTCGGGATATTGAACTGAAAGAAGAGAGTTCAAAATTTAATGATCGAAATCAGATTAAATTGAAGTTGGACTGAATATATAACGTAAAAATTATTATATTTATTTAAGTATAATTTAAATGATATAATAATAAAATTAAATGATAAATATATAATAAAATAAATATTATATATAAATAATATTTTTAATTATTATAAATTTAAAAACTAAAATAAAGTTAACTAAAATAGAAATATATATATATATATATATATATATATATATATATATATATATATATATTTAAAATTAAGAATAAGTTTTATAATATAGATTTATAAATATAAATATAATTTATAATATGAAAATAAATATAATGTAAAAAATATATTTGATAAATTTATAAAATATAAATATTAAGAAAAATTTATAATATATATAATATTTATGACATTATTACAAAACTTATATTCTTAAAATAACTTGTTTATATTATAAAAAGAATTTATATTTTGATATATTTGTTTAAATAAAGAAGAATAACTCACTTTTTAAATATATCTGTATTTGTAATTAATAAAAATATTTTGAATTTAAAGAAAAAAACTTAAACAATTTGAATGCCTTAAATTTTTTTTTTCAAATTGTAGTTCATATTTCGAAATTGACACGACTTTTAAAATATTATTAAGTAATTTTATTTAATTAAGTCCTGATGAAACAAAATTACTTAATAAGATATTGTAATATTACCCAATTAAATATATTTAATAAATTTTTAAGCATTCTACTATAATGGCAATATGTAATAGCATACTCAATAAATGAAGAATTTATTAAAATAAAGATTATAATTTAGCACAGAAAGAGTTAAAATAATTATAAGGGGTTCTATGTAATTAAAAGATTAGCTGTGTTCTTAAAAATTTAGTTATTTAGGTGTGACAAGGAAATATATTTATTAAGCAAACTAAACATGTAAATTAAAACAAACAGAAAGGTTAAACTGTAAATTTATTTATAAGTAATGCTAGTGATTTAAGGTTGGTATTTAATTTTAATGTTTAATTTAAATAAAAGTGCATACTAAAATGAGTGAAGTCATTGGTTAGTTGATGTTTTGGTGTGACAGAACTAATTATCTACGATCTATGCAGGTGGCAAATGTAAAATGTAATACTAAAAGTATAATACTTTGAAATTTTAAATTCAGGTAGAACATGAACTTAGTAATGATGAGCTAGATGAAATTGTACTAACCTTTCTCTTGTTATTTCATCTATATAGAATTGTCCACTTAAGATTGATAAAGTTCATTAAGATATAATTATTTTTGTGTTATATATTTAGATGAATGTATTAAATATATCAAAAAATTTACTATATAAGTTTATGAAAATTAGTATAAAATATATTAAAAATATAATTTTTAAAAAATATAGTTTGTATTAAAAATATATAATTTAAAATATAAAAATTATTTTTAAAACTTTATAAAATATATTTACCACTAAAATATAATATTTAAATTTTATTATAAAAATATATTTTGTAATAAAATTATAAAATTTTAAATATAAAATTTATTTTAAATTTTTTTATAAAATATAGTATATAAAATATTTTTTTAAAAATATCTATTTTTTAAATAACTTATTTATATTATAAAATACAATTTACAATAAGAATATAAAGTTAAAAATTTAACTATTATTCTTATATTCTTATATCTCAAACCCCTTTACTATTCTCAAAGTTAAAACATAATTTCACTCTTTATTTCCACTCTTTAGTCTCACATCATAAAGAGGAATAGATGTTGTACTCTTTATATAGAAAAAAAAGATCTCCAAAATATAATCTTATAAACTACTTCAATGGTTACATGGTGGTTATATTATAAATTAATTTAGTTACATTCATATTAATAAAATAGAAATTTAATAATTTATAAAAAATGATTATATAAATAATTAAATTTAAATAGTTAAAAATTACTATTATAACTTAATATGAAATTAATTTAAAAATTAATTATATGATTAAATAATATAAAATAGTTATTAAAGGGGATTTATTGAACCAACTAGTTTCTTAAACCAGTACCAATGTGAATCTGATTTTTCTGAGTGATCGGATTGGCCTTATGATTGGTTCACCATTTAACCTGTCCTACTAGTTAATTCGGGGTTTTCAGAGCATTGCTAATAATAATATTAATGTTGATAGCATTGAGAATCTAGATAATGTATCTTTGTCAAGATATGACTTAATATAAGAGCATGCATTTTTAGTACTATAATAGCATATTTAATGTCATCTATTAATTACTACATGAAATTATTTATCTATACTAAAGTGGAATAGACTAAATACTTGGGCTATGATCGATACATAACATCCATTAAAGATGGATTTAGTTCAATATTGGAGGATATATTCTTTCAAGTAAAGTCGAACTCCAATAAGCCATCAATGGTTAGTTGACAACTAGCAACACCAAGTACAAGGTTGTTTGCACTAATAAGACTGGACTTATGGTTATTTGTCTACAACAAAATTACCTTATCCAACTATAAAATTGGCAGTTACATGAATCTCCTAAGATATTATCATCTTTAAAATATTTTTAACAAATAAGCCTATAACTTCTAATCCTTGCTTTTTGAAAGTTTATAACATTTTTACATGTTGTGTTTAAATTTTGAGTCATAGGGACACCATGCAGATCTTAAGGGATATTTATTAAAATGATCGAGTATGACATCAATGAATCATATATTATCTTAATAGGTAGAAACATCACCCTACAATGAACTCAATCATCTAATAAGTATTCTTAAGATAGATAAGTTTACATATACCAGAGGTATCTCCTCTACTTTAAATGGATAAAGTGAAGTATGGTTTATTTTATACTGGGTGCTTAAGGTCCTTATAGAGGTAAGCCTCTATAGTTAATTACATCTTAGAAAATCAAATTTTTTTAAGAATACTCTATTAAAGTAGTCAACTAATATCTCCAAATATTTTAAAGTTTTGATATCAAATAGTTAGTAATTATTGAAAAATCAAATAGGAAAGTTCAAATGGAGTGAGTTCTTTATAAATGTCAAATGAATATTGTTTGCAAAAAAAGAGAGAGAGACAAATGCATCCTGATCCACAACATCGTGGCACTATAATTCGAGTGCCCAAGTGTTGTGGCTGCTCCTCTATAGAACCTAGAAATACTAACTACCTGACCCTCAGTTAGTGATAATTGCCCAAAGGAAAGAGTGGCCCACTAGCAGTTATCCTTGTCAACTATAACTGCTCAAAGGGAAGAACGAGAGTGATTTAGAGTGTAGGAGGAGTTATGGGAGTGATCTTTTAGGGGGGGTGGGCGGCAGGGAGCTAGCCACTCACTCTCTTATATTAACTCTGTCCACTACACACTCTGCTCTCCACTGCATGCTTTCCTCTTGTACGAGACAAGGGTGAAGCAGGCCATCATGAACTTTAGGTAAATATTCTTTTATATAATTCTCTCCCAAAAAGAAGATTTTCACCATTGATCTTAAATCCGATGAGAAATAAAAAAGGCCTATTTCTATTGATCTTGGATCTGGAGTAAGAAAGAATGACCCAAAACTTGAAACTTTCAAGAATCTTGAATTTGAAGACATCCATCATAAAGCTTGATTCCAACATGAGAAGAAAAGCCACCCTCCCTCAATCTTGGATCTAGTATAAAGGAGAGAGTACTTTTGCACTAAAAAAGTAAATATCTAGTGCTGCTATGTTGTTGCAATGCTGAAATTTCTCAAAATTTTATTGAATTCTCCAAGAAACCACCCAAGAACAAAGTCTCACAATTCATAGTGCCTCTTAGAAATTTGAACCCTTAGCATCCCAGTCCGCTACGCTGCAGTGCCCATTATAGAGCCAAGGCTTTAAAATCAGTATTGCGGTTCTAAACATTGGCACCACAACAATGCCCTCTCGAGTAATAATGGCAAGATGTCCCTTACACAGTGTCGTAGCACTTTATGTTGTCCTTTCAGATTTTAGAGTCAAAATGTCAAGTCTATAGTATCACGAGTCCTTAAATTGTCGAGGCATTATGTCAACTTTGCATCATTTAAGCATTGCTTCATATATTTTTTATAAAGTTTACCATCACTTCACCAAAGGTGCTATATGGGCCGCATCATTATCAATCGATCGAGGCAGGATCTCTCTAATTTTAAGGGTGAGCCACCAACAGCATCGTAGTGCTATCTAGACAGCACCTAAGCACTAACCTCTTTGATTTTGGGCCTAAGTTCCACCTTAGAACGCCATGATGCTATCATCACAAAGCTTATGCACTAGCCTTTTAGCATCAAAACACTGATATTACAATGCCGAGGTGTTGAGCTAATAATGATGCCAATCTTGGATAAAAATTTATTATTTAATTAAATTTTTAACTTTAATCTAGGTAGCCAAATATAATAAAAAAAAAGAAACATAAAATGTAAAATAAAAAAATATTTTATTAAACAAATCTTACAAATTAGATTACAAAAAAAAGAGCGCCGGGGGGCGGGGGCAGGTGATCACTATCCTAGTTGTCATAATCATAATAACTTTTCTCCTCCCATTCTTCTTCTTCTATGTCAGGCAGTGTGCTAACATAGTGTTGGTAGTGAGGACTTATAGGAAAAGGAACTCTACTTGACCTAGCATTAAAACTGCAATATTTAAATATTTGAATGAGTGTTGAGTTGAACTCGTTCATGTAAAAAAATTATTGTTGTTGTGGACCAATATGATAATCAAAATTTTTCTATAGTTCCTATTGCTACTGGCTATTTTGGCACACCCTTTCCTTAATTCTGAGACTTCTCCCTCAATATCTTGGAGTTACTTAATGTCTCGTAGGATTTGGATCTATACTGAGGAGCTTATTAACTCTCTCCTACTTTTATTCTTAATCTAAACCCTTCAATCATTCTTTTCATCAGGGGAGCCCTTTGTGTAAAAACATTTTCATTCAGGTCCCTTGACTCACCATCTACAATGGACAAAGAATAAATGAAAGAAGGGTGATTGTACCCTATGGTAGAACTCCCCTTAAGCATATTACAAATTAAATTGTAAATAATCTTTCCTTAGTTATTGTAAAGCCCTTTAAAATTTCATAATTCAAAATAGCTCTATCCTTAATCGCCTTATTAATATTACCAGTGGGCATCAACTTGGTGAAAATAAAATAGTACCAAGCTTTAGCCTTGGCTATTATGTCGGTGGCAGAAAAATTGATAATCTTTTCATCCCATCCTTTTCATTGAACATTTGAATTTTTAACACTGAGGAAACTTAAGATTTCATTAAAATTAGGTTGATTATTGTAGTAGAAAAGATATTGATCATATGTAAAATTTTATAAATTGTAACATGTGTTAATGGAAGTATTACCAAAATATACCCATTTCTCTTGTACAGAAATATGGTTGTCCTAGTGATCCTTTGTGTTGGCAAAAGACTCCCTCATCATAGGGATAATGCAAGTGGCGTTATCATAGGCCAACTTCTCCCAACCTCACTAATTAATAATCCTCTCCACGCTCCCACACGGATTGTAGAAACTCATTTTCGGAATGAGATGCTTGTGGATGAGGGCATACAACTACATCCACATTGATAAATCTACCAGCGTTGCTAGAGGATGCCCTCTTCTTGCCCTTTTAGATGACCTTGAGCGGCATGTTTATTGTTATATAATTGAAGATAAGTTAGGGAGAAAAAAAGGTTGCAAGAACTCCTGAGAAAAATAAAAGATTTAGAATGAAAATTTTAGCAACCTAGGGGTTTTATTTATAGACTAGACTTAGCATCGTGACACTACTTCTATAATGTCGACCAGCTAGCCTCTTGATTTTGAGGTTTATGCCTAGCACTATGACGCCCCCCATGTGGTGCTTAGGCACTAGTCAGTCAGTCGAGAAGGTTATTGTGCTAGTAGAAAAGAGCATTTATTAATATTTATTATCATTAATTCAGTAATCAATCGAAACTAAAATGCATGTTCAACATTGATGGAGTGTTGCGGCGCTCTGACGTAGTGTCATGGTGCTGGTCAAAAGTTCTATCATTTTTTGTTAAATGTGTGCCCTAGTCCTTTGAATAGCTTTTTTTGTGTGGTGGTAACTTTAATAGTTCCTAGGTACTGGTCAAATAGTCAACCCATTTATGTTATTATTTTTGGCACCTCAGTGCTGCGGTGCTAAGCTAACAGTACCAAAGCACTACCTTCTCTTATTTTGAGACCCATGTTTTTACCTTATTTAGTTTTCAATGCTATCAGCTCAATGTCGCATCGCTGAGGTGCCATAAAGAAAAACATAAATGGGTTGACTATTTAACTAACTTTGGCTGCCAAGCACGCGGTGCCGTGAAAAATCTAAAAGGCGATTTGGTTCATTTAACAGAAAAGGATAGAATTTTTTATCCATTTGCGACACTACAATAGAGTGTCGCGATGCTCCTTTAATGTCGGACATGCTTTTCAGCTCCAGTCGATTATATAATTAATGATAATAAATATTAATAAATGCTATTTTCAACACAACACCATCTTGATTGATGACCAATGCATAATGTGCGCTAGCGAACTAAACCCCAAAACTAAGAGACGGTGCTTGACATTCGAAGCGATCTTTGCACTAGGTTTAGTTTATAAATAGAACCTCTAGGCTACCAAAATTTTCATTCTAAATTATTTATTTTCTCAAGAGTTCTTACGACCTTTTTTCTCCATAGCTTTTCCTAAAATCTATAACAATAAACTTGTAGTTCAAGGTCATCTAGAAAGCTAAGAAGAGGGCATCCACTAGTGATGCTTGTAGATTTATAAATATGGATGCAAAGGTGAGGTTTCAGCATGCCCTCATCCATAAGAATCTCATTCTGAAGAGGAGTTTCCATAACTGGGAGCATGGAGGATTATTAATGAGAGTTAGAAGAAGCTATCCCGATGACATTCATTGATTGTCCCTATGGTGAGGGAGTTCTTCTCCAATGCAAAGGATCATTATGACAACCAAGTTCTTGTATTGGGAAAATAGATACATTTTTATAGTACTTCCATTAATGTATATTACAATTTGCATAATTTGGCAAATGATTGGTATATTTTCTACTACAATAGTCACCCCGATTTTAATGAAATCTTTAATTTTTATTAGAAATTCAAATGTCTAGTGAAAATGATAGAAAAAAATTATCAATATTCTTGCCATCGGCCTAATAATCGATGTTAAAGCTTGACACTATTATATTTCTACCAAGTTGATGCTCACTAGTAATATTAGTGAGGTGACTAAGGATGGAGCTATTTTAAATTATGCAATTTAAAAGGGCTTTTAGTAGATGTAGAAAATATTATTTATAATTCAATTTGTAATATGCATAATCCAAGTACTACCCTTGTGTACGGTCTCATTTATTCTTTATGTGTTGTGACTAGTGCATCAAGGGACCCAGATGAAGAAGTCTTTATATAAAGGGCTCCCTGAAGAAAAGAATGATTGAAGGGTTTAGATCAAGAATGAAATTAGAAGAGAGTTCACGTGCTCCTTCATCCACATCCAAATCCTCCAAGATGTTAACTGAGCAACTCCAAGATATTGGAGGAGAAGTCTCATAATTGAAGAAATGGGTGGAAAGTAGCTGCATGAATGAATTGAGAAAAGTTTTTATTATTATATGGGCCAACTATAAAGGAAATTTTCTTACATGAATAAGTTCAACTCAACACTCATTCAAATATTTAAAAATTGTAACTTTCATCTTGGTCCAAGTAGAGTTCATTTTCCTACTATGTTACGTTCTTTGGAGAAGAAGAGGAGGAGGAGGAAAGTGATTATGCTTCTTTTTGTAATCTGTAATGGTAAGATTTGTGTAATATTTTATTTTTTATTTATTTTTTTATTGTTATTTGGGATTAAAGTTAAATTTAATTAAATAATAAATCTTACCTAAGATTGTCAATATGGATAGCTCACTCAACATTTTCGATTGATGTTGCAAGGCTAACACCTAGGAATTATAATGATATCATGTAGGGTTCTATGGTGGAGCTTAGGTTTAAAATCAAAGAGGTTAGTGCATATGCGTTGTTTGAGTATCTTTGCGTTGTGGGTGGATCTCCCTTAAAATTAGAGAAGGTAACTTTGCTGTAAGGGACATCTTATGTAACTTGAGAGGCGTCTTTGTAGTGCCAATGTTTAGTTACACAGCGATTTCAATGGAGCTATAATGGGTGTTGAGGCACCACAGAGTAGGATGCTAATGGTTCAAATTTTGAGAGCTCAATAATGATGCATATACCCATCGTCGGTATGATTTGAGAGACCAATTCAATACTTTTTTTTAAAATTTTGGTAGCATAATAGCTTAACAGTGCTAGATTTTTACTTTTTTAGTACAAAAGCACTCTTCTCTCTTATTCTGAATCCAAGATCAATGGAAGGAGGATCTTTTTTCTCATGTTGGAATCAAGTTCAATGGTAGAGGTCTTCAAATTTCAAGATTCTTGAGAGTTTTGGGTTTTTGGGGTGTTCTTTCTTACTACATATCCAAGATTAATGAAAATAGGCTTCTTGATAGTAAAAATCTTTTTTAGGGAGAGAATTATATAAAAGAATATTTTCAAGAATCTTTTACTTGAGTTCACTATTGCCAGATTCACTCTTATCTCATGTAAGAGGTAAGCATCTAGTGGAGAGGAGAGTGTGTAATGGAGAGTCAACATAAGAGAGTGAGTGGCTAGCCCCCCTTTTTTATTAGTCATCACTCCTTTAACCACTCCCGCTCTCCTAACAACTCCCACTTTTCCTTCTGAGGGATTATCATTGATAGGGATAACTACTAGCAGGCCACTCTTTCCTTTGGGTCGTTATCATTGATGGGGCGGGGCTGTTGACAGTTAGTATTTCTAGATTTTGTAAAAGAGAGGATACAGTACCTAGGCACTTGGATTGTGGTGCCCTGGCACTATGGGTTGAGAGAAAAATCTATGATACCACATAAGTTTTAGGAATTTTTTATTTAGATGATCAAATGCATCATTAATTAGTAAACCTATTATCTTGAAAGATAAACATGTTATCCTATAATGGATTAGATAATTTAATAAAGAATCTTAAGGCTAATGGATCTTCAATGTATTGGAGAGTTTTCCCCTGAACTACATGAGAAGTACAGTAGGGTTTATTTAAACCAAGTTCATGTTTCCTTATAAGGGCAAGCCCCTATCTTAAGAATGGAGGACCTCTTCCTAAGAATACCCTTGATTAAAGAAATAAGTTATTATTTTCTATGGATTTTTGAGCTAGTTTTCAAAGGAAATGATATTTAGAATTTCAAATGGGAACGATCCAAAGTGGACAAACTTATTTTTAAAAGCCAATCAGGATGAAGCAGAAAATGCTTGATGATACAGAGATGTCCCATGGGCATTTCAACTATCCTATCATTAAGATATAACTTTTGAAATTTAAATTTTGAGTTGACATTTTATTAAAATCTAGGACTAAGATTCTAGCACTATAGAAATGCTAAAAGTTGAGGACTTTCTCTGGAGGAGACATAAGTCTATAAGTGCTTCTAACACAAATTAGAGGCTCAACCAAGTTTCACCTTTTTGAATTATTGGTCATTCCTCTCATTTGAAAAGGATACCTATCTCATACTCTTCTGGACTTATAACTCATCTAGAAGGGCTACCAACCAACACCTAAATGCATTTTAAATTCATGATGCCAAGTCTCATGTATGCAAGATGGCTAAGCTGTTGTATTTTAGGAAAGAATCTAAGAATTTAGACTCACTCCCTAATTCCTAGAATCATGTAGGGTATTATATGCACTAACTAACGCACATTTTCAACTTTTAAATGTTTTGACTCCTGATTCATTTATGGTTTTGGGGAATGCATTTTATGCTTAAATGTGATGTAATTGGAAGTGGTCAAGGGCCAAATAAAGAAGAGATGATAGATTTTTCCAAGATGGTGGTCATCCTCAATGCTAAGATGCCCTTTATGTGCAATGGGTGAAGTGCCAAATTCAAGATTTTAAATCAATATGTTAGCATTGTTTGCAAATGCTAATTATTTCTAGTTGATTTTAAGTTATTCTTAGGGCTTTAATTTATGTGAAGTAGCCATGTGACCTCAACTGTCCAGACTATATTCCATATGATGCTGATTATGAAAATTCTTGCATTAATTCTTTTTTACTTCTTTTAGTTTTAAAATTGGTTTAATTTACCAAGGGTGGTTTCAATTTAAGTAATTTAATGATTTACAATTTCTTTTTCTTCTTAGGTATATTTTATGTTAAAGTAAGATTAGATTTTCAAGAATGAAGGCTACAATAAATTTAATTATTGGTGAAACCCATTCTATTCAACATCATAAGTCCTAATATAATGAAACCTTCATCCTAAGATGAAGATTCATTTTAAAAGTCTAACTAAGATCCTAAGTATCTTAATTAATTCATTTTGATGATTTGATGAATTAAGTTTATAATTTAAATCCTTCTAAAATTTGTTTCTTATTTTAATTTGATTTATTTTTCATTCCTTTTGTTATTGTTCATATTTGATATTTTTTAAATGTGTGTTCATTATGTCAACCAAACATATTTAAGTTAATGTGTTTCACTCTTTTTCATATTGTTCATTAGTATTGTTATGTTTTAGTTTAGGTTAAACCTTTATGTTTGATTTTATTTAACCTTGTGTTTTAACTTTCATCTTTATGTTTCATTAAGTTATATTCATTTTATTTATTTATTTTTGTTCATTTAATTTCAGGATGATTTGGATTACTTATTACATTTAGATGTATTTATCATGTTTATTTTCCAAGTTAATTTCATTTGTTCATTTTGTTGATGTTTATTAACTTAAGTAAACTTACATTCAATCTTAAGTTTAATATTTATTCAATTTACTATGTCTCAATTTTATAACTCATTTGTATAATTTGTATCGTCTTGAGTTGATTATTCAAATTTTATTACTGTTTGATCTCTCTTTTATCAATTTATTTATTTCATTAATTTTTCTAATGTTTATTAATGAATTTATATTAAGATAGTTGATTCCAAGTTATGATTTCATACATTATGGAATAGTTCAATTCATTTCAATTAACATAAAGATAATGATAATTATGTTATTTTGAAGAGTTCTTTTTATCATTTGGCATAATGTGTTTTCCCTTATTCATCATGACTTAAGAAGTTTAAGGAAGGGTTATTATTATGTTATGTGATTTAAACTTACCTAGGTTACTTTAACGTAATTTTAAGTTCAATTAAACGTAATCTTCCACATTTACATTTGTAGCCAATTTATTCCTTAATCTAAATAGCCTTAATGTATTTATATGTTGATAGATTATAAAATTTAGATGTTAATGAATTTAATATTTCAGTTTATTAATGGGTTTATCTTGGTTTAATTGATTGTTAATTTTTGAATGTAATTAAATTCCATTTTATCAATTATTCTTAATCCTTAACTTATGTTTAATTAAGTTTCTTTACTTTCAGATTGCTTGGATATTTTTATGTATGTGTTTTGATGTCAATTATGATGTTTTACATTTATATTATGGTTTTTTTTGTAATTTTTGTAATTTCTTTTTTCCATTAAATTGACTTAGAGGGTTGAAAATTCAAGAATTCCTAATCCAGAGGTCAATTTGGTTTAAAAGTTTTATCGCAAAGTGGGGTTCCTTGCCAATTTGATTTTCTAAAATTTTACCTTAATAAAATATATAATTTGGGATAAAGTAAGGTTTTAATTATTTTATGAGAGCCTGAATTAAGCCTAATTTAATGAGGATTACAGTGGTTTTGTTTCCATAGAGTTTATTCAAAAATTTTAGAAACTTGGTTGATTTATTATGATTTTATTAAGTTGAGGTTAATTATTTAAATTAATTAATTTATTTAAATTCCAATTTGGGTTATTTTAGGATTAATTGGGTTTTAGTGGTTTCAATGATTCATATAAGCTTATTAGGATGTGTTATGACATTTTGGATCATTTCCATGATTTTTCTAACTTATTTATTTCATATTTAATTTATTTTTATTAAAATTAAGGTTTAGAATTTAAAATTTTATATATTTAGATTTATTTTTCAATAGATTACAAAAAATTCACCTAATGTGTATCTTAACACCAATTTCAATTCTCTAAAGTTTCAAATCATTTTGATAATGGTTTGGGATTAATTTATGTTTTAAATTTTTTATTTAGACTCAAATTAATGCTAAAATACCTAAAATTAATTAGGAAGTTTAATTTTAATGGATTCCTCTCATCAAGAATAGTCCATAGAGGTCTCATTTGTATTGTTTGGATTTATATTTTATTT
The DNA here is from genome assembly GCA_021442155.1 of Cymbidium sinense. Taxonomy (NCBI): domain Eukaryota; kingdom Viridiplantae; phylum Streptophyta; class Magnoliopsida; order Asparagales; family Orchidaceae; genus Cymbidium; species Cymbidium sinense. The sequence continues at coordinate 80,664,956 of CM038215.1, forward strand.
TCTTTTTGATTTTTTTGGCATTTTTATAATTTATAGAATTAAAAATTCTCAAATTTTCTCGTTAACCTCATCAAATCCAAGTGGTCCAATGTGGTGCCACTTTACATCGTATTCAACCACGGAGATCCACTGGATCCATTAAAATGGTAGTGCATGCATGATTCTTATGGGCCTTTCGGTCTTCGAATGAACAACTCTAATCAATCTGCAATTTTCTTAAGGGATTTAATCAAATGATCTGCCTAAATATAGAATGTCCATTCCTAACAAAAGAAATAAATAGTGGATATTATCTTTCCTTCGATGAAGATGAACACCATTGTCTATTGATTCAAGATGATTTTCATTGATCCAACCATTGAAATCACTCAAATTCAATTCTAAAACCATCAATGAATGAAATAGGAGGGATTTATATGGTTTAATCTACCTTGAGATCAACCTAATTTCATAAGGCCCTAAAATCAAAAGCTTAAGAGGTGGTTCTAATGGCGTACCTCCATTCCAACAATCTCTGGCTATGGGGTTGACTCCAATAGCTTTAGAATTGTGCGATGAGGCTGTGGGAAGAAGAAATTAGATACTGTCCTTATGGATTGCTCTATAGACCAAGCTTGACCTCTTTCCCATTAGTTTCAGTCATTCTCTAGCCTCTCAGTGGCAAGGGAATTGGTGAAGGGTTGTGATTAGCTTTGTATGAGGTGGGGGAAGGTAACAGAATAGTCAATTTAACTCAAGATGTTCTCTATCTCCTTTGTCATTAGAGAAAGAGAGCCTCTTATGCCTTTTTCCTTCTCCTTGGCCAGCCATGTTTAATTGCTATCCTTAGAGGCTAGCTCTAAGGATTGTAAACTATTTAATAGAAGTTTAGAGGTGATGAGGTGGGAAAGCAAAGAGGATGAGGGATTGGAGAAGTTGGATTTGGCTTCATGCTTTCTTTGCTTTCCATGGCATATTCCATCATTTTAGATTTTAGTTAGGATTAGTTTAGTGGCCTGAGCTACTGTTAATCTCTTTTAACCCATCTTAGGATGGGTTTGGATCAGTTTAGATGGATTTACATGGGTTTGGTTTAAGCTTGGGTTCATTTGCTTATTAATTATTGCATTGGATTCAATTTAAATTCAAATGGTTTAATCATTTATTTTTTCATTAATTGGTTTAGATTTGAGTTTAAATCATCATTGATTATCTATTGGATAATTGAGAATCCAATTAACCCCTGCCACATGAGGATTTAATTCAATTCTAAGTCAACTTGACCCATTTTATCCTAAAAGGGTTAAGTTAAATTTGATTGATTCAAATGACCAATTTTGACTAAATTAGATTATGTTTGGACTGCAATCATGTTTAAGCACATGTGTGAGATGATTTGGAGTGATTTATTTCAAGTGGTTTAAAATTAATTTCAATTGTGATCTATTTAGCTCAAATTGGGCTTAATAGGTTAAGTTTGGGTTCATTTGGGTCAAATGACCAAATTGGTCAAATTGGACTGAATGATTTTTTTTGAATTATCTTTTTTAAAATAATTTTGGACAATTAATTTGGTTTTATTTTGATTTTATTTGAATTTAAATCCAATATGGCCACTTAGGCCCATTTAGATCAAGTGACCTATTTAGCCTAATTAAGGCCTTACTGGATTTCTATTTTTTTTGAAAAAATTCATGCTTAAACATGAATGTATTATCATTTAGATCATTTGAAAAAATTTTATTTGGTCAAATTTTTGGTGGGTTGACTTTTGACTTGGTAGGACCCACTTAAGTTAATCCTATGTTAAAAGGGTTGACCACTTTTTGGATTTGGATTTATTCAAGTGTTTAATTTGATTTCATAGTTTTATTTGACTTTAATTTGAATTTGTTTAAGTTTGGTTTGAGTTTCTTTAAGTTTAAATGGCTTTAAGGTTAAATAGGATAATTAGATTAAGTACCCTATTCACTTTGATTTAAATTCAAGTGTCTTTAGATTTCAATATCTTTAGGCTTGGATTTGAATTTTGTCTAAGTCAATCCAATCTTGTTGAGTTAGATTAGATCTTAGAAAGGTGCATTAGTCCACTAAGTGAAGTGTCTTAAGTATCTAATTAGGAGATACCTAATCAAGGATTAGGTATCCTAATTATTAGTTTTGGAAGTAATGCTATCCTCATTCAAAAAAAAAAGGCCAACAAATGGAACCCCAATATGTGTAGTGGACTATATAGAGTACACAAATTAATCAACTCTACAAGCATAAGCTTGAAGGAGTTTTATGATTGGTTTTGAGTTGATTGTGAAAAATAGGCATAAATATGCCTAAATTTGTTTTAATTTGGAATGATTCATTCTTAGAAACTTAAGTTCACTAAATTCTAAGAAAAAGATGTCATTAGGGGTAGATCTAAAGAAAGACCTAATCCTAACATAGTTATAGTAGCTAGATAAGATGCCTTCAAGGAACTTATTATTCTGTTGATTATCATAGATTTGAATTCTATAAGTTTTCAATGGCTAAGAAGAAAGTCCAAGGACTTATATCTTCTTACATAAATTAGCCAAAAGATTGGGCTTAATGACTAAACAACTAAGGAAGGGATCGGATCCTAAAAATTTTTTTCTAGAAAAGGTGCCTACTATGGGACTCAATTTCATCTAGTTAACTATTAAGAAGGAGCCTTCAAGGGTTTTATGTATTCTTGAATTGTTATAATGAGAAAAGGAGTATTAATGACTTATTCTATTGGCTTTTAGGAAAGGGGTCTTCATGACTTAGTCCTAACCTAGGTAGCCTATAGGGATGAGGTCATTAATGACTTATTCCATTCCTACATTTCTTTTATTTGAAACTAGAAAAGGGGTTATAAGGACTTAAATCCTAGTATAGTAAAATTTAGCTAATAAGAGGAGGCTCTCAAGCTTAATTCTAAACTTAATAGCTTTGTGAGGAAAGGGGTCTTAGTGACTTAACCTACTCCAAACGTTTTGACTAATAGAGTATGGGTTTTTGTGACTTTATCCTAATCTATAGTACATATGACAAAGAAAGGTGTCACTTGATGACTTTATCTAAGCTTGTCATTTTCTATGGGACTTACACCTATGTGATTAGTTATTAAGAGTGGGCCTTCAATGGCTTAATCCAACTTAGATAGTTAAGAAAGAGAAAAGGGGTCTTAATGACTTAATCCAATCCTCAATATTTTAGCTAATAGAAGAGGGGTCTTCATGACTTATTACTAATCTAAATAGCCAATTTGATAGGAAAGGTCTCTTTGTGACTTTACCCTAGTCTATGAATAATAGGAATGGTGCCATGAAAGGCTTGCTCCAAACCTATAGAAGACATGAGGAGGGTGCCATGGAAAGCTTTATCCTAGCTCAAGGTAAGTATAGGAAAGGTACCTTGAAAGGCTTACTTCTATCTGAGAGAGATTCAATTTAAGAAGATTACATAAGATTTTGAGAACCATTGCATAGAAAGAAATAACATCCATTATAAAGTAATAAAGAGAAAATTTTTTTTTATTGATTATTATTCTTTTGAAATAGAGTATATGTTATAATAATGTTTCTTTAGGTAACATCCATTGATTGGTAGCATTAGATGTTCACCATTACAAGTAATGAAGTGATAATAACCTTTTTCATAGACGTCTTATACTCTGATTGGTCCCTCCCAAGTTGGCTCGAATTTATTGCTGATTCTACAATGAGCTAAAATTGGCTATTTAAGAACCAAGACCAACTCTCCTACTTTGAAAGTTCTAGGATGGACCAATTTATCATGTTTTTTAACCATACATGCTTGGCACAACTCAAGGTCTTGTAGTGCTTTCAAACGTCTTGCTTCAAGGCTTTCAGGTTTTTCTAATCAAAATTAATGATTCTGATTTATTGTAACCGTTATTAACTACTATTCCTAATGAAGGTAGTTGTACTTCTAATGAAAGAATAGTGTCAATTTTATAAATCAAAGCATACGGTATAGACTGAGTTGGTGTCCTTTATGTAGTCTGATAGACTCATAAGGCTTCAACCAACTTTTCATGCCATTGGCATTTATTTTCATCAAGTACTTTTTTCAAAATTAGTAATAAAGTTTTATTGAATGCTATCTATTTTTCTTGGGGTAATAGATGGTCGAACATCTCCATTCAATGTTATGATTAGCCATGAAATGATTTAATTTTGTAGACTTGAATGATGGATTGTTATCGAAATGATTTGGCAAGGAATGCTAAATTGAAATATGACATTTTCTTGGAAGAATTTTAACACATGATATACTTTTACTTCTTTTAGTGGTACCATTTTAGCCCAAAATAATCAGTTGTGGCTAATATAAAATGATGACCTTTTGACAAAGGAGGGTCAATAAGACCTATGATGTCAGTACCCCAACTCTCAAAGGGTTAAGATGCAATCGTCAAGTGTAGTATATTAGGAGATTGATGTAAGACTACACCATCTATTTGGCATTGATGGAAATGACATACAATCTCCATGCAATCATTTAATATTGATGGCCAATAATACCCAGTCTTTTGATTTTCAATGCCATTTTGGGTCCAGATTGGTGAGCATCACACAAGCCAGAATGCACCTTAGTCTTGATCTTATGGGCTTCTTGCATGTCTAAATAGTGTAGCCAAATTTTATCGAATGACCTACGATACAATACATTATTAATTAATGCATAAGACAATGCATGTTTTTTTTATTTGATTTGCTAGTGTGTCTTTTGGAAGCCTTTACTTAAATAGTGAATGAATTGCTTCCTCAAGTTTCATTCCTCTCCCTTCATTAAGGTTGGCTATCCTTTGCATCTCTACTTTTCTATTCCTATAATCTAAATCTATAGAAGATAAAACTTGTTGACTTTGAATTTCTATAGAAATAGAATCATTTTGTAGGCATATGATTTCTTTGGTAAGTTTAGCCAAAGCATCTACTATAGAATTGTCTCTATGAGATATCCTATACAGAGTTACATATGAAATTTTCTTGAGTAGTTTCATCGTGTATTGATAATAACTAAAGAGCTTTTGATGCAAAATCTTATAGATTTCACTCACTTGATTAATAACTAATTGGGAATCTCATAAAATTTATATATTTTTTATATCCATAAGGATTTCTAGCTCTAATCTTGTTATAAAAGCCTTATATTAAGCTTCATTATTTATGCGAGACTGGGATAGATGATAGGAATATCACATCATTCCTTTTTAGGTGGTTATAAATATTAATCCAATCCCTGCCTTCCCAGTGATAGATAAATTTAATTCTTTATTTTTCTTTGAAGATACTACTCCATCAAAATATTACTCCTAAGTGGCATTAGTTCACCTTCTAATGTCATGATCTGCTTATCTTGTAGATCATCATTTAAAGAGGAACTCTCAGGTATAGGATGTGTTCCTAAAAAGCTAGCTATGGCTTGACCTTTTATAGCACTAATGGGAATTAAGGTAATCTCAAATTGCAATAAAATCATCGACCAATGTCCTAGGCGTCCAGACAACATCAGGTGGGTCATAAGATACTGCAATGGATTTACTCTTGAAATCAAATTTATTTTTTGAGAAAGCATGCAATGTCTAAGTTTCTGAGCCGCGAAACTAAGGCCAAATAATGATTTTCAATAGGTGGATAATTCATTTTTTTCCACAAAGAATTTTTCCATCAGGACTATGACTTAGATAATAGAGGGAATTTTCTTTCCCTTCTTCATTAACTTGGGCTAATAAAGCCCCAAGTGACTCATCTAAAGTTGCAGTATATAAGATGAATGGCTTTCCTGGAATTAGAGTAGCCAAAATAGAAGGGTTCATTAAGTATTATATTAAACTTTCAAACGCATTCTAGAATTTTTCATCCCAAATAAATTTAAAATCTTTCTTTATTAATGTCTCAAATGGTTGACATCTTCTTGATAAGTTCAATATGAATCTCCTTAAATAAGCAAGCCTTCCCTAAAATGATCTTAACTCTGTAAGAATTTTAGGTGGTGGCATTTCCATAACATTTTTTCTGGATCGATCTCTATTTTATGGTGCCTTACTACAAACCATAAATATTTCCTTGAAGTCACTCCAAAAGCACACTTTTAACAGGTTGATTTTCAGGTTATAGTTGTGCGACCATTCAAAAAAGATCCACTATTGACTTCATGAGCCCCATCTCATATGAGATTGATTTTGATGATAACAAACACATGTTCAAATGCTACTAATCAAGTTAAATTCAAGTGTGAAGGAAAAAATTCTATAGCTCCTTGTTCTTCAGTTATATCAAATTGCTAAAGCTACTAGACATGGACTAGGTGAGAATTTTTCTAGGAATTACTATATTAAGGCAAATGAAAAGTTCACTAAATTAAATAAATGATTCATTCATTTTTAGATTCATCATTCTAAAATTATTTATAATTTTCTATATCTTAATATTACAATTATTCATTAAGTTATCCATTTTGGATAGTATGAACTAAATGCATGATATAAGTTTCATTAAATGTGTGTTAAAGCAAAATAAATTATGTTTAAATTTCATTAATTAAATCTTTTCCATGTCATTCATAATTTAAATTGAATTATTCCAAAATTATCCATTTTCCTCCTATTCTCTCACCTATTATTCATTCTTCTCTCTTTATTATCATTTTCATCTTAGCATTGTTGTGGTAGAATTTTTATTCATTTTTCATATTTTAAAATTCATTTATTTGAATTTTTGAATTTGAATTATTTTTGAATTATTCTTTAATTCAAACTCCCTTATCCATGACATGTACTTGCTAAATCAAATCAAATCTTTTATGGAATATGTTGAACGTCCCAAGCATGATTAATTATGATTTTTTAGAGGTCAATTGATTTATTACAAGTTATTTTAAATTTAAATTTAAACTAGCCCTCTTTTCAAAATAATTCCTTTCCTTTTTCCAATTTGACCTATTTTAGGAAAGTTTAAGAGAGACCGACCACTATGCTTTAAATTTACTAAATTTATATGTTATTTAAACATTCAATAAGTATAGAATACAGCTTTGATTTAAAATTAATCCATGCATTATTTTAAGATTTTGTATTTTAGGAAACCTCTTTGGTCGAATTCTTTGAAGTGGATTTTAATGGATTTATTTTAATCAAAACTTCCTCCTTCATATATAAACTCCCTTGGAAAAACTTTCTATGGGATTTTCTCCTTCTTTGGCTATGAATCACATAGCATACATTCCATATTGGGTTTAAACAAATTTGTAAAGGAGCTTATGAAAGATCTCTTTGGCCGATCTCCTGTCCTTTGATTTTGAAATTTAAATTGATACCAAATCAATTTCCCACTTGTTGTATCATTTTTTGGCCTACCCTAGACTCCTCCCTCATCTATTTAAGAGCCTTGTTTCAACTTAAAAAAGGTTTTGAAAGGTTAAAAACTTTTTCTTATTGTCTTGCTCTCTTGCTCACCCTTGGTCGATTCTTGCTATACAATCTCTTAGAGATTTTTGGTGATTGAAGTGAAAGTATTCCTCATCATTCTTCCCTTTCCCTTGGACATTTATTTGTCTTGATGATTGATTGGGAAAAGTGAAGGTTTGGTATGTTTCCACCCTTGGCAAAACATCAACTTCTTGATGTTTATTTTCTAAGGTGCTAAGTTCTTAAACTTATTTTTTTTCTTCTTGGATTTAGATTTTGTTTTGCCAAGAACAAAGATAAGAAGATCAATTTGTGTGGTCTTAACCTACTTGATAATCTTTTGATTTCTTATTTGGCCTAAGGCTAACATAAGGAAATCAATTTATTTTGTGCTTAATCATTGAATATTACTTTTATTTCTTGTTTGGCTGAAGTCTTTTTAAAGGTTATTAATTTCTTATGTGCTTAATCATTTGAATATCTAGTATTTATCCTTTTGGCTTAAAGTTTTATATAGGTTGCTTAAATTTGATTGTGCTTAAAATCTTATTACCTCTCTTTTTCATTTGGCCGACCACATCACATCTTGCATAAATTATTTTGTGCTTATTGATTACTTATATTCAATTGGTTTATGCATATGTTATGTGATAGGTTTCATGTGAAACAATTCAAATCCTTATTCAAGAGATTGTTTAGTTATTCAAATTACAAATACATTTATCATTTGAATGAAAGTTAGCTTGCGTGAAAAAGAATTCAAAGTAAATTTTTTGGTGATTGCATTTTTGTTTGCATTTCAAAGTCATTCAAAAAAATAATTTCAAACCATTTAAAGATCATTCAAGCAACATTAAGTTACTTAGTTGCACTAAATATTTGATTGAAAATCTGTATTAATTTTATTTAAAATTAAAGTGAGCTTTTTTAATTAATATTCAATTGCCTTAATATTAGTATAGATTGGGTTGTGAGTGAAAAAACATTTTAAAATTAAGAGTTAGACGTGTATCTTTCTCTTTGCTTTGTCTTGATTTTTTGTTGGGTTGTACTTGCCTGTTAAGAAAAGTATATGTTGGATTGTGCTTGCTCGTTAAGAAAAGTATGTGTTGGGTTGTACTTGCCAATGAAGGAGTGTATAAAAGATTTGTTGTATCTCAACTTTGGTTTAGTGAATTCCTAGCCTGGGTGGTTAATCGTGGACGTAAGCCAGTTTTTAGGGTTTGGCCAAACCACATAAAAATCTATGTTCTCTTTCCTTACTGTTCAACATTTTACTTTTATGGTATTGCTTTTTCTATTACTTCATTTCACTAAAGCATTATTTTTAAATATTTAAATCTTCTACAAAAGATAAAATTAAATTTTCTGAATTTTATTTTTAAAATCCAATTTAGCTCCTCCTCGCCCCCCGCTCCCCTCCCTCTAGGGTGCTATAGCTAAGTAACATCTGCAAAAGATCATATAAATGATTTTCTTTCTCTTTACTTTTGATGACTACATCATCAATGTAACATTTGACTTGATTGTGAAATAAGTCATCAAATATTCTGGTCATGGCTCTTTGATATGTAGCCTCGACATTTTTGAGACCAAATGGCATGACCGTGTAATAGAATATCCCTATAATAGTTCAAAACATTGTATGCTTTTTATCTTTTGGAGATATCTTAATTTGGTTGTATCTAGATGATTCATCTATGAATGAAAATATCTCATATGATGAGGCTATATCCACCATAGTTTTGATATTAGCAATGAGAACTTATCCTTGGGACAAGCCTTATTCAAATCTCTAAAGTCAACACCAATGCATATTTGACTATTCTTTTCTATACGGGGACTATACTGGCTAACCAATTAAGGTATTATTCTTCTCATACATAGCCAGCTTTAATCAATTTTTAAACTTCAGCAATCACTTGTTGTTCAATTTCTATTCATTTTGCCTAGGAGCTTGCTTTACTGGGATTATATCAGGTTTAATATCTAGATGCACTATAACATTTAGAGATAAACTTGAGATTTCATCGTAGCTCCATGCAAAGAAATCTTTGTATTCAAAGAGTCAAGTGATCAACTCTTCAAAATCTTCTAGACTCAACAAAGAATTAATAAAAGTTGGCTTTGGGTCTTCAACAGTTCCTAGTAAAATCTCTCATTAGGTAATAGTTGTGCACTTTATTTCTTCTTCAGACTCAAGGGGAGCATTTTGTAGTAAGCAATCATCAGATTCTTTTGTTGTTTTAAGGCATAATTCCTCTAAAGAGTTAGAAGGAATTTCAAATAATATATTGGATTCTAGATGATTAGTTATCATCAAACAATGTTCTAAATCATCTAAAGGTCCAACAATACCAAACCTAATGCTAGCTTTGGAATTTGGATTTTTATTATTAGTATTTCATAAGCTCTCCATGCATTGAGTTGTATCTTTGGGCCAAGTATCTGTAATCAGATCAGGTTTCATAGAATTTTAACACAATTAGAATACCAATCAAAAGGTGTTTTATTATTTCATTTGATAATGAATCATCATGCTTTACATCTGCTTCTGAGCTTGAAGGTCTAGATACAGAATAAAATTTAGACAACTTTCCCACCTCTCTTGAGGGCCATTTTGGCTTCTAATTGAGATACCTTATTTTGAACAAGAGGAGTTAAAGTCAAAGTGTCCATATATTTCTTCAATTTTTCAAATGTAGAATAATTTGGTTCATCCTTTAATGTAAGGATTTGTTCTTCCTCATTGTCTAATTGTAGTGTAATTTAAACTTTATTAAGGCTTCTTTTAAAAAAAATTAGAATCTTCATGAGAACTAGATTTCAAAATGAATCACTAGAGGTTCTTTTTCTTCCTACTTTTTATTTATTATTATACTTGATACCTCAATAATGCTAGATTTCATAGAATCATGTATTGACTTCTTAGGCATATAATGAGCTACATCTTCATATAGTTCAATTTTATGGATAGAGAATGGTTGCATATCACCTTTTATGGGGTACTCCACTCCATCCCTAGTGTATTTAATACACTAGTGGAGTGATGAAGGAACCATTCTATATTCATGAATCTAGGGTCTGCCTAAGAGGGCATTGAAGGATGTTTCTGAGTTAATAATATGGAATTTTCCTTATGTCTTTAATTATTTTATTTCTAATAATAGAGTGATTAAGCCTAAAGCTTTCTTCCTAGTTTCATTAAAGCCTCTCAATAACATCTTATATAAGATAAATCTTTTAGTATCAATTTTTAGGAATGATAATATTTTGGAATTCATAATATTGATTGAAGCACCTGGATCAATTAGAAGCTTTGTCAACATAACATTCTCTACTTTGATAGAAATGTAAAGGGGGCCAGATCGATCCCTAAAAGTAGACCCTCATCAGAGAAGGTAACTCATGGGATCTCTTTAAAGTATCGAGCCTCATCTGAGAAAGTTGCTACTAGCTAGGTAAGGCATATCTCTAGTTCAACTAATGATTGCACTAATGATTCTCTCTTTTCTTTTGATAGAATAAGGGCATCGTAGATGCTTAGCTTAACAAAAAGCTTCCTAAGATGGGCTAAGATGTCGTAGTCGACCTTAGGAGCAATTGGTTCGACTACTGCTATTGTTGTAAAGATTCAAAATTTTGATCAACAATTTTCTTCTCTTTATCTTTAGGAGGAGGAGGTAGCGCAAAACTTTTCACTTTTGAGATTCACTTTAGTGACATCTCCGTGTATCAACGATCTTCATCCACATATCCTTTTCTAAAGAATGATCATAGTCAGATTTCTACCTCTATTCTAATAGGATTGCATTGCCATTCTTACATAGAAATATTAGTGTCTAATCCTGATTCACAAAACACATCATTATGAGAAATTTCTTTTTGATCATTTTCTTTTTCAACATTTTCAATAACACATTTATCAGATACGACACAAATATAAGAAATACCTTTTGAGGAAAACTTTTTTTCATATTTTTAAAATGTTACATAATGACAAAGGAGTGTAAGGCCTAGCCTTTCCATCCTTGTCATACAAAACTCTATCATATACAAGAGATGTCCCTCCCTCATGACTTTCTCCAATCATCTGAGTAGCTGAAGATGTTGAATAGGGTCAAGGTGGAATTGAATCTTTAGACTCCTATGGATCAATCTTAATGATCTTTCTCTAGGTCTTTATTGGATTTTGCATTGCATTTTTAAAGTTTTTCATTAAATACATTTTGGAAGAATGGCATAAAGTTATATCCCATTCATCTAAAGGAGTACTAAAAGAAGTAACATAACATGTGATCACTAGCCCCTTTTTGTTGTTCCTCTCGAGCTAGTCTTTAAAAGTGATATAGTCTCCAATAGTGTGCCCTAACATTTGGTGGTATGGAAAATAGTTAGGTTCATTCACCTTACTAACTTTTTCTGGCCTCTTTAGGTTGGGTAGTTTAAAATCTATCATCTTTTTTAGATTCTTGAATATCTTCCTCACCGCCTCTCTTTCGAAAGAATATGTCTGGTTTATTCTTTCACTTAAAGGACTAGTCAAAATATTCTTGGGGGTAAGTGACACTTGCTGATATGGTGTCTAAAGGATAAAGGTCGCCTATCTCAGATCCAATGGGGCCTTCCCTTTATCCATTGTAGAGACATTACCTGCTTTCTTTTCTAATAGCTTCCTAGGCTTTGACTGGTCTATGGAAGAGTATTCTTTTAAGAAGGCTATCCTAGAAGCCTCTTCTTATAAGCTAGAGGCTTTATTTAAAAGTTTTTCAAAGGTTTTGATCATAAAGCCTTCAGGAGAAAGGCCATGGGACCATGGATATTTCAAGGAGAATCTCAACAGTGTGCTGCTCCTGTAACTGGGGCTCACACTTGAGACTAAGGATTCTTCATCTCAAATGTAATCAACTAAAGACTCACCAAGCTTTTGGTTTTCTACCACTTAGTCTCCCACAGTGATGTGGTGTTAGGTGCTAGTGAATATTTTTACAAGCATATTTTCCAGTTCAGTGAAAGGACGCACTGAACCATTCAGTATTTTGTATGCCAATCAAAGTAACTCTGGTCAAGTTACTAATGAACTATCTAAATAACAAAGCATCACTCCCACCAACATTGTAGCAACTTGCATGGAAGTGAGCTAGATGATGTTTGGGATTTTTAATTCCATCAAATACTTTAAAATATGGAGGTATGATTCTTTTAGGTTATGGAATTGAATCATATTCTTTAGGGTAGGGTCAACCCTTTGTAACTAAGGTTATATATCACAAATATGCTAGGGATTCCATAACTTGTTGCTCCACCAAGGACTTTAGGTCAGTTGTAGAGGGTATATTGTCTACAAGCTTTTGCTTTTGATGATACTCCTCTAAACCAAGCTTTGTATCATGAGTGGGGCGTGTTGTCTCATGTTTCTCAATAGAATGAGAATGTGAAAAGGAGGGGATCATGCTTTGGAGTGATTTCATGGTAGCAACCATCTCCTCCATCCTCTTCTCCATTATAGCAATCAAATCATCCTTCTTTTGTAGTTGAAAGATTAGTTGCTGAGTGGGATCAATTATAGGATTATCTTGTCACTTATTTTGTTCCGTTTTTGACTATCTAGTATTTACCATGTAGATATGTGCTACTAGAAGTCTTGGATTGTCAACCAAAAAGGCATCATCCTCTAGATCATAATCTTTTTGAATTCTTTTTTTTTCAACATCCTCATTCAAAATGTTCTATATTTTTTCCTCTACTAAATGAAATGGAATACCACTATTAAGGTTGACATCAAACTCATCTACCAAATCCATGTGTTTTGGTTTAGATACTTCACCCTTTGGAACTATTAGAAAATAGGAATGTCCTCTATATTACAAGTAACTCCCAAACCAAGGTGTCACTCATTTGTGATCCTCTGACATAAGAAGACGGATGAAGAGACTCCAATCTCCTACTAAAAACATGATATGATGACAACCCTTCAGCTCAAATCCTAGGTGATGATCATGATGGCCTATCTAGAACAAGCCTAGAGATATGTACTTTCTCTGATAATGGTGAAAGTGGTAAAGGTGGTGAAGGAACTCTAGGCTCAAGAGCCAATGGAGTTTTCCTAACATAGACTCTCTTGTTTACTTTCTCAGGGAAAACTCTATCTTTCCCTAGACTAATTGTATGATCTCTATGCTAAGTCAATGATTTTTTTGAGCAATGATATCACTCTGGTATAATAGGCATAGGATATGAAGGCTTTCTTCTAGTAGGACTGCTTTCTCCCTTTGTATTGGAAGTGGCAGGTCTTCCTAAGATTTCTTTTTTCATGCTCTTTGATGTCTGATCCTTCATAGCCCTGAGTAACTCCTCTTTTATGTAAGAGGAGGGTCTATGCATCCTATGGAGGATCTAGTGTAGCCTACCATGTGTTTAATTGTTTAGCATTTAAAAACTTTTTTATTTTCATGAATAAAGGGGCGACGTGGATAACTCGCTATCCTAGATATATCATCTTGGACTGTAGAAAGTGGGTGATATCTACTTCTACCTAAGAGAGGGAATGTATAAGGGAGGGTAGATCCATCCTTCACCCTAGCCAATTATATGTCTAACATTTCTTCCTATTTTCATTCCTTGAGGGCTATCCTCCTAAGTCTTCTACCCCTATTTTTCTTCTGGAATTTAGTCATCTCATGGGCCTTAGAAGTGGACCCTACCTTAAAGGTACTAGAAAGGAAGGGAGCAAGCAATGCCTCTAGAGTGGCCAACTTAATTTTATTATGAGCAGGACCCATATGGATCCTCTCAGTGACTTGGGTAGTAACTTTCCTACCTTTAATAGATGTAGGATGAGGTGGTTATTTGTTTTTAACAGTTGCCTCACCAACATGAGCTAATATCATTCCATTAGGTGTGATGTTTAAGTTCTCAAATCTGACTCCAAACTTGATGACAAAGCCATTAGCTTTTTATTACATGGAAAAAACTAATCTCTGATCATACAAGTAAGAATGTGTGAGAATCACTTTAGTGTTGACTCTTTGAAGGAGGTGTATAGAAAGCAACACTAAAACACATCATTAATTGTCATTGTGAAAGTCGTTGGCTCAATGTATGTGGCATGATCTACAAGGTTAGGTTTTCCTAGGTACAACTCTATGTGTGACTTCTTGAACTTGGTAGATTATTGAGTTTATGTAATTTCTCTTAAAAATTATTGGTTAGAGGCAACTATCTACTTACCTTGGCAGCTCATCACTAGTGTGAAATTGATTTTGCTATAAACTAGGCATTGAGGTTAGTGCCACAACACTATGATGACCCCTCTGGTCTTGGGTTGATGTCCCTTTTGTTTTGCTAATGCATGGGGTTTTTTTTTATAACTTACTCTAATGCACCTTGGATCAACCTAATGATTCATTTCTCCATCTTTCTCAAATCTCAATGTGTTGCAATGTTTTGATTGTCCAAGTTAACTAAGTTATCCTTAATGGATTGCTCTACTTTTCATTCTACTTGGTTAATGGTTAAGGGCATCAATACATGCTCAACATAGATTTTAGGATGCTAGATCTAAATATGCCTATTGGTGACACTTGATCCAATAATATGTGACTAGTAGGGTAGAATAGAGCAAGAATATGGACTAAATCATTAAAAAGCTTATCACTCCTTCTTTTTTAGAGTGATAAAAGTTATAAAAAATGTTACACCGTGAATAAGGTAAAAAATTTTATACAGTTATAAACACATGGATCATTTATAATTTAGACAAATATAATCTCCCTAGTGTAATAATAATTAGGACTGGTCAAATCTCTACTTGACTATAGCAAATAAATATATTGCTTAAGTGTTGGAGGTGAATATCCAAGATGAGTCATCAAAGGTAACTATCCTAGGTAACATTTTGAGAAGTCTTTATTGAGTGACTAAGATGGGTATTTTGAGTGAACACCATGTATAGAGTTCATAATAAGCTTCCTCTTTAGATTGGTATTATTTTTGAGGGGGTATGTAGTTCATGGTACATAGCATGTTGAGTGGACTTAATGGCAGATTGCATCTCTTGAGTTAAATTCTTCCTTTGGCAAGTTATCATGTGACATTCTCCTTCTCTATTAATAGGGTTGAATGGCTCCCTATGTGAGTCTTATCTTAGCTTGGTGTGCTTGACCCCATCAAATTGGGCACACCTACCTACCTGACTGTACTATAGGTACATAATTTCTTTAAGGAGCGTAATATTATACATATATATAAAATTTAGAAAAAAATAGAGAGCTACTGTAAATTTTTAGAAATTAAGTCTCCATTCTCTTAAAATTTTAATTTTTCCAAAAATATTTTTTACATTCTTGATAGCAAAGATTATTATCTTCAAACTTGAAAGCCTATAGCAAGTACATCATAAGGAAGTGCACATAGATCTAAGAAAATTTGTAAGATCACTTCAAATTCTTCATTTCATTTCTCGATTACATTTTGTTAGAATTTTTTTCTTATACTATTTGTTGGTTTGTCTTTTTTATTTTATTATATCATTAGAAAATATGATTTGAAGTGGTTATATTTGTTGCTACTTTTTCTTCTTATCCTAAAATAGAAACACAGAGAGAGAGAGAGAAAGAGAGAGATCAACTAATGGGGGTTAAGTCTCACAAATAGCATCTGCTTAAGTCATTGGAAGAAGCCTTTTTTATTTCAAGAAAATCCTAATTGAGCTATGGTAGGGTTTATTGTAGGCTTTAATGAATAAGATTTATTGGTTTCTATGATGTATGTGGTAGAAACTCATAGTAATGTGGAACCTTAGTTAGTCTAACCATTAAATCCTTTTATCTTAATTTCTCACATGATATTTCTTAATAAAATTATTTATACCATTTCATCCTCATCCCCATCTTTATCTTCCTATACTTTTTATTTTTCTATTACACAAAAAGAAAAATGAAAGGGAAAGAATCAGATGAGATAACAATTGATGATATGGACAACCAAAATAAGAAAAGTGATGAAAATAATACTCAATATTTCATCATTAACTTTTGATCGAGGGTAGTCATTTATCGCTCAACATTTTTCTACAAGAGGGGTCTTTATTTTTCTTTTCTCAAACCTTGGGTTAGCATTATGTTCACCTATGAATAAGATGAAGAGATCCCACAAACACCTAAGTGTGTAAGTATCCAGGTATATGGATGCAAGTTAGAGTTGAATGCATCAGTATGTTAATGTGTAATAGGCACAAAAGAGTTCTAGTTTTTTTCTTACTTTTGTTTAAAATACCCAATTTTTTATAAGAGTTTACTTGAATCAACGATTCACTTTACTTGAGCCTTGGTTTGGTCAATAATTGGACAAAGTTTGAAGATTCAATCTTATGCATTGAATGAAATATGAAAATGGCTCTTAAGGTATCAATTAATTTTGAATATAGGAAGAGTTAGTCTTGAGTAAAGCTAAGTCATGAAAATTAGTTCTAAACACATCATGGGAATGGGGATAAACTCATCTTGAGTTGTATGCTAAGGAGGGTGAAGTTCACTTAAGAATAATGAGCAATATTTTGTGTCATTATAGAGATGTAAGCTAAAACACATTAATAAAGAGTTATGTAGATTTTAAGGGTCTTAGGTAGTCTATTAATGAGTCATGCATCATTTTTTGTGAAGAAAGATTGCATGTTCTTATCATTTGCTAAAAAATGGGATTAAAACTATTAGATTTCTTATGCAACATTTGTAGAAGAGGTAAAATTGGTATACATGGCTTTGCGTGTTTTATGCATTGACTAAGAAAGTGTATGAACATTCTTGAGCAATGATTGAGTTGGGTGTCTGGGTCATGCTTGTTTCCTCGGGTGTGTCAAGAAGGTTTTCTTGCACAAAAGGATAAGTTGGTACTTGTTATGATCGTCCTTTAGTCTTTTTTCTTATTTTAATAATCATGTTAGAGAAAATTTTCTTTTGATTGATGGCATTTTCAATTCTCAAATAAAGTGTGTGATCCATTTTAGCATTACATTATCATTATGTTTTCTTAATTTTTAAGCTATACATGGACTCCAAGATGCATGTTGTTTTTAGGATATATGTATATATGCCATCTCTAAGAGTTCATGGTCATAATGAGCCATCCTTTGCACAATTCTCATGAGCTGAGAAGATATAGCAATATACTATGATGTTTAAGATGATATATTCATGATCAGGTAATACACCAACATGCACATCTTACACTTAGAAGTTTGAAAGGGTTAAAAAATTTTCTGCAAGGAAAATAATGGGACATTTGTCAAGTGAAAAGCACCACAAAAAATACCCTATACAAAAATTTTAAATTAGTTCTTAAAATCATAGATCTTCCATTTATCTAAATATTTCACCAAATTTAATCATTAGCCTATAACATTTTTCTTTAAAAGCTTTAAATATGTTTTTTTTTCTTCTAGTCATTATAATTTCTATGTTATCCACCGTGTTTATCTGTCCAAGAAATTCAATCATATTCTTAGCATTAGGATTCATGATACTATAAACATGCAAACAGCAAGTTAAACTGTGATTTGAAATCAAATAGATAAAATATTTATGTAGTTATTGCCATATCCTATAGGTTAATGTTAAAAGTTCAGAAATATTTGGCTTTGAGTTACGTTCGTTATAACTATGTAAGTTTTAAATTATCAATATATATATATATATATATATATATATATATATATATATATATATATATATATATATATATATACATATATATATATATATGGATATGAATAAACTAAAAAGCTCTACCACTAATCTAAATGATATATGCGAGATTTCCGCAAAATAATAGTTGAAAAAACTTTATATTTTTAAATTCTTGCTTACTATAAATAAGGACAGGTCTCGGATTCTTTTCTCTCCAACTTCATCTCTCAAGTGTTTCCTTACGAGAATGGCTGATTACGAGACGAAGAAGATGCTAAGAATGATGTGCTGTGATGGGAATGAAGTGGTGGTGGAAGAGAAGGTGGCGATGAAATCTCAGACGATCCGTCACCTGATCGAAGCCGACTGCGCGGAAAGCGTTATACCCATACCCAATGTCACCTCCTCTGTCCTCTCTGATATCTTCCATTATTGCAAGAAACATCTCGATTGCCCCTTGAA
Organism: Cymbidium sinense; assembly: GCA_021442155.1. Lineage (NCBI taxonomy): Eukaryota > Viridiplantae > Streptophyta > Magnoliopsida > Asparagales > Orchidaceae > Cymbidium > Cymbidium sinense. The sequence goes on from CM038215.1 coordinate 80,683,517, forward strand.
CCATGTCGATGATCTTAAAGAATTCGACGACAAATTTGTCGACGTTGATGCCAACACCCTCTACGATCTAATCATGGTAACTGACCATGTTCCAATCTCTTTCGGCTTTCGCCCTTTATTCTTTTATCAGCATATTCGTTCATTCTTATACTTTTTTTATTGTTATGTTAGGCTGCCAATTTCTTGGACGTGAAAGACTTACTCGATTTGATTTGCAAGAAAGTAGCAGATTTGATCAGAGGTAAACGGCCAGAAGAAATTCGCCAGATTTTAACATTCAAAATGATTTTACGCCTGAAGAGGAAGAAGAGATCCGGCAGGAGAACGCGTGGGCCTTCGACTGACCTGCACTTTGACGCTGAAATTTGAACTCAAATCCACCGGACTTTATTTCAATCCATTAGAAGATCGTTTATCAGGAATTGTTTGTTGCCCTTGTAGTGCTCTGCATTCCATCTTAAGCATTTTTCATTTCTGTATTGGAATTTGATTCTTTTTTATTGTGCTTAATTTCAAATTGTTTAGTTTCTTAAAATTATTATTAAATATCAGGGAAAATGTAACTGAGAAGGTTTTTTGTTAGTTTTTAAAGTTTAGTATGGTGTATAAAAATACTTGCCATACCAATTATTCAGATTTATAAATGTTCGCCAGTTCTTCCTCATAAGTGCTACCCACAAAATAATTCAGATTTATAAATGTTCTAGTTTGGCCCTCTCTGGAAGTAAACAACAAAAATTAAGTTAGGTTAATATGATTTGAGCAGGATTAAAGAAAAAATTAAAACACAAACAACATCCTTCAATCCAAAACAATTTTAAATCACACCGGCCATCTCCTCTCCATTTTATCTTAAATATATTTGACTCATGAACTCTGTCTAACGTCGCCGTTGTTCCTTCAAACGTCGGAGCCTTCTTCGGCAAGCTATAACTGAAACTTCTCAAGGAGAGCGAAGATGGAGGCAGATTCAGGGGCGGTCAGGTTAAACGATATTGGAGTTTTATTTATTTATTATAAATATATTTGGATTCTTTTATGGCCGGGTAAGTGGGGGGCATAACTCCAATGTCCCCACTATAGCTCCAGCCACTCAGCAGCCAAGATGGCTAAAATTTCAAATTAGACTTAGCTAAAATATTAATTAGCTAATTAGGCACAGAAAAAATTAAAATAACACGCTCAATGACGATGATGTACGTACACCACATCAACGATAATCGTCTGTTGAACAAGCGATTGGCTCGGCCCTAAATTTGGCCAAAAATTGAGACTCCTATCGCGATCTGCTATTATTTCTTTCGGCTACCTTCGGCTCTCCCTTCCACTGTTGCTACTGCACCATCCGAGCCCGCCACAGGCGTCACCGCCGAAGACCGCACATTTTGTAGTTTTTGTCCACCGATTTAAGTATTTTTAACCCTAAATATAATTTTTGTGTTAGATCTCGTCATATATGATTTTATTTTGTATAAAGAGCTTATTTAGTTTTATTTTTAGGATAGATTGAGAATATAGTACCTTTGTTTCAATAGATTTGAGTATTCGGTGAATGCATATGAGATTTAGGGTTTATGTTAGTATTTTTTATTATTTAGAGAGTATAAATATTCTTATTGAATATGTAAGAAATATTGATATGGGGTATGCAAAATAAATTTATTGAGTTTGCAAAATAATTTGTGCATGCATGTGAGATTTAGGGTTTATGTTGGGTTTTTTTTATTATTTAGATGCTATAATTATTTTTGTCGAATATGTAAGTTTAGTTATGAAGAAATATTGATATGAGGTTTACAAAATAAATTTATTGAGTTTGCAAAATAATTTTGTGAATGCATATGAGATTTAGGATTTATGTTAGGGTTTTTTATTATTATTTGGAGGTTATAATTATTTTTATTGAATATTGAAGTTTAGTTGTGAAGAGAGATTGATATGAGATTTGCAAAATAAAGTTTTTGAGTTTGCAAAATAATTCCAAGTCAAATGCGAAAGTGTACATTCTCCTGTATTGAGTTTTTTCTTTAACCATGTGAGATAAATGATTCTTGGTGTTTAGGGATGTTGTTAGTTAAAAATGAGTTCAGATAACGGTGAACTCAATGTAAGTGACGATTTCATTCCGACTTATATCAGTGAGAAAAATCATTCAATCTAGATCTCACGATGGATTAACTTCATGGAGTGTAGTAATTATGAGATCATTGAAGTTAGATCCAGCAAAGTTTTGTGTTAGTCTTACAAGTCGTTTTCCTATTAGTGCTAGATTTATTGCAACTCACATTATTGATGATGAAGTCTGTGAATCTGTAATCAATACAACATGCATGCAGCCTGTTTTAATTTACGTTAAAGTTGAGGAACTGTCGTACGAAGAAAGAAAGGTAGACAATACTGAGGAGTGTCAGAGAGCTCCAATTAGTACCGAGTACATCACACCAGCTTCTCAACTAACTACTCAAGTGGAAGCATACAGGTTTGTACCAACAGAAGCTGCTTATTTTGCTGAGACAAGTTTTGATTTTATGGGTGACCCTGAAGGTAATCACATAAATTCACTATCTTCTGAAGATGATGGATATGAAAATATGCCTACTGCAACAAGTAGTAATGTTGATGATGAGAATGATAGTGATGCAGAATAGCCTGCTTTAAGGGCCATAGAACCATCTTTCAGGATCAGAGTCCTAATTAGGGACTACTCAGCTAGAACAAGTCATACTGAAGACCACTTGTTATCTAATAATGAGTACATGCGTAGTGCTCAAATAGCTAGATAATGGGATGAGGAGCTTACATTTGATGGGTCATCAGATGAATCAACTTTTCAACAAAAAAATTATATTACAGATGAACTGCTAGAAGGTATGTGCTTTTATGATAAAAAGTAGCTGTAGTTCGTTGTTCAAGGTTGGTCTATCATAAATAATATTGAATATGTGATATATGCTTCAAATAAAGTATAGTTCACTGTATTGTGCAACCAATATGCTCCCAAACTACAACTTGCATGCGCTTACATGTAAGCTCAAGTAAGAGATTAGGAGGTGCATCAAGAATTGATAGTATTGGCATAGCTCATACATGTAGTCATTCAGTACTCAATGTTGGACACAGACAATGTACATCACAATTTATTAATTATTCCATTCAACCTATTGTAAGGCATCAACTTGATTTAAAATACAGAGAGATTATAGGTCGTATCAAGTCCAAATTTAACATAAGAGTGTCTTATATGAAAGCTTGGAATGAACATCGTAAGACAGTGAAGGTCATTTTTGATAGTTGGGAGTAATCTTATCAATCACTAGAGAGATTCATGGGTGTTGTATGTTCAGCTATGCTAGGATCAGTATACCGAGTGCACTCGATAGAATCAAACAGATTCCATGACTGTTCTGATCATTCGAGCCTTCAATTACAAGTGGGCAATACTGTCGCCTAGTTTTATATCTTGATGAGACTTTCCTCCTAGGTAAGTATAGGGAAACTCTACTTAGCGCAGTTGAAATTGATGCCAACAATGACTTATTTCCATTAGCCTTTGTAGTAGTGAAATCAGAATGTATCGAGTCATGGGGTTAATTTCTATGAACACTCCAAGGCTTAATCCCACTGGTGTCTACAAGAGGTGATCTATGCCTCATATCTGATTGGTACACAGGTCTTGTTCATGGTTCTAAAAAAATATTATCGGTGTGCATCGCTTTTGCCTCAGATATTTGAGAGAGAATTTCAAACAAGTTGTTAGACAACTTGGAATAGGAGATGTTGATTTCATATGCTAGAAAATATATGTTGTGGGTAATACTGATGATATCCATATTTTCAAAAGGTATATGATTGATATTAAGAACATCAATCAGGAGACTTAAGATTGGCTGGTTTCAAGGGATGTACAGTAATGGTCTCTATCCCACGATGGTGGCTATAGATATGACACGATGAACACAAATGTAGCTGAATACTTTAATAGAGTACTTAAGCGGGCACGTGGCTTTCCAATTCAGGCATTGATTACTATAATATATTATAATATTGTATCCATGTTGATGAAACACCTTGTATCAGCAACAACACTAGCCAACCAGCACGACTCCATGTTTTCTCCACGTGCTAATAAGGTAACTTTGCAGAGTTATGAATGCGAGGCAAGGAGATTTTTGGAGCCAGTATGAATATACACTAATGAGTACCAAGTGTTTGATAGAGCCAGCAAAACCTACAAGGCCGAGCTATTACAAAATCATGTTTGTAGGTGTACATGTAAACAACCACAAGCTTACCACATTCCATATCCTCACATAATTTATGTGTTGGGATAGTGATATTTGAGTCATGTGCAATATGTCTCGGCCTACTATACTTTGGAGTATTATAATAACACATACCAGGGAGAATTCCATCTCATCCCTGATAGTGATGAGTGGCTAGAACAAATCATCGCTAGCAGCTACCCAGAGTACCATCCACCAAATATTAAGAGAGTGTCTAATCAGTCACGTACAAATAGATTCAAAAATACTATGGACGAGGATACTACAAGAAATAACATATTTTGTAGTGTATGAAAAAATGTTGGTCACAACAGAACAATGTGTCCATAAACTCGACATCGTATAATATAATCTTGTTTAGGGTCTTATCATTTACGAAACTTATGTGTCTGTGTTAGGGCATCATAGCTTGTTGTTGGTTGTCTAAATTGTAACAGTATTCATTGTTACATTTATGATAGTTATTTGTGTTGTCCTTAAAATGGATGTTGGTTTTTCCATAAACTTGTTAGGCTGTGTTTATTAAACTATTTTATTTCTAAGATTGCACTATATGAAATCAATTATCTATGTTGTTAGATTGTAATAAACTTCTATTACTTTCTCTTAACTTTTATGTTGTTAGACTATATTATTCATACTGCTGCAATTGTACTGTGTTTCACTATTAAATTGGTGTTAGCTTGTAGTTTGATGCTATTATTTAGGAAACTTGTGCTGATATTAGTTTTTTGGTTTGTAAAAAAGCATTAAAATGTTGTGTGGGACTACTATGTTTTTGTTTCATATATGTATACTCTGACTCATGTTCATTGTTGCTATTAGAAAATGTTGTACGATGATATTGTGAATTTGTTTCATATTGCAGGTACTGTAATTTTGTTTTGCTAAATATTATTACATGTGTAATGCCTAAATTATTATAGGAAGGATGTCTATCAAAGAAGTCGCTCGCCCCGCAGGCAGGAGGTGAAGACAAGCAGAGGTGAGTGTTGTGGACTATGGCCCTCCATCGGCTAAAGTTCACCCTAGTATAGCGGCGCTACGTGATAGGCATAGAGCAATGCATCAAAATTTGGTAAAATTTTCTTTCTACAAGTTATGTATACAGATTATTCCTATAATATTGCATACTGAGCAGATTTCTTTACTATGCAGGTTTCAGTGCTAGAGGCTGCATCTCATTTACTGATGTTCAGAGAATGACCAGTAAATTATCCTAGATTTATGAGGGCTTTGTGAGTAGCTGGACTAGATTGTGTCTCACAGATGCAATACATTTGCTTAGATCACCACTTGCTCACATCCTTTGTGGAACATTGGTCTTCGCAGACAAATATGTTCCACTTACTTATTGTAGAGATTATGTGATTACACCGCGTGATATCTATGATTACGTGTATTATCTTGGCACATTGTTATGATGAGCTGATAGGAGCACATTCGGAGCCACATATTGTCTATCATGATCTAATCCAACTGCATATCACATCAAAATTTTGAATGGGATAGACGCATGGATAGACTTATTTTCCCATACGATTGCTGTGTTGGACATATTACAGAGATTTCTACTTAGATCTCCCCGAGCATCAGTTTGCTATGCATGTCAGAGCATATATACTCTTGCTATTGGCCAGACACATCAGGCTCCAAGGTTCACTTGTAGTATCTGTCATTGCTAGTTGGTCTGAGTGTGGGATATTAGTGAAATGAAGGGTATGTCTGAGAGATAAAACTAGCCCAAATCAGAGTCTATAGAGATGTACTAGATGGCCTGTTGTAGAGTCAAGTACGTTACATTATAAATTTATTTTTTGAGTCAATTATTGAATGTAATATGTTTACGGTGATGAGATATGGCTGGCTAGAGTACCATTGATTAGCTGGAAATAAGTTGAGCGGTACCTGCCAGATCATGTGCTTAAATAGTTCAGCCTTCCACTTGACTAATTTAGCACCATTATACTTTTCCTTCATGCGATTGGATAGTCGAGGAAAAGCAGATATGGATTGGATCGATTACCACCAAATGTACTTTACACAGTGGGAGAGCAGACGTGATTTAGTTGTGGTGGCAGATTCATCCCAGTAAGATGGGGATCCGGCCATTAATCGATACATGAGATGGTATCGATCTTGTGATTCACTCTACATGCTGAAGGCACTAACAATTCTCCTTGATACTTATTACCCTCGAGTACTTGAAGATCGAATAATGGTAAGCCCGTATTTTATATAAAAATTATAATTTTTTATACTGATTCAATCATAACTAAATTTTCTTCAATGCAGCATGAGCACATCCTAAATACCGATGTTATATTACAACATTATTTTGGGAAGGATGAGAATATAGATTTTCAGCAATCTATCAACCAGTACGAGGAGTTGTGTTGGGTGCTGAGATGCAATATGCATATCTCTGATAGTAGGTACATGGACACTGACATTACTTCATCGTCGTCTGCCGGATGGACAATGGATGTTGGTCCATCCTCTTCACCAGTGGTTGGGATCTCTACATATGCATTCACATAGCCACCACAGTATTTATACCAGGAAGTTATGTCGACACGGATGCATGGCGACCCTCCCTATATGGGCCTTTGTCATTGACACCCCAGTGTATCATAGTTTCGCTCTCTATGCATGCTTTAGCTGATGTACCTAGTGTTACACGAGTTACAACCACAAGTGGCGGGTTGAAGGAGGAAAAAGAGCATCATCTAGAGACCACCAGCGACCACCAATTATACTCCCGTTAGTGATAAGATTCCGCAATGGAGTTATCGCCAAAGATAGTCTCTACACTTGTATCTTTTGTAGATAGTAAATATCATTTAGTTGTATTTATACCTCTTTTATTATGGTTACTCATTTTGATCAAATATTTTCTTGTTTGGGTTCGATTACATCAAAAATCAGCTTTAAGTTCATATCTTTTTGTTTTAGTTATGGATGTTCTATAGTACACATTTACAAGAGGTTGTACCTTGATGTATATTTTTTATTGATGATATTTGCTTTGTTGATAAGATTAGAGAGAGAGTTTGTTGGTGTTGTGAGCTTACTTTGAGTTGGCTTGTTATGCATGTTTGAAAAACTTTAATAGGAAAATGAAAAATAGTTGCATTCCTACTAGTGGCATATTGGTTTTTCTTATGTGAATAAAATTAATTTAAATGATCCTCTCTAAATAATAAGATTTACGAGAGATAAGAATCTGCTGATATGCCATGTCTCTTAAGAGTTTGTTAATTGCACATCATTAAAAGCGTTTATTGGAGCGAGTCATTTCAAATTTTTCTAATTATTCATTTTGTAAAAACTGCTGCGAGTCGGGCCACAATTGTAATTTTTGGTCAACATGAAAGTAATGGAGAATTTTGTTATAATTCTAACAATACCAAGCTCACTTGATTTCAATACCGGATGAATCTGATATGAGCAAAATACTATAGCTGGTCCAATATTTCAGGTCGACACCAAAGTTTTTGCGCACATTTATAAAAACTGTTACATATCGGGCCATAATCACAATTTTTAGTCAACATAAAAGTCGTGAGGAATTTCGTTGTGATTCCAACGATACTAATTTCACTTGATTCTAACATCATATGAGAGTCGGGTAAAATACTATGGTCTATTTTATGTCGATACACAATTTTTGCGCATTTGCAAAAAGCTCGTATCTTGGGCCATAATCTCAATTTTTAGTCAACATAAAAGTCATGAAAAATTTTGTTAGAATTCCAACGATACTACGCTCACTTGATTCCAAAATAGGATGAGTCCGATACAGGCTAAATACTATGGCTGGTCCAATATTTTAAGTCGGCATCACAGTTTTTACGCGTATTTGCAAAAACTGCTGCGTACTGGGCCATAATCATAATTTTTGGTCAACATGAAAGTCATGAAAAATTTTGTTACGATTCCAACGATATAGCTTGATTCGATCTGGGATGAGTCGTCTGGAAAAATATTATTGGTCTAATATTTTAAGTCATATATAGTTTTGCGTATTTACAAAAGCTGCTACATCTGAGCCACTTTTGGTCAATGGCATGAATTTTATTACAATTTATGATACTAAACTGATTCGGCAGGATGAGTCGATAAGAGCAAAATACTGAATCCCAAATTTAAAAAATATATTTATCTGATGTGTCTCTTGTTGAGCGGTGATCGATCGAATCTGGGGTTGAGCTAAATCCTATTGAATGGGCCACTTGGCATATTTTTATTTTTTTTCAATACCTAATTAGCTAATTAATATTTTATTTAGATATAATTTGAAAATTTAGCCCTATCAAATTCGACGAATACATCCTTCCATCAATCGAACGTTTCAAATCTACATGTATACAATGGAAAAATGAATTGAAAGCCTTCGAATTCTCAATCTTTGCCTTCCCTTACAAGAAGGCGTGGCGGGTGACTCTGCCGAAGAAGGCGCGGCGGGTGACTCTGCCGCAAACTCGGGTAATCGTCGAATAATTCTTGGGCGGCCGGCCGCGACGGAATCCCTTCCATTCAAATCATGCTAACGAATTATCCCGATTCAAAGACTCGCAGGTCAGTACGTGGGTATTCACGTCCGACGAATACGTTGATTTCGACGCGCCCAAAGCAGGGAATAAGAATTGCTTCGCTTTATTTAGACAAACCAGGGGCGACTTGGTACCAATGGTCGAATAAAAAAATTTATAAATCTATATTATAAATTTAAACACTAAAATAAAGTTAACTAAAATAGAATTATATATATATATATATATATATATATATATCAAATATTTAAAATTAAGAATATGTTTTATAATATAGATTTATAAATATAAATATAATTTATAATATGAAAATAAATATAATGTAAACAATAGATTTGATAAATTTATAAAATATAAATATTAAGAAAAAATTATAATATATATAATATTTATGACATTATTACAAAACTTATATTCTTAAAATAACTTGTTTATATTATAAAAAGGATTTATATTTTGAAATATTTGTTTAAATAAAGAAGAATAGCTTACTTTTTTAATATATCTGTATTTGTAATTAATAAAAATATTTTGAATTTAATGAAAAAACTTATACAATTTGAATGCCTTAATTTTTTTTTTCAAATTGTAGTTCATATTTCGAAATTGACATGACTTTTAAAATATTATTAAGTAATTTTATTTAATTAAGTCCTGATGAAACAAAATTATTTAATAAGATATTGTAATATTACCCAATTAAATATATTTAATAAATTTTTAAGCATTCTACTATAATGGCAATATGTAATAGCATACTCAATAAATGACTACTTAAAAAAAGAATTTATTAAAATAAAGATTATAATTTAGCACAGAAAGAGTTAAAATAATTATAAGGGTTTCTATGTAATTAAAAGATTAGCTGTGTTCTTAAAAATTTAGTTATTTAGGTGTGACAAGGAAATATATTTATTAAGCAAACTAAACATGTCAATTAAAACAAACAGAAAGGTTAAAGTGTAAATTTATTTATAAGTAATGCTAGTGATTTAAGGTTGGTATTTAATTTTAATGTTTAATTAAAATAAAAGTGCATACTAAAATGAGTGAAGTCATTGGTTAGTTGATGTTTTGGTGTGACAGAGAACTAATTATCTACGATCTATGCTGGTGGCAAATGTAATACTAAAAGTATAATACTTTGAAATTTTAAATATGATATTTCAACAGAACATTGCCTTATACTAACATTGCCTATATTCATTTCAAATCATATCAAATTTTGTTCTATCAAATTTTGTTCCTAGTGGAGGCGCCATCGAAATAAGCCTAGGGTAGTTTAACTCTATTTTAATTTTGTCATAATTTCTCTTGTTATTTCATCTTTATAGAATTGTTAACTTAATATTTTAATAGGTAGCTTCTTAATTGAGATATAAGACAATGAGTAACGGTTCAATTTGGCTGTAGTAGTCACTAATAATTAAGGTTGTATCAGATTAGAGGAGAGGAGGTTCAATGTTTGATGATTCAACTAGGGTTTAACCAGAGTTGAACTGGATGATGTAATAAATATTAAAATGATTAAATATATATCTAATTAATTGATTTAATAATTTAAATATATGATAAATATATAATAAAAAATAAATAAATAATACAACTAGTAAATATAAATTTAAACATTGATAAAGTTCATTAAGATATAATTATTTGTGTGTTATAAATTTAGATGAGTGTATTAAATATATCAAAAAATTTACTATATAAGTTTATGAAAATTAGTATAAAATATATTAAAAATATAATTTTAAAAATATAGTTTGTATTAAAAATATATAATTTAAAATATAAAAATTATTTTAAAAACTTTATAAAATATATTTACCACTAAAATATAATATTTAAATTTTATTATAAAAATATATTTTGTAATAAAATTATAAAATTTTAAATATAAAATTTATTTTACATTTTTTTTATAAAATATAGTATATAAAATATTATTATAAAAATATATATTTTTTAAATAACTTATTTATATTATAAAATATAATTTTCAGTAAGAATATAAAGTTAAAAATTTAACTGTTATTCTTATATTCTTATATCTCAAAGCCCTTTTCTATTCTCAAAATTAAAACATAATTTCACTCTTTATTCCATCTCTTTAGTCTCACATCATAAAGAGGAATAGATGTTGTACTCTTTATATAGAAAAAAAGACCTCCAAAATATAATCTTATAAACTACTTGAATGGTTACATGGTGGTTATATTATAAATTAATTTAGGTACATTCATATTAATAAAATAGGATTTTAATAATTTATAAAAAATGATTATAAAAATAATTAAATTTAAATAGTTAAAAATTACTATTACAACTTAATATGAAATTAATTAAAAAATTATTTATTTGATTAAATAATATAAAATAGTTATTAAAGGGGATTTATTGAACCAACTAGTTTCTTATACATAGCATCCATTAAAGATGGATTTAGTTCACTATTGAAGGATATATTCTTTCAAGTAAAGTCGAACTCCAATAAGCCATCAATGGTTAGTTGACAACTAGCAACACCAAGTACAAGGTTGTTTGCACTAATAAGACTGGACTTATGGTTATTTTCCTACAACAAAATTACCTTATCCAACTATAAAATTGGCAGTTACATGAATCTCCTAGGATATTATCATCTCTAAAATATTTTTTACAAATAATCCTATAACTTCTAATCCTTTCTCTTTGAAAGTTTATAACATTTTTACATGTGTTTAAATTTTGAGTCATAGGGACACCATGCAGATCTTAAGGGATATTTATTAAAATGATGAGTATGACATCAATATCATATATTATTTTAATAGGTAGAAACATCACCCAATCCAATCATCTAATAAGTACTCTTAAGATAGATAAGTTTACATATACCAGAGGTATTTCCTCTACTTTAAATGGATAAAGTGAAGTATGGTTTATTTTATACTGGGTGCTTAAGCTCCTTATAGAGGTAAGCCTCTATAGTTAATTACATCTTAGAAAATAATTTTTTTTTAAGAATGCTCTATTAAAGTAGTCAACTAATATCTCCAAATATTTTAAAGTTTTGATATCAAATAGTTAGTAATTATTGAAAAATCAAATAGGAAAGTTCAAATGGAGTGAGTTCTATATAAATTTCAAATGAAGATTGTTTGCAAAGAGAGAGAGAGAGAGAGAGAGAGAGAGAGAGAGAGAAATGCATCCTGATCCACAACACCGTGGAACTATAATTCGAGTGCCCAAGTGTTGTGGCTGCTCCTCTATAGAACCTAGAAATACTAACTACCAACAGCCCTCCCGAGTTAGTGATAATTGCCCAAAGGAAAGAGTGGCCCACTAGCAGTTATCCTTGTCAACGATAACTGCTCAAAGGGAAGAACGAGAGTGATTAAGAGTGTAGGAGCAGTTATGGGAGTGATCTTTTATTAAAAGGCAAGAGGGAGGGGGAGCTGGCCACTCACTCTCTTATATTAACTCTATCCACTACACACTCTACTCTCCACTGCATGCTTTCCTCTTGTACGAGACAAGGGTGAAGCTGGCCATCATGAACTCCAGGTAAATATTCTTTTATATAATTCTCTCCCTAAAAGAAGATTTTCACCATTGATCTTAAATCCAGTGAGAAATAAAAAAAGCCTATTTCTATTGATCTTGGATCTAGAGTAAAAAAGAATGACCCAAAACTTGAAACTTTCAAGAATCTTGAATTTGAAGACATCCATCATAAAGCTTGATTCCAACATGAGAAGAAAAACCACCCTCCTTCAATCTTGGATCTAGTATAAAGGAGAGAGTACTTTTGCACTAAAAAAGTAAAAATCTAGTGCTGCTATGTTGTTGCAATGCTGAAATTTCTCAAAATTTTATTGAATTCTCCAAGAAACCACCCAAGAACAAAGTCTCACAATTCATAGTGCCTCTTAAAAATTTGAACCCTTAGCATCTCAGTCCGCTACCCTATAGTGCCCATTATAGAGCCAAGGCTTTAAAATCAATATTGTGATTCTAAACATTGGCACCACAATAATGCCCTCTCAAGTAATAATGGCAAGATGTCCCTTACACTGTGTCGTAGCACTTTATGTTGTCCTTTCGGATTTTAGAGTCAAAATGCCAAGTCTATAGTATCACGACTGTCCTTAATTTGTCGAGGCGTTATGTCAACTTTGCATCATTTAAGCATTGCTTCATATATTTTTATAAGCTTAAGTACCATCACTTAGCGCCAAGGTGCTGATTATATGGGCACTGCATCATTATCAATGCAGCACCGAGGCACGGATCTCTCTAATTTTAAGGGTGAGCCACCAACAGCATCGTAGTGCTATCCAGATAGCACCTAAGCACTAACCTCTTTGATTTTGGGCCTAAGTTCCACCTTAGAATGCCACGATGCTATCATCACATTGCTTATGCACTAGCCTTTTAGAGCCAAAACACGATATTACAATGCCGAGGTGTTGAGCTAATAATGATGCCAATCTTGGATAAAAATTCATTATCTAATTAACTTTTTTACTTTAATCCTGGAGTAGCCAAATATAATAAAAAATAAGAAACATAAAATGTAAAATAAAAAAAATATTTTAATACACAAATCTTACAAGTTAGATTACAAAAAAAAAAGTGCTGGGGGTGGGGGTGATGACTATCCTAGTAGTCATAATCATAATAACTTTTCTCCTCCCATTCTTCTTCTTTTAGCTTAGGTAGTGTTCTAACATAGTGTTGGTAGTGAGTAGTTATAGGAAAAGGAACTCTACTCGACCTAGCATTAAAACTGTAATATTTAAATATTTGAATGAGTGTTGAGTTGAACTCGTTAATGTAAGAAAATTGTTGCTGTTGTGGACAAATAATATAATCAAAATTTTTCTATAGTTCCTATTACTACTGGCTATTTTTGCACACCCTTTCCTCAATTCTGAGACTTCTCCCTCAATATCTTGGAGTTACTTAGTTAATGTCTCGTAGGATTTGGATCTGTACTGAGGAGCTTATTAACTCTCTCCTACTTCCATTCTTAATCTAAACCCTTCAATCATTCTTTTCATCAGGGGAGCCCTTTGTATAAATACATTTTCATTCAGGTCCCTTGACTCACCGTCTACAATAGACAAAGAATAAATGAAAGAAGGGTTATTTTTCCCTATGGTAGAAATCCCCTTAAGCATATTACAAATTAAATTATAAATAATCTTTCCTTAGTTATTGTAAAGCCCTTTAGAATTTCATAATTCAAAATAGCTCTATCCTTAATTGCCTTATTAATATTACCAGTGGCCATCAACTTGGTGAAAATAAAATTGTACCAAGCTTTAGCCTTGGCTATTATGTCGGTGGCAGAAAAATTGATAATCTTTTCATCCCATCCTTTTCATTGAACATTTGAATTTTTAACACCGAGGAAACTAAAGATTTCATTAAAAATAGGTTGATTATTGTAGTAGAAAAGATATTGATCATATGTAAAATTTTATAAATTGTAACATGTGTTAATGGAAGTATTACCAAAATATGCCCATTTCTCTTGTACAGAAACATGGTTGTCCTGGTGATCCTTTGTGTTGGCAAAAGACTCCCTCATCATAGGGATAATGCAAGTGGCATTATCATAGGCCAAGTTCTCCCAACCTTGCTCATTAATAATCCTCTCCACGCTCCCACACGGATTGTAGAAACTCATTTTCGGTATGAGATGCTTGTGGATGAGGGCATACAACTACATCCACATTGATAAATCTACCAGCGTTTCTAGAGGATGCCCTCTTCTTGCCCTTTTAGATGACCTTGAGCGGCATGTTTATTGTTATAGAATTGAAGATAAGTTAGGGAGAAAAAAGGTTGCAAGAACTCCTAAGAAAAATAAAAGATTTAGAATGAAAATTTTAGCAACCCAGGGGTTTTATTTATAGACTAGACTTAGCATCGTGACACTACTTCTTTAATGTCGACCAGCTAGCCTCTTGATTTTTGAAGTTTATGCCTAGCACTATGACGCCCCCCATGTGGTGCTTAGGCACTAGTCAGCCAGTCGAGAAGGTTATTGTGCTAGTAGAAAAGAGCATTTATTAATATTTATTATCATTAATTCTGTAATCAATCGAAACTAAAATACATGTTCAACATTGATGGAGTGTTGTGGTGCTCTTACGTAGTGCCGTGGTGCTGGTCAAAAGTTCTACCATTTTTTGTTAAATGTGCCTGCTAGCCTATTGGCCTTTGAACAACTTTTTGAGTGGCGTCGTGGTGCCACTTTAATAGTTCCTAAGTACTGATCAAATAGTCAACCCATTTATGTTATTATTTTTAGCACCTCAGCGCAGCGGTGCTAAGCTAATAGTATCAAAGCACTACCTTCTCTTATTTTGAGAGCCATGTTTTTACCTTATTTAGTTTTCAATGCTATCAGGTCAATGTTGCATCACTAAGGTGTCATAAAGAAAAACATAAATGGGTTGACTATTTAACTAGCGCTTAGGCTATGCCAAACTGGCACAGCGGTGCCAGTTGAAAATCTATTCAAAGGTTGATTGGCTGGCAGGTTCATTTAACAGAAAAGGATAGAATTTTTTATCCACGCTGTGACACTACAATAAAGTGTTGCGATGCTCCTTCAATGTCAGACATGCTTTTCAGCTCCAGTTGATTATATAATTAATGATAATAAATATGAATAAATGTTATTTTCAGCTAACACAGTAACCATCTTGATTGACTGACCAATGCCTAAGCACCGCATGGTGAGAGCTACAACGATCAACCTAAACCCTAAAAACTAAGAGGCCAGTGCTTCAGCATTGCAGAAGCAGTGCTGTGGCACTAGGTTTAGTTTATAAATAGAACCTCTAGGCTACCAAAATTTTCATTCTAAATTATTTATTTTCTCAAGAGTTCTTAAAACCTTTTTTTGTCCATAGCTTTTCCTAAAATCTATAATAATAAACTCGTAGTTCAAGGTCATCTAGAAAGCTAAGAAGAGGGCATCCACTAGTGATGCTTGTAGATTTATAAATATGGATGTAAAGGTGAGGTATCAGCACACCCTCATCCATAAGAATCTCATTCTGAAGAGGAGTTTCCATAATCTAGGTGGGAGCATGGAGAGGATTATTAATGAGTTAGAAGAAGCTAGCCTACGATGACATCGCCTGCATTGTACCTATGGTGAGGGAGCTCTTCACCAATGCAAAGGATCACTACGACAACCAAGTTCTTGTATTGGGAAAATAGATACATTTTTATAGTACTTCCATAAATGTATATTACAATTTGCATAATTTGGCAAATGATCAGTATATTGTCTACTACAATAGTCACCCCGATTTTAATGAAATCTTTAATTTTTATTAGAAATTCAAATGTCTAGTGAAAATGATAAAAAATAATTATCAATATTCTTGCCATCGCCTAATAACCGAGGCTAAATCTTGACAATATTATATTTCTACCAAATTGATGCTCACTAGTAATATCAGTGAGGTGACTAAGGATGGAGCTATTTTAAATTATGAAATTTAAAAGGGCTTTACCATAGATGTAGAAAATATTATTTATAATTCAATTTGTAATATGAATAATCCAAGTACTACCCTTGTGTATGGTCTCATTTATTCTTTATGTGTTGCGACTAGTGCATTAAGGGACCCAGATGAAGAAGTCTTTATATAAAGGGCTCCCTAGAAGAAAAGAATGATTGAAGGGTTTAGATCAAGAATGAAATTAGAAGAGAGTTCACGTGCTCAGTCCACATCCAAATCCTCCAAGATGTTAACTGAGCAACTCCAAGATATTGGAGGAGAAGTCTCATAATTGAGGAAATGGGTGGGTGAAAGTAGCCTGCTGTAGCATGAATTGGAGAAAAGTTTTTATTATTATATGGGCCAACTATAAAGGAAATTTTCTTACATGAATAAGTTCAACTCAACACTCATTCAAATATTTAAAAATTGTAACTTTCACCTTGGTCCAAGTAGAGTTCATTTTCCTACAGTGCCTCACTACCAACCCTATGTTAGCACGTTGCTGGAGCCAAAAGAAGAAGAGGAGGAGAAGGAAAGCGATTATGACTGCTAAGACAGTCTTTTCCCTCTTTTTTGTAATCTAATTGGTAAGATTTGTGTAATAAAATATTTTTTATTTCACAGTTTATGGTTGTTATTTTTTATTGTTATTTGGCTGGAGTAGGATTAAAGTTAAAAATTTAATTAAATAATAAATCTTACCTAAGATTGTCAATATGGATAGCTCAGTGCCTCAACATTGTAATATCAGTGCTTTGATGTTGCAAGGCTAACACCCAGGAATTATAATGATATCATCATAGGGTTCTATGGTGGAGCTTAGGTTTAAAATCAAAGAGGTTAGTGCATATGCATTGTTTGAGTAATGCTGCGACGTTGTGGGTGGATCTCCCTTAAAATTAGAGAAGGTAGCACTGCAATGCTGTGTAAGGGACATCTTGCCTATGTAACTTGAGAGGGCAGTGTTGCAGTGCCAATGTTTAGTTCTTGACACTGATTTCAATGGCTTAGCGCTATAGTGGGTGTTGAGGCACCGCAGAGTAGGATGCTAATGGTTCAAATTTTTGAGAGCTCAATGCCATGATGCAATACCCCATCGTCGAGGCGGTATGATTTTAGAGACCCTATTCTTGGGGAATTCAATACTTTTTTTAAAAATTTTGGTAGCATAATAGCTTAACAGTGCTAGATTTTTACTTTTTTAGTACAAAAGCACTCTTCTCTTTTATTCTGAATCCAAGATCGATGGAAGGATGATCTTTTTTCTCATGTTGGAATCAAGTTCAATGGTAGAGGTTTTCAAAATTCAAGATTCTTGAGAGTTTTGGATTTTTGGGATGTTCTTTCTTACTACATATCCAAATTAATGAAAATAGGCTTCTTGATAGTAAAAATCTTTTTTAGGGAGAGAATTATATAAAAGAATATTTTCAAGAATCTTTTACTTGAGTTTACTATTGCTGGATTCACTCTTATCTCATGTAAGAGGAAAGCATCTAGTGGAGAGGAGAGTGTGTAATGGAGAGAGTTAACATAAAAGAGTGAGTGGCTAGCCCCCCTTTTTTATTAGCCATCACTCCTTTAACCACTCCGCTCTCCTAACAACTCCCACTTTTCCTTCTGAGGGATTATCATTGATAGGGATAACAACTAGCAGGCCACTCTTTCCTTTGGGTTGTTATCATTGATGGGGCGGGGCTATTGACAGTTAGTATTTCTAGATTTTGTAAAAGAGAGGATACAGTACTTATGCACTTGGATTGTGGTGCCGTGGCACTATGGGTTGAGAGAAAAATCTATGATACCACATAAGTTTTAGGAATTTTTTATTTAGATGATCAAATGCATCATTAATGAGTAAACCTATTATCTTGAAAGATAAACATGGTATCCTATAATGGATTAGATAATTTAATAAAGAATCCTAAGGCTAATGGATCTTCAATGTATTGGAGAGTTTTCCCCTGAACTACATGAGAAGTAGAGCAGGGTTTATTTTAAACCAAGTTCATGTTTCCCTATAAGGGCAAGCCCCTATCTTAGGAATGGAGGACCTCTTCCTAAGAATACCCTTGATTAAAGAAATACTCTATTATTTTCTATGGATTTCTGAGCTAGTTTTTAAAGGAAATGACATTTAGAATTTCAAATGGGAACAATCCAAAGTGGACAAACTTATTTTTAAAAGCCAATCAGGATGAAGCAGAAAATGCTTGCTGATACAGAGATGTCCTGGGCATTTCAACTATCCTATCATTAAGATATAACTTTTGAAATTTTAATTTAAATTTTGAGTTGACATTTTATTAGAAATCTAGGACTAAGATTCTAGCAGCACAATACTATAGAAATGCCTAAAGTTGAGGACTTTCTCTGAGGAGGATGCTTCAGAACATAAGTCTATATGTGCTTACACAAATTAGAGACTCAACCAAGTTTTACCATTTTGAATTATTGGTCATTCCTCTCATTTGAGAAAGGATACCTATCTCATACTCTTCTGGACTGATAACTCATCTAGAAGGGCTACCAACCAACACCACCTAAATGCATTTTAAATTCATGATGCCAAGTCTCATGTATGCAAGATGACTAAGCTGTTGTATTTTAGGAAAGAATCTAAGAATTTAGACTCACTCCCTAATTCCTAGAATCATGTAGGGTGTTATATGCACTAACTAATGCACATTTTCAGATTTTAAATGTTTTGACTCATAATTCATTTATGGTTTTGGGGAATGCATTTTATGCTTAAATGTGATGTAATTGGAAGTGGTCAAGGGCCAAATAAAGAAGAGAAGATAGATTTTCCCAAGAAGGTGGTCATCCTCAATGGTCAGATGCCCTTTATGTGCAATGGGTGAAGTGCCAAATTCAAAATTTTAGATCAATATGTTAGCATGGTTTGCAAAAGCTAATTATTTCTAGTTGATTTTAAGTTATTCCTAGGGCTTTAATTTATGTGAAGTAGCCATGTGACCTTGACTATCCAGACTATATTCCATATGATGCTGATTATGAAAATTCTTCCTTTAACTCTTTTTACTTCTTTTAGTTTTAAAATTGGTTTAATTTACCAAGGGTGGTTTCAATTTAAGTAATTTAATGATTTACAATTTCTTTTTCTTCTTAGGTATATTTTATGTTAAAGTAAGATTAGATTTTCAAAAATGAAGGTACAATAAATTTAATTATTGGTGAAACCCATTCTATTCAACATCATAAGTCCTAATATAATGAAACCTTCATCCTAAGATGAAGATTCATTTTAAAAGTCTAACTAAGATCCTAAGTATTTTAATTAATTCATTTTGATGATTTGATCTGAATTAAGTTTATAATTTAAATCCTTTTAAAATTTATTTCTTATTTTAATTTGATTAATTTTTCATTCCTTTTGTTATTGTTCATATTTGATATTTTTTAAATGTGTGTTCATTATGTCAGCCAAACATATTTAAGTTAATGTGTTTCACTCTTTTTCATATTGTTCATTAGTATTGTTATGTTTTAGTTTAGGTTAAACCTTTATGTTTGATTTTATTTAACCTTGTGTTTTAACTTTCATCTTTATGTTTCATTAAGGTATATTCATTTTATTTATTTATTTTTGTTCATTTAATTTCAGGATGATTTGGATTACTTATTACATTTAGATGTATTTATCATGTTTATTTTCCAAGTTAATTTCATTTATTCATTTTGCTGATGTTTATTAACTTAAGTAAACTTACATTCAATCTAAAGTTTAATATTTATTCAATTTACTATGTCTCATTTTTATAACTCATTTGTATAATTTGTATCGTCTTGAGTTGATTATTCAAATTTTATTACTGTTTGATCTCTCTTTTATTAATTTATTTATTTCACTAATTTTTCTAATGTTTATTAATGAATTTATATTAAGATAGTTGATTCTAATTTATGATTTCATACATTATGGAATAGTTCAATTCATTTCAATTAACATAAAGATAATGATAATTATGTTATTTAGAAGAGTTCTTTTTATCATTTTGCATAATGTGATTTCCCTTATTCATCATGACTTAAGAAGTTTAAGGAAGGGTTATTATTATGTTATGTGATTTAAACTTACCCTAGGTTACTTTAACTTTAATGTAATTTTAAGTTCAATTAAACGTAATCTTTCATTTACATTTGTAGCCAATTTATTCCTTAATCTAAATAGCCTTAATGTATTTATATGTTGATAGATTATAAAATTTAGATTTTAATGAATTTAATATTTCAGTTTATTAATGGGTTTATCATGGTTTAATTGATTGTTAATTTTTGAATGTAATTAACTTCCATTTTATCAATTATTCTTAATCCTTAACTTATGTTTAATTAAGTTCCTTTACTTTCAGATTGCTTGGATATTTTTATGTATGCATTTTGATGTCAATTATTATGTTTTACATTTATATTATGGTTTTTTTGTAATTTTTGTAATTTCTTTTTTCCATTAAATTGACTTAGAAGGTTGAAAATTCAAGAATTCCTAATCCAGAGGTCAATTTGGTCTAAAGTTTTATCGCAAGTGGGGTTCCTTGCCAATTTTATTTTCCTAAAATTTTACCTTAATAAAATGTATAATTTGGGATAAAGTAAGGTTTTAATTATTTTATTAGAACCTAAATTAAGCCTAATTTAATGAGGATTATTTAGTGATTTTATTTTTCCTAGATTCCCTTCTAAAGATGTTTCCATAGAGTTTATTCAAAAATTTTAGAAACTTGGTTGATTTATTATGATTTTCTTAAGTTGAGGTTAATTATTTAAATTAATTAATTTAATTAAATTCCAATTTGGGTTATTTTAGGATTAATTGGGTTTTAGTGGGTTTCAATGATTCATTTAAGTTTATTAGGATGCGTTATGACGTTTTGGATCATTTCCATGCTTTTTCTAATTTATTTGTTTCATATTTAATTTATTTTTATTAAAATTAAGGTTTTGAATTTAAAATTTCATATATTTAGATTTATTTTTCAATAGATTACAAAAAATTCACCTAATATGTTTCTTAACACCAATTTCAATTCTCTAAAGTTTCAAATCATTTTGATAATGGTTTGGGATTAATTTATGTTTTAAATTTTTTATTTAGACTCAAATTAATGCTAAAATACCTAAAATTAATTAGGGAGTTTAATTTTAACAGATTCCTCTCATCAAGAACAGTCCATAGAGCTCTCATTTGTATTGTTTGGATTTATATTTTATTTTCTTTTTGATTTTTTTGGCATTTTTATAATTTCTAGAATTAAAAATTCTCAAATTTTCTCCTTAACCTCATCAAATCCAAGTGGTCCAATGTGGTGCCACTTTACACGTGACGCTACGGTATTCAACCACGGGAGATCCACATCGATCGCGCATTAAAATGGTAGTGCACGCATGATTCTTATGGGCCATTCAGTCTTCGATTGGACAACTCTAATCAATCTGCCATTTTCATAAGGGATTTAATCAAATGATCTGCCTAAATATAGACAGTCCATTCCTAACAAAAGAAATAAATAGTGGATATTATCTTTCCTTCGATGAAGATGAACACCAAGAATTGTCTATTGATTCGAGATGATTTTCATTGATCCAACCCAGTAAAGCAAGTTTATCTCTAAATGTTATAGTTCATTTAGATATTAAATCTGATATAATCCCAGTAAAGCAAGCTCCTAAGCAAATGTGAATAGAAATTGAACAGCAAGTGATTGCTGAAGTTTAAAAATTGATTAAAGTTGGCTATGTATGAGAAGAATAATACCTTAATTGGTTAGCCAGTATAGTCCCCGTAAAGAAAATAATAGTCAAATAAGCATTGGTGTTGACTTTAGAGATTTGAATAAGGCTTGTCTCAAGGATAAGTTCTCATTGCTAATATCAAAACTATGGTGGATATAGCCTCATCATATGAGATATTTTCATTCATAGATGAATCATCTAGATACAACCAAATTAAGATATCTCCAAAAGATAAAAAGCATACAATGTTCTGAACTATTATAGGGATATTCTATAACACGGTCATGCCATTTGGTCTCAAAAATATTGAGGCTACATATCAAAGAGCCATGACCAGAATATTCGATGACTTAGTTCACAATCAAGTCAAATGTTACATTGATGATGTAGTCATCAAAAGTAAAGAGAAAGAAAATCATTTATATGTTCTTTTGCAGATGTTACTTAGCTATAGCACCCTAGAGGGAGGGGAGCGGGGGGCGAGAGGAGCTGAATTGTGTTTTAAAAATAAAATTCAGAAAATTTAATTTTATCTTTTATAGAAGATTTAAATATTTAAAAATAATGCTTTAGTGAAATGAAGTAATAGAAAAAGTAATACCATAAAAGTAAAATGTTGAACAGTAAGGAAAGAGAACATAGATTTTTTATGTGGTATGGCCAAACCCTAAAAACTGGCTTACACCACCCAGGCTACGAATTCACTAAACCAAAGTTGAGATACAACAAATCTTTTATACACTCCTTCATTGGCAAGTACAACCCAACACATACTTTTCTTAATGAGCAAGCACAATCCAACATATACTTTCCTTAACAGGCAAGTACAACCCAACAAAAAATCAAGACAAAGCAAAGAGAAAGATACACATCTAACCCTTAATTTTAAAATGTTTTTTCACTTACAACCCAATCTATACTAATATTAAGGGAATTGAATATTAATTAAAAAGAGAGCTCACTTTAATTTTAAATAAAATTAATACAAATTTTCAATCAAATATTTAGTGCAACTAAGTAACTTAATGTTGCTTGAATGATCTTTAAATGGTTTGAAATTATTTTTTTGAATGACTTTGAAATGCAAACAAAAATGTAATCACCAAAAACTTTACTTTGAATTCTTTTTCATGCAAGCTAACTTTCATTCAAATGATAAATGTATTTGTAATTTGAATAACTAAACAATCTCTTGAATAAGGATTTGAATTGTTTCACATGAAACCTATCACATAACATATGCATAAACCAATTGAATATAAGTAATCAATAAGCATGAAATAATTTATGCAAGATGTGATGTGGTCAGCCAAATAAAAAAGAGAGGTAATAAGATTTTAAGCACAATCAAATTTAAGCAACCTATATAAAACTTTAAGCCAAAAGGATAAATACTAGATATTCAAATGATTAAGCACGTAAGAAATTAACAACCTTTAAGGAGACTTCAGCCAAACAAGAAATAAATGTATTATTCAATGATTAAGCACAAAAGAAATCGATTTCCTTATGTTAGCCTTAGGCCAAATAAGAAATCAAAAGATTATCAAGTAGGCTAAGACCACACAAATTGATCTTCTTATCTTTGTTCTTGGAAAACAAAATCTAAAGCCAAGAAGAAAAAAAAAGTTTAAGAACTTAGCACCTTAGAAAATAAACATCAAGAAGTTGATGTTTTCGGGCAAGGGTGGAAACATGCCAAACCTTCACTTTTCCCAATCAATAATCAAGACAAATAAATGTCCAAGGGAAAGGGAAGAATGACAAGGAATACTTACACTTCAATCACCAAAAATCTCTAAGAGATTGTATAGAAGAATTGACCAAGGGTGAGCAAGAGAGCAAGACAATAAGAAAAAGTTTTTAACCTTTCAGAACCTTTTTTAAGTTGAAACAAGGCTCTTAAATAGATGAGGGAGGAGTCTAGGGTAGGCCAAAAAAAATGATACAACAAATGGGAAATTGATTTGGTATCAATTTGAATTTCAAAATCAAAGGACAGGAGATCGACCAAAGAGATCTTTCATAAGCTCCTTTACAAATTTGTTTAAACCCAATATGGAATGTATGCTATGTGATTCATAGCCAATGAAAGATAAAATCCCATAGAAAGTTTTTCCAAGGGAGTTTATATATGAAGGAGGAGGTTTTGATTAAAATAAATCCATTAAAATCCACTTCAAAGAATTTGACCAAAGAGGTTTCCTAAAATACAAAATCTTAAAATAATGCATGGATTAATTTTAAATCAAAGCTGATTGTATTTTATACTTATTGAATGTTTAAATAACATATAAATTTAGTAAATTTAAAGCATAGTGGTCGGTCTCTCTTAAACTTTCCTAAAATAGGTCAAATTGGGAAAAGGAAAGGAATTATTTTGAAAAGAGGGCTAGTTTAAATTTAAATTTAAAATAACTTCTAATAAATCAATTGAGCTCTAAAAAATCATAATTAGTCATGCTTGGGACGTTCAACATATTCCATAAAAGATTTGATTTGATTAAGCAAGTACATGTCATGGATAAGGGAGTTTGAATTAAAGAATAATTCAAAAATAATTCAAATTCAAAAATTCAAATAAATGAATTTTAAAATATGAAAAATGAATAAAAATTCTGCCACAATAATGTTAAGATGAAAATGATAATAAAGAGAGAAGAATGAATAATAGGTGAGAGAATAGGAGGAAAATGGATAATTTTGGAATAATTCAATTTAAATTATGAATGACATGGAAAAGATTTAATTAATTAAATTTAAACATAATTTATTTTGCTTTAAAGCACATTTAATGAAACTTATATCATGCATTTAGTTCATACTATCCAAAATGGATAACTTAATGAATAATTGTAATATTAAGATAGAGAAAATTATAAATAATTTTAGAATGATGAATCTAAAAATGAATGAATCATTTATTTAATTTAGTGAAGTTTTCATTTGGCTTAATATAGTAATTCCTCGAAAAATTCTCACCTAGTCTATGTCTAGTAGCTTTAATAATTTGATATAACTGAAGAACAAGGAGCCGTAGAATTTTTTCCTTCACACTTGAATTTAACTTGATTAGTAGCATTTGAACATGTGTTTGTTATAATCAAAATCAATCTCATATGAGATGGGGCTCATGAAGTCAATAGTGGATATTTTTTGAATGGTCGCACAACTATAACCTAAAAATCAACCTGCTAAAAGTGTGCTTTTGGAGTGACTTCAAGGAAATATTTATGGTTTGTAGTGAGGCACCATAGAATAGAGATCAATCCAGAAAAAATGTTATAGAAATGCCACCACCTAAAATTCTTATAGAGTTTAGATCATTCCAGGGAAGGCTTGCTTATTTAAGTTGATTCATACTAAACTTATCAAGAAGATGTCAACCATTCGAGACATTAATAAAGAATGATTTCAAATTTATTTGGGTTGAAAAATTCTAGAATGCGTTTGAAAGTTTAATATAATACTTAATGAACCCTTCTATTTTGGCTACTCTAATTCTAGGAAAGCCATTGATCTTATATACTGCAACTTTAGATGAGTCACTTGGGGCTTTATTAGCCCAAGTTAATGAAGAAGGGAAAGAAAATTCCCTCTATTATCTAAGTCATAGACCTGATAGAAAAATTCTTCATGGAAAAAATTAATTATCCACCTATTGAAAATCATTGTTTGGCCTTAGTTTCGCGTCTCAGAAACTTAGACACTGCATGCTTTCTCAAAAAATAAATTTGATTTCAAGAGTAAATACATTGCAGTATCTTATGACCCGCCTGATGTTGTCTGGCCTAGGACATTGGTCGATGATTTTATTGCAATTTGAGATTACCTTAATTCCCATTAGTGCTATAAAAGGTCAAGTCATAGCTGGCTTTTAGGAACACATCCTATACCTGAGAGTTCCTCTTTAAATGATGATCTACAAGATGAGCAGATCATGACATTAGAAGGTGAACTAATGCCACTTAGGAGTTATATTTTGATGGTGTAGTATCTTCAAAGAAAAATAAAAAATTAAATTTATCTATCTCTGGGAAGGTAGGGATTGGATTAATATATATAACCACCTAAAAAGGAATGATGTGATATTCCTATCATCTAGCCCAATCTTGCATGAATAATGAAGCTGAATATAAGGCTTTTATAACAAGATTAGAGCTAGAAATCCTTATGGATATAAAAAATATATAAATTTTATTAATCAAGTGAGTGAAATCTATAAAATTTTGCATCCAAAGCTCTTTAGTTATTATCAATACAAGATGAAACTACTCAAGAAAATTTCATATCTAACTCTATATAGGATATCTCATAGAGACAACTCTATAGCAGATGATTTGGCTAAACTTACCAATGAAATCATATGCCTACAAAATGATTCTATTTCTATATAAGTTCAAAGTCAACAAGTTTTATCTTCTATAGATTTAGATTATAGGAATAGAAAAGTAGAGATGCAAAGGATAGCCAGCCTTAATGAAGGTCGAGAGGAATGAAACTTGAGGAAGAAATTCATCGACTATTTAAGTAAGGGGAGGCTTCCTAAAGACAAGACACTAGCAAATCAAATAAAAAAAACATGCATTGTCTTATGCATTAATTAATAATGTATTGTACCGTAAGTCATTCGATAAAATTTGGCTACACTATTTAGACATGCAAGAAGCACATATGATCATGACTGAGGTGCATTCTGGCTTCTATGGTGCTCACCAATCTGGACCCAAAATGGCATTGAAAATCAAAAGACTGGGTATTATTGGCCATCAATGTTAAATGATTGCATGGAGATTGTATGTCGTTTCCATCAATGCCAAACTGATGGTGTAGTCTTACATTAGTCTCCTAATATACTACACTCGACGATTGCATCTTAACCCTTTGAGAGTTGGGGTACTGACATCATAGGGATTATTGACCCTCCTTCGTGAAAAGGTCATCATTTTATATTAGCCACAACTGATTATTTTGGGCTAAAATGGTACCACTAAAAGAAAT
Source organism: Cymbidium sinense (assembly GCA_021442155.1). Taxonomy (NCBI): domain Eukaryota; kingdom Viridiplantae; phylum Streptophyta; class Magnoliopsida; order Asparagales; family Orchidaceae; genus Cymbidium; species Cymbidium sinense. The sequence goes on from CM038215.1 coordinate 80,710,631, forward strand.
AAAAGTATATCATGTGTTAAAATTCTTTCAAGAAAATGTCATGTTTCAATTAAGCATTCCTCGCCAAATCATTTCCGATAACAATCCATCATTCAAGTCTACAAAATTAAATAATTTCATGGCTAATCATAACATTGAATGGAGATGTTCGACCATCTATTACCTCAAGACAAAGAAGCATTCAATAAAACTTTAGTACTAATTTTGAAAAAAGTACTTGATGAAAATAAATGCCAATGGCATGAAAAGTTGGTTGAAGCCCTACGAGCCTATCAGACTACATAAAGGACACCAACTCAGTCTACGCTGTATGCTTTGATTTATAGAATTGACACTATTCTTTCATTAGAAGTACAACTACCTTCATTAGGAATAGTAATTAATAACAGTGTTACAATAACTCAAAACATAAATTTTGATTAGAAAAACCTGAAAGCCTTGAAGCAAGATGTTTGAAAGCACTACAAGACCTTGAATTGTGCCAAGCATGTATGGTTAAAAAACATGATAAATTGGTCCATCCTAGAACTTTCAAAGTAGGAGACTTGGTCTTGGTTCTTAAATCGCCAATTTTAGCTCATTGTAGAATCGGCAATAAATTCGAGCCAACTTGGGAGGGACCATTCAGAGTAGAAGACGTCTATGAAGGAGGTTATTATCACTTCATTACTTGTAATGGTGAACATCCAATGCTTCCAATCAATGGATGTTACCTAAAGAAACATTATATGTAACTTATACTCTATTTCAAAAGAGTAATAATCAATAAAATTTTTTCTCTTTATTACTTTATAATGGATGTTATTTCTTTCTATGCAATGGTTCTCAAAATCTTATATAATCTTCTTAAATTGAATCTCTCTCGGATAGAAGTAAGCCTTTCGAGGTACCTTTCCTATACTTACCTCAAGCTAGGATAAAGCTTTCCATGGCACCCTCCTCATGTGTTCTATATGTTTGGAGCAAGCCTTTCATGGCACCATTCCTATTATTCATAGACTAGGGTAAAGTCACAAAGAGACCTTTCCTATCAAATTGGCTATTTAGATTAGGAATAAGTCATGAAGACCCCTCTTCTATTAGCTAAAATATTGAGGATTGGATTAAGTCATTAAGACTCCTTTTCTCTTTCAGAGCTATCTAAGTTGGATTAAGCCATTGAAGGCCCAATCTTAATAACTAATCACATAGGTGTAAGTCCCATAGAAGTCATGCTGTTAAATGACAAGCTTAGGATAAAGTCATCAAGACACCTTTCTTTGTCATATAGACTATCTAGATTAGGATAAAGTCACAAAGACCCTTACTCTATTAGTCAAAACGTTTGGAGTAGGTTAAGTCACTAAGACCCCTTTCCCTCACTTAAGCTATTCAGGTTAGAATTAAGCTATTGAGAGCCTCCTCTTATTAGCTAAATTTTACTATACTAGGATTTAAGTCCTTATAACCCCTTTTCTAGTTTCAAATAAAAGAAATGTAGGAATGGAATAAGTCATTAAATACCTCATCCCTATAGGCTACCTTGGTTAGGACTAAGTGATGAAGACCCCTTTCCTAAAAGCCAATAGAATAAGTCATTAATACTCTTTTTCTCATTATAACAATTCAAGAATACATAAAACCCTTGAAGGCTCCTTCTTAATAGTTAACTAGATGAATTTAAGTCCCATAGTAGGCATCTTTTCTAGGAAAAGAAATTTTTTAGGATCTACCAATAGATCCCTACCTTAAGTTGTTTAGTCATTAAGCCCAATCCCTTTGGCTAATTTATGTAAGAAGATATAAGTCCTTGGACTTTCTTCTTAGTTCAGCCATTGAAAACTTATAGAATTCAAATCTATGATAATCAAGAGAATAATAAGTTCCTTGAAGGCATCTTATCTAGCTACTATAACTATGTTAGGATTAGGTCTTTCTTTAGATCTACCCCTAATGACATCTTTATTCTTCTTAAAATTTAGTGAACTTAAGTTTCTAAGAATGAATCATTCCAAATTAAAACAAATTTAGGCATATTTATGCCTATTTTTCACAATCAAATCAAAACATAAATTTAAACTCAAAACCAATGATAAAACTCCAAGCTTATGCTTGTAGTGTTGATTAGTTTGGTCAACACCAATTTGTGTAGTGTACTCTATATAGTCCACTACACATATTGGGGTTCCATTTGTTGGCCTTTTTTTTGGATGAGGTTAGCATTACTTCCAAAACTAATAATTAGGATACCTAATCCTTGATTAGGTATCTCCTAATTAGATACTTAAGACACTTCACTTAGTGGACTAATGCACCTTTCTAAGATCTAATCTAACTCAACAAGATTGGATTGACTTTGACCAAATTCAAATCGAAGCCTAAAGATATTGAAATCTAAAGACACTTGAATTTAAATCAAAGTGAATAGGGTAATTAATTTAATTATCCTATTTAATCTTAAAGCTATTTAAACTTAAAGAAACTCAAACCAAACTTAAAAAAAAAAATCAAATTAAAGTCAAATAAAATTATGAAATAAAATTAAACACTTGAATAAATCCAAATCCAAATCAAGGCCAAAAAGTGGTCAACCGTTTTAACATAGGATTAACTTAAGTGGGTCCTACCAAGTCAAAGTCAACCCACTAAAAATTTGACTAAATAAATTTTTTTCAAATGATCTAAATGATAATATATTCATGTTTAAGTATGAATTTTTTTTAAAAAAATAGAAATTCAGTAAGGCCTTAATTAGGCTAAATAGGCCACTTGATCTAAATGGGCCTAAGTGGCCATATTGGATTTAAATTCAAATAAAATCAAAATAAACCCAAATTAATTGTCCAAAATTATTTTAAAAAGATAAGCAAATAAAATTCAACAAATCATTCAGTCCAATTTGACCAATTTGGTCATTTGACCCAAATGAACCCAAACTTAACCTATTAAGCCCAATTTGAGCTAAATGGGTCAAAATTGAAATTAATTTTAAACCAATTGAAAGAAATCACTCTAAATCATCTCACATATGTGCTTAAACATGATTGCAGTCCAATCATAATCTAATTTAGTCAAAATTGGTCATTTGAATCAATCAAATTTAACTTGACCCTTTTAGGATAAAATGAGTCAAGTTGACTTAGAATTGAATTAAATCCTCATGTGGTAGGAGTTAATTGGATTCTTAATTATCCAATAGACAATCAATGATGATTTAAACTCAAATCTAAACCAATTAATGAAAAAATAAATGATTAAAGCATTTGAATTTAAATTGAATCCAATATAATAATTAATAAGCAAATGAACCCAAGCTTAAACCAAACCCATGTAAATCCATCTAAACTGATCGAAACCCATTCTAAGATGGGTTAAAAGAGATTAACAGCAGTTCAGGCCACTAAACTAATCCAAACTAAAATCTAAAATGATGGAATGTACCATGGAAAGCAAAGAAAGCATGAAGCCAAATCCAACTTCTCCAATCCTAGATCCTCTTTGCTTTCCCACCTCATCACTTCTAAACTTCTATTAAATAGTTTACAATCCTTAGAGCTAGCCTCTAAGGGTAGCAATTAAACATGGCTGGCCAAGGAGAAGGAAAAAGGCATAAGAGGCTCTCTTCCTCTAATGATAAAGGAGATAGAGAACATCTTGAGTTAAATTGACTATTCCATTACCTTCCCCACCTCATACGAAGCTAATCACAACCCTTCACCAATTCCCTTGCCACTGAGAGGCTAGAGAAAGACCAAAACTAATGGGAAAGAGGCTGAGCTTGGTCTATAGAGCAATCCATAAGGACAGTATCTAATTTCTTCTTCCCATAGCCTCATCGCACCATTCTAAAGCTATTGGAGTCAACCCCATTGCCAGAGATCACTGGAATTGAGGGTGCCATTAAAACCACCTCTTAAGCTTTTGATTTTAGGGCCTTATGAAATTAGCTTGATCTCAAGGCAGATTAAACCATATAAATCCCTCCTATTTCATTCATTGATGGTTTTAGAATTGAATTTGAGTGATTTCAATGGTCTTATCTCAACTCAAAGTGGTCAGGCAATTCCTATATAGATTTTGGCTGACACTGCCATAAAGATAGGATTCCTGCTTGAGAAAGGGGCAGTTGGGGGCTTGAATTCCTAATCCACAATCAAATATATATTTAATTTATTTTATGTTAACGTGGACCCTATTAGTTTGAGAGGGACCACACTGAGAAGGAGCTCATATTGGCCTAGTCATATCTCAGACTTACTAGACCAGGGATAATCTGCACATCCGCTGAACAAATTCTCCAACCACAGGGGCAGCTACTAGGAAAGGGGGACTGTGCAATCCAAAAGTAACCTAGGTAGTGTCTTAATGGGGTCTCCAAGAACAAGATCCAAATAGAGTGCCCATAGGGGAGGTGCCGCTAGGGGCATTATCCAAAACCTTATAAAAGAGAGCCTATAGGTATACGGTGGCCAACTCAAGGAGAAATTATGGTGACTCACATCTGCCATGAGTGGTGTATCCTTCGGGTGGGTCGTCGTCAGCATGGCAATAACCAACCAACCTAAGGTGCCCATCAATTTGTGATAATTAGTCTAGAGGAAAGGCATGTAGACTTACATCTCTCTAAAGCAGAACTAATCACCAGGATAGTTTGTCTTTGGTTCGACAGGGCAGCTATCCAACCTAAGGCGACTACTAAGTGAGGAGTCCTATGTAAGGATTAAACCCAACCTAAAACTAGTCAGAAGGAAATGAGCCACTAGGGAACTTATCCTAAACCTCAAATATACTCGAGCTAATTAGTGCATGATGGTTAGTTCAAGAAGAAAGCATGTAGAATTACATCCTCTTAAATAAAGTCAACATAGGGTAGCTTACTGGCTGCACAGTAAGGCCTACCAAAATGATAAGACCCTCATTGGTTTGCAATGGTCTAGTCAAGAAGAAAAAGTGGGACTCACATCCGCTAGATAAGTGACCATTGGGGTGACACACTAACAAGGTAGCATATCGGCCTGACCTAGAGCAGCTAATGAGTGAGTGCCATGGGGGCTTGCTCCCACATCAAAATAGCTTGAGACAAAAGATATGTATTTGTTTGTGTTGTGAAAGAGGGGGGTAGGATGCCACTTGGGTTCCCTTACACCTACCTTAAACACGTAGAAGAATGGATGAAATGGCACCATATGGGCAATTATGACTCCACCAAGAAAAAATGCCGCTTGGGTTCTCTTACACCAAACTTAGTAGCACTAGACGATCATTTGTACTTTGTGTTTGTGTCATGGGGGGATAGGATGCAGCTCGAGTTCTTTTACAACTACCCTAAACACGTCGTGGCTGATTCGCAAGTGAAAGATATTTCTAACACATAAGATATGGAATTTGATATGAAAAGAAGTTTTATTGATGATTATTTTCAAACAAGATTTATAGATAATATTTTTTTAAGTAGATCCCGTTGATTGGTAGCATCAGGCGCTCTCCCTTATAATTTATAAGTTGATAAGATCCTCCTTCATAGGCAATCTCTATGGCAAAAGGGCCTTTCTAAGTGGGTTCAAACTTGTCTCCCATCTTTTGGTAGACAACAATTGGTCTCCTTAGAACTAAACCAAGCTCTCCTAGTTGAAAAGCCCTAGGATGAACTATCTTGTTATGAGCATGAATCATTTGGCTTTGTACAACTTCAGGTTCTAGCATGCCTAGAGGTGTCTCTCCTCCAAACCTTTTAGGTCTTCCAATCGCAACATGGCGTTATGCTTCATTGTGATCTTACTGCCCATGTCTATCCTTAATGATGGGAGTTAGACTTCTAATGGTAGAACGGCTTCAGACCCATACACTAAGGAGAAAGGGGTAGATTGAGTTTGAGTTATGTATGTGGTGCGATAAGCCCACAAAGCTTCAACTAATTGCTCATGTCACTGTCAATTATTGTCATCGAGTGTCTTCTTCAGGATTTGGATGAGGGTTTTGTTGAAGGCTTCTGCTAGACTATTTGTCCTCAAGTAGTATATGGTGAATATCTCTAATCTATGTTGTGTCTCAGGGCAAAGCTATTGATATTAGTGTTCATGAATGTAGTACTATTATTGGATATAATTCATTGAGGCACCCCAAACATATATATGATATGGTTCTTGTAAAACTAGAGCACATGCTCAATTATGACCTCTCTAAGTGGGATTGCCTCCGCCCACCTGGAAAATTAGTCGGTGGTAGCAAGAATGAACCAGTGACCCTTGGAAGAAGAAGGATCGATCGGACCCACTATGTCGGTACCCCAACACTCAAATGATCATGAGGCCGATGTAGGATGAAGAATGTTGGGTAGTTGGTGTAGGACCACACCATGCACTTGACATTGGTGGAATCTCCTAGCTACGTCCATGTAGTCGGTGATCATTGAAGGCCAGTAGTATCCTAATCTCTTGATCTTGGATTTCATCTACGAACTAGATTGATGAGCTCCACATAAACTTGAGTATACCTCAATCATGATCCTACGGGCTTCATGTTTGTCCAAACAACATAACTACATATGATCGAAAGACCAGCAGTATAAGGTGCCACCTATGAGAGCATAAGAATGGGCTCTCTGCTTCACCTAGTGTGCTAGTGATTTGTCTTGAGGTAATTTTCCTATATTTAAATAATCCATGAATGGTTGCCTCCAATCTGACTCCTCATCCTTTTTGTCAATGACAACCTCCCCTTCAAGAGAGAGTCTCTTGATGAGTTCAGCGTCAACAAGGGATAATACTTTTCTATTTTGGACCTTTATTGGAATGGACTCATCTTTCAAACATGTCAACTCTTTAGAAAGCTTGGCTGATGCATCTTCTACTGTGTTCTCTCCTCGAGGAATCTTGTAGATGGTAACCTCTGAAATTTGGGTCAACAACTCCATAGTGTACTTGCGATAATGATGGAGCTTAGGCTTTAGAACTTTATAGGACCCAACGATTTGGTTGATGACTAGTTGAGAATCCCCAAACATGTTGATACTCTGGACGCGTATAATGACTTACTTTAGACGACAATCAGAGCCTCATATTCGGCTTCATTATTGGTACATGGGTTGGACAGATGATATGAAAATCTCATCATATCACAGTTTAGAGTGGAGAACTATTCCTACCCCTGCCTTTCTTGAAAGAGTAGATCATGATTCTTCTCCTTTTTGAAAGAAAGCCGCACCATCAAAATACATCTCTTAGCGATGAATGCTAGTGTCCCCTAAGTTCATGATTTATTCATTGGAGAGATCTTCACTAAGGGAAAATTAGCAGGAAGTGGGTGTGCTGCTAAGAAGTCTACTTATGCCTGTCCTTTCACTGCATGGAGGGGTATGAATGTAATGTAAAATTGTGATAAAATCATGGACCAACACACCAACCTTTTGGATAGTGTCAGTCGTGTCATTAGATATTGTAGTGGATTGATCATGGAGATCAAATTCCCCTTATGAAAAAGCATGTAGTGCCATGTCTTTTAGGATGTAAAGATTAAAGCTATGTAGTGCTTTTCAAAAGGTGGGTCATTTGCCTCAACAGAAATTAGATGACGACTGAGGTATTTGAGAGCATTTTCATTCCCTTCGTCGTAAGTTTGAGCCAACAAAGCACTAAGGGATTCATCTAATACAATAGTGTAGAGGATCAATGGCTTACCTGGGATAGGGGCTATTAGAACTAGCAGCATCATCAGGTAGTGCTTGATATCTTCAAAAGCATGCTTGCATTTGTCATCCCACTTGAACTTGGCATCCTTTTTGACAAGTACTAAGAATGCTAACATCTCCTTGATAGGTTTGAAATGAAGCGTCTTAGATATGCCAACCTCCCTTGGAATGATCTGAGTTGAGTTAGACTTTTAGGGGGTAACATTTCTATGAAAGTCTTGATATTCTCTGGATCGATCTCTATTCCCCAATGTTAGACAACAAACACAAGGAATTTTCCCGAAGCTACTCCAAATGCACACTTCAGGGAATTCATTTTAAGGTTAAATTGCCTTAACCATTTGAAAACTACTCTCAAGTTGAAGACATAGTCATCTTTTTCTTTGCTTTTGACTACTAGATCATCAACATAGCATTCAACTTAATGATGAATGAGTTCATTGAAGATCTGAGTCATGGCCCACTAGTATGTAGCATTAAAATTTTTAAGGACGAAAGGCATGACCTTATAACAATAGATTCTGATCGGGGTTCGAAAGCTGTGTTTCTTTTATCCTTGAGGGCCATCTTAATTTTATTGTAGCCAGATGACCCATCCATAAAGAAGAATACTACATGAGATGAGGCGATGTCCACCATTAATTCTGGTATAGGAAGTGGAAATTCATCATTAGGACATGCCTTATTTAGATCCCTAAAATTGACGCATATGCAAATTTGGCCATTTTTTTCTTAACTGGGATAACACTAGCTAACTAGGTAGGATATTTTTCTTCCCTGATAAAGCTAGCATCAATCAATTTCCTGATTTTAGAAGTGACCTGCTGTTCAATGTCTAATCGCATGCATCTAGGAGCTTATTTGATAAGGTTAACATTAGGTTCTATTGCTAGTTTATGGACTCCTACGTTAGGAGGTAAATTAGGCATTTCTTCATAACTCCATGTGAAGCAATCCTTAAACTAAGCTAATAGCCTAACTAAGTCATTAGTTTCTTCTTCATTCAACAAAGAACTGAAGTACTTCTAGCATGTATCTTCTTTTGTTCCTAAGTTAATTTCTTTGAGTTTGTTAATGGTTGATCTGATCTCTTCTTCAAACTCTGGTGGTCCCTCTTTGACTTCAAGCTCATTTGGGTTATTTGAAGTTTCTAAACATACCTCCTCACAAGAGTTAGCATAGTTTGAGAAGAACCTATCAAACCCCCAATGAGTGGTGATGACTAGGCAATGGTTATCATTGTCGATTGGACCCACTATGTCGAATCTTAGTCCTAGCCTTGATTGAGAATATCTGCTTTTGTTGTCCCATAGCATTTAAGTAATCCAACATGTGTTTAGACCAAGTATGTAGAATTAATCCCCTCTTTTCTAAGTTAAGAACACAAGGTGAATACCAATGAAAAGGCAATTATATTAAATCTTTATATGAATCATCCTCAAGTTCTACATCAGCTTCTTGACTTGAGGATGATGCTCCCAACAAAAATCTCTTTAGCTTAACCTCTGTGGATGACTTGGGGGACTTCTTAACTATTAAACCTTCAACTTTTTGGGAGGAAACTGAGGTTTGAGCTAAGGTTCCCAATTGTTGTCTGACTGTTCTATATAATAGTGATTTAGATACATTAATGCTTTGCTTGAAGGCCTAGTCTTCATCCCTGCCTAGCTCAATTTTCACCACTAAAGGGACCAACTGAGAGGGGTTGGCCTGCATCCTAACCACATGAGACTCATCCTCTAAAGTGGCTTCTAAGTCTATGGGGATAGCGAGGGTATTCTTGTAAGTCAGAACATAGCTCCTATTGGGTGGCCAATAGGGAGGGGGTCTTCCACCTTTGGAACTGTCTCTAGATCTGCCTCTGCCTCTACTTGGTCGAGGTCGAGTCATCCTACCCATGTGTTCGTATGGAGGAATGAACTGTGGGCTATTGACCTTATTTTTGAATAATGTTAATATTAACTTAAAACCTATAATTAGGATGTTCTAATTTCAATTAGAAACATCCTAATTTAGTACTTAAGATACTACACTTAGTGTCCTAGGGAATCAACTTAAATTTTCAATTTGGATTAACTCAAATCAAATCCAATTAATTCAAATTAAAATTTAATTGAAATAAAATTTAAAATGAATTAATCAGCAATCCAAGTTGATTAAAATCCAAATTAAATTTAATTTTAAAACACCTTTGAATTGATTTTGAATTGGATCAAGTTTGAATCAATGCACTTGATTTGGACTCAAACTCCAACCCAATTCAAATGCATTCCAACATAAACTCAAAATGGATAGCATACATTAGACTAGTGCTACATTATGATGCCATAATCATAAAAATAAAAAGGGGAAAATGGGAAGAAGAAAATGCAAGCTCCCTTCTTCCCACCTCATCCCACTTCACCTCTTAAGCCACCTCTTAAGAGAAGGCTACTGTCACGGCCAAGGGAGATTTTAACGCTTAGAGCCATCCACTAGCCAAGATAAGCCTTATGTCACCTTCACCACTAAAAACTAAGGGGAAAAGAATCATTCCCCACCTCCCAAATCGCCGGTGAGGGGGTGAACCATCAAGGCTGATGGATACAACTTTAGCTCAAGCAAGGGACCAACCTGAGAGAGGAGAATCTAATTCCTTTGGCATGAAAACTTTTCTTAGAGTTCTAAAGCCAAATGAATCAATCCCACAGCTCAAAAGTGAAGGACTAGAGGTATGCCATTAACGCCTCTCCATTTTTCTTCTAAGCTTTCAGTTTTGGGCCTTTGTGAAGGAAACTCAATCTCAGGTGAGATCGAACCATATAGATCTATAGGATTTTCCACCATGATGGATTTGGGATTGAAATCAGTGCCTAATTCACCATCGATCACCAGAAATAAAGCCTAATCAGCCTCTCGCTTTAGGAAGGGGCGATCTCACTCCCATCCTTCTATTAGGATCAAACGGTACAAATCTAGGCACATCATTGATTTAAATCCTTTAAGGACCCAAAGATCAATTGTGGACTATCCAATCTTTGATCGGACCGTCCTATTCAATCCCGCATTTCCTCCTTGGCTGATGCGGACACACGTGGCTTCGCGTGGACCAACCCATGCATGCCATGCAGCAAGAAGTGCCACATAAGATCGTGACATGCAGCCCCCCATGCTGCATGGACCCTGCTTAGTTAAAAACTATTAAATAATGATTTTAAATTATTTAAAATTCATAGAAAATTCTAAAATTCATAGAAGAATAAAAAAAAAATTAGAAAAATGCAAATAAAGGCTCTACGGATTCATCTTGATGAGAGAAATCCATAAAAATTAAAATATCTAATTTACGTTGGGTATTTTTGCCTTTATTTGAGTTTAATTAAAAAACTTTAAACCCTAACTACTCTCTAACCACTAATCTAATTAATATGAAGCTTTGGGGAAATGAAATAAACCTTAAAACAAACTCTCTAAAAATTTTTAATGATTTAATTCACTATGATTTATGAAAAATGAAATTTTCAATCTTAAACCCGTAATTTAATTAAATAAATTAAGATTAATGAAAATAATTTATGGAAATGATCTAAAACACATTAAATAAACCAAATAAACCTCAGTGAGCCCTAAAACATCATTAAAATTTAGTTAAACTTAATAATTCTTAAATTGGCTTAATTAACTAATTAAATGAATTAAATAATTAAAATATTTAACCAAAACTTAATTAAATCAATTAATAATCCAAAAATTATGGATAAATTTTAGTGGGGAATTTATGAAAAATAAAATCCTTAACTGAATCTCATTAAATTAGGCTTAATTTAAGTTTTATTGAAATAATTAAAACCTCAATTACTCCATAATTATAATTCTAATCAATATGAAACTTTGCACATTTGAAATTGGCATGTAACCCCAGTTGCCATGAAATTTTCAATCTCAATTGATCTCTGGATTAGGAGTTGTTAAATTTCTAAATCTTTAGGTCAATGTTAATCAAGTATTGGGTTAAGGAAATTGATTAATCCATTAAATTAAATGATGGTTCAAGTCAATATTAATCAAACATCAAAAAACTATTAAGGAACTTCCCTAAATATCCTAAGTCGAGAAATTGATCAATCTAAACCTAAAGTTAATAAAACTCCTAATTAAGTTAAATTAAAAATTGGAAACCATTAACACTTTCAAAATTATTAATCTAATTTAATTAATCTAAAAAATGAATTAAAATCTTAGGATTATTTAGATTGAAATAAATGAGACTAACATAACTTAATCCAAATCTCAAATCTAAATGTCTTAAAGAATTGAAATAATTCAAATCAAATTAAGTTAGAAATTTAACTAATAGTGAATATAAATCTTAATCTAAATACATTAGGTTAATCCAACATGAACTAAGTCAACATAATTTAACATAAACTTATAATCTAAACCAAATCAAATGAAATTAATTGAATCATATTAAAAGAATAAATTAAATGAACCAAATCAAACTCAATCTAAACATAAGTAACATAAAAAAATTAATTAAGATACTTAAGGGTCTTAATTAGAATTTTGGAAACTCCATTAGGATTTAGGACGTGGAATAAACTGAGTTTCACCTAAAAATAAAATTCATTCTATTTCTCATTCTTGAATTCCTAAATATTACTTTAACCAAATGAATTGAACATAAAATGGAAATTAAATCACTAAACAATTTGGATTAAAGCTAACCAAAGGTAAAAATTAAACAAATTCAACGTTCAGATTGAAACTTGAACTTAAAGGAGCCTAGCAATGCCTTGCCACACAAACCCTTCTTGTGCACACACTAGATCATTTAGGCCACGAACTCTAGATCTAGGTTAGATCATTATGTGATTTTGTTTAATTTGTTGTGATATGTTATGTTGTGCTTCACAGTTTGTGTGATGTATTACTTTAGAATAGATGCCTAGGCTTGTTTGCTCATTCAACTAGATGTTAAGACATCCTTTTTAGATTTAAACACTATTTTTTGCAGGGAACTTTGTTAAAAGGAATCACTATCATATATCAAAATGATAAAATTATTGTTTATTTGTGAAAATTGAAAATCCTTAACATAGTCCATATGGGCTTGGCAACTAATGCTAAGCTCGTATGTTTGTAAAATATAACTATTGTGTGCTATTTGTATTTCCTAACATCTATTTTGTAGGGCTTAGGATATCTTTTTGAATTTTAAAATATAAATTTGAGCTTAAAATTAGGTTACGATCTGTGGGGTCTAGGATTAGTAGGAGCTGACCTTACCAGGAGATGGTCTAGTGGTTCCCTATGGAGCCCGATGGATGACCCTGAAGAAGGATACTTTCCTGGAAAGAAGACCCATAGATCTAAACTTGTAGTTCTAGGTGGCGGTAAAACTCAACCATTTTCATTCTTATAGGGTGCAAAGGTACCCCGATTGGCCTATTTTTATTAATTTAATTTGGCTTGATTTATTTTACGTGCACAATAGAAACATCATGCTTTTCCTAGGTTTCTTTCTGTGATTGTGTTTATGCTGTTATGAATTGCCTGGACGTAAGCTTATAGGATAAACTAAATATTCTACCCAACTAAATCAATCAAAATATAAAAATTAATATAACTCATAACCTCATATAAAAGCCTAGGCATTAAATCAAGATAATAAAATATTTAGGAACCCTTTAGCTGTATATTTAATATTATGCATAATCATGTTATTTCACTCTTGCTAATGGAGGGCTTCCATCTTTGCTAGAGAGAATGGGCTTAACCTTTGAGAGCCTATGATGGAAGAACACCTTTTTCCCTTTTAATTTAGCCCATAACCATTTCGAATTGCATGACATTAGACATAAAATGCATACCTATGGCCTAAAATAAATCTTGAGTCAAAAAAAAAATGTGCATTAATGATGCATCTTCATCTTCATGATCTTAGAGAGTGAGTTTAGGTTCATAGATTTGTTTCCTAAAAATGGAACAACCTAGCCATCTTGCATTCATAAGACTTGGCATCATGAGTTTAAAATATGCTTAGGTGGTGTTAGCTGGTACCATCTCGGTCGGGTTGTAAGTCCAAGAGTGGGATAGGCTAGTTCCCTCAAGTGAGGAGAATGGCCAATGACTCCTATTAATAGAATTAGGTCGAGCATCTAATATGTGTCAAAAGCACCTGTAGACTAGGTTCTTAAGCATCCTTTTTTAAGAATAAGTCTTCAACCCTATGCATTTCTGTAGTCTTGTGCTACTAGAATATAAGTCCTAGATTTCTAAGAAAATGACAACTCAAAATGTAAAATTAAATTCCAAATTTGAAGATCAATCATAGGATAGTTGAAATGTCTACTAGGTATCCTAGTACCAATAGACATTTCCAACTCTTTCCCATTTAAGTCTTGAAAATAACTCTCTCTAATTTGGACCTCTCCCGATTGAATTTCTCAAAAATTAATCCTTTGAAAGCTACCTTAACAGTCTTTAGGAATAACCACTTACTTCTTTAATCTAGAGTATTCTTAGGAAGAGACCCTTCTTAAGATGTAATTAAATATAGAGGATTTCCTTTATAGGGAACATGATTCCATATTAAAATAAACCCTGTTAAACTTTTCCATATAGTTCAGGGTAAAATACTTTGGTACCCAAAAGACTTATTAGCCTTAGGAGTCTTTTATTGAAATGATCGAATCAATTATAAGAGAGCATGTTTATCTTTTGAGATAATATGTTTATTCCTTAATGTCGTATTTGGTCATCTAAATAAAATATTCCTAAACTCTATGTGGTTTCATATATTTCCTATATTCCAGAGGGCACCAACATATTTTCTAGAAACTCCGCTGGGGAGTGGTTCCTCTCTCCATCTTTAGAAATAAGTGGTTATTTCTATATATCAGCAGTGTACTAGTGCCACTCACTTATCAAGATAGCCTTTCTTTTCGTTGGATACCTCTTCATTTCATTCTTGGTTGAGACTATCCAACATCTTAAATAAAGGTTCTAGAGCTCTTTGTTTGTCACAGTTAAATGATTGGGTCCTAGAACTGAACCTTGAAAAAAAAAATATGAGAAAAATCCTAATATTGGCTTATATTTCCTACTAGGTCAAAAGTATTTCCTTTGACTAAAGGTTAGCTCTTTTATATTTTTATTCTTATAATAAAATTTTCTTTTTTCTTGTAAAATAGAGTAAAATGGTTGGACAACTAATTTTCACCGCAACTTTCGGCATTCACTTTGCTATAGATAGTAGGCATTCTGCCTAATGACTAATTAAGTTTGGAGAAGGATTTTAAAACCTTCATATTACTATAAATGGAGTCACCCTTTCTCCTATTGATGAGGCAGTAGTGAAAAATAAATAACCTATTTTAGAGTTTTCCAGTGCATCTCCTTCTGAGTGTAAGGAGACTACTATTTAGGTTCCTGAAGGTGTCCAACAAGGTCCCACTCAAAAGAAAATGAAATTGCCCACTGCAGAAGCATTGCCTGTTCTCCCTCCACCTAGCACATTCGAGAAAGGGTCCACCTCTAGTTTTTCTAAAATGACCCAAAGTCATTGGAAGAACAGAGGGAGGAGACTTAGAAGGATAGCTATTAGGGAGAGGAAACAAAAAGAAGCATTAGATATGGAACTGACCATAGTGAGGGACATATTTACTCTTCTCAACACTTCCTGTCTTCTAGGTGGAAATAAGTTTTATCCTTTATCTACTACCCGAGGAGAGGAGGATGTAGTTAGGATTGCTAGTTTGCCTCCTTGCCCTTTTTTGTATCCTGAAAAGAAAAATATTAAATAATTAAATAGAGAATCTCAGTGTAGGCTTCAGCAAACCCTTCGTAGGATCTGTAGGTCTTCTTCTTTCACTAAAGATAAACTATTGAGGATAATGAAGCAACAAGTTTCACAGAGTCTGTCATATGAACTTCTAGGATGACCTACCACCTCTCACCATAAAAGGGAAGGGAATGTGATCATCTTTGATAGGAATAGTCTTTCCTATCTTGTTCCACCAGTGTTAAAGCGGTACCCTCGCCCCGCACACTCATCGACATGGCATAGGAATACATCACTATTTTAAGAAATGATAAGACTTTTCCCATAAAGAAAGGCAGACAAGTCTATATTAAGAAGGTCTCTTCAATTTATGAACCTAGGGTACCTTCTCTGCCCCTGCCTTCTTCACCATTGGAGAAACCCATTACTAGGCTTATTTCAGATAGGCCTTCATCTTTTACTTCACTAGGGCCTCAGGCTGAAGTACCATCATTTTTTCCCAATAAGTGAATGGATCTCTATAATCTATCTCCCTATGTTACAGAGACTATTGATGAGGGTCATCTTGGCCTGGGTGCCACTCTTGAAGGTACTCCTATCCCTCAAGAGGATTTGAGCAATAAATTTCTGAAATAAAACTAATAGAGATAGGAGAGTCAACAGATGACATCTTGGATAGTAATGGTTTTCCACTTTCTTTATCCACTAAAGAAATGAAAACCATCATTAAAGAAGATGAGAAAAATGAAAAAAAAATGAAAACAATAAAAGAAAATTATGATCTAGAACAGGATGATTTATTGGATGATAATGTAAGGTTACCAATAGCCCATACTTATATGGTTGACACCAGGTCATGAAAAAGGAGCAGGATGACATATTAGAAAATCCTACTCCAGATCCAACTCAACAACTTATCCTTCAGCATCAGAAGAAGGATGAACAAATTGAATCTATAGGAAGAAAGATGGATAAAATGATGGCTACTTTGTAGCCACTCCAAAGTACGATCCCATCTTCTTCCAAGTGCATCAAACTGAGCATCTTGACCCATCACCCTCTGCTGATGGCTTGAGGTTTAGTTTGGAAGGACCTCAATAAGAGTCAAAACCTGTAGAGAAAACACCTTCCAAAACTAAACTAAAAGCATTAGAAGAGCAGCAGGTGAAAGCGGCATTTGCTCAATCTAAAGGAATAACTTTGGTCCCAAAGGGTAGGCCATAGCCTGAAAAATATGACTCTATTACTTATCATAAGGGATTTGTACCTCCCTCTTTTAAGGTGTTAATGGAACTAGAAACCCTAAACAACACCTAGCTCACTTATAGGTAAGCTGTTGTAATACCGGAGGAAGTGATGCATTATTGTTCAGGAAATTCATTAGCATCTTGAGTGGAGTTGCTTTCAATTGATACAATTACCTAATGATTCGCACACACCTTTACCAAATTAAAAGAGTTATTTGTGAAGAGGTTCATGGGTACACAACATCACATTAATGTGGGAGACCGAGGTGGAGACAAAAACTTGGAGAATCTCTAGAAAACTATATTCTTATGTGGCAGATCCTTAGCTCAAAATGTGAGCCCTAGTTGTAGTAGTAGCATACTGTTGAGATCCTTCTAAGGAATATACATGGTCCTATTACATTTTTGCTTAAAGGATTTACAATAAAAACTTTGAAAAACTTATTAACAATGCCTCAAGCCTATAGGAAGAGGCTCCTAGGATGACTTTCTTGAAAGATCAATTTTCACTAGAATCTTCTAGACCTAGGAGGCCCTTAGAAAAGAGGACAGGCAATATTTCTGTGGTGGACAAAGGAAAAACTCCATTACAAATGCAAATAGATCAATCTCCACCATACAAACCACCAAAGTAACAGGTGTCATCATACCCTAAAAGATTTCCAGCTAGCCCTTTCTCTGAAAGACTAAACTGGACTTATTCTTTCAGGAAAGAGGCAGTGAGAAGGATCTTCAAAAATCTACAACAAAAAGCCAGACTTCAAACTCCCTGACTTGATGAGGACTGAAGAAATAGGGAAGGTAAATGATCCTAACTACTTCCCTTACCACCAAATGTTAGGACACACAATTGATGATTGCTTCTTATTCAAAAATTGGCTTGAAAGAAATTTCAAGAATGGACTAATCACCATTCCAAAGGAATACCTTGTTGACCCTGGACAAGGGTCCATTAAGGTTATCATAGGTCCTCTTCTTTCTTCATCTTTAAATGAATGAGATATAGAATTATCCCATTCTTCAAAAAAATCTATGATGAAAAATTTTAAAAATATTATGTATGATCAGATTTGGACCCAAGGGGAGATCACTCAGGTTGATCCACTGGAGTCTACAGCATGAATTCCACCTCAACCCAACTCAGGATCTTCAATTGCACAGAAGACTAGAGAGTGTGGTGAGGGAGGGATATGTGTATCTTTTGAGAGAGTTTTGTATGGTAAAGATGAAAAGGCAGTGCCATATGAGCCTTTATCTTTTTGTACTTATTTGGTAAGATGAATAAAAAGCTGCCTCTAAAGGCATTTTTTATGTGTATGCCATTTCTGATGAACATGATATCAAAAATATTGAAAAACAAAAGCATAAAATAAAAGAGTCTCATGATGCTTTATGTGAATCCGGGTCAGAAAGTGAAATCCTCATGGATGACTTACAAGGTGACCCAATTGACATAGACCTAGAAAGATCAGGCTCTAATAAATCATCAGAAAAGGATGTTCAAAATAATGAACATGTTTACCCGAACCTTGGAGATATTACTTAAGTAAATCTCCATAGTGGAAGAGTCTTACTGCCTCATTTATCTCTTACTCCTCTAGAAAAAGGAAGCAAATCATGGATGAAAATCCAAGTTTAGATTCCTTACTTAAAGAAATACCAAAAAAAATAAAGGTTCCCAAAGTATATTATAATGTTTTAGCCCATCTTAGGAAGCTCCCTATTAGATTAAGAATTTACGATGCTCTCATTATTTCAAAAGAAATGAGAGAGTCACTAGTACAGGCATTACTTGATCTAGAGATATGCCTGACTCAACTAGCATCTACTTCCTCAGAAGAGGCCTGTTACTTTAAGGAGATACCAGGAGTTACTTTCTCCAATGAGGATCTACTTTTGGGAACCACTGACAACAATCGTTCCCTCTATATTTCTGTAAAACTTAAAATACAAGATTATCAAGAGTTCTAGGAGATCTTGGCACATCTGTTAACATCATGAACTCTAATACATTGGCATTCTTAAAAGTTGATAGCAGAATACTTAGCTCTGATAAGATGTTGTTATGGGGCTTTAACGAAATAGGTAAAAAAGCTTTAGGTTCAATCACTCTATTATTAGAAATAGAAGGATTAAAAATTGAAGCTAAATTTCACATTATAGACTTAAAACCTTCCTTTAATGCTCTCTTAGGTAGACTTTGGATCCATAAGTATAGAATGGTTTCATCTTCACTCCACCAGTGTATTAAGTACACCAGGGATGGAGTGAAATATGTTATAAAAGGAGATATACAATAATTCTCTATTCATGAGATTAAACTCTATGAAGATGCTACTTACTACATGCCTAAGAAACCTAGATTTGATTCTACGAAATCCTTCATTGTTCAAGCACATAGTACAATATTCAAGAAAGATGAAAAGAAAGAAATGGAGGAAAAAGAAAAATTAAAAAAAAGAACCTCTAGTAATGCATATTGATTTGGAATTTAGCTCAAAATAAGAATCCAATCAAAGAAATGCTTTGATAAAGTTTGAGATTTCTTTAGAATTAGACACTGACGAGGAAGAAATCAAAACATTAAAGAAACATCCTGAGCTTTCCACATATAAAAAATTGAAAAAATTAAGTGGATACCTTAACTTTGACTCCTCTAAATCAAAATAAAATATCTTAATTAGAGGTCAAAGTAGCCCCTAACCTATCAGGAGAAGTGGTGAGGTCAGTAAAATTTTATTCTATACTCGATTCTTCGAGATCAGAAGGAGATGTAAAGGTTGAAGAACCATCTTTCAAAGAAATAATAGAGCTTTCTTTTGACTAGTATTTGACTTGTGTAAAGAATTCTATGAAACATGGTTTTATCATGAATGTTTGGCCCAAAGATAAAGCCCAACGCATGGAGAGCTTATCGAATGAAAAACATAGAAACTTCCATTCCAAAGTCATTAGGTTTGGTAGAATTATTTGATGATACTGAGCATTGTTTAATGATAAGTAATCATCAAGTAGATCAACTCTTTGAAGTCTCTTATACTCTTCTAAAAGATTCATTCATAAAAACCATGAAGGAATCCAAAGATGATTCACTTCAGAATGCACCTCCTAAGTATGAGAAGGAAATAAAATCTACTATTGATGAATTAAAGGAGGTTAACCTAGAAACTCATGAGAACCAAAAATTGACTTTTATTAGCTCTTTGCTGGGTCTAGAAGATTCTGAAGAGTTAATCACTTTACTCTTTGAAGATAAGGATTGCTTTGCCTGGAGTTACGATGAAATGCCAGGTTTATCCGAAGATGTGGTTGTGCATAAACTAGGAATTAAACCTAATGTCATCCCAGTGAACTAGGCTCCTAGGCAAATGCGCATAAAAGTAGAACAAAAAGTGATCATTGAAATAAAGAAACTAATTGAAGCTGGCTTTATACGAGAGGAACAACACCCTGATTAGGTAGCCAGCATAGTTCGAGTAAAAAAGAAGAATGGTTAAATACGCATCTGTGTTGACTTTAGAGATCTAAATAAGACTTGTCCCAAAGATGAGTTCCCTTTACCTATACCTGAACTCATGGTCGACATAGCCTCCTTGCATGAGATATTTTCATTTATGGATGGATCATCTGGATATAATCAAATTAAGATGTCCCCATAAGATGAAAAGCATACAGTGTTCAGAACTACTCCTATAGGGATTTTCTGTTACAATGTCATGCCATTTTATCTCAAAAATATTGGAGCTACTTATCAAAGAGCTATGACTAGAATATTTGATGAATTGATTCATAATAAAGTTGAATGCTATATTGATGATCTAGTCATTAAAAGAAAAATAAAACAAGATCATTTCTATGATTTATGGATCATTTTCAGCGATTGCACCACTATAACTTAAAGATAAATCCTCTGAAGTGTGCCTTTGGAGTGACTTCAAAAAAATTCTTATGGTTCATAGTATGGCATCATGGGATAGAAATTGATCCAGAAAAGATAAAAGCCATTATAGAAATGCCGCCACCTAGAAGTCTTACACAGCTAAGATCATTCCAAGAAAGGCTTGCATACCTAAGGAGATTCATATCGAATTTATCTAGAAGGTGTCAACCCTTTGCAGCATTATTGAAGAAAGATTCTAAATTTATTTGGGATGAAAAATGCTAGGGTGCCTATTTAATGAATCCTCTGGCTTCCTTTCGGAAAGCCATTAATTAATCTTTTATGGAAGTATCTCTTGGGGCTTTATTAGCTCAAAGAAATAAAGAAGAAAAGGAAAATGCTCTTTATTATCTAAGTCGTAGGCTCATCCCAATGAAAAGGAATTATCCCTCTATTGAAAAACATTGCTTAGCCTTAGTTTTTGCCTCTTTGAAATTGAGGCATTATATGCTTTTTCATAAGGTCAACCTGATTTCAAGGGTGAATCCTTTGTAATAACTCATGACCCATCCAATGCTGTCTGGGCTTTTAGCATGATGGTCAATGATTTTATTACAATTTGAGATCACTTATATTCCTCTTCGTGCTATAAATAGATAAATAGTGGCAAATTTCCTAGCAGCACACCCTATGCTTGAAGGGTCACTTTTAAATGATGGCCTCCTAGATGAACATATCATAGCATTAGAAGGTGAGCCTAGTGCCACTTGGGAATTATACTTTAATGGTGTATCATCATCAAGAAAATATAAAGAATCAAACTCATCTATCCCAGGGAAGGCAAGAATATGGTTAATCTTTATAACCCTAGAAAAAGGAATGATGAGATATTCATATCATTTAGCTGAGCCTTGCACAAATAATGAAGCTAAATATGAGGCTATTATTACTAGTTTAGAGCTGGAAATCCTTATGGAAATTAAAAATATAAATTTTTTTGGTGATTCCCAACTGCTTATAAACCAAGTAAGTAGAATATATAAGGTTTTGCCAAAAAACTCTTGTTATCATCAATATATAATGAAACTACTTGAAAAGATTCCAAATGTAACCTTGTGTAGAATATCTCGCAAAGAGAATTCAATAGGAGATGCTTTGGCTAACCTAGCTAAAGAAATCACATGCTTAGAAAAAGAATCAATTTCTATAGAGGTTCAAAATCAATAGGTTTTATCTTCTATAGATTTAGATTACATTAATAGGCAAGAAGAAATGCAAAGAATAGCACTCTTACCAAAGGTCAAATAGAATGTGATTGGAGACAATCATTTATTAACTATTTGAGTAAGGGGATGCTTCTTGAAAATAAATCAATAGCAAATCAAATAAAAAAAGCATGCTTTATCTTATGCATTAATTAATAATGCTTTGTATCATAGGTCTTTCGACCAAATGTGGCTCTGTTGTTTAGACAAAATGGAAGCCCATAAGGTTGTGTTTAAGACACACTCTGGATTATGTGGAGCACACCAATTTGGGCCCAAAATGAAATTAAAGATCAAAAGACTTAAGTATTATTGGTCATTGATGCTAAATGATTGCATGGAAGTTGTCATGTCAAGTCAAGTATATGGTGTGGTATTACATCAACCACCCAATGTATTACACCCCCCTCGGCCTTTTGAGAGTATTGACATCATAGGGCCTATTGATCCTGCTTCTTCAAAAGGACATCATTTCATTTTAGCTGTAATGGATTATTTTTCCAAATGGGTTGAAGCGGTACAAATGAAAGAGGTTAAAGCATATGTGTTGAAATTCTTTTAGGAAAATATCGTATATCGATTTGACATTCCTCACTAAATCATATCTAACAATGGCCCATCCTTTATATCCACAAAAATAAATCACTTTGTGGCTAAACATAAAATTGAATGGACATACTTGACCATCTATTACCCTAGGGTGAATGGATTGGTCGAGGCATTTAATAAAATATTGGTAAGAATTCTAAAAAAGATACTTGATGAACATAAATTTCAATGACATGAAAAATTGGTTGAAGACTTTTGGGCCTATTGGACCACATATAGGACACCAACTCAGTCTTCACCATATGCTTTAATTTTTGGAACTGAAGCGGTTCTTCCATTAGAAGTGCAACTACCTTCATTGAGAATAGCTATTAATAATATAGTTGCGGCAGATCAAAATCATAAAATTCGCCTGGAAGAACATGAAAATATTAATGGAAGATGATTAGAAGCTCAGCAAAACATTGAACTGTACCAATCACGTATGGTTCAAGCACATGACAAATTGGTGCATCCTAGAACTTTCCAAGTAGGAGCCTTGGTCTTGGTTCTTAGACAACCAATTTTGGCTTACCGAAGGATTGGCAGCAAATTCGAGCCAACATGGGAAGGACCATTTGTAGTGGAAAAATCCCATGAAGAAGGTTCTTACCAACTTTATTACCTATGATGGTGAACGTCCAATATCACCTATCAATTAATGTTACCTAAAGAAATATTATGTGTAACTTGTAATTTGTTTCCAAATAAGGATCAATAAAATAAAATATTTCTTCTCTTTATTACTTTTTCTTCAACTTGTATCATTTATATGGAATGTTGTCATGTTCAAATGTATTTGGAAATGGACTTTCTTTCACCCTTCACTGGTTAGGCTAATTAAGTAAGGATTAAGTCCATGAGACTTTTGCTTATTAATCAAAACTTTTGGGGATTAGGAATTAAGTCACTTTAATTCCTTATCCTCATCCATGTCATCTATAGGATAGGAGCAAGCCCTTTGTGGCACCTTTCCTATGCATACCATGAGTTGGGAGGAAACCTTTCATGGCACCCTTCTCATATTTTCCTTATGAGTTTAGAGTAAGCCTTTGTGCACCAATCTCATAAACTTAGAGTAAGCCTTTAATGGCTTAACTCTTTCTTTCCATAGGTATGGAGCAAGCCTTTCATGGAACCATTCCTATTATGTACATGATAGGATTAAGTCATCAAAAGTCCCTTTCATTTCACACGAGCTATTTAGGATAGGAATCAAATCACTTTGAACCCTTTTCTACTAGTCAAAACATTTTGAGGATTGGTCCATGTCATTAAAGACCCTTCTCCTCCTCTCTTTAGCTAACTAGGATGGATCATGCCCTTAATGACCCCATCTTATTAGCTAATCACATAGGAGTAAGTTCCCCAGTTGGCATCTATTCAGATGACTAAGGCTAGGATCATGTCTTTAAAGACCCCTACCTTTAAGTCAAAATTCTGAGGATTGGATCATATCTTTAAGGACCCTCTCCTCTTTAGCTAATTAGGATGGACCATGCCCTTAATGGCCCCATCTTATTAGCTAACCACATAAGAGTAAGTCCCCCAGTTGGCATCCTATTCAAATGACCAAGGTTAAGGTCATGTATTTAAAAACCCTTACCCTTAAGTCAAAATTCTGAGGATTGGAATATGTCTTTAAGGACCCCTCTCCTCTTTAGCTAATTAGAATGGATCATGCCCTTAACGGCCCCATCTTATTAGCTAACCACATTAGAATAAGTGCCTATTCGGGACTAATAAAATGACTAAGGCCAGGATGATGTATTTAAAGACACCTACCCTTAAGCCAAAATTCTCAAGATTGGATCATGTATTTAAGGACCCCTCTCCTCTTTAGCTAATTATGATGGATCATGCCCTTAATGGCCCCATCTTATTAGCTAATCACATAAGAGTAAGTCCCTTAGTCAGCATCCTATTCAAATGACTAAGGTTAGGATCATGTCTTTAAAGACCCCTACCCTTAAGACAAAATTATGAGGATTTGATCATGTCTTTAAGGACCCCTCTCCTCTCTTCAGCTAACTAGGATGGATAATACCCTTAATGGCCCCATCGTATTAGCTAATCACATAGAAATAAGTCCCCCAGTTGGCATACTATTCCATATTTTGAGGATTGGATCATGTGTTTAAGGACCCCTCCTCTCTTTCCCTTAATGGTCCCATATTATTATTATTGAATCACATGGATTACTACCATTATCAATTAGAGTAAGTCCCTAAGGCATCTTCTTTGAGCATAGTGATTGCATTGGGAATTGCTCATTCTTTGGTTTCATTCCTAATGACATTCCTATCCATCGTAGAACTTAATGAAGTTAAGTTTCTAAGAATGAATCACACCTCCAAAACAAAGATAAGTATACATATAAAATTTAAAATCAAAATCATGAATTGGAACCCCAACTTTATGCTTGTATGTTGATCAATCCTATCAACACCAATATGTGTAGTGCATTTTGGCCGATCCACTACACATATTGGGGGTCCATTTGTTGACCTCATTTTTGAATGAGTATAATATCAACTTAAAACCCATAATTATGATGCATTAATTTCAATTAGAAACCTCCTAATTCATTACTTAGGATACTCCACTTAGTGTCATAGGGAATCAACTTAAATTTTCAATTTAGATTAACTCAAATCAAATCCAATTAATTCAAATTGAAATTTAATTGAAATAAAATTCATAATCAATTAATCAAATCAACGATCAATCAATATCATTAATATGATTAAAATCCAAATTAAATTTAATTTTAAAACACCTTTGAATTGATTTTGAATTGGATCCAGTTTGAATCAATGCACTTGATTTGGACTCAAACTCCAACCCAAATCAAATGTATTCCAACATAAACTCAAAATGGGCAGCACATACTAGTGCTACATGATGATGCCATAATCATTAAAATAAAAAAGGGGAAAATGGGAAGAAGAAAATGCAACTTCCCACTTCCACTCTCCCTCTTAAGCCACCTCTTAAGAGAAGGCTGCTTTCAAGTGAAGGCAAGCAATCAGCAACCAGCAACAAGCTTCCAAGAGCTTGCCATCACTCTAGATGACCAAGGAGAAGAAGAAAAAGGTGAAGATGCTCATGGCCAAGAGGGATTTTCACACTTAGAGCCCTCCACAAGCCAAGATAAACCTTCTATCACCTTCACCACTAAAAACTAAGGTGAAATGAATCATTCCCCATCTACCAAATCATTGATGAGGGGGTGAACCATCAAGGCCGATGGATACAACTTTAACTCAACCAAGGGACCAATCTGAGAGAGGAGAATCCAATTCCTTTGGCATAAGAACTTTTCTTGGGTTTGAAGCCAAGCAGATTGATCAGTAACTTGAAAGTGAAGGACGGAGGTATGCCATTAAGCTCCATTTTTCTTCCAAGATTTCAATTTTGGGCCTTTGTGAAGGAAACTCAATCTCAAGTGAGATCAAACACTATAAATCTATAGGATTCTCCTCCACGATAGATTTGGGATCAAAATTGGCATCTAATTCACCGTCGACCATCAAAAAGTAAGCCCAATCAACAAACAACTCTCGATTTTCTTCGTCCGGGGAAGGGGATGATCTCTGGACCATCCGATCCTTCTATTAGGATCAAACATTTAAGATCTAGGCACACTGTTGATTTCAATTCTTTAAGGACCCGCAGATCAATTGTGGACCATCCAGATCTTTGAGGACGGTCCTATTCAATCCTTGTTCCTCCTCGATCACACACTGCTTCCGTGGACCATGCATTCCGCAGCAGAAGTTCCGCAGTCCATTGATATGTAAGTGCCACATGGATACACTTTAAAATTGTTAAATAATAGTTTTAAATAATTTAAAATTCATAAAAAAATTAAAAATCAAAAAATGCAAATAAAGGCTTTATGGATTCATCTTGATGAAAGAAATCCATAAAAATTAAAATCCCTAATTTTTATTGGGTATTTTTGCCTTTATTTTGGTTTAATTAAAAAAATTAAACCCTAACTACTCTCTAACCACTAATCCAATTAATATGAAACTTTGGGAAATGAAATCAACCTTAAAACACCTTTGTTTGAAAATTTTTGATGATTTAATTCACTGTAATTTATGAAAAATAAAAATTTCAACCTTAAACCTTTAATTTAATTAAATAAATTAGGATTAATTAAAATAATTTATGGAAATGATCTAAACCACCTTAAATCAACCAAATAAACCTTAATGAACTCTAAAACATAATTAAAATTTAGTTAAACTTAATAATCCTTAAATTGGCTTAATTAACTAATTAAATAAATTAAATAATTTAAATAATTAACTATAAGTTAATTAAATCATAAAAAATCAATCAATAATCCAAAAATTATGGATAAACCTTCCTTTGGAAAAAATTTTAGTGAATCTATGAAAAAAATAAAATATGGCGAGATCTCATTAAATTAGGCTTAATATAAGTTTTAATAAAATAATTAAAAATCAAAGTGAAACTTTGGACATTTAAAACTGGCATGTAACCCCACTTGCTAGAAAATTTTCAACCCCATTAATCATGGATTAGGGTTGTTGGTTAGATTCCTTCAGGTCAATGTTAATCAAGTATTGGGTTAAGGAAATTGATTAATATTAAATTAAATGGTGGTTCCAAATCAATCTTAATCGAACATGAGAAAACTATTAGCGAACTGTTCTCTAAATTCAAATTGATCAATCCTCTCTTTCAAAGTTAAACTCCTAGAATTAAATTAAATTAATAGCAGGAAAGCCATAATACTTTCAAAAAATCATTAATCGTATTTAATTAATCTAAAAAAAATGAATTGAAATCTTATGATTATTTAGCTTGAGTAAATTAGGACAAGCATAACTTAGTCCAAATCTCAAATCTAAATGTAAACAAATGAAATAATTCAATTCAAACTAACTTAGAAATTCAATTAAAAGTGAATATAAATCTTAATCTAAATACATTAGGTTAATCCAACATGAACTAAATCAACATAATTTAACATAAACATAGAATCCCAAAACCAAATGAAATAAATTGAATCATATTAAAATAACAAATTAAATGAACCAAATCAAATTCAATCCAAACATAAGTAACATGAAAAGGATTAATTAAGATACTTAAGGATCCTAATTAAATTTTTTGAAACTTCATTAGGATTTAGGATGTGGAATAAAGTGAGTTTCATCGAAAAATGAAATTCATTCTATTTCTCATTCTTGAAAACCTAAACATTACTTTAACCAATTAAAATGAACATAAAATGGGAATTAAATAACTAAACCATTTAGATTGAAACCAACTATAGGTAAAAATTAAACAAATTCAAACTTCAAATTGGAACTTGAACTTAAAGGAGCCTAGCAAAGCCTTGCCACACAAACCACACACTAGATCATTTAGGTCACTTAGGGATCTAGGTTAGATCATTATGGGATTTTAATTTTTTTGATATGTTGTGATGTGCTTCACATGTCGTGATGTGATGTATTCACCGGATTTGGCTTGTTTTCTTGTTAGACTAAATGGCTAGGCTTGTTTGCTCGTTAGATTGGATGTTAAGGCATTCTTTTTAGATTTAAACACTATTTTTTGCAGTGGATTGTGTTAAAAGGGATCACTATCATAAATCAAAATTATAAAATTGTCATTTTCTTGCAAGTGCTAAAAATCCCATAACATAGTCCATAGGATAGGTGGGCTTGGCAAGAAATTAATGCTAAGCCCATATGTTTGTGAAATATAGCTGTTGTGTGTTATTTGTATTCCCCAATATCTATTTTACAAGGCTTAGGATATCTTTTTTGAATTTCAAAATATAAATTTGAGCTTAGAATTAGGTTAGGATCTGTGGGGTCTAGGATTAGGAGTAGCTGACCCTATCAAGAGATGGTGTAGTGGTCCCCTATAGAGCCCGATGGATGTTCAAGACTTTCCTGAAAAGAAGACCCATAGATCTAAACTTGTAGTTCTAAGCTGGGTTGTATAAGGGCAGAACTTGGCTGTCCATTTTTCTTTCTTCCGGGGTGCATAACAGTACCCGGCTGCATTGGCCTATTTTTATTAATTTAATTTGGCTTGATTTATTTTGGGTGTGTAATAGAAATATCATGCTTTTCTTAAGTTTCTTTCTGTGATTATGTTTATGCTATGATGAATGCCTGGACATAGGATCATAAGATAAACTAAATTTTCTACCCAACTAAATCAATCAAAATATAAAAATAAATATAACTCATAACCTCATATAAAAGCCTAGGAATTAAATCAAGATAATAAAATATTTAGCAACCCCTTAGCTGTATATTTAATATCATGCATAATCATCTTATTTCACTCTTATTAATGGAGGGCTTCCATCTTTGCAAGAGAGAATGGGCTTATTCTTTGAGAGCCTATGATAGTAGAACACATCTTTCCCTTTTGATTTGGCCCATAACTATTTCTATTTGCATGACATTAGGCATAAAATGCATACCTATGGCCTAGAATGAAACTTGAGTCAAAATTAATTAAAATCTAAAAAATGTGCATTAATTAGATGCATCTTCATACCCTACATTATCTTAGGGATTAGGGAGTGAATCAAGGTTCATAGATTTCTTTCCTAAAAATGTAGTAGCCTAGCCATCTTGTCTTCATAAGACTTGGCATCATAAATTTAAAATACGCTTAGGTGGTGTTAGCTGGCAGCCATCTCCTTACAGGCTGTAAGTCCATAAGAGTTAGGGATAGGCTAGTTCCCTCAAGTGAGGAGGATGGTTAATGATTCCCAAGGATAGAATTAGGTCGAGCATCTGACATGTGTCAGAAACACTTATAGACTAGGTTTTGAAGCATCCTTCTTTAGGAATAACTCTTCAATCCTAGGAATTTTGCAATCTTGTGCTGCTAAAATCTAAGCCCTAGATTTCTAAGAAAATGATAACTTAAAATATAAAATCAAATCCCAAATTTGAAGCTTTATCATAGGATAGTTGAAATGTCTACTAGGTATCCCATCAATAGACATTTCTACTCTTTCCCATTTGACTCTTGAAAATAACTCTCTAATTTGGACCTCTCTAATTGAATTTCTCAAAAATCAATCCTTCGAAAGCTACCTTAGCAGTCTTTAGGAATAACCACTTATTTCTTTAATCAAGAGTATTCTTAAGAAGAGACCATTCCTAAAATGTAATTAACTATAAAGACTTACCTTTATAGGGAACCATGATCCCATATTAAAGTAAACCTTGTTCTACATTTCCATGTAGTTCAGGGGAAAATATTCTAGTACATGAAAGACCCATTAGCCTTAGGAGTCTTTTATTGAAATGATTGAATCCATTACATGAGAGCATGTTTATAATATGTTTATTCCTCAATGTCATATTTGGTCATCTAAATAAAATATTCCTAAACTCTATGTGGTGTCATTTCTTTCCTCTATTGCAGAGGGCACCAACATGGGCAAAATCTAATTTATGGCTCTACTTCTTCCTCAGTGTCTGATTCTCGCTCACTTATATTTTCAATTTCTTTTGCTTTTTTCTTTTTCTTCTTTTTCTTTTTTTTCATTTTATTTATTTTTCTTTTGTTTTTGAACATTCACCAAGTTTATGAGAGTAGACTTTTTGATTTGGAGGAAGATAGTAGGTTGTGTCCTCATATATCTTGACCTCTCTAACTGAGAATGGCTTCAAGCCTCCTTTGACATTATATTCCACCTCCTCTGGAATTTGATGCACGATGTAAATAGGATGGAACCATATTTTTTCATGTATCCAAGGCATACCAGCAAAGCAAAGGAAAATGTGTAATCGATGTAGAACTTACGTCTTCCATTCATCTATATCCAATGGAAATACTATCGAGCCTAAAGCCCTCTCACCTTATTCATTGAATCCTCTAAACATGATCCAATCTCCTCGGAGTTCAGAGTTGCCAATCCTTAAGTAGGAAAGGGTCTTTAGACTCATAATATTTACTGACGTAGCTGGATTAACTGACACCCTAGAGAGTCTAAATATGCCCATGTCCACTATGATGTAAAGGGGATGGTTGTGCTCTATTGTCCCCAAAAGAAGGTCTTCATCGATGAATGTAATTCTACGGGCTTCTCTTGAATAACATGCCTCCTCTCTAATAGCAGTCAACTAATCTAAGCATATTTCTAGATCAAGAAACTCTTTGATCAATGACTCCCTCATCTCTTTGGATAAGATAAGGGCATCATATATTCTTAAATTAGATGTCAACTTTCTTAAGTGAGCGAGGACATTGTAGTCAACTCTGGGTTGGTACTCCATACGCATATCCATAGGTGGAGCATCCTGTGGAGGGGCTTCTTGATCGATAGAACCAATGACTTGTTAATTCTTATCCTGAGGTGCTACCCTAGGAGGTAGAACTTTTCCACAATGGACATTGACTTCAGTGACTTCATGAGATGATTTAGTGGAAAGTTCTACCTACTCATCAAGTTCAGCTATAGCTTTTCCTATGGGATCATCAGAGTCGAATGACTCCAAATCAATCTCAATGGTTGAACCGGAATGATTCAGAAATGGAAAATCCATTTCTAACTTAGTAGAGAAATGATCAAAACTAGAGTTATTATTATTTGTACTAAAAGAGTTTTCAAGAGGAATAAAACTTAGAGTATCAGAAGTTGATAAAAGGTAAGTGAAAGCTTTCTTCATTGATTTCTTCTTAGGTGGAGGTACATGATAGAAATCTAATAAATTAAGCAGGGTAAGGGATTTTGTGCCCTTGTCCACTGATGCAACGCTCTTGCTGGCAGAAGAGGAGCTAGTGGGGGAAGAAGCAGTAGCTGCAACGGTGGATGGAGTGCTAGACTCAGATGATGGTTGAGCTACTGTACTATCTTGGGCAAGTGGAGGTTATTGTTGCTACTGCTGGGCTTCTACCTCTTCAAGTTGTCCTTAGAGTTAGAGGTTTGAGCTACTTTAGGCACCTAAAAGTGTAACTTTCTGATCTTAGAGATGATTTTCATGGAGGTTCAGGATAGGGAGATATCCCAACCTTCCTCTATCTTAAGAAGATCGTGTGTATCCCTAAAGATTACCCTAATAGAACTAGAGGGTTATTCTAGTAGATATTCCTTAGAGATGACAATGGCACACAACTTGTAGCTATGCTCAAGCTAGTCCTTAAAGGTAAAGCAATCTTCTTAGACATGTCCTAGCATGAGGTGGTAGGGGCAATAGTTTGGATCGTGACTCTTGCTCACTTCCTCCGACCTTCTAGGCTCTGGTAACTAAAAAATGGGCCTTTTTAAGAGATACTTAAAGATGTTTTTGACTACCTCCCTTTGAATGAATATGGTTTATTTAATTTTTTGACAAGAGTAAGTTAATGATCTCTACTTGGTGGCAGGTAGGAATACTGCTACTAATGATGCTGATGGGGATACTACTGAGAATACTATTGAGGAAGTGGTGGTGGAGGCTGCTGTGGCAACTAATGTGGTTGATATGATAGCTGAGGTGGTGGTAAAGAAGGTGGCAGAGGAGACTTCTAAGCTTAAGGCTTGTTTAACTAAACCCTAGTTGGCTGCTTCCCCTTATCAACTATTGTGACTACCCCTGACTTTATCTCAAATGTCTTCAGCGCTCGATGTTTGAAAGGTAACTGTTTGACCTCTTCTTGTACACTAGTCGCCTTGTTGATTAATTTCTCAAATATCTTAAAAGTAAACCTTTTAAGCATGAAGGCAACCGGGCCACAGATATTATTGAGTAGAATTTCAATGGCATGTTGTTCAGATAGTTATGGTTTGCATTTCATACTTAAATTATGCCATCTAAGAATATAATCAACAAGGGACTCACCGAGTTGTTGTTGAGCTACAATGAGATCACCCACAGTTACCCTTTGCTGAGCTCCAAAAAATCTCTTAATATAGAGCTGCTCCAACTCAAAAAATGTCTTTACTAAACCATTGGGTAGTTTAGTGTACTAATCAAATGTGATGCCTGTCAAGCTACTGACTAAGAGGTGGAATAAAAGTGCATCACTACCACCAGCATTGCAACATCCTGCCCTAAAATGTGCTATGTGGTGGTTAGGGTTCCCAATGCCATAAAAAATTTTTAAGAATGGAGGCACAAAGCCCATAGGAAACTAGACACCATCAAATTCCTCTGAGTAGGGTTTACCTTTAGGAGTGAATGAGCCACCTCTGGCTTGTACTAACGTATCTCCCATTTGTTATTCCGCCATGTTTTTAATGTCTTTCTCTTGCATGGAGGTGTTGTCCACCACCTTCCTATGCAAGTTACCGCCTTCCTGATCTACTGAAGAAGTGGTCTTGCGATGATGTAAGATATGTACTGACTCGGGATGATCTACCTCTATCGATATTTGCTATGAGATTGAGGTATAATTTTAGAGTGCATGGAGGGATGCTAGTAAGTCTTCCATCCTCTTCTCCATTCGGTGGATCTGGTCATCCTTCTATTTAAGCTATTGATGAAGGTATTGGGTTGAACGGATGGCATCAACTTCCTTAGTTACAACACCTTCTTGACTATGCTGATCTCTATGGATGGAGTTCCTAGTATCGACCATGTGGACCTCGGCTGAATCCTCAAGAAGGTCATCATCATTGGGATTAAAGGCTACCCTCTCATTCTTCGAGTCTGTGTGATCACTGCCTAAGAGTTCTCTCTTTTCGGCAAAGTACTGTGCTAAAATGTCATCTAAAAAATGTTCTAACTATGTTGGTGCAACCACACCCTGATGACCAGTAGAGGGATTATGCTCACTAACAGAGATACATCTAACACTGCCTGCCACTGGAGTGCTAGCTCGGAGAGGTTCATGCTCACTAGAAGAAATATGCTCATGACTGCTCATTGGTGGAGTGGTGTTCCTGGGGAGATCCAACACCATGAGAACTATAAAACTATCAACTTCCCCTCTGAACTCACTGCCACCCACTCAATGGTTGTTATAGTGGTGGTGCAACCACTGCTATATGGTGTCACCACTCTTCAACCACAACTAAGGTAGAGGTCACGGGGGGCTCGATGTCACCTCATGGGTGGGATGGAGGGAGCGGGATCCTTAGGCCATAGCGATCTAGAGTGGTCTCTCTCCCGGATGGGGCTTTTGAATCTTGGCAAGAGTGATAGATATTGTGAGTTGTAAAGGTAATGGTGAATGATGAGGGGAGCAATGTGGAGGTAACTCCGACTACCCCTCAATGGGAGATCTCTGCCTATGGCAGATTACATCGATAAGAACAATCCTATCTGAATGGTTGGCATTGATGGGAGGACGATCAGGAAAATCCATTAGAGAAAAGGCTGTCGACTGTCTGGCATACCTCCATTTCTCCCTCAATTCTACATGAGTAGATGCTTGAGCCTCCATGGCTCTCTCTATATGAATCTGACTCCTAACACTTCAAGGGATCACTGATCACAAATTAAATAAAGTACCAAAATATGAGCATTTGTATGCTCTGCCAACCTGGCATAGGATAGTCTTAACTCAGGCATAAGGCCTCCTGTTCTCCCTATCTAGTGTCTTGTAGTATTCCAATGGTGGTGGAGATGAAGCAATCCTCTGATAATATTCCTCTCCATCAGAGGCCCAGAGGGGGTGGAGCTTGTTGCTAGTCAGAAGTGGAGAGGCATCAAGCTCTCTGGCTACTCATTTGTGCCCCTGCTTAATCTTTCAATTTTTATTATGGTGTTGAGTATTGGTGAACTAGGTAGAGCGGGAACTAGTACCTACCTCATAAGTCGAAGGGACAATCTCAGAAGCTAAGATATCCTTGCCCTTCGGGGTGACTAATGATAAGGTAGTAGCTCTCGCTAGGGCAATGGTGGGGATAGCTGGATGGGAAGGTGCTCAAACTATCTCAGAATGGGGTGTGAGAAGCACTATGGCTTTCCTCTTCAACAGAGGATACTTAGAATTAGAGGGCATGCCAATACGGATGACTGGCTTCTGCCCAGCCACCTCATCCTGATTGATGGTAGTGAGGACAGCCCCTCACAAGTAACTCATGCTCCCTCAAATCCCCGACCAAAGAAAATTAGATGGGTGGAGTCAATCTCGGGGAGACTAGCTCGATCCAAGGCCAAATCCATCCCCAAAGGGAAAGTGAAAATAAACTTCTATGAATCCATATGTCGATTGCAAAAAAACTCATCTTGTCGCACTATATCTCTGCATGTGTTGATATGTAATCTGAGTCAGATTTCTGCTTTAGTATTCATCCTAAGAGAGTTAAATAGATTTTGGGTCCTAAACCCACACTCAATAATCCAAATGTGTTAAGTGGGGTTTAGTGGAGAGATTTTGATATTGAGGAGAGTCTTTGCCACCTGATTTTAATTTTAGAACCCATACCCAACCGATTTAGGTAGGTTGGGTGGGGTTCAAATTTTGAGGAGAGATTTTCTTGGAGATATTTGTATTTTATGTATCTTGTTTAAAAATATTGATGATTTGAAAGAACCTCTACTTAGCAAATTTGAGTATGCTAAGAAGAGGTTCTGATTGTGTGCTTGAAAATATTTTTATTTTTTTGAAATACCTTTTGCTTGTGATGACCGAAATGTTGATTTGAAAATGGGGCTTCTTACTTAACAAATTTGATATGCCAAGTAGAAGCTACATGTATTTTATTTATGTTTAAAAATGGTACTTTAATTTAATAAATTTGATATGTTAAGTGAAAGCCCAAATGTGATATGATTTGTGTTTTGCTTTTCTTTGAAAATGGGACTTCTCACTTAACAAATATGGTATGTTAAGTGAAAGCCCAAGTGTGATTGATTTAACTTTTGCTTTATTATTATTTTTCTCATTTGAAAGTGGACTCTCAATTAACAAATTCGATATGTTAAGTGAAAGTCCAAATGTGATAGATATATGTCTTGAAAATGGGACTCCACATAACAAATTTGATACGTTAAGTGGAGGCTAAATGTGACATGGAAATGAGAGCTCACTTAACAAATTTGGTGTGTTAAGTGGGGAGTCAAATATATCATGAAAATGAGATTCTCACTTAATAAATTTAATATGCTAAGTGGAATCAAATATGATTTATAAAAATAAGACTCTCACTTAGCAAGTGTGATATGTTAAGTGAAAGTCAAATGTGATTTATGAAAATAAGACTCTCACTTAGCAAGTTTGGCATGTTAAGTGAAAGTCAAATATGTAATGGAAATGAGATTCTCACTTAACAATTTTAATATGTTAAGTGGGATCAATAATGATTTATGAAAATAAGACTCTCACTTAGCAAGTTTAATATGTTAAGTGAAAGTCAAATGTGATTTATGAAAATAAGACTCTCACTCAGCAAGTTTGACATGTTAAGTGAAAGTCAAATATGTCATGTAAATGAGATTCTCACTTAACAATTTTAATATGTTAAATAGGAATCAAATGTATATGAAAGTGAGAGTCTCACTTAACTACTTTGATATGTTAAGTGTAATCAAACATGACATGAAAATGATATTCTCACTTAACAACTCTTTTTTATGTTAAGTGAGAATCAAATGTGTGAAAATAATATTCTCACTTAACTTGACATGTTAAGTGTAATCAAATGCATATAAAATGAAATTCTCACTTAACAACTTTAATATGTTTAAGTAGGAATCAAATATATTTGATGTGCTCTCTTTATTTTCAAAAGAGATTATTTGTTTGATAAATGTGGCATATTGAATAAGATTCCAAAATAGAGGTGAAATTTATTTAACAAATCTTAAGTATGTTAAATAGATTTCAATGATATGTTTTGATTTCATATATGTGCTTTTCATGATTTTGAAAAGAGATAAACTTTAACTCTAGCATATATGAAATATGTTGAGTGGAGTTTCAATTTTATGTTATGATTTGAAAATAGAATCTTTATTCAACAAATTTGAGAATGTTGAATGAAGGTGACTATTTCAAAAAAAAAAGAGTGCTTTTGGAAAATGTCATTTTGTGAAGAATTAAATAGCTTAAATTTTATGATGAACCTCGCTTCACCAGGCTAGTGGTAAGGAGATTCTAGATTTTTATTATCTCTCTCTTCATTGATAAATTTTATTTTCACCTATTCCAGAACCCAATAGGGGTTTCAAGACCTACACTGAGTGAGGTCCTAAAACCTAAAGGATGTTGACTAACTTTACTTATTAATGAAATAGGCTAAGCACCAACGGAAGTAAAGATAGTCTCAGATGCACAAAGAATGCAAGTCCATTGTCGATGCTTGGAGACAATAATTGTCTACTAGAGATGGAGAGAGGAACCATCCCAAGTAGAGTTGCCAGAAAAATCCATAGTATTTATTTTCATATTCATTTCAATAGGGGGACACCATGCAGATCTGAGGGTATACTTATTAAGGTGATTCAGTACAACATTAAGGAATAGTGTACTATCTCAGGAGATAGAAGTCACTACCTTACAATGGACCTAATCACCTAATAAAGACTCTTAAGGCATGATGGGTCTTCAAATATAGCAAAGATTTTCCCCTACTTTACATGGATGGATAAATTAAGATTTATTTAAATCAGGTTCTAAAGTTCCTATGGGGTGAAAGCCCCTATAGTTAATTACATCTTAAGGACAGTGAATCTTATAAGAATACTCTAGATTAAAGTAGGTGATTATTATCTCTAAAGAATTCAAAGATAAGACACAATAAATTGG
The DNA here is from genome assembly GCA_021442155.1 of Cymbidium sinense. Lineage (NCBI taxonomy): Eukaryota > Viridiplantae > Streptophyta > Magnoliopsida > Asparagales > Orchidaceae > Cymbidium > Cymbidium sinense. Next base: position 80,747,742 of record CM038215.1, read on the forward strand.
TTGTTTTTTAGAAGATCAAGTGGGATGGATCAAAAAGGAAGAGTTATTAACAAAACCAAAGAAGATAAGTAAGGAGTGCTCATAACACTAGGAAACCTAGTAAGCTCTCCATTCTATCCTATGGTTGTCTTTATGTATTTGAAATTGAGGAGATTTATTTATTTGAGTTGAAATTTTATTAGAAATCTAGGACTTATAATTCCACAGTACAAAGTTGTAGAAATGCCTAAGAGGTGGGATTTTTGCTTGTAACCCACAAAGAAAAATAACTACCTCAGATCCTAAATCTAGGGAGCTTTGGCGAGGGCCAAAGCATGACCTGAACCTAAGGTGAAAGTGGGCGTATGGTTTACCTCCATAAGAGAGAACCACTCAACTGCTAGACTTATTATTGCCTGGAGTGGCAACCAACTAACTCCTCCTACATTTTAAATCCATGTTGGCAAGTCATACACTTTTACAAGATGGTTAGGCTATTATTATTTAGAAATGAAACTAAGTTCTTAAACCCACTCCCTAAGAGATTGGAGCATGAGGGGTATGAATAATGACTTAAATCTAATGCAAATTTTATCAAATTTCATTTAATTTGGGACTCTTTACTTTGACATAGGCTATGGGATTTTTTTATTTTCTAAATGCATGAGAAGTTGATTATTGGGCCAAATCAAAAGGGAAAGAGGTGTTCCTCCATCATATGCTCTCAAAGGTTAAGCCCATTCTATCTGGAAGAGATGGAGGTCCTCTCTTAACAAGAGAGAAAGAAGATGATTATGCATGATATTAAACATAAAATATCCAACTAAATTTTGTATTATCTTGATTTAATGTCTTGGATTTTATGTAATGTTATGAGTTATTTTAAAGATTTAGTTATGAGTTATTATTTTGGGGTAGAAAAATTAATTTTTATCTTAGGAGCCTAATCGCATCCAGGCCATACAATAAACACTAATCATAAAGAAACTATGAAGACGCATGCCCTTTTTAATGCACAAGATTAACATAACATCAAATAATTTTATAGAGCTATCGTAAAAGAATTAAAGGATGATGCAGTCAGGTATTACCGCATAACCCAAAAAGAAATGTGGGTAGCCGAGCTCTACCATTGTACAACTAAGATAACAAGAGAAATAATTAAAATTACAAGTGATGAATGTTATGGGGGTCTTTAATCTTTATTCTTCCTTCTACATTTCTTCATCTTCCATTTCCTCATTTGATTTACTCCATTCCATTCTCCCTTTTGGCTTGATTTGGATATGCTTGCTCCAAAGGCATCATACGATACATAAGACTTGGTCTTATAACCAATGCTCATCCTAATCCCCCATAACATTTATCCTAGTCCTAATGCAAGATTACCTTAAAAGAAGAAAAGTAAATTTAGTTAAACCTGCAAAATACATGTTGGCTAAACACACCATACAACCCAAGCAGTCATATGAATAATTTGGACTTAGCACCCCATACATGGGATACCAAGCCCACCTGTCATAACTTCGGTTATGCTTAGGGGCTAAGCAACCATATAAAAGCATTTATATTTTTTTTTATTTAAGCATAATTACCACCCTCAGTAGAAAATATAATTAGGCTAATATCTGACATCAGACTACATATACACCACAACATAGTCTACAATAATACATCATAAAATAAGCATACATCAAACCATACACCACCCAAACATAAAACTAGAAATAGTGACTTAGTCCAATGTGTGTTAAGGCTTGTGTGGTTTGTCCTAACTAGGCTTTAGAGTTAGAATTTTCTAAGTGTAGAAAGATTTAATATAAAGGGTGGTTTCACTTTAAGTTGTTTAGTTAATTTGCTAGTTTTATTTAATGCTTTCTTTTGTTTCTTTTGGCTTACACTTAACAATTAAGTGTTATAAAGAGAACAAAGAGAGGGAATCTCTCTTTCATCCCTACCTTAAATAACTTCTAAAGCAAGTTAATTAACCAATTTCTTTTAGTGAATGGCTTATTATATGTTTTGATTAATATTATGTTTAGGCTTAGTTCAAATAAACTCATTCAATAAGAAAGACATCTTAAGATTAATTGGAATGAATTACTATCACATAACATATATTTTTTTTTATTTCCTTCCATCATATATAGCATGCATATGGTTAAATCCTAAAAATACCTATACATGCAATTTATGTTCTAGCATACTTAAATGATGAATGCGAAGTATGTTTGGAATTTAGATCTTTCAATTGATTGTATGAATGCATGTATTTTTAATAGAAAAGAGATTTTTCATCCATTAGCTAAAACATCACATGTATAAAAGTTTTAAGTGAGTACAACACCATTGTCACGCACCAGGCGAAGGTGCAAGATCTACTTACTTAAAACCTCATGACCCAAGGTGTCGGTAATATACCACTTTTCTTGGATACAGATCGATGTATAAGCAACTATAAGGATTGAAAAACCCATGCAAAAATTGCATTTGATTCATTTGATTTATGCTTTCTATTCATTGGTCATATCACACATACATATGTATAAAAGTTTTAAGTGAGTACAGTGCCATTATTCTGCACTAGGGGTGTAAGGTATAAGACCTACTTAGGGCTACTTAAAAGCCTCATAGCCCTAGAATGTCCAAAATAATATACCACTTTTCTCAAATACATATGAATGTACAAAAATAACCCAGAATAAGAAGTCATATTGATTTGATTATATAATTTACATATGTGATAAGAAATCATTCCTAAGTCTTAGCATGGAGATACATAGGATTAGATTTAAACAAATTTTGTGTTCTTTTTAAATGAACTATACATTTGTGAATCCTATATGAATCCATGTAAAATAAGGAAAGAACTTCATATTGCATATCTTATAATATCAACACATGCAAACCTAAAGATATTTATAATTAGCATCACTCCATATGTTATAATTGATTCATACACTTTGAAAATAATAATTTTGATTTAGTGGTGATAATAGCACACCTATTTTAATTTAAATCAACACATGCAATTTTACATAAAAGAAACCATTTCATTTAGTTAATCTTAAAAGAAATGAATGCATGATTACACATAAGGAACACTTACCATGATTAGGAAAGAAATAAAAGAATATAAGCATAAGATCTCATTCATTCCAATTGATTCCTAAGGATAATCATACTAAATAAAGTCACTTAAAATAAACCAAAGTTCTTTAACATCATTTTTTAATTTTAAGTTTGATTTATTTTATGGAATATGAAAGAGTTTGCTGGTCCTAATCCCATTCTCCATGTGTGAGTTAATTTTGGTTCAATAAAGGAGTAATTAAGTTGGTTTTTATATCTTAATTAGGCCAAGGTATGAATTAAGCCAATTAGCTAACTCTTACCTACATCTCCTTAAATTAATTAATTGATTAATAATGAGACAATATGATATGGAATCACATGGAAAGTAAATTTGCAATGCTCCTAAGAAATGAAAGGGGCCTAATGCAATTGGCTCATGATTAATAGTTAATTAAGCTTAAGGGATCTCACTTAACTACTCTTATGGTTTTCTCACACATGTGAGTTAACCATAATTTTATCATCTCTCACTTTGGGTTATTAAACACCCAAAGAGCTACCCAAGATTAGATTAGAAAATTATATTTAATTGAATTAATTAAGTTCATTAATTAACTAATTAAACCTTAATTAACCTTAACCAATCAAAATGAGATGGGCTTAGAAGAGAGACAAAGAGAGCTCCAAGTCTAAATCCTCTCAATTAATTAATTAAGGTTTACGTTATGAATTCAATTTTTTATTAATCTTGTTAATTAATTAATTAAGGGGTGTTAATTAATTATTACTTAAGGGATTGGAGAAGGCTTAAAGAAAAGATTGGAAGAGAGAGCCCCAATCCATTTCCCTAGACTTCATCACACTTAATAGAGGCTAATGAGTTTAATTGATTGATTAATTTACCATTCATTTGCTTAATTATTACTAATTATATTAATAAAGTGATTAAAACTTAATTTATTGGTTTCCCTAATTAAGTAACCAATAAAATCCTAGAAAAATAGGGGAGGCAGATGTCATCCCCCTAAACATAAATAGAAAGTTTGAGATTAATTGGATGGTTAATTAGGGAGTAATTATGCTAATTACATTTCTAATTAAACTTTAATTGAGCCAAATCCACTATTCAAAATTAATTAATAATAATTTTCCTAAATTCTACTCTAAAATACCTTTAAAATGAGCATAAGTTTGTATTTTTTTTATTTTTCTAAAATTAGTTATGAATTTAGGAAGTTTCAAGAATAAAAATAAATTAATTAACCCTAATTAAATCCTTAATCCCATCGAGCCATGTGGTGGCTGACGTGATGCACTTTCCAGGTGGCATGACAGGATTCACTATTTAAGTTGTCACATCCAAGTCTTTCGGCACATGCGTAATTATGGACGTCCGATCTAAGATCAGATGACCATAATTAGACCCATAGTTTTAAAGGATTAATCAGGGGTTCTAAGCATGATTTGATCAGAACTGTCCATTCCGATCATGCAGGATGGACAATCCATGATCTATCTCATCCTGAGTGTCGAACAATGGCTACCATCCATCGATCTTCACTCGATCTGAGCTCACCTGAGCTCGGATGGAGATGAAAATGTTCCCACACCTTTGGGGAGGCATGCCAATCAAATCCAATGGTGGAAATCACATGACATGAAAATTTCTTTCACAAAAGACCAACCTATTTACATTCAATGATCAGTTTCAATGGTATAGCACACTGAAGCTAATGAACAGTGGTTTCAATGATTGAGGAAGCTTCGTTTGATAGAAATGAAGCTCAATTGAGTCACGAGCTTTGATTTTGTGTGGTTTTCTCGGAAGACCAAAGCACTAGACGTAGGTGGTCAGTCTTGATTAAACTCTACCCTCCAACTATCGGGAAGCTTGTGAAAGGATTCATTCTTGCTCATTTAGCTCTAATGATGGTGTGTGCAAAGTTAATTACACTTATGGTGGAGATTTGAGCAAATGAAAATCGAAGGTGGCCTCCTCTATTTTAATTTTGTATAAAACTAAAAATGGAGATTTTTGGAAGTTAGGGAAGGCTTGGAAATTGCTCTAGGAACTCTCTCCTTGGCTTCTAAGGTTGAATCGAATATGAGTGTATGAGTTTTAGTAAGAATGAGGGGTGTACAATTCCTTGGATTGAATGATCATGGCTTTTTTGGCTTCTCCTTGATTAGTTGGCCAAATCAGAGGTTAGTGAAGGTCCTTAGGTGCATGATGTGGCTTGATTTAGTTTTGTGAGGGTGTGGAGGTGGCTGCCAAGGGAGGAAGTGCTTGTCCTTGGTGGTTTGGAAAGCTCCAATGGGGATCATGGATCATGGCTGACCCAACCACCTTTGGTTAGCCATGGACATAGGTGCTTATATGGACCTATGATTGGGTGCCAAGTGGCCATGGGGAGAGAATGACTCAATATGCATGTGTCTTATCTCATGGGATGCTCTAAACCCAAGGGCAAAATGGTCATTTGGCTATGAGTTTGATTTGGGCCTATTTGAAAAAAGTGGGTTAGCCCAAATTTTAATTTATTTGGAGTTTGTTTGGTTTGATTTGGCTTGATTTGACCTATTTAGGTCAAATTGGGTTAGGTTGAGTCAAGTTGACCAATTGGTCAAATTGGGTCAAACTAAACATTGGGTCAAGTTAACATGACTAATTGGAGTGTGTTGGTGTCATTGGTTTGATTCAATTTACTTTGGATTTGATTATGGCTCATTTGGATTCATATAGGGTCAAATAATCAATTTAATTTGACCAAGGGTTGTAGATTCAAGTTCAATTTGCTAATTAAAAAATGATTGTAGGCTTTGGTTTGGTTTAATTTGGAATTAATTTAGATTTTGGCTAATTTGACCCTTTAGGTCAATTTGCTAGTCAAGTTGACCCATTGGTCAACTTGGGCTGAATTATGACTTTCATCAAGTTTAATAAGTGGTTTGGAATGAACTTGATCCATTGGTTGTAATCAATTTAGATCAAATCATGATTTGACCCATTTTAGCTTATTTAGGTCAATTTGGGTCAACTTGGATCAAATGGCCAATTAGGCTTGCTTTGGCTCAAGTGAAGGTTTGGTCATGTTCAATTATAGGTCATGAGTTTGCTTGAATCAATGGTTTCAATCAATCTAGCATATGATAGATTTTGGCTAGTTTGGGTTTCATTTGGGCTAAATGTTGACTTGGTCAAAGGCTAAGTTTGACTTGGTTTGACCCAATTTAAGACAATTGATCACCCTAGGTGGTTGTTGGTTATGTTGTGAGGTTTAGATGGGCTTTGGGTTGGCTAATAACATGGCTTAAAAAAGTTCTGTACATTACTTTGAGTCAAGTGAGCCTAAATGAGTCAATTGGCTTGATCATGGCTTAATTCAAGTTTAGTTCAACTCATACATAAGCCTAGGATTGAAATATAAATCCAATTGCAATTGGTTTGGAGCCAAATGGGTTTTGATTCATATGACAATTTCAAGTCAAAAGGGCTAACTTGTGTTTGATTTGGGTTAGCTTGGATTTGGTTTGAGAATGGTGGTTTATGTTTATATTTGGGTCAATGATTGTAGGAATGATTGAATCATGAAGGAACCCATGAGTTTTGAATTGATTTGGGTATCATTTAGCCAAGTTAAAGAATCTGGCTAAAAGGGATAAAATTGAGAATTTGATTTGATTTGGGTTTCACTCATTTGGATTTGATTTATGATTTAGAATTTGATTGGAGATTGAATTTGATAATTGAGAAAATCAATTGGATTGGGGTTGATTTGAATTTGGTTAAGGCTAAGTTCATAAGATAAAATCAAATGGCTTAGGATGGGATTTGGAGTTTGAATTTGATCATGGGTTTTAATCATTTGATAGTTGGATTTGATTTTGGAATTTGGATTTGAATTTGAGGTTTGGTTTGGAAGAAGGAATCAAGGATTGGGTTTAGGCTATAGGGTAGGCAAGTCCTCCTAAATCCCTAAGGCACAACTTATACATATGAATAACTCTTCTAAATCTTAGGGTTAGGTTAAGTGTTCACCTAATCACTAGAAGTGTCTTAAGACTAAGAAACTCTTAGTGTCTATGAAGAGTCCTAGATCTATGATAAGGAAGTTGAGAGATCACTCCAAAAGTGAGGTCAACAGTGTCTTAAGACTAAGAACTCTTAGTGTCTATGAGAGTCATAGGTCTATGATAAGGAAGTTGAGAGCTCACTCCAAAAGTGAGGTCAACAAAGTGTATAAAAGTTTTAAGCGGATACTTCACCATTGTTAAACCAGGGGAGTGAGGTAAAGACTTCCTTGGGGATACATAAGGCTTTGCCTCCCGGAATGTCCAGACTAGATATACCCACTACTCTTAAATACACATGAATGTACAAATAACTATAAGAATGGAAAAATCATGCATATGTTGTATTTAATTTAATTGGATCATTTATATATGTGAGCTAAAGTCCTATCTAGGTTCTAACATAGAGGTACATATGAATGAATCCAAACAAATGTTATGTCCTTTTCAAATGAACTATACACTTGTTAGCATCCAAACTTTATGTAAATCTATGAAGGTTGAAGAAAGAGAACTCCATATCACATGTTCTAAGCTATAGGCACATGCAAGCTTAAGAATATTTATCATTAGCATCACTCCATATATTATAATTGACTTGTATGCTTTTGAAAATAATTTTTAATTTAATAGTGATAATAGTCACATATTTTTATTCAAATCAACACATACAAGCTTGACATAAAGGAAATCATTTCATTTAATTGATTTTTGAAAAAGATGTATGCATGACTACAAGTGACATACAACATTTAATATGATTGGAGAGAAATAAAGGGACATAAGCACATGATTTCGTTCAATCCAATCAATTCCTAAGGAAAATCATACTAAATAAACTCATTGAAAATAAACTAAAGCTTCTTAATATCATTTTTAATTTCATGTTTGATTTTATTTAAGAAATATGATAAGAGGTTTGCTAATTCTAATCCCATTCCCTATATGTGAGTTAATTTGATTTAATGAAAAGTAATTAGATTGATTTGATGGATTAATTAGGTTAAGGTATGAATTAAATCAATTAATTAAACCCTTACCTATGTTACCTTAAGATAATTTATCAAATGATTATGAGCTAATGTAATATGCAAATGAATTGAAAAGTAAGTTGCAATACTCCTATGAAATGAAAGGGGCCTAATGCAATTAGCTCACAATCATTAATTAATTAATCTTAAGGAACTTACTTAATTACTTTTATAGTTTTCTCACACATGTGAGTTAACCATAATTTCATTAAACCTCTTTAGGCTATTGAACACCTAAAGGCCTACCCTTGAATTAATTAAGGAAAATCAAATCCATTTTAAAGCTTAATTAAGCTAATTAAATAATTAATTAGTTAATTAAATCCAAATTAATTTTTCTTGAAAAGTAAGGAAATTTAAGAATAAGACTAAAAAAATTTCTTCAATCACATTCCCTAAACCTCCCTACTATTAATCACTATCAAATGAGTCTAATTAATTAGTTAATTTAATGTTCCCATGCTTAATTAATTTTTAATTAAGTTAAGAAGGTAATTAAGGCTTAATCAATCATTTTACCTAATTAATCAACCAATAAATTTCAAGAAAAATGAGGGAGGAGGTCATCCCCTAAGAACAAAAAATTTGAAATCAATTGGATGATTAAGTAAGGAGTAATTAGGTTAATTAAGTTTTAATCAAACTCTAATTAATCCAAAATCACTATTCAAAATTAAGGATAATTTTTATGGATTCCCCTCTTAAATACCTTCAAAATGAGCTATCATTTATATTTTTTTTGAATTTTCTATAATTAGTTATGAATTATAGAATTTTCAGTCTTAAAAACTAATTAAATAAATTAATTAAGCCTTAATGCCGTTGGCACCATGTGATGCGCTGATGCAACGTGCTTTCTACATGGAGTCATGGGATTGGCTATTAAAGTTGTCAAATCCATGGCTGACTCATAGATGGCGACAGGATGCGCTTTCCCGTGGACCATCCGATCTAAGATCAGATGTTCATGATCAAACCCATGACTAAGAAGGGATTAAACTACGAATCTAGCATGATTTGACCAGAGCTGTTCATTATAATCACGTAGAATGGACAACCCGTGATCTCTCTTCCTACGAGCGATGAATGACAAAGCCAGATCACCATGGATTGCTCAATCCAAGCTCACCCGATGTCAGATTCATTCCAAAAATAACCCACACCTTCGTGCGAGGGATCCATGACTATCCAATGACTAGGATCAGATCACATGCAACTTTTCTTCTGAAAGCTCCAACCCATTTTAAGATAAAGTTCTAATTTAATGGAAATACCTCACCGCTAAGACTAAGTATGTTTGGAAGCTTCGTCTAGTAGAGAAGAGGCTCTATTGAGCAACAATTGGATTGGTTCACCCAGATTTCTTGGAAGGCCTCAATCTTGATCGAAGTTCATCCTTTGATTGATTTGAATCTCGGGAAATGGTTGGGTAGCTTTGAAATGGTATGTGGAAGGTGTGTGTAAGAGGAATTGAAGTTTGGTTGAGAGAAGAAGAAGTTTGGATTGAGATTGAGCTCCACTATTTTGGCTGCACATGGGAGGAGAAAATCCAAAGTGGGGAGGCCTTGGGAAAGCTCTGAGGAGTGCTAGGGCATTTTGTTTCACTCGGAGCTCAAAATCAATGCATGTAAAATCGATTATGTGAGGAGTATATCCTTAATTTGGTGGATGGACAGATTATCTCCCATTTTTTGGCCAACCCAACAAGGGGCATCGAGTGGTGCCATCATGTCCACATGACTCGGTTTGGTTGGAGGAGTGCTTGGGAGGTGGATCAAGGTTTGATATGGCCTGATCTCCTTGCTTGGATCCAATGGGTGCTCTGTTTATAAGGGAGGTGAGTTAATTCACCTCCCTTTGGTCCATGGCAAGTCCTAGCCCTCTTAGGGTGGGCTAGGAGGTTAGGTCAGACCCCAAATGGGATGAGTGAGGGCTGCCAAGTGATGGGAAAGTGGACTTTGCCATTTATGGGTGGAGTCCTATGTAAAGAGGGCTTGGCTAATGGACAATGGCTTGGATTCACTTAGCTTTTGAGCTGACTTTAAGCTGACCCAAGATGGGTTTGGGTTAGGTTTGATCAGCCTCCAATGGGTTATGGGTTGGTTTCATGGGTTTTTGCTTAATTTGGTCATATGGGTTACATTTGGGTCATGTTGGGTTAGGTTGACCAATTGGACAAACTAGCTCAAACCAAAGCTTGGGTTAGGTTCAAATGATGATTTGAAGTATTTTGGTTCAATTGATTTCAATCAATTTGACCTAGGTTTGATTTTGGCTCATTTGGATTCATATAGGTCAAATGGGCTAAGTTGACCAATTTGACTAAATTGACCAAATTGGCTTGGGTTGGGTGTTGATTCAAGTTCAATTGGTTGATTAAAAATGATTGTAGGCTTTGGTTTGTATCAATTTGGATTTAATTTAGATTTTGGCTAATTTGACCTTTTAGGTCAATTTGGGCTAGGTTGGTCAATTGGGTTAGGTTGGGTCCAATTGACCAAATTGGGGCTTTGTTCAAGTTCAACAATGAATTTGGAATGAACTTGTGCCATTAGTTATAATCAATTTGGGTTAGATCATGATTTGACCCTCTTTGGCCTTTTAGGTCAATTTGGGTCAACTTAGGTTAAATGGCCAATTGGGTTTGGTTTGGCTCAATTGATGGTCAAGTCATGTTCAAACATTGATTATAGGTTGATGTGAATTAATGGTTTCAATCAATTTGGTGTAGAATGAGTTTTGGCTAGTTTGGGTTTCATATGGGCTAAGGGTTGACTTGGTCAAATGACCAAGTTGACTTGGTTTGACCCAATTCAAGGTAATTGATCATCCTAGGGTGATTGTTGATCATGATATGAGGCATGCATGGGCTTGGTTCAATCCAATTTGGGTTGGATTAGAACTTGGCTCAAAAAGGTCATTTAGGCCACTTTGGGTCAAGTGGAACAAAATGGGTTAATTTGCTTGGTTTTGGCTTTATCCAAGTTTAGTTGAACTTATATATGAGCCTATGATTGAAATATAAATTCAACTGCAATTAATTTGGAGTCTAATGGACTTTGGCTCATTTGAAGTTTTCAAGTTAAAAGGGCTAACTTGGGCTTGACTTGGGTTTACTTTATTTTGGTTTGATGATTGTAGGTTTCATTTAAAGTTGAATAGATGATTGAAGGAATGATTGATTCAATAGAAAATCCATTGGTTTTGACTTGATTTGGATAGGATTTGACTAAGTCTATGGAAATGGATTAAAAGGCTTAAATTGGGTTTTGATTTGATTTTGGATTTGGTTTTGGCAATTTAAATTTATATTTCATTTATATTTGGGAATAAAAATTAAGATATAAATGATTTATGAGAACATTAGTTGAGTTTGGAGTGATTTGGAAGCAAATTTGACTAAGCTCATAGAGGTAGTTCAAAAGGGCTTAAGTAAGAAATTAATTTAGTTTGTTTTAATTTTGGTCATTGGAATGTTGGTTTCATTTATATTTGTGAATATAAATGAATATATAATTGATTTATAAAGAAACCAATTGATTTTGGGTTGATTTGAATGAGATTTAGCCTAGCTTAAGGAGGTAGGTCTATATGGCTTAGGAAGGGTCTTGGTTGGAGTTGGATTTAGTTTGGTTTAGTTTTGGACATTTGGGTTTATATTTCATTTATATTTGTGAATATAAATGAAGATATAAATTATTCATGAAGGGATCAATCAAATTTGGGTTGAATTGGGTGGAGATTTGGCTTAGTCTATAGAATTCAATCATAAGGTTTATAAAGAATTTTGGACTTAAATTTGATCATGGTATTTAATCATTTGAAGTTGGATTTGAATTGGAATTTGATAGTTTGATTGAAGGATTAAATTGATATTTGAGAAAATCAAATGAATTAGGATTGATTTGAATTTGGCAAGGCTAAGTCCATAAGATGATATCAAAGGGCTTAGGAAGGGTTTTGAATTTGAGTTTGATCATGGATTTCAATCAAATGTTTTGGAATTTATATTTGGATTTGGAATTTGAGGTTTAGTTTGAGATTTGAATTTGGATTGGATTTGCCATAGATTGGATGAAAAGTCATAAGGCATGACCTAATCCTATGATTAACCCTTCTAAGTCTCTAGGCTTTGGTTAAGTGTCCACCTAATTACTAGAAGTGACTTGAGACTAAAAAACTCTTTGTGTCTATAAGATTCCTAAATCTATGCTAAGAAGGTTGAAGACTCACTCTAAAAGTGAGGCCAACAATGGAAAAGTGCAACCCAACAACGTACTTTCTTTAACGGGCAAGTAGAACCCAACAAGAAAATAATAAAAAGGAGACAGAAGGATCTAACTCTCAATTTCAAAAGTATTTTGCTCTCACAACCCAACTATAATAATATTAAGGCAAGTGAATTCAAAGGAAAGAAAGATAGCTCACTTTAATTTATATTTAAATTTGAAGGCAATAATTAAACTTATATATATATATATATATATATATATATATATATATATATATATATATATATGATGTAAATGAATCTTTAAAATATTTGATGTGAATATGATAACTTGAAATCATGGGGATTTAATTTATGATTTAAAATAATGAATCAATCACTTGTTAGAAAGAGACTTAGAGCTTTTCAAAAGAACAAATGAAAATAAAATTTTAATCACATAAACTCAAATAAAATCTCTTTTTAAAGAAATTATTATTTATGCAAAAGATGAGATGATTTAGAAGTAAAAGAACTTGTTACTCACAAGTATTTTATATGAAATAATCACAAAGATAATCTCTCTTTAGAACATGTAGGAATAATGAAGAGAAAACAACTTGCAATAATACACTTTAATTCATCAACCACAAAGCTTTTGGTCAACTTAAGAAGGTATAGAAATAGATAAGTTAAGCATAAAACAAATTGACCAAATGCATAAGAAACTCAAGCCAAGAAGGAGAACAAGGTCACTTAGAATGTAAAATCACAAACTAGAATGAAAGCACCTTGTTAAGCTTTCAGCCACAAAGAAATCCACCAATCCTCCAAGTTCTATTGTGCAATCCTCAAGCTAATCACTTGTAGGTTAGAGGATGGTATAAGGATGAAGAAATTAGCACTTGATTTGCCAAGAAGAGATCTCCAAAGGTTTTTACAAAAAATTCGACCAAGAGAGAATTTTTCTAAGAGAGATTTTTCCAAGAGAAGTCAACTAGTCTAAGAAACATTATTTATAAGACAAGGGTGGTCATGAGGTTCGTCCAAAAGAAGGGAAAATAGGAGGGAAACTCATTTGGAATTAATTTAAACATAAACCAATCAAAATAAAAATAAATGGCATGAGATAAAAAAATTGACCAAAGAGAAATAAGAGGAATTTAATATGGAAGGTTGGTTTAATTAAACATTAATTTAAAATTCAAATTATATAAGAGGGATTTCGTCTAGGCCAAGGAAGAGGAAAAGTTTAATTAGTAAGTGACTCAATTTGAATCAATTAAATTAAATTAATTTAGCATGATGAAGAAAATTGATAAAAAAGAGATATGGAGGGAAAATTAATTTGGAAAGAGATTTAAATTAAATCAATTCATCATATGACCTTATTTATAATGTAATTAAAAAGTTAATGCTTATGTGGGTCGGCCAAGAGAGATAGAGGAGAGAAGAGTTTGAATTATTACCAAACAAGTCCTGACACAATTAATTGTCCAAGTGAAAAAGGGAATAATTCAAATTTTGATTAATTTAAATTAAGCATGATATATGGTCGGCCAAAAAAGAAGTTTCCATGATGGGATTCAATTAGCATTGAAGCATCAGGTATGAAATTGAGGTATGATGTACTATCATGAAAGATAGAGGCATCACCCTTCAATGGACCTAATCACCTAATAAGGACTCCTAAGGCATGATGGGTCTTCGAATGTACCAGAGATTTTTCCCTTACTTACATGAATGAATAAAGCAAGATTTACATTAAATTGGGTTTTCAAATTCTATAGAGTCAACCCTCCATAGTTAATTAAATCTTAGAATGAAGTTCTCTAAGAATACTCTCGATTAAAGTTGACAATTATCATCTCCAAAGATTTCAAGATTAGACTATCAAAGGATTGGTTATGTTTGAAAATCAAATGGGAATGTTCAAGGAGAAGACTTATTTTTGAAGGCCAAAGAGAATAGGTAAGAAATGCTCATGATACTAGAAAGCTAGTGAGCATTCCAATCTATCGTATGGTTGGGCTTTATATATTTGAAATTGAAGAGATTTATATGTTTTGAGTTGAACTTTTATTAAATTACTAGGGATTATAAACCACCAACACAAGATTATGGTAATACCTAAGAGGTAAGGATTTATGCTTGTAGCCCAAAGGAAACAAGTATGTCAGATCCTGAATCTAGGGAGCTTTAGTACGAGCTAAAGCATGACCTAAATCTAAGTGAAGATGGGCATGAGATTTACCTCCATAAGAGAGGATAAACCACTCGACTGCTAGGCTTATAACTGCTTGGAATGGCCTCCAACTAACTCCTCCTATGATTTTAAAACCATGTAGTCCAGTCATATGAATTACAAGATAGCTAGGGTAATTATTTAATTAGAAAGAGACTAAGTCATTAAACCCACTCCCTAAGATACTAGAGAATGAATGGTATGAGTAATGACTTAATCTAATGCAAAATCTTTTCAAATTTTATTTCATTTTTAACACTTCATTTTGAAAAAGGCTTTAGGATTTTGATATTACTATATGCATGATGAAGTGAGTTATTGGCCAAATCAAAAGAGAAAGAGGATGAAGCTCCATCAGTAGGGGTTGCTCTCATAGGTCAAGCGATCCCTATGCATGTAAAGAAGGAGGCCCTCTTTTTTAAAGAGTGATTCAAGATGCATGCATGATATGAAACATACAACCATACAGCTAAGGGGTTGTTAAATCTTTTAATTATCTTATTTATAACCTATGCTTTATGGTGAGGTTATGAGTTTTTTTAGATTTTAATTATGAGTGATTAATTAGGGTAGAAAAATTAAGTTTACCCTAAGAGCTTGTGGTGTTTATTTTTGATTTGAAGTATATGGGGACACCACAGATCTGAGGATGTACTTATTGAGGTGATCAGGTACGACATTAAAGAATAGTGCACTATCTCAAAAGTTAGAAATCACTACCCTATAATCTACCTAATCACCTAATAAGGACTCCTAAGGTATGATGGGTCTTCGAATATACTAGAGATTTTTTTCCTACTTTACATGGATGCATAAAGCAGGGTTTATTTAAACCGGGTTCTAAAGTTCCCTATGGGGGAAAGCCCTATAGTTAATTTTATCCTAAGGAAGGTAAATTCCTTAGGAATACTCTCGATTAAATTAGAAAAATTATTGTTCCAAAGATATCATAGATAGGAATATCAACAAATTAGCTATGTTTAGGAAAATCAAGTGGGATATATCAAAATGGAGAGACTTGTTATTGAAGCCAAAGGGAGATGAGTAGAGAGTGCTCATGATACTAGGAAACCTAGTGAGCATTCCAATATATCCTATGGTTGGGCTTTATATATTTGAAATTGATGAGAATTATATATTTAAGTTGATATTTTATTAGAAAACTAGGACTTATGATCCCACAATATAAGGTTGTGGGAATGCCTAAGAGGTGAGGATTTATTCTTGTAGACTAAGGGAAAACAACAACCTAAGATCCTAAATCTAGGGAGCTTTAGTGAGGGCTAATGCACGTCCTAAATCTAAGGTGAAAATGGATATATCATTTATCTCTATAAGAGAGGTAAACCACCCTACTGCTGGACTTATAACTGCATGGAGTGGTAGCCAGCTAACTCCTCCTACATTTTACAACCATATGATCAAGTCATATGATTTTGCAAGATAGTTAGGTTATTTTATTTAGAAAGAAACTAAAGTCCTTAAAACCCACTCCCTAAGAGACTAGAGCATGAGTGGTATGAATAATGACTTAATGTAAATTTTATCAATTTTTATTTGATTTTTGGACTCTTCATTTTGACAAAGGCCATAGGATTTTTACATGCCTAAATGTATGATGAAATGAGATTATTGGCTAAATCAGAGAGAAAGAGGTGTTTTCCACCATAGAGGAGACCCTCAAAGGTCAAGTCTTCCCCTATCGTGCAAGGATGAAAACCCTCTCTTAGCAAAAGTGAAACAAGATGACATGCATGATATTAAGCATACAACATCCAGCTAAGGGGTTGCTAAATCTTTTCATTTTTTTGATTTAATGCTTAGGCTTTAAATGAGGTTATGAGTTGTTTAGAAAATTAGTTATAAGTTGTAGTTGGGGTAGAAAGCTTATTTTTTTAAGAGCTTGTTGACCTCACTTTTGGAGTGAGCTCTCAACATCTTTATCATAGATCTAGGACTCTTATAGACACTAAGAGTTTCTTAGTCTTATGACACTTCTACTTATTAGGTGAGCACTTAATCTAACCCTAGAGACTTATAAGAGTTAGCCATGGGGATAGGTTGTGCCTTAGGGATTTAGGTGGACTTGCCTACCCTATAGCCCAAACAAAATCCTTGCTTCCTTCTTCCAAATCAAATTCAAATTCAAATCCAAATTCCAAAATCAAATCCAACTATCAAATCATAGAAACCTATGATTAAATTCAAACTCCAAATCCCTTCCTAAGCCCTTTGATTTTATTTTATGGACTTAGCCTTAACCAAATTCAAATCAACCCCAATCCAATTGATTTTCTCAATTATCAAATTCGATCTCCAATCAAACTCCAAATCATAAATCAAATCCAACTATCAAATGATTGAAACCCAAATCAAATCGAATTCCAAATTTTAGCCCTTTTAGCCAAATTCTTGAACTTGGCTAAATAATACCCAAACCAATTCAAAACTCATGGATTTCTTCATGATTCAATTATTTCTACAATCCTTGACCTAAATTTAAACATAAACCACCATTATCAAGCCAAATCCAAGTTAACCCAAAACAAACCCAAGTTAGCCCTTTTGACTTGAAATTGTCATATGAACCAAAACCCATTTGGCTCCAAACCATTTGTAATTGGATTTATATTTCAATCTTAGGCCCATGTGTGAGTTCAACTAAATTTGAATCAAGCCATGATCAAGCCAATTAACCCATTTAGGCTCACTTGACCCAAAGTGGCCTAAAGGAACCTTTTAAGCCAAGTTCTAACCAAACCCAATTTAGATTAAGCTAAGCCCATCCAAATCTCACAACATAACCAACAATCATCCTAGGGTGGTCAATTATCTTAAATTGGGTCAAACCAAGTCAAACTTACCTTTGACCAAGTTAACATTTAGCCCAAATGAAACCCAAACTAGCTAAAATTTACCATATGCTAAATTGATTAAAGCCATTAATTCAAACCCACTCATAATCACTTATTGAACTTGACCAAAGTCATAATTGAGCCCGAGTTGACCAATTGGTCAACTTGACCCAACCTAGCCCAAATTGACCTAAAGTGTCAAATTAGCCAAAATCCAAATTAAACCAAACCAAAGTCTATAATCATTTTCAATTAGCCAATTGAACTAGACTCAACACCTAACCCAACCCAATTTGGTCAAATTAGACAAATTGGTCAACTTGACCCATTTGACCTATATGAACCTAAATGTGCCATAATCAAATCCAAAGCAAATTGAATCAAACCTATGACACCAATACACTCCAATTGGTCATGTGAACTTGACCCAACCCTTGGTTTGACCCAATTTGATCATTTGGTCAACTTGAATTAACCTAACCCAATTTGATCTAAATAGTCAAATCAAGCCAAATTAAACCAAATAAACTCTAAACCACTTGAAATTTTGGCAAACTCACTTTTAACCCATTTTAAATATACCCAAGTCAAACCCATAACCAAATGACCATTTTTCCTTTTGTTTTAGGGCATCCCATGAGATAAGGCACATGCACATTGGGTCATTTTCTCCCTTAGCCACTTGGTACCCATTCATAGGTCCACTTAGGCACTTAGGACAATGGCTGGCATGACCTAAGGGTGGTTGGGTCGGCCATGACTCATGGGGAGGTGAAATCACCTCCCATTTATTAGGAACACTTGAAAGCATAGAACACTCACTACCCATCCCATGACCACTCTCACACCCTCCTCCACTCAAAGGAAGCCAGCTAACATGATTACCTACCCAAATCGAGCTCCCCATCTTAGCCATTGATCCAAAAAGCCAAAATAGCCATTGCCTTTGGATCCAAAGAATGAGGGACCATCCCCCCCCCCCCCCCCCCCCCCACTCATTCTCAATAGTAGCTGGAGGAGAAATCGAGTAATTTCCAAGTTTCTTGAGCTCCCCAAAATCTTCATTCTCGATTTTATCTGAAATCAAAATAGGGGGGTCACCTCTAATTTCCATTTTCTCATACCTCCACCAAGGTGCAATTCACTTTCCACATAGCTTCCTTGGAGTTAAACGAGCATGAATGAATTGTTTCCCATCGCTCTTGACCATCAGAACTATGAGTTCGACCAAGACCAATCACCTACCTCATGCATTTTTCTTCCAAGCAAACTACACCAAATCAAAGCTTGTGTGGCTCAACAGGGCTTCGTTTCTACCAAATGATGCTTCTTTAATCATTGGAATTTCCAGCCACAAGCTCTGGTGAGGTATGCCATTAAAATCAATCATTGAATAAAAATAGCTTGGTCTTTTTGAAAGAAAGTGTTATGGCATACAATTTACACCGTTAGATTGCTATGTTTTGCTTTCCTAAAGGTGTGGGATTGATTTCACCTCCATCCAAGCTTGGGTGAGCTCAGATCATGTGATGAACAATGGACGGTAGCCGTTGTTCACCACTCAGGAGGAGATAAATCATGTACCATCCATTCCGCATGATCGGAATGAACGATCCTAATCTGATATCGCATAGAAATGCTTATTTTCTTGCAGATTCGTGGGTTTAATCATGGTTTTCCGATCTTAGATTGGACGGTCCATGGAGTTACTGCATGCGCCACCATCCGAGTCACCCTTAGGATGTGAGAACTTAAATAATGAATCCCATCGCGCCACATGAAAAGTGCACTACGTCAGTCACCACATGGCTCGATGGGATTAAGGCTTTAAATAGGCTTAATTAATTTATTTTTAATCAAAACTTCCTAAATTCATAATTTACTTTAAAAAATCCAAAAAATATAAACTTAAGCTCATTTTAAAGATATTTCATTGTAAAATCTAGAAAAATTATTATTATTTTATTTTAAATAGTGATTTTGGCTTAATTAAGGTTTAATTGGAAATATAATTAGCTTAATTATTCATTAATTAATCATCCAATTGATCTCCAACTTTTTGTAGATGTTTAGGAGGATGACTTCTACCTCCACTATTTTTTTGGGATTTTATTGATTGCTTAAATAAAAAAATCAAACGATTAAACCTTGATATCTTTCCTAATTTGATTAGTGATAATTAGTGAATGAATAGTGGTTTGATTAATTATTTAAGGATAATTATTTCTGTTGAACAGTAAGGGAGCTTAGGGAATGTGTTTGAGATACTTTTCCCAATTCATTTCCTAAGTTTTCTTCACTCTTTGGAATTTTATTAGTTAATGATTAATGATGTAACTAATTGCTCAATTAATTAATTAATCTCCAAGATAAAAAAAAAGTAGAACTTAATTGAGTGTTTGAAGTGACTTAGCGGTTAAGGACTGAGGGCTTGTCCTTGATCCCTTTCCTTAAGTTAATTTCATTTTTCTAATCAAAATATAATCAAAGAATTTAATCAATTAATTAACGAACTTGATTAACACAATCTAAAATTTACTTCATACCTAAGCAACCTCTAACTAATATTGGGTAGCTCTTTGGGTGTTCAATAACCCAAAGGGGGAGATAATAAAATTATAGTTAGCTTACATGTGTGAGAAAACCATAAAAGTAGTTAAGTGAGATCCCTTAAGCGTAATCAACTATTAGTCATGAGCCAATTGTATTAGGCCCCTTTCATTTCTTGGGAGCATTGCAAATTTACTTTCCATGTGGTTGCATATTATATTGGTTCATTATTAATTAGTTAATTAACTTAAGGTGATGTAGGCAAGGGTTAATTAATTGGCTTAATCCATACCCTAACCTAATTAAACCATAAAATCAACTTAATTACTTCTTCATTAAACCAAATTAACTCACACATGGGAATGGGATTAGGATTAGCAAACCTCTTTAATTTCCTAAATCAAATCGAACTCAAAACTGAAAATGTCAATTAAGAACTTTGGTTTATTTTAAGTAGCCTTATTTATTATGATTGTCCTTAGGAATTAATTGGAATGAATGAGATCATGTGCTTATGTTCCTTTATTTCTTTCCAACCATGTTAAATATTGTTTTCCATATGTAATCATGCATTCATCTCTTTTAAAATTAATTAAATGAAATGGTTTCTTTTATGTCAAATTGCATGTGATGATTTAAATTAAAAATAGGTGTGGCTATTATTACTATTAAATCAAAAGTTATTTTAAAAGCCCTTAAATCAATTATAATAGATGGAATAATGGTAATTACAAGTATCTATAAGTTCACATGTGTTGATAATATAAGATATGTAATATGAAGCTCTCTTTCCTTATCTTATATGGATTTGCATGGGATTTATAAATATATAGTTCATTTGAAAAGAACACATTATTTGTCTAAATCTACTCCTATACATCTCCATGCTAAGACTTAGGAAGAATTTCATATCACATATGTAAATCAGATAATCAAATCAAATATGACTTCTTGCATGACTTCTCATTCTTTTGGTTCTTTTTGTACATTCACATGTATCTGAGAAAAGTGGTTTATTAGTCTGGACACCCCGGGGCTACATGGCTTTAAGTATCCCTAAGTAAATCTTGTTCCTTACACCCTAGTGTAGAACAATGGCATCGTACTCACTTAAAACTTTTATACATGTGAATGTGTACCTAACTAATGGATGAAAATCCCTCTTTTTCTATTAAAAAGATATGCATTGATAATTCAATCAAATGAAATATTTAAATTCAAAACACATTTCTTTGCATTCATCATTTAACTATGCCAAGACATACATTGTATGTATAGGTATGCTTAGGATTTAATCATATGCATGATATAAATGATGGAAAGAAATGAATAAATATATGTTATGTGATAGTAACTCATTTTAATTAATCTTATGATGTCTTTCTTATTAAATATGGTCATTTAGAGTGAACCTAAACTTAGGATTTATTTGAACATATAATAAGTCATTTGCTAAAGGAAATTGATTAATTAACTTGCTTTAGAAGTGACTTAAAGTAGAGATGGAAAAGAGATTCCCTCTCTTTCATCTCTTTATAACTCTTAGTTGTTAAGTGTAGGCCATATGAAATAAAAGAAAACACTAAGTAAAAATCTTCAAATCAATTAAATCACTTAAAGAGAAATCAACCTTTACAAATTAAATCCCTCACACTTAGCAAATTACAACTCTAAAGCCTAGTTAGGACATACCACACAAGCATTAATGCACACACATTAGACTAAGTTATCACTTCTGGCTTTATGTTAGGGCGGTATGTGGTTTGATGCATGCTTGTTTTGTGATGTATTATTGTAGATTGGATGTTAAGGTGTATGTGCATAGTCTAGATGTTTGGATGATATTAGCCTAATTATGCTTTCTATAGGGGGATTATGCTTAAGGGGCCATTATAATAAAAATATAAATACTTTTTGCTGTGTAGATTGCTTAGGCCCTAAGCATAACCCAAGTTAGGATAGGTGGGCTTAGTTATCCATGTGTGCGGTGCTAAGTCTAAATTATTCATATAACTTCTTAGGTTGTATGGTGTGTTTAGCTAACGTTTGTTTTACAGGTATAGCTAGATTTACTTTCCTTCTTTTAATGTAATTTTGTATTAGGACTAGGATTAGTGTTATGGGGGATTATGATGAGCATTGGTTATAAGACCAAGTCTTATGTACCATGTGATGCTTTTGAGCAGACACATTCAAATCAAGCTAAAAGGAAGAAAGAAAGGGCGAATAAAGTGAAGAAATGAAAGATGAAGAGATGAAGAATGTAAACCCCCATAACATTCATCATTTGTAATTATAATTATTCTCTTATAATCTGGGTTATATAAGGGTACAACTTGGCTACCCACGTTCGGGTTGTACGACGGTACCCGATCGCATTGGCCTTTATATCTAGTTTGCTTACTCATTAATCCCCATAACATAAATTAATTTAATGCATAATTACATTAAAAATAAAAAATCTAACTACACTTGCTAAATAAGTGTTAGCTAATCCTCATACAACAAGCATTATCATGTATAATAGATTTAGGACCTTCACATGGGTAACCAAGTCTACTTGTTATCTTAGATTATGCTTATTAACATAGAGAGCATTTATATTTATTTTTAAGCACAATCTTCTCTAAGACATTAGGCTAATCACTAAGATTCTAAGCATACCTTTAACATCCATCTTAATACATCATAAACCAAACATCATCAAACCATGCACCACCTAACATAATGCTGAAATATTGACCTTCTCTTGTTTTTACAAAATCTTAGCTTTTGTTGTAATTTCAAGTATGAAAGATTTAATTATAAAAATGGTTTCACTTTAAATGACTTAATTGATTTGTTAGTTTTAGTGTTTCTTTATTTTACTTGATTACACTTAACAACTAGTGTTATAAAGAAAAGAAAGAGATAATTCATCGCTTAAGTCACAACCAATTAATTAATCAATTCTCTTTAGTGAATGGCTTTACATATTTTTATTAATCTAAGTTTAGGTTAACTTTAATCTCATTCAATAAGACATCTTAATAGGAATACTATTACATGGCACATGTCCATTCATTTCTTTCCATCATATATAATATACATATGATGAGCGTAAACATATCTCATCTATATGTTTTGGCACACTTAAATGTAAGATCATAAAATGAATTTTATAGAAAAAGATTCCATTCTTATAAATATACATTCAAATGTATGAATGTTAATAAGAATCACCATTATTTTGGAGTGAACCTCCTTGGGATTTTCTTGATCCATCCCAATTGATTTTACCCACTATTCTTAAATATATATGGATGTATAGGCAACTATAAGAATAGAAACCATGCAAGTAGAATTTAATTTAATTGATTTATTTGTGTGAATGAATTAAACTATCAAGTTCTAATGTCAAAATGTATAAGAATAAAAATTCACCATTGTTCATCCACTAGTGAGGTAGGAATACTTTCCTTAAAGTCACATCAAATGTCTTAATATGCTACTAACATTATTACTTATGCAAATCAACATATGAATGAAAGAAAGGAATTTTACTTCATACACTAAGCATATATTCACATGCACCTCCTATGTATGTATAACTAAAGTCACAATATATTATTATTCATTAACAAGCTTTTGAAAATATATTTGCAATTTAATAGTGATAATAGCCACATATTCTTAATTAAACCAACATAGTTTGACATTAAAGGAAACTATTTT
This sequence comes from Cymbidium sinense, assembly GCA_021442155.1. Lineage (NCBI taxonomy): Eukaryota > Viridiplantae > Streptophyta > Magnoliopsida > Asparagales > Orchidaceae > Cymbidium > Cymbidium sinense. The sequence goes on from CM038215.1 coordinate 80,771,472, forward strand.
ATTTAATTAATTTATGAAATAAATGCATGACTACAAGTGGCATACAACATTTTAACATGATTGGAAATAAATAAAGAAACACAAGCATATAATTTCATTCAATCCAACTAATTCCTAAAGACAATCACATTAAACAAGCTTATTTAAAATAAACCAAAATTTCTTAAAGCCATTTTTGATTTTTTATTTGATTTGATTTGAGAGATGTGAAAGAGATTTGCTAATCCTAATCCCATTCCTCATATGTGTGACTTAATTTGATTTAATGAAAAGCAATTAGGTTGATTTTATGAATTGGTTATGTTAAGCATGGATTAAATTAATAATCTTATGTCTTAAGGTAATTGATTAAACAATTATGAGCTAATAAGATGAGCAAAAGATGAAAAGTAAATCAATTCCCATGAAATGAAAGGGATCTGCAATTAGCTCATAATCATTTAATAATTAATAAGAACTCACTTAATAACTTTTATAATTTTCTACATGTCACTAACCATAATTTCATTAGCTCTCTCTTTGGGTTATTGAACAATAAGAGCTGCAAAATTAATTAGGGAAAATAAGTTTTATTAATTGGGTTCATTAATAATCTAATTAAATAATAGTATCCTTAATCAACAATATGAAATGGACAGAAAGAGATAAAGAAGGAAGTGGTCTCAATCTAAATTTTTTTTTAATTAGTTAATTAAAGTTTTGACTTTTTTAACTAAATAGTTTGAGTTTTAATTAATTAATTCTAAAGAGAATGAAGACTTAAGGAAAAGAAATGAAGATCCAAATCTATTTTGCCTTAGTTTCTCACTATTTAGAGGCTAAAGAACTCAATTAAATGATCAATTTATTATTCAATTGATTAATTATATTAATTAAGCTAAGATAAGAGTATTTAAACAATTAATTGCTAATTAATCAACTAATTTAAAAAATGGAATAGAGGTCATCCCCTTAAACATCCTTAGAAAGTTTGAAATTAATCAGATGATTAATCAAAGAATAATTAGGTTAATTAAATTTTTAATTAAACCTTAATTAAGTAGAAATTACAATTCAAAGTTAATTAATAATAACATTATTGGATTCTCCATGAAAATACTTTCTAAATAAGCCCTTGATTACATTTTTTTTATTTTTCCATAATTAGTTATGAATTTTACAAGTTTTAGCATTAAAAATTAATTAAATAGCCTTAATTAAGCTTTAATGTACCTGCATATGTCTTTCACAAAAGTAGGATGGGTTATTTGTTGTAAATAAGCGTGCTAGAAAAATTCATGCTTGTAAGTGACCCTCACCTTTTATGCGCCAGATAATAAAATTCTGGATGATGAACAAGATATCGTAACAATATCAAGTCACTTTACAACCGACATTGAGGTCTCTTCTTACTCCCCAACTATATGGAAAGAAGAAGATCAAATCGAAAGCATGTCTCATGCTCATCGTTGAATGGACAAAAGAGATCTTTCTATTCTCATGAAAGCATTTAATGCAACCCCTAAAGGCATCAACAAAAAGTTTAAGAATAAATGGAAGCCAAATTGGCTCCAAATAGAAGGAGAATGGTACGATCGAGGATGGGGAAGCCTCCTAGCAAAGCCAAGCTGTATAAAGGAGAGCAACCCTTATAGCATTAGCAAATGACCTACTTATATCCCTTTCTTAAACTTTTCACAAGCTCATCAAATGATTCACCTTTGAAAAAAGAACAATTGAATAGGACAACAAGGAAGCTAACATAGTCATTGATTTGAAAAATACTAAACCAAACAAAATTCCAAATGGAACAGATGATATAAATGGGAAAATCTCATTCCTAATTCCATTCTCTAAGGCAAAATAGGAATGTCTCTATCAATCTCTCTAGGCTTAACTCCTTGTTCATTATCAGTATCTCGATCTCTAATCTCATCCCTTGTTGTGCAAGAAAAGAAGTGAGTTTGCTTTCCTAATATCAAGCTCTTTGTCAACCTCTTTAGTAATGGAAGTTCTTTGTCTCTATCATCTCATTTTGAATTCATTGGTTCATCTTATTTTGACTGGGCCTTCCCTTCCTTTAGTTTGAGTCCATTCTATTATAAAGTAGTTGTTTTGCCTCTCGTTTTGTATTGAGAGCCCCACCCTACAAGAGGTAATCCCGTTATTAATTCTCTTCCCAAAACAAGAATTTCTTTCACTACACTAAATAGTGACATTTATAGTAGTCAATGATCTATCCCAAGGTCACTCAAAGTAGGCCCATCTTTAATTTTTGTGTGCCCTTCTTCCTGTGCCAAAGGAGAAAGGAATGATTTTCTTCGGAATTAGGACAACGTATAGTTTCACTTTTTGCTCTTTTGCAAGAATGCCTTTAGTAGACAACCAATGATTTGAATTCAAAATCTCTAGATAGCTCTACCGATGTGTCAATGTCAATGGAACTTCTCTGATCTGATCGAGAATCATTCTCCAACTTGCTTTTAGTCAGGAATCTCATAATTCCTTTCCCAATTTGTTAAAGCTCATTAGCAACCTCTCTTTGCAGGGTCTTCCATTTGCTTTCCTATGCACCCATTTCTTTTGCTCGATGGGATATTTAGAATAAAAGACCTCGGATGAGGAGATGGCCAAAGAAAGACTCAACTTGGTGATGCCAAAACAATACACGAGCACATGACTAAGAGGAGAAGGGCCTTAAACATAGAAAATGTTTTTTTATTTAAGGAGGAATTACAAGAACAAGACTTTTTAGACTTTGGTCATATTACAAGCTATGACGATGATGGATACTAAGAAGGATTCAAAGAATGATTCAAATTTATGGATGGAATTTTGAAACAATAATAGTAGGAATAGTCATCATATCACCGACATTTTGAAGCGCAGTCATTGCATTAGTGGCATGAGTAATCTCAACTAGAGCGAGGAAACTTGAAGGAAGTGGTGAAAAGCGCCATAGTAGGAGCTACTTGAGTCCAGGGGGTAACAGCTCCTCATGCCTACATGGATGAAAACCATATCATCATAAGAAGTGCCATTAGTAGAACGAAGGCTGGATAATAGAAAATGAAAATGAGAATTCATCAAAGATCACATGCACGGAGATGAAAACACGACGAAGAGGGATCGAAATAGAGACGGTTGGGGCTATAAAAAAAAAATACATTGGCGAACGAGGTTCCAACTTGTGGTATAGAGTGCTAAGTGGGGATAGCACGCACACCCGAATGGTTGTAGGGCCTTGTAATTTAGTATATGACCAACTTCACTTCAAAAGGAGAATGACATGCCACAATCGGTTTATGAAAAACATAGAAGTGCAAATAGCTTCTGCCCAAAAAGAAAGAGGTACAGAGGATGCAATCATTTACGTATGGCCCCTCTCAGAAATATGGCGGTGTTTACGTTCAACCAAACCATTCTGCGGTGGTGTCTTTGGACAAGAAAAATGATGGTGAATCCTTTTCATCTAAAGTATGAAAATTAGAGTTATCGATTCACCACCATCACTCTAAAGATCTTGAGTGTCATACCACAAGAAATGGATTTTCCACAAAAGCCATAAAGGTGAAAACTAAATTTTATGTGCATAAATAGAAATGTTCAAGGACAGTAACAGATTCATTCCTAAAAAAGGTAGAATAGAATACTCCTTACCATTCTTTCCTGAAAACTGAGCCTTTATTTATTTGATTGCGTCAAAGGTGTGTATATCGTGCTTATCTTGAGTCCATTTGAGCTAAACAATGCCTACCCTTACCCCTTGCTTTCTATCGATTTGGGCCAATAGATTCCAGGTGTAAATCAAACTTAGAAAGCGCCCTAATGAACTTTGACTAGCTAGCAGTGCTTTTGGGGCCATAACTATAATGCAAACCATGGAGAGGCAAACTTGAACTTACCACAGCTTAATGAGGTACCAATCCAGTCAAACTACCACCCACAAACCAAACTTAGGGGACGATTTCTGGGGTTGACCCATCTAGTCGATCGGGAAGGGCGATGAGAAGGAACAAAAGGTCAAATCCACACTCCACTTTAAGGTCTCTGAGTAGAAGAGAGGGAATAGTTGTCTTATAGGCAGGATATCATTCATTTCTCCTCCTCTAGCTGCTAGTGAGGGGCAATCGACTGATCCCTTGAACCATATTTGTTGATACATATATGGATAGATAGATAGAGACTCTTCCTCTCGATGACAAGGGACGGAAAGAGAATGAGCTTTCATCGGAATATCTGATTCAAAGTCAAGAGACAAAGAGACAAGAAGTTCATTTCCATACCATGGGTCACAGAAAGGATCAGATAGAAGGAAATCTAATCTGTCATTGAACCGATGAAGGCAGGCTAGCTTCTTCCATTTCACTATCCGCCAATGAAGCGAAGGTTGTTAAGTCATCTTGGAAGAAAGCGGTTAAGTCTGGTCGGCTTCTACAACCATATTGAGGAAGGAGACTAAAAAGGGTCGATTCATATACTTAGGAAGTTCGGTCAAGTAACTAACAATCCATCCGGTAGAATTCAACCAAGCGAGTAGGGTTGGCTCCATTCTAGACATTTATCCAACCAAGTCCCGAAGGAGCTTAAAGGCGGACATTGGTATCTTTGGTTCATCTCTTTCTCCAAAGGTTTTCAAGAAAAAAACACAGCTAGGCAAGTAAGATTTTGATCCCCAACATCAATGTGAAATGAAACCACGAGCGGGCTACTCCCCAAAAATGCTCAAAGGTGGGGATCTCAATAGACCTTGTTACACATTCCGTGGGTGTGGGACTAGTGCAATCATTCCCTTCTTCACAACACTTTCTTCTTATTCATCACCAGGAGTTTCTTCAATTACTAAGAAGGAATTTCCTCCAAGAGTTTCTTATTTCATAACATAAAGCCCTTTACGACAGGTGCTTTCTACCAGCTTGGCTCTTTTGGGTATCTAGCTTATGGGCCGCTATAACTATCCAAGAAGACACTCAAAATTGGAAGGATAAAAAAACCTACCCGGTGGATTGCCGAGCTACAAGTCCTATGACACAGGAGTGGGATTCTCTAAAAAGCCAAGGTCTTGGGTGGCCAAGATGGCCCACTTGGAGACTTGGTATCTCAGCAGGAAATGCAAAGGTTGCTTAAAGCCGGTCGGCTGATAGATGAAAGAGAAGAAACAAGTTGAGTTCTGATCTGAGTAGGCTCAACATAGGGAATACCCTAACCCTAGGAACCGGGCACAGCCATCACATTGACGTTAACAAAGTTGTCATCAATAGTGTTTTGACTGGTTTGATTCATGGTCACATCTGCAAATGTTTTCCCGGGGGGCAGGCTCCCCTCCCCTCCCCAAGTCTAGGAATTTATTTAGAAAACTTCATAATAAAGGATGTCACGGTACTTACCTTTTCCTTGGTGAGTTGAAGTCGGGTTCCGTCCTCCCTTGCAATCTCAGTCTTCCATTTCTTGTTTTTGCCTCTGACGTTTGGTATCTTTTTCTCAACTTTTCAAAAACTCCTGCTCGAGCTACTCGACAAACTCTGGTTGAAGAACACAAAGATTTTCTTCAAAAGAGAACTAGAGCCTTGCTTGATCCATTGAATGCTCCCATCCAGCAGTCATTCGGTACACTCCATCCTCATATTCATTTGCCATCACCTTTCCATCAGGCAATCCATGTTATGAACAGCTTGTAACCTCGAGGAATTCATCTTCCACCAGTTCATTCGCTCGCACCTCATTATCCTTTGAATGCGTCATCAAGCTCTATGCCAGATTGTCCTGTCATCGCTCTCACAGGTACCAAGCTCTTCTTCAGATCATCGTGCTTTCATTCTAGCAAGTTGGAATATTTTTTCGTATGAGAAAATCACATCCCTTATCATCAGAATCTCGTTCTTGCTTATTGGATTGCTTGGGACATCTTCCTGTCCACTCGACTGAAAGGAGAGGTTAGCTTGTTATACTCGACTAAAGAGAGGTTTTTACAGGCTTGAGAAAAGCGAGAGGTGAGCTTGTTATACTCGAGCAAAGCGAGAGGAGGTATATAATGGCTCGACCTCTCAGAGAGGAGATAGAAAAAAATGACTCCCTTACTCTATAGAGATTGAGATTGAGAAAAGAACCTAAATCGGTGATCACCGACTAGGACTCACTAAATACACAATCAACTGTGCCTCTCTAATCTGATTCCAACCAAACTCACCGAAAGTCGGATCAAAGGCGCATATAATAGTTTGACTTAAAGAAGGGTATTACCCCAGTATCACTGTTAGATACTGCCTTCACAGGTTCTCAAGAAGAACTACTAGTACATCTTCGTACCTAATGAATGTGCAGAAAGGCAATGTCTAAAAGATAACTTACCAGATTGCGTACCTTCTAAGGTACTCCACCATTCTATGTATCTACCATTCAGTGATTGATTTGACCCAACCAACTCACGGACTCGGTAGTGCTTTAGCACTTGGGAAGGAAGGCACCTAAGCATGACTCGTAGTCATTCAAGAAAACCATAGTCCACCATTCAGGGGCTAAGGTTACTCTTGACCGAGGTAGGTGGTTGAATAAGACATTTCACTCTCTGCCTCATGGTATGAACCTTTCATCAAAAGCGAATGACTGACTCACACGAGAACCTTCAATGAGCGGGAATGATCCCTCTTTCATCTTCTCTTCCCTATTTTGTTCTTTTTTTGTATGTAATGAAGATTGACTTTTCTTTGACTATTGATAGGAATTCTCTCTTGGAACCTTTCTACCCCCCGATATTCCCTCTGGTCTTTCATTCAGCAAAGTGGGTTGACGCCTATAGTGCACATTCCTCATTCAAGCTTTCTTTCTTGTTCGGATGATTCATATCATGCGTGCATCTTCAAGTTCCATCATTTTGAATAGTTCACAACTCGTATCAACATGAAGTTTCTGCATAGGGTGAGCAGAGACCTCACCCCCATTCGACCGAGAGAAGAATGAAAGGTAGGCACCTAGGATTTTCCTACTCAGATGAGTACTATAACGAGTCGACCTTCGCTCCTCGAAAGTGTTCACTTCTTTTTGAATAGATCATAGGATTTGCTTGGAATGGAGATCCATCGTGTCGATTGAGTCGCTTATGTGAGCAAAGAGCAAAAGACCATCTCGAGAACCCAATGGTAGAGAGCATCTGAATGATGCATACGTACGTGCTCGACTCTTTCTTCAAAACATCATAATAAAGAAAGCAAGCCAGGATGAATGAAAAAGTTCACCATCCCATAGCATCAAAGTTGTTGGATAAACCACCCACCTAATCTCTTTCTTCTCCAAAAGGGGGAGAGTTGAGACACGAAGAACTTGAGAAATGAAATCAAAGAACTCTACCTTCCTATGTCTTTGTCCAGATATCAAACAAATGAGACCAAGCCCCTTCTTTCAAATTGAGGGGTGGGGTGAAGGGAGTTTCAAGACAACCGGTTCAAAGTAGTTCATGATGGAATCTATTAGGCATTCTTATCATTTGGTAGATCCAAGTCCATGGCCTATTTCGGGTTCACTTGGAGCTTTGGCAACCACCGTAGGAGGTGTGATGTACATGCACTCATTTCAAGGGGTGCAACACTTCGCTTTGGGCCTAATCTTTCTCCTATATACCATGTTCGTATGGTGGCATGATGTTCTATGTGAATCCACATTGGAAGGACATCATACAAAAGTGTACAATTAGGACCGATACGGTTCTATTCTGTTCATACCTTGGAGGTTATGTTCCTTTTGCTTTTTTTGGGCTTCTTCTCATTCATTCTTTGGCACCTACAGATATCGAGGTATTTGGCCCCAAAAGGGATTGGGGTTTTAGATCCTCAGGAAATCCCTTTACAAAATACTCCTATTCTCCCTTCATCCGGAGCTGCCATAACTTGGGCTCATCATGCTATACTCGCCAGGAAGGAAAAATAAGGATTTACACTTTAGTAACCACCATTTCACTGGCTCTAGTATTCACTGGCTTTCAAGGAATGGAATATTACCAAGCACCCTTCACTATTTCAGATAGTATTTATGGTTCTACCTTTTTCTTAACAACTGGCTTTCATGGTTTTCATGTGATTATAGGTACTCTCTTCTTGATCATATGTTGTATTCACCAATATCTTGATTATTTAACCAAGGAGCATCACATTGGCTTTGAAGTAGCTGCATGGTACTGCATTTTGTAGATGTAGTTTGGTTATTCTCATTTGTCTCTATCTATTGGCGGGGAGGTCTATGAAAGAACGAATAAGTGGATTGAGGTGCAGAGCAATCGCTTGACTGAAAGGAGAGGCGCTAGAGAAGTTAGGCTCGACCGACCCTTGACCCTAACCCTTGGAATGAAAGCTCAAAGATAAAGAGAACCGGGCTCCAAAGAATGACAGCAGCTTTCCCACCCAAAGTGGACTATTCTCCTACAGAATTTTTCAGTTTTCTGGCATAGGGATCGAAGATCTTATGGCATATTCTGTGAACCAAGAACCGAAAATGGATCTTTGCCTATTTTTTCTTGTTCATCGTAATCAAACAAAGATGTTTTTTTTTCTTCAATTTGGAATGAAGCTAGCTCAACATTGTTTTCATCTTGCTTTTAGTTCTTCTCAAAAGGAAATGTATGTATGCTAAGAAAATCTTATGATAGTAACCAAATATAGAATAGGGGATCCCAATGCCTTTGTTTCATTTGCTCCAGTATGACTTTTTGTATACAGGTGACAACTCTCCATTATCAATTCTCTTTTTTTCTGAGTGTTATAGGATAAGCTTGATATTGTAAATGCACAATGTACTTTGGAAAGGAAAGATTGAGAAATTACTTTCAGAATCAAATTTTGAAGTGCTCACGATAATTTAGGTCCTTAGATACTACGTTCTCTATTCATAGATCACCTTCATCATTAGATACAAAATTCTCAATCTTTAAAGGGATGAAAGTGGTGGATCTTTTCTATCACCATGGAGGAAAAATCGACTATTTGGCTGTGGGTAAAGCGGTACTCATCATGGAATTGATCAACATGCCAAAACTCACGAGGCGTTATTATTTGGCGGTAGGTGAATGTACTCATGAAGGAAATGATCTCTACATGGAAATGAAAGAATCGTGATTAATGAAAATAATCATCTTAGAATCCAAAGTGGCTCTAGTCATGGTCAAATGAATGAACAGGAGCTTATGAGGTTGGCTTGGCCGCCAACCATGGCGGGTTTTCTAAATGTTAATGAGCAAGGCACTTCTATTCATTGAAAATCTATTTTGTTTAATTCAGCGGTCAAGTCTCGCCTTATTAGTAGAATGCCTTGCAGTGGGTTATCAACCTACCCTTGAATGCAATGGGTTCTTTGCAAGAAAGATTTACTTCAAGAAGGATCCATTATTGATCCAATTTATATACCTACGGATGATTTGGTGACTACTCTGACATTTGCACATTTAGATGCTACTACCGTTATCAAGAGGATTAGGCGCCAAAGGTCTTTATCACACTAGATCCCTTGGATTCAAACTATGTCTCCTATCGTTGGTGAGGAACATTATGAACAAAGTGTGAAGCAAACTTCACAACATTACAAAGAACTTGGGACATTCTAGCTATCTTGGCCTTAATCATATTCTTTCCTCTCAGGGTGAAGTTTGAAGGAGAGAAAGTGATTTTCTCAAATAGGCTAGCTTCACTAAAGAAATTGACAATCATCCATACTACTGAGCATGCCCAACAAAGGATAACTCGGGCATAGTAGAAAGCAAGGTCAACCAAACCAATCTAGACCACCCAAGCCAATATCGATAAGGAAGGAAAGGCTATTGCCTTCGACTTTGGTGGTCTAGCTCTCATGGATCTTAGCCTCAGGAGCTAAGCTATGGGAAGAGCTTTCTTGATCCACTATACTTCTAATAGAAGAAGCTTACTTTTCTTTCTATATTCTAGAATCGAATATCTCCCAAAGAAGAAGACACACACACACACACACATAAGCACACTCAAAGAAAGAGGAAAGGTTGGTTGGTTACTCCTTCTGAGTGCTATAAGTAATATGTAGGCAACTTCACCTAATTCCTTTGGAAGGCTTTCTTTGGCCTTTGGTACCTAGAGACTATCAATCCCAATTCCCCTCATACCAAGGAAGAGTTTTTCTATCTATTTTCTAATTGAAAAATCAAGATAAGTACAGGGATGAAAGAAAGGACAAATGTCATAGAAAGGGAAGGGCTTGAGGCTTCCAAATCAAAAAGCTATCCAATGGGGTGATAGAGAGTGGAGGTAGTGCTAATGCTAGCTTAAAATCAAATAAATAATAATCTACAGGAGATGGCACAAGTTAATCAGCTGTGGGGACTTATTGAAGGCTACTAGCTTGAGAAGATAAGAGATGACACTAGGAATAACATTGAGTTAGCATCTTGTCCCTAATGGTAGTGAATAAGAACTGGTTTAGAATATTGCAGAAGGAGCAAGGAGAGACTTCTATGTCACGGGTAGTGAGCTAGCTGCACTTTCTATCTTCTCATCTTCTTTCTCTCGATTCGAATGTTGCAGGTAGAAAAAGAAGCAAAGGAATGATTCTCCAACCATAACTAACCTATTTTCAAATAGAAACATCTGATCAAGAAGGGAGAAGATGGATGGTGAGGACAAATGATCCGGGTAGGTGGAAGAGAAGCAATAACTAAAGCTTTTGTATAAAGATATTCTCCTTTGTCTCCCCCTCTTTCCTTCCTTGCAACAGGCTGCCTGTCTGCCTAATAAGGTTGAAAAGGGTGTGCTAAGTGAAGGGAGAACTTAGTCTTTGAAGGAACCACCTTTCAGTTGAGTTAGTATATACCTCCTCTCCTTGGGAAACTTGGTAGGGATCTTAGCGTCTTTGAGGGAAGCAACGGGAAAGAGATCAGAAAAGGGACAAGCATCTCATTAGGGGAGCAAGAAAAAGACAATGAGAATGGGCGAAGAATTCCACTGATGGGGTGAGAACTGATCTCAGGAAGCTCATTGTTCATTCAGCTTGATCGGATCGCAACTAAGCAAGGCGAGAATAGAGAAAGAAGTGAGATTCTAAATCAAAAATTTGGATTCCATCTAAAACTTTTCATCCATGGTCAAAAGTAAGAAACATGATTTCCCTTAGTGAAGTCACATTTCCATCTGAAACTTTTCATCCACTCATGGTCAAAAGTAAGAAACATGATTTCCCTTAGTAAAGTCACATTTCCATCTAAAACTTTTCATCCACCCAAGGTCTTTTTGTTGAAAATGCATTTCTATACTTCAATTATAGTAGTTTAGGGTGATCTATAGACTCAAAGTGAGCAAGAGATGAGTGTCATATTCGCGAGCAAGAGACCAGCTATCATTCTACCACACCACGATTACTTAACCGGGGTTCTCCTGACATTCGCCGTTGGTGATGGATATAGTCTCGATGGCTTGTCCCTTGCTTGAAGGACTATCACACTTTTGATTGCGAGGCTGTACCTACCACTACCTTTAGAAAGCTAGTAACTTCGAGTAGAAAGAAATATCATATCATAGAGTATGGCAGTGTAGCTTTGAGCTGTGTTTACTCTTGTTCATGACCAATCAATGTAAGTGATGTCGATGAGGGTCAATATAGAAAAGAATGAGCTTTGGTTGAGCTTGAATCTATCCTTGATCACCCCAAGTGAGGAGTTAAAGCGAAGATAGATCAAGTTTAGCCTCTTGATTGAAAGAAGCCTGTAGAAAAGGAAGTGGCAGCAGTGTTTTAGATAACTTCTTTTAGGTCTAGAGATTCATCCCCTAGTCTGTGAGGAAAAGGCACTATTGGCTTTCATTTCAGTCAGGCTTAGAGTCATCCATCTTTCATTTCATAAGGGATTTCCTTTGCTACCGTATAAGAAGCCCAGAGTAGGCTGCTATCAAATCTAGCTATCCAGAAGTGACATACTTCAGATACAAATAAATAGAAAGAGAAAGAGATTCATGAAACATAGCTATTCTTCACACCGAGAAAAGATTTAGGTAATCTCGTGATCTCCATGGGCCTAGAACCATAATCACACCTTAGGGAACTGGTATGAAAGATCGTCTGTAGGTTTCTTCCTCCTGCACCCATACTCTAGTCAGGTCAGATTACACTTTCTTAAGAGGAAGAGTACAGGTAAGCCAACCTTTTCTTCATCAGTATACAGGATAAGCTTAGTGATTTCTCAAATTAGCCCTGTGATATGTAAATATGGGTGTTGTGACCCGTATTTATTTTTCTCAAATAGAAATGTTCTAAGTCAACTGGCGATAGACATGCTTTCTCATGGATTGACCGATCTAAGATCAGATGGACAAGATTAGATATTGTGATTAAAAATAAAATATAGGGGATCTAAGCATGATCAGATTAGGATCATCCCTTCCAATGACGTGAAATAGATGACCCATGATCTATCTCCTCCCAAGCGATGAAAGATGGAGACCGTCCATCATTTGTCACTCAATCTGAGTTCATTTGAGCTTGAATAGATCAAATCAATCTCATACCTTGGGATAAAATAAGGAGATCCAATAGTGGTAATATTATGACATGGAACTTTCCTTCACTAAAGACCAAACCATTTTCATACAAGGATCAATTTTAATGGCACATCTCACTAGAGCTTATGACTGGAAGTTCCAATGATTGAGGAAGCTTTGTCTGGTGGAGATGAAGCCCTGTTGAGTTGCACGAGATTTGATTTGAGGTGGTTTGCTTGGACGACCAACATACGAGACATAGGTGATAGGTCTTAGTCGAACTCATGCTTAGAGTAGATTTGGAGCTCGGGAAATGGCTTCAATGGCTTTGGTGAGGATGGTGTGTGCACGTTTAATTGAATTTTGGTTGAGAAATAGAAGATTTTGGATCGAAGGCACCCTCCCCTATTTCGATTTGATGTAAAACTGAGAAAGGAGAAAATGGGGGAGCTTGGGAGCTTGGAGAATGGCTATGGGAGACTCTCCTTCACTCTCTTTGGCTTACACGAAGTCAAATGCTTGAATTCTCATTTGAATTGAAATTTTATATCCCCTAAATTTCTAAGGTGGATGGACGGGATTCAATCCTGATTTCTCTCACTAAACCACCCAGCTAGACTTATCTCCATCAGTCCATGGCTGTGGGAGTGAGGGGCTTGAGAGGTGGCTCAGGTATGGTATGGGGAGATTTAGTTTCATTTTCCATGGGCGCAAGAGTGAAGGGGAAAAGGTTGGGTTTTTTTTTGTCCATGGTTGATCTTAGTGAGCTTAGGGTGGGATAGGAAGGCTAAGCATACCCCCCATTTGGCAATTGAATGGATTCCCATGTGATTGGAGAGTGGTGTTTGCCAAATGGTGGATGAATCCTATGTGGGGTGGTTTGTCCAATGGCTAATCCGCTTGGATGGGGCCCACTTTGCTTTTAGGTAGATTTTGGGCTGACCTAGGATCAATTTCGGTATGGTTTGGTCAGCCACAAAGGTCCCATGGGTTGGTTTTGGGTGCTTTGGCTTCATTTGGTCAAATGAGCTCATGTTGGGTTGGGTTGACCAATTGGTCAAATTGGGTCAAACTAAGGTTTGTGTTAGGTTCAAATGATTATTTGGATACTTTTAGTTCAAGTGATTTCAATCAATTTGTCTTAGGTTTAATTTTGGCTCATTTGGATTCAAATAGGTCAAATGGGCTAAGTTGACCAATTTGACCAAATTAGGTTGGGTTATGTGTTAGTTCATGTTCAATTGATTAATTTAAAATGATAGTGGGATTTGGCTTGATTTGATTTGGGTTTAATTTGGATTTTGGCTATTTTGACCCTTTAGGTCAATTTGGGCTAGGTTGGGTCAAGTTGACCAATTGGTCAAATTAGGCTTCATTGTGGCTTTGGTCAAGTTCAATAAATGATTTAGAATGAATTTGAGCCATTGGTTGCAATCAATTTAAGTTAAATCATGATTTGATCCATTTTGACTTTTTAGGTCAATTTGGGTCAGCTTAGGTCAAATGATCAATTGGACTTAGTTTGGCTCAATTGAGGTTTGATCATGTTCAATCATTGATTATAAATAGGTTTTAATTAATGGTTTCAGTCAATTTAGCTTAGGTTTGATTTTGGCTAGTTTAGGTTTCATTTGGGCTAAAGGTTGACTTAGATGGGCTTGGTTTAATCTAATTTGTGTTGAATTAGAACTTGGCTCAAAAAGGTCCTTTAGGCCGCCTGGGTCAAGTGGTCCAAAACAAGTCAATTGATTTGGTTTTAGCTTGATTCAAGTTTGGTTAAACTCATATCTGAACCTTGGACTGAAATATAAATCCAACTATAATCAATTTGGTGTCTAATAGATTTTGGCTCATTTAAAATTTTCAAGTCAAAAAGGCTAATGTGGGCTTGACTTGGGTTGACTTAAGTTTGCTTTGTAATTATATTTTATGTTTAAATTTGGCTAAATGATTGAAGGAATGATTAATTCATGAGAAAATCCACTGATTTTGAGTTGGTTTGGATAGGATTTGGCCAAGTCCAAGAAATTGACTAAAAAAGCTTGAATTAGGTTTTGGTTTAATTTTTGATTTGATTTTGGCTATTTGGATTTATAGTTCATTTATATTTGGGGATATAAAAGATCCATGAGAAAATCACTTAAGTTCGGAGTGATTTGGAAGCAAATTTGACCAAGCTTATGGATATAGGTCAAAAGGGCTTAAGTAAGAAATTGAATTAGCTTGATTTATTTTTGGTCTTTGGAAGATGAGTTTCATTTATAGTTATGAATATAAATGAAGTAATAATTGATTTATGAAGAAATAAATTAATTTTGAGTTGATTTGGGCTAAGATTTTATTAAGTTTGTGAAGGTGGGTCGTATGGCTTAAGAAGTGATTTGGCTTGGTTTGATTTAGTTTGATTTGGTTTTGGCTATTGGAGTTTGGATTTCATTTATAATTGTGAATATAAATGAAATAATAATTGATTTATAAGAAAATAAATCAAGTTTAAGATAATTTGGGTTAATATTTGGCTAAGCTTGTGATAGTGGGTCATAAGGCTTAAGAGAGAAATTTGATCTTGGATTTGATTTAGTTTGATTTATTTGGTTTGAAATTTGGATATGGATTTGGTAAATGACTGAAGGATTGAATTGATCTTTGAAAATAATTGAATCGGGATTGACTTGAATTTAGTTAAGGTTAAGTCCACGAGATGAAATCAAAGGGCTTAGGGCGGGGAGGAAGGGGTAATAATGGGGTTTTATAGAGAAATCTTGAGCTTGAATTTGATCATGGGACTGATTATAAGTATTGGAAATTTTTTTTGGTATAAATTTGAGGTTTGGTTTGAGAAGGAAAGCATGTTTTGGGTTTAGGCTTTAGGGTAGGCAAGTTTTTTTAAATCCTTAAGGCTTAACCTATTCTTATGGCTAACCCTTCTAAGTCTCTAGGCTTAGGTTAAGTGTCCTCCTAGTCATTAGAAGTGTCTTAAGATTAAGGAACTCTTTCTGTATATAAGATTCCTAGATCTATGATGAGGATGTTGAGAACTCATTCCAAAATTCAAGTCAACTAAAAGACCCTTAATAGGTGTGGTGTAACTGAGAAGCCGCACCACACTCATTGGCATTGACCGAGATGATCAACAACATCTGAAGGATTGCAAGTGCTAACAGAAATGATCTACCCCTAAACCCTAGATGTAGATGGAATCAAGATCTTAGTGTAATGCAACTCGACTTATGCCAAATTCATAAGAGAGGAAGAAAGGATCCATTGAGAGATCAGTATGTGAACCTTCACTGGAAGTAGGTTATGATTATCCATAGGGGATAAAGCTTTGAGTTTGGTTATAAAACTGATTTGGGGAAAGGAGATCCACTGAGGATTAGGATTTATAATCCACCTGGGATAGATGCATGAACCTTCCACTAGGGAAACAGGTTCAGATTTTTTTGGGTATGAGAATTTGATTTGATTTGATTTTTTGGGGCTTCATTGGGCAGAGGATATGATTTGCACCTCACTAGGAGAATTTGATTTGATATAATTAGTGTGCATCCACTAGGGATGAAAATTTGATTTGTTTATGATTTGGGGCTCCACTAGGGAGAGGATGTGATTTTGATCTTTGAGGGAACATTTGCTTGAGGTATGAGTTTGGATCCGCTAGAAATAAGATGGGTTTAATATATGGATTTATTTGGTTTATTTCAGGGGAACATCCACCAGGGATGAGGGTGGATAGATTTAATTTAGATTCCACTAGGAAAGGATGGTAGATTTAATAAAATAGGCCCTGTCAATTAGATGGATCCACTAAGAAGGGGCTATATCAGCCTAGGCTGTCTTAGATTTACAAATCCAAAGGTATAGTCTACTGGTCATCAGTAGGACTATCCAACCTAAGGGTGTTTTTCGGTGTGCAATGGTCAAGTCAAGAAAAAAGTATGTAGACATACATCCTCTTAAACAAGGAACCACTGGGGTGATCAATTGATAGTATAATAAATCGAACCCGACCTAAGGCGACTATTAAGTGAATGTCGTTGTGGACTCATATCGAATCAAAAATAATCAAAATGAATTTCACTTTAATTTAACATGGACACTGTCAGTGTGTGATGAATCCACTAAGAAGGGGCTAATATCAGTCTAGTCCTATCTTAGATTTACAAATCCAAATGGATAGTCTACCGGCCATGGGGTAGAGCTAATAAACCTAAGGACTGCCTTTCGATGTGCACTAGTCAAGTCGAAGAAAGCTTGTAAACTTATATCCTCCTAAACAATGAACCACTGGGGTGATTGGTTGATAGCACAATAAATTGAACTAGACCTAAGGTTGCCCGTCGATGTGCAATGGTCATGCTGGAGAAAATATGTGATAGACTTATATCTTCCAAAGCAAGGACAGCAGCCAGGGTGACCTGTTGGTGGCACAACTCAAACCCTACCTAAGGGAGACTATTGAGAGAGTGGCAACCCAGGGACTTATTTCAACTCAAAAGTAGTCAGGGGCCTCCTATAGGGAGTTTTACTAACACAGCCATAAAGATAGGATGCTTGCTTGGGAAAAAGTACCACTAGGGTTTTTCCTTCTAATCTACAAGAGAAGATATATATTTATTTTATTTATATGTTTGTGTGGACCCTATTGGTGTTCATAGGACCACACTGAGAAGGGGCTTATATCAACCAAGAGAAGATATATATTTATTTTATTTATATGTTTGCGTGGACCCTATTGGTGTTCGTAAGACCATATTAAGAAGGGGCTTATAGCAGCCTAGTCTTATCTCAGACTTATTGGACCAAAGGAGAATCAGCATATCCGTAAGACAAATTCTCCAACCATAAGGGTGGCTACTAGGAAAGGGGGACTATTTAATCCAAGAGTAATCGGGGTAGTGTCTAAATGGGGTCGCTAAAAAGGTGATCCAAATAGGGTGCCCATAGTGGAGGTGCTTTTAGGGACTTTATCCCGGACCATATAAAAGAAAGCCTATAGGTATAAGATGGCCAACTCAGGGAGAAAGCTTGTAGACTTACATCTGTCATGAGTGGTGTATCCACTAGGTGGGTCACTATCAACATGGCGATAACCAACCATGCTAAGGTGCCCATCGATTTGCGACCATCAATCTGAGAGGAAGGCTTGTAGACTTACATCTTCACAGACAAAATGATCATCAGGATAGTTTATCATCGGTGAGATAAATACTATCGACTAGGGGTACCAATTAGGAGTCTTGTAGGGGGCCCAGACTTGAAGTAGTCAGGAGGAAAAGGAGCCATTGGGGGACTTATCCTAACCTCAAATATACTCTACCTAGTTAGTGCATGATGGCTAGTTCAAAAAGAAAGCGGGTAGGCTTACATCCTCTTAAATAAAGTCAACATGAGATAGCTTACTGGCTGCGTAGTAAGGCCTACCCAACTAATAAGGCAATGATCAAGTTAAGAAGAAAGCTTGTTGACTTACATCCTCCAAACAAGTAACCATTGGGGTGACACACTAGCAAGGTAACATGTCAGCACGACCTAGAGGAGCTAATGAGTGAGTGCCACAGGGGCTTTATCACACATCAAAATAGCCCAAGCCAAAACATATATGTTTATTTTTTGTGATTGTGTGTAGTTTATGTTGGTGCTATGTTGCTAATGGATAGGATGCCGCTTGGGTTCCTTACACCTACCCTAAACACATCATAGAGGATTCACAATCAAAGATATTTCAAACCAATATGAAGAAATGGAATGTGAGATGAAGAAGTTTTATTGATAATTGATTTTAAATAAGATTTATGGATAGTATTTCTTTAGGTAGAACCTGTTGATTGGAAGCATTGGGTGATCTCCCAAATAATTTATAAACTGTTAAGATCCTCCTTGGTAGGCCTTCTATGATAAAAGGGCTTTCCCAAGTGGGTTCAAACTTACCTCCCATCTTTTGACAGACAATAATTGGTCTCCTTAGAACTAAAATGAGCTCTCATACTTGAAAAGCTCTAGGATAGACCAACTTATTATGAGCTTAAATCATTTTGGCTTTGTACAATTCGAGGTTCTAGCTTGCCCCAACGTGTCTCTCCTCCAAACCTTCGAGCTCTTCTAACCGTAGCTTTGCATTCTACTCTGTTGGACTTTACTACCCACTGTTATCCTTAATGATGGGAGTTGGACTTCTAATGGTAGAACTTTAGACCCATACACTAAGGAGAAATGGGTAGATTGAGTTGGAGTTCAGTATGTGGTGTGGTAAGCCCACAAGGCTTCAACTAATTGCTCATGCCATTGTCACTTGTTGTCATCGAGTGTCTTCTTTAATATATGGATGAGAGTTTTGTTGAAGGCTCATGCTAAGCCATTTTCCCTTAGGTAGTAGATGGTAGAATATCTCTAATTTATGTTGTGTCTTCGGGCAAAGCTAATGATATTAGTCCTCTCGAATGCAGTACCATTATCGAATATAATTTGTATGATATAGTTCTTGAAAAATTAGAGCTCATGTTGAGCTATGACCTCTCTAAGTGGGATTGCCTCTACCCACTTAGAAATATTAGTCCTCTTAAATGCAGTACCATTATCGAATATAATTTGTATGATATGGTTCTTGAATTAGCACATGACCTCTTGGGATTGCCTACTTAGAAAAGTAGTGATCAGAATGACATGACCCTTAAAGAAGGAGAATCTCCACTATGTCGTACCCAACACTCAAATGGCCATGAGACTAATGTAGGGTGTAGAATGTTGGGTGGTTGGTGTAAGACCATACCATGTACCTAACATTGGCGGAATCTCCTAGCTATGTCCATGCAATCTGTGATCATCGCAGGCCAGTAGTATCTAGTCTCTTGATCTTAGCTATCATCTTCGGACTGTATTGATGCACTCTGTATAAACTGAGTGTACCACTGTCATAATCTTATGGGCTTCATGTTTGTCCAAATAATGTAACCACATATGATCAAAGGACTAACAGTATAAGCTGCCATCCATTAGAGTGTAGGAAAGGGCTCTCTACTTCACCTAATGTGCCAATGACTTATCTTAAGGTTGTTTGCTTATATTTAGATAATCCATGAATGGTTTCCTCCAATCCAACTCCTCATCCTTTTTGAAAATGACAACCTCCCCTTCATGAGAGAGTCTCTCAATGAGTTCAGCGTCAATAAGGGATAAGACTTGTCTATTTTAGACCCTTATTTGGTATGAACTCATCTTCTGGACATGCCAAATCTTTGGCAAGCTTGGATAATGCATCTTCTATAGAATTCTCTCCTTGAGGAATCTTATAAATAGTAGCATCTAGGATTTGGGCCAACAACTCCATGGTGTGCTTATGGTAATGATGGAGCTTAGGCTTCAGAACCTTGTAAGACCCAATGATTTAGTTGATAACTAATAAAAATCCCCAAAGATGTTAATACTCTGGATGCATGGTATAATGGCTAACTCCAGACCAACAATCAGAGCCTCATATTGAGCTTCATTGTTGGAGAATGGATTGGACAAACAATATGAGAATCTCATCACATAGTGGTCCAGAGTTAGGAGAACTACTCCTACCACTGGCTTTCCTGAAATAGTAGATTGTGGTTCTTCTCCTTTTTGAATGGCAGCCACACCATCAAAATACATCTCCCAATGGTGAATGCTAGTGTCCCCTGAGTTCATGATTTGTTCATTGGGGAGGTCATCACTAAGTGGATAATCAGGAGGAAATGGGTGTTCTGCTAGGAAATATGTTAATGCTTATCCTTTCACCACGCACAGGGATATGATTGTGATATCAAACTATAATAGATTCATGGAATAATGTGCCAAAAGCTTGGATAGCATCGGCCATGTCATGAGATATTGTAGTGGATTGATCCTAGATATCAGGTTCACCTTTAAGAAAGTATATAATGTCATAACTTTTGGGATGCAAAGATTAAAGCTAGGTAGTGTTTTCAATAAATGAATAGTTCACCTCATCATGGATTAGACGATGACTAAGATACTAGAGTGCATTCTCTTTCTCTTCATCATTGGTTTGGGCCAACAAAATGCCAAGGGAGTCATCTAATGCAGCAATATATAGTATCAATGGCTTGCCAGGGATAGGGCTAGAAATGGCAGCATCATCAGGTAGTGCTTATTGTCTTCAAAAGAAAGTTGGCACTTGTCATTCCACTTGAACTTGGCATCCTTTTTGACAAGTGTTGAAAATGATTGGTATCTTCCTGATAGGTTGGAAATGAAGCATCTTAAATATGTCAACCACCCTTGAAATGATCTGAGTTGAGTTAAACTTTTAGGGGGTGGCATTTTTAATATTGCCTTGATCTTCTCTGGATCGATTTCTATTCCACGATGCCAGACAATAAACCCAAGCAATTTTTCAAAAGCTACTCTAAATGCACACTTCAGGGGATTCATTTTAAGGTTAAATTCACTTGACCATTTGAAAAATTACTCTCAAGTCAAAGAGATGGTCTTCCTTTTCTTTACTTTTGACTACAAGATCATCAACTTAACATTCAACCTGATGATGAATAAGTTTGTTGAAGATCTGAGTCACGGCCTCTGGTATGTTGCACCGATATTTTTAAGGCCGAAAGGCACCCTATAACAAAGGATTCTGATTGAGGTTTGAAATGCAGTGTTTCTTTCATCTTCAAGGGCCATCTTTATTTGGTTATAACTAGATAGACATCCATGAAAGAGAAGACTACATGAGATGAGGCAATGTCTGCAATCAGTTCTAGTATTGATAGTAGAAATTCATCTTTTGGACATACCTTATTCAGATCCTAAAATTGATGCATATGTGAATTTGTCCATTCTTTTTCTTAACTGGAATGACACTGGCCAACAATGTAGGATATTTTTCTTCCCTAATAAAATCAACATCGATCAGTTTCTTGACTTTAGAAATGACCTGTTGTTCAATGTCTAATCGCATGCGTCTAGGAGCTTGCTTGATAGGGTTAGTATTAGGTTCTATTGCTAGTTTGTGGATTGATATGTCAGAAGATAAACTTGACATCTCTTCATAACTCCATGTGAAATAGTCCTTAAACTCAGTTAATAGCCTAACTAAGTCATTAGTTTTAGTACCACTAAATAAAGAACTGATGTATATCGGATGTGGATTATCTTCAATTCCTAAGTTAATTTCTTTGAGCTCATCGATGGTTGACCTGATCTCTTCTTCAAACTCTGGTAGTGCATCTCTGAATTCAAGATCATTTGGATCATCA